>OU744452.1:1852609-3286520 GCA_916610825.1 Haliclystus octoradiatus
TTTCCTGAATATCTCAGGCTAGTAACTATCTTTACTTTCAAATTTACGCTATTTCCATTTTTATGTCTGTAGTCAGGGTCCGACAAAGTCCGGAAACTTGGAAACCTAGTTTGCAGAAGGCTAGAAAAATTCAGAAGGTTAGCCAAAATGTTGAATATAAAGCTAAAATAAAGCTTCGATTTTACGCTTTTATGTCAGTAAAATTACTTAAACATTTTTCTAACGTTTATCTAACAGTATAAGGTTTGCGGAAGGTAAAACATTTTGTCGGACCCTGTTTGTAGTTCAACGGCGGGGATTCACAATGCCGTTTTAGATGGAATTGATTTGAAATCGATATCAATAGACTCGTCATTAGTCAGAGGGGTACATGACCGGCTTCATTTTGTAAAATAAATACATTAAAGTAGCACAATACCAATCATGACTGTTTCCTTTTATGACAACAACGGTCGCGGTCAACTGAATTGCTAAATAAATACTTTCACATTTGACTGCATTCCTATTGTCTCCAAACCAGATAGCGAACAAAGCAAAATATTTTGAAACTTGAGAAATGGCTTTTGTATTGTTGTGATAACAATTCCCATAATGAAATTCAAATGCAAACCATAGAGTTTAAAATGATTTGGAATAGAAACATATCGAATTCAAATTTGTAAATAACCCTCGTTGAGGAAGTTAAATGATATAAGCAAGTCTGGAAATCTATTTTTGTGTATTACTGTAATTAGTGAAATAATATGTAAACAAATAATGAGTACACTATTGCACAGACAAGGCCGTAAATCCCGGCCGACACGGCTTTTTCACCCAGGGAATCCTGAGACGACAAATTGCAAAATCATGCAATTCTGAATTTATTTCATGTGCAAATCTACAATCTGTGTAGTAGTATAGTCCCATAGAAAAATTCAAACAATCATACAGACACTTTTACTATCATATTGATATTGAAAATAGTCTAGAATTATTCACCATGATGTTCTGAACAAATTGGAGTCAAAAGAATTAAAACGTCGCCTCCAGAAATAGTTCCAGGCTCTGATAGTTAAAACTCAGATAGAAATGAAAAGGGCCTGGAACTAATTTCGGTGCACATAATAAAATACTTTTTGACTCTAATTAGTTCAGAATTATCATGGTGAATAATTCTAGACTTGTTTAAAGGTAGTAAAATTATATTTACTAATTTATTACATCTTTAAGGTGTAAATCCCGGATATTGGGGATTGCTTCTTTAGATAGAGAAAAATTTTCTATCAGTTCATGTTCTTCTTGTATTTTTACTTTACGCAGGCATTTCCCCCTCAAAAATGCAGTCAAAGTTACGATTTGGTGTCTCAATCGTTTTCCTCAAACAGGAACCCATTTATTTTCCACAAGAGGGTTTACACCAGAAAAAACACTAAACATTTTACTTAATTTTCTCTAAATAAAAAACTGCTGAACCAAATGGCAATCTGCTTTCGGAATGATGTTTTCAACGATCAGCTCAAGATTTTGAGCTACATTTGATCAATATACGGGATCCAGGAAAAGATAACTAAGTTTTTAGTTTTGGATTTTTCTCACTTAAGTGCTCACACGATTAGCACCTCTTTACGACTTCGTCTAAGCAGTTTATCGCTGCTGGTTATTGAAGGTGTGTGACTATTTTTAATACGCATCAACTATGCCGACTATGCTTGGACGAAGTGTTAAAGAGGTATTAATCGTTTGAGCACTTAAGTGCGAAAAATTCAAAACTAAAAACTTTTGACTTTAGAGGATTATATCTCATTACCTGGATCTTGAATATTGATCAAATATAGCTCTAAATCTTCAGCTGAACGTTAAAAATTTCATTCCGAAAGCAGATTGTCATTTGATTTAGCGGTTTTTTATTTAGAGACAAATAAGTAAAAAGTTTAGTGTTTTTTCAGGTGTAAACTCTCTTGTTGAAATAAACGGGTTCTTGTTGGAGGAAAAAGAATGAAACACAAAATTAACCCAAAATTGTCACTTTGACTGCATTTTTGAAGGAGAAACGATCGCGTAAAATAAAAACACAAGAAGATCATGTACGAGTAGAAAATTTTTTTCTGTCTAAAGAAGCAATCTTCCAATATCCGGGATATACACTCTGAAAAAAAGAACAATCCATGAAATTTAATTACAACTTTAGAAAAAAAAACTAACTATCTATCTATTCTAAACTATTTACGATAATTATCTGATAGTCAAAGTGTGCATAGGATTGTTTTTGTTTTTTGAAATGGGACTATACTACTACACAGATTGTAGATTTGCTGTATTACGGTACTAAAGCTCACAAATATGTAAACAGCACCCCTTTCTTATACCGGCAATATCATTTCGTTGGGCAAAATTGAAAAAACACCTCCAGCAGTCATAATCATCAAAACGTTTTCACTTTTAAACAACATCAATCAGCCCCTTCACTCCTGGGGACTTGGTAATCTTACTTCATATGGCTACTTCCACGTGTTTTGGTACACTAATTTGCTTCAATCAGTTTGAACATCTGGGTAAACAAGAAATAATGCAAGTTTGAGAACAAATATTTAAAATACTGTATGTTTAATTTTCTAACATAGTCATGTACATTTCGCTTCTCACTTCTCACTAAATTTTCTACTTCTTTTTCAACAGCATAAAAGTATAACATACGGCTTCAATTGGCTTTCTTCACAGATAGAATTATTTTGAATCAAATGAATCATAACTCAATATTATAAGCATTCATTTGTATGCAACTCGAAATCTAGTAAGTTTACCAAATTAACCCATTAGAACAACACTATTTTATATTTATGTTTCAGTTAGTGGATTCAACTATGTCTGTCGATTATGATGATGATGATGATGAAGATGATAATGATGAAGATGATGATGATAAAGATAATGTTGACTCAATCAAAATGATCCCAGTATCTTCATGTGGTAATCTTTATGGTATTAGTGAATTGAGAAAAGAACTTATTAAAGTCCTTACCAACTCAGATGTGATGCCACTGGTTGGGCGAGAAATTCCAACCGTTTACGCAAAGCTAGAAGAGTATTGTGTCAATCAAAGAACTACAATTCCGGTTATCAAGTTAGATGTTTTTATTGAAACAGTCAAATTCAAGTTTGATATGACCAAAGAAATGGTAATCTCAGCTTTACAATACTTTGATACAATCGGATCTGTGTTGTACTTCAGCTATGGGAAAGAATTAAATCGTTTTGTCTTTTTGGATCCAGAATGGTTTATTATTGTTTTGAAGAAAGTATTTAACCACAACGCTGATAATGTTATTGAATTTAAAGATGAATTTGTTGATCTGTATGATTTAGCATTCGATGATTTTATGCAACTCAAGGAAGAGCTACTAAAGAATGGAAGGCTAAGCATACAACTTCTGAGGTACTGATATTTCTGATACGTAATGAGCATGATAGTAGATATTCAATGTCACATAATGACCTTATGTTTTTGAATTTACAGTTATTCCTTGTTGAGATATATCCTTGCTCCATATTTCAAGGGAATAGTTTCATTTTTATTAATCAAAGTATGAACATCATCAATGAAGTTCACAATTCACGTTGACCAGTTATGTTGGAAGAGGGTTGTGAAAGTTGATCGCCTGTTTTAAATATTGTTCAAGTGCCCTGTTTTTATTGTAAACACATATGAGAGGCTGATAGTATATTAAGAGCTTTCAATCTTGTTTCCAAAATGATTCAATGGAAGATCAAATGAGGGAATTATTTGTTTGCTTCTGACAGACTGATCATAATGAAATTTCAAAATTAGAAGCATAATAAATGAATTTGATTATCTGAAGAAAGTAAACAACATAGAATTCAAAACCTGATTTGAATAGAAAGAAAATGAATCTTAACCTACTAACTTTTAAAAGATGAACAACCTTAACACCTGCTACCCGTCTGACTCTTAATAACTCAACACTATTTCACTTATTACAGAACTTTCATGAGCTTTCAGATTGAAGAACCTGCTTTAGAATCTAGAATCTAAAATGGAAGTTCTGCTTTCTGTTATACGTAACTTACAAGTTACAAATACATTTTGAATGAATGCAGGAAGGAAGGATATATTTAACATGGAGTGCATACCATAATAGATTGATGATGGTTGTCATAATTTATTTTGATATTAATTCTGATATCTGATTGACATTTCGTATTGTGCATTGCAGATGTATTTGGTCAGATGTAGACTATGTTAGAAATAATGATGACATGATTTACTTCCTGATTGACATCCTTTGTCATTTCAATCTTGTAATTAATCTTGGAAAGCAAGAGGATTTATCTGGTAATGCCTCATTGATTCTACTTGTTCCTTGGTTCTTTAATCAAGCACCAGAAGATGTTTTACTTGAACTGAATTGGCCAGAAATTAAAGATAAGGATTCGGTAAGTAACATACCACTCAGAACTCTGCCCAGTTGATACTTTCTTAGATAATAGATATAATATTCTAAAATACAGTGTTGTAAATAATCGTTACTAGAGTAACGCGTTACTCGTTACTTTTGGAGTAATTTTAGGAGTAATTATTTACTTTTTTGAGAAAAGTAACAAGTAATCTAATTGATTACTTTTTGAAGTAACGAGTGTTACTTTTCAAATTACTTTTATGATTACAAAATAGTTGCTTTGTTGTCTTGTGATAATTTTCAAAGGCGTTGCTGTCACTAAGTTCCGCTTTTTGCGATGCAAACTCACATTATTTGCAGCTTTCATGAGAGCTATTCAAACCAGGTGAATTGTGTGATATATGACCAATAAACCCTATCCCATAACCTATTCTTCTCTGTTCTGACATTGTTCTGTTGATCAATAGATTAAATAGCTTTTCACTTTTTATTTGAGTGAGTTTCGAATATTGAAAAGATGATGTAAAATTTATGGCTAATTATGAATAGATTGATCCGACAAAAATAAACCATTTTGATAAATAAATTGAAACCATTTATTTGGCAACTTTATTAAAAAGTTTTCAACGTCAATTTATCTTCTGCTGCAGTCACCAGTATTAAATTAATATTATTAAATCAATCGTTCCCCTTCGTAAAAAGCAAGATGGCCGCCATGATTGTCAAAACGAGACATGTCATTATCGAAAGGGAGGCAATATCTTTTGTTTCACAAGTTAAAGTAATAATGAAGTGATTAGTAATTACTTTTTTGGGAAAGTAATTAGTAATTGTAATCAATTACTTTTAGACTGAAGTAATTATAGTAATGTAATTAGTTACTTTTGAGGAAAATTAATTTGTAATGTAATTTATTACTTTTCAAAAGTATTTCTCACATCACTGCTAAACTATCACAAAGGTTTTCTGCGATCTGATCGGTCAAAAGAGGTGAACAAGAAAAAGTTGGGAGACACTCAGGAAGCTAAAAGTCACTCGCTCAGAGCTCAACGTTTAGTTAATATGAATACAAACATTTGCAAGTGTGTAGTAACCCTTTATTAATGACTGCTATAATGTGAAGATATAATAGTCAATAGTATGATTGTTGATGCTGTTACCCTTGCCCTTAATTGATAATTAATTAATACATGATTTTTGATCAAATTGCATCTAGGATCTTAGGCTGTGATCGATCTCCAACGTTTTTTTGAAAATTGTTAGTATATATGTCTATCAACGTGTAAGTTTCATAACTGGTGGCCACGTATCTTTCAAACGTGACCTGAAAATTTTTATGTGTTGTTATTTCACAATGTTTACATATTCAATTATACCATGTTTATGTAACTTTTTGTTTTCACATTTGTTTTCAGGTTGAAATAATCTCTCAGTTTAAATCCATCGTTTCTCCATTCCCTGTTGGCTCTTTTGAGCGTTTCATTCCTACAGTTTATCATGAGTTCGATCATTCTGTTGCTTGGCAAGATACTTTCCTTGGAATTGGAGCCAACTGCAAAGTGTGTTGTACAATGGAAAGTGATGGGCGTTGTGGCAAACTAATCTTAAGAGGAAGATGTCTCCTGGAAGATATTGATGACCTGTGGAAGTCATTAATACGAATCTTCAAGGTTCAATTTTTAGGATTATTATTTCAATATTCTACATATAATAATAATAGCCATCTTATTCAATACTTATCCATCCATTTCGATTACTTTAGATTGCAGATGATTTTTTTGTGTGTCTACCTGGTCTTGGTTGCATTAAACGACAATCATTATGCCCAAGTTGTGTTAAAAAATCCATTGTTGATCCATACAAATTCAATATCTCATCTTGGCATGATTATAAATGCAAGACAAGTACGTTATTATGTGGGAAAGAAAATTCACCGATACCAATCAATTTGATACTACCACCAAAAGGTAAAACAACTTGGACATGTATGTCAGAAACTAATTTTTAACCTTTAGTAATCATACCTTGTTTGTTAGTGTATTGTTCTATTGTATTTCGTTCCTTTCTTCTGGTGATGTTGAGATTATATTAAAGCAAAAACAGAACGGATACTATAATGAATATAATTACAGTTCTGTATTCTTAATATCCCCCCTCTGGTATGGATGAAAAGCATGACATTAAGCGAGGTGGGATATTAAGCGAGGTAGGAATATGATAGTTGATATGGAGAATTAAAACTAGAGATCAGTTTCATGTGGGGATATTAAGCAACTAGGTGGGACATTAAAAGAGAGGATATTAACCGAGTTTCACTGAATATATATTAATGCTTTACAAGGTGTAATGATTACAGTAGTCATTTATTGCTGTTTTTCAGATCTGTTTGAACAGTGCCAAATTGGAAAAGAGTTAGACTTTCTACCGTCAATTTCTAATGGTATGGTATTTTAGGAATCAAATTTATAGATAGTACTGTAACAACATTTCAGTTGCGCCATGCGTCAATTTTCAAGTTTAACAAAATTTAATTTTATGCCTATTTATATGTTTAATTTAATAATCCATATAACATATAAATTGATTTATATCGCCTTTTGATACACAGACAACGGATTTTGTTAGAAGTATTTTCCTATTCATTCATGTCACTGATAATATTGTTTGATAATTGTTAATTATCATACCTGTATGTAAATGGTAACCGCTATACAACACTCACTTAGTTGCACTAACTGCACAGGCCTACTGGAGGTCTGCAAATCCAAGTCCTATCCGATTGGATTTTTGGCTGATTCGGAATCTTATTTTTTACTTCGGATCGGACCGTTCTACTCCTTGAGAAGCTTGGATCGGATTTTGTTATTGTTTGATAATCATGACATAATATTTATTTATCAAATAAATTTATGGTTCATCGTTCATAAAATTCATTCTACTTCATTCAATCACATCAATCAATCAATTTATGAAACCGACTGTTACTTGTTTATCGTGAGCAGCTACATATTCACAGCTGATTTATGAACACACTTTGTACTTTTCACATCCTGAAAATTTCACAGGTCGGATTCAGATTATGTCGGATCGGATTTTTTCAACAGAAGCAGCAGTCTGATCAGATTGGATTCGGATTAAGATTTGTGCCTAGATTTGGATTACTAATGCCCTATCTGATCCGATGCAGACCTCTAATACCTACAATCAGGGGCGGATGCAGGAAAAATCCTATGGGGTGCAAGAATTTATTATTTAGGGGCACAGCCCCCGGGGCGGGGCAAAGCCCTGCCTATCTAGGGGCTCCGGGGGCATGCCCCCTGGAAAATTTTTGAAAATTTAAAGCTCTTAGACCGCCTATAAACGCAGTTTCTTGGTCTCAAAATCAATTTTCAAATGACAATATATTCAGATTTGATACCCACCAATAAGCAATTGAATTGACTCAAAATATGTAATACTCATAATAATATAATGTTATATAATGACTATATAGGCATTTATCTAAGCGCTTCACAATAATTAAATGTAATATTTACAGCGGTGAAAAAATTATAAACATATTATTATTAACATAGGTGTGAAATCTTGAAAAAATATACTAACGATTAAGTTGCTAATTACCAAATAGTTGTGTTAGTTTGATTTCAAATTCATTCAATGTGCAGGTCTCCCAACAATATTCCAGTTCAGTTTTTACATACGATGGGGGCAGGAACAGGAAAATATTTACCTCCATAGACCACAGGACTTAAGGTTGCTTGGCACTATGGTTAATAGATTGTCAGAGGATAATATCATAGACAGCCTTGGTTATACAGTATGAAAAGCATATTAGGTATAATCCATGCATGTAATTTACTCAATCATAAAAGTTTACATAATATAATCTGATATTATAGATTTATCCTTATTTATGTATAAAATCATTGTTTTAGATTGTTGTTGGCTTTGATGAATTCTTTTACACAGTTTTAATATCTGAAAATAGCTACTGAGCCACCATCTAACACAAAAAATATGATGCCAAGATCGGTTTCCTCAGAATTTTAACTAGAGAATTGTCACCTGTAAAGAACCAAAGATGCTGAACTGTGAAGGCAGTTGCCGTTTGCTTCGGATCTGTTAGACAAACCAACAAGAAATTAATGAAACTATTGTAGGATTGAATAAAACACAAGCACAATATTATACCCTGAATTAATAATTAGATCAGAAGTTCTAAATTCCAACTTACACAACAATATCTATAAAATTATAAACACAAGGAAATTGTAAACAAGCCAACAGTCGAAGAAAAGGTCGAGGGAATACAAAACGTGAAGTAAATCAACCATGAAATTTAATTTGATAATTCATAGGCCTACCTTAAATCAAAACGCGGCGGTTTGGCTTACACAGCAAAATACATAAACACAAGGAAAGTGTAAACAAGCCCCAACAGTCGAAGAATAGGTTGAGGGAATACAAAACATGAAGTAAATCATAAATGAAATTTAAAAGTAGATATTTGTAGAATTTCACACCTTAAATCAAAACGTGGCGTTCTGGCTTACATAGCAAAATATATAAACACAAGGAAAGTTTAAACAAACCAATAGTCGAACAAAAGGTCGATGGAATACAAAATATGAAGTAAATTATCCATGAAATATCATTTCATAATTCATACCTTAAAGCAAAATGTGGCGTATCCTTGCTTTCACAGCTTTCCAACGACTTTGGTAGGCTATATACATTTCTGCGTTTCTATTCCTATATATTCCTATATCATCTATCAAGTCGTAATGCTCATCAGAAGAAAGAAAACGCACTTCACACATAATTTCATCATAAACAACTTTCAGGTCCTGTTCATTCTCATCAGAAAGTGCTAAATAGCTTGCTCCAATGTTAGTTGAAAGTCCGCCATGATGATTTCTCGATTTGGAATGGTTTGAGAACACCAAAGTGTGGTTGTACTGACAAGAAAATCCGATTAATCTGGATTTCAGTTTCTTTCCTGGTTCAGATTATTTTGACATATCCCGGATGAAGCTAATTTGCATATGAGGGGGTGCATTTCATGTTGCAAAACCGCTCCAATCAGAATACAGAAATAAGCAAAATTTAATCACGTGTATAGTTTGAAGCGAACTCATTTGCATATGAGGGGGTGCAAGTGATCTTATCCGCGCCAATCAAGAGGCAGAAAAGTCCTGTTTCTTTTGTATCCAGCTTGCTCATTTGCATATGATGGGGTGAATTTGAAGTTACCAAGCCGCGCCAATCAGTAGACAGAGTTTCAAGGCTTCTTTTGTATTAAGACGAACTGATTTGCATATGATGGGGTGCATTTGATCAAGACCACTCCAATCAAAAGGTTTGATAAAAAATGATTCGTCAGACATTCACATCTTTGGATGAAACAAGATTAGAATCTTTCAGAAAAGGATTACCAAAAACAAAACAGATCTCCTATCTCGAATTTTCGCTTAAAATGAAAACTTAAGTTTTCTTTCGGTTTCTACTAAAATAGTATTTACGTCATTTCGAAAATTATGAAGGGGTGCAAGCGCTCCTTTTGCACCCCCTAGATCCGCCCCTGCCTACAATCTCCAGTGGTCCCTTTGGTGGCGATATCTCTAATAGGATATGTTATAAAAAAATAGATCCTAGATAAAGAGGTCATATGTCAGCAGTGGTCCATGAAGCAATGTCTCTAGTGAGATATGTCATACAATCAACCCTTTGTATAGAGGTCACCTGTTCAAATCGGTCAATTGCTACATATATATATCTCAGCTGGTTCACATATCTCTGTATACAGATTAAAAATATTTTTTATTTTCGTTACAGGCAAAGTTGATTTACGTATGCTTGATGAAATCTCTCAACTAGTTGGTCCAGTACCACATGCTCTTGGTCGCTGCCTGGGTCTGCCTCATCATACAACACTAAACATCTGTTATGATCATAGACATGAAGCAGTTACAGAACAGAACTACGCTATGCTTACTACATGGATTGAACATGTTGGCGATAAAGCAACTGTAATTGAATTATATAAATGTATTCTGTCTATGAAACCGAAACAGAAAGAAGTTTTGAATTTCATTCGTGAATACCAAACATAATTCACACCAAATGTATTGGAATAGAGACATTTTTGTATCCATCAAATAATTATTTTTAAAATTTATAAATCTATAGACTTTTATTTTTTAAAGCATAGCACATCTAGTGGTTATAATCACATTTTTCGATTTTAATTTTAAGCTTTGAAGATCTTTAGTTTTCACTTTTCAGAAACACACTGGACTGTTCTTTTCTAATTATTGACTTTCAAGATTCTGAAATAGAACAATTTATATGTATGGTTTTTTTAGCTAGATGCCTTGGCATGGAAATTGAAGGTGTTAGAAGCGGATCTAATCTGAATGGATTTCGAATTGAATTCCAGATTTCGGATTGGGTTGATGCCACCCGTCGATTTTAAAAACTTCAACAAATCAAAAAATACTTTACTCAGTTTTTCGTTCAGTTAAAAGTTTCGAATCTAGGATGCAGTTGTTATTCGTACTACAGTAAAAACCTGTAAATAAAGGTCACCTTATATAGCAGCCACCCTTCTACATTTGTCACTTTATGATAACGTTACAAATGTTAATTCTATTGAACTTACTTAACCTCTATAGAAAGAAAGGTCACCTCCCTTTAGTGAACAATATTTTCATTACAGTGGTCTGTATTACAACCATCATATCATTATTAACCTGTATATAAAGGTCACCTTATAAAGCAGCCACCCTTCTACATTTGTCACTTTATAATAACGTTACAAATGTTAATTCTATTGAACTTACTTAACCTCTATAGAAAGAAAGGTCACCTCCCTTTAGTGAACAATATTTTCATTACAGTGGTCTGTATTACAACCATCATATCATTATTAACCTGTATATAAAGGTCACCTTATAAAGCAGCCACCCTTCTACATTTGTCACTTTATAATAACGTTACAAATGTTAATTCTATTGAACTTACTTAACCTCTATAGAAAGAAAGGTCACCTCCCTTTAGTGAACAATATTTTCATTACAGTGGTCTGTATTACAACCATCATATCATTATTAACCTGTATATAAAGGTCACCTTATAAAGCAGCCACCCTTCTACATTTGTCACTTTATAATAACGTTACAAATGTTAATTCTATTGAACTTACTTAACCTCTATAGAAAGAAAGGTCACCTCCCTTTAGTGAACAATATTTTCATTACAGTGGTCTGTATTACAACCATCGTATCAATATTAACCTGTATATAAAGGTCACCTTATAAAGCAGCCACCCTTCTACATTTGTCACTTTATAATAACGTTACAAATGTTAATTCTATTGAACTTACTTAACCTCTATAGAAAGAAAGGTCACCTCCCTTTAGTGAACAATATTTTCATTACAGTGGTCTGTATTACAACCATCGTATCAATATTAACCTGTATATAAAGGTCACATTATAAAGCAGCCACCCTTCTACATTTGTCACTTTATAATAACGTTACAAATGTTAATTCTATTGAACTTACTTAACCTCTATAGAAAGAAAGGTCACCTCCCTTTAGTGAACAATATTTTCATTACAGTGGTCTGTATTACAACCATCGTATCAATATTAACCTGTATATAAAGGTCACCTTATAAAGCAGCCACCCTTCTACATTTGTCACTTTATAATAACGTTACAAATGTTAATTCTATTGAACTTACTTAACCTCTATAGAAAGAAAGGTCACCTCCCTTTAGTGAACAATATTTTCATTACAGTGGTCTGTATTACAACCATCATATCATTATTAACCTGTATATAAAGGTCACCTTATAAAGCAGCCACCCTTCTACATTTGTCACTTTATAATAACGTTACAAATGTTAATTCTATTGAACTTACTTAACCTCTATAGAAAGAAAGGTCACCTCCCTTTAGTGAACAATATTTTCATTACAGTGGTCTGTATTACAACCATCATATCATTATTAACCTGTATATAAAGGTCACCTTATAAAGCAGCCACACTTCTACATTTGTCACTTTATAATAACGTTACAAATGTTAATTTTATTGAACTTACTTAACCTCTATAGAAAGAAAGATCACCTCCCTTTAGTGAACAATATTTTCATTACAGTGGTCTGTATTACAACCATCATATCATTATTAACCTGTATATAAAGGTCACCTTATAAAGCAGCCACACTTCTACATTTGTCACTTTATAATAACGTTACAAATGTTAATTTTATTGAACTTACTTAACCTCTATAGAAAGAAAGGTCACCTCCCTTTAGTGAACAATATTTTCATTACAGTGGTCTGTATTACAACCATCGTATCAATATTAACCTGTATATAAAGGTCACCTTATAAAGCAGCCACCCTTCTACATTTGTCACTTTATAATAACGTTACAAATGTTAATTCTATTGAACTTACTTAACCTCTATAGAAAGAAAGGTCACCTCCCTTTAGTGAACAATATTTTCATTACAGTGGTCTGTATTACAACCATCGTATCAATATTAACCTGTATATAAAGGTCACATTATAAAGCAGCCACCCTTCTACATTTGTCACTTTATAATAACGTTACAAATGTTAATTCTATTGAACTTACTTAACCTCTATAGAAAGAAAGGTCACCTCCCTTTAGTGAACAATATTTTCATTACAGTGGTCTGTATTACAACCATCGTATCAATATTAACCTGTATATAAAGGTCACCTTATAAAGCAGCCACCCTTCTACATTTGTCACTTTATAATAACGTTACAAATGTTAATTCTATTGAACTTACTTAACCTCTATAGAAAGAAAGGTCACCTCCCTTTAGTGAACAATATTTTCATTACAGTGGTCTGTATTACAACCATCATATCATTATTAACCTGTATATAAAGGTCACCTTATAAAGCAGCCACCCTTCTACATTTGTCACTTTATAATAACGTTACAAATGTTAATTCTATTGAACTTACTTAACCTCTATTGAAAGAAACGTCACCTCCCTTTAGTGAACCATATTTTCATTACAGTGGTCTGTATTACAACCATCATATCATTATTAACCTGTATATAAAGGTCACCTTATGTAGCAGCCACCCTTCTACATTTGTCACTTTATGATAACGTTACAAATGTTAATTCTATAGAACTTACTTAACCTCTATAGAAAGAAAGGTCACCTCCCTTTAGTGAACAATATTTTCATTACAGTGGTCTGTATTACAACCATCATATCATTATTAACCTGTATATAAAGGTCACCTTATAAAGCAGCCACCCTTCTACATTTGTCACTTTATAATAACGTTACAAATGTTAATTCTATTGAACTTACTTAACCTCTATAGAAAGAAAGGTCACCTCCCTTTAGTGAACAATATTTTCATTACAGTGGTCTGTATTACATTCATCATTTTATTATTAACCTGTATATAAAGGTCACCTTATAAAGCAGCCTCCCTTCTACATTTGTCACTTTATAATAACGTTGCAAATGTCAATTCTATTGAACTTACTTAACCTCTATAGAAAGAAAGGTCACCTCCCTTTAGTGGTCAATATTCTCATTACAGTGGTCTGTATTACAACCATCATATCATTATTAACCTGTATATAAAGGTCACCTTATATAGCAGCCACCCTTCTACATTTGTCACTTTATAATAACGTTACAAATGTTAATTCTATTGAACTTACTTAACCTCTATAGAAAGAAAGGTCACCTCCCTTTAGTGGTCAATATTCTCATTACAGTGGTCTGTATAACAACCATCATATCATTATTAACCTGTATATAAAGGTCACCTTATGTAGCAGCCACCCTTCTACATTTGTCACTTTATAATAACGTTACAAATGTTAATTCTATTGAACTTACTTAACCTCTATAGAAAGAAAGGTCACCTCCCTTTAGTGGTCAATATTCTCATTACAGTGGTCTGTATTACAACCATCATATCATTATTAACCTGTATATAAAGGTCACCTTATAAAGCAGCCACCCTTCTACATTTGTCACTTTATAATAACGTTACAAATGTTAATTCTATTCAACTTACTTAACCTCTATAGAAAGAAAGGTCACCTCCCTTTAGTGAACAATATTTTCATTACAGTGGTCTGTATTACATTCATCATATCATTATTAACCTGTATATAAAGGTCACCTTATAAAGCAGCCACCCTTCTACATTTGTCACTTTATAATAACGTTACAAATGTTAATTCTATTGAACTTACTTAACCTCTATAGAAAGAAAGGTCACCTCCCTTTAGTGGTCAATATTCTCATTACAGTGGTCTGTATAACAACCATCATATCATTATTAACCTGTATATAAAGGTCACCTTATAAAGCAGCCACCCTTCTACATTTGTCACTTTATAATAACGTTACAAATGTTAATTCTATTCAACTTACTTAACCTCTATAGAAAGAAAGGTCACCTCCCTTTAGTGAACAATATTTTCATTACAGTGGTCTGTATTACATTCATCATATCATTATTAACCTGTATATAAAGGTCACCTTATAAAGCAGCCACCCTTCTACATTTGTCACTTTATAATAACGTTACAAATGTTAATTCTATTGAACTTACTTAACCTCTATAGAAAGAAAGGTCACCTCCCTTTAGTGAACAATATTTTCATTACAGTGGTCTGTATTACATTCATCATTTTATTATTAACCTGTATATAAAGGTCACCTTATAAAGCAGCCTCCCTTCTACATTTGTCACTTTATAATAACGTTACAAATGTCAATTATATTGATCTTACTTAACCTCTATAGAAAGAAAGGTCACCTCCCTTTAGTGGTCAATATTCTCATTACAGTGGTCTGTATAACAACCATCATATCATTATTAACCTGTATATAAAGGTCACCTTATAAAGCAGCCACCCTTCTACATTTGTCACTTTATAATAACGTTACAAATGTTAATTCTATTCAACTTACTTAACCTCTATAGAAAGAAAGGTCACCTCCCTTTAGTGGTCAATATTCTCATTACAGTGGTCTGTATTACAACCATCATATCATTATTAACCTGTATATAAAGGTCACCTTATAAAGCAGCCACCCTTCTACATTTGTCACTTTATAATAACGTTACAAATGTTAATTCTATTGAACTTACTTAACCTCTATAGAAAGAAAGGTCACCTCCCTTTAGTGAACAATATTTTCATTACAGTGGTCTGTATTACAACCATCATATCATTATTAACCTGTATATAAAGGTCACCTTATGTAGCAGCCACCCTTCTACATTTGTCACTTTATTGTCACTATTTAACCAATACCTACTACTCACCATGGTTCTTACAATGTATTATTACAATATTATGGCCACTTCGCAATCATTACGTCTAACATCTGGTTATAACAAATATTATATTACATATGCAGTGATTTACCGTAATATCAATATTTATCATGGTATACATAGCTATTAGGAATGTTAATTTAACACTTATTGCAGTATTGATACTTAATTTTATTTTAAACCATATGCGATATCATTTCAAATTAATCCTTATGATCCTTGTTATCTGCAATACTGAAGCTCATACATCATGTAACTAATTAATCTAATTTTTAAGCATTTCATAACATAGTATACACTTATATGATTCTATTACTCAGTCCTGTTCATATCATTCTCAGAACTTGGGGGAGATGTAGTAATCATATAGTATGACGTCATTGTCACATGACAATGACACGTAGACATATACAAGAGTATTCTTCTTGATCTATATATATAAAATATCATTCGCTATCACTGAGTATTGATTTGTCTCATCCTGCATTGTTGATTATTACATGGCGCAGTTGATAGGATCTATCCAACTATATTCACAACTATAATATATGTTATGATAGTTTACATTTAATTATATTATTTTCATTTTCACCCATATCATTCGAAGTTTAAGCTAGTATGCCAAACACACGAGGAGCTTCTCAAGACTTCGCTCAGAATGATGTCAATGAAGATATCACAAACAATGAGAGGAATGGTCAATCTGATAGCAACCTCGACAATAGTTCACAAAATATTCCTTCATGGGTAGAGGATATAATCAAGCAACAACATGCTATGTTGCAATCATCCAGAGCCCGAGAAGATCAACTTCTGAAACAAACGGAGATGTTGATAAACCGGCTGAAACCGGACACTCTTCCGGTAAACAAACCGTCTGGCACACCACGTTATTCAGCACCGACACCACCACCGCAACTGGCAACAACAACCACATGCCCTGAATTCCAAACATGGCAAGAACAATGGCACGACTACGTGAAGTTGGGTAAGTTGGATGAATTCCCTCAACAGGAACAGCTTGCCCGCCTCCGTAGTTGTTTGACTGCTGATATGAGAGATACATTATTGTACTCTCTAGGTGTCCCTAATGACACTCCTAAAACGGCAAATGAGATATTATCTCTCATAGAAAAACATTTCCGTTCAAAACAAAACATAATTATTGACAGAGTGGCCTTTATCAATTGCAAACAGCAAAGTGACGAACTGTTCAATGATTTTTTAGTGAAAACAAAAAAGTTGGCTCACAATGCCGACCTCTGCAAAACCTGTAGTGAAGACCAAATTGCTACGGTCCTTACTGCCGGAATTACATCCCAGGAGACAAAACGCAAGTTAATGAAGCTACGTCCATCACCTACACTCCAGGACGTTGTTGATTTGTGTTGCTCTGAAGAGGCTGCTGTTTCCAATTCAGAACAATTAAGTAATTCACTACCAACCCATCATCAAATATCGAAAACTACAGCTTATCGCCCACATGCTGAAATCTCAACAAAACCGGCTCCGTCAAACAAACCGACAAAGTGCCGTTGGTGCGGCGAAGATAAACATAACGAACGCAAGTCTTGCCCCGCCTCCAAAGCAACGTGCACATTTTGTCAAGTAGGTGGGCATTTCGCAAGCGTCTGCTTTCGTAAAAATAAATCAACACCTGCACAACAAAACACATCAAACGGTAATCAAAACGGTAATCAACAACGCTGGAGATGAGTACAATCGTCGTGGCGACCTTGCTATATCTGGTGTGGAAAACGTAGACAAAGTTGTTGATGACATCTTAATCAGAGAACAATCATTTACTGCTCATATTAAACAATTAATTACGCTACTACTACGCTGTCGTGAACACGGCATTACGCTAAATCCTATTAAATTTAATTTCGCACAGCAAGAGGTCAAATTCGTCGGTCATCTTGTGGGTATACATGGTATTAAAGTCGATCCTGCAAAAATCAAGGCAATTACTGAATTTTCTAGTCCACACAATCTAACTGATCTACGGTCGTTTCTAGGACTTGCTAACCAGTTCGGTGATTTTACGAGTTGTCTTTCAGCGGCAGCTCAACCTCTACGAAGTCTACTGAAAAAGATCACGCCTTTAATTGGACATCCGAACATGAACTAGCTTTTAAAACTGTCAAGGAAGTATTGTCATCTCCACCAATATTACAACCATTTCAATCAGATCTACCCATCATATTACATACTGATGCATCTCGCTTGCATGGACTAGGGTTTGCCCTTTTACAACAAACACCAAATGGCCGCTCACATCTCATTCAAGCTGGTTCCAGGTTTATTAATGAAACTGAATCTCGATATGCGACCATTGAACTAGAAATGCTTGCTATTGTTTGGGCTATATTGAAATGCAGACATTACTTACTTGGTCAGCCTAATTTCATGATCTACACTGACCATAAACCGCTAATTCCAATGCTAAATGATTATACACTAGATCAAATTGATAATTCTCGTTTACAGCGTCTCAGAGAAAAGCTTATGCCATATACTTTTACTGCTGAATGGAAGCAAGGAAAGAATCATTGTTTACCAGACGCGTTATCGCGGGCCCCTGTGGATGGTCCGCCACACATAGATGATCCGACTAACCCACTTTACGACCATCCAACTGTGAATTTCATTATTGGATCTCTCAATTCGCCTGAAGAAGCATTATCATCACACCATCTTACAGATCCGTTGCTGGACACATTGAAAACTGCCGCCAATGCTGATGTAGAATATTGTCAACTTCGTACCTTCGTTAGTGATGGCTTTCCATCATACAGAAATAATCTACCAACCTTTTTACGTTCGTACTGGGGTTTAAAGGATAATCTATTTCATGATTCAGGATTAATCCTTTTGAATAGTCATCGTATTATTATACCGAAGACGCAAAGGAAATATTTATTACAGCAACTCCACGCATCCCATCAAGGAATCGAACGAACAAAAAGGCGTGCACGGCAGACCGTATACTGGCCAGGTATTAACTCAGATATAACAAACACTGTTACGGCTTGTCATGCCTGTCAAGAACGTCAAGCATCCTTACCAAATGAGCCCCTTGTGGTTGAACAAACCCCATCCCTCCCATTTGAGGACTGTTCAGCTGACCTATTTAGCCACGCTGGCCATTCTTACTTAGTCTACATTGACCGTCTCTCGGGGTGGCCAACTGTCACTGCTTGGTACAATCGTGATCCAACAGCAAATGATGTAATTCGACAACTACGACAGAGATTTGTCGATACCGGAGTTCCGCTGCGACTCCGTTCTGAAGGTGGTCCACAGTTTAGTGCTAAAGCCTTTACTGATTTTTTAAAAAGGTGGAACGTCATTCATGCACCATCTACTCCAGAAAATCCACAATCAAATGGTCTCGCTGAATCTGGTGTAAAAAGTATGAAGGCTCTCATCGTAAAAGCAACCAAAAACGGCCAACTTGAGGATGACACATATCTTTCAGGGCTTTTAGAATTCCGTAACACCCCACGCAACAACGGCTTATCTCCATCTCAAGTTTTGTATGGTCATCCACTTCGTTCTATGGTTCCTGCACACCGTAACACCTTTAAACAAGAATGGCAGCGATCATTTAAAGACGCCGAGCAAGAGTCAAACCTCATCCAAGAGAAGGCCAAAAAATACTTCGATCAGAAAGCTCACACTTTACCCAAACTTAAAATTGGCATGTCAGTGTATATACAGGACTCTAAATCAAAACGTTGGAGTCGTTCTGGTGTAATCGTCGCAGTTGGTCGCTATCGCGATTATTATGTTAAATTAGCAAGTGGAAGAGTCCTTTGGCGAAACCGTCGGTTACTACGGCCTCTACCGTCGACTACTCTCAACGACGAACCGGTAACAAATACAACAGTTACTTCGGGTACAACGCAAGACTCTACAGCTTCAGGACGACCAACCCGTAACATTAAACCACCAAACTATTGTGGATTCACTTAATTTACGTTCTAAACCACTCCATCAGATTCAAAACGATTTAAACTATTTAACCAATACCTACTACTCACCATGGTTCTTACAATGTATTATTACAATATTATGGCCACTTCGCAATCATTACGTCTAACATCTGGTTATAACAAATATTATATTACATATGCAGTGATTTACCGTAATATCAATATTTATCATGGTATACATAGCTATTAGGAATGTTAATTTAACACTTATTGCAGTATTGATACTTAATTTTATTTTAAACCATATGCGATATCATTTCAAATTAATCCTTATGATCCTTGTTATCTGCAATACTGAAGCTCATACATCATGTAACTAATTACTCTAATTTTTAAGCATTTCATAACATAGTATACACTTATATGATTCTATTACTCAGTCCTGTTCATATCATTCTCAGAACTTGGGGGAGATGTAGTAATCATATAGTATGACGTCATTGTCACATGACAATGACACGTAGACATATACAAGAGTATTCTTCTTGATCTATATATATAAAATATCACTCGCTATCACTGAGTATTGATTTGTCTCATCCTGCATTGTTGATTATTACAGGGAAGGGGGGTAACTCCAATCGTTCTCATACGGGAGCGTGCCAATTATTGTGGGTACATATTCTTGGTCTTTAGAAAATATTTTGAAGTATCTATTTCAGAATTTTCAAAATATTTGAGGTATTGTTTTTCAATGAGCAAAAAATATTGATGTAAACCCACGAATTGTAATCAATTTTCAAATATGCTCCAAATCTTCGCTCCGGATCTCGTCTATGTAACAAAAAATATATGGGGCAGTTTAGATGGGATGAGACTTTCTCTATTTCGGATCTGAACCCGACTACCTATTGTACTCAGTTCTGTGCGCATGACGATTACATAGTTGTAATCCCAAAATAGGTTTTCAATGTTTCAGTTTGATTGATCGTGCGGAATTAAATTAATTAATTGTGCTATGTGAATAATGCTGGAATGGGGCTGTAAATCCTGGCGGTGCAACACCCTCGCAATAAAGATTTTTGAGAAAAAAATTCGTGCAATTTTGAAAGTATCTCAGTACCGACGCTACCAATTGCCCATGCATCATGCCCATTTTTCGGGTAAAACTACAAAATAACCCTAGTCAGGAGCACATAGCTGCGGTCGTCAATGTAAGTCTAGTGTTTAACCAAGTCTACATGTTGACAGTGAGTCTACGAGCTTAGAAAAGGTGCATTACATCAGAAACAGTATCCACAGTGAACACATAAATACACTGGGCATCTGAACTACGTCATTGGCTTTCGATATGATATTATATATGTTGTCGTTGTGACTGGAAAATAAAAGACACATCACATTATATATGAAGTGCAACTTATTCAAAGGTAAGAATGTTTACATTTATACGTAGAATAGCTACTTTCTATACATATAATTAATAAGTATACACTATAACAACGCTCTGCATATAATACACTGTTCTTGACTTTTTTATTTGATACTTTTTCTTACTATTTCACAATTTTACAAAATCGTTAAAAGTCAAATAAATTTATTTCATACTTGAATTGAGTAGTAATGTTTTCGAATTCGATGACATTATTCCTTCAGTTAACTTCCAAAGGGTCCCGTTTTTCTTTAATTTTCAAATACATTATTTCCAGAGATACAAATTTATCATTAAACGCATACACTGTATATACGACCAATCCTTACACTGTATATACGACCAATCAATCCTTGAATCATCCACAGAAGTTTGGAATCTAAATTATGTCAATGTTTCATTACCATCGAAAGAGTACAAAAGAGGTTAATACTAATCATTGAAGTTACGTGGAGTAAGGTCCGATCTCAGGATGGTCACGTATCAAATGCTGAATGGAATTGTAGGCGTTGATGTCGATACACTATTTACAATATAATCAATGAAAAAATAGGATCATTTACGAGGTCATTCTCTAATGCTACCTCCAGTTAGCTGTAAATATATTGATATTTGTTTCAATTTTTGTAAAAGGGGTGTTGCAATATATACTACCAAAAGTTTTAACAGATGTTAAGTAGCATAGATAAATCACTATTATCTAATAATAAATAATAATAAATAAAAAATATATCATAGTCGGTCGTATCTCATAAGAAAATTTTTTTCTAGCATAGATCCTTATTTATTAATGACAGGATATAATTACAAAGTATATGTAAGACCACAATGAGTTTAGTCTCCATACTTGGTAAAATATCAACAGCATTGAAAGGGTAAAGCAAATACTATGCCACATTAAACACTTTTACGGACAGACCTATAAAACATCAGATGATCTATCTTGACATGAATTCTTTAGAATCAAAGCGAATCAAAAGTGATTTAATTATGCTGTACAAAATTGTAAATAATCTTGCAGATCTTTGTTTAACAAGAATTTTGTAAATTTATTGAAAAATAAATATTCGATGCATGGCCATTGTATCGGACTCTCCGATTTAGTTCAATTAATCTTTCGGACAGAGTATTTGACATAAAGAGAATATCAGTTCTGCATAACAATAAACAACATATAATACTTGATTTCTTTCAAGACTATATTAAATACTAACTTTTAATTGTGTAAATGAATATTTATTTTAACGTTATCTAAAACAGTCTGTCTCTCGCAACTTACATCTGACAAAGAAAATATATTGATGTACATACGTTTATACTGAAATATTTACAAATGGTTGTGCGCATGCGTTAAACTTTATATGATGCATCTTAAAGGAGCAAAAATGACCGGCAGGCGCTACGCACTTAGGATCACGTGCACGCTTATTGTTATAACACCATGTTCATTGTTGACATGAGTTTTATTACAAGTTAGGCCTGCGTATAACAATTGTTTCAAAGCGAGACGGTTGAATTACGCTAAGCATAAATTCAACTTGTGCTCGCAGCGGTAGCCGGTCAATTTTGCCCCTTTAAACATGAAACTTACTTAACTAAACAATAAAATTCTAATTATGGATTATGACGTACGAAACAGCATTCATTGAGTTTATACAACTGACAAACCCATCTGGTAGGCTAAATGCCACCAAATATCAATTTATAAATCGTGTAATTCCGTGATGGAACAACTTACCATAGAGAGTGGTTGAAGCTAAATCATTTATGTCATTCTAATCAGAATTGGAGAAGGAAAATTTGGAATGTTTATGTAAAGTGTACAACTAACTAATATATTATCTCAATCCTACAACATCATTTAGTTCTTTTTAATATATTATTGTAATTAAATGATTTATGTAGGTAAAAGTTTACTCTTCCCTGTATAATACGGTCAACATATTTTTGAGAAATAGACAACAACAACAATAAAATAGGTTTCATTTAAGGCTAAGGGGTTCATAATAATAATAATAATAATAATAATAATAATAATAATAATAATAATAATAATAATAATAATAATAATAATAATAATAATAATAATAATAATAATAATAATAATAATAATAATAATAATAATAATAATAATAATAATAATAATAATAATAATAATAATAATAATAATAATAATAATAATAATAATAATAATAATAATAATAATAATAATAATAATAATAATAATAATAATAATAATAATAATAATAATAATAATAATAATAATAATAATAATAATAATAATAATAATAATAATAATAATAATAATAATAATAATAATAATAATAATAATAATAATAATAATAATATAATAATAATAATAATAATAATAATAATAATAATAATAATAATAATAATAATAATAATAATAATAATAATAATAATAATAATAATAATAATAATAATAATAATAATAATAATAATAATAATAATAATAATAATAATAATAATAATAATAATAATAATAATAATAATAATAATAATAATAATAATAATAATAATAAATAATAATAATAATAATAATAATAATAATAATAATAATAATAATAATAATAATAATAATAATAATAATAATAATAATAATAATAATAATAATAATAATAATAATAATAATAATAATAATAATAATAATAATAATAATAATAATAATAATAATAATAATAATAATAATATAATAATAATAATAATAATAATAATAATAATAATAATAATAATAATAATAATAATAATAATAATAATAATAATAATAATAATAATAATAATAATAATAATAATAATTATAATAATTATAATAATAATAATAATAATAATAATAATAAATAATAATAATAATAATAATAATAATAATAATAATAATAATAATAATAATAATAATAATAATAATAATAATAATAATAATAATAATAATAATAATAATAATAATAATAATAATAATAATAATAATAATAATAATAATAATAATAATAATAATAATAATAATAATAATAATAATAATAATAATAATAATAATAATAATAATAATAATAATAATAATAATAATAATAATAATAATAATAATAATAATAATAATAATAATAATAATAATAATATAATAATAATAATAATAATAATAATAATAATAATAATAATAATAATAATAATAATAATAATAATAATAATAATAATAATAATAATAATAATAATAATAATAATAATAATAATAATAATAATAATAATAATAATAATAATAATAATAATAATAATAATAATAATAATAATAATAATAATAATAATAATAATAATAATAATAATAATAATAATAATAATAATAATAATAATAATAATAATAATAATAATAATAATAATAATAATAATAATAATAATAATAATAATAATAATAATAATAATAATAATAATAATAATAATAATAATAATAATAATAATAATAATAATAATAATAATAATAATAATAATAATAATAATAATAATAATAATAATAATAATAATAATAATAATAATAATAATAATAATAATAATAATAATAATAATAATAATAATAATAATAATGGATTGTTCTCAACCAGTTCTTGGTATGGTGCTCAATGGAGCATTTATAGAATTAGAGTCAAAAATGAAACACTTTGCTAGATTTCCGCTACTTGAAGTTTCACTTTATTTCAACTGGTCGAATCCGATTCAAAACATCTAGCATGTTTCGTTTTTGCGTTTGAAAAGACTTGTTTATTATTTTTATGTTGCATGTCATGAAGAATTAGAAATGTATTCATAGATTACAATGATTATAAATGTTTTGAATGGTTACGCTACTGCCATGGGTATTTCTATAACTGTATCCCTATTATTGCTATAAATATTAGCACACGATTTGAATTTTTGTACTTGAGATATCAAAGTCCAAAGAGCTACGAGAGTGGAAGGAGATACAACAAAGTTTATTTTTATGTATGAAGATTTGCTGATAATTTTAAATTAAAGCTTGAAATGGATTATTTAAGCATTATTCAAGCATAGTTACGCAATACTGGCATCAACAGAATTTTTTTAAATTTTTGGGTGCTTCACCTTTTTCCAAAGTGGCACCCCCCTGTTCCTGAAAAACAGGAGTTACCCCCTAGCTTGGAAGTTACTTACCCATAAAGGAGAGCGAAGATTTGACAATGAAAGTGGATGTGTTACGTCATCTAACATCAAAGTTGGGGATGAAATTTTAAGGGAATATTAATGATGTTAAAAGAAAAGTAAAAGCGATACAATTCAAAAGAAAAAAAGATACTTGTCGGTAATAGACTTGCAACAGTTGAACAAGAATTTTGAAATGAATTATTTAAGCATTATTCAAGCATAGTTACGCAATACTGGCCATTTGGAATTATCTGGCTCTTTCCGGTCAGCGGTCTGGCCTTTTGCCTCGATTTGATTCTACCAACTTCTGTCAATCACGTGTTCACGCCCATGCTTAGAGAAAATGAAAATCAAGGCGGTTATTTCCCCATCTTTCATTTGGAGATATGTAGGTAGACTCTCGTAGCTTACGTTGTTATAAGTAATTTGTTCTCAATTGTGCCTAAATAACTGATACCATGTTAAATCATATTCGGAAGTTACTTACCCATAGAGGAAGCCGAAGATTTGACAATGAAATTGGATGTGATACGGCATTTATTCATTTGTGGAACTTGCTTCTCGATAAAGGAAAGCGAAGTTTTGATAATGAAAGTGGATGTGTTACGTTATTTCTTGGCAAAGAAGATGGTTACTATATTTATCCTGTTATAATTGTCTTATCTAACATCAAAGTTGGGGATGAAATCTCAAGGAATTTTAATGATGTTATAAGAAATATTAAAGCGATACAATTTAAAAGAAATGAATACTTGTCGCTAACGCAAAAGTTGAACAAGAATTTTGCTGCTCGGCTTTGTAATTCGATATATTCGATTGAGTCGGATATATCAAATACGGAACTTGTCATTGAGAATATTGAAAGTGTTATTTTTAATTTGGAATCACTGGAACATTTAGGTTTTTTCAGCTGTGGACTTAAAACATTCCCAAATGAAATTATAAATGTAACAAACTTACAAAGTCTTGATCTAAGTGAGAACTCAATCAAAGAATTCCCAGATGATATATTAAACAATTTGACTCAGTTGATGTATTTAGATTTGAGCGGGAACAAATTGATGTCGTTTCCAGAAATTACAAATAGTGATATGAAATTGAAGATACTTGATCTATCATACAACAGCATCAAAACATTACCTAATTCAATATCAAATATGAACTCGTCAATCGTATTAAATATTAAAAACAATAAATTGACGTCATTTCCAGAAATTACAAATAATGATATGAAATTGAAGGAACTTGATCTATCAGAAAACAGCATCAAAACATTACCTTATTCAATATCAAAATTAAAAGCGTTAAGTGGATTAGATATTCATCACAATAAATTGACGTCGTTTCCAGAAATTACAAATAATGATATGAAATTGGAGATACTTTATCTATCATTTAACAGCATCAAAACATTACCTAATTCAATATCAAATATGAAAGCCTTAACCGTATTAGATATTAGTTACAACGGGCTGTTATCGTTACCAGATGACATTGGAAATCTTATTGAGTTAAAGATATTACGTTGTGTTAATAATTCATTAACTTTTTTACCAGAAAGCATAACAGAATTGAAATCGTTAACTGAATTAGATATTTATGGAAATCCTTTGCAAAAACCACCCTACGAAATATGTGAAAAAGGATTAGATTCAATTGTTGGTTACTTTGATGCGTTAAATAAATTTAATGGATTCCATAGCAACAGATCGAAATGTATTTTGATTGGGGAGTCGATGGCAGGTAAATTGTTTGCTTTTAATTTATCTCTTGTTGTGATGTCTGATAGATTAGTTTAGTAATTTGTGAAGATTAATTTCGTTTTATAAGCTACGTATTTTCCGGTGTGTAAGTCGACACCTGTTTTTGGGCTCCATTTTCTAGGTTTTAAGGTATATTCTCTGTATAAGCCGAATTTAAATCATAGTCATCATGTTCTGAATCGTTTTAATTTTGTTTATTTTCAATAATGTTTGTATAATCATTTTGGAACTTTACGGCTTTTCGATCTTTTTCCTTTGTCTCAAGATCAACAAACAAGCGGTAAAATGTATTTTGTGAAACCAATATCAAAACTAGTACTATATTTATGGATGATTTAGCCTTGATATATCGGTCAGATCAGCTTCCAAGTAAATTAATTGGAAATATAATTCAATATTTAGTATTGTAGTCCAAGATATTCTCTCCGTGTTTGTCGAGTTGTCAAGTCTTGCTCGCTTTATGTGTTGACCTTTTACACTTGAGCAAACAAAGAATTCAACGTAATTTGATCATGTCAGCTTTGAATTACATTTACCATTCATTCATACAATTGTTTTGAAATCACTTGTCTGAAAATAGTTTTATTACTTTCAAAAAAATACGGACAATATGAACAATATAGGTTGTCCGTTATATATATAGGATTTAATTGTATTGTTGTCGTTTTTGTCTTTGATTTTGGGTCCTAATTTGTAGACTCGGTGTATAAGTCGACCCCTTGATTTTAGCTTGAAAATTTGAGGCTATAAAATCGACTTATACACCGGAAAATACGGTAGTTTGATTATTAATTACAGGCTTCTTACTTCTTAATTGTAATCTATCTTATGCACAATGGAGTGCTGAAAATTAGCTTCTTTTCAGAATTATTGTTTACAACAATTAAATAGCTAGGTGTTGTTGTGTGCTTTCAAAATGACAATCTTATTGTAAGGTAACTCTCCTTACTTTATTGTTAGCAGCTCATTTAATTTTCATGGTATCTTTTGGAATTTACTGTTGTTTGATTCAAATTTTTCAAATGTTGTATTTAATTTGATAAGTTTGATTAATAACGTTTTAATATGATTAACTACTACTTCTGACTGTATTATATCTCTATAGATCAGTATTTAAAGGAGCAAAAATGACCGGCAGGCGCTTCGCACTTAGGATCACGTGCACGCTTATTGTTATAACACAATGTTCATTGTTGACATGAATTTTATTACAAGTTAGGCCTGCGTATAACAATTGTTTCAAAGCGAGACGGTTGAATTACGCTAAGCATAAATTCAACTTGTGCTCGCAGCGGTCGCCGGTCAATTTTGCCCCTTTAAATTTTTATAATCCGTATTACATCAGATCAGAATCCTATTCAGAGATCATTAGCTTATAACTTGAAACTGTTTAATTTTCTTAAATTAAAGTAGCTTCGTTGTTTGGATTATTTTTACAGTTAAAATTATTGATTTATTCTACCACCTATATAATGCTTTACGCACCAATTCTAGAAACATAAAATATATTTGTGAACCACACCAGATTAATTGATTTCCACAGTAATTCAATAGACATTGTTGTATGATAGCTAACTTTATTGAAACCTAGTCAACATTCCATTGCATAAACAATTCTGAATTCGTGGCTATAATATTAGTTCAGCCCTTTTCAAGAAGCATCAAATGAACTTTCACACCTTCAATCCACTTTTATCATTTGTTAGTGACATTAATTCACACTGATTTCATAAGATTTTTAATTTAAGTCAAACAGTCTATGTTTAGTATGTTCCTGTTATTACTATTACTACTGTATCACCAGTGTCTGACAGAAGATTGAGCCTACGGAATATTAATACATTTTCTTTTAAAAATTATAAAATTATCCATTCTCTTTTGAATTTGTTCTAACATATTCACATTGGAAATATTTGACAGCTTCAGCACAGACACTTTATACATTGAAGTCTAAGTTAGCTCTTTCATGCAAAGAAGCGATCAGAGCTAACTAAACTAGAAACGGTTATCAAAAATATATTCAGAAATGAAGTTATGATTTTGCACGAGCGATGAGATCTTCAGAATGTAACACAACTATCATATTTATCATCCACAGCTTTGATTAAATATTTATGCAAATTGAATTGAATGCCCAATAGATTCATTCAAGCTGGTTTTTTCTAAAATTATCATTCAAGCTGGTTTTTTCTAAAATTATCATTTTCAGCATTTTCACACAAAAATGTATGAATTGAGAAGGCTCTGACTGTGAAATGAATTATAAATTCATCTCTGGTGAGCTCCACAATAAAAGTTTGACCAAAACAAGAAACGGGAAAGTATTTATTGTATTCTTTATGAAGATTTTATGTGAATTTCAAGTTGCCCGGAGAAACCTGCGGTTTTAGTTCTGTGGTGCTCAGTCTACTCCAAGTTATACGTGAGATAATGAGGGAAAATTTTAATTAGGGGTGAGACGGTGGCGAATTTTAGACAATCGGTTAACCTTTTTCAAAAACCGGTGGACAACCGGTTAACCGAAGAGAACAATAGAACAATAGAAAAATCGCGCTATTGATAACAATCCAAAACATTTATCAACATAAGTGCAAAAAGTAATATAAAAGTAATATAATACCAGTTGGATGAAGTTTAATAAGGAAATAAAATTACGATACAATAAAATAAAACATCAAATAATTATTCAAGTAAGGTACGGAATTCAAAATAAATTGAATTAAACAGCAATTACAGAAATAAGCATTTAAATAAATTAAAATTAAATTAATTGTAGAAAACTAAAATGAGCACGTAACTAAAAGTTTATCAATATCATATTGTTTATTACTAATAATTAGTTACATCTTATTTTATTTAAAAATATAAGGCCATCAACAACGCTTGGTTTCAACGACGCTCGTTGCTTCCTAACAATAAGTCCTGCCTTGCTAAATATCTGTTCGCTCGTCGCTCGGTACAGAAGTTGGTGGAGCTGCAAGAAGGCGTTTAGCTAATCTCTGTAACCGATTATATTTTTTTTATAATTCTCCTTCCACCATTCCAATGGATTTTCATTAATGTCAATGGGTGGCTCTAGCGAATACCTGAACACTTCTTCCTTTACGCTTTCATTTACATGACTCAAATTGGCTGACATCGCTTGTGATTGAGACGGCTGGAGAAGCATCTGGAATGCCAATTGAGTTTTAGATTTCTTTTTCGACGATTCAATCGGAGCAGCATTGTTTCCATTAATCTCAACCACATCTCGTTCAGGTATTCCCTCAATCATTCTTAAAGCCAATTCAATAGTTTTGGTTCGTTGAGCAGTAGCCAAGAATGACAGATGTCTGAATCGCGGATTGATGAAAGATGCTAGGACGTGAAACGGTAATTCATCTGTTGTGTCGGTGTCTTCTTCATTCATGAACGTTATTATAGGTTGTTTGTTGCGGTCAAGTCTTGTTCATTCGGTGAGGTCCACATTAAATCTTTCTTTTAATGATTTGACCAAGGCATCTCTGAATAATTGACCAGAACAGGCAGTGGCAGTTCTTCGTCTGGAATTGCTTCGTAGCTCAGTGAATGACATTTCCTTTAGTTGATGTAACAACCCAGTGATGGTAGGTAGAACAACTCCTGCTGTTGAGTAGCTTTGAGAGCTGAAAAATACAGTTGCCAATTCTACCAGATGTAAAGAAGGAACGATCGTTGGAACAGTTGTTGTATGGCACTGCCGTTGATAGAATTGACCATTTGACGAAGAATGATTTTCCGTTATCTTTTAGTGACCAGATGTATTTAGACAACTCAGTGCGATTTTCATATTTTCTGTTGGTAAATGACGACTTATGTTTCGTAAAACGATCTTTGAATGCTCCTTCAGTAAGGCCGATGTAGTTGTGGCCGTTTGCGTCCAGTGCTCAATGTTTGTTCAAATAGAGCATAATATAAAATTGAGACAAAGATGAGACAAAGCCTTCCCCCGTAACTCCAAGTTACACGTGTTTATTTCACGATCATCAGACGGTATACTAAAATATTAAAAAACATACTACTATACTCCTGTGAACATACATAAAGCGCAATATATGTCATTCTTCATGTCTAAGCTATTGGATCTCATAATTTGATTGAATTTTATCTCCTTGTTTATATTGTAGGAAAAACCAGTTTATGTAATGCATTGATTAACTGCAAAGAAGAGAAAATTGATGATAAATGTAGAACGGAGGGAATCGATCTTCGCAAATGGAAAGTTAGACCTGAAATAGATGATTTGGAAGTTTTATTTGTTGACTGTGCAGGACAGAGAAAGTACATGATCACACACTCCTTCTTCATTTCACAAGGTGAGTAGCAAAGACTGGGAGGAGATAGATAATGCCATAATCAAATCTTCACTCTTTCATATTTGTTGTATCTCTAATATATTGTCATAGCATTACAAAGAGGTCTATTGTATTCTGCATTCATGTAAATGAGTATGCCGTGCGGGAATATGTGAGCGTTGTGAGCGACGGATTTAGTTGTAGTGAATACAACATTTTGCTGCGTTGCATGGTTGTCTGATTGTTTGTGATTATTATGTCACAGCATCTGTACCGTATATTATTGTTTTATTCCTGTAATAGATACCAATAATTAATCATCGACAGAAAAAAATACCAGATTGCAAATGTTTTCAATTGAAACTGTTTAGATCGTAATTCGTATCACATTGATGCGTTGCAAAACCCGGGTCTTTCTGTTGTCTAAACAGTGATTTATGGAAAACCCGTTTTTACAAAAGTCTACTTCCATTTCACGGCGATACGGCATGAAAATATTGGCAACCTCTTGGATTCGTTTTAGGATAAAATACTATAGTTTAGTAAAACTATTCAATGAATCTGTATTTCCCAGATATAATCGTGAATAACATGTATTCAAAATGCATTATTTACAAAAGCAGTGTCAATTCACATGGAATTCAATTAGATCTGAATAACAAAAGTTAATTTGAATAATTTAAATAAAAAAAAACATATCGATCTGAAGCTACAGAATCAAAGAAGTATAAAAATCCAATTTCGACGAAAAACCGACAAGAAATAATGGAGTTACAGCGTTTTATTCAGACAGGATAGATAAATCTATCCTTATGTAAACTGATACCCAATCCAAACTTTTCGAAGGTGGACTTTTGAGAGACTTTTGGAAACCCGGTTTTTTTCTCTCTTGTAAACTTAGCCATGTTATGGTGAACAATTAGGGGGGGGTGTTGTAAGCCAACTAGCAACTAAAAACTAGAAGCTTGATCCATTTCAATGAAATCACTGCTTTTCATAGCTTATTGTGCAGGACTTGTCACAACATATAATCAACGATGCTCCCTTCATTATCACGGACAATCGCAGCTTTTTCTAGTTTGACGCATTTTGATTGAATTTCACTGTAAACTGAAAACGTCCTGTAATTACACTGAATATCGGTGGGTCTTAACAGCGGAAAGACGCGGAAATTATTGTCTTAAACTGGCGGCTTTTTAGGGATTGCAGAATCTTCACGCTCTGCGATAGTCTTTCTATACCTTTAAATCTTCTACTGATTAATACACTATGGCAGTTGTTGCTTGCATGCTAGTTTATACAATATAGTGTATTAGTGTTTAAAATTTCAATTGTGATCGTTGGTTTAACATATTTGTCTTCTCAGCATAGAATGATCAGAAGATACTTAGATTAGATCCTCGTTCATCATATGGCGTCTAATAGATATCAACCGCAGCCAAAATTAAAGTTTGATGACATTCTCTATTTTTTTTTCAATTATGTACTTAATATTCAGCTACCAATTTATTTCACACAAATAGTCCTGTCCCTTCCAATTGACATTTTGTTTCAACGAATCCATAGTAATCCATAGCAATAATAGTGAAATTGAATGTTAACACGTGGCTGTTAAGGTGGCAATACTGTTAAACAACTATCAAGCTTGTTATTTTTCGCTCATCTTGGTCTGTTATACATGTATATCTGAAAAATCGATGTGGATCATATCAGTTTAAAAATAAACTTTGGAACTTACTCGAACCATAAACTTGAATTTGAATTGAGGCTCATTTTGATTTCATTTACTTCTCTTCAATTAGCAGTGTTATAGTAGTGCCACCTGAACATCCTCGTGTTAGCACTCAACTTCACTATTACAGGATTACTTGAAACAAAAATATCAATCGGAAAGGACAGTCAAATATTAAGTACATAATTTAAAAAAATAGAGGATGTCATAATTTTGATAGCATTATTCAAATACCATATTCAAAGAAAATGGCTTTGTAAAAAATACTAATGGAAAGGGCATATTTGTATAAAATCATTCGGTAGTTAAATATTAGGTACATAATTTAGACTAAAGCTATAGAACGTCATACTATCATATTTATGCAATAATTTAACTTTCATTGTTTTCTCTTTGCTAAATTACTCTTTGATTTTGGTAGCTGTTGAAATCTATTAGACGCGATCTAATGAACGGTGATTTCGATCTAAGTTCAGGCTCTGATCATTCTACGCTGAAAAGGCAAATATGTTAAATCAACGATAGTTGAAATATTGAAGACTATAATTTTTTGTAAACTAGCATGCAAGCAATAATCGTCATAGCGTATTAATCAATAGAAGAATTGGTAGGTATACAAAGGCTATCAAAGAGCGTGACAATAGAATCACCGCAAGATGCCGCAAGTGAAGTTTCTGCAATCCCTAAAAAGCCGCCAGTTTGAAACAATGATTTCCGCGTTTTTCCGCACTTCAGCTGTTTAGACCCACCGTACTGATTATCACCAGCTATTATTCTCAAATGTTCAAAATTTCAGCATAAAATTATTTTTTATTTTTTAAAAAATTGGTTTAGTTTGGTATTATTTATAAAATCCCGGTTTATGCAAAGAAATCGTATGTAGTTGTTACTTGCTTGCTGGCTGGATGCTCACACCCACCTGAGAGAATTATTAATGCAGTCATCATCATCATTTTGTATCCATTCATCTTTCACAGTTATCATTGCTTAGCTATCATTGATGGTAATGTATCTTACTACTTATATCAAGTCTCGTGAGACCGTATTAGCTACGAAATATCCTAAATTATAAACTCTAAATATGGAAATTCCCATTTAAATTACCTTATATGTACATTTAAATTTACAATAATTGGACACATACTAGAAGTAACTGAACACTCAACTACAATATAAATACACACAACAACATGATATATTAATCAAAACACAATTACTGAGATATTAATAATAACAAGAATCAAAACTAAACTTTATTCTTTGTTTTCAACTCATTCTAATTCAACCTTTAAATTGACAATGCAATCAATTACATACAATGGTAGACCTATATCATTTGAAAAATAATCAACGTAGATGACACAGACACATACAAAATACAGTAAATCCATCGATCAAGCAAACAGTTCCATTAATCGACGATAATAACTAAGTAAAAGATTGCAGGCGTAAATTTCAATAATGTCTGAATGTCTTTAGGTCGAATATCCAAACACCAGATCGCTGAATGGTTGCTGCTATATTCACCAAACCTAAAATCAATCGCTCAAAACAATGTATTTCCACTTGGTACACTCATTTACAGGAACGCAAAATACAATTGATCTCATTGATTGATTGATTACACTCAATTGATTGATTTTTCTGCAAATTTCTTTCTATTTTTTTTGTAAATCTGACGTGAACTGGAATAACGATAATCCTGGTGGTCCTATAATCCAGATTTACTCAGAGATTACAAATGTAGTTCTTTACTCTGAGTTTCTCTTAAGAATGTTCTTTAGACGGTTTATTCATAATGAAAATTATACGTATCTCATCACAATTATACACATCATACTGATAGATGTTTCTATTGTTTAATTATTGAATATCTCTTGAATTTTTTAGTCTATTTTTAATCTATTATGTTTCCGCACATCAAAGAAAAGAAAATTGATAATTTTCTTTTTTTTTTAAATGGGGTCACCTTGCTATTTCCCAGCTTTAGGCATTCCCTCTGACCATACCTTGATCATAGCTAAAATTGTGATTTTAATTCCTTGAAACCATTTTGAACATAAAGGGTAGTATATTTTGTTCAGAACATCTAACATAACACATCTGAATTTTAAATAGAAGTATGGTGTCTCGAGCTTAGTTTTTCAACTATATGGCCAGAAGTGACAAACATACCATAAAACAAATAAATTCACAATTTTGTTCAAAATAAATTTATGGATCCAAGAAATATATACTGTTCTATTCAATAGGTGACTGTAATAATCAGATTGTCAGATTGAATTGTGGAGTGAAGCCTTTATATGCAGAGCTCTCAACCTTTTTGACAAAATATAGGGAGATTTCTGTGAAGGCACCCTGGCCATTTTAAAATAACCTCCTTAATAACATAAAGGATAAAAGCCTGCCAAAGTCACGGTTGCACGTTTTTGCTTACAATTTTATAAGGTACAATTATTACAATGTTTTCATGCTGGCTTTTTTTCATCATTTCAGAGCCGAAAAGCGTATGTTAATAAACAAAATATGATATAAACTTGCCAATTTATTGATTATTCAGAATAAGGAACATAATATCAAATAAGCGGGAGGATTTTGCTGAAATCGGGAGGGCGGAAGAGTAGTCTTGAAATAGGGAGACTTTCGACAAAATCGAGAGGGTTGAGAGCTTTGTATATGGGAGCCACGTTTACAATCTAAAGGAATTAAGCATGTACTAAAGACAGTTTGCCTTGACATATGTAAGGTGATGCTATAGAAAATCATTTATGGTCATTTAGACAGGTGATTGCTTTAGCAGGGTCGGCTGTAGTTGTGCGTCAATTGCTTTTGTTCAGATTAACTACGTGTAAGATTCATAGCAATACCATGATCTGCTCACTTTCATATTCAAAGGTTAGTCTACATTTACAGAACCATCTGTCTCATAATATGTTAAATTAATTTCAAGGTTGTCTATTTCTTCTTGTATTGGATCTCTACAAATACGAAGTAACACCTGAATACTACCGAGAGAATGTTGGCAACTGGATGAGTGTAATATTGGCTCATGCACCAGATGCTACCATTCTCATTGTACCAACTCATTTGGATCTATGTAAAGATAAGGTTTCAATTAACGAGAAGTGTAAGCATGTGATGCAAAATGTGTGGAAAGATGTTAATAAAAGAGAAAAGGATTTAGAATTAAGTCGCCTTGACAATATCCACGGTGATGATCAATCTTCCCGTGTAACTCATGTATCTGATAAATGGAAAAAACATATTAGTTCAGCACTACAACTTGGTGATGAGGTGAGTTGCAAAGACAGGACGACAGTTTTTTCTAATGAGACTTGTGAGGCATATGTTGTATCTACATACCAGGCTATCATACCTCTTTCAGTAACAGAAATGGCAATCAAGCAATGATTTGTATGATTATTTATTTGAATGTCAAGCAGCATTATTAAACCAATCACAGAACATAACATATCTTTTAAAAGTTGAAGTAACTTGAATACAATGTTTGCCGGTGTCTGTTACTTGCGTGTGTGCGTGCGTGCTTTGCGTTTTTCCAGGAAATACGTCATAATTTATCACCTTTTTGGCTTGCAATTCTTAGTGTCTTAATGTATTCCAGACCGTGTTACAGACTTGATGAATTTAATAAGAGATCAAAAAGTAAAGCTATAACTAAGGATTTTCCATGAATTGTTGAACATGATTTGACAGAAAATCCATCACATGAAATGAAAGCGCAATTATTTGTAGGGGTTAGAAGGTTTTGAAATGTTGATCGGCCTTATCTATTAACAAGTCAGGACTAACTTCTACTACATTCTTTATCATTTTAATTTAAAATTGGTGTAATATGTTAGTTGTTACTGTATATAAAACAGAAATATCATAAAACGTTATAGCTGTCATTAATATCATTAATTTTGGCTGTCGAATATTAAATGTTCAATAAATCATATTAGTGATAAATTAATCAAGTCTAGAGTAAAGTCCCCGTCAATTACAACATTAGAGCAACTGTAAAATTTAACCTTTTGATTGAACTTTTTTCATAACATCGAGACATCTAAAAATAGTAATACAAGAAGGTGATAAATTATGACGCATTTCCTGGAAAAGCACGCAACGCACATGCACACACACAAGTTACAGACACAGAATGTTTGCTACAAAACCTATGTAAATTGACTACAGTATGTTCATATCAATATAATCAAGGAGAGAACTGGGGGTACTATTTTTACCTTTTCTAAGATATCTTTTCAGAAAAGTATTTATATCTCAAGATGTGTCAAAACATGTCATCTTGGTATAAATTTACCAATTGTACCCACTTGAACCAACCACAATATTTTTTAATTATGTTTCAGTTAATGGTGTCTTCGGATTCAATCAAAATGATCCCAGTTTCTTCATTTGGTAAACTTGATGGTATTAGTGAATTGAGAAAAGAACTTATAAAAGTCCTTACCAATTCAGATGTGATGCCACTGGTAGGGCGAGAAATTCCAACCGTTTACGCTGAGCTAGAAGAGTATTGTGTCAATCAAAGAACGACTACCCCGGTGATCAAGTTAGATATTTTTATTGAAGCAGTCAAAGTCAAATTTGGTATGACTAAAGAAATGATAATCTCAGCTTTACAATACTTTGATACAATCGGATCTGTGTTGTACTTCAGCTATGGAACATTTAATCGTTTTGTTTTCTTGGATCCAGAATGGTTTATTATTGTTTTAAAGAAAGTATTTAACCACAACGCTGATAATGTTATTGAATTTAAAGATGAATTTGTTGATCTGTATGATTTAGCATTCGATGATTTTGTGCAACTCAAGGAAGAGCTACTAAAAAATGGAAGGCTAAGCAAACAACTTCTGAGGTACTGATATTTCTGATACGTAATGAGCATGATAGTAGATATTCAGTGTCACATAATGACCTTATGTTTTTGAATTTACAGTTATTCCTTGTTGAGATATATCCTTGCTCCATATTTCAATGGAACAGTTTCATTTTTATTAATCAAAGTATGAACATCATCAATGAAGTTCACAATTCACGTTGACCAGTTATGTTGGAAGAGGGTTGTGAAAGTTGATCGCCTGTTTTAAATATTGTTCAAGTGTCCTGTTTTTATTGTAAACACATATGAGAGGCTGATAGTATATTAAGAGCTTTCAATCTTGTTTGCAAAATGATTCAATGCAAGATCAAATGAGGGAATTATTTGTTTGCTTCTGTCAGACTGAGCATAATGAAATTTCAAAATTAGAAGCATAATAAATGAATTTGATAATCTGAAGAAAGTAAACAACATAGAATTCAAAACCTGATTTGAATAAAAAGAAAATGAATCTTAACCTACTAACTTTTAAAAGATGAACAACCTTAACACCTGCTACCCGTCTGACTCTTAATAACTCAACACTATTTCACTTATTACAGAACTTTCATGAGCTTTCAGATTGAAGAACCTGCTTTAGAATCTAGAATCTAAAATGGAAGTTCTGCTTTCTGTTATACGTAACTTACAAGTTACAATTACATTTTGAATGAATGCAGGAAGGAAGGATATATTTAACATGGAGTGCATACCATAATAGATTGATGATGGTTGTCATAATTTATTTTGATATTAATTCTGATATCTGATAGACATTTCGTATTGTGCATTGCAGATGTATTTGGTCAGATGTAGACTATGTTAGAAATAATGATGACATGATTTACTTCCTGATTGACATCCTTTGTCATTTCAATCTTGTAATTAATCTTGGAAAGCAAGAGGATTTATCTGGTAGTACCTCGTTGATTCTACTTGTTCCTTGGTTCTTTAAACCAGCACCAGAAGATGTTTTACACAAACTGAATAGGCAAGAGATTAAAGATAAGGATTGGGTAAGTAAAATACCGCTCAGAACTCTGCCCATTTGATACTTTCTTAAAGATGATACCGTAATCCAGCGCGTATAAGTCGCACTTTAAAGTCAAAATTTTGTTCTTCAAAATCATGGTGCGACATACGTGCAAAACACAAAAAACATCAACAATTTTTCGAAATTTTTGTCCATTTTTCAATAACCTCTTTTCTTGTTTTTAAAACGCATGCGTAGTAGGACATAGAAAATATGCTGGAATCTTTTCACTTGTTTAGAAAGAAATGAGACATCAAAAAACAACATATTACTTCATTATAACCGTAAAGAAATTATGCAGTTCATTTGATTTGTTATCTACTGAATTGTACAATATTGAGGAATGAAATGTTATTTAAAATGGCTGTTTTTAAAACTGGATTATTACTCTTTCTCTGGCGTTTATGGTTTTTAAAATTCATGATTAATTGGTTTTGATTTGTTTTTGTTGTTGTTGCTATGACTGTGGATTATTTCACAAAAACATTGACATATTTTCTTATCACATACTAGTTTACTAGAAAGACCTGAAAATAATTTTCAAATTACAGTGATTTCTTCCATATTTTATGTTCAAATGATTCAAAAATCAAGATGCGACTTATACACGCAAAATCAATAAATTCAACTTTTTTGCTTGAAAAATCACCCTGCGACTTATACTCGCGTGCGACTTATGCACGCTGGATTACGGTAGATATAATGTTCTAAAATATCACAAATGTTTTCTTCGATCTGATCGGTCGAAAGAGCTAAACAAGGAAAAGTTGGGAGACAACCGGGAAGCTAAAAATCCCTCGTGATTTTTTAGCGCTTCACTCGTGTGAATTCGTGTCTCCCAACTTTTCCTGATTTATTCAAATATGAATACAAACATTTGCAAGTGTGTAGTAACCCTTAATTAATGACTGCTATAATATGAAGATATAATAGTCAATAATATGATTGTTGATGCTGTTACCCTAGCCCTTAATTGATAATTATTTGATGCATGATTGTTGATCAAATCGCATCTCGGATCTTAGGCTGTGATCGATCTCCAAAGTTTTTCAGAAAACTGTTAGGTATATATGTTGATCAACGTGTAAGTTTCATATTTGAGTATTCAATTTATGCGTTACTTTGTAATTATACAATTATGTTTGAACTGGCAGTCGCGTATTATGCAAACATGCCCTGATGAATTTTATGTGTTGCCATTTCACGTTGTTTGGATATTTAAATGTACCGTGTATAGTATACATAACATTTTGTTTTTGCATTCGTTTGCAGGTTGAAATAACCGTTCAATTTAAATCCATCGTTTCTCCGTTCCCTGTTGGCTCATTTGAGCGTTTCATTCCAACTATTTTTCATGAGTTCGATCATTCTATTGCTTGGCAAGATACTTTCCTTGGAACTGGAGCCAACTGCAAAGTATGTTGTACCATGGAAAGTGATGGGCGTTGTGGCAAATTAATTTTAAGAGGAAGATGTCTCCAGGAAGATATTGATGACCTGTGGAAGTCATTAATACGAATCTTCAAGGTTCAATTTTTAGGATTATTATTTCAATATTCTACATATAATAATAATAGCCATCTTATTCAATACTTATCCATCCATTCCGATTACTTTAGATTGCAGATGATTTTTTTGTGTGTCTACCTGGTCTTGGTTGCATTAAACGACAATCATTATGCCCAAGTTGTGTTAAAAAATCCATTGTTGATCCATACAAATTCAATATCTCATCTTGGCATGATTATAAATGCAAGACAAGTACGTTATTATGTGGGAAAGAAGATTCACTGATACCAATCAATTTGATACTACCACCAAAAGGTAAAACAAACTTCAACATGTCAGAAACTAATTTTTAACCTGTTGTAATTATACTTTGTTTGCTAGTGTATTATTCTATTCTATTTCGTTTCTTTTCCTCTGATGATGTTGAGATTATATTAAAGCAAAAACAGAACAGATACTTTAATGCATATAATTACAGTTCTGTATTCTTAATATCCCCCCTCTGGTATGGATGAAAAGTGTCGTATGACAATGATTAAAGATATTCATGAGTCAATGAGTACAACGCGAGATCCAACATAATCTAATCTTATTAATAAAGAACATCTACTTTTATAGTCTACATCAAAACGAGGTTAATATAAAGAGGTTATATATACAGGAATAACAATTACGTAATACGACAACTTCCCTTTATCTAAATTAAAGCAAATATTGTTATTACTGATGTTGTCTTTTTACCAAATTAATTAATTAATTAATCTATTTTATTTATTAACTATAACCAAAACGATTTGGTTGACGAACAATTCTTGATGAACATATTGACATATGTGGTGAAGATATGTTTGAATCAGCTGGTTGAACTGCTGATGATGATATTGTATCGGGTGTGGGGCTAGTCCTACTTGTTTGTTCTAAATTGCAGTCTACAAGGGCATTGCCAATTTGATTGTTGGAAGCTAATACTGTTCTCTCCCCCAATTTTAACCACGCTGTGTTTGATCCTTTTGCAACAACAAATGCAGCTTTCCGAGAGGGTGTGGAATTTGTTGGCTTATACATTACAATGTCTCCGGGTACATGATCGGAAACAAAAGGGACTCTGAGATTTCTCCCCATAAAAAATTTGTGCAGGTGATTCTCCGCGAGCATTCGAAGTAGTTCTGTGTACCAGCAAAATCTTGTTTAGAAACATATCGAAAGAAACGCGCATATTGCGATGCCAAGCTTTCATGGCACGCTTCACTGTTTGGACCGACCGCTTTGCAAGGCCGTTAGCGCGAGGGAAATAGGCGGGTGATTCAGATTTGTAGCAACCAGATTTGGCTAGCCATGAAACAATAGCGTCATTGACGAATTCTTGCGCATTATCGGAAACTAAGTGTTTTGCGACACCGAAACGGGCAAAAAGTGATGAAAATATTCGAATATTTGGAGTGGATCGGTCTGGACATCGGAAAGCTTCAATCCAGCCGCTACCAGCATCAACAATCATTAAAACATTTCCGATATCTTGGACATGGCCGAAATCCATATGTAATCTTTCCCAAGGGTCAGCTTTTGGCCATTCATGTACTGATTTAGCAGTCTTAGGGCGCAAAGTACAGCACTGTTCACAAGAAGATACATAGCGGTCTATGTCACGAGCCATGCCTGGCCACCAAGCACTCTTTGAGAGAAAGCGCTGGGTTGCATTTATACCTTGGTGGGTAGAATGTGCTTTTTCGAGAATTGAACGGCGGAGCGATGCAGGAATAAAAGCAATAGAACCGAAATAGATAACGTCGTTATGTATAGTTAAATTTTGGTTCAAACGCGCAAACGGACGCTCAGCTTCACTGGGATTGGCCCAATTGCCCGAAATAATACGCCCTTTTAGAGATTGTGCGATGACATCAAGATGAGTAGCATTTTTTAAATCGGAAAAAGCAATAACTGGCTGAAGAAAAGCCTCGTCACAGCTACGTGTGACTTCGACAGCAGCAACAATGTCTTCGCGGGAAAGGGTGGAAGACACTGAAAGGCGAGATAATGCATCAGCATGACAGATTTCAGTTCCGGGCCTGTGTAGAATATTAAAATCAAACGCCATTAATTTTATGGCCCACCGACTGATTCGTGCCGAAGCAGTTTTTTGGATTGGTTGATCAGCACCAAATAATTGGATCAAAGCCTTATGATCCGTGATAAGTGTAAAATGACGACCTAAGAGCAGTTGACGCAGCCTTTCTACACACCAAACAATACCGAGACCTTCCCTTTCAGTTGCAGAGTATTTTTTTTTCAGCTGGAGTAAGGGATTTTGAAATAAAAATAACAGGTTGGCCATCCTGTGTGAGGACACCAGCAATACAATGGTCTGATGCGTCAGTGGTCAATGTCGCTTCTTTTAGCAACGAATATGGTTGAACAAGTGGTTTACTTGAAAGTTCAGATTTGAGATTTTCAAACGAACGAGCACAATCATTATTCCATTCAAAAGCGGTTTCTTTTTTGCGTAATAAATTTAGCGGTTTTATTTTGTCTGCAAAGTTTGGTATGAAACGCCCAAAAAAATTCACCAAACCAACAAATGACTCAATTTCTTTTTTATTTTGAGGAGGACGCATGCTGTTAATTTTATTGACAAGGCGATCATCTGGTTGAATACAAGAAGCTGATATGCGATAGCCCAAAAACGAAACTTCAGAAACACGCTGCGTGGATTTTTCCATATTAATAGCAAGCCGCCGTGATTTAAACCGTTCCATTACAGCGTTCAAACGTTTGTTTAAAGATTCTTCAGTAGTGGCATAAATAAGGACATCATCCTGATAAGCAATTGTGCCCTTTAAACCTTGCAGGACATCTTCAATTACATGTTGAAAAATAGCCGAACTGTTGCGCATGCCCATTTGTAAGCGGGTTACGCTATAAAGGCCTTTACTAGTGTTGATAATAGATAATTTTCGCGCGTTATCGTCGAGTTTTACTTGCCAATAGGCGGATTGCAAATCAATTTTCGCGAAGAAACGTGCACCATCCATTTTTGCAAAAATTGTTTCAGAATTCGATAGAGGGTAATCATCGAACAAGATTTTGCTGTTTACATGGACACTAAAGTCTGCGCACATTCGTAATCCACCCGATTTTTTTTTTATCCAAACAACAGGAGATGCATTTTCTGCCCCGCCCGATTCAATCGGCTCAATAACCCCCATCCTCTCTAGCCGAGTTAGCTCTAGGTCTACAGCGGTTTGGAGTGGGAGTGGAACAGGTCTAGCACGGCAAAACATTGGCTCAGCACCCTGCTTTAATTTCATAGAAGCTAAAACACCAGTTATGTAAGGGAGTGGCTTCACATCATCATCATCTGCGGAATTAACCATCTGGTCACTAACATGATCACGACCCAACAGGCCATAATTTCTATTAGACTCTTCTACATAAAATATGATAGAAGTATTTACGCTATGTTGAACTACATTTAATTTACAGCTACCGATTACTGATAACTCGTGGTCATCATAACATTTGAGCTTACGATTGCTTGGAGTGAGCGGAGGACAATCCAACTGTTCCCAAACTTTACGTGACAGAACAGAACATGAGGCGCCAGTGTCTTTTAACATTCTCACTTTCACGTTGTTAATACTAATATCTTCAGTAGATAGACTTGTATTATTGACATCATCACAGCATAAAATAATGGCTACATCGTTGACATCGTCATTGGCGTCACTGTCATGGTCCACTGCTACATGATTTACCTTCGCGGTGTCTTTCTTCTTTTTATAACAGCACTGTTCAAGGTGCCCACGTTTGTTGCAATAACCACATCTATTGTTGAAAGCCGGACAAGCACGCGGAGGGTGTGTCCCATCACAGAATTTGCATTTATGACTGTTTGAAGCTTTGTTGGTTGAGCTTTTAACATAATTAACGACCACTTTTCCTTCATTAGGTAATGTCGTTCGTTGTAGAAATGTCTGCGTCATATCGTAGAGGCGGACACGTTCTCTTAAATCCTCAAAAGTAGCCGTTGGCATTAGTCGTATATAATCCAGCAACTCTCTGGTGATTTTGACATCGTTGAAGCAGTTTATAAAAACCAATTTCTTTAACTCTTCTGATGGGTCCAATGTTTCTTTGAACCGTGAAAAGTCGCATCTTTCACTTTGATAATTGATTCTAGTGTAGACATCTTCTACTGACTCATCTGGCAATTGTCGTATTGCGAAAAATGTAGTGCGTTCAGCAATCAAAAAACGCTCTTTTGGCTCTATGTATTTACAAGCGATAGCATAAATGTCAGCAAATGGCATTTGTTCAAGCTTCTTTGGTGTAACCAATCTTGACAATGTGATATATGATGTCTCTCCACACATTTCTATGAACATATCAGTTTGCTCTAAATACCCGTCTTTGGAAAGATCACCATCTTCAAGATGATCGCGACGGCATTTAGCATTAAACGAAGCAAACCAAGCGTTTGCTTTCTCGACATCATCTAAGACTAAAATTCTTTTTCGGTCCATCGCGATGTCAGCGAAGATTCTTTGTACTTTATAACTCGCAGCGCCAATTTGTCGTATGACAATGATTAAAGATATTCATGAGTCAATGAGTACAACGCGAGATCCAACATAATCGAATCTTATTAATAAAGAACATCTACTTTTATAGTCTACATCAAAACGAGGTTAATATAAAGAGGTTATATATACAGGAATAACAATTACGTAATACGACAAAAAGCAGGACATTAAGCGAGGTAGGAATATGATAGTTGATATGGAGAATTAAAACTAGAGATCAGTTTCATGTGGGGATATTAAGCAACTAGGTGGGACATTAAAAGAGAGGATATTAACCGAGTTTCACTGAATATATATTAATGCTTTACAAGGTGTAATGATTACAGTAGTCATTTATTGCTGTTTTTCAGATCTGTTTGAACAGAGCCAAAGTGGAAAGGAGTTAGACATTCTACTATCAACTTCTAAAGGTATGATATTTTAAGGATTCATACATATCTGTATAGGATATTAGATTAGATACAGAAAGTCATTGTGTCTGCAAAAAATTTACGTTATTAGTTCAATGACACTTGTATGAGCTAAGATACCAAATTCCTGTCTGACACCTCTCAATTGAAATAATTTTGAGCCATACAGCAGCATTTTAGCAGATACATGAGACATCAGCAGAACTTCCATCAAAATTTCAATCAAACATCTCTTATTGCAAATACTATATGAAACTTAAACCAGTTCAGAAAATCCATAAAATAATCCATAATCCCTACCAATAACATCCCTCAAAGCAAATACTATTTGAACCATCCACTAGCAAAGAAAATTCATGAAATACAGAAGACCAAAATGACCAGAATTCTTATGAGGGACTATCTCCCATAGTCGTCTTATTAGGCCATATTCCCAGTAGGTGAAAATTTAGAAAGGCCTGGGAAAAGAAACCAAGGAGACTAGTGCAGCTAGACAGTAATCATAAACAGTGTTTGAAAACAATCAAAGCAATCAATCAAAGTGCAGGATCATGACGCAATATTTTATAAAATATTATATCATACTAAGATTGTGTTAATCTGAATCATTCTCTTATGCTTAGATCAAATTGAATCAATTAAAGACAGAAGTCATGAAGATGAAGAAAAAATACCAGTTAAAAAATGTGAGTCAATAATAATCTTGAAATCGATAGACCTGTGTATATTAGGTTTTGTTCAAATTAGGAATAACTGATGTTTAGTCATACAGATCTTGAAATTCAACATACATACATGTATCTCATTCTGTTGCATTGGGGACATTAAAAAAACATTTTCTACATTGTATTTAAGTTTAAAATTCAACATAATTTTGACTGATGGTATTACAGTTGGCGTGACAAATAGAACATTTTTTCTAGGATATGAACAATGAAAGATAATATTATTTCTGTCTGGTAAAATAGATATAAAGATTTTTTCAACTATAGTATTGTTTATGTACAGTTTTGTTTTGCATATGATGTTGATGTGATCTGTGAGGCAGCGGCCAATGTTGGATTATTTGTTGTCCATCAATGTATTTCGCTTGTCAAGCTTCAAATCATAGCACATATACATAGGTAACACACAACAAAGGTAACCTTGGTACACACATCCGTCAAGAGCACGGCATATCTACTTATGAATTTAAAAAGCATTTTAAAATCATAAAAAAGTGCAAAAGTTTTCAAATAACTGCATGCATTTCATGATACAGCATTTCCTCTAAGGATTAGAAAAATATCTAGGCTAGTTACCATAGTTACTGTTGTCACTGATATCGATATCATATTGTAAATAATCTTACTGATGTAACTTTACCCTCAAGGGGCAAACAATTTTTATTCTTAATTATTAATAAAAAAACATTCACTTGACAATGGCTGAAGTTAATCAGTCGAAACGTTGTGCAAACTTAGTTGTGTTGTTATTTTGTACCACATATACCTAATTGCTGAAACTAAACTAACAACAAAAATAGTCTCCATTTACGAACTCAAAATGAAACAATGACATTATAATTCTATTTTCCTATACTAATTAATATTGTGTTTCCTTTCTCATTGAATGTATTTTGCTTGATGGTTACTGTGAGATATAATTCTAACTAGACAGTCCGATTTTTGACTTTTATTTTTTATTGATTAATTGTCTTCTTTATAGCACTGATTCATACGTTTAAACTATGAGATAACTTACACCTTTTGCATATAATTGTGTATTATATATTGCTGTTCAATCGTCCGTTAGTTGAAACATAACATTCCGTGAGCTACGATGCAACAAGAGAGACTAGATCAATAGCCATGAATTCTTAACTTTTAAAAAATTGCAATGAAAACTTTATTCTAGTTACAGTAACAATTATTCATGACTCACAAGACACTCCAATAATGTTCTCATTAATTATATTATAAGTTAAAAAGTAACAAATTTTTACAAATATATATACTAAAAGATAACAATAGACTAAATATTATAAATACCGGTAACTTAAACATTAGGGACCTACTCGAGTCTTGCTGTGTATTCAGAAAGGGTTTGATTTCTTTTATGTATAGCATCTCATACACTAAACGATCCCTTTTTGATTGATTGAAAATTTTTGGTTCTTTTTCAACTTGAAAATGGCAGAAGTTGAATCTAGCCGAAACGTTGTTGAAAATAATAATAAAATTTCATAATTGTTGCTATTAATTTTTTCATTGAAAGTAATAAGTAAACGACATCTTATACAAATACCTTGAATCATAAATTTTAATCATTAAGACAACGTTAAATCCTGATTCAGATAAAGTAAACAAGGATTATAGTTGGTATGCATTGGTGGTGGCTCTCAAAATTGTATGTTAGCGATTACGTTACACATCTTTTTTTCTAGTTTACCCGATGACAAGTGATCCACGTGGCCTATGTGTTATTATAAACAATGTTGAATTTAACAAAGGAACGGAACTGGATGACCGGAAAGGCAGTGACGTAGACGTGAAGAGACTAGAAGAGACGTTTAAAAAGCTGAAATTTCATGTATCTATACATCGCAATCTGAAAGCCTGTGATATCATTGATTTGGCAAAAGAGATAGGTACAAAGATGGATCACACTATACACAATTGCTTCGTCATGTGCATTCTTTCTCATGGCAAAGAAGGTAGTGTTTATGGTGTAGATGGAATAACAGTTGAGAGTCATGGCATAAGGAAAATGATCTGTAGTTGCCGATCATTGTTAGGAAAGCCAAAGTGGTTCATTATTCAAGCATGCCAAGGATCAAAATACACCAGGCGTGTAACAAGTGATGGTCCATCTGAAGAAGATAGTGATATGGTATCGCAAATGAATGTTCATTCAGATGGCAAATCTACAAAATTCTCCGTGAATAACGACACTGATTGGTTGGTGTGGGTCGCTGCAACACCAGGTATGTCATAACATCTTCATAATATTTATAAACAAGTATGATTAGACTTTCAGAGAAATGTTTTTTAATAAATGAAGGTTTTAACCGGCATTGTGAGTAACAAAATATCAACACAAATGATGTGTACATTTAATATTTTCCTTTTCTGTGAACCTGTGTTGCTTTGTTGGACATGAATGACTAGGCAATCAGTATCAGTTTAGTATAGTGGACGTAAAAGTCAATTCTGTGACAAGGAAAATCTGATTATATTATGCCCTCCTGCTGTTGATGATGCCGCTATGACTAACTCATAAAGTGGTACTACTATTTCAAGCATTACCATTTTACAAAATTATGGTCAAATTATGAGTTCATGAACGTGACATTGCCCAAAAGTTATGACAGTTCATGAACTTTCAGGCAATTTCACAGATATGATCCAGTTTGTAAACCAGTTCATAAAGTGTTCAGGAACTCTCAGCCAATTTTACATTCATGAACCAGCTCTTGAACCACTTGTTAACCAGTTCATGAATTTTTCATGGACGTTCAGGTAAATTCATATTTCAAAACCAGTTTATGAGCTGTTTAAGAACTATCAGGCAATTTCACATTCATGGACCCGTTCATGAAGTGTTCATGAACTTTTAGGCGATTTAACATCCATGAACCAGTTCATGAATAACAGTTCATGAAGTATTCATGAATTTTCAGGCAATTTCACATTCATGATCCAGCTCGTGAACCAGTTCGTGAAGTGTTCAGGCAATTTCACATTCATTAACAAGTTCGTAAACCAGTTCAATGAAATGTTCATGAACTCTTCGATTTTTTTCACAAGGTAAGGTTGACCTTGTAATAGAGGTCAGCAGAGCGACATTGATACTCAGCTTCTACATTAACATGTAACCAATCCACTTGCATTGGGTAGTTGAATTCAGCTTCAAAAATGGATTATTTACATTATCATTTTGTTGATAATTCACTAAAATCTTGGTAACAATGAAATGTGCAGAGTCGTCTCTGGTTGTTATAATGTGTGTCAACATGTAACCAATCAACTCTAGAGCACAGTAATAACATGACTCCTTTTGTGTGTTTCTCTAATTCCTTTGATAACGTTTGTAAAATGATCATGGATGTGATGAACATATCTTTTCTGTCTGGGTTATTTATGCAGTCTGGCTGTGAGTAATACCAATATCACACCAGTAATCCTTGAATATATATTACGGCCATGTTACCACGGCTATCAGGCTGTTAGCAATTATACTGAGAAAGTTTAATTAGAACCGATGACGTATTACATTTTTTAACATGGGTTGTCACTTTTGCTATATACTGTTCCTGGTTCCCTGGATAAACATTTATTACATGTTCTCAATGTAGGAGATGATAAGGATAACACTATGTTAAGTAATAAGTATCATAAGAACATTAGAAGAATACATCAATATCAATATCAGGACTGGGATCTAATTACCCGTTACGTAGTAAGACGGACACAGTTTATATGTCTATGCTGCTTATTTGAAATATGGCTTTGGGATTCCCACAACATCACCAGTTCAAATTAAGAATTCACATATCTTTAGTGTTAGTGGCGCTTTTGGCTCTTAACGGCAGTCAGCTTTCCCATCCGCTTCTTCACAGAGCTGCATCACTGAACGTTTTAAAACCAGATAGTGTGTGGGAAACAAAGGATGTCAGTGGTCTGAAAAATCATCCATCAACTTTAGCCTCATCCCTAAAGGAAAGCGAAGATTTGATAATGAAAGTGGATGTGTTACGTTATTTCTTGGCCAAGAAGATGGTTACTTTAGCCTAATCGGTGCGTCTGTGAAGGCTGGAGTATTCACTGCATCACACTGACTGTGCTTTGTCATTACCTACAACAAGTGCTTTCAACATTTCACCCGTGTCTTCATCTTCTTCGAGTGTAACCAATATGAATACAAACATTTGCGCAAGAGTGTGATAACCATTTAAAATTCAATTTCAAATTTTCAATTAAATATTTTTACTTACTTGTGTCCTTGTATCAAATGAAACTTTACAATGTTACTCTTTCTTAAATAGAGACAGCATTTGTGGATATTAATTATTTAATAATCCGTTGTAGCTTCCTCTTCTTCTTCAGAAACATTATCGTCAAATTTCGTTGGGAAGTTTTGAAAGTGTTTATCCTAGGATTTCTAAACACATGTACCAACCAATCAAATTGCAGGATTGCGCTCGATATTTACATCATCTTTTAGAATACTAGTTTATGCATAGTCCATTCATAGATTGTTAACTTGCTTATTTATAGTTCATGAACTGATCCATTCATAGATCATAAACTTGCTTATTAATAGTTCATGAACTGGTCCATTCATAGATCATAAACTTGGTTATAAATAGTTGAAGAACCGGACTATTAGTAATAGTTGATAATTTGTTCATGAACTTGCTCACTAATAGATCATAAACTTATATATTTATAGCTTATGATTAATTCAATAGTTCATGGACTAGTAAAGACCAAAGACATATTCAACGTTCTTCCAGTTCATGAACCAGTTCCTTAAATTTGTGTACTATTTCATATTCGGGAACTGCTTGTGTGAAGTTTCACAGAGGGTAACCGTAGGCTTATTTGGTTCAAGCTTGAAAGCAAAAAAAGGTTCTTAAAATAAGTAAAAATATCCTTGATGCAGGGATATATCTATATCCAGAAACTTCATCCTAATATTTTTCTTTATAGGTAAAAAGTCATGGAGAGATGAAAATGCTGGCACTTGGTTTATATTTGATGTGTGTAACTTTCTTAATGAATATGCAGCAAAGTTACCAGTATCAAAGATATTCCTACTTATGAATGATAATGTATCACAACGTGAAGACAAAGCAACAATTAAAACAAAACAAAATACATATGTAGAAGTGGATGCATATGTTAACTATCAAATGATTAGCTCTTTGAGACGCACATGGTACCTTGCAGGCAGTAAACATACCTGATTACATCAATTGAAATATTGATGTTGAAATAATAGTCTTTACATATGAATGAAATTTATTCTTTGAAAAGCAAAGGGTGCCCACTCACTTACCTGATTTTCAGTATAAATTATTACAAATTATTCCCAATATATAATTCTGAGAAAGTATTATATAATAACAAACGATTGTTTAGTAACCTATTCATCAGTGTCTCTATTATATTCTCATTGTACATAGATGTAACAAATGTTTAGAAATGTAATGTATATAGTTATATATGAATTTAGAAATCTATTTTTTACCATAATATGCTCATATATTTTCAAAAAATAATAATAATGATGTATTTTTTTTAACTTTTCGTTATACTTTTAAATGTGCCACACTACTGACGGGATGATTTTTTGTTGTTTCGTTTGATTATGATTTGCTTCGATGACGTTCATTTTGAAGTTGATGAGCTTATGTTGCAGTGCTTCAGATTATCTACGTTCCTGGCGCAGACAGAGGCTTTCATTAAGAATGCAATAGAGAAAGTGTCATTAAATTTGAAATCATCTTGAAAGAAATCATCATTGTGATCTGAACCCGACCACCTATTGCCACTCAGTTCTGCTCGCTTGGCGATTGCATAGTTGTAATCACAAAATAGATTTTCAATGTTTCAGTTTGCTTGATCGTGCGGAATTAAATTAATTAATTGTGCTATGTGAACAATGCCGGAACGGGGTCGTAAATCCTGGTGGTGCGTCACCGCGCATGGATTTTTCGTAACGCGTAACCATAGACATAATAGATATAGACCGCTGATGAGGTCACGTGACGCGTGGCACTCATGGGCAGCCAAAATGGTAGACACATGCGCCCAAAAGTTACAGTTGTATGTTGTAAACTGACCGCAACAGTCTAAATTCCAATACAATTTGGTATTTGAAGTTAGCACAAAGTGTTTGGATTGATTTAAATCGCTGCATATTTCTATTTCTTTTGCTTTTGAACATTTTTAATATGGTTTTAATGCTACGGAAACATTGATTATAATAAAAATTTGCATATTTTGATATTAATTGGTATCCGCTACGCTTGTTTTGCGATGGTACTGCTGGTTATGAGGCTTAATTTATGGCTATCTTCATCAATCTTAGACTTTATAACTATTATCACTATGGGGTGTAAAATATTTGGATATTTGGTGAATTAAATTTGAATATTTTTCGTAGCATTATTGCAATTTGTTTGTTATTGTTTCAATATCAACTTTTCTACACTCATTCTGCGTCCTGTGTTTTGCTGTAACCAGCAGTAAACATGCACCTTGTCATGTAAATACAGCTTGGATGATTAATAAATGTTAAATCTGAGCAAACTCTGAAATTTTGATGTCTTATTGTTACAAAAGCGGCGATATATCTACTTACAAAATTGGAATATTTCAGTGAAAATTTGATAAAATAATTGAGCAGATTTGATTCGAAATTGAGTGATACACAACAAAATTGTTAATTTCAATCATATTTAATGGCTTTAAAAAGTAGCTCGAAATAATCCGGCTCATCTATTCTTTTATTTTCTAACAACAATATCGGGTCAAAACACTGCTTTCCCCGCCACTTTGGGAGCATGTGTCAGCCATTATGGATCCCCATAGGTGCTACGTTTTAAGCCCGTTTTCGAACGCCGTCAGCAGTCTATATAAGCAGTCTATTAAAACCATGTCTATGTTTTACACCCACCGTATTGGCAGTCATTAAAATAAAGCGTGACATAAAATTCGGTAAACGGAAAATTCAACTCGCGTCAGCTCTATTTAGTATCCAGTCTACTTTTTTCAATAGTACGAGCGCGGTTATGTTTCCACGTAATATTTCTTTTGCGTCTATCGTCAACTTAATCGCATTCAGTAATGGCGTTTGTCGTAGTTAAGTAACTCCAATATTCAAGTCAGCAACACAGAGTAGCGTGCTGCAACATGTAAGCTTTCACGATTGCCTTTACTTCATTGCTCATCAAAATTATAAGGGGAATATGTAGGATAACATATTTTGCGAGGCAAGCGCAATAATGTATGCATCATAATGTATGTATGGATCGAATGCGGCTTTACGTTCAGACGCGTTTGTTTGAGCTCCTGCAAACTTCCCTATTGTTTGCTATTATTATTGTTTTATATAATCTAATTAAATTCCAAGTTATTGCAATTTGATTTAGATTTGTTTTCTATCTGGTTATTTTGATATTTTCCGTCAACGTTTACTTTATTTACTTTATTAATAATTTTACATGAAAGCTTTTGGATTTTCCATATTCTACGGATCTTGATCACTGGCAGGACACGCATATAGTCAATTTTCGTATATATGGAATGGTTTGTTTATAGAAGCTTAACTATTGTTGATTTATTGGATTTACTATTATATTTGGGTATGAACAGTTCTATTTTTTAAAGATTTTATAGTATATTTCAAGATTTTATTATATATTTCAATTTCTTTGTGGTATCGTAGTTCAGAAATCCAATGCAGATTCGCTCGATTATCAAGTAATAGAACGTTTCACAATTCTATGATTTAATTCTAATTTTCGAACATCAATTTTTAATATGGGAATTCGAAATATATTATCGAGACATTTTCAATATTTGGTTTTACTACATTTCTTAATTATTTTATTAAACTTCAAAGAAAATGGAAACTGTCATTTAAAAGTTGCTTCATTTTGCATTGCTAACAATTCGCATATTAGTTCAGCCTTAACTTGTAATTCAAAATCATCTCGAAGACTACGATCACTAAGAGTAATCAAGAGACAAATTATCAATTACAAATTATCAATTTATCTTGGAAAAGTATCACTTTTGGCATGCTATCTGTTATTACTAGCGGGTGATATTGAATCCAACCCTGGACCCACAACTAGTCACTGCAATACATGTAAACGGGGATGCAGTAACCAAAACGTGAACTGTAATAAAGGTACACACTTCTCTCAACCTTCGATAACAATCAAAAGAGGATTAAGAATAGCACACATAAATATTAATCATTTACTAAACAAAGTCCACAGTATTAAAGAATTGTTAGATAGATTTAGTTTTGATGTTTTAACCATTTCTGAAACTTGGCTCAACCCAAATATACTAGATAGTGAGGTGATTATCGATGGCTACTACATTGCTAGAAAAGACAGAACAGTTACGAATTCTTCAAAATCTTGTGGGGGAGGAACTTTAGTTTATATACGGGAATCTATCCCTTTTGTTATCAAAGATGATTTTCCATCTGATAACTCTGAATGTCTATGGATTGAGATCAAGAGAAATTTTTGTAAACCATTTTATATTTGTACCGTTTACAGACCTGATGAACACAAAGTTGATGCCTTTATTATCGATATGAAAAATTGCATAAGCAAAATACCAAATCCTGATCGGTCTGACATCTGTCTCCTTGGCGATTTTAATATAGATTATCTAAATACTACATCGAGTTCTTACCGAAAAATGGAACATTTTGCTATGGCATTTGGCCTCTCTCAACTTATAAAGTGTGCTACCAGAATTACAGAATCTTCTCGTACATCAATTGATTTGAGTTATGTAAATAATACTAATCGCGTTGTACAATCTGACGTAATTCATATGGGGATTAGTGATCATTCACTTGTATTCTACGTAATAAAATCTGGTATTCCAAAATCTACACCTAAAACAATAGAATATCGGTCATTTAAGAAATATAACAAAGATATGTTCATAGAAGATTTAAGTAACATCCAATGGAATCGTATTGATGGGGCTAATAATGTTGATGACGCAGTATCACTATGGAACGAACTGTTTTCCACTGTTGCAGATATTCACGCACCTATTAAACGCAAGCGAATTAAAGGAAATCCGTGTCCTTGGATGACCTTGGAATTATCGAATCTTATTGAGACCCGTGACTACCACCATAGAAAAGCTGTTCATTCGAATTCCAGTTATCATTGGCAAACTTTTAAGAAACTTAAAAATCTAGTAAAAAATAAGGTCAAATCAGCAAAGTCTGCTTATTTCACAAATTTGATTGAAAATTCAAAAGGTAATTGTGTTGATATGTGGAAATCATTGAAAAATATTTTCCCACAAAAATCGACTGGTAATGGTTCTGGACCCACCAGCTTACTTCAAGATGGTATTCTTTTATCAAAACCACAAGATATCGCTAATTGCTTGAACAATTTCTTTACAACAATTGGTCAGAAGCTTGCTGTTAAATTTAAATCCAATGAATTACCAGTTGCAATTAATTTAAATTCTCCGTTGCCGGCATTTTCAATAGAATATGTCGAAGAAAGCTATATTCGAAAGCAATTGAACAAACTTAAAACCCACAAAGCAGTTGGTCTCGATAAAATCAGTACAAGGCTATTGAAAGATTCATCGATTATTATTGCTCCTATTATTACAAAATTAATTAATTTATCTATTTCTGAAGCAGAGTTCCCTTCTTTATGGAAATGTGCCAAAGTCGTTGCGCTGTTCAAATCTGGAAACAAAATGGATTCTACAAATTATAGACCGATATCAGTACTGCCAGCAATTAGTAAAATTCTTGAAAGAACTGTCCACGATCAATTGTACAATTTCCTAAAATCGAATAATCTAATTACTCCCAAACAATTTGGCTTTAGACCAAATTTATCAACTACAATAGCGTTATCCAAATTTACAGACAATGTGTTAAATAACATGGAAAATGGTAAAGTTACAGGTGCAATTTTTCTAGACTTGGCTAAAGCATTTGATACAGTCGATCATACTATTCTATATCGTAAGCTTCAAGGACTTGGACTATCAAATCATTGTCTCCAATGGTTCAAATCGTATTTGACTCATCGCTCTCAAGTTACAAAAGTTGGTCAGTGCTCATCATCTACATCACCTATTACAGTTGGTGTTCCACAAGGTTCAATATTAGGACCATTATTATTCTTATTATACATCAATGACATTCCTAACTGTCTCAAACACACTGATATTACATTGTTTGCAGATGATACTGTCATATTTTGTCAAGACAGTACATCTGATGGATTAAAACAAAAATTAAACAATGACTTATCCCAAATCTTGCAATGGTTTAGGAATAATAAATTGACAGTAAATACTACTAAATCCAAGTTAATGATTATGGGTAGCCCTCGTAAACTTTCATCTTACTCTAACATTGAATTGACAATCTACGGCAAAATAATTGACAATGTTGATCATTTCAAATATTTAGGGGTAATGTTAAATAATAATCTAACTTGGAAAGATCATATACGGAACATTAAATCAAAAGTCTGTCATAAAATTGCAATATTAAGGCGGATTAATCAATATTTACCATATTTTGCAAGGATTATTTTTTATAATACAATGATAAAGCCTCATTTTGATTATGCTAGTATCGTGTGGGGAGATAAAGGCAACGCTGTACTTATGGATTCCCTACAAACATTACAAAATAAAGCTGCGAAAGTCATACTACAAAAAGATAAATTTTCATCTCCCTCAGACGCTCTGAAAGAACTGAAATGGTCCACGTTATGTGTGAAACGCAGTTATGATAGACGTTTATTAGCTTATAAATGCATAAATAAATTAATTGACACTGATTTTAACTTTACTGACGGCGCAGCGGTACATACCCATAATACTAGGTATAGAAAGGATTTAAGAAAACTATCATCAAAATCCAAATGGGCTACATATTTGACACATTTTACGTTCGCTGAAGAATGGAACAGCATAGAAAAAAGCATTAGACAATTATCGTCATTTACCATTTTTAAAAATACCCTAAAACGTTCAATGTTCTTATAAACTAATTCAATTAAAATGTTAGCAGAAGATTTTATGTTCTTATCTTATAGTTAAATATTTATTTCATGTTGTTCTCTATATTTTTAATTTATTATGTTACTTAATTTTACTTATTTTCATTGTTAATTCTATTTCGAGGAACCTCCTGAAAATCATCGAAGATGAGTGAGGCTTTTCCTCTTTAAATATTAAATATATAAATTATAGAATATGGCCTTGGTTCCTAATTATTTACCACTGAATTTTATCTTAATTACATTGTACATTATTAAAATTACATATAGAGTAGTAATAACACCTACAATGCTCCAACCTATTCATTTGCCATCTATGATATATGTATCAAATTTAGTTTAGAGATTGATATAAATACAGAATGTTCATGTTCCAAATTTCCAATCCTATATTTTACCATTTTATGTAAATTTCGCTATTACAATTTCCCATTCCTAAATCCATGTGTAGTTGAAGTTTCATGCTTCTATGTCAACTATGTCTATAAGAGTGTGTTGACAGTGACCAACATTTGCTACTAATTCTATCCATCTGTGTCATTAAAACTGAGTTGCTTGTGAATACACTTGTTTCACACGTTTGAAATTTTATTATAATTGTTTTTAATTTTCTTTTCATTTTTCATCTCCAGATTATTACATTTACTCAAACCACTGTACTGTACATCTACATGAGGAATCGTTTTTATCTAAGTGGGATCTTATATTTATGCTCTGGTCTATAGTTCAATTTCCATTTAATTTATTCTACACTTTGGAATTCAATGCAATTGTAAAAGTTTTTAAAAGAAATCAATAACAATCACAGGAACATTCGCTGGCCTGTTAATTGATCAGTAATGCAATTATTCAAAACTGATACAGTACTAGCTGCTTACCTGAACAATAAAAATTATTACTGGTTGTAAAGAGAACTGCTAACTAAATTATGTAATTCTGTAATGGGATGTATGTTGTATATATCATAACATGTATGCTTACAATTTTCACTTGAACATATTATTATAATCGTAGTATACCATTTCTGCAAATTAAATGCTTCAATAAGAATATTGAATGTTATCATTATCTGCTGCCATTTGCAATACTATGTACCGCATCAGCTTAAATAATACTACTTGTATCATGATTTCAACTGCGAATACGAAAGCAATGCCAAACAAACATTTCCTGTAAAAGTACGGTCAATTTGAGAAATATTTAGGATTGCATTTTCAACTTCTAGGGTAGTGCATTTACACCCAGTAGGGGTGTACATTTATACCCCTAAGGTGTAAATGCAAAAATTAGGGGTAAATTTTTTGCATTTGCATTTACACCCCAAAAGTGTGAATTCACACCCCAAAAGTCATGCTTTTACACTTTAATTTTTAAGAGTGTATTGCTCACCAACGTCAGATGTCTTTTTTAGGTCACATCGAAAGATCAAAGACGTATGCCCCTCAACCGCTGCATGACATCCTTCATTGGCAACCGAAGGAGATGCTTCGACGGGGCTATGGTAGAGTAGTATCTTTTCATAATGTTTTGTATCGTGAATTGTGTTATTTAAAAGTTTCTTTGTCAGCTATGTCTGACCGTGTTTTGTGGCGTTCTTTATGTAGCAAATATGTAAGGCATAAGAGGGACGGCACATTCCTATAATGTGACTGTCTATACTACTACTAGTTGGACAATTATAGATTATATATTATATTTTACATATTCTATTTTCTTAGTTGAATGTACTTGGAAACCTCGGCTATCCGTCGATATCATTGACTACAAAAGAAAATGGAGATCCGTTCATGGAAACATCCAACAGTGCTGGCGCTCAATTCTTGGCCAAATGTGGGATCGGTATGGAGTTCGTAAAGTTTTCATGGCTACAAGGCAAGTTCAATCTCAGCTTAGTTTTACATAGCTGTGGTGTCAACGACAAATGTCATTTCCGAATATTGCAATGACAACTTTATGACAATAAGTGTACATGACGATTGTTTTCACAGTCTTTGAAATGCAACTGTAGCAGCATACGTAATTACTTGCTTCTGGAACAGAATAACATTTACAGCCAATTTTAATTTGTAAGGAAAAACTGTGAGTCCCTGCAATGTCTCAAATATGGCTACCTGCTATCCTTCTATCCAATGGTTTTCTTAATCACACATCAAATATTTCAGGCAGGCACTATGACACATATATGACTGTCAAAACATACCTACATGAGCTATCTTTAATGTATGAATGGATTTGTTTGTTTCAACAGCTAACCGTGGCTGGACCACAAAGGACGTCCAACTGTTATACAAACCAAAAATGGGGTATGTATTTTCTGATAAATGACTCAAATTATGACAGTTTTTATTTTATTGGTAGTTACAAATTTCTTTGTTTACTATTGTAACCACTAATAGGTGATGCATTAACGTGTAAGCGTAATTTAAAATATATGTTGTGAGAATTCATATTTTCATTCCTGACGCAAGCTCCTCCGGTTCCAAATATAGCGTCATCTGTGGTTATGTGAATCATCAAAGAGTTTAGGGTATTAAAGGTGTTATTCCCATGTTAAAAGGGTAGCGATTTTCCTAAAGAGATCAGAGACCTAAAGGTAAATCATTTACTATAGATTTCAACTACGGCGGCACAGATCAATTGTTGACAGAATTCATTTCAGATTGTCCTTGATTGCTAAGACACAGCGATTGCCTCTTTATAATAGATACCATTCATGTCTTAATACAAGTGTGGATTTATGCGCTGATTGACAATTGATGATGTTGTCTATTATTGGTTATATGCGCATGTAACAAACCAATAACCATCCAGATGACAAGTCGACAATCACACTTGAAATAAAAAAGCTCCGTGATAATAACTACCGATGTAATAACGTACTTAGTTAAACCTTCAATTTTTCTAATGTATGAAATATAGACACTAAGAAACAATAACAAAATATCACTATTCAACAATGAAATTACTCAAGTGATATTCCAATTGCTATTGGATAGAGTGGAGACTGGGTGTTCCACGATTAGGGGACGGTTAATCGGTTAACCATTTGTTTGAATGATAATTTGGTGTTCTAGCTCATCAAGTAGCGGCCTTGTTTGGTCTTTGAATTATTGATATTGTTGTACTGTAGTTTATCGATTGATCATTATCCAAGAATCAAAGATAACCCAAACTACGATTTATATGTAATGATAAATGCAAACATCATTATTTTTAAATTATGCAATCTCTTTTTCAGCTGAAGTCGCCGATAATTCTGGTGCAACAAATGGCAGGTCTGGTCCCCCGTCCAGTGCAATCTGATAAGAGACAAGGCACACGAAGTGAAATTTATCATGATAACTACAGGTATGCTGATCGCATCAGGTCAAACTTTCATATCATTGATATTTCTCAATTCTAATTGATTTTTATTGTTGTTGGAAGATGAAGAAACTGAAACGTCAACTGGAGCATCAACTGAAACGTCAAATTTATAGATAACATAATTATACTTACTTACTGATACCAGATTCTCATCCAAACAAATGGTTTTCTGATTGAACATATAGCTCAATGCTATACAGCAGAGTTTTGAATAATATATAAGATATATAGTCAGAAATCAAACACTGATGTTTGCTATTCAAAGTTTCACGCCAAGGCGGTCATCGGCAATCTATTCAATGCTTGAATCTTATGCAAATTCCAATAGATTGCCTGATGATCGCCGTGGCGTGAAACTTTGAGTAGCAAACATCAGTGTCTGATTTCTGACTATATTTTATATGTTAGATAACACAATTCTAAATTAGTTTTAGATAATAATTGAAACAAAGATGAGGCAAGAGGATTTTCCGTAACTCGGGAGTTTCACGCGTTTATTTTGCGATCATCAGACAGTATACAAAATATATATTAGATAACATATTATAAAAATATCATAACTTTCATTTATATTTTCAAGAAGTTTTATAACATATCTTATATCTGTATAATTAATGATCTTTGTTTCAATAGAATTTTGAAATTGAATTCACTATTTTGTTGTTCCTTGTTCACGGCTTTAACTCCATTTTGACTGAAAGGGCGTATTAGTATGATTGTTTGTTAAAAACTATATTCTTCAGTCGAGAGAAACGCCTACCCAGGAGAGAATGTTATTGTTTAAAGTTGTGATAATAACTGATTCTATTGACCTCTATCTATCCAGAGTATTATTATTGCAAATAGTACATAGCAATGCTTAACAACTAAATTCAATTAAAAAATGTGCCAAATAGGAAGACCTCATGAAAACCCCAAAATATTGTTGTTCCAAGAAAATAACTTCTTGATAGCTTATGAATATTAATAATTAGGCTATTAATAATTAATAACGATAAATCTGACAAAACTTAGATAGATCCTTGATATTTAATTTATGTTTGTAAGTTTGTAAATTCTTTGCTGATACCATGTCATTCATTAGATTGTTCCAATTGGGGTGGGATGACACGATTGCAATATTGATGAAATAAAATAATAAAATTAAAACAATAAAATTTGATTTGGGGCACATACTAAAGATTTAATTTTTAGACTAATTTAGACTAATTTAGATTAATGAACCCGTTTTCCAGTTACGTAAATTATTAATACCGCACTTATCATATCCTGTAAAGTACTTTGCTTCTGAAAGAGTAGAGTGTATGAACCCATTGGGTACTACAGTAAACTTATTAATGCTAAATAGACAAATAACATTCCATCAAAGTCCAAAAGGTCAAAAAGGGGGAATCTTTCTACTGGTAGGCTATTCAAATTTCAAGATTTATTCACCGATAAAAATAGTAAGATTCGCCCAAATTGAGAGACTGCATAAGAAAAGCGGTGCCTCACGTTTTCCTCTAGCTGACTATTGTCTAACGCTCACAGGGTATCCCCGGCAGTCATCACATTATTAATAAGCTATGCTAAACAGAACAATTTGATTAATATTCCCCTTTTTAACGTCCCAACTTGCTTAATAAAACCACATAAAACTGATTTCTATTTTCCATTCTCCATACAAGCTCTCATAATTCTACTAGCTTAGTATCCCACCTTGCTTTTTGTCCCACTTTTCATCTGTACTATAGAGGGGGGATATCAAGCAAGTTCTATACTCTTTGAAATGTCATTTAACATTAAGTTAACATGGATTATATCCGGGGATTATATACTTCTTAATGGAAAAATTAAAAGAGAATAAACTTTAAAATTTAATGTATTAAGGTATTTTATTCAACTTGCGTGAAATGATACTAATAATTTCTAAATAGGTACTGCAACATAATATTCCTTCATTCAACAATTACAGTTTCAACACCAACACCATTACTTTAACTACTCACTATATAGTATATATAAATGTCATCATGTTGTGTACCTAGCTCCAATCGGTATATTAATAAGAGCAAATTATAGAGCAATGTCCGCAATATGTAATGTGTATATTATACAGTATTATCAATTTCTCTATATGATTCCAGCCGAATAAATAGTAAATTAATTTAGTAATGTAGTGAGAACATTTGACTGAGAACCAGAAATAAGTATGTTTTATAGGAAAGGACCAAGTCAGCTTGAGTTGGTTATTGAAGATCTGGTTCATATCTTATATATAAGCATTTAAATGTAAGAGGGTGAATCCGGTATTTTGGTGACCTGTGATCCACTGTTTCTTGGTATGGTGTGCAGTGGTTCGGGAAATCGGTTAATTCTATCCGCGTGTTGTCCGTGAGTTTGCCATTTATGATTCGTGAAAGCTTCTATTTTGTCTGTGATATGTGTACTTCCCTTCCAACAATGTCGAGCATTACCACTGAGTCATTTGGGATGCTAGGCACTACTCTTCATCTACTTACTAAAAGCTAAACGACAGTCATTTGGAAACATCTACTGTATTTATCTATGCTTTTTCGAAATCATTCCTAATATACTCCGTTAACACTGAATATAGCCACTGGGATATAGCCAGCTGGGAGACTTCCACATGACAAAGATATTAACTAATTTGGCATGCCTCATTCCCAATAACACGATTTGACTGCATTGCTTTTTATAGACCAGCAACGTTTGGTTGAGTGTAATAGCGCTTACTGATCTTTCTTCATCTCAATTTGAGACCCCAAAAATGTCCTTAACGTATCCATATAGCGGGTGGCCCTTGTCAAATAAGTAGATTTCTGAAGTCAATGCTAATTACACGGAGCAGATCGAATACAATCAGAAGGGAATACAGTAAAATAGTAGAGAACATAAATCAAACAGAGAAGAGATTTCACGCAAGTTTGGTATAGAGCACCATGTATCACCAAAATGTACTGTAAATCATTCAAAGTAAAATAATTGAAGATTACAGTATACAGGCAGTAAAAAAGTTATAATTTAAATTAAAGAAATACATAAATATACACTATTCATGGGTCACATGAGTCATCATCTTCATCTGAAATTTCATCTTCATCAGAGCTTAAAGCTAGCTGCTCAACATGAGGCAAGGTATCTCTTGGCTCATCACCACCTTCACAATACTCAAAGGAAACTGATTCTATGAAAGAGTCGAATAACATAATGGGAAGGTAGGCACTGAATATTTTCTGCAAATCTATACCTTCCCTAGATAGTTTTCTCCTCATTTTTCTTAAAAGTGGAAAAAATATTAAATTGTTTGATGAAAGGAGCAATTTATCCACTATGTCAAGCTGTCTGACATAAAAATAGCATGCTGCTGCCAACTCAGTGAACTCAGTGGCTAGCATGCCAATTTCCTCACTAATTCGATGCTCAAGATGAACACCATCCATCAACTGCCTTTGATGGAAATTGGGACAGTAGAGGGGGGTTCATTTTGACCACCATAAATCGGATTTGAAAGTGACAGCACGTCACTCAGCTGACAATCAGGGGTAACACCTAGATCTTTTAATTTGGTCTGGAAACGTTTAAAACGCTTTTTGATTTCAGACGTAACAGCATTTGATGTTGCTCTCAGCTTTTTGTTGATTGCTTGACCTCCTGAATAATTAATAGCAATTAAAAAATGTACATATGGATGTGTAATATTTGCGATGGAGAAGTATCCATACTTACATTAATTCTGCAGATATATTAATATTTAATTGTAAAGCTGAATGCGAATCTCTTAACCGAATGCATATACCTGAAGATAACTTATCGCTGATTGAAAAGAGGACTTTTCTGTCATAAACAAGAGTCCTGCAGGCTTCAACCATCTCTTCCTTCTCTCTTTGGCAAATCTTTTTTGTGGTTGAAATGAAATCCGGGCACTCTTTTGACCATCTTTTATGGATGCTATGTTTTGCTCCATAGCAACCACAGCCAAAGTCAAGCTTATGTATGGAAGGAAGATGAAAATACAATTAGCAAAACCGAATCAAATATAGGCCTACTTTTAAAATCTCAGAATAAGCAAAAGAGCACCTGTCTACTGAATCATTTTCCAAATCAGACGATTCATCATCAGATTCATTGTCAAGTCGTTTTCTGGCTCTGAAGTAGTAGAAAAGGAATTATTTATTAAAACCGAAATATATAATAAACTCCACACACGTTAATATTATACCTTTGAGCACTCAATTTTTGAAGCTTTGTCACATATTGCTCTTCCCATTGAATCTTTGCACGTGTAGTTTCTACAACATGAATCATATCATACCGATACATGCAGATAGAAAGAACAGAGGCATCCCCTATGGAAATAGCCTAACTTTCGTGAACTGTTTGAACTGTCCATGAAAGTTTGAAAAGTTAACACAGTGTTCACGAATTGTTTATGAACTGTCCAAGAGGTTCACAAACAGTTCATAAACTCAACATCTTTTTCCCAGAGGATCAAACCGCAACTACTATCTACCAAACACATCAGGGTCTGCATTGTCTTCATATCTTTTCAATACTCTAAATTCCTAGAACATATTGTTCATTGAATTAGTTCTATCCCTATGGGACAATCTTTATCTGTTCTCACATTGAGAAAATGAAAGGAAACTTACAAACTAGAAATCTGTGTAATTTATATACAGTATGTCAAAATCAATGGTATGTCAAAATCAATGAGAGAAATAAATTAAAAAATAATAGGCCTACTTACTTGTCTGCAGTAAAGACTTTGCCTTCTCTATTTGAATCCATTCCATCACTACCTTACGGCTAACAGTACCAGGAGCTACAATTAAGAGTCAAATGTGGTAGACTTAAAAATAAAAAATTCTACATAAGAAAATAGCAACATAGATACAAATAATTTGATTATCATCAAACCTGAACTCATTAGCTCTTCCAGATTTTCACGATTGGCTGTCTGAAATTTCTCAACTCTACATATTTTTGATACCATAGCAGAACCTAAGCAATTTAGATTGATAAAGGGAATCACATTAAATAATCGCAGTAATGTTAAAATTAATGCAATATATAAGTAAGCCCCTCTATCCAGTTATCCAAACAATATAAGATAAGGTCCATCTTATCCAAACAACATGTTGAAAACTAGAAAACCTTTACACATAGAATCCAACACGAAGATTGATTACCTAATGATTTTCTTTTCTTTTCTGCGTAAGTCAAAATAGCATTATCAAGAAGGCTTGTTCTATTTTGAGGAGTCGTTTCTTTGGTCATTCTACTAAATTCTGTGAGAAATGACCATAGACGCTCTGCACCTTCATCATCTGTCAAACCAAATCCTTCTAATCTCCGAGGGCTATATTTAATCTGCATTGAAATACATGACCAAGCATGTCCATGTTACACACTGAATGGCAGAATGACATGTTTAACAACAATAACTGAATTAACATCAATATCGGCAATACAGATTACAACACAGCATCATATTGATAGTAGTTAATTAAAAAATATGTTGATAGCTACCTGGCATGAGAGAATATGACCATATACATGAAATGCTGGTAAAGCCAACAATGCATTTCCTCTGATCTGTCCATCTCCAGTTCCCTGTAGATATTGTAAACAGGAGTTTCAGATTCCAAGGAAAAATTCAGTAGAACCAGTATTGGATAGGAATTATAATTGCAATCAGTAGATTAGCACATACATTCAGATGTTTGTCAAGTAAGCATGCAACATCATAGATAAACAATGGCTTGACTTCAGTGCCTTGAACTTCCTTAATGAGTTCTTTCAACGCAAATACAGCATAAGCAATCCTTAAAAGTAGTAGAAAAACAATATATTGACAAAATAATACTAGGAATACTAGTAGATAGTAATAATACTATAACATTTTCATAGAGACATTCCCGTAACTCTGAATTTCATGTTTTTTATTAAACATACCACTTCTTCAATTGATGCATACAATACAGAGATGTTTCAAATAATTAAAATCAAAAATTCAAAATAAAGTTGGCCTATAAAACTAAATAATGAACTGGATATTACGAATGGTAAGCTTTTCTGAACACATATCACAGTCAAACCATGTTATATATTATTGCTTCATTTGTAATTCAGGTAAACATTTTCTATTAAACTTGACTGAAATCAAAACCCCATATTTCGTTTTTATTAAGGTTATGTGAAAAAATATTTTCACACAATGAACAGTTTAACATATGTATAGATACCAGGTTGCCTGAATAACTGATGATGATGATGAAGTATAAACATTTCATGAACTGTTCATGAACAAGTAGAAATATCATGTTCACAAACCCATGAACCCTTTTTCTATGTGGGTACACTAGAAATATTATTGACTAAGATTTTGAAATTTGAAAATCTACTGAAAACATACAGAACAGGCTACTGAATTGGGCACTTTTTGTAGCTTTCACATTTCAAGGTTTCAGTAGTTGTTACAGTAGAACGACAAGAGTTTAGATTTAGGTGTCTGATGAACCTCAGTATGGTTTCAGTACCCGATAATATTTCACTATGTTTTCAGTAGGTTTTAAGTAGCGTTTCAGCCTATACTAGATTCATAGTGCATGAAAACAATAAAAATTTACTTTTCTCCACCGTAGCAACTGTAAAATCTCTTTGGATAGTCATGCCTGCAAACGCTTCCCAGTACACCTTTTTCTGCCAGCTTCAAATTTCTACCTTTGGAGCGGACACTGTTTTCTACTTCACCAGCATGAAAATTATTGCAATCCTTAAACAATAAACATCATTAAGATACATTTGGTAAGTGAGAGGATAAGGAAATATTGACTTTGATGGCTTCGCCTAACAGTTGCGTAACAGACAAACAAATAACCTTGACCGATTTCATCGAAGGCTTGGTCAAGTTAACCTTGTAGTCTTCAACAAATGTATCAATAACATCCTGCTTAACAAAGAAGCGATGTTCAGCAAGAAGCTCCTCCAAATTACTATGCTGGCCTCTTCGTTTTCTAACTAAGCCAAAACAACCATCAAAACACTCGGCCTGAACACCTTTTTTCTGAAATACAATCAAATTAAGATTAAAGGTTATGTTAATACCTTCTGATATTTCAAAACATAAACATATAAGGTGTGTTGCAAAAAAAACTGAAGGAAAGTATGCATACACATCTAAAATATGACAATATTGAAAGAAAACGTTTACCGGGATAGTGGTAAGTATAACTGAGACATTACAATAGCCTACCGTTGGGCAAGCAGGACATTTGGTACCATCATCCAAGTCAGGTGACAAGAAAGCTGGATACAGCATATCCCGACGCCATTGTCTACATAATTATAGCATAATATATCAGAAATTTGTCCTGATTGATAAACATAAGCACTCAAATACACAATCAAGGACTAAATAATTTTTCATTCAAATTAGTGCAAAACCTATGTCTACAACAAACCGATATTCTGTGAAACATCCACAGAGAATTTTGTAAACATCTGCTTTCTAAAATGAGAAAAGGACAGGACTGATAATTATGGCTCATTGGGTTCATGATGATTTGAAAAATTATGATATTGGTATAAGTATCATTGTTTTACAACATACATATCCAGCACACCAAGCTGACGTCTTGATTGAAGTTGCCTCCCAAAATTTTTGGAGGGAAACTTGGCAATCAAGTTGCATGGAGTACAGTGTTTCCATGAAGTCCAGAGAAAAGGAGGTGGTTGGGTGTACAGGTGTACCAGGCCAATACCCTGCCTTTAATACCTGTACTGCTTCTGAATGACAGGAACAGAAGTACATATCAAATTGGTGTTGATAGCCTAACAAGAAAATATGGAACTAAAAAATAGATAGATTGTTGCATCAATCATTCAAGCTGAATGTTCAAGTAATCAAGCAATAGTACATGCATGCAAAATAAGATATTAATGGATTGAAAATCACCTAGGCTATCTACTAAGACAAGCCGTCTTGAGGAAGTATCTGATATGCATTCACTTGAATGATCAAGCTGATCAGCAACTTTGATCTGACCAGTCATTCTCACAGGAATATACTAATTTTCCTGAAAAATTAAAATTGATTAATATACAAATGGGCTAGTAGATAGCCTACAAAACTGATTACGTAAAACATTGACACCAATTATTTTATGTGTATTTAAATAGCATGTAACTCCATGTCAATGAAATGTTGGCAATCATGGCATATTGTAGAATACTAACAAGGGAAATTCAATTTCTAGACTTGAGGATTAACCAATTATCAGGTTCAACTTAATGATTTAAAATGGCAAGCATTTCCCTGCTTTTTATTGAAAGAAAGTGCTTCAAGTAGTGAAATAATAGAATAGGCTAATACAATATACCTAATTATAAAACAGGCAGTTCTATTGATTATTGTATCAATGAATGTTTACCTTGTAAACCTCAACACGATGATGAAACAGTGTAGGACAATGAGATGCTTTCATGCAATCCACACAGAAATGTTGCAATGGTGAACAAGAAAGGCATCTCATTGCCATCTGCATGATGTCAATTGAACAAAGGCAGCATTTTGTTGGACCAAGATCAAGTGCACTTGAGCCTATAGCAAGCAGCTCCTTCGAAATGTCTGCCCAATTTGATGACATCACATAACGTCGGTTGATCCACTCTGTTGATTGGGATGCTTCATTCGATTGTGCTGGTAGTGATTGCTGCTGCAGTAGGGGTGGCGATGGTGGTGGAGAGAGGGTTTGAGGTGATAAACCACAGTCCGCAATCTCAAATTCATCTTGCAGCGTAGAGGGCAACAAATCTTTCCTGCCTTCCTGATCAAGCTTCTGTGGGCATGCTTTCTTGAATTTTTCCTCGGATGGATAACTTATTTGTCTAATTGGTATATATAAGCAAATAAGAAAATATAATGTTGATACACAAGTACAAAATCATTTTTAGAAGGACGGATATTGCAGTCTAGATTAAACAATTAGAATAAATATAGGCTACTAATGATAGGAATTGATAAGTATGGGCCTACTTTATTGACAGAGGGATGACATAATAAAGAAATTCCAATACAGCCATTCCATGGTTGATTTCGTTGACAACTAACAGTATGTCTACAAATACTATAGACTTGAGACCATTACTACTCATTGTAACTCAAATGGATCATCAAATTAGCCCATCATAAAGTTATTGATCAATGGCATCAATTTACTTGTTAATTAGGTCGATTCTTTGACCAAATCTCTTTAGCTTCGGACAGTAGCTAGTTGGTAACAGAACGGTATTCATAAAAAAGATCAAGCTATATTATCTGGTGGGGCTATCTATGTTTATTATATGCTAGATGTTCAAGGCTAAAGAATTTTCAAAACAATAACATTACAAATTCACGATCAGTTCAATAATCAAACAATATAAATTTCACTTACTTTTTATAAAATCTTCGCGTTTTTGGATTATACCCGGTCGTGAATATCTTTATAGGAAGAGGTTTACATTTTTTAGGTTTTGTCATTACAATAAATTAATTGACCAAACAAATGATAATACAGAGGCTCTCTCTGACTAAAATCGTTCTGTGCAGCTTTCACATGCTCCGCCATTACTGATTTGGCGGGAAAGCTGTTGAATGATCTGTTTGTAATTCTCCTAACCTTGATAGCTAAAGTAGGCTCAAGTCAACTGTTCCTTTCAATTGATTTGATAACCCATTTCATTTGATTTAGATGGATGATTAAGGGGAGGAACGGGTGAAGAAAACGTCAGGCATTGATTCCTGAGCAATCATAGTCATTAAGATAGCTAGGAGGTTGTCGATTACGTTGAGGACGTATATCATTACTAACATTATTATTACTATTATTATCATCATCATTATCATCATCTGAAGATTCATCGAATTGTACACCAGGTTCAACATCATCGACATTATCATCGTCAATGTCTGAATTGTCTAGATGGCGATGATATTTTTATGATATTGGGCCACTAAACATTCATGAGCCGTTCATGCACCGTTACGTTCATGAGTTGTCTCGCAATTTGATTGGTTGGTCCATTTGTTTGGAAATCCTAGGATAGACACTTTCAAAACGTTTTGTCAAAAAATTGACGATAAAATTTTGTCAAAGCTGAAGAAGTAAAGAAAACTACAACGTATTATACTATTATTAAAGAAATAAGATCAACAAAAGCTGTCTCTAGTTAAGAAAGAATGACATTGTGCGAAGTGCTCATTTAATACAAGGACAATAGTAAGTAAAACCATTGAATTTTAAATCAATAATTCGAGATTCGAAAAACCTTCTGTTCGGCAAGATAAACAAACTTGGTTCTGTGTAAACATTTAAAAAAGGTTACCATACGCCTGAAAGTGATTATATTCATATTTACTACACTGGGATAGTTGGGAGACACAGGTGAAGTGTTGACAGCACTCGCCTCGGCGGCTCAATCTTTCAACACTTTACTCGCATTCCTTGTGTAGTAAATATGAATACAAACACAGCAAGTGTGTGGTAAACCCTTATTCAAGACGGATGTTAGCACGTTGGACCTCAGTACGCAAGGTCTTACGTTGAATCCCTGGTAAAAGCACTTTTGCATCAAGAAAGGCATCCATCCAAAAAATATATTACAGATACAAATCAATTAACAACCTTGAAAAACAGCTACAACCTTTTATTGATACCCTACTTACAATTCGGTCGGGTAACATGGAGATGGTGACTTTCAATTGATCTTCGTCAGTAAGAGGCTCTCGCAAGTACATTGCTCGTGATAAGAGTAACAGTGAAGCAGGAATATCTTCATCGAGACTGAGCTCTAGCTCTAGCTAGCTTTTTATTTTACGGATACAGTAAAATAAAAGTTAAAATTTGTAGAAACTATATATTTTTTTATTTATGATGACCACAAATAGCAATCATTCACAGTGCACACATTGTAATATTTTTCAATGAGGCTATCTTTCAATTTAGAAAGAAATAGTTTTCTCGAGCAATTGATACTGAAAGTCCAGTTGAAACTGTTCCAAATATAGGGGAAAATGTAGCATGGCAAATTTTGGAGATGGCTGGTCTTAGCAAAAGGCACGACAAAGAAGTTGTGATGACGGTATCGCTCCTCTATAAAAGAGAACATGTCCTGTATGATAGGAGGGCACTTCTTGTAAATTACCTTAAACATAATGGAGCATATACAAACTTTAAAAATATCACCAATCTTCAAAAGACCTAATCTTTTGAAAATTGGTTCACTGTGAGCGTTGTATGGAGAGTTGAGGATGACACGGATACATTTTTTTTGAAGTTTGCAAATTTTCGACATGTTGATACCACTTTGATGGAACTTCTGCGTCAAAAAACTGACAAATCCTCCAATGAATGTACGCCAAGGCTTTGTTGTGTCGGTGAAGATATTCCGTTCTTGCCAAAATTGGACAGGCCGAAAGGATATGTTCGACTGTCTTGTTACTAAAATTGCATAGTCGACATTTTGGATCTGTTCCATTTTTATGATTGTATTTTCGAAAAAACTTGTTGATAAGCTTTGGTCTTGCGCAGCTATCAATAATCCTTCTGTCTCACCCTTAAGACCAGCACTACTCATCCACTTATGCATAGCCTCCTGGTCCACATCACCTTTCTTAACATTTTTAGGGTATTGACCATGCATTGGTTTTTCCTCTCATCCGTCTCTCATTTTCTCTAAAGCTTTTGATTTACCGGTAGCTACATTTTTGATGGCCTTTGCATATTTAGACGTATTCATTTGCCCAGATGGTACAATGTCAGCAACATCTAATTTATTTGATATTTGTTCAGCTTGTCTATGGATAGAGTATTTTCTCTTTTCCTTCTCACGTCTGTAAAATAGTTTTAGCAGAGGGTCTGTTGATTTATGCAGGCATGCATCCATAGCTAAGATTAAGGTGTCAAACGAGCATTCCAACTGAATAAGACCTCTTCCACCTTGTGCCCTTGGGAGATGAATTCTTTCAACATCTGACTTTGGGTGATGCATTCTGAACATTGTTAAGAATTTGCGTGTTTTCCTATCCATTCTCTGAAGTTCTTCTCTCTTCCAGTCAATAATTCCAAAACTGTAGCTAACAACTGGGACTGCAAGTGAATTAATAGCTTGCATCCTATTGGCAGAGTTTAGTTCACTTCTCAATATCATTTTCACTCTTCGGTAGTACTCCTTCCTGATCTTTTCTTTCATTGCTGAATGCTGAATTCCAATCCCTTCGTATACACCTAAATACTTGTACGGCCCTTCATATTCCAACTCTTGGATGTTAGTTCCATCACCAAGTTCAATAAATGATGTTTTAATCATGTTTCCTTTTAGAAAACTTGCCTTTGCACATTTTTCAATACCGAAATCCATAGATATGTCATTGCTAAACTTCTTGACAGCTTCTAACGTTTCTAGCTGTTTGTCATTTCTTGCATACATCTTCAAATCATCCATGTAGAACAAATGTGTAATTGTTTCTCCTTGAACAGTGTAGCCTGTATCTGTGTCAGCTAAGATGGTAGAAAGGGGTGCCAAGCATAATGGTCATTCCATGGGGAATGTGCAGTTTTTTCCCGCACCCTCTTAGAATTTGTTAAAAAATATATATGCATATATAGATCTCGATGAGCTGAGTTTAGAAACGTAACTTATAACCACGATTTCGCAACAGTTTTGATTTTATGGCACCTCGAAGTCGCGGAAAAGGTGTGAAAATTACATTTTCGCTACTCAATTAAACGCCTATATCCCCTCCAAATCTCGCTGGATTTCAACGATTTAAAACATCTAACAATTAGAATTACTCCTGTCTAAACGATCCCGTTATTTTCAAAGACAAAAGTATAAATAGAGTGAGGAAACAACAAACGATGTAATTAATAATAATTTTGCACTATTGTTTTTGTTATGGACCGTTGATCATGTTGTAGTTTTACTTTCAACATAAAATAAATGAGTTTCTTTTTGTCTTGTTTTGACTTATTATTTCCCTTGAGTATCAGCGTGAATTATAATGTAGACAAAACATTTGCATAAGCGGCTGCTTTGAATTACACACTTTCGGGATAAAGCGACTTTTTCAAAGGACTGCTTGAAATAATTTGAAACTAAATGCTGTTTTATTCATACTATGTTGGTTAAATTGATCTAAAAGAAAAGCCAGTTGAGTGATTTACGTTAACATTGCATGATTGCTCATATTATATCAACAATAAATAAAATTTGAAAGATTTTATTAGTATGTGAAAATGTTATTGTGTTTTACGGAGACAATTTTTCTGAGTGAAAAATTAAAGTCTTAGATTTGGAAATATATATCTGAGATCAATTAAATTCATTCAGTAGCACTTAAGCAGAATCAGAATAGACGCTATCAACAGTTACATGCTATCTCCGCATGAAGCAATCTAAATTCGCTTCACTATAAGTTACATTTCTAACTTCAGCTCATCGAGATCTATATGCATATATATTTTTTAACAAATTCTAAGAGGGTGCGGGGAAAAACTGCAGATTCCCCATGGAATGACCCATAAATAGAATGACATAGGTGACAATGAGTTTCCTTGAAATATCCCATTCTTGATATCAATAGTTGGTGTTTCGATGTTTCCAGAGGAGTGATTCAGTATTAAAGTGGTTCTCCATGTATTCATGCTGTGCCTTATAAAGGTTATAAGAGTCATTGATACCTGATACAATTGTAGGACTTTGATAATCCATGAATGTGATACACTGTCAAATGCTTATTTTATAGCCAATCCATGCTGTACTCATATTTTTATTTTTGCAATCCTCAAGGATCATTTTGTTGACCAATAGGTGATCCTTACAACCATAACTCCCCCGTTTGCATCCCTTTTGTTCCATATTATTCCCTTTTGTTTCTTTTGATTATCACCTGTTGTTTCGCTAGCTCTCGATATAAATTTTTGGCATCTGTGTAGAAAAGCATATTTTGTCTAAATTTCTTACTTCTTTTATCAAATCGTCTGATGCGTTGAGCTTTTGCTTGTAAAATTTGCTTCAGTTTTTCTATATTAACTGATCCATCGCAGTTATTCACAATAGAGTATTTCTTCTTTAGACGCCTCACTTTGATTACTGATGTCAACTTATTTTCTGAGTATTCGGTGAGCAATGATAAATCTTTCCTTAGATCAGAGATAGATTTTTCAATCTTTTGATTCCATTTTCGCACTTGGCGTTTTGCTGTCTTGAGCTTCTTAATTTGTATCCCTTTATTTTCAGTGATTATAATCGCAACTACATATAGTAAGTCATTGATGTCTGTTATTGTCAGTTCTTCGTTTTCTTGTTTAATATCTTCGAATACCACGTTACATAACTTAATAATTTTCTTGGTCTTCTTATCATTTACAATCTTAGGAAGGTAGTTGCGCTGTTGTATATCACTCTGTTTAACTTCTTGCCATTTTTCAATAACTCTCTCTTTCATTGCAGCTTCTTCCTCATTTTCACCACTTCTACTCCCTCTAAGTACAACAAGGGTTTGGCTGATAGATTCAGCTGTAGTAAGTTGAGGCAGTTCAGTAATATTGCCATTGTTAATAGTATCTCCTATATCGGCAGAGGTTATAGCATCTCCTATATCGGCAGAGGTTTGTGAATCTTTTGTGATCTCCTGACGTATCTTTTCAATGCATGACGCGGGTAACCATCCCTTTTGCAAAATCTGTCTCCTTACATTAGCTAATCTGTTGGAATCCATGTTCGGTCTTACATCAGGGTTTTGTCTTCTCCAAATGTCTGCTTTGCATTAGATGATTCTTTTGGTTGCTGTAACGCTTGAATATAGGTCCTTATTACATCTGTGTAATCTTCCTGTGTCCATTTTTGTCTTTTGGCTTTTAATCGAACACTTCCCGTGTTTTCATCAATATCCCTTCATTTCTTATCATCTGAAAAACAAAACTCATATTTCCAATATGACGTGAGTCCCAGTGAGAAATTCGTGTATCACATATTCTAAAATGTTAAAAATGTACTGCTTGCCTGTTACTTCAAAAATTGCATTTTAGCTATTCTAGGAATAAAATAACTTTTCCAAGCGAATCTCATTAATTTCCAACATTGAATAAATTCAGAAATTTTCAGGTAAATTTTAGAAATTTCTAATTAGATTCCAGAAATTTCCAAATGAAATTTTCATACACATAATTACTTTACAGGCAACTGCCTATTTCATGCACATCTGCAAATCATGAAGTATAAATCAAACATTTCTGAAAGTCACTTGGAAAAGGTGTATAAATAATACATCATTGACAACTAAATCGATCATTTCAAAGGGGAAGATACAATATTACAAATAACAACCTTTAAGGCAACGGCATGCATACAGTAATAGGCCTACATTATTGCATCTTACTTTTTGTTAAAAATTACACTTGACCTTATTAACGAACCATGCTTGTATAATTTGCATTTGGAATATATGATCCCAAATGGGCTTTTATCATTTTAGTTGATTTACTTGTAATGGTCAGAGCCATCTAGGCCTATTTATAAGAGTTGAGACATGCAACTTTTGGGCTCAAAAATCCCCATTTTCGTTCCATTGAAAACTAGGTTTTGTTTTGAACAAAAAGTTTTTTGAATTCATGATAATATTTTCGCGAGCTTTGTTTAAATTTCACGGCCTGGGTTTGACGAAACAAAAATGGCGTCCATAAAATCATGTGACTGGAATCTGTCCAATTGGTGCTGAGAGCGGCTCATACAAGAGTGTCTTAACTCATCTAAATAGAAGGGTCTGATAATAGTCAACTGATTATCAACTAATCGTCGTCAGTTAACGTTGTATTACCTGATCGTCAGCCTTTAATTGCTTCATTTTAATTTTGATGGTGAAACGTAAATAATTACTTGTGCCATAAGGCGAAATCAATAACATCTGGCAGATGGCTTTCAATTGTTCATGTGATAAGTTATCGAGAGTGACCTCATCTTCAAACACTTTTGAAAACTTTAAGATATCCTTTGTTGATGGCTGCTCCCAACCAGATCGCACCTAAATAAACAAAACGTACTCAAAACTTTGATCAAAAGATTCTTCGTAAACATTTCAGAGTGAAAGATAGCGACAAAAAACTACAAGTAGATGTAAAAGTGAACTACAGTGTGATGCGAGTTATGTCGGTTTCACATGCCGTTTAGCCGCCACATAGGTTTCCTTTCTTTTTAATTGTTTAATTTTTATCAGTTATTATAACAATTAGAATGAATTAAGTTTTTAGATTATTAGCCTATAAATATTTCGTAAATTAGTATTTTATTCTTTTGAACTGACGATGGTATAATGAATATTACCAAACATGTTTCAACAATCACTACTTGTAGTTTTTTGTCGCTATCTTTCACTCTGAAATACCCAAAACTAGCAATTAATTGTATTACAAGACAGGTAGGCCTAGCCTAAACAAGATTATGGCATTGATTTCGTAAGAGTGTTTTTGGTAAAGTCTTTTCGTTTTTATTACTTCTAAACTATCAGCAAAATTTTGTACAAGTAGTTGACAATACTCTGATATAAAACAATTTATTCTATTCACCCATGCTTCAACAGACCCTGTGTGAAAAACATGTGGTCATCAAAATGTATGTGAAAAACAGAATACATAACGTTGATGAACGAGTTGTGAGCTATTAATTAGATCTTCATGAATAGTTCATGAATGTTTGCGAAGTTCATGAACATTACATAGCCTGATGTTTATGAAGTATTCTAAAATAATCAAATGATTCCTAGAAATTTGATTGGTCGGTTGGTCGAGCTTGAAAGAAATATAGACAACGGCATGAGCGGAAGTTGAATTATTGTCTTTTTGAAAAGTTAATGAATGATTTAATAGAACTTGTTATTCATTAACTACTTGTGAACTGTTTATTATGTGTTTGTAAATAATTCATGAACGTTTTGTGAAGTTCATGAATTCTGTTAGGGTTTTCACAAGGACAAGTTTTAATAAAAATACAACAGAAAATTACTTCAAAAATCTATGAATTAGAATGTCAATACCTTTTCAATAAATGAACCAAACTCTTTCAACTTATTCGATTTTTTCGTATTAGTAACAACAGATATTTCTTCAATTGTATCTTGTAAGAATTCTGCCACAAGCTTGAGTTGTTTCCGTGATGCTTCTTCCTGGAAATCAAGACATTCAAAGATTCTGAATCGTTAAACTTTGCTGTCGGTTGAAGATGAGATTTAACAAATATATAAGTTACATATTACTACAAAATTCAGCAATAATTAATTCACTTGAAAAATATAACAGTTTTAGATTTGTTTTTGCAATCACATATTCTATGTTCTAACAAAGGTTCTCCCCATCAAGCCAATATAATTTTGGCCTTCTTGATCTTCTGTCGTAGTAACTTTTGCCTTGTAGTCAAAGCTTTCTGTGAGGCAGTCAGTGTTGAATGGGCAAGGTAGTTTTACCGTACAGTTGCATTGTTTAGTAAAAGACTGCAGATTGTACTTTTCTCTGTTAACTACTTTGTTGTTATGATTGGTAGCAGTTGCAGAACAAGTCCTGTCACTCCATTCCAAGCTTATTTTCATTTAGCAGATAATGATTGATAATAATTATCCTTCCATAATTAATCAATTAAATAGCTTGTATTGTATAAAATTGAAAAAGGTTATCAAATCCTGTGGTATTGAAATCTTTGATTACGTTGTCTAATTCATAATCGATTAACCGGTGACTCACCCTTCCTGATATAGTGCTCGCGCCTGGAAGGAATTGCTTCAGCGTGCCATGGTTCAACACCCTAACAACTTCACTAGGGAGGTTGATACGTATATTTGAGGAATAATGTAGGTTTACCTTTTTCGATTTGTCTTCAAATGTACTTGGCAGCATATTAGGAAACAGTTTCACAGCAACAGGAAGAAGAAATTCCATAAATGGAACAATGAGAAAGATTGAGAAAGGAACCAGTCGAAATAGATCAGAAAAAGTTCGCAGAAACTAAAAATAAAATTGCCATTCTGATTATGAATTTAACAAGCATAAATTGATAGTTGATTTAATACGCAGCTGCTATTGTTTGCCCAGTTCTACAAGTATGTCGAATGTGTGGACCCACCTCGAAGCAGACTAGAATACGTCAATATCTATATTCAAACTCTGTGGGTGTAATAATACAAAAATTTACGAATCTAAATTCATTATAATCTTTCCAAAATTGACCAAAATAAGGTCTTGAACGTCCTAGGTGTATATCAGAAAGAACAAAGGTATGTATAGGACAGATTGAATGGTTGCGGCTTGCGTCAAGCAGTGCCTGATATATTGATTGCATGACCGCGCTTTGTCAATCAAGGAACTTTTTCTTGCATGATAGATGCATAGATATTTATTTGATCATAAATTAGCTTTTTGAGTGTTAATTCTGTTAAAAAGATGTCTCTGTTCGCTCATTTGTTTAACTCACAGCTCAAAATTTGTAAACTATTAATAATAGATTTTAATAAATAATATATAATAATAACATTGATGGTAGGAGTGTTCCACATCAGTTCTTGGTATAGTGCTCAATGAAATTAATGTAATTTTCAGAAATTAAAGAAAAATGAATTCAAGTTTGCAATTATGTTAAACTTATAAATAGAGAAATATTGAACACATTGTTATTGAACACAATGTTCATGAACCGTTCATGAACTGCTCATAAAAAAGTCCATTAAAATTGAGCCATTTAATGAGCAGGGTCAGACAAAACTCAGCAACCCAGCAACTAGGTTTCCGGAAGGCTAGACGAAATTCAGAAGAAAATCGACCTGTGCAAAAGTCATTTAACCCCCTGGGATATGGGGCAATATTTTTCAATAATCCCCCTCCCCCCAGGAAGAAAAAAGTATTGGAAATGATGAATTTCTTGATTTTGTTACAAAGGATTCAACAACAATACGCAGAGAATTACGCGATTATACAAAAACGTTGTTTTTCTCAACAAACAACAGCTTTGCATGAGAAATACGAATGAAGAAACAAGATGCATTCAGTTCATAATGGCTATCATTTGTAGGGATGAGACGATGATGAAATTTACTGATGCTCGATGCCGATTAGTTAGCCGCCGATTAGTCATAACAATCGGTCGATTGATCGGTTTTTGCCGATTATTTCCAATACAACAAATCAAATTTTAAAACAAAAGAGCATGAGAAAACACATAGCCGTAGACATCGATCATGAGTTTATAATACGAAATTACATAATATATGCAAGTCTGCAATTAGCTGAATTAAACAAATGAAATATGGTTATGTTTTTAAATTTGATGATAGCAAAAGTTTTACAGTTCTCTAACAAATCTCAACCAACCCACCTGGGTCCCCAGGGGTTCCCCGGGAGTCACTCCCCCGGAAAAGCTGCTGATACCCGCATTACTTAATCTCAAAAAAACAACAAATGCAAAACATTTTTTGCAGAGAAGGCTAATTAATTTACTCAAAAACTGTTTTTTATTATTTTCAATGTCAAAATTGTCAAGGATTTCAAAAAAAAGATTTTGTATGAAAGCCAAGACATATTGCTAAAATATTTTCTCATGACATTCTCTGTGTTACCATGGCAACACGAAGATTTTTGAATTTAAATCCAGGCTTCCGGAAGGCAAAATAGTTTGTCAAACCCTGTATATGAGCTAGTTCATGAATGTTTGTACAGTTCATGAACTCCTTTATGAACAACGTATTTTTTGCTGGGGAAGTAAAAAGAGAAGAACTTTAGCTGATAATCAGCTTGCCAGGTAGGCCTACAGATGTAACAGTCTGTTTCATGTGTTATATGAAGGTTATACTTTCGAAATAAATAGTAGGAATAATAAAACTTTGATAAACATTTTATTTCAAAATCAAAACCAAATATTATTCAAACTAACCTGTCGCCTTTCCCTCCTTGATAATGTTTTTCCGTTTAAAACTTGCCACAATAACCGTCCAGATATTTTTGCTTCCAAAAATAATAATTTAAATCCGTTATAATAATGCATTGCTTCATGTTTAACACGTTCCAAAATGGACTTCTTTGGTTCCGTTAAAGCTTTACTATTCTCCTTTTGAGGCATGTAGCTGAACGCATCGCGTAACGCTTGTTGCGATATTTCTTTTTGGAGGAACGATTCCTTTTCTTTCTTCTTGCGTTGAAAATCAACATATTCTTCAACTTTGGATTTCTCATCCAATATTTTTAATTCTTCTTTTGGTTTCCGAAGTGCAGAATTAACATGAATATATCTATAATTCATTAAATTGAAAGCTTGTCCGGGAAGATTTACAGCAAAATATTTTGAAGAGTAAAATGCTGTCGGTGTTATTACTGGTATATTATTTGCTCGAAGTAAGAAACTGAAATATGAAATAGGAAACAATTGAGTACAAATGAAAGTTGAAATAACATTTAACAATTATTGAACAAGATTGAGCACGACACTGAGAATTATCAGGCCGAGGCGGATAACACTTTAAAGACTTTAATACGTTATCGACTTTACCAACCAGATAAAGAATTCTTTGTATTTGAATGTCCTCTTTGTATTTTTTGCCTCTTTTTTATCGAATAAAGTTCTGCTTCTGTTAATGTAGTAAATTTTTATTTTGTAAAATGAAAATTTGTACAACAGATGTTATTCTATAACATCATTTTGAAATCTTAAAGATGCTATTGTCTTGACATATTGTACCAACCTAATTGTCTTGAGCTCTACTCTATTGTTTCAGAATATTACACCACTTTCGAACAAACTAGGAATTGTCAGTGTTCGATTAACCAATAGAAAGCAAGAAGAATTTCAAAAAACTTGCCATTAATAATAATTATTTGCAAACTCAAAAAGGAATTTACTGATATAAAAACTTGCTTTTATAATTGCAGGGTTGATTTAATAGAAAGGGGGGCTTTAAACTTTTACAAACAAGGCCAACTGGTAATTTAGAACTCTTCAATACTGATTAGGCTACATACCTGTGTCGAATTCCGCGTTTATTATCTGCAAAAAAATAAATAAAAGATTCCATTTATTTAAAATTTCAGCATAAATCTGAATGCTACAGCGACCATATACCAGAACCAATAATTCATTTGACGACAATTATATAAATGTTATCTATTCATATAAATACGAAACCTGGTTGGTATTGGTTCTGTTTTTTCCGCTGTTATCTATAATTAGAATCGCTGTTATCCAGTAGTGATTCGGACAGGCTTTGATTTATTCATTTTGCTTTCTGTTTTGCATAACAAAAGATAATATATTTTCTAATAAACTCTATTAACCTTATGGTTTTCATCGCCATATCAAATTTCATCGGTTGTCAAATTCGAAGAACACAACAAACAATTTAGTTAAATTGAAACATTTCATATTGTTCATCTCTGTTATTTAAATTAACCCATCAACGCGGGTGAATCATTGCTTATCTTGAACTATATTTGTGAGTTTCTTTTTGTGTGTTGTCCTGTCTGTATGTATGCACTCATCTTTGCAAATTTGTATGATAAGCATAGGCCTACCAATCGATTCGTTATTGTCCAGTGTGTGTAAATAGAGTATTCGCGTTTTTTAGAGACTTCCATGCTTCGTGTATCGAAAAGAAATATAATTTTTTTTCCTATATTTTTTAAACTCGCACCTTCGAAAAAGAAGTTTTTGATTATTAACCTTTGATGCGCTTTGGCGTTGTCGTCATTGTTCCATAAAAACCACACGCTCTTCCCAGATTCCATCCCTTTCAATATTTCTCACATTTTATTGAGTTGTTTACGAACCACGCAGTCAGTCAGAAATCAAGACAACTGTACAGTTCTTTTTCGAAGCAAAGTTACAACTGATACGCTTCATATTTAATGCAAATTAATTTTACTTTTGAGTGAAAGTTATTTTAATTCATATTTGAGAATAATGTGCTACAATTTTATAACCGCATTTTAACCAATTTTATATCTGTTTTTGAAGTGAAGCCTTTTCTCAGAGAATCAAAGAGGTGGACGTCTGTGTGAATATTAGACTGGTCCAAAAAAATCGAAAGTTTGAAATGTTAAATGCACAATCCATTTTATTGTTAGACTTTCTCTGAAAACAAGTTACCAAATATTTAAAACTCATCCGACATCGGGAAGTGGACTCTCAAGACCCCTCTAAATTAATATGTAAAGTTAATGGCAAAAACGCTAATATATTTCAAACGGGATTAAGTTAACTTTGCTATAACATTTTTATAAATTTGAATAGATGGCAATAAAGCTCATGACATGAATAATTTTTATTGATTGTTTAAAATAATAAAATATTTATATTTCCAATAAAAATAGCGAATTCAAAGAGATACATCGAAAAGCGTAGATTCCGCTGTGAAAACAGCTTTATCAGACAAGTTTGAGACTTCAATCTGTCAACATCAAAAAAATATCGAAGAGGTGTTAGCCGCTTTTGTTTCGTCGTTACGACTTTTCTTTATTTTCTAATGAGTACGGGCAGAGTCAAATACAGTTAAAACTCAAACAAACACAATCCATATCCATTAATAGTACATATAATTCCCACAATTGAAATAATACCAAGTTACTGTAATGTTGATTATAATTGTCTAAGTCTAAGTGGTTTTGAACGTTATTCCCATACTGAATAATAATAGGAAACAGCGTGTTATTTATACTAATTTACTACATTATTAAGCATAATCTATACCGGTAATTACTTACATTTGATGGTCTCAGCAAAACATTAATATACATTTACATCATTTTCTATAAGTATACAATTTAAATAGTTTACATCGGCATTTTTCTAACTATACAACTTCACGCAGTGCTCTATTTTTAACTAAATAACTATGATGTCATGTTTTATTTATTTATTTATTGAACACATTTAACATTTTATCTAAACAATAATTTCTATGGAAATACATCTAATTACTTAATCAAAACAGCTTTTGCGGTGGAAAGTTTTCAAAAATTGTAACTTGTCTACAAAGTTTGTCAATTAAATCAGTAAATCTGGAGATAATTTTCAATCTCTGCTCATCCTCCAGCGACGCCATCGTAACCCATTGCTAGTACCCTGAAATCTGAATTGACGATCTGAGGGCTTTGATCCACAAGCCGACCAGAGCTGTCTACTTTCCAGATGAAATATAGACATATGGTGTTAACTACTATTAGATGCTAAGCAATAATACATGACCCATCTCAAAATGATAAATTACAACTATTTTGGTATGCTTATAATGGATTGAATGAAAACTCTAGTAGCAAACCGTAGTATTAAATCAACTAGCTGACCAAATCTAAATATACTCACTTGGCGCTATTGTTCAGTCCGATAATGATCTCTTGTCTCAATAGTAAATAAAGCTGGCTCTCTTTGTTATTTTATTTTGTGTTCAGTGGTAGTCTAGTGAGACTCATATCCGTCTGGCTCTCATTTCACACGGAAGATGAGAAAATTTAACCTTATGGGTTTACCACCCAGGCATGTGACAAGACAAAGGAGTATACTGTAATAGACAGACCCTATTCTAATGTAAATGAATTGGGCCTGTGACGCCACTTTGCAGAGAAGGGCACTTTTTAGTACAGTCATTATATGAAATGACCCACCACTAATTGCAACAGAAATTATTTTTGCAGTTTCTAGTGTCAAATTTAATGCTTAATAACATATCAAAACTCTAGAAAAATCTTTTGCGGCGAAATAGCCCAATTGCGCAATTTAGTTTTAGTTACTTCTGTATTATAACTCATATAGCCTATACATAATACATTGAGTTGCTACATAATCACAGAGATATTCACTACATGACAACAATCTTTTACAACCCGCAGATTGAACCTGAAGAAAATATAGAAAAATAAATGCAATGAAATAAAGTATAATCAAATCTTGAAGACTTCTATTGTCTCAAAGAATATTCTAATCAGATTTTCTTCCTATTTAACAATTATTTATAATAAAGTTATGTATCGAGTACTTCGTTACTGTCTGTTTTCATTGAATTTGCACATGCTACACCTTTGCATTGTCCGCAAGCAGAAGTGCATGGAAGGTTGTGCCGCTTACAATTACATCGTTTAGTTGTACAACCAGTAGCGCAGGAACAACGAATTATTTTCAAAAGTTCATCAGGAGCTGGTGGTAAAGATGTTAGCACAGGTTTAAAATTATTGTCTTGAAGGTACCATCCCCAGTTGGAAGGGTCTATGTCGTCGTTATTCCTCCATACCTGAACTTGATAAAACACACGAAGGCTATGATTAGCAGCTGCTGCAGAAGTGGGGGGTAACTGTTTAGGATGCAGCTGTTTTGAAAGATGTGTGACTTTATCTGAATATTTATGATATCTCAAATCATTGAGACTGCATCCTTCTTCACCTCCATATAGACATGACACCATCCTTTCTCCAGCCTCTATAACTTGATCCATCGTACTGCTGCTAGTGTTAAAAATTAAGGATTGTTTGCGAAAATATGCGGACTTGATAAATAACTTCAGTGCAGCTGCCTTTCCAATTCCAAATAATCGCGACGTTGTGTCACATCCTAGAATAGCATGGATTAAAAGAATATTTTTACAAATATCAGGTCCGAGTGAAGCAGTGACTGCCTTGATATCCCACGAACGGTGTATCTTAGTTTTTGCTTTTGGCTCAGGTCTAAAAAATAGTTTGTGTAAGTCAGGTGAAGAATAGTATAAAAGTAAAATGATAAGATCAGTGTCATCACCAACTAATGTAGTGTTCTTTAAACGTGCTCTTGCTATTGCGGTTTTGACAATTAATAAATCTGCATCATCTGCAGCATGTGCTGTTACAATTCCATTGGCACTTAACTTTTGACTAAGCAATAATATAAAAGATTGTTTGTTTGAAGTGTTTGTTAAAAAAGACTCTTTTGTGACAGTGAGATGTGTTTCACCAGTAAAAATAATGTCAGTACACGATTTACCCTTTGCTCGGCTGCTTTGTGTTGCACCTTTGACAGAAGCACCATGATAGCCATCAAATACAACAAAAACGTCTGAATACTTTTTTTTGACATAATTAACATAAATATCACAGATCTCATTAAAGCTTGAGCCTCTTGACCATGGTAACTTATGCAGAAGAGCTCCTCCATCTAAAACATAACAAGAATCTGCGGGAACCTCACAACTTTTGACATTAGACATTTTCCAAATTGCATCAGCTAAAGCTGGCTTATCAGGCTTTCTCATTTGTAGATATTCATCAAATAGAGCAGGTGGGTAACTACATAACTCATATTTGAAGAGAGACGACACATCCTCTTGAGTATTTGTGACAATTAGAAGGCGCTGGAAAAGAAGCTGTGGATCAACATAAACTAGTTCACCATCGATTTGAATTGAATATTTCGCACCAAGTGTTACAGCTTGATTCATTTTCTTGAATGTATAACTTTCAACTTCTTTATCTAACATACCATCAATAATCTTCTTACCTATACTCAACGATGAATCTACATTAACATTTGTATCCGCTACAACACCATTGACTATATTGCATAATGGTTTATCTTTTTCAAAGGGATTGTGTTCTTGTAATGCTTTGAGCAGAATCTTCATATCATTATTGTCTCTGATGATTGTTGATGCAGAAATGTCTTGATTTTGTTCACTGGTAGCATATGAAACATCTGTAAATTCTAGCATAGCATCATTAATTTCAGATAATGCAGGCATTGACAGGAGCCAAATATTCCTCTGTTCCTCTGTCATTCCTCGCCCCCTGGTCAACCCACCGCTTGTTTTGAGACTCCTCATTAGTACCTGCTCAATAACCAGGTCAGTAGAAAGTCCACCCCAATAACGTGAACTCCTCCGTGCAACATGATACCCTTTTTGCAATTTTAAGTACACATTTGAATTTGAAGATTTTAATTGTACCATTGATTGAAGATACAACCATAATGATTTAACATATAAATTATGACCTGCAGCAGCAAGGTATGGCATCATACGGTTTAAGGCTTGCAAATGTAGGTTAAAATTACCAGTCCTTTCAGCTTTGATAAATTGAAGTAAAATTTCAACCATATCCATATATTGGAGCCATAAGCACGCAGTTCTAGTATTTTTGAATGTGTTTTTGAAGTCGAGAAGTTTACCTGATAATGTCTCAAATACTTCATTTTTACAGATTCCTTCCAATGTTTGAGATTTAGATATTAAACTATTATACAGGTCACAAAGTACTTTCAAAGTAGAATCACAATGGGTTTGATCTACAACTTCAGAAGATTGTTTAAAAATATTTGAAAAACATTGTGTATTTAAAGCAGCATACATCAATATGTGAGCTCTCACTCCCCGACTTATAGCTTTGCCGGTCATCATATGGATCATAGCATTGGGTGCATAAATTAATTCTAATATTTCTGTTAGACCTGACCCATTCATCAAATGTCCAATTGCACCAATATAACTCATTTCAGCATGGAAACCACCAATACGTAATATGATGTCATTTAAACTACTAGTAGGTTCCTCACATGCAACAATATTGATAGCCTTCCACCATAGAGGTTGGTCAAAAGTTACAATGGGTGTTAAACCATGTCGCTTTGCATGATCAGCAATAAATGTTAAACATGAATAAATACAAACGGGATCAGTTGATTTCAAATCAAGCATCGGTAAAAATTTAAATGATGACACTCCTGGATAGTCCACAAATAAAAAACTTCTAAAAAAACCAGCCCAAGAAAGAATGTGCTCATCAAAAATCATTGAAACTCTCCAAAGTAAGTCTAAATTAGAAGTACTGTCGGGCACTTGAGGAATTGTGAGCTTTTTATATAAAAAAATTGTTTTAGCTCGCTGTGGTTGTGGGTATCTAATAGAAACTTTACCAATGTCAATAATATCTTTGTTTGGTATAAAAAGACGTGGTACAAAAAGGTTTGAATATACAGCTGGAGTGACAGTAGCAATCATTCCCATGCCATGGAAGGTATCATGACCATCTAATGTAACAATGTTATGGTCTACGTTATCTGCAACATATTGTAAAAATTCACCATTGTGATTGTGTATATCAATACCACCATAGACTGCAGCATTTCTATTGAATTTTTGCACTTCATTATATGAACTGCAAAAGCCATGAGCATGCAAAGAATCAATTAAGAACCTAGACGCAAAATGGTGATGTAATTGAACACCTAGGCCAATTTGGAGTGGTGCCAATAATACACGAGGTCGAGCAGCTTGCATTATTGATTGACCAATAGAAGCAACTTTCTTCTTTGCTTTTTTGTTACAAATAATACCATCGAGTAGTAGCTTCAAAGATGAAGGGAGATATTGCAATGAAGCATTTATGTCTCTCATTTCAGATGAACCTGGATATACTTGACAATTAGTATCAACTGATTTGATATCACTAAGGATGAATTTGGCAGCAGCTTTAATGATATGTTCCTTTTCTGAGTCTTGATTGCTGTAATTGGATGAGTGAAATTTGTTCAAAATAGCATCAGCAGTACTTTTGAACGTTACTACGTTACTTTTACCATTAATTTCTGAAATAATCATCTCATTACCAAAACGTTCTAATAATTTCGACTTCATATGAGTATGACCATAAGGCTGAGAATTGGAATTGGAAAGTTCTGTGTCCATGACAGCAATTAAATCAGTAACAGTAATCTGCTCGTCGTCATATTCTAAAATATAATCACAGACCTTGCTGAAAGCAAGATCTCTTGCAATACTTGCTGGCCTGCCAGATTTCTTCCTTTTTGCCAATGGTTCTTCTGTTTGAAAGTTGATAGGAATATCCTTTTTGGTTCTGAAATTCACACTACAACTGTTGTGATAGATGGCATCTGCTGCTGGTAAATCATGGACACTATCAAATCTAGTTTGAACCATTTTTGACCAAGAATCTTGACGATCTGCGCAGACAGTCTTCAAGCTTGCTTGTAAATCGATAGTTCGAACAACATACCATTTTCTCTTTCTTTTCCTTTCTTTTTCTATGTTGACATAATTACCACAAAAAAGGCAATCTGATTTGAAATTAAAAGCACTTGTACCAGATCTAAGTGGTTTTAAATTACTTGAGATTACAGAATCAATGTTTATATCGAGACGGTTTGATTGAATAATTTTGTTTGGATTACAATGCAATCTTCGGCATTCCTCATGTACCTTTTGCCCAGTAGCTGTATTTATTGTGGTATCATTTCTTTCTAAACTTGCTTTGTTAATCCCTATGCTACCTTTGTGCCCCAAAGTAGCAACATGTTGATTATCATCTAATTGTTTCTTGCAGATTACACAATAAATTGAAAAATCCATTACAATAAATTACACATTGAACTATTGAAGCCAAAACTGTCTGACGAGTTAAATATCAATTTGATGCAATACTATTTTGAAAGACATATGCCATAGGCTTTTACTGCTTTTCATAGCAATGAACAAGCCAAAATAAATTCAAGAAAATAACATTTATATAAAAATAGCAATAAATTTAGTAATAAAACATCATGGATGGAGGGGTGACATCCGACATTTTCAAGCTTAATAAACAGCCTGCAAATGACCAACAGGTATATGCAACAAGACAGCAATAGACAGCTAAATTTTCGGAGCTGCTTTTATTCTTATAATGGATACATTTTATGAATGACGAGTGCAATAATCGTCAGCTAGTTAATTGCCCAGGTGATCTACACAAATGTCAACGACATTTGCCATGACGCCATCAGGTTTTCCCTTCTTTGTGAACGGTGAAAATAACCACTTTAGATAAAAACACAACACTGTAACTTACCTTGAGGTTGGCACTACGCTGTTTTATCCTTCAAAAACCTTTATGTGACATCTTTCCTCTGTAAATTGGTATTAAAAGAGCCCTAACAACCGCAAGTAAATAATAATCGCCTTCGTTTTTGACCAAACTGCCATTATGAATGTATTGTCTTGACTGCCATAATGGCGTCAGTGGTCATGGCAGAGAAGAGAAATTTGGATGAAAATTTGTCAACTTTAAACATGAAATAATGCTATTTCGCCGCAAAAGATTTTTCTAGAGTTTTGATATGTTGTTAAGCATTAAATTTGACACGAGAAACTGCAAATGTAGTTTCTGTTGCAATTAGTGATGGGTTGAGGTCTATTTGGCCTTAAAATGACTGTACTATTTTGATGAGATCTTTGGGGCGGCCACAAAATATTTGCTTGTGGCCACGGGGGCTTTAACGAATTTTTTCCTTCTTTGCAGGCGAAAAATCAAAATATATAGATAAATAGTATTAATAAGGCTTCCGGGAACATTTTCACAAGCGACTTGAGATGCTGGAAATATTATCTTGGGGGCGGCTATTCCGTCCTCTGCAAACTGGCTGTGACGCAGGCTAGGTATACCACAGTTACTTTATTATAAGGCCTAAGTCAATAGTCAAATACACTATTTAGCCTAGGTAGCTCTGTTACTGGACAATAAACACACTAAGAATACCATGTGATTAACCCCAGAGGTATTGAGTATATTTAGGTTACAGTAATAACAAATCAGGAGAAATCAGTAGCCTACCTTGAAAACAGGGTTTCTTTTTCATTTGACTATCACTAGCACTAGCTGAACCTGGATGAAGTCGCACACCAGCTCTTATACCCAACATCCGTGTCTTTCCAAGGTAAGGCAGACAAACATTGCCACAGCAACTACGAACACGAATCATGGTTAGCAACAAAATTGGCAGTTGATGCTAGCAATGTATTCACATTTGACAAGTTGACTTTCGATGAATGGTTTTCACAGAGTCTCTTTCAGAGACAGGCCAGACATGGCAGAGCATAGATACCGCTAATCTTTGTGGTACTATATGACTAAAATTTTGATTTATAAAAGCAATTATCCATTCATATGAATGCTATTTGAGCATATAAAATCTCAGTTGTTATAGAAAATAGGTCTACCGTCTATGCAACAACCGAGTTCAGGTTATCAAAGTGCACAGAATTGACGCCATTATGACACCGATCTGAGGCCCAGTAATGATGGAATCTGATCGCATGATTTTCATTTTTGAGATAATTAGCCTGCAACCTGCATGAAGCCAGAAGGAGAGAAGTTCTGTCTAAATGTTCTGTTGATATTGTAGTTGTATTCTTCAAATATAGAACTAGGAATAATTTATAATGATCCATCAAGACTTCTAGATTGACTAAAATGAGTAATCTGTTTAGTATTTCTTGGCGTTTTGGTCGCCATGTTTGCCAATTGAAGCGCATTCATTTCCAATTCTGCAAACACGATGGAAGCAGTAGAGGATTAAGGTAGGTAGGCCAAGGCCTGCAGTGAATACCATACAAGTAAAAAGATTAGAAAACCAACATCTTCTTTCTAAGAATATCTCAGTGATAAATTAGAAACAAGTATGAGGATGAGGATGATGCTAGCTTATTTCCCAGTTTGCAGAGTATGGCAGCTGCGCACCCCAGTAGCAGTAATGTAATTGTGTGGAAGAACCCTTACGGGTCCTTACATAGGATACTCTCATAATCCATAGTCCAGTTCCGAAGCATATCTCTCTATCAACACGATTAACCAACTTTATTTGAAGAAAAACTTCGTTTGACTGCCATTTTTTCAATTAAATTTATGCTTGCGTACAAAAATTAGTAATGTAACTTCATTATAAGAATGTCACACTGCAATATATGCCCACAAAGTTATGACCTGATAAGTATTTACTAAAATGATTGTTCACAGACTGGGTTGACCTGATATAGCTTGATTGAAGTGATCATGATGTATTTATGTATTTATTGATGCAGATCACACGATCTGTGGAATGCTAGCTGGTGATGTCAGTGTTTCCTAATCTTATCAGCCCCACCACCCCATAGAATTGTGGTCTTTTCAGGGAGGCTTTAAAGTGCACATGACACCAAAAAATTTTATTCTGGAATCAAGTAGCCCATGCAAAATAAATAGGAATGGTGGCAATAATTTTTCGATTTGGACTCTTATAAGCGGAGATATTTAATTTTGAAAGTACCATATTTCAGAAATTGTGCTCCTTCGAAAGTCGGAACTCATGCCGGAATGACAAGAAAGCCCACTATGGAAAAATAACGAAGTCTAGACTTCAAAAAATTGTAACTTTTTTCTCGCAAAAAAGAAATTGTCCACTTTCCAGAACAGATATGCCCATATCTTCGGGACACCCTGTTGGCCATATATGACTGAAATTGAACGTAAAATGTAGAGTTTAGAAAGGTTTTATTAGACTTCGATGGAGTTTTTCTGTCAAAAAGGTGTTAAAACACTAGATTAACGCATGTTATGCATCAAGGTGTTGACTACTAAAACAGCGGCAAAACGCTTTGTATTCACTTCGCCGCGGATGATGATCTAAAGCCTGGTTCCCATATAGCAAATTTGCCGGCGACACTGTCTGCGATCGTGACGGCGGTAGGGCCGGCGGTAGAGCCGGCGGTAGAGCCGGCGATGAACCGCAGGCTACCGGGGGCATGCCGGCGCTGAACGCAGGCTACTGCAGCCGCACCGGCGACAATCTGAATAGATGAAGTTGCCCTGATCAATTGTCTCTTTTACAAATTATATAGTAGCATGCAAGGTATTTTATCACGTTCTACTATATTTTAGTTATATACACTTTATTAATCATTAATTAATCATAATACAGTACATTCAGTATTTCAGCATAATTTAGTGTATTTTATCGTAATTTAATATGCAGATTAATAATATCATTATAAATATTATATCATTTTAATTTAATATTGGCGGGAAACAAACCCGCGTTTTTTGTCAACTGATTTCATTGGATAATGTTGACCATGTGATGTATCGTTTAACAATAGTATCCATTAAATGCTTACGGCGGATGTCGGGGTTTTTGATATGCTGGTTTACAGAAACCGCAAAAGTTGAACCAGTTCAACTTTTGAGACAGTCGCAGCCAACGTTACGGCTTCCGGTAGAACAATAGCCTGAAAGGTGATAATTTACTGACGATTCGTCGCCGGCCCTACCGCCGGCATCATCGCAGGCAGTGTCGCCGGCAAATTTGCTATATGGGAACCAGGCTTAAACATCTATAAAATTAAAAAAAATTCATTGCGCTATTTTGGTCGATCTCCCGCAGCTTAACGTCAGTGCTTCACTGATTTGTTAGCTTCAATCTCAATGATTGGCTACTAAAAACGATTGCATGACCCCCTGTTTGCCTTGCAGCAGACGCGTTTCTTCAACAAATACACAATTACAGAAAGATGAATTCGACACACGCAATGTGTTTAATATCATACCTTAATCTAGTTTTATATTCGACGGACAACGGTTGTTGTCGACTTCTTCACAAAGCCATCCTGTCTAAGAATTATATTTAATCAATGAATTTAATATGCTGGAGATGTTTTTATCTGATATATAAAATACAATATTATATCACAAAAGACTTAATATATTGACGACACAGAGAGGTGCCTTATATTCGGGGAAAGATAGCCTGCTCGCAGACTCACTGTCAAAATGTAAATTTGGTAAACAGTAAATTTGGTCTACTGTTTACCAAATTTACATTTTGACAGTGAGTCTGCGAGCAGGCTAGGGGAAAGATGGATATAATAATTCACTGAAACTAAAACATTTTGTACAATTTGGACACACATATGGACAGTTTTACATTAATTTTGGCTTTCAAATCAACTTCATTGTTCAAGTAGTTTCCATTTTATGTTGACGAAGACTAGGTGTTATTCGTGAAATTATACAGTACAGTAACAAATCATATGATATTGCATTGTTTTTCGTTTCGAGCACTTCAGTGAGTGAATTATCGCTACAGATACACATGGCGAGTAGAACCGCCTTCAATGTCTGCATTATATTTACCTTGACCCTGAAATAATTCGAGTGTGCCCAGTGCATATCAGCACGCGAGTGTTGTTCAAGCAGAATCAAATCATGACGATCATCACGAATAACATTTAGCCTTCGTCAACATAAAATGTAAATTACTTGAACAATGAAGTTGATTTGAAAGCCAAAATTAATGTAAAACTGTTCATATGTGTGTCCAAACTGTACAAAATGTTTTAGTTTCAGTGAATTATTATATCCATCTTTCCCCGAATATAAGACACCTCTCTGTGTCGTCAATATATTAAGTCTTTTGTGATATAATATTGTATTTTATATATCAGATAAAAACATCTCCAGCATATTAAATTCATTGATTAAATATAATTCTTAGACAGGATGGCTTTGTGAAGAAGTCGACAACAACCGTTGTCCGTCGAATATAAAACTAGATTAAGGTATGATATTAAACACATTGCGTGTGTCGATTTCATCTTTCTGTAATTGTGTTTTTGTTGAAGAAACGCGTCTGCTGAAAGGCAAACAGGGGGTCATGCAATGGCTTTTAATAGCCAATCATTGAGATTGAAGCTAACAAATCAGTGAAGCACTGACGATCCGCGGCGAAGTGAATACAAAGCGTTTTGCCGCTGTTTTAGTAGTCAACACCTTGATGCATAACATGCGTTAATCCAGTGTTTTAACACCTTTTTGACAGAAAAACTCCATCGAAGTCTAATAAAACCTTTCTAAACTCTACATTTTACGTTCAATTTCAGTCATATATGGCCAACAAGGTGTCCCGAAGATATGGGCATATCTGTTCTGGAAAGTGGACAATTTCTTTTTTGCGAGAAAAAAGTTACGATTTTTTCAAGTCTAGACTTGGTTATTTTTCCATAGTGGGCTCTCTTGTCATTCCGGAATGAGTTCCGACTTTCGAAGGAGCACAATTTCTGAAATATGGTACTTTCAAAATTAAATATCTCCGCTTATAAGGCTCCAAATCGAAAAATTATTGCCGCCATTCCTATTTATTTTGCATGGGCTACTTGATTCCGGAATAAAATTTTTTGGTGTCATGTGCACTTTAAGCAGGATTGTCAAGAATGAAATTAACGTTGAGTTAATCAAACGCAAAGAAAGAAAGAAACAGCACAGATCTTTCCCATCCTTCAGGAAGGTCTTCGAACCCCAGAAAGTATTTTACTGTCAATAGTTAGTGTCAAACATGCAGGTCAGTAGGCAAAACTCTCTAGTGAAAAGCCCATTTTCTCATAACCGCCTTTGCAGCAAGAAATCATTATCGGCCTAACAGAACGATTCCATACTTAGGCAGAAACAATCTCGTCCAATGGTGATTGAAAGCACTACTTCCTTGTGCATAAAATAATTAAACTGGACGAAATTAACAGAGCATAACACAGTAAATAAGAAACAACATTAGGTGCAATCAGCAGGCAAACATAAAGGCAAGCATAATAGCGGTACGAACGACCATTCACGAATACAACTTTGAATACGACAACAATGAGGATAACAATTAACAACCATTGTGTAAACGTGACAGGGCTACAACTACGTGCCCTGAGGCACAACATACCAGCGAGCGGACAAAATCGCAAGACCACGTGACTGTAAAAAAGCGTAGAAGACAAAAGAGTGAAACAAAGGGTATCACAGAAAAGGTCGAGTTTAAAAATTCATATAAAACAAAATACTTGATTGATCTTGATAAAAACAGAACCACGATGCTAATACGTATTGGATCATTCTAGCGACACAGACATCATCTTTGTAAAGCGCGCAGGAGAAACTATCGGCTTAAATTTGGGTCTCCAATATCCTTGGTTGAATTTTGACTCCGTATGCGCGGATTTGGGTTGGCCGTCGCAGCCGCTTCGCGACCGCTTGCCTGAGCTCGGGCCTCGAGATATTTAAATCTACCAGAAATGGTGCACCTGAGAAACATTTTCATGGGGGCTGCGCCCCCAGACCCCTCTTTACCGTTGCTTCTGTTTTCCGTATACAGCAACACCATCTTCCACATCATGTAGGGGAGACCCATAGTGGAATCCTTGAATTTGGAACGCCAGATATTTATGCCAAAATTACGCCATGCCAAGTATGCTTTCAAGAATACGCCAAAAAGACCAAATTTAGTTGAAAACTATAGAAAAGTTATCCAATTTCCACGCCAAAGAAATTAAATTGGCGTAAAATCAACTCATTTCTACATAAATGGATTCCACTATGGGGGGAGACCAGGGTGACTTCTGACAGAACGGTTTTAGTTTGAATAAAAATACAATCTCCCAGTATGTTAAATACAAAGGTAAAACATACCTATTGCCAAAATTTTAGATAATTTCATCAAGTAAGAAAAAAGTTAGTATGGATTGAAACTTTGTCCTGCTTTTGTGTATTATTTGTTTTCGAAGAAAATCCACGCAACCAACACTTTGATATTTGGTACCATTTTTTACCAGTGACAGTGTGTGCCTCAACTGCAGAAAAAATTCAACTGCAGAAATGATATTCTTCAATGTTTATGAACGGGGTGACTACGGTCAGAGCGTCAAAACATAGCAAAGCGATGAAGAAGTAAAATATCAAGCTAACAAGAAATGATGGTAAATCCGAAATTAAGTGGGTGTCATGTTTCTCATTCCATTCAAGTTTGACACGCTCCAGCTGTGATGTTGTGTAAACATTTCAGAGCACGCGTGATCCGTCGTCTTAGAATATATGGAAATGATATGGTCTAGTTAAATAGAATATCAAATTGTGGATGAAAAATCAAGTATGAAGTGCATTTAATTACAGATATTTCTCAATTTATATATGTCTATATGTATAATCTACGGCTTTCGATGACTATTTCGACGCGCTAAAGAAATTATAAATGTTAGCATGGTTTGTAATTTATGAATAATTTCATCCATTTCTCTGAGTAGATGAATGATGAAGCTTTCGATCGATGCCAATAAAAATTTGTATCGTGCATTGTTGAGGGTTTAAATTCACTGTCCAGAGTCACCCCGCTCAACTAAGGGTAAAAGAATGATTAAATACTCGGCACTTTAATATATTTCATTTTCCAACAATTTACCCTTTTAAACATGGCAAATTATCTATTAAATGATATACAATTTTACGATTTATTTGTTTCGGGCGAAAAATAAAATAATTAGAAGTAAGAAACCAAAAAGCGTCCGATGTGTACCCGGTCTCCCCTACAATCATTTCTCAGGGTACATTGCTGAACTGTTCCAAATGTGTTGAAATGTTTTGTAAATACGAGATGGGTTAGTACGAAGTTTTTTCGTAAGTGAGCTTAGTGATTTAGAAGCTGATAAACATTGAACACCAGCCCCCGTTACTCAAGTGGCCTAATGGTTGGTGCTCTGTCCTTATTTTGCCAAGGTCTGGGATTCAAATCCTTGTTTGGCCCGAATTTTTTTAATTTTTTTTTGCGTAATCTGTTTTGATAACCTTGTAAAAAGTGTCTTTATTGCAATCTACGCACATTAAAACAACAGCAACTAACTATATATATTATGAATGATGAAAGAATAATGAAAGATTTGTCTTCTTTTATATTATTCGAAATTGACTGAAAATTCAAGTATTACAAAATCATATTCATACCAGCGGAAAATTTTTTATTTGCTCAAGGAAGAAAGTACCAAAGATTGGATTCTTGCCTTCCTATAACGTCTATAAAACATTTTTAGTTGTGGTAAATTTAAGAGAACACTGAAAAACTTATTAATCAATGCACTTTTGCTTGCACTTTTACCAGGCAGCGCACTTGAAGTGTGCATTTGAACCAAAGTTTGGAGTGCTTGGCGCACTTGCACTTCACTTTATACCACCGCGGTGCACCCGAGATCTCGTTGAAATGTGCTATTCTCTGCAAACTGGGTTATTTCAAGCGAAATGCAATACTTTTTCAAATTAAAGGAGTTGAGTGAGCCAGTTAAGTTCAATTTTACAATTGTTGAGCTCTGACTTGGCTACTGTCTGAGTGTGCAAAATTCAAAATTCAAATAGAATAAGCCGGTATGGTCTCTCCTTTAATGCTTGTAGGTGGTCTGGAGGCCAACGCAAAGGTACCGACTGATCTACTCAGACTAAGCTAAAGGCGAGGCAATGGACCCCCAGAGCGCCACCGCGCTATCAAACTTAACCGGCCTTGCCTGTGCCTAAGCTTATTCTAATTTCATTTTATTTACAAAACCATGATGTGGAACATTATCTGAAGAACCAGCACAGCCACTGCACCAAGACTACTTCCATTGCAAACATCGGCATTTTCTAAGGATGTGAAACAAAATTTGCTCTGTTTCTGCCAAGTTTACCTTGTAAATTCTTCGATTGAAAACAGCGCCTCGTCATTTCTTTAAAACCGAAAAAGCAACAAAATTTTGTTTTCCTTCTTCCAAGCAAGCTTTCACGCACTCGTGCAAGCCGCAGCCTCTCTCATACCAAGGTACAACACATCTCAAGCAAATCGATTCCAACCTAAAAACTGTCGAATTAATCAACTCAAAAGTTATTATTACTACCATTGGAGATTGCTATAGAGGTAATTCCATAGCAAATCACACAGTTTGACCCTCACCCTCTTCGATTTTGTTCCTATTTGGTATGCAAGTACAACTTGACATGCTGAGTCCAAATAGTGAAACTATTTTCTTCAAATTCCAAATAGAGAATATTTTATCGCACTGCAAAGTTTACCAAAAAGACGTATAGATAGGAAAAAGGTACATTTTGAATTGATAATATCTCGGTCATTTCTACTTCAAACTGTATCATTTAAATTGTAGTTAATTACTAAATACATTCTCCAGATACTCGTTGCGATAGATTTTGTCTTAAATTTTGTTTGCTTAGAATAATATCAAAATCAAAACTGTAAATACACTTAGAAAAAAGTGGTAACCATTGATTTTAAAATCAATACTCGAAATAGTAGAGTCTAGGTAGCTTAATGGTCTCCATGTATGTTTTATCAGTTCTGAATTGCACTTGAACGCGCTATCGAGAATTTAATGCTTCAAAATTGATTTTTTCTGTTTTCTTGTGCTAACTTTCGAGCTGTAAAAGTTGGTAACGCCTAGATGTCAGTTTAGTGTTTTGACCACATTTGCCTTCGTCATTTTTCGTTGTTATTTTGAGATGCCATCTTGCAGAGTTCACATGTCATCAATAGTTTATTTTAAGTATTTATCAAATGTATTTTTATCATTCATGAAATAGACAAGTTGACTACAAAACTACAATATAATGAAATCGTTATCGTAAGTCAACTTTTGAAGGCGGACTTTGATGATGTCTGTTTGCGCTTGGTTTGCGTGACTAAATATCGATTTTAAGATTATCCAACATATTTGAAGTAGCGTTATGTAATCACAATTATTGCGACTTTCTGTAGTGAAAATATATAAAGAGTATCTGAATAATTATAGTGATAATAATTTATTTGACACATGGCATCTTTTAGGAAAACTATCAACTATCAGAAACTTCATGGCATGTTCATAATGACAGTTTACTTACAGTATATTATAGCATTTTCTAAAACTTCTAATGTACTGTGTTCCAATCAAACTTTAATTAAAGCCTTACTATGGATATATGCCTCTGGTAAGAATAATAAATATCACTAAACAAGTCTAAATTATGGACTTTCAAGATGTAAAAGTTTTGAATGAACTAAGGGTAACTTCATATTCTCGGAAATATGATACAGAGATTGCTGTTTTTATAATATAAATAGTCACGCTACTATTTTAAAATCGAGTTTCATTTTTAAGTTTCAATAAGAACTATATTATAAAATATGATTTATTTATCAAGTTGAATCGCCGGATATGCATAACACATAATAAAACAATTTACATTTATGGCTAGCTATATACGATAGTAAGAAGTGATCTGTATTTTCATTACTTTGATTGGATTGAATGGATGAAGTTAAAAATAATAAGACAAACTGTTTACATTTTATGAGCTGTTTGTTTGTTAAAATAATCTCATTTTTGGACTCAGCATATCAAGTTGTACTTGCATACCAAGTAGGAACAAAATCAAAGAGGGTGAGGGTCAAACTGTGTGATTTGCTATGGAATGACCAATATGATTATATTATTATAGCAGCAATCATCATGCGTGCTTTGACTTGTCTAAATAGTTGCCTGTTGGTCTAGTAATGTACCACCGTAGCTGTGATTAACATGTTCAACACAAATGATTAGCTTCCTTCTTGTTCAGAGTAAAAGCGACGTCGCCATTTTCTAAATTCCTGGCAAACATCGTCCTATCCAGGTATTTTTCACTGTATTTATTTCATTATTTCCAGTGCCACCTTGTACTTGTAGTTGCAGTAGCCAGGTCCGTAACTATAACTGCCCCCACATTCACCTTGTTTGTCTCGACTGAATTGCAAAGACCTGCTAATCATTGCATGTTGTTCGACCGTAAACCTTCATAGTAAATTATCTATCTATTCGACTGCCAATTATAGTCAAGGTAAAAATCAATGTTGTAGACGATGCTTTGTTGAACATACGCACTAGCCGCTAGACCACATGCTCGTAGCTAACTTACCAAATTCGTTATTCATATACAGCATAAATTTTTTCAAAAATACTGCTCTCCACTTACTGTCTACCCACAATTGTTTTACTCTTCTTTTGAACTACATCTATTTATCTACTAAAATAGGTCGTCCTAAAATTTTCCCCACAAATGCAGCCTTCTGTTTACTGTTTTCACTAATGATTTTATTCTCACAAATAATATACTACTATTAATCTACTAAAATGAGGCCTAGAAAAGGGGTTTCAATTTATTTTACCTGCAACGCTGCCCCAAGGTGCATTCCATTCTTGCTGAACCTCGCGTGTGATTCAATGTGCAATTTTCATCTGAAGTTTACTGTGCCTCCGTTTGCAGCATATATTAATAGCCTACCTTTCAAAGTAGTTGCATAACAACCTACTGTTCAGTACGGTTCTTTGACGCCACGTTAGCTGAATACAGCAATTGAATAGCAGATACCGTCTGTCACCCTGTTTCTTCGGCCCCTCTCATTAAGGCATATTACGCGTAAGCACTTTTCTTTGTCCAGCCTACGACTACTAACTGGTGACATCACTGGCGACATGAACACATTGATTAATAAAACAATTGCTGCGTGCAAGAAAGTGAATTAGAGAATAAAAGAAACCGTACGCCCGCCAACCCCTGCCTAGTCCTGCAACCCTCTCTGTCTCTTCTGTGCTACCCCTGCCGAACCACCAAACGATCACTGCGCTACCACCAAACAACAACCGTCCGCAGATGATACCAACACACACACGATTAGTCGATTAATAAGAAGGAGAATGACAATGTAGCCGAGAACTAGCACCATTTTTGGAAACATTTGATTTTTGCGGGCTCACTCATGCAGCTGTTTCCAAATTTGAGTAATTTATCACTGTGTCATTCGACAGCATATATCAACATAAATGGACAATGGTGAACTACGCTGTGCACTACTAATAGCCCAGTTGCAGAGTTAGGCTTGGCCACCCTGGAATAATATTTCAAGTATCCCGAAACGTTCACAAAATTTTTAAGGAATCCTCGAAACTCTTATCTTTTCGGAATAAAACAATTTTGCTAATTATGAACAATAAACTATTTATCTCAAAAAACGTTTTATCTGATGTAAAGAAAACAGTAATATAAAGTGCCTGCTTCCGCGAGAGAATATTCCCACCCTCTGATATGTCCTCAAAAAGTGCCCTCTTTTGAAACCATCTAATTGCTGTGGCGCTAACTTCTGCTCTTGTCACAATTATTACCCTATCACAAATAGCCTTAATTTGTCTATGTCTAGTGTAGACATTTTCACGTGTAACTCGAGTTTAAAATCTTGAACTATTTTAAATCTCCCAGGAATAATTTTCTACTTGATCATTGTCTCGAACATTACTTAGTTATATAGAACAAAGCAGAAATCTAATTTTCTGCTGAGGAGCTTCCGTTTGCTATTTTGGGACTTTCCTATTTCTTGAAACTTTCTTCAAACAATTTTACTCAATTATCTCTATTTTCTTTTTCATAAACAGGGATTTCATCAATAATCATGTTGTCCACTTTTCTGAAATGAATCCTGGGATTGCCGTTTATGTTACACCCAGAAAAAATAGACATCCTCGACTCGTTGCAAATTATAGTTAAGTAGCAAAACTAATAACTTATTATTTTGTTGTTGTTGTTGTTACCATGTAATAGCTGCTGAATAAATTGCTCCTCAGTTATAATTAGTATTCAAGCTGTCGATTAACAAATGCTCATTTCTCGCTCTGACCTGTGCCTATTTTTGATAAGCATATAATATTTCAAATGCACAATCCAAAGTCAACTAGATAAAACTACAGTAAAAAGTTCCCAGCTGCTTTCTCATTATAACTAACTGAATTTGCTGCTGATTTCTCTGCTTTATACTGACATTATCTATGGCATTGATTGCCATTGTGTTTGATTCATCAAAATGGAGCATCGTTATTCCATGACAACGAATCATTTGAGAATAAAAATCACCAAGAAAGACTTTCAAGTTTTACGTTTGTCAAGAAATTTAATGTGAATAGGCTACTAAGAGGAACTTTTCGTACGTAGTACTAATCTTCACCAGTTCATTTGAATTTTAAACATTTTATAAAAGAACAACCATCTGCACATAGCAACGTCACATTTTTGCATGATAAATTATTAGGTTAACTCGACATCTTATATCAATATCAATATCTCTTATAAAATCCCCTCTTGTGATTTATTTTGTATAGTTTTCTTCGTATTTGAGCACTGTAACAATCTCTTACACATAGTCCCTATTAGGTGATCTTCATTTAGAACATAGACCTAAAGCAATAGAATAATTATTTTTGAACATTCTAAAGTGACCACTATAGACAGGGTGCCTTTATATACAGGGCTGTTGTGGTACAATTGTGTCAGTTTAAACTTAACTGAGGTGACCCGAGCAATTACATAGAGATAGGCCTATAACACGAAGGCCAAAAACAAAATATGATGGGTCCTTACTTGGATATAACCAAGTAATCCAGCAAGTTGATAACAAAATAATCAACGTCTGTTGAAACATGTCAGATGTTATGTTTGCGTTCTTTAATTAGATATAAATGCAATCTTTCAATTCACTTCAAATCTGCAATACATACGAGCCTTAAGCCCTCGCAAGCAAACACATATATGTGAAATGCTCAACTAGATGGATTCTATAAGTTCTAAGTCTCAACCTATGATTGAGACGATTGATCTGACATATAATCCATCACCGATCATTCTATAGAAGTCTAGACTTAAATGTGAAATCGTAACAATAACTATATATTTTGTTACAGTGAATGGTCAGAATAAAAATATATGTGTAAAGAATATGACCCCTGAAGAAATTGACGAATGGGTCATTCGACTAAAAAGTGAAAGTGGCTTGCCATGGCGAGAGGAACGCCTGAGAAAAAGTTGGTTTACAGATAAACCATCTATCCAAGGCACATGGCATCCGTTTTTAAATAAACCTCCAATTGATTTACGTATTATGTAAAAGAGAACACTTGTTAAATTGTGATTAAATGTTAATATGATACTAATCATCTAGCTGAAACTGTTTAATTGTATGTGGATAAATCCTTCTTCATCAAAACTTTTCTTTAGAACGCAGTGAGTATCATTCAACATTGATATGAACATGGGGAGTGTACATGTGTGTGTGTGTTACTGTAACCAGATATGACAGAGAGTTGTAGAGCTAGGATGTTCCCCTTTACAAGGGTATACTTTTCTGGTTCATGGAATTAATTAACATGATGTGATCAAATAGAGAAAAAAACCATCTGATGATCTCATTCTCATCTGATTAAAACTTTAGTAACAATAATTAAATAATGTGTTTATATATTGACTACTAAGTATAAATAATAATTATTTGAATCAACATGTTTGTGTATGTATTTTTTTAAAGTATCATTTACGAAGCATTCCAAGTTAAACAATTAAAAAAAACTATGCTATACTGTTATTTTTTAGATAATGCCAAAGTTGACGACAACAGAATTGTGTGATAATCAATATATAGTCTAGCCTCTTTGTTATGTAGTCTCATTTCTATTTCATATATATAAGTGTAGTGATTCTAATATGTTCATTCTGTTGATAACTCCACTGTGTGATTATCTTGAGTCATCGTCTAACGATTATCCTACATGGCGCGGCGAGTATAAACTTTATTCGTTCATGACAAACATCATTATTATTATTTTGAAATTTTTATCATGACTACTCCACCGTCGAGTATTGCCGATTCTACTGGCTTGTCCGATTCTACACAATCCCGTAATGAATCACAACATCAAACAACTGATAAGTTACCGTCTAGCATCATCTATTAGAGCACCGTATCTGGACATTGCTATAGATCGCGGTGAGAATTTTGAGATATGGAGTGATCGTTGGTCAGCATACTATGAAATTTCTGAAAGATCAGCCGTTGTCGACGCAATTGGCTGCATTGAAGTTATGCATTTCAACCGACACTTTTAAAGTTGTTAGAAATTTGTCAACCGCTGATGCTTCCACCCCTGCTAACATTATTTCAGCACTTCGTCGTCATCTTCGTGGCCAGCTGAATGTGGCGATAGAAAGAAAAACTTTTAATCAACGAGAACAACAAATCGGTGAGTCAATTGTCGATTGGCTAACTGATCTGCGAGAGTTGTTAAAAACTCGCCACTATTGCACTCACTGTCAAGAGTGCAAAACTTAAGACTGTGTTCTAAGAGAGAGAATTGTGAGCGGTATTTACGATGGAGATATGACTCAAAATTATGCTTTCCATTGAAAAATTAACTTTAGAAAAAGTCATTGCTCAGTGCCGCTCCGAGGAAGCGTCACGTTTGCACCGTAGTGATATTAAAGGTGATATTGAACCTTCAGTACACGAGGTTCAAAAACAAACAAGTTAGAAAAATTTTACAGCATCTAATTCCAAGGACAATACAAATGACAATGAAAAATGTTCTTACTGTGGTCGAAAACAACACGACCGTGATGATTGTCCTGCTACAAATCGCTTTTGTGGACAATGTGGCAAACAAGGGCAGTTTTCGAATGTGTGCCGTTCTAAAAGTAAGACATCCAAGTCTACAACTCGCCCTCAAGGTCAAGTTGGATTCATATCAGCAACAATAGGACGTAAAGCCCATCTATCTCAGTCAAAATCGGTGGCCACGTAGCCAAACATGGTTCAGTCAACGTAACACCCGACACAGGTGCAGAAATTACTGCCGCCGGGCCTGCAATTTTGAAACAATAATGTATTGATAAAAATAATTTATTACCAGCTGACATTTCACCAAAAGCTTCCGATGGTCACAGTATAAAAGCCATAGGCCGTTTTCCGGCTGAATTTACCCTCGGGGGTACAACTGTGATTGATGACGTTTATGTCTTCGAAGGTGTTCCTGGTGTGTTTTTATCTTGGTACACTAGCCGTTCATTAGGCATAATACCATCTCATTACCCAACACCATTACCGGCAACCTCTAATTCTATGGACAAGTCATCATTTGACCCCTTATTGAATACAATTGACAACAACAATTCAAATAACATTAACGTAGAAAAAATTTTCAATGACTTCCCGGATGTATTTGACGGAAAAGTCAAAGCTATGCCTGGTGAACAATTTACTATTCGTCTATCTGATGACGCTACAACATTTTGTGTTACGACTCCAAGGCGTCTTCCGTTTGCATATAAAGATAAATAAAAAACTGTATTAGATCAATTACAAACAGAGGGAAGCCCCTGTAACAGAGCCAACTGATTGGTGCGCACCTATAGTTGTCGCCCCTAAGAAAAACTCTGACGATCTACGTCTTTGCGTCGATTTATCAAAATTAAATCGTTTTGTTAAACGTGAGCGTTATACATCAACAACGCCAGCTGAGTCTATTGCTGACATTTCATCATCACATGCAAAAGTATTTACGATATTTGATGCATATAAAGCCTATCACCAATGCCCTCTTGACCCCGTTAGTCAGGATCTAACAACATTTATAACGCCATTCGGCTGCTTTAAAATATTTGCGGGCCCCGTGTGGCATATCTAGCATAAGTGAACATTATAATCGCCGTACGGACGAGGCTTTCTCTGGTCTCACTGGTTTCCGAAAAGTCGTCGATGACGTAATTATTTATGACGATTCACCAGAGACACACACACAACATGTACGCCAGTTTTAACAACGCTGTCGTGAACGTGGTATTTCACTGAACAAAAGCAAATTTCAATACGCAAAATCATCCGTGCGATTTGCCGGATTTGAACTTCCTTCTGATGGTTATACTATAGACAATAACATTATATCGGCTATAAAAGAATTCCCTCGCCCTGAAAATATAATTGAACTTAGATCTTTCTTAGGGCTAGTTAACCAATTATCTGGATTTACAGACACTATATCCGCCGCTGCGGAACCTCTCCGTCCCTTGTTACAAACACGGAATACATTTTATTGGACTGATGTTCATACTAACGCTTTTATTGAGTTAAAAAGCATTAATATCTGCCCCTGTACTGGCATATTACGACCCATCGAGACCTACAATGTTGTCTACAGACGCAAGCCGCTTAAAAGGTCTAGGTTTTATATTACAGAAACAACAATTAGATGGTACTTGGCGTCTAGTTCAAGCGTGTTCACGATTTCTAACGGATACAGAATCGCGCTACGAAATGATAGAGTTAGAGCTACTCGCTGTTGTATGGGCTACTACTAAATGCCATACATTCTTGGATTAAATGCTGGGATTAAATTAATGAAAAAACTTATTAGCCGTTGTTGGGATTCTTCTCGATCATGTTTAAATGTTGACGAATGGACCAAAGCATTGTTACAATATAGGAATACGCCTGGTTCCTGTAGTGTCCTCAACTACATGATTTACATAACTCAGAGAACACACTATCAATAGTTCAGCCACACCTCGACTGAGGTACCTTTATGTTAACCCTCAAACAATATACATAAAACACGTGACTAATCACGTGGCACTACATTCCTCCTTTCTTACATACAATAAACCTTATAATGATTAACTGTGAATAAATGTTAAACTCTATATTAAATTGTTGTTTAAACGGTATTAGAACTATTAAAACTAGCTACATAATAACACATCTAAATACCATTACTAAAGCCAAGATAATCCGGCGGTTTAACATTACGAGTAGATCTCTGTCTAATGATCTGATCACTATGTCTAATGTGGATTTTATCATCAGTATCTCTAATTAAAAAATTTCTAGTTCCTAGCAAATTTTCTATTGTTCCAGATGACCACTTTGGCTTATCTTTCCGATAGTCTCTAAATTTCAACGACTCTCCTTTCTCGATGCCCTGTTCAGTTGTAGCTATATCACCCATACTCATTCTTGATTTAACCTCCGATAAACAATCCAAACGTGTTCTAACCGGTCTTTGTAATAATAACTCTGCTGGTGTAACTTTAGTAGTAGCATGTGGTGTAGATCGATAGCTTAGTAAGAAATCATTCACTGCACCCTGCATGTCTCTATGCTTCTGACCTTTAGAATTTTCCGAACACCATTCTTAACAGTTTGTACGGCACGCTCAGCCTCTCCATTTGATGAAGGATGATACGGAGCGATCGGCTTCCGACGGACACCAATAGTTTTTAGAAACTGCTCAAATTCCTCTGACACAAATTGCGGTCCATTGTCGGAAACAATAACCTTTGGATAACCATAACGTGTAAACCATCGTTTTAAGATGTTTATAGCTGTTGTTGAACCAGTATCGTTCATATTTGTTATAGCTACCTCAGGCCATTTTGAATGCGCATCTACTAAAATTAATAAGGCCTTTCCCTCGAACTTCGGTGAATAATCCACGTGAATTCTGTCCCAAGGGGCTTCTGGCCATAACCATGGTAACACTGGTTGATGTATAGGGTGATGTCTTGCTTCTTGACATATATTACAGTTACTGACCAAGTCCTCTAAATCAGAATCGATACTAGGCCACCAGCAATGTATTTTAGCCGGTTATCTCATACGGACAGAGCCAGGATGGTTATCGTGTAATTCTGTCATAACTTGTTCACGTAAATTAGATGGTATTATAACACGACGTCCCCAAAGCAAAATATCATTGTGTAAAGCAATCTCAAAGCGCTTCTTGTAATAAGGTAATAATAATTTGTCGCTACATTTACTTGGCCAATCATTTTTTACAAAATTAAATACACTTTTTAATATTAAATCCTGATTAGTTCCAGTTGCCACATCAGATCCATTGACAGGTAAGTTCTCGATCTGTTGAACATAGAATTCAGCAGATTCATCATTATCAACAACATAATTATTAATAGAATTAAACGCTGGTAATCTACTAAGAGCATCCGCATTACCATTATCGCGGCCTGCAACGGAGACAGTTTAATGGCCGACCGTTGTAATCGGGCTGTAGCTAATGCAGGTAAATCAGTTTTCGGCCCTAGTAGGCGGACCAAGTGTTGATGATCAGTTAATATAATGATCTCACGACCAAACAAGTAATTCGTAAACTTTTCAACTCCAAATATAATAGAGAGAGCTTCCCGATCAATTTGCGCATAATTACGCTCAGACTTTGATAAACTTCTATGAGCATAGGCTACAGGTGATTCAGTAGCCTGCGTCCAGACTAAACCGTTTCTGAAGGAAAGTGTAAAGTCTGTGTGGCCGACCGAACAAAGCTGTTTTGCTGACACTGTACTACACTGATGTCGCCTTATAAAATTTTAATTTCCGGTCTCAGTTGTGTGAGTGAAAATCATGTTTACATGTTAAACATTAAAAAACACTCAAGCTTGGGAATAAATCATTGAAAAAAGTTTATGACACTCATTCGAGAGAAAAATTGAGTAGAAATTTGTGTTGTTTGTATAGTAGATTGTCTAACCGAAGGAAGAATTGATCATTTGTGTCCCGATGTTATAAAATACCAATGTTATAACTCCTATATTTGTAAATTTTTTGTTGACTTTCTAAAGTGACATTCCAACTCGCTCACCAAATCTTCGAAGTGCTCCGTACGTTCGAAAAGGATTTATACAGAATTTATGTGAAAATAAAACATTAGCTGTCAATAGTTTCTTTCAATTTTTCTTCCCTGAACTATAACTGTTACTGGATTTAACTCACACAAATTTAACTCACTCAAAAATACGTTGTATATTTTCATCAAATGAGATTGCCTTCAAAATCCGAATGTCTTCCTAAATGTGGCCCAATTTTTGTTGATCACATGACTGATACCCACAATCTGATTGGCTTGCATTGAATTAAAATCAAGTGAGCAAAGCTAACCAATAGGATTGAGTCACTGCTTTTGCAAGTCTAGTGCAGTGTCAGCAAAACGGCTTTGTTTTGTCGGCTACGCAGACTTTACACTTTCCTTTCAGAATCGTTTTAGTCTGGACGCAGGCTAGTGATTCAGAGCCATCATCATTTCTGTGTGCTAGCACACAGCCAACATCTACAGGTGATGCATCGCACTGTAGAATTAACTTTTTATCATTGCTATAATGTGCAAGAATAGGAGCATTAGTAAGCAAATACTTGATCTTATCAAATGATGCCTGACAAACATCTGTCCACTGCCACACGGCATCGTTACATGTCAAAGCATTTAATGGTGCTGCAATTGTTGATAAATCTGGACAAAATCTACCGTAATAGTTTACTATACCGAGAAAAGATCGTAACTCACCAGTTGTTTGTGGTACTTTCGCTTGACTAATTGATTCTACTTTAGCAGGGTCTGAATGTATTCCATCCCCACTAACAACACAACCGAGTTGTAAACACTTTTGCACCATTCAACTTTGAAAACAAATAATCAATCGGTAACCAGTCATGACGTCCGTTCGCAAGAATGACATCGTTTCTAGAATGACTAAAGCCGTTATCTCAAATCGGTCATCGTTTCTAAAATGACTAAAGCCGTTATCTCAAATCGGTCATCGTTTCTAAAATGACTGAAGCCGTTATCTCAAAAAATTCTTCGTACAAAAGCGTCTGTAAAATGACCCCAAAGCGACCCCAAAGCCGTTATCTCAAATCGGCCACTCGCTTCTAGAATGACTAAAGCCACTATCTCAAATCGGTCATTGATTCTAAAATGACTAAAACCGTTATCTCAAATCGGCCATTGATCTAGAATATGCTAAAGCCGTTATCTCAAAGCCATTCAAATTTGTAAAATCTTTCAATTACCGTTTCAAAGTCGGAATCTCTCTATCTAGATTATTTATTCTCGTTTCATTCTCGTTCCATTCTCGGTAAGATCACTTCCGTTAAATGTTCGCCAACCAATCAAAATAATCTTGTGAAAAATCGAACCAATCAAAAGCTCTCCTTCAAAGCGAGGCTTTTCTAGAAAAAGCAGCATCTTTGTATAGAATCGGCCAGATTATCGGGCCGATTTGAGATAACGGCTTTGAGATAACGGCTGGCTCTCCTCAAATTGTATTTGGCCGTCCTGTACAAGATACTTTACCAGCACATCGTCGAACTTTCGATCCGATATGGCGAAAATCGCAGCATGATGCTGAATGACAAGCTGCTGTCGCTCATGAAAAATTAGAACGCCGATACAATGCCTCTGCACATCCATTACTATCTCTTGAAGTGGGCAACCATGTTGCAGTACAACGCCCAATCACCAAGGAATGGACTAAATACGGTATTATTGTTGAGGTATTATCGAGATTATTTTATCATGTTTGTTAGTGAACATTTACTTCGTCGCAATCGCCGTCTTATCCGTCGCCGGTTTCCTACAACAATTTCTCCGTCGACATCTTCGGATGCAAGTACGACTACTACGACTACAGAATCTTCCTCTCCGACTTCAACTCCGGATCTTACAGCTCCGCGTCGTAGTACTAGATACCGCCGCAAACCTCAAAGACTTATCGAAGAGAGCTAATTATATTATCATTTATAATAATAGTACCAAATCACATTATAGCCACAAGCAATATTACGCATCAGAAATTTAGTACGTTTATCATAGTATATTATTGCGTCTTGAGAAAATCTACTACGTATTTCCTGATTTATACTTCGTTCAATTAGCTACTAGTTTAGTATTAGTTCGATAATATACTATTATCAATAGACTCCAAGGGGAGATGTGTGATAATCAATATATAGTCTAGCCTCTTTCTTATGTAGTCTGATTTCCATTTCATATATATAAGTGTAGTGATTCTAATATATTCATTCTGTTGATAACTCCACTGTGTGATTATCTTGAGTCATCGTCTAACGATTATCCTACAAGAATAATATATATAATTAATTTGCTTTACTCGTGGCACCTTGTATATGTTACCTATAAATAATGTAAGGGAGATATTGGGAATCCCCTTCCTGTTTTTACCATGATTTTTACCGAATGAAGATTTGATTCTCAGGGGAAAGGTTCACATCCCCACAACCCCTATACTGGGGATGGCCCCTTATGCCTGAGATGTTTGCTCGCAAGGCATGCTGCTATCTACGCAAATTTTTGCTGGCTGGAAATCAAATCAATACTTTTCATTTCTCCATCGTAACTTACGTTATTTTATGCTCAAGTAATTTGTTCGCAATTCTGCCTAAATTACTGATAGTACAGTCACTTTATCATACTTGGAAACCCGTAGGGGTAACTCCCGTCTGACGGCTATACGGGGACGTGCCACTTTTTTGGGTTCATATTTCAGCTGAGAAAAACTTTTTGGGTATGAGATTTCAAATTTTGGAACTATTGGGTATGAGGTACCCTATTTTTGACTTTATCAAGAATTTTAGGAAACATTTTGCATCATTTTGTGTATTTACTTGAAATCAATCAATATGCTAGAAATTTTTGAGTAGTATTTTTCAAATTTTGGAATTTTTTGGGTAGCATCAACAGAATTTTTTTAACTTTTTGGGTGCTTCACCTTTTTCCAAAGTGGCACCCCCCTGTTCCTGAAAAACAGGAGTTACCCCCCCCCCGTAGCTTGGAAGTTACTTACCCATAAAGGAGAGCGAAGATTTGACAATGAAAGTGGATGTGTTACGTCATCTAACATCAAAGTTGGGGATGAAATTTTAAGGGAATATTAATGATGTTAAAAGAAAAGTAAAAGCGATACAATTCAAAAGAAAAAAAGATACTTGTCGGTAATAGACTTGCAACAGTTGAACAAGAATTTTGAAATGAATTATTTAAGCATTATTCAAGCATAGTTACGCAATACTTGCCATTTGGAATTATCTGGCTCTTTCCGGTCAGCGGTCTGGCCTTTTGCCTCGATTTGATTCTACCAACTTCTGTCAATCACGTGTTCACGCCCATGCTTAGAGAAAATGAAAATCAAGGCGGTTATTTCCCCATCTTTCATTTGGAGATATGTAGGTAGACTCTCGTAGCTTACGTTGTTATAAGTAATTTGTTCTCAATTGTGCCTAAATAACTGATACCATGTCGTTTTATCGTTTGTGGAAGTTGCTTCTCGATAAAGGAAAGCGAAGATTTGATAATGAAAGTGGATGTGTTACGTTATTTCTTGGCAAAGAAGATGGTTACTATATTTATCCTGTTATGATTGTCTTATCTAACATCAAAGTTGGGGATGAAATCTCAAGGAATTTTAATGATGTTATAAGAAATGTTAAAGCGATAAAATTTAAAAGAAATAAATACTTGTCGCAAACGCAAGAGTTGAACAAGAATTTTGCTGCTCGGCTTTGTTCGATATATTCGATTGAGTCGGATATATCAAATACGGAACTTGTCATTGAGAATATGAAAAGTGTTATTTTTAATTTGGAATCACTGGAACATTTAGGTTTTATTAACTGTGGACTTAAAACACTCCCAAATGGGATTATCAATCTAACAAACTTACAAAGTCTTGATCTAAGTGAGAACTCAATCAAAGAATTCCCAGATGATATATTAAACAATTTGACTCAGTTGATGTATTTAGATATTAGTTTCAATAAATTGACGTCGTTTCCAGAAGAAATTACAAATAGTGATATGAAATTGGAGATACTTAATCTATCATACAACAGCATCAAAACATTACCTAATTCAATATCAAATATGAAAGCCTTAATTGTATTAGATATTAGTGGCAATAAATTGACGTCATTTCCAGAAATTACAAATAGTGATATGAAATTGGAGAGACTTTATCTATCACATAACAGCATCAAAACATTACCTAATTCAATATCAAAATTAAAAGCGTTGAATGTATTATATATTTATAACAATAAATTGACGTCGTTTCCAGAAGAAATTACAAATAGTGATATGAAATTGGAGATACTTAATCTATCATACAACAGCATCAAAACATTACCTAATTCAATATCAAATATGAACTCCTTAACTGAATTACATATTGGTTACAACGGGCTGTTATCGTTACCAGATAACATTGGAAATCTTATTGAGTTAAAGAGATTAATTTGTCATAATAATTCATTAACTTTTTTACCAGAAAGCATAACAGAATTGAAATCATTAACTGAATTAGATATTTTTAGAAATCCTTTGCAAAAACCACCCTACGAAATATGTGAAAAAGGATTAGATTCAATTGTTGGTTACTTTGAAGCGTTAAATAAATTTAATGGGTTCCACAGCAACAGATCGAAAATATTGTTAATGGGGGAATCTTTGGCAGGTAAATTGTTTGCTTTTAATTTATCTCTTGTTGTGGTGTCTGATAGATTAGTTTAGTAATTTGTGAAGATTAATTTCGTTTTATAAGCTACGTATTTTCCGGTGTGTAAGTCGACACCTGTTTTTGGGCTCCATTTTCTAGGTTTTAAGGTATATTCTCTGTATAAGCCGAATTTAAATCATAGTCATCATGTTCTGAATCGTTTTAATTTTGTTTATTTTCAATAATGTTTGTATAATCATTTTGGAACTTTACGGCTTTTCGATCTTTTTCCTTTGTCTCAAGATCAACAAACAAGCGGTAAAATGTATTTTGTGAAACCAATATCAAAACTAGTACTATATTCATGGATGATTTAGCCTTGATATATCGGTCAGATCAGCTTCCAAGTAAATTAATTGGAAATATAATTCAAGATTTAGTATTGTAGTCCAAGATATTCTCTCCGTGTTTGTCGAGTTGTCAAGTCTTGCTCGCTTTATGTGTTGACCTTTTACACTTGAGCAAACAAAGAATTCAACGTAATTTGATCATGTCAGCTTTGAATTACATTTACCATTCATTCATACAATTGTTTTGAAATCGCTTGTCTGAAAAATAGTTTTATTACTTTCAAAACAATACGGACAATTAATATGAACAATATAGGTTGTCCGTTATATATAGGATTTAATTGTATTGTTGTCGTTTTTGTCTTTGATTTTGGGTACTAATTTGTAGACTCGGTGTATATGTCGACCCCTTGATTTTAGCTTGAAAATTTGAGGCTAGAAAATCGACTTATACACCGGAATATACGGTAGTTAGTTTGATTATTAATTGCAGGCTTCTTACTTCTTAATTGTAATCTATCTTATGCACAATGGAGTGCTGAAAATTAGCTTCTTTTCAGAATAATTGTTTACAACAATTCAATACCTAGCTGTTGTTGTGTGCTTTCAAAATGACAATCTTATTGTAAGGTAACTCTCCTTACTTTATTGTTAGCAGCTCATTTAATTTTCATGGTATCTTTTGGAATTTAGTGTTGTTTGATTCAAATTTTCCAAATGTTGTATTTAATTTGATAAGTTTGATTAATAATATTTTAATATGATTAACTACTACTTCTGACTGTATTATATCTCTATAGATCAGTATTTAAATTTTTATAATCCGTATTACATCAGATCAGAATCCTATTCAGAGATCATTAGCTTATAACTTGAAACTGTTTAATTTTCTTAACTTAAAGTAGCTTCGTTGTTTGGATTATTTTTACAATTGAAGTTATTGATTTATTCTACCACCTATATAATGCTTTACGCATCAATTCTAGAAACATAAAATATATTTGTGAACCACACCAGATTAATTGATTTCCACAGTAATTCAATAGACATTGTTGTATGATAGCTAACTTTATTGAAACCTAGTCAACATTTCATTGCATAAATAATTCTGAAATTGTGGCTATAATATTAGTTCAGCACTTTCCAAGAAGCATCAAATGAACTTTCACACCTTCAATCCACTTTTATTATTTGTTAGGCTATGGCTATACGGCGTATTATGAGCGAAAATAATGCAGGCGTATTTAATGCATTATTTACGCCTTGAAATACACCTTCGAGATGTTTGAAAACTTGAAGCGCGCTAAACAGGCGGATATAAATTAAATTTTCTGATTAGTGCGTTTTACATAAACAAACTATTGTTCCCAACGGCATGAGACAAAGATATTTGTTTTCGTCATGAGACAATATGATATCCTAAGTTTATTTAAAAATTATATACAAATTCCTGGAAGGAAATCGTTCGCTTTTCTGTGAGTATTACAAGCCATGTTCAAGATAATAATCAACATACAGAAGCAATAAACATCCGCTGTTCAAGAAATACTCATTGGAAATAAAAATTACGAACTTAGCTTTGCGATAATGTCGAGAAGAGTTTGCATTTAAGTAACTGTGAATTTTTATTTAAATACAATCAAAATGTGAATGTTTTGAGATTTGATTATTGCATTTTTAAGTCCATGTTTCTGATTTCCAATGATATATGAAATAAAAATTTATATCAACCTTGAATACCATTGAATGATGAAATAAATGATTGATAATAGAGAATGAACAATTTGTTGTACTTTGATCCCTGCTCATTTGTATTTGTTGTTCATTGAATCATTTCCAAGGAGCCTTAGTGACATTATTTCACACTGATTCCATAAGATTTTTAATACTACTGTATCACCAGTGTCTGACAGAAGATTGAGCTTACAGAATCCTAAAACATTTTCTTTTAAAAATTATAAATTATCCATTCTCTTTTGAATTTGCTCTAACTTTCCAGGATCTAGGATCCCCACTTTTGTTGGACCCTCTGTATCACATCAGATACGTGTTTCATCCCATTTTTGTTGGCGATTTTTAATATGAAAAAGGCAAGGAAAAAAGTACCCATCATTATGGGCCCAACATTTAATATTATATAATACAATGTAATGAGTATTAAAATACATTGCACGCATCCTAAAATTAAACATTCATAAAACATTTATAATTAATTGTTTTGTCTCGAAAGAACTAGTTCTATAGCAATTTTCATTTGCCACTACTGTAAGGAATTTCAATAGTATGTAAATACATGTTGAGTGGAAATATTTGACAGCTTCAGCACAGACACTTTATACATTGAAGTTTAAGTTAGCTCTTTCATGCAAAGAAGCGATCAGAGCCAACTAAACTAGAAACAGTTATCCAAAATGTATTCAGAAATGAAAATATGATTTTATACGAGCAATAAGATCTTCAGAATGTAACACAACTTTATCGTATTTATCACCCACAGCTTTGATTAAATATTTATGCAAATTCAATTGTATTCCCAAGAGATTTATTCAAGCTTGAGTCAGAAAAATTTTTCTCAAATTGTCGTTTGCAGCATTTTCTCTCTCAAATTTGCAGTTTCAATCTGGATTTCAGCTGCTTCTCCTATCAAAGCGATCAGCAACGTAGACCAAATAATCAATATTTATGCAAATTCAATTGAATTCCCAATAGATTCATTCAAGCTGGTGTCAGAATATTGTTCTTAAATTGTCATTTGCAGCATTTCCCCTCTAAAATTTGCAGTTTCACCTATGACTTCCGCTGTTTCCCCTCTAGACCGTGCGCCACGGAACCAAAACGGCAGGTTTCTCCGGGCAACTTGAAAATTCCATAAACTTGTTCATAGAAATATGCTAAACAATTACTCATTTCTTGTTTTAATAAAGCCCTTCAAAAATCCAATTTATATTTCATGATTCTAGGTCAAAGCCTTCTTATCATTTTGAGAAAATGCTGCATGTGAGCTTCATGGTCTTTGATTCTTTTGTTCTCCAAAGATTTTGAGAATCCATAGAAGCATGGCGAAAACACAAAATGTATGAATTGAGAAGGCTCTGACCGTGAAACGAATTATAAATTCATCTCTGGTGAGCTCAATAAAATTTAACCAAAACAAGAAACGGGAAAATATTTATTGTATTCTTTATGAACATTTTATGTGAATTTCTATTTGCCCGGAGAAACCTGCCGTTTTAGTTCTGTGGTGCTCAGTCTACTCCAAGTTATATGTGAGGTAATGGGGGAAAATTTTAATCTTTTTTAAACAGGAATAAGTTATCTTTTATCTTAAGCGATTTAAAATTCACAAAATTAAATATAGGGCCAGCAATCTGACGAAATGATTAATTTTGAGTGTGGTAATAACTCATATACTGGGATATAACATAGTGAGTTTCATTCGAAAATATGAACAAATTCTTAGAAGAAAATCGATTGCTTTTTTCTTTGATTGTTACTAGCCATTCAAGATAATAATCAGCATACAGAAGCAATAAGCATCCACTGCTCAAGAAATAACAATTGAAAATTGAAATGATTTACGTAGCCTTAAGATAATATTGAGAAGAATTTTCAGTTAAATAACTTTAAAGAAGTTTTATTTAAATAAAATCAAAATGTTAATGTACTTAGAACTGATTACTTTATGTTCTGCATTATTTTCGCTCGAAATACGCCGTTTAGCCATTGCCTAAGATACTATAATAAGAATTAAGATAATGAAACTCAAATTCGAATTATCAAAAATTTTGAAGGGATCATGATATCATGTTAAGTTTGCCGTCTACATAAATAATCAAACTAAATTTTATTTAATTAAACGCTTGAAAAAGCTTCTTTGGCTTCATCATCCCAAACTTTTATCATCGTTTTGAGTACAAAATTATTGAAGATGGGTGGAGTAGGTGTCAAAAAGTTACATAAAATTGTATTATATTTTCATCAAGAGAATCACTGTTTGTTTCTGCAATGCCAATGACTCAATCTTTATATTTCAGGCAAGACTAGTCTCTGCAAAGCATTAGTTGACTGCAAAGGTGAAGACATTGATCGTGAAAATAGAACAGAAGGTATCGATTTATGCAAATGGAAGATTAGACCCAAAATCAATGATGTTGAACCTCTGGAGGCACTGATTGTGGATTGTGCAGGACAAAGGAGATATATCATTACTCATCAGCTATTTTTTACAAAAGGTTAGGCATTAAAATATAATTAGACATTACTTTTAGAATTTCTGGATAATTATTATTCAGGCAGCAAATAGGCATAGAAATTCAATTTTTAGCAGTTAAATATAATAGAAGCGTCTGGTAACTAACAACACTCCCATCAAAATTATCTTGCTCACATATATCAAATGAAGCAACAATCTGCTTCAGCTGGGGAATGAAGCAAGAAGATACTCAACAAAACTAAAACTGAGAAAAGTTGGCAAATGCAAATGTTTACTTTCTTAGACCTACAAATCCAAGTATTGAACTTCCTCGACAATTTTGAATGATGAGTACTTTCTTACAATTAAACAAACAAAGTCAGCACTTCAGGTGGAACGAAAATCATTCATGCATTGTCTGATGAGGCCACAATACCGTAAAGCATCATTTGAGTTCATGAACATTAAAAGGTCTATTTTCCACCATCCTTTAATTAGGGATGCACCGAAATTCCGTTTCGGCATAAAATTCCGGCATTTCTGTTTGGCCGAAATTTGACCTTCAGTTTCGGCCGTTTCGGTTATTTCGGCCATATTTTATAAACACATAAAATGTAACATTTAATCATATTTGATAACATAAATCAAAATAATAATTGATTCCGTTCAGTTTTCAATGCATCATAAAGCCTTTACTGTCTTTCATAAGTCTTGAAATGGAATCGTACAAAGTTTTCCACCGATCGCAGCCATTTTATTGTTTTGCCTCATTTTCAAAAAAACCTCGCTTTCAAATAAATCATCAGACCGTGTGCTCAAATAAATTGGACGGACATGTTTGCTGCGTGAAAGTTATGTTTCCTTCGGATCAAAACATGTACTTTAAACAATGTTAATATACAACTATGGAGGTTTCCAATAAAATTGCATTAAATGATCCTAATAAACAATGTTGGATTAATTTAATCGTTTATTTTATCCTAAATGAACAAAAATATTGTTCTTTTCAACCTTCGATTTATTTTACGAAGTAGTACTACTGGAGTGGAGAAGAGATAAATTGATTGCCTTGTATGATTAAACAAGAAATCAAATGGTAGCAATCCCTTGTATTGATGGTCAATTTGTTTTAAAAAAGTTTCTATATTCCAAAGTAAACAATTTCAACTCGGTTTTAGTGATCAAATGTCGTATAAGAACTTCAAACAAAAGAAAAAATTTGCCGAAACAAAACCAAAATTCGGCCGAATTCCGGCCGATCATACCGGCATTTTCGGTATTTCGGCCACAGCCGGAATAGCGTTCCTGTGCATCCCTACCTTTAATGAAATTTTGTGAGCTGCTCATGAAAATGTTAGAAATACTTCAGAGGGACAGGTTTAATCCTTATAAAATAAAAGTAATCAATCAATTGCTCGAATGTGCCAGTTCGCTTAAAGAGTTTCGAATGACCAGCAGCCTTTGCTTTGTTTTGTTGTTTTGATTACAAGAAACGAGGCTAATCCTCTGGAAAGTGACGTCAGCGCTCACGTCAGAGGATTGTCCTCGTGGCTGTTGCTACGGAAAGACAAGACAGAAAATAGTCTGGTTTATCAATTTCAGTTTTGGATAAATCTCAATTCTTACTTGTCGAAACGCAAAGTTTATGGCTCTAGATATCCAACAAATGTATACCGTAACTTGAGATTTTGTTTGTTATGGTAATTAGGGGGAGTTCCGTAGACCATTCAAGCACGCAAACGACGTCGCTTTGAATGATTTGTTGCGTGTTTGTTTTGTATTTTATATCGGCGAAAAGAGCATTTGATTTTGAAAAAAATTTATCAAAGAAAGGTTGCTTTATATTTGGAAACAAGCATATTTAAAATTAATTTAAATAATCAAATTGTATCCCTAATAAAAATAAATTTTTGGTTTGCTTTAATAAAGCTTCACATTGATTAATTCGATAAAAGATTGCGCGTGCAGGAGTGCGCGTGCAATCGCACGCCCCTCGGAATACAAGCCATGCTTCGACTATCCGACGTTTTGTTTTTACAGTTTAAAATGCGATAAATCCCTAATAAATTGCAATTAAAAAAACTAAAATTATTCAAGGATTTCGAAGGAAGTTCTGTGAAAATAAACTGCTTTGCTTATGTGTATCCCGTCATGCCTAGCAACATCAAGAATTTTAGAGCACGCTTTATTTTAATGGCTGCCAATATTTTGTAAAATTGTTTCATATTTTGCAAGAGTATTCCGATATGCCTAGCAGGAGAAGAGGTACTGTCAGATCCAACAGTACTCCATTTTACATCACAAACATAAGACACAATTCTCGGTAAGTTTTTTTACAACTTAAATGTTTAAATGCATCATTCAGAGTCTATCGAAGTCACTTTTGTGGTGGTTTTCACCCTGTTGCATGAGGGCTTACAGGACTCTGATGGCAATTGTTACTTTCAGTTTTCTTTCAAGTATCACAATCCCTGATAGCCTACTTGTTATCAAATCATCGTTGCCAGAAGAGATTACTGTGTCACTGTATCGCCAATAGCTTGCTTTGTTATGAAATGCTCTTAGTTGGAAGAAAGGATTCACCGTTTTATGTCAGCAGTTCTGTTATCCACACTGCACACATAGAGATTTGACCCATAACAAATGAACAGATTCAGAGAATTAGTGTTGTACTTTTCAGTTGTCAAGCAGTTGTAAGTTGTACAAATACAAAATTGGAGTTGTAATTTAGCTGCCTGCCATTTATAATGTTCCATTCATTGACAACGTCAACACATTGTTTATTTTAATCAGCAATATACGAGGTAGGTGACCACTATAGACATGAGTCCTCTCTGTGAGAAGCTGGCTTAAGTTAATAATTCATTGGAGTTTGGGTCTCTCATTTATGTAATTTACTGTATCAAATTTCAGAATCACCTGCTGCTCTTACCGCTCAATGATTCATGCAGAGATTCACTCAACCGATACAGCAATAATATCTACATACCAATGCTTTCATTGTGAAAACCAGTTCATTAACTGGTTAAGTTACATTCAATCCATATTTATTTCATTTGAACTATGTAGTCAATACCATTTACTTTACATAACCCATATTTATTTGATTTGAAATATGTAGCACAATAGGGTATTAATCCCATTTTAATATAGTTTACATATGTAAGGATTAATTATCAAAACTGAAATGCATTATCAGTGTTGTTCTGCATTTTAATTCCTTTTCATGACTCTTTTGTTTTATTGACATTTTCTTTGACAAATTTAACTGCAGGCTAATAAAGGGAGCAAAGCGACCTCTCTGAGGAAGGCGGGGGCTCAGGTTGCAAGCCGAAGGCTTGTTTATTCCTAAAATACTTTATAATGACTAACACTTGTCTCTTAGGTTAGGTCTCTTGTCTCTTGAGTTTATGTTATTTTATTTATATTTGTTTATTCTATTGTGTTTATGCCACATTTACATGTATGACATGTCCACATTTTACGTATGACATTGCCACGTTGCACATAAGTAAATGCCTAATTGCTACATCTTAGTAAATTCAGTTTAATATTTAGATTATTACAAAATACATGAAAATATCTTTCAATTCTTTTCTTGCATTTAAGGCTGCTTATTTCTCCTTGTGGTTAATCTGTACGATTATGAAGAAACACTGGAATGTTATGAAAAAACTGTTGGAACGTGGATTAATTTGATACAGGTCCATGCACCGTATTCACCAATTATTATCGTACCTACCCATTTTGACAAGTTTGATAAAAAAAACATTGATAATGCATTTAAGAAATGCACTGATATAATGATACGTGTTTGGGATGATCAAAAGGTTAACGTTCAAGGTATTGAAAAAGATTGCAATGAATCAGTTGAAGTTGGAGATGATGATTGTTCATCTGGCGTTGGCAATCAAAACATCTCACAAAACAAAAGAAAGAATATCAGCGCTGTTCTTTACTTCGAAGGAAAGGTATTACAATATACTGTTCACAAATAATTTGATTTACTATATGTTTAATGCTTAATTAGTTCTTCATGCTGTTCTGAACAGATACAGTACAAATCATTCATTGTAAGCATTTCTAATTGAATTTTAAAATGCTTTTTACATTGAATCAAATGTTTGGATAGCTTTAAAACAATTAAAAATATTCTTGGAGATTTTAATAAAAATATTTAGCAATTTTTATGCATGTTCTTATAGTAGAACTCATCCAATCCAAACAACCTAATTAAATTTGATTTGTATATCTCTTTTTTCATATATCTGGTCATTTCATTTTTGAAGGTACATCGCTATTCTGATTCAGACTCTTTGAGAATGCTCCCTGTATCGACTAAAGGTGTCTTAACTGGAATGGATGAGCTAAAAGAAGAGATAATCAATGTTATGACTGATAAAGAGATCATGCCGTTAGTTGGTAGAGAAATACCAAAAGTATATGAACAATTAGAAGAATTCTGTATCAATAAAGGTAATACGACACCTGTTATTACATCTGAGGAGTTGATCAAATTAGCCCTTAGCGAATTTGAAATGACGGAGGAGATGACGAAAACAGCACTTCTCCATTTGGATGCGGTTGGTTCTTCATTATACTTCACCAAATCAAAAGGCCTTGATAAATATGTGTTTTTGGATCCAAAATGGTTTATCGATATCCTGAAGGCTTTATTCACTCACACTCTCAAAGACAGATTGTTGTATGATCACAAATATCTTGCTTACGAAGTATTCCCTGCTGATTTTGGACAGCTTTCAGAAGATTTAATGAATCACGCAAGACTGGATATGCAGCTCCTAAGGTATTTATTGTTCAAATTTTGAGTCAAGCTTGCTCAGTTAAATATTCCACATTTCTAATTACCGTATCCCTTTCTTATTATCTTACAATTTTGCTTTTGTTGGAATGGAGGCTATTAGATAGCCTCATTCCGTCGTTGCTCTCATTTCTGCAAGGCTCTCCAATGAGAACTCAATTAAACTTCAAGTTGAAAACTGTGCGATGATAAACCAAAAATATTGTGTGCCCAATCACAGCACACCTTGGTATCACGTAAAGTTTTATCCGGCGTTGGTTGGTGATTAATACACTAAAAATGTAAAACAAACTTGCTTGAAGCATTGCCTATATTTCAATCGTTTATTCTGTCATATTGTCAATGTTTAACTCTATATTGACAGAGTGATGGAATTTTGAATAAGAGCAATGTTCCATTTTGGAGAATTGATCTTTAATTTTAAGTATTTCGTTGATTTTGATTATTTAAATCAAATTTCAAGAAGCGCTTACAATCCCCCGTTGATGGCGGTCGCTACATCAAAACATGTTGTTTTCTCCTCTCATTTTGTATTCTACAACCAAAAAATGCCTTCATTTTATTGCAGTTCTTCAAGATAATGCAATCTACTATTTCTAATTTTGTTACTTCAATTCATACAAAATAATCCTGTAATCTCAATGGTTTTAGAATGCTTCGACATTTTTGTTTTTGTTCACATATCCTGGTATTGTTCTTCTATATGCTGACCAACCAACACCTGGCTGTAAACTCATGTGATCCCAAGGTGCGCTGTGATTGGGCAAACCATATTTTTGTTTCAACGCACGGTTGTTAACCTTCAGTTTTAGTAGGCCTCACTGGAGTGCTGCGATTGCTAGCAATTGGTTGACCAAGCGCCATAGAACAAGAACGGCAGGTTTCTCCGGGCAACTGGAAAACCACATAAAAGTGTTCATAAAAATATGCAAAACAATTACCTATTTATCAGAATCTTCTTGGTGATAATTTTGGTACAAAATAACAACACAACTAAATTTGCACAACGTTTCGACTGATTGACTTATACTATAAAACACATTCAAAAGTTCAGGCTATGAATTATTAATGATGAAAACTGAAAAGAAAATGTTAAATGGTCACATGGAAATGAAATAATGATAAAAGTGTGAATTGTTTGGTTATAAAAAATAATTATTTACTTCCAAAATTGTAGGTTGAAATGGTGCTCCGTTTTTGGCACACACTCGCCTTTCATATTACATGCTGTGATATACTGATGATCTTGTAAAGCCGTTTGATCAAGAAGTCTTTTATATTACACTAGCAACGAATTACCTGCGTTGTAGGGTTCAATGTTGGCAGAGTTTGATTGAGGAGATCAAAGGGGGAATCCCTCACAAACAATAGCAGTTATGGCATTGACGTAAGGCCTAAAAATGAAAAGATAGCTACATTTTGTTTTGATGCAAAGAAGAAAACAACACAAAATAAAACAGCCAACCAAATAACAACAAAGATCAAAATACTGTGGTTGTGAAAATACTACTTTTGTGCATGTTGATGGAGAATTCATAATAGAGTTATAAGCGTACATACGTTTGAAGCAACTATTTTATATCTTAATTTGCTGCTGTATATTGATCTTGTAAGCCCTTTGAGCAAGAAGTCAGAAAGTTGCTATAGTTATTTGAAATTGCAGGATAGATTTCTGTGTTTTCCATAAAGTTAGAAGTCTTTGACTAGGGAGCAGCTGTTGATAATTTTAAATGTTTAAATATTGAGAGAAAAAAAAAACAGTTATCAAAGTTTTAACAAAGCAGTTGAGGTCATAAAATTTTTAATTTTGATGATTGGAAAATAATATTTTTACATATCTTTTAGGTTGGTCCTTACAACTCAATACATTATACTGCTATGACTCTAAAGACCTTATTTGGTCGATTCTTGAAAGATTGTTATGGATGTAGATTCTTCAATTTTTTATTATATCATCTCATGGCTTTAATAGTTTGAAATTATATTCTTGTTTGATTGACCGTAAAGATTGTAGCATTCTAGTTTGCTTCATCCTGTGTTCACACATTCCGTGTACTTATAAAACGTAGTAGGGTAACATCAGCGCTTGGGGCATTGCTATATATTTTCTGCCATATTTCTAACCAAAATCACCAACAGTATATTTATTTCTCAATCTAGGTGCATTTGGTTCAACATTGATCATATCTCAAAGAATGAAGACATCTTCAATTGTCTTGTTGATATCCTGTGTCATTTCAAACTGGTTATTAAACTAAATCAGCATGAACAGTCATCAAATAGTTCATCATCAATATTACTGGTACCTTGGTTTCTTAAATCTTTGACATATGTAGAAGATGTGAAGTATTGGCCTGCTCACATGGAAGATGATACAGTATGTTGCATAATATTTTAATACTTCAAATAACGGGAACATTGTCAAATTATAATGATATTTTCAAATCTAAAAGGTTAAGGGATTACGAAAACAGCTAGTATGCAAGTAAAATATATTATCATAATTATTATGTTATCATATTTTGCATACATGCTGTTATTTGTTGTTCTGAATAAAATACGTAACTTGCTCTTAAAATCCATATAAATTCTAATTAAAAGCAATTGGAGTTTAAATAATTTTAGGAAGATGTAATGAGCGAAAACATCTGCACGTAGGAAGATATTCACATTATTGACAGTAGGCAATTGCAGATGATTTTTTTTTTATTCTTTGACAGTATTTTACTTAATTTAATCAAGTTCTATTATTTCAATTCCAAGTTCTTTCCTTGACTTGTTAAGTCCAAATTTCTCTGAAGTTTATAATTGACAAAAAATGTTACATTGTAACGCCAAAAACAGTTCTTGTATAATATAACTCTAATTTTTCCTCATATGGTATTTATATGACAATGTTCATCCATAATATCGAAGGCCTGCTCAACAGATACAATCCATAATTTTTTCAATTATATGAATATTCTGACGTTATATCTGTTTCTTATAGGAACAAATTGTTTGTCAATTCGATTCAAGTGCGGCACCATTCCCTCCTGGGCTATTTGAGAACTTTATGGCTTACATTTATCACTTATTTCCTGATTGTATTGCTTGGGATAATGCTTTATTAGGTTTTCATGCAAAATATAAAATTATGTGCTCTATTCGTGGAATTGGTCGATATAGAACGATCTCCTTCAAAGGAAGATGTCTCAAGAATAATATCAAGATCTTATGGAGTGCTCTGGTGTCAATTTTCAAGGTTTGAATGTCCACTGTTTTTCAATTTATGTTCGAATATTTGTTCATTAGGCCAACTAGACAATTATGCATATACCCAACTCGAATTGTGCATTGAACTACTGGTAATATGTAGTAGTGCACACAAGTTGAAGATGAATATGGCCATTGTGTAAATCTTTCTAATATTGTTTCCTAAAAATTATCTAATAATATTCTAATATTCTAATATATTTTTTTAGGTTCATGAACTGATTCATGAAATTGTTTCGCAGGGGAGAGAACACATGTCTCTTGTATAACTGTTGTTTTGATGGGGTTTTCATAGGTTTTCCTCTCTTTTGTCTGGATTTTACTCTTGCGCGTGTCTATATGAAGAACAATAAAATATAGAAAATAATGCAAAGGAAACATTTTTGAAATACTGCAATTCTGAAAATCGCAAAACTAGAGTTTATGATAAATGTGCACAACAGTTGTTGGGTTAAAAGATACTGTACCCTCTAATATTGATTATTGATAAAAAGATAGACCCAATTTTCATAAACCGTTCATGAACAACTTGTGAGATTCTTTAATAGTTCAGCAGTTTATGCACTCAGAAGGGGAAGAAAATGAACAGATCATGTCACTATTAAAATTTCTTTTTAGATAGCAAGATTGTTTTTGGAAAGGTTACCTGGCCTTGGTTCTATCAAATGTCGATCTCTATGTCCAAGTTGTATCTTGAATCTAAAACCAGATGAGATCCCATCTATGTTTGATCTCCAAAATCATGAGAAGATGACTGATAATGAAGTGTGGTGTAAGAAAGAACACAAAATGATCTCATCTACTCTAATATTTCCACCAAAAGGTAACACATTTACATAACCACTGTTTTGTTAGTATTATGATATCCAATTGCTTTTGGCATTTAATTGGTTGACAAGTAACTAGTTTCAGGCCTTCACATAAAAAGTATCTGTTATATAATTTATTATTTGAAAGACTGTATTACCATATATTCAGGGAGCGATTTATTAGCGCTATTTTGAATGTGTCACAAACATTCAGAAAATTGTAGATTCTAAGAAGAGATTTCATATTTCACAACAAATGCTAAAACATTTGTAGGGTTCAGACATGTCTATAAACATAGTTATTGTGTGTGATGTATTAGCGTGTTGACCCTACAACGGTTACAAAGAAAGAGAGAGATTACATATTACAGTTGATTGTTTACATGTAGAGAAGAATATGATAAACGGAAGTTACAAAATGTATATGACAACAAACAAACCACTGCATAGGCTCCCCCTACAAAGACGGAGTCACAGTAAACAAAAACATGAATTGAATTATCAAAATCATTAAAACTAAATATCTACTTTAAAATTTACGCTATTTCCATTTGTATGTCAGTATGTAAGGCGGGGATTCACGGTGCCATTTTTGATGCAATTGACTTGAAACACATATCAATGGGTTCGTTATTAACCAGAGGCGTATATGGCTGACTTCATTTCTTAAATAAATACATCGAAGTTGATAAAAACCAATGAAAACTGTTTCCTTTTCAACAACAATGCTTTCTCAGACTGAAGCGCTAACTAAGCAGTTTCGCACTTGAATGAATTTCTATTGTCTCGCAAATACAAAACAGCACAATCCTTTGTTGCGACGTGACAGATAATTTTTGTATTTTCATAGTAGTAATTATCAGAATGAAATTCAAACGTAAACAAACAAAACAACATGTATATTTATATGAAAGTGAAACAAATAAGATGTGTCATCATCTTATCTTCTGTTGGAAATTTTTTATTGATTGATCATAAATTATTATCTGAAAATGACTTGAATATAAGGTTATGAAATTTGTAAACAAACATTATGGAAATTAAATTACGCAGATATAAAATAAAAATGTTTCCTGATTGTACAAGAGACAACAAGTAGCACGTGTTGAGTCTATAAAAGTATAATTGAACTCACTCGTCAACTGACGAAACATAGATATACAAACGAGGTTAGCATAATATCAGATGCTACTACATGCCCTCCAATATTCTCTAAATAATTATTACTAACATTCTATCACTACTTGTGTTAACTCTGTGACCTCAGAGATCTAAGTATGATCTTTGTGTTAATATTGTTTGCTATAATCACTACTGCCCGTATCGGCTTGGTGAACGGCAGCTTCTGGTACTCTTTCTGACTGGCTCGTGGCTTTGATCAGCTTCTTGCTCTGCTTCATCTGAGTTGCTCTTTTCCTCCACTGTCCTTCCACCATGATAATGTTTCAACAGTTTGCGGTTTCTCCAGTACAAACGACCTGTCTCTGTCTTAACCAGGAAGCTACGCTGCCTGGGGTATGGCTTGACAACCTCTGAAACCATGTCCCACTTCTTTGATTGGGGATGTTGAACCCTGACAATGTCGCCAACAGCAAGCTGAGGAAGGGATCTTGAATGGCTGTCATAATGTTGCTTGGCTTTTACCTTCAGCTGCTCAGCACGACGATCAGCTTCTTCAAGTCGTTCTTGGATGGGGAGGCTGAAGGTTAACGGATGAGCTGGTAACCGGGAACGTAGAGGGCGCCCAAAGAGACGGAGTGCTGGACTTAGGCCATCATCTTGTGGAGTGTTATGATACTCTATCATGGCTTCCATGAAGGCAGGAGTATCCAAGGAGCCTTTGGGGCTGACTTTGGTCATTAAACCTTTCATGGCTTTCACCGCTGCTTCTGCATGGCCATTTGCTTGCGGGTGGTAGGGCGATGACGGATCGTGTTTGGTATTCCATTCTTTCAAGTATTCCTGGAAGCCCTTGCTCTGAAATGGGGGACCACCATCTGACGTTAGGCGGTTTGGGAGGCCCATCATACTTGACCATTTCAACAAAAAATGGGCAACCTGGTCCGTGTCTGCTCCTCCTCCTCTCCCACAATCATACACTTCCCTCCATCCAGAGTACTTATCTGTGACAACAAGATATGTCTTTCCTGCAAAAGAGAACAGGTCGGTGGCAATTGCTTCTCCTGGGCGACTTGGGGGGATATCAGCTAGTAGGGGCTCTCTGGATTGACTGGCCTGATGTAGTGCACATACCTCGCACGACTTGTACACACAGTTGTAATACCAGGCCAGAAAATGCTTTCTCGGGCTCGACGGATGGTCCGGTCATGACCTTGATGAGTGCTATGCAGGTACTGCAAGGTGTCTTTTCGCAATGACAAGGGAATTAAAAGGCGGTGGTGCTGATGCATAATGACGCCATCAATGAGGGATAATGATCCTTGAACTGGTTTGTATGGGGATAACAAGGGGTTTTTCCAATGACAGCTCCTTGCCCCGTCCTTGATTGCCATCTGGAGTGCGCTGTATGCCAAATCATTGCTTCCAGCGTCACGAATGCGATCAAGTTGTAGATCCACTGGGGCCAGGGCAACCGTGCTCAGAGTAATTTTTGCAAATCCTTCAACCTCATTCTCCCCTTCTAAGTCATCAATGGTTGGTGAATCCACCGGATGTCGAGAAAAACAGTCAACAACAACATGTTTTGACCCTGGACGCCATGTAGCGTGGAGCTTGTAGCATCCTAGTTTCTCTTTGAGCCTGATAATCCGCGGCGTCTCAATCATGTCTAACGTTTTGTGATTCAGAATGGATTCCAGTGGGCGATGGTCTACAAGAAATTCAAAATGGGCCACAAAAGATACAATTTACACTTTTTAGCAGCCCACGTGACAGCCAGTAGCTCCACTTCTGTAGCTGAATAACGGGATTCTGTTGGACTCAGGAATCTCGACCCACATTGTAACAATCTCCATGTGGCATCCGGCTGCTGCTGCCATAAAGCAAATCCCAGTCCACATGACTGGGCCGCATCAGTAGCAGCCCACGTGACAGCCAGTAGCTCCACTTCTGTAGCTGAATAACGGGATTCTGTTGGACTCAGGAATCTCGACCCACATTGTAACAATCTCCATGTGGCATCCGGCTGCTGCTGCCATAAAGCAAATCCCAGTCCACATGACTGGGCCGCATCAGTCTCCAAGCGAAGAGGTGCATCAGGTTGGAACTGAGCCAACTTCCTGGGATTGATCAACTCTGCAATAGTGGATTTGAAGGCTTTTTGCTGGTGTCCTTCCCATACAAATGCTGCATTACCAGCTAACAAGGCTCTCAGTGGCTGTAATAGAGTGGCTAACTCAGCTGTGAATGATTCAAATTGCTGAACTAGACCACAAAATGAACGCAAGTCATGCTTGTTCTTTGGCACGGGGAAGTCTTGTAGGGCTTTTACCAGATCAGGATTAACAGAATAGCCTTCCTCGTCAATTAGATACCCGCACCATTGGGCGGTTGGTTGTGCATAAAAAAATTTCTTTCTACCTAACGTAATCCCAGCCTCCCTACACCTCTCCAAGACCGTCCTTACACGTCTCTCGTGGGTTGCCAGATCCGTATCAAAGATCAAGTAGTCTTCTACTATTTTCAACACATTTGGAATACCTACAATAGCCTCATCACCACGGCGGTTATGTTCATCTCCTGCACTGGAGAGTCCCATTGCATTTCGACAGAATCGCTTAGAGCCCCAAGGGGTAATAAATGTTGTGAGGGGCCTTGACTCTGTGGCCAATGGGACTTGCCAATAGCCATGGCGGGCATCAAGGGTTGTGAAAAACTTCATTCCTGGTGGTATTTTTGTTACCTCCTCTCTGGGTACCTTAGTGGGATAACCCGGTCTTTTGACATAGGGGTTGAGGGATGTGAAATCTACAGTAATCCTCGGCTCCTCTGAACCTTTCTTGGGTGCAACAACCATGGGATGCTGCCATTCCGGGGTCTCACCAAGTGGTACTGACTCTATGATGCCTTTTGACTCTAGTTCTTGCAACTTCTCCTTCACCTTCTCCTCCCAATGGAGTGGCACACTGTACGCCTTGTAGCGTTTCACTGGCTTTGCTGTTGGTAGAAGCTCGATTTTCATCTCCGGGCCATTCATTGGCTTTAAAGGTGCATCATCATCCTCAGGAAATACATCAATGAAGTCAGATAGGATCTTATCCTTGCTGGGGGATAGGGGTTCATCCTTTTTTTGGGGGGTTGGATGGGGGACTTCATTGTGCGCTGGTGATGTTGCTTGAGACCCAGATAATGAGAGGGCGTTCATCTTCATTGGGATATGGGGCCACTCTGGTGGTAGCAAACCTAATGCAATGCACCCGGCCTTGCTCAACAACGGGTCATTACAACCTTTCACCAGATGAACTGCTGCATCATACTTGTGATCACCACGCCGGATAATCAAACGGGCAATGCCATAACTTGTCATGCCCTTGCCATCTGCCCCCACAAGCTGATCAGTGTCTTCCAGTACCTCAAATGTACCTGTTCCACCTAACGATGCAAGTGCTTCTCCACTCATCGCATCACAAAATGCACCAGGGTCCGGCAGCCAAGCAAAGGCATCAGTGCTTCTAAAGTTATGAGTCGTTTGCAAGAGAACTTTCTCTTTACCTTTTGATTGTATACTGCCAACAACTAGGGGGGAGGGAGAAATTCGGATACAGTTCGCTTCCTTAACTGTCTTCTGCTGTATATTTGGACAATACCTGCGATAATGGCCGGTTTCATTACAATTAAAACAGCTTACATCTTTAGCTGGGCATGGGTTTGTTGCATCATGTGGCTTTCCACCACAATTACTGCAGTCATCAGCAGAAGGTAGTTTGCTGCTATAACTCTGGTAGCGTTTGTTGCGAGGGGGCCGTCCTTTCTGGGAAGGGGTTCTGTTCCCTTTTGTCTGAGGCTTCATATGGTTCACGCCTGAGCTTACTTCTCCTGTAGCAATGTTCAAATGCTCTTGTGTTTCCTTACTGGCCTCCATCGCACGACATATACACAGGGCTCTTTCAAGGGTCAGTTTTGCAAAAGGTTCCTCTAAGAGTTTCTGTTGTGAAATACGGTCCTTGACCCCACAAACAAGTCGATCACGCAAGCGATCATTTTTCATTTTGAGGCCATCACCACATGACCGATCACAATGGGCACACAAACTGAACTCAGGGTATTCACATGACTCAACCAGCATGCGAAGGGCTGCCAAATAACTATCTACCGACTCCCCAGATTGTTGTGTCCGATTATAAAAGGCTTGGCGATCAAGGAGGGGGTTACGATTTTTCCTCAAATATTTGCTGATGTGATCTAGTAATACTGTTGTATCATCTACAGCTTCATCAATACCTAGCAGGCCATTATCCCATAGCTGCACCCAATGATCATGCAGGGCACTTCGGAGAATCTGTTGCCTACCTCTTAGAGAGCAATCAATGGCTAAGTGGGTAAGCTCTGCAAAACCTTCATAGCTTTTCCGCCATGTGCGAAATACTGCAAGTGTGGTTTCCTCAGGGGGCATTTCAATAGGGGAGTGTCCATCTTCTTTGCTGCACCCTGGTGAGAACGAGAGCTGCCACTACTGGGTGATTCAACATCTCCTGGACCTGCTATATGGGGCTTTGCTAAGGTGGTGAACACTTTTTGTTGTTCAGCAAGGGTTAGGAACAATTGTTTTTGTTGCTCTAGTGCAGCCTCTTGCTGGGCTGCTAATTGAAGACTCAATTGATCTTGTTGTTTTTGCTGATTAGATATCATTGTCATCATCATATGCAGGGTCTGCTGCATGGGGTCTACTACTTCAGAGGGGTTTAAAACTGGTGGATTACTTGGGGGCTCTAGAGGGGGTCTTGGGACAGCCTCGTTTTCAGCCTCGAGAGCAGGTTTTTGTACTGCTTGAGATCGTGTTTCCGCCATTTTGATTGTTTGGACACGCTGCAACTGTTGTTCTGCAGTGTTTTAGATAAGCTTAACTGTGATATCTATCTTGCTTATGTCAAACACACCTTGAAAGACTGTTTCTTCTTTAGTTTTCCTTTAAATGTTGTATTTTACGGCCATAAATCATAAAGGCGGTAGGACAACAATGGCGGCTATCGAAGAGATTTAACCAACGTCGTATCGTCGATATAATGGCTTCGTTGCGGCCCAATAACAACCAATGCTTAGAAAATTATCTTTGTGGATATAACAACGGTGTTTTATACTTTCATTCAGAACTTATTTCGTAAGTTTATTATCTACTGCGCCATGTACAAGAGACAACAAGTAGCACGTGTTGAGTCTATAAAAGTATAATTGAACTCACTCGTCAACTGACGAAACATAGATATACAAACGAGGTTAGCATAATATCAGATGCTACTACACTGATTATTACAGCCAGTGTTAAATTGTACAGTACTGCAATGAAAGTTAATTAAAATATAGAAGCAATTGCAATTCCAACTTCCACTTCATCAGTGACAACAAATAAATTAAAATATTAATAATAATAATGCGCATTGACAGTAATTAATGAAATAAGATGTAAAGATGATAAATAGTTTCTCGTTCTATACTTTTTCAGAAGTCACTTGAGTCAAATGTTGAATAACCACGTTATGGATAAAAAATAATCAATCAAATTTTTTCGGGATGTGACAGTGTTGTTAGGTGGAACATAATAAAATTTAGACAAACCCCCAAAAATTGTTACCTTGCAGCTTTATGACACTCGGGTTAGAAATGTTTCTTTGATTTTTTTTTTTTGGGGGGGTGTATGGCTATTTAACTTCCACTTTTCACTTCTCAACTTTTTGCTTCTTTGAACAGCAAAAAATAAAATAGAATAATTTCTGAATTAAATTTGGCTTCAATCATCTTTTCTACATAGATTTCTTCATGCATTTATTTGAACCAGTTAAGTCAGATGATTCACAACTCAATATAAGCATGCATTTGCATGCAACTCGAAATCTAGTGAGTTAAATGTATGTCTTGATAGATATGACAGTCCAGTAGTTGTTAATCAGCATTCGATATTATATTGAATTATTTATTGTGTAATTGATTTTATTGTTGATAATATTCTTTGCTTTGAATTGCTTTTAAAAAATTATCTTGTTGATTGTGCGTAATATCTGTTGCATGTTTTGATAAGGCATTATTTGTATGTTTAAACGAATCAAATTATAAAGGAGAAGGAGAATTATGTCTGCTTTCGATATATTAAATGATACAATTTAACATAGAATGTGTAATTACTTGCCAAGAAGATTCCAATTAGCTAGAATATGGGAGTATAATTAATTAATGTCTATAACGCATATTGTTATTATTGTTTCAGTATATAGTTTGTTTGTAAATATATAGCAAATCTCCACCAAGTTCAGAAGGCTTTATAAAATATAGCTAAATAAATACACGTCGGGTTCACAACTTGTAGGGTTCGGACATATATATTACTACATAGTTATTATCACAGTTGTTATTATAATGATGTATTAGGGTGTTGACCCTACAACGGTTACAAAGAAAGAGAGAGATTACATATTACAGTTGATTATTTACATGTAGAGAAGAATATGATAAACGGAAGTTACAAATATATATGACAACAAACAAACCACTGCATAGGCTCCCCCTACAAAAGACAGAGTCACAGTAAACAAAAACATGAATTGAATTATAAAAATCATTAAAACTAGATATGAATTAAATTTATATATGTCTCGATAGATACGACAGTCCAGTAGTTGTTAATCAGCATTCGATTGTATATTGGATTATTTATTGTGAAGTTAAACGACGTTATTCTTGAAATGTTGTTTGCTTTGAATTGCGTTTGAAAATTATCTTGTTGATTATACGTAATATCTGTTGCATGTTTTAATAAGGCATAATTTTTATGTTTAATTGAATCAAATTATGAAGGAGAAGGAGAATTATGTCTGCTTTTGATATATAAAATGATACAATTTAACATAGAATTTGTAATTACTTGCCAGGAAGATTCCAATTAGCCAGAATATGGGAGTATAATTAATTAATGTCTATAAAGCATATTGTTATTATTGTTTCAGTATATAGTTTGTTTGTAAATATCATCATTGACTGACTTGACACTTTAGAAATAGTTATGAAATGTAACGGGTTGCTCAAGTTCTACCACGAAAAAGGAAAGTTGATGCTAAGAAGCGAATTAGTTGTTGAAATATCAGCGATTAATAGGTGGAATATTCTCGCAAAACCAATTGATAATAAATGAATGACTATAGCAAATCAGAAGGCTTTAAAAAATATAGATAAATAAATACATGTTGGGTTCACAACTTGTAAGGTTCAGACATAGATAAAACTACATAGTTATTATATATGATGTATTAGGATGTTGACCCTACAACGGTTAAAAGAAAAGAGAGAGATTACATTTTGCAGTTGATTATTTACATGTAGAGAGCGATGTGATAAACGGAAGTTACAATGTATATATGACAACAAACAAACCACAACACATTCATTAGTGTCAGCATTTGTTGTGAAGTCATGATGAAATACAAACATTTTAAATGTGAACAAAATATTTAAGTTATAGATTTACAACAATTGCAGCGTAATATTTTTTCCCATCTGAAAATATCCTCAATATTAAATGTAGCTTTATCCTATCACAAAAATGCTTCGTTATAGACAGTAGGCTACATATTTTGTCTTTAGTTCCATTCATAAAAGCAAACAAACAGATCACTTTCATTCATCCTTCTTTTGCTAATAGTTATGAGAATATTCCCCTCACTTTTAAAACATATTAGGAAAACAATAAAACTCTGCGGGAAATATGTTTTTTGCTCCGTTCTATTAAATTAAGGAAGAATCAAAGCAACAATTGAGTGGAAAACGATTCCCGGGAAAATACAAATACTTTAAGATATCAACTTCAAAATTTAAAAAGCTATGCTCGAAGACACACACACACCAGGGCTATTTGTGATAGGATATGATGCCAGAGACAAACGCAGATGAATTCATAAAAGCTATACACAATAAAGTTGCACATGGTTATAAATAATTAATATTGTAAAACAAAGGTGTGAGATCTGAACCGATTGCAAGAAACAAACACAGAGAAAGACAAAATCATAACAAACTATATTTTTATTATATATGATAAAGTTGTATAATGGTTACAAATAACAAACATTATTGACCTAATTCAAGAAATTACAATTCCCAGTAGTTGATAAAGTAGCTGTTTTCCAGCTCTGAATTTCTCCAGTTTTTCACACAAACAAACTACCGTACCGTATACGTTTAATGAAATGAGGTGTACAAAGATTTTTACCGTATGAGGAAATTATAAGGCAGATCACAACTCTGCTCATGTGTGGCAAATGTTAAAAAGGCCTGGGAAAAGCAAATCGAAATTTTATGGGGGGACTGGTGCGGCCAGACAGTAATCATAAACAACGTTTACAAGAAATCAAACCAAGCAATCAAATTGCAGGATCATGTCGCAATATTTTATAATGTTTAAACCCTTTATCTCGAATCCTTTACATCACAATAATTTGGCCTAGGTGCTTGGTTGGTTGAAGGTTGGCAGCAAAATACGATAGCTAGTTGACCAATAGCAGACCTGACACCACCAACCAAGCTCCAGTCACACTGCTAAGTCAGTGGAATTCCTAGTTATACTTACCTTTGTCAACCAACAAGGGATGGAATTAACAGCACCTGAATTAACCACATCAACAAATAACAATAGCAACAACATTAAATTTGTCTTAATATACAAACTAGACATCATTTGTTGAGATGAATGGCTTTGACATAACAGATCATAGGATACATACAGTCACAGATCAAACAAACCACTCGATAAGCATAAACTCCTCATTAACTTTCCTAAACCATTCAGTGGCACGTTGAATCAAAGAAAAAACGATATAGTCCTGAACTGCACTGATAAGGGGCTTAATCTAGGGTCCTAGGAAGTAAGAACTAACGGGGTCATGCTGTTACATGTGCTCAATTCAGCAGCAAGGCAGATTGCTTGTCTACAAGTAGACTTTGTGCCATGTAACAAAAGAGCTAAGCAGCGGGATTCAAAGATAGTGTTTAACCTCAGTAAAATTTCATTTAACTACAATATATTTCTGTTTGACTACCATGCAGATGTACCACAGTTCACAGCTAATTGGAGTTGAACATCTGTCTCAATTCCTTCTCAATGATAAAGGAACATGTTTCATACTTTTTATATACCAGTACAATTATACTGATAAATCCATATCAATATTTGATGTCAACCATTGTGCAGTCTTGATTGAATAACAGAGTGATTGATTAAATCAATTGATGATATTTAAAGAAAAAACATGTTTAGTTTTGAAAATTGCAGCAAGTAAACATCAAAACGTTTTTAAAATGTTAAAAGGTTAAATTATTGAAACTGACTTCCATTGTATGTCTTTGCTGTGAATTTCTGAGATGTCCTAAAAATGTTCTACATGATTTTTCAGGATCAGTTGAGTAACAATATACATCTTGGCATTATGCCACTGTACTATCTGTTGTATATTATACAAATTGATTAAAGATGAAATAATTACAGTCGCCATTCTATTGCTATTTTTAGATGTGGTACAAAAGTTTAAAGAAAATCAAAACGGTAAGATGTTAGACATGCTGCTGTCAATTTCTAATGGTATGGTCCTATAACAATTTATAACTGTTGAACATCATTATGGTTTGTAAAGAATTTGTACACTAACTTTTTAATTCTAATCTTACCGTCATGTGTGCAGTTTTACGATGGAATAAACTTTTTATTTCTCGTTTAATAAAAATAAACTGTCAGTACGTTTGTTGTACATGGATGAATATATTCTTATCAAGAATAATACCTAAATACAATGAATGCCCCATGCAGGTTTTATTGCACGTTTTTATTGGTATTATATAACACGGTGGAAAATTCAACATTTTGCATCAAAGCAGGAACGAATCATGGTCTTTTGAAATATCATAATCCTAAAAGTATTCTTTTGTTGCTATCCTCTACTTGAAATGTTTTAAGGAGAAACTACTAATAAACAATAGTTAATATAAAGTAAATTTAAATGTTACATTGAATGTTGTTTTAAGAATTTGATAATGGTGAAATTTGAACATTTATACTTTTGAATATTGTTGTTGTTACTTTGTTTGTTGTTTGTGTTTTAATTCTGGAACTGTTCAAAGCACGTTTATTGACTTATTTCTGTTCTCAATTTCTGTTTTCTTTGTATGTGCTGTTGATGAGGATCAATTTTTAAACATTTTTATGACAAGTCTCAATTCACAAATAAACTGTACAATTTTATTTCGAGGTTGGGACAACCACAAGGCAATTATAAACAATGTTTTTACAAACCACTTCCAACCAATCAAATTGCAGGATTATTACATAGAAGTTTAATTTTTTTGTCATACAAATATCATGTTAATCTGTTCCTCTTATGCTTAGACCAAACTGAAACAAGAAAAGACAGAAATCGTGAAGATGAAAAAGAAGAATTGATTGAAAAATGTGAGTGAATTAATATTCTTGAAATAGATAGGTGTATTGTATTGTGTATTCGGTTATGTTCAAATACGAATAACTGCTTCCTTATCTCAAATATTTTAAACATTATAAACAATGTCTTTACCGAAACATTTCCAACCTATATTTCATTACATTTCCATTTTAATCAAATTGCAGGATTATGACACAATATTTTATAAGATATTATATCATACAAATATCATCTAATCTGTTCCATCTAAAATCTTGAAATTCAACTAACACATGCATATATATTTTATTCTGTTGTACTAAAGCGATTTACAAAGGCAATTTCTACACCCTATTCAACGCGTTATCTCTTTCAGTATCTATGCATCATTGAAATCATTTCACTTTGATTTTTCCCAGTGGAAATTTTTGCAACAATGGATTCTGAAATACTGATATCAATATGGGAAATTTTAGTCGCATCATCCAATTCAGATGTCCTTGTCTAGTATATTTGAACAACAATTATGCTGTTGGAATGCATTGTTTTTTGAAGGCGACTAACTCCCACTCTTGTTTGATCCCCTCTGTTTCCGTGGCTATTTCGTCTATAAAACAATACTGATTCCACCAAAAGTCTCCCTATAAAGATTTCCAATAGCAGTAAAGTAAATTGCAAATATTTTTACATTGAATGATCCCCAAGGGCAAATCAGCGTATGACCATTGTCAGCGTATATCGTTATATATAAGTTATATGTGAGGGGATAAGTTTATTTTTCAATTAAGAGATGGTTTTGTACGTGGCTAATTGTCAAGTTTTGATTTTGTCACATAATACCGAGTTGGAGATTTGACAGATACATAAGGACGGCTTAAACGGATGAATAGACACAGACAATAGACCCAATTTGTTATGCCAAACAACAATGCTTCTAACTTACTTCTAAGGTTAATGTAAATAGGTAATATCGATAATAGAAATGATGTTTAAAACTACATATGTATAAGAAAAATGAGATGATGGTTAAGTATATGAGTAAAAACTACAATTGATAATGATAGTTCTAATGACTTTAAAAACAATTTGATAAATTTGCGCATATTGTGTGTTTTCTGCGTCTAAAAAGATTGCTCTGGGCATACCGAGCCCTTTCCACCAACTGACGCATACGTGTCAATTAAACAATATATTAAAGATCAAATGTCAATCAATCATAGCGCATGCGTAAATACGGCAATGAAGCTGTAGTATAATTGACCCCCCACCCAATGTACTTATAGAGAAAATGAGTATATTTAAAGATAGTTAAACTCATCACCAGTGGATGAATTGTTTGGCCTACATAACTGTTTTGTTGCGGCTATTAAATTTAACTGAAAATCCTCTATGAGTTATTCCCACCTTAAAATGTTCCCATAGTCATCTCCTGAAGACATTCAACGCCATAATTGTACAGCTGTAGAAGCCAATTGGCCGACGATTGCTTGAAAGTTGTTATTCTTATTGCAAGATTCAAGTTTTCTTTAGTTTGCAAGATCAATGATGAAGATACACCGTTATCCAATCCATGTAATTTGATCAACAATCAGTTGCTTCAATATCAAGTTTGTAGTTACAAATTTCTACAAAATGTAGATGGATTTGCAGCCCTTCAAAATAATATATTAATATTTTTATTCTTTTTTAGTTTACCCAATGGAAAGTGTTCCACGTGGCATATGTGTTATTATAAACAATGTTGAATTTAACAAAGGAACGGAACTGGATGACCGGAAAGGCAGTGATGTAGACGTGGAGAGACTAGAAGAGACGTTTAAAAAGCTGAAATTTCATGTATCTATACATCGCAATCTGAAAGCCCGTGATATCATTGATTTGGCAGCAGAGTTAGGATCACAGGATCACACTGAGTACAATTGTTTTGTCATGTGTATTCTCTCTCATGGTGATGAAAACGTTGTTTATGGTGTTGATGGGAAACAAGTTAAGATTCATGGCATAAGGATGAAGTTTGATGGAAGGCATTGCCCATCCTTATTAGGAAAGCCAAAGTTTTTCATTATTCAAGCATGTCAAGGATCAAAATACACCAAGCGTGTAACAAGTGATGGCCCATCAGAAGTAAATAGTGATACTGTATCGCAAATGAATGTTTATTCAGATGGCAAATCTGCAAGAATTACTGATAACGACGACACAGACTGGTTAGTGTGGGTCGCTGCAACACCAGGTATGTCATAACATCTTCATAATATTTATAAACAAGTATGATAAGACATTGTGAGTATTCAAAATATGATAATATCAACGGAATTAATACACGGCTTCATTTTTCATGAACCTGTGTTGCCTTGTGGGACTTGGATGACAAGGCAATCAGTATCAGTTTAGTATAGCAGACATAAAAGTCAATTCTGTGGCAAGGAAAATACGATTATATTATGCCCTTCAGGTGTTGATGATTCAACTATCACTAGCTCATAAAGTGACAATAACATTTCAAGCATTACCATTTCACAAAATGATAATGAACTTTCAGGCAATTTCATATTCATTAACCAGTTGGTAAACAAGTTCAATGAAGTGTTCATGAACTTATGGATTTTTTTCACAAGGTAAGGTTGACCTTGCAATAGAGGTCAGCACAGAGACATACCCATCTTCTACATTAACATGTACCAATCCATCCGCTTGCATTGAGTAGCTCAAGGGGATCTACATTACTACACCGTCTACATTTCTTTATTATTTAACTCAATGGGGTTGAATTCAGCTTCAAAAATGGATTATTTACATTATCATTTTGTTGATAATTCCCTATAATGGCAACACACATAATGGCCGTTGGTAAACCAATCAAAGTTTTCAAATGTCAGTGCCGTATCTGGTTGTTGTAAACTGTGTTAACATGTAGCCAATCAACTCTGGAGCGCTATCTGTAATTCCTTTGATAATATTTGTAAAATGATCATGGATGTGCTGAACATATCTTTTCTGTCTGGGTTATTTATGCAGTCTGGTTGTGAGTAATACCAATATCACACCCGTATTCCTTGAATATATATTGCGGCTATGTTACTATGTCTGTGCGAGTTATTTTAGATGAGCTTTTTGGATTCTTACTACATCACCAGTTCAATTAAAAGTACACATGACACGGAAAAGTGTTATCACAGATTCGAGTAGCTGAAGCTAAATGATGAAGAATGATGGCAATGATTTCTTAGTTTGAATGCGTATAAGCGGAGATATTGAATGTTAAATCTACCCTATTATCAATCAGTCACTTTTTCCAAACACGGAACGACAGTCGGAATGACAAGAGGGCTTACTGTAGAAAAAAGGTCAAGTTATCATTATCAAAAATCGTATCTCCTTTCTTGCGAAATCAAAATTCTCTAACATCCAAGTCTTAAGAATTCACACATTTTTGATGTGTGGGAAACAAAGGATTTTGGGTTTCTGAAAAATCATCCATCAAATTTCGCCTAATCCATCAACTGCATGTGTATTTCTGTTCTTTGTCATTACATACAACAAGTGCTTTCAACATTTCAGCCGTGTCTTCTTCATCTTCTTCGAGTGTAATAAATATGAATACAAACATTTGCAAGAGTGTGATAACCATTTAAAACTCAATTTCAATTCAATATTTTTACTTGTTTCCTCGTATTGAATGAAAACATCACAATGCTACTCTTACTCAAATGGAGACAGCGTTTGTGGATATTGTGGCTTCCTATTCTTCTTCAGCATTGAACAAAACATTATCGTCAAATGTTGTCAGGAATTTTTAAAAGTGTTCAACCTAGGAGATTCAAACACATGGACCAACCAACCAAATTGCAGGATTACTTTTGATTATGACGTCATATTTTAGAACACTAGTTTATGATTAGTCCATTCATAAATCATAAACTTGCTAGTCTGTGAACTGGAAAGTTAGTAATAGTTTATAATTAGTTCATGAAGTGCTCACTTAATGATCATAAACTTATTTATTAATAGTTCATGAACAGGAATATCAGTATTAGGTACTAATTACTTCATGAAGATGTTCACTAATATATTATAAAGTGTTTATGTAACAACCTATATACAGGCGACTATGAGTTAAGATGGGAACGGACTGTAGAGATCCCGCAATCCTGAATAGCTGATTGGTATATTTGATTATGGTAATTGTGAGCCGTTTTACTATAACGATAATACAAATCGGAACACACTCACCGAACTAACGAAGTATAAGAAACTCCGGAGTTGATTGATCAATGTCGAATACCATCGAAGAGACACACCAAATTCAGTAATGACGCGTCTTTATATTTTCTCCAATGTATTTCATGAATATTCGGTAAAATTGAATACAATGGACTAAAACTTGTAATAATGATAATATAACCTGATCAACTATATAACTGTGATCAATTTGAAAACTCTAAACAACAACTGGTAAATAGTACATTTACATGAACCTTTATAGTATTTTCTAGGTTACATTGCAAAAAGTGGTGCAATATTAATTTTGATTACATAAACATTAATATTGCTGAATCATACACTAATTTGTTTCTCTAATTACTTTTACTTTATATTTAACTAATAATATACGATTTATTCTAGTTTATGACGTTTATGATATGTATAATGATTACGTTATCTTGAAATGGAGGCTACTGGTAAATGTTCTATTGTAAGCGTATGTCGCCAACAATAGTTGATTTATAGCTCATGAACTGGACTATCAGTATTAGGTAATAATTAGTTCTTGAACTTGTTCCTTAATATATGATGAACTGTTTATTTATAGTTCATGAACTGGACTATCTGTATTAATTCATAATTAGCTCATGAACTTGTTCACTAATAGATGATAACTGTTTATTTATAGTTCATGAACGGGACTATCTGTGTTAGTAAATAATTAGCTCATGAGCTTGTTCAGTAATAGATTATAAACTGTTTATTTATAGTTCATGAACTGGACCAATATTAATAGTTCATGATCAATCAAATAGTTTTTGGACTAGAAAAGACATATTTAACATTCTTCCAGTTCATGAAGTAGTTCCTTAAATTTTCGTACTATTTCATGTTTGCAAACTGCTTCTGAAGTTTCTCAGGGGTAACCGTAGATTTATTTGATGCAAGCTTTAAACAATAAAAATGTTCTTAAAACAGGGATACAGATATCATGAAACTTTATCATAATATTCTTCTTTATAGGTAAAATGTCATGGAGAGATGAAAATGCTGGCACTTGGTTTATATTTGACGTGTGTAACTTTCTTAATGAATATGCAGCAGAGTTTCCTGTATCAGGGATATTCACATTGATGAATGACAATGTGTCAAAACGTGAAGACAAAGCAGAAATTAAAACAAAACAAAATACACATGTAGAAGTGGATGCATATGTGAATTATAAAAGGATAGACTCTTTGAGACGCAAATGGTACCTTGCAGGCAATGAAACTAAAGGTAGAAAAAGGAAGCTATCTGATTAAATCAATTGAAATATTGATTTTTGACTCATGGTTACGTAAGTGACCTTGAGTCTATACTGTCATGGTGGAAACGTTTTCATTTCATTTTTGACTAAATCTATTGTTCTTTTGAAATAACGTTCAACACACTGCTTTGCGTGCTAACAAAGGACGAACAAAAAACGATTGCGCAAGAAACACCATTTTATTGTTAAAAATACAATGGGCATGCTGTGTGATTATTCTAAATTTTTAGCCCAATTTTTTTGAGAAAATTTTTTTTCCATTGCCCGCCATGATGGCCGACTCACAGCTTAGCGAGATTACAATTGCATTTTTAAATGAAATGTTTCTAATACTCCTGGATTAGTTTACATCGTGATTATCTCTTCATTGGTAGAACACATGATTGTTTTCTTCTTCTCGTCATTTGAAATGGTTAATGAAAGATTTTAATCGTTCTGTAACATCACTATTTGAGGTGAAACTTCGAAGATAATTATTGTTGTGATTTGACCATGAGAACTTTTGAACCGACAATTCATCATTTGGTTGGGGGCTTAGACAAGACAGTATTATATATTTATTGTTTGTATTGTTATCTGAAGTTATTTATTACATCAAACTGCTAAGCCAGTCGTCATGGTTTTATTTGGTTTATTAAAATGTTTTAATTCTGCTGCGACATCACCTTAAGAAGAGACAATTTCGCACGTCATTTACAACTCACACCTGTATTATAAGTAGTGAAAATCATTTGATTTGTTATTATGTTGGTATGGTCTAGTGGTAAAGCGTTTGCATTAGGCGTGCGGGGTCTTGGGTTCAATCCCATCGGTCTGCATAACATTTTTTTCTTTTTTCTTTGATTTATTATTTGGATATTGTTATAATTTGTTTCATTTGCTTGAAGTTGATTTTTTTTATTTGATCTGATTTTTATATCATTCGATTGGATTGATTTACTTTTTTGAATTTGATTTGATTTTTCTTTGCATGATATATTTTTGACAAAAAAATTTGGCTAAAAATTGGGAATAATCACACAGCATACCCATTGTATTTTTAACAATAAAATGGTGTTTCTTGCGCAATCGTTTTTTGTTCGTCCTTTGTTAGCACGCAAAGCAGTGTGTTGAACGTTATTTCAAAAGAACAATAGATTTAGTCAAAAATGAAATGAAATGAAAACGTTTCCACCATGACAGTATAGACTCAAGGTCACTTACGTAACCATGAGTCAAAAATGAGAAGGCACACCGATAGGATTGAACCCCGGACCCCACGTGCCTGATGCAGACGCTTAACCACTAGACCATACCAAGATCGAATAACAGCGTGATTTTCACTACTTATAATACAGGTATGAGTTGTAAATGACGTGCGAAATTGTCTCTTCTTAAGCTGATGTCGCAGCAGATTTAAAACATTTTAATAAACCAAATAAAACGATGACGACTGGCTTAGCAGTTTGATGTAATACATAACTTCAGAAAACAATAAATATATAATACTGTCTTGTCTAAGCCCCAAACAAATGATGAATTGTTGGTTTAAAAGTTCTCATGGTCAAAACACAACAACAATTATCTTCGAAGTTTCACCTCAAATAGTGATGTTACAGAACGATTAAAACCTTTCATTAACCATTTCAAATGACGAGAAGAAGAAAACAATCATGTGTTCTACCAATGAAGAGATAGTCACGATGTTAACTAATCCAGGAGTATTAGAAAACATTTCATTTAATAATGCAATTGTAATCTCGCTAAGCTGAGAGTCGGCCATCATGGCGGGCAATGGAAAAAAATTTTTGACAAAAAAATTTGGCTAAAAATTGGGAATAATCACACAGCATACCCATTGTATTTTTAACAATAAAATGGTGTTTCTTGCGCAATCGTTTTTTGTTCGTCCTTTGTTAGCACGCAAAGCAGTGTGTTGAACGTTATTTCAAAAGAACAATAGATTTAGTCAAAAATGAAATGAAATGAAAACGTTTCCACCATGACAGTATAGACTCAAGGTCACTTACGTAACCATGAGTCAAAAATGAGAAGGCACACCGATAGGATTGAACCCCGGACCCCACGCGCCTGATGCAGACGCTTAACCACTAGACCATACCAAGATCGAATAACAGCGTGATTTTCACTACTTATAATACAGGTATGAGTTGTAAATGACGTGCGAAATTGTCTCTTCTTAAGCTGATGTCGCAGCAGATTTAAAACATTTTAATAAACCAAATAAAACGATGACGACTGGCTTAGCAGTTTGATGTAATACATAACTTCAGAAAACAATAAATATATACTACTGTCTTGTCTAAGCCCCAAACAAATGATGAATTGTCGGTTTAAAAGTTCTCATGGTCAAAACACAACAACAATTATCTTCGAAGTTTCACCTCAAATAGTGATGTTACAGAACGATTAAAACCTTTCATTAACCATTTCAAATGACGAGAAGAAGAAAACAATCATGTGTTCTACCAATGAAGAGATAGTCACGATGTAAGCTAATCCAGGAGTATTAGAAAACATTTCATTTAATAATGCAATTGTAATCTCGCTAAGCTGAGAGTCGGCCATCATGGCGGGCAATGGAAAAAAATTTATGTCAAAAAAATTTAGCTAAAAATTTAGAATAATCACACAGCTTGCCCATTGTATTTTTAACAATAAAATGGTGTTTCTTGCGCAATCGTTTTTTGTTCGACCTTTGTTAGCACGCAAAGCAGTGTGTTGAACGTTATTTCAAAAGAACAATAGATTTAGTCAAAAATGAAATGAAATGAAAAAGTTTCCACCATGACAGCATAGACTCAAGGTCACTTACATAACCATGAGTCAAAAATATCAATTGATCTACCCACGTGGTAGTTTTGACCTACAGAATTTGAGGAAATTTTGCCTGTGTTTCAGGGTCGTAATCTCAAAAATATGTTCGCAAATATGTTCGCAGAAATTGCATGCGTTGTGCTCAGTCTTGACATCTGATTGGATAAATTCAAAGTAACTTCACTAGGCGGTTCTAGATATTTCTGCAGTTTTATTCAACGGTCTTGTTCTCGTGTGACTATCAGCGTTGAAGCATCAGAACAAATTCAAAGCAAATCTACTCTGCTATAAACCATGTTTATTGCAATGGTCATGAAGAAAGAGACAAACCATGTTTATTGCAATGGTCATGACGACAGAGATTACCTATTTTATCAAGACTTTCTTCGAATTATTACGAATTGATCCCTAATCAACAACGAGATATTTTTGGAAGAATGAATTGGAAGGCAGATAGATTTACACGCAGAAATTATACGCAGTAATTAGAAATTGTACAAACTGGTAGAGAACTCGGAGGAAATGTGTAAGTACGTCTGTTATATAAATAACGTTGTTTATATCATTTCAACCTGAACTTAATTGTGTCGCAATTTCCAAGGTCGACAAAGAATAAATAAATTTGAACCTGACAAAAGCAACCAGAAAGAGGGCAAAGTCAGACAAGCCATAACAATTGTTTATATTTGAAATAATTGTGATTGTAGTTCTGATTTAATTTAATTTCGATTTACAGTGTTATGAGAATGAAATTTCAAAATTAAAATTGCGTGTCTCGAAACTGTAATTTGTCGTAGACAAGTGTTCAAAGCATGTCACTACTGTGTTTGAATTTGTCACGCTATTGGATTCTTCTGACTGCTTGTCCGTCCTTTTTGGGTTCATTTTGCTGCTATTAGTCTCTGGCAAATTGTTGTAAATCTAACCTGGCATCAAAATTTGAGTACCGAAATTAGAAAGCACAACAAGCCGGCCCAACTGTTGACATAAAATATAAGGCAATGGAACTCAATTCTACAACTATTTACCTTGAAAACTTATACCTGGAATAGACAATGAACTTAGCTTTGTGGATTTCTTGATCAAAGTGGTAAACTCATTTCAAATACCAGGACTATAGGGATTTCTAATAAAATGGAACAGCTTATAATCGATATAAATCCCGGATAAATTCATCAATTTTATATAACACTACACCCTTTCAAGAGTGGATATCCACTTATAGTTCATACATGTATGTTTTATTTGTGGATTGTCATTTTTTTAATGTTGCAGATTGTAGCTGAATTGTATATTGGATATTGAAGACTAATTCTTGATGAAGTGAAGTTCAATATAATTATATATATTTAACTCAAAATAACCATTACAATTTAACATTTATTGTCATTGTATGTTTATCGTTATGTGATATTTTGACTGACTCCTTTCTTCTTACTCAATCTTTCTTTGATGTACAAAATGGGCGTGGCAAATGACGTAATTAATTTTGACCCCCATAAAATAATTCCTGGATCCGCGCCTGCTTCTGTCCATCTCTGATATAGAAGGAAGATCAAAGTCATTGAGTGATTTTCCTTTCGCTTGCAGTTTGTTTTGTAAATCCAAAAGAACCAACACTTTCAAATTAATATCTGTAGACTGGGGTTACTGATATCTAAAGGTTACTCATCCAACCATTCAAAAACATGTGCTTCGTAAAGTTTTAATGGATCATTTGCTTCACAAAATAGCAATATAGCAGCAAATAGATCCCTGATTTGCTTGGAATATTGAGAAGTGGCAGCTTCCGACAAAACCATATCCCATTCATCATCATCTCGAAGTAGTCCAACCTCACGGCAGACACTCTTGAAGTTGAGATATGAAGTACCGTTGAGTTGTAAAAGATCTGAAAAGCTTATTTTCCCGTTGCAATGGTTGTGATGCAACAATATTCTGAGGTAGAATTCATCACCAGTCATGGGATGAATTGTGTGTACTCGACCAATTATAGCACCAAACCCTCTCTTTCTATGATGCCATTTCCCTTGTCTCCACGTTATGAATTTTGGAAAATCAACATACTTGATCATTGTTCTGGACTGCTGCCATTTGCCGATCAGAGCCCTTGGTAACATATTTATATAAATATTTTGCTGCCATTGGTGAAACACATGCTTCTACATTGATGTGAGCTTCGTAACGAAAAAGTAAATAAGGATTATAAGGCACTGCCCATTGATTGTCGATTGCTCTACCCTCATGTTCAACTACGCGACCCCCTTCATTTATTAATCTTCTACGATAAATTGGGTAAAATGCGTTGTCATCCCATTCCGTATCAGATGTTAATGGCTTTGGGAATCCTCTTGCACATCTCCCCATTTAGTCTTTGCATACTGCACTGCAACGATGGATCATTTTGGACAAAACCAGCTCCAATAGCCTCTTGGCTTGATCCCTTTTTGGTCCTTCTGGATGCAAATTGGGATCAGGTGGAATTGCAGCAGAAATAATGTTATCAACATCTGAAGCAGTGTGGAGTCGGTCATCGTCTGTCAAGATAAATAGAGTATGGGTGTGTGGAAGTCCTCTTTACTGGAACTCTGTTACTGCGACGTTTCCTGCCCTTCTTCAAAAGATTGAGTTTTTTGTTACATCGTCCATCATTTGATTTAAATTGAAAACCCGATCAACTAAATCAGGTCGATCTTCTGATGTCTGGCTTTGGAGTAGAGAGCTTTGAATCTATGGCCAGTAAGGGTTGCAAGTAAATGTGATGAAAAGGTCATGCTTGTGAAATTCCCTAGTTATTGCTATGGCATTTTGAAACTGTTGGTGCATGTTACGTGGACTTCCAGGAATAAGGGGATAGAAAGTATTTAATAAGTATTTATGTTGCTAATATGTAATTCCGTACCGGACCTCTTTGCCGTACTGGACATTTATGCATCTCCATAGTTTCTAAATGCCTGTTGAACATCTTCGCAGATTCTTCTATACTTATCTCCACGAAGTGACTTTTGATTGAACTTGATGTACTGCAGCCGCTGATTTTCTACTTTAGCATACTGCACACATATATATTCCTGGAATGGCCGACAACCTCTGAAACATATAAACAGTCCATTAAATAGGAACTAATGTTTGTGATACAGTTTGGTTTTACCTGAGAATTGTGGAAGGTATTGATCGCATTTGAATTTGAAATGCATAAAATTGTGCAGCTGACATTGATTTTGCCTCACATGCTTGTTTTCGTTCTAAATGCCACCCATCTTCTCCAGTGGGAAAGAACATTACAAAATGGAGTGGGTCAGCTGATCGATGTGTGTCAATAACTTCCTTTACAGGGACACCGTCTTCACTCCTTAGGGGGGTTCGCGACAGTAGCCCCATTTTGAATTTATAATTAGTCATTTTTGTAAGAAAAAAACAATTTAAAGATGGCAGCTTGCTTCGTAAAAAGAAGGGTAAGACTATTTGACAGGCAGTCCAATACGCATGCGCAAAAGTGGATACGTCATACTTCATTAGCCTCACTCCATCACGGCCCTCATTTCCGCGAGGCGCTCCAGTTAGGGCCTAATAAAATTTAAGGTTGAAAGTGTGCCAGAAACCAAAAATATGGTGTGCCCAATCACAGCGCACATTGGTGTCATGTGAGTTACAGCCATGTGTGGTTGGTCGGCCCATCGAAGAACAATACAACGAGGTGTGAACAAGAATTGAAATTTGCTGAATTCAGCTATTTTGAATTTCAACATTTTGTTAACAAACTGTCGAAGAAAACTAAAAAAAGTCAAGTTTACGGTATTATTTTGGAACAAATTGGAGCAGCAGAATTATAAATAATAGATTACATTATTCCGAAGGACTGTATGAACATCATGAAGACTTTTAGTGGGCGTAGAATACAAAATAAAAGCAGAAAACATCATGTTCTGATGGAGTGATCGCCATCGTTGGAAAATTGTAAGCACTTCCATTGTTTTGAATCATGATTTAAATAATCAAAATCAAAGAAATATTCAAAATTTAAAATCAATTCTCCAACATACAGCATTACTCTGATTCAAAATTCCATTTCTCCATAAATATTTAATTAAAAATTGACAATATGACAGAATAAGCGATCGAAATATAAACTTTGAAAATGATTCAGGCAAGTTTGTTTTCATTATTAGCGTTTTATTCACCAACCAGCGCTCGATAAAAATTCACGTGATACAAAGGTGCGCTGTGATTGGGCACACCATATTTTTGGTTTCTGGCACACTTTTTAACCTTAAATTTTATTAGGCCCTCACTGGTGCGCCGCGCTGAAATGAGGGCCGTGATGGAATGGGGCTAATACTTCATTGATTCAAGTGATTGATAAACTGCCTGTCATTTAGCGCTGGGATTTATTTGACAGGCAGTTTTAAAAGAATAATTATTACACTGCCTATCATTTAGGAAGAGGAACTATTTGATGTTAAAATTACATGTTGACAACAACTTCAGCATTCCAATATATTCATTGTTGTATATAAATATATACTACCTTACCGTATTTTGTATGATTAATCTTGTTAGTTAATTGATTAAGTTAGCTAATTGATTGAGTTAGTTCGTAATGTAATTAGTTAATCTAATCGAGCTAATCGAATAAAGTGAACTTGTTTACATCCATAATAGTATGTAAACGAGACCGATAAGTAAACGAGAACATATCTTGTATATAACCAATTGACTTGTTTTCAAATGTTCAGTAGTGTAAACTGTGTAATGTATGAGTGTTAAGGATATCTGACGATGTTCTAATAAATGTTTATTGACTTGAAGCCTGAGTGTTGATTTGGCTACTTTGTTATTGTTTGACTTGATAAGTTTATTGAAGAACTTCAACATTTGACAGGCAGTCTTGGCTTAGAGTAATAAAATGTATATGTTGTTGATTCTGACTGAAAAATTACTAGATTGGTTGCCCATCCAGGAAGCTGGACAATTCGAAGGACATTCTATTAGATAGTTGGTAAAATATTGTTGCTCTGCAAAAATTTTGGCAAAGGAATTATTACTCTTGCCTGCCATTTAACCAACGAGTGTTTGACAGACATCATTTGCAATATTGACTTACATGTTGTTTATAATCATAGAGGTATTATTAAATTGCATGACAGGCAGCCATACATTTTGTTTCAATAATCCTGATCTGTGGTCATGTCAGAAGATTAGGTAGATTGTCTCTCATTTATAATTTAGGACTATTTTACTATTTGACTTATACTTGCGTGCGACTTATATATATGCGCTGGATTACGGTAGTTGAAAAAGGAGCAGTTATCCAGTTCTGAACTTCTCCAGTTTTCCATTCAAACAAACTGCCTTATACGTTTAATGATTTGAGGTGTACAAAGATTTTTACCGTATGAGGAAAATTATAAGGCATATCACAACTCTTCTCCTGTGTGGCAAATGTTGAAAAGGCCTGGGAAAAGCTAAATCGCAATTTTATGGGGAGACTGGTGCAGCTAGACAGTAATCATAAACAATGTTTGCAAGCAATCAAACCAAGCAATCAAATTGCAGGATCATGACGCAATATTCTATAATGTTAATGTTGTTAATGTGATTCAATTTCTCTTATGCTTAGACCAAATTGAATCAATTGCAGACAGAAATCATGAAGATGAAAAAGAAATGCCAATTGAAGAATGTGAGTCAACAATTTTGAAATCGATAATGATTTTCTGAGGGAGCATGCCTACAGACCCCCTTGAAGAAGCCACGTCTTTGGGGTTCCTCCCCATAAATCTCCCTCATTTTTGTCAAACAAGGTTGAGAGCTCTGTTTATGTCCATTTTTGTTTTGCATATGATGTTCATGTGATATCTCTCTGGGAGGCAGCATCCAATATTGGATTATTTGTTGTCCACTCTTATCTATAATTACGATGAGAAATAACTCTAACTAGACAGTCTGATTTTTGACTTTTATTTTTTCTTAATCAAAATGTCGTCTTTATAGCACTGTTTCTATCTTAAGAAATAGATTATTTTTAAAACCTTACCTCCATGTAAAATTAGTAATGCAAGAGTAAGCTTGAAGATCAAATGTGAACATATCTGTAGACAATAACTAATGCCGATGGAAACTATTTAAATGTATACTTTTAGAAAATTAGTTCATAGCTTTCATTGTTTTGCTTAGCATATCAAATGTATAATATTCTGAATCAGGTAGAAAACTATATAAACAAGACTTATTTTGTAGGAAACAGTTTAGATGAAGTAAACGGGAAAGATATACAAATTATTTACGGGAAAAAGTCCCTTCGTTTAACGTTGCACGAAACGTTGTTTGGACAGGCAAACTTTTGCTATCATCAAATTTACAAAACATAACAATATTTTATTTTGTTTTAATTCAGCTAATTGCAGACTTGCATGTGTAATTTTGTATCATGAACTCATGATCTACATCTACGGCTATGTGTTTTCTCCTGCTCTTTTGTTTTGAAATTTGATTTGTTGTAAGATCACCTTAAACCTGATCAAGTAATACCAATGAAAGAGTGTAACACAATAATGAGACACGTGCTGCACAAGCGAACGCGAACGAATCTCATCTATCTCAAAACAGAACATGTGCTAAATACACCATAAATGAATAAGAGGCTATAACATTAAAACGAGGTAAATATCTATATATGCTTACACCCCATCTAGATTTATAAAAATCTAAAAATAATTTTAAAAAGGTAATTTTTTAATAATTAATAATTTTACTCGTAATCATTTAACCACTGAGGTCTGCGTACAGGTCGAACAGGAATGTCTTCTTGATCACTATTATTGTCATTATCATTATCATCTGTATCTTGATTATCATCTTCTACATTATTACCATTATCATCAGATGACTCTGAAAAATTATCACAATCATCATCATTAAGATGTTCATTATCATCAATACTATCACTATCCTCTGAACGCATTCTTAAATGAGAAATATGTCTCAGCGAAATATAATCATTAATTAAAACTTTAACTTTAAAAGCAGATACTTGTTCAATAACGACTCCTTCTAACCAACGACGAAAACAACGTACTTGTTGATCTGGTTTAATCCAAACAGGACAACCAACGTCATAAATAACAATAAATGAATTCTTTTTCACTTCAGGTTCAATTAACTTTAGACGTGGTTTATATGCATAGATACGTTCTGCAGGAGGAATACTATTATTATCAGTTGGTAGATTATTATACCAATAAATGGCGTCATTAATTGAAATAGAAGATCTACTTGCTATTACTTTAATTGTACGATGGTTTCTTTCAATTATTCCGTTTCCACTGGCCTTATAAGCGGCACGTGGAGTTATTAATACATTCTATTCTTTACAAATCGCAATTACACCTTTAGATTTGAATGTACTGTAATTATCAAATAATAATTCATCTGGCGGCCCCCTTTCGCAAAATACAGAATTTAACTGTGTAACAAATTGTTCTTCCCCTTCATTAGATATTTTTCGCCACAAACAAAACCTAGAAGGCCCGCAATCAATAAACGTCATATATTTAAACCCTTCAAACATAGCTACGTCGACAGCAACCCGTTTCCACATTTTATCAACAGACAATTTGCCTTTCTCCCACGTAATAGGTGCAGGGTCGATTGAATGACATTGATTACAAGATTTAATAACATTTTTAATATCAACTTTTGAACAATCAATACCCACATTCCGTGCTAAATATTCCGTCTGAACATATCCGCCATGTGAAACAGCATGAATATCTTTCAAATGCTCAATATCACTGTCCACACAAACTAAACAATCATTATTTAAGTTAACAGATGATAAACGCCAAGAAGACGGTACACGCGTTAAAATTTCGGCTAAATTTTGCTCAGATCTCACCAAGGTAACAGTAATATTTAAATCACCTTTAATAATTGCATCTAATTCAGCCATATTAATATGACTATCATCTCTACGTAGCCACGATGCATCTTCGATGATACACCCATCATTCTCAATACAAACACCTAAGGCCAATGAACTAGCATCACACCAAATACGTAAAGGTGAAGACTTTTCAATTGACCATCGCCCATAGCAGGGATCATTTAAATTAACTTGTTCTAATACATATTGTAATTTTTTACTAATTGCTTCGTCGACCTTTTCATCCCAATTAATATTATTAGTTAATCTTTTCAGCATGCTACAAGTAACTCGTAACCAATTACAAACAGGATTTATACCAACCAGTTTACCACAAAGAGAATATAAATCACGTTTGGTAATATCAACACAATCCGATTGCACACATTCAATCGGATTGGCACGTTTCCACCATAATGAATCTCCTTTTTTCTCAACATCCAACCCAAGCACGCGAACGAAAGAATCGATATTAATACATTCAGGCTGTTTTGAATCTAAACCATATAATTCTAAATGACTTTTAACATCTTGAGATTTAACGACATCTTCATTAACAAATATATCATCTATATAGGAATCAGTACCAGCTTCAACAATCTTGTTTAATGATAAAACCTTTGATAATATCGTTGACATGATCAATGGTGCTGAACTTAAACCAAAACCAACACGGGTCAAACACCAACGACGATCATTAAACATAACTGTTTGAAAAGGCCATAAACTTGGATCTATATGAAGCTGTAAATATGCATCAACAAAATCTACTGTGGTACAATTAATGCCCCACTGACGCCACTTTCTAATTTTATCAAGACAAACGTCACTCCCACCTGAATACACATTAACGTTGACATTCATCTCACGAAAGTCAAAAATAGGTCTAACCTTCTTCTTTGCAGGTTGCTCAACAGCAAACATAGGGATTAATCCTTTCGGTTCACCATGAATATTAACGTCGTATGGTATTAAATAACCTTTTCTAATCCATTCATTCATTTTCAAATTGTAAGCATCACGGACATCAGGTGACATTTGATAAGTAGCGATAGTGTTACGTGATACTGCTGGCTCTTTACCGTCTGTCCATTTCCAGGACACTGTCCATTTAAAACCATCAAAATTAGCAGTAAAATTATCATTATCAATATTAATAGGCAAAGATGCATTAACTTTACTAATAGCAGAAATAACATCGGACTCAATTTTATCACCGATAAGTACTGTACCATTTTTAAAGACTGTTAATCCGCCAAGATTCGTGATAGTATCTAACCCAATAATCCCATTAATATCTCTTACTAATTTCTCAACCACAACACAGCATGCAGACAGTTTACGACGATTAACAATTAATTCAATATTCACGCATCCCACACTTCCGATACTTGCATTGTCCATTAACGTAATTGTATTCTTAACAGGTTGAACTTTCAAAGCCAGTTTTATTGCCAATTTTAAACTAATTATTGTAGTTGAACAACCAGTATCAATCAACATTTCGGTTTAAAAACCATTAACACAAACATTAGTAAATAACAACTCTTTTACTTTCTTGGGGCCGCAGGTGATTCCACATGTGCTACGGCCCCTCGAGCGTTTCCCGATGATGATTTGATGGCACACCCATAAGTGAAATGTCCAACTTGTCCACAAGTAGAGCAACGAATATCTTCACCATCTTCACTAGGTTTAGGACAATTCGTGGCATAATGTCCAACTTCCCCACAAAAGAAACAATTTCTAGACGTCTCCAGTTTGTCGATGTTCTTTTTCTTGTGAAATTTTCCAGACTTCCCCATACTCACTGCTACGATGTCGTGCTCCGGCTCAGCTTCCATTAAAACCCGCGCATGTCGTAATAATGTTTCATCAGATGCATCGCGATATGTTCTTAATCTTTGACTCACTGCAGCTGGTAAACCTACAAAAAATGCTACTCCAGCAACATCAGTAGCACCAACTAAATCAGATAACCTCTGTAATTCAGCGAAAAAAGCATCAACATTTTCACCACGCTCCAAGCGTCGCGTTTGTAACTGCTCCAAAGCAGCAAATTTTGACATTGAGAAGGCCTCATGTAACCTTTCTTTAACTTTAAGAATATCCATTTTGTCTACATCTCTCATTTTGTCATAAATTAAAAATGCCGAATCACGTAATAAAAGTGGCAGTAATATGGCTTTATCATTATTTGTTAATTTCTTAATTAACGCCACTGCCTCAAATCTTTTCCACCATTCTGATATATCACTTTCTCCTTTAAATGATGGAACAACATCCGTAATTTTAATTTTATCTGACATGGCCCGTTAGCTTGTAAGATCACCTTAAACCTGATCAAGTAATACCAATGAAAGAGTGTAACACAATAATGAGACACATGCTGCACAAGCGAACGCGAACGAATCTCATCTATCTCAAAACAGAACATGTGCTAAATACACCATAAATGAATAAGAGGCTATAACATTAAAACGAGGTAAATATCTATATATGCTTACAGTTGTATTGCAAACAATCGGCAAAAACCAATTAATCGACCGATTGTTATGATTAATCGGCGGCTAACTAATCGGCATCGAACATCGGTAAATTTCATTATCGTCTCATCCCTACTTAATATTATAATTCATCAACGTTCGAAGCAAACCTAGATCACAACGTATAATTATCAACATCTATCGTAACTTGTATTATTTCAATTGTGGAAATTATATGAAGATTATTGAACGGAGTTATATTGATGTGTCTTAACAGTATCCACATAACGCTTTTATTCATTTGAAAACAAAAACTCTCGTAAGGACGAAACATGTCATTATTTATCTATTAAATGAATTTTACGGTTCAGAGTTCATAAACTTCATTCTACTTCAATCGAATTCCTTGCTGTTTTTTTGTACAGTCATTATAGAAAATGACCTCACACAAATTTCAACAGAAGCATTTTTCATCAATTCTAGGGTCAAATTTTATGCTTGACAAATTATCCAAAACGTTCCAAAGTCGGAGTAGGCAAAATGCCTTAACTTCGCAATTTGATTAATGGCATTCCCAGTAGAAACATAAAGGTGAGGCTGTCAAGTTTCAGTGCAATAATGTGATTTAATTTGAGGAAATACCATCAGACATAGTAGCACTGCATCATTTAGCTCATATAATGTGCTTAAAAATTCTTTATTCTCACTATGTATCAAATTACCAAAACGAGACTTTGTACGAAGTTGCACAAATCGACATAGAAAAATGAGAAAAGCTCATGTGAAAATAAGCTAAAAAAAACTTATCGGGTGATGATGACGACCGTATCTTTATTTTTTATGAAACTGACTGTTAGTTGTTTCATCCTGATCAGCTACATATTCACAGCTGGTTTATGAACACACTTTGTACTTTTCACATCCTGAAAATTTCAAAGGTCGGATTCAGATTATGTCGGATTGGATTTTTTCAATAGAAACAACAGCAGTCTGATCAGATTGGATTAGGATTAAGATTTGTGCCTAGATTTGGATTACTAATGCCCTATCCAATCTGATGCTTCCCTCTGATGCCTACAGTCACCAGTGGTCCCCGTCTGTCGATGTCTCTAATAGGAATTGTTATAATTAAAATAGATCCTAGATAAAGAGGTCATATGTCAGCAGTGGTCCATGAAGCAATGTCTCTAGTGAGATATGTCATACAATCAACCCTTTGTATAGAGGTCACCTGTTCAAATCGGTCAATTGCTACATATATATATCTCAGCTGGTTCACATATCTCTGTATACAGATTAAAAATATTTTTTATTTTCGTTACAGGCAAAGTTGATTTACGTATGCTTGATGAAATCTCTCAACTAGTTGGTCCAGTACCACATGCTCTTGGTCGCTGCCTGGGTCTGCCTCATCATACAACACAAAACATCTGTTATGATCATAGACATGAAGCAGTTACAGAACAGAACTACGCTATGCTTACTACATGGATTGAACATGTTGGCATTAAAGCAACTGTAATTGAATTATATAAATGTATTCTGTCTATGAAACCGAAACAGAAAGAAGTTTTGAATTTCATTCGTGATTACCAAACATGTGAGTACCAAACATAATTTACACCAAATGTAGTAAAATAGAGACATTTTTGTATCCATCAAATAATTCTTTTGAAACTTTTATAAGTCTGTAGACTTTTATTTTTTAAAGCAGAGCACATCTAGTGGTTATAATCACATTTTCCGATTTTAATTTTAAGCTTTAAATATCTTTAGTTTTCACTTTTCAGAAACACACTGGACTGTTCTTTTCTAATTATTGACTTTTAAGATTCTAAAATTGGACAACTCATATGTATGGATTTTTTTAGCTAGATGCCTTGATATAGAAATTGAAGGTGTTAGAATCGGATATAACCCGACAACCAATGAACGTTAACGTTCGTGGAAGGTTCATTCGGACCTTCAGCGAATGTTCACTGAACGTAGATATAAAAATAACAAACGTTTTTTGTAAGTCCGAATAACGTTCACTGAACGTTCTCTGAACGTCCAATTCGAACAAGTGCGGGAAATTCCTGCGTGACCCATTTCATTTCAGATATCTGTTAGTTCCCGTTTGAAGTTGCTACGCTTAAAGGTGTTGCCTCAGCATAATGATATGATCAAGAGGAGGACGATTATTCAATACTAGCAATGCGTGACCCGCGTTGCTGGAATAATTTGGGCCGAGTAAGAAATACCTTTGTTGTATAATTAACAATATAATAAGGTGATCTGTGTAAGTTGTATGTAGTAGGCAATGCAGCCTGTCACCACCCCATCAGCAAGCCCCAGTCACACTGCTAAGTTAGTGGAATTCCTAATCATACTTACCCATAAAATATGCGGAGTGGAGGGTGGGAGATAAATCATCAAAACGTTGGAATGTAATTTCCCAAGACGGATAGCTGTTGTAGCCGTTATATTGACCCAATGCATTGAGCGCACTAGGGAGTAGTAGCATATAATTGGGTTACTGAGTTAACCGCTGCTATGTATTGAATGCAATGACGTGAGATGTAATGAAACTGACTTGTAATAATAGTAAGTAATATTGAATGACTGAATCAATATCATTCTGCTGATAGGTTAGCATACTGCAAGGCATTTTTGAAGATTAATAAATTTAGCAGTAGTGATAGCAGTAGCGATATCGATAACTAGCAGGGTTGAACTGATTATATTTTTTGGCATATGTAATACCCTAGGTTAATTAATTTCAAGTGCCTAATAATCAGGTGATAATCTATTAAACACGTGTACCAGAATTTTGAGGCCCCACCTACCAGTGCGTTAAGCCATACCCTTCTTCGTAGGCGTTTTATACCTCGGCTAATTTTAACCTCATTTAAAATATATTAAATTACAATATATAATTTACATTTAACCTATGAAAATTGCTTTATCTTCCATGTAAAATAATGTGCGTGTTTTGATTTGCATCACACAAATAATTTTAATAATAATTGATAATTTGGGCCCAGTAAGAAATACCCTTGTTGTATAATTGATAATATGATAATAATATAATAATAATATAATAGTAATATAATAATAATAATATAATTAATGTAATATAATATAAATTAAATTGAACCTACTAAAATTGCTTAATCTGCTACGTAAAATAATGTGCATGTTTTGATTTGCACTTGACTGCGACATGCCTTGTATCATGACACAGATCACAATAATTAAAATTAATAAAGATAAAAGAATCCTACAGGGAATAAAACTTTGAATAACAGCAGTGATTTTGAGCTCCTTCTGTAAAAAGATGCATACACATAAGATTTATCATTATTATGTTGTTCAATGTCCATAATGTTGTTGCAATCAAATACAAATAGATAGTCAGCATAGTCAGCCGTATTGTGAAAAGTAAACGACACGAAGGCCATCTAGAGATATCCATCTATTTTAAATACTGTCCTGATATCCATCTCAAGCCATAGAATGCCAAATAAATCATGCAGCCCTCCCCTCTGGATCCGTGCCTGCTTCTAATCAGTCAATTACTTTTTAGGTACATCAACTGAACCTACTGGGGGTGGATCTGGAGGGGTAGATAATATACATGACAAGAAACCTGAAAATGCTGATAGATTGAAGTTTCCTTTGTCGCAGGTAGGATCCTAATAAGCATGAGATATACATAATAATAAATAAGTTTTAGTTACACCTACCTGGTTACAAGCACATCCCCAGAGCGTATAATTAATCACCTTCTATCATATCAAATAAAATCAGTTAAATAAGTATTTGCGTGTGAAACATTTCATTTGTTGGTTGCGATATGAATATAGATAAGAGCATAAATAATGGCTTAGGTGTACTAGAATTCATGAGGTGTTCTATTTCACAAATGTCAGCTGGTTAAATTTATATTTTAATTGTCTTGCGTCGCTTTGACTACTGCACTATCGTATGAGGGAACTGAAAGCTGAACATCTAGATCACCTCCAGAGATTGCAGAACAGATGGATGAGGTCAGTGCTCCAATGAATTAACTATCGCACTTGTATATCTGACATGCAAAATGGACTTGCTTAGCTTTCTGCCCATGGAGAAGCAACCGCACACCAAATAATGTTCGTTCATAAAATTAAGTTCAGTCTAGCTCCTCCTCTTCTAAGCGAAACTTTTCAACAATCAAAGATCATATCACAAGATCTAACTCCTGCGGTTACATCCACAGAATGGTGACTCTATCTGAACATATAAATGCGATGTTATCATATTGGAGAGAATTGCGTCTATAACCCTTCAATTTCCAACACTCCTCAGTGCAGGACAGAAGGTTGAATTTTCTTGGCAAATAGATGAAAATAATTTAGCCAGAGCTTGAGATACCACCAGCTGCTATTGACTGTTCAGAAACAATGCTTACCCCTTGCAAGGCTTGATTAACACTCCATACTATTTTACATTCACAAACTTATTTTTAAAGAGTAATAGTGGAATCAAATAGATTGATCATTACAAAGATCTTGACAATTTAATAACTATTTTGACTTTCCATTTGTGGACAATTCTATAGTATGTTATGCTTACTATCTGCTTGTATCATATAATTTAATTTCTTATTTATGTTTCAATCAAATAGTTCCGTCTTTTGGGAAGTTATGAAGGAGAAGATGAAACACGCATGATATGTCAAGGTGGAATATTCTTAATATCACAAAAAGTAGATACACATGATAAACAATCAGATCAGAATATCAAGTGGTCACGTGGTATTCCATCTGATAGCTTACCAAAATACTGTACGAGTATTGGATGCATGCTCAATATCCGCACCATAGAATTTATTCCAGTAGCTGTTGTTTATCAAAAGCAATCTAGATTTGAAGATGTACTTTTGAAGCGACAGGATGATAATCATCTCATTGAACCAATGGATGATGATAAAAGTTTTCCTCACCATCTTGTGAAAGGTATGTACGTCTATCTTTGAGGCATTTATGCGATATGGAACAATGTGTAAAGGATTGACAGGAGCCCTGCAAAGCTACAAGCTAGAAAACAGCTGTAAATGAGCGTGCATTGGCGCATGTTAATTTTATTTATTTTTCAAAAACTTTACTTTTTGCAAAACCAGTACATGGAAAGTTCATGAAATCGTAGTGTCATGTCACGTTCTTGATTTTTCAATTTATTGTTTCTGAAATTTTTATGAAACTTTAGTACGCTGTTTGTTCATTATCACTACAGTAGTTGATGCAATGAAGCTGTTGATGAAGTTCTGCAGGAGCATGCGCGGTTAAGAATAATCTTTCCAAGAAATCACATTCCAAGTTGGTTCCATTTCATGGAAAATTTCTTAAAACCGAGAGGCCAACTATTTTGTAGCTGAAGAATGTGATAGCCTATACCCATGCTCAATATTTCATAATTCTTTCTCTTTTGATTCCCCTGCGAAAAAAGTTCATGTTCATGAACCAGTTCACAAAAAAATGTTCGTAAATTGTTCTTGAAGTTCATAAATTGTTCATGAATTGTGCATGAACTGTTCACTGTTCATGAAGTCATTATTTTTGCAGGAGTTAGCTTCAAAATATGTTGACATGTGAATAAGAAAACATTAGAATAAATCCATGCCATTCCAATAAAATTTTTTTTATTATATTCCGTGAAATCATGTTGATCAATGTTATAATTGCCTTATTCTCATGAACTGATCATCAGTAATAAACCATTTAATGAAGTAGGGACCATACACTCTTGGTATGTTTGTATATGATACTGCAATAGGAGGCTCTCTCTAAGACTGGTCAAACATTTGGAATGTTTGAAATTTGAATAAAATAATATGTTTTCCTGTTCTGGTTGGTTAAATAAGTTGACGTTCGAAATTGATCAATTGTTTAGCCTCTCGTACTCACATTGCGCTATCAACATTGAAACCCCTGAAAATACCATGAAAGTGTTGTGAAACCACCATGAGAGTTCATGTTTTTTTTTTCATTGTTTTGGTGTCAGCAGTGTTGGAAGCATAATTCTATCATTTTGAACCTTATTAATTCAAGACCTAATTCATATTTCTAATAATTTGAACTTTTTAATAGTGTAGCGTATATAGCACATGATATTACCAAATTCACAAACAGTTCATGAACGAATTAATCAAATTATTAAAGAACATTTCATGAAATGTTGAGGGAAAATTCATGTAACTTTTGCTTCCATGAACTTGTGAAGTGATTTCAACAGAGAAAGATGTTACAATGATGATGTATGGATGTAAAGCCAGAGATTAGATTTTACCTCTGTTCTCCTCTTTTGCAATACATAGAGTTTCCCATGTCACTCATCAGACAGTCTTCCTCAAGAACAGAAATCTATAGCAATACCCTATTAATAAGCAAGTACTTTCTTTCTAGCCATTATCAGTTATCAGTACTGCTCATGGAACGAATAACTGAATCGCTATGTAGCTAGGATCAGATATTAAGGACAGTGTGGTTAAAAGAAAACAAATGGAAAATGATCTGTTTGATACCAGAGTGCTGAAACTATAGGAGTAGTAGACTTTGCATATCGCAAATAGAATAAACATACCCACAAAGTCAATATGTCCTTGAAATTGTGTGTGCATATATAACAGCAGACAAGTTACTGGTTGCCGGCCATTAGCAGTTACTATTTCTCTTGGAGATCGAAAGACTGATTTTAATATGATCCGTGAGTAGATATAAAATGGTAGTACTGTTTTATGTCATCTAGGAGTTTCTACCAACCTCCATATTTTCCATGTTTATTATCCTGGCACGTACCATCCTGTGATACGCCATTATCGTAATAGTATTCACTTTGATGAAAAGACTTCTGAGAACAGTTTAGTGTTAGCCTATGGTGATTATCCAATCATGGTAGAGTTACCAAAGAATAATGTACAATCTGGCACTTTGGAAATCCAGGTACAACAATAAACCTGTTTATAATATCTAGCTATTGGTATTTAGATATATTGTCTTTCTATAAATAAATAGATCAAATGAATAGAATATCTAATTAGAGATATTATTTAAATGGCAATTTTACAGTGCACAAATTACGCCATCTTCGTCATGTGCACCGATAGTTGAAGCTAGATTAATATTTAATTATTTAGATACATGCTCAAGTTCCCTTTTTAATTATTTATTAGTGTAGGATCTACTTTTCAACTACCAAAGCAATCAAATATCAATCTGAAAACATACCTAACTGAAAAAAGTTTATTTACAGATATTTTCAAGCTAAATGGTTTACTTTGTTAAGGAATATACCTAATTTAGGACGGGTCTAAAGTTAAGACCAAATTCAGTTGGGTCCAGTGTACTTGTTTTGACTGATCCACCTCACGTTTTTTCTGATGCGCTACAATTTGATGGGTAATTATACCCTATGTGAAAAAAATAAGTATCTATCGACGGTCTACAACATCACAGGGACTACTTCCTCTGGCCAAACAAATTTATCATACTTGTATACCAAATTTGTTGTCCATAGGGGGTCAACAGGACAGCGTATTTTGACCAACTTTATTGGGACTCAATATGACAGTCAGTGTTTGCTAGGTACACAATGCGAAAAACTTCACTAGTTCATTAACTATTTATGTTTCTCATGAACTGTTTATGAAGGTTACAAGCCAATCTATGAACATATTACAAACATTTCAGGAACTTTTCATAGACTATTATAAAAAATCGGGACATTCAGCTTTAATGAACAGTTTTCGCAGGACATAGCAAAAAGAGGTGAAACTTGGGCAAGTTAAATGCTTGTTGTGCTTGTAGTGGGTGGGATAATCAGATGTAGATAATATAAGTAGAACTATATAAATAGAAGTAGAAAATATATTTAGTAATAATAACTGTAGCTGGTCATCAAAAGGGAGAGGATAAATGAAGGTTTAATATGACACTTGATGACAAAGCCTCAATGACGAAGTCCACTTTTTTATCAGGTTGGTCATCACACAAAACCATTTGAAGCATTTCTTGAAGATGAAGGTGTTATCGCATCTCCTATATTATCTATCCAGTCTTCTTGTGTCTTTGAATCTCCTGCAAGAGTAACAGTGAAATTCCCTAGAATGAATGTGCCAGATCTACCAATCGTAATGTTCAGAGAAACCGGAATGGAAGAATGGATAATGTTTCCTGAAGAGTCAATCAAGCGTAATGATGATGTTAATATCTCTTTCTATACAACTCATTTCTCTGAGTAAGTAGTTTGATATTAATCCTGAATTAAACTCATCCACGGATGAGCTCTGGCCTAAGTGCTTGGTTGGTGGGATATCTATTATATACTTTATGCTCTTTATACTTTATGCTGCTATTGCTACAAGAGAACCTGTCACACTGATAACCAGTGGAATTAACTATCATTACTCAACTTACCAACTTACCACTTTACCAACATGTGGATTTCCAAGTTACCAACCTAAAATCCTGAAAAAAGATTATGAAGGGAGAGAGGGTGGATAAGAGCTAAATAATACGAATAATAACTCAAATAAAAAGCTTTCAACTAATTAATCAAAATGAAACCTGCTCAGCAGAACACACAAATAAGCTTTGAGCAGCACTTCCAAATATTAACCATACAGAAGCAGCTACTAAAACTTTCACTACAATTGACAGGTTACCCCCAAAATAAGGAGGAAGGGTTCCTTGCAATGGTTAAATGTCTTAGTTTAATTCAGCCTCAAATTATAATTAAAATCAGAAATTGTAACCACCATCTGTATTCCCAGTAGAAACATGAAAAATTCTAACCACCATCTGTATTCCCAGTAGAAACATCTGTATTCCCAGCGAGGCTGTCAAGTTTCAGTGCAATCATGTGATTTAATTTGAGGAAATACCATCAGACATAATAGCATTGCATCATTTAGCTCATATAATGTGCTTAAAATTTCTTTATTCTCACTATGTATCAAATTACCAAAACGAGACTATGTACGAAGGTACACAAATCGACATAGAAGCATGAATTTAAGCAGAAAAATATTTTGATCTTATCGATCATGAACTTTTAATAAAGAAACTGATGATAGTCACAAATGCTGCAGTGGATCATGCTTGAAGTGGTTCTCCTTATACAAGAACCAACGTAAGCAAAGGACCATGTTTCAGGATGCACTTTCGGAAGAATCATCCATTACATTTGGAGTGCCTCAAGGCAGTGTTGTTTTTTATTTCAGTCAAACCTGTTATAGCGGTCACCTCTATAAAGCGGCCGCCTGTCTGTAGTGGTCACTTTTTCAATGTCAAAAATAGTATTTTCTATATAATCAAACCTGTATATAAAGGCCACCTGTCTAGAATGGTCAATTTATCTACCTCTCGTAGCTGGCCGTTATATACAGGTTTCAATGTAGATTGATAAATGATTTTCGCTGTGATTGTTCATGGAATGCCTGTGATTCGACAGATCAAGCCTACACTCAATACGCAATTAGACTCTGTGAGATCCCGCTTCTCTACCTTTTACGATGTAGCTAATTAGTTATTTCTTCTCTATACATAATAATATTCAATTATAAATTTCCATTGTTACTCTCTTGCCTGACAATGCTAATACGAAGATAACAAAATATTGCTCTTTTTGTCTCTTTTATCGCTGCCATTTATCTCAAAAAATATTATAATATTATCATTTTGTTCAATATTTTTAAATTATTCTCATTTCATTTAATGACTTGTCAGGTTTATCATTCAAGCATGAGTCGTAGCGTTTATGGAGCTATTAAATTTATATTTCATTAAGCTATTCGATTCTATTTTTCAGATTTGTACTTTTTCAACGAATGAGAAAAATACCTAGAAATATATTTATTAAGTTCTTCACATCTAAAGAAAGCAAATTATTAGACTACTTCTCAAACGACGTAGTTCCACCTTGGCTATGCTGGTTTGAAAGTATTGATAGCAATGGTCATGCTATAATTTTAAGTACCGAAGATGGTAAAACTGCACAACTTACTCGTTTTGAATGCATTCCTGCAGATGGAGATTTAAAAGTGGAAGGATTTAGGCTAGTTGATTGGGAATCTCCACAGTTTCTGCCACGTAGCAACGATGAGATTATTTCTGTAACTCTGAGCGATAATATGGTGTTCTTGGACGAGATCGAAGGAGCTAAAACTATAATGTAAGATACTAACTTTTGTGTTTAATTCTGTTGGTAATGATTTAAACATACTTTATGGACGAGTTAGGCTCTGCATGGTCAATACAAGTATCACTGCTGGTACCTCCAATTGCATGCACATCCCGAGAACAGATATAGTTTAATAAACTTTAATGTAATTTGATTTGATCCATGATTTGACGAGGCCTAATTTCTCATGTCTTATTAATCGCCACTCATGTTTATATAATGATAACTAATTTTGATTATTGTTTTGAAGGTTTAAAACTTCTGCAAGGACTGGAATATCATTAGTTATAAAACAACTCCACCATGAAGCAATCGTTTCATATGTCTATTTACGCTCTGCTACTAGCAATAAGATGGTTGCAATTCTAAAAGATTGCCGCAATCGTAACGTTGTAAGTGAAAACAATGAATTCAATTGTATTACCATAGCTAGATTTCTATCCCGGGAGTGGGGTAACTTCCATACTTTGGGCATACAGGGACGTTCAAATATTAAAGGGTATCGTTTTCAAAACCCTTAAAAAAAAATTTAGGGTATGCTTAGTGATAATTTTATTTTGAGGTATCTCTTTGACGCCTTTGCAAGTTTTTCATAGTTGAAAACTAATTTTGCCTATGCAATTTTTCTTTTCATCTGCTTTGGTTGAATCTGCCACTTCTAAAAATATATTTTGGGTATCTTTTTCATTATGTGAAATTTTTTTATGGTCATTCTGCCAAAGTTCCATTTGAACGACCCCATCGAAGCGCAATGGAAGTTACCCCCGGGATTTCTATAGGGTGCGAATCCAAATTTAGTAATCCTAATTCGATTATTCCAAATCGCAAAATTTCTCTGGAATAAATACACCAATGAATCTTAAAATGTAATTTCTTAAATATAATTGCACAGTAAGTGATCAAGGATTAGTTAATTAAGGCAGAAAAATGTTTTCCTTCCATCCCTTAACCAAAAAAAGACTAATTTGCAATGCGCAGTAACCATCCATGCCGCCATTATCAACACTCAGCTGAGAGTGTTGACGAAGCATGAGACTTGCAATATAAACCTTTGCTAAATATTTCACATTCTATACTAAGCTGATATCTACTTCGTATTTTGAGTATTTTGAATAGTATCGTAATGTATAAAATTCAGACATCGTTTAGCGTTTTACTAATCATTTTTCACATCTATGACCATTTTATATGCATTTGGGCCTTTGACCGTATAATTAGTGTACCTTGTGAATTGTCAAATAGATTATTAATATTTCCAAGGAAATCCAAAATAGGTTCTGATCAGATCTGAAATTGATGACGAGAAATCCGATCCGACGATATAAAAATCCAATCCGAATCTAACAAAAATCGGATCGCATTCAAATTCAGATCTGATTCGGATCAACCATGCACTGCTCTGGTTGACGATAGCCCATTGATATATGTTGGAATCGATTGCATTTACCACGTTGCTGTGACTTCTCGCCATACATAGATACATACAACAAATATACAAATAGAAATAATGTGAATTTAAAATTAGATTTGTAACCTTGAAAGAAAAGACGCGATTTCTAATGAAAATTATGTTGTTTTTATCAGATTCCTCCGTCATTACGATTTCTAAAAATGGATGCCAAAATAATAGGTTTAGATGAAATATACTGCATTGAAGGCTCTCAATATTACGAAGAAGTTAAAGACAAAGATGTACAACAAATACTTGACTTTATTTCTGCTAAATTAATTGATGGTGGGTGCCAGGAAAGAGAAGCACTATGCTCATCATTTCGCTGTACAAACTCATACCAATTAAGCAAAGGTATAGTATATACAAACAGTCTGTGTATATATCAAATGTAGGTTGATAGGTTGGTGAATTACATTGTAATATTTATGTTGGGCTCATTCAAAACGGTGGTAGTTAATTAAATTGTAGAATGTGATTTTTGTCCATGGTCCAAGCCTCCAACGATCACATTCAGCCTTTATCAACAACTTTTAAATATGGAAGTCATTTGAATGTTAGAAAAACTCGTGAGACGAACATGATAATCGTCTGGGGTGCTATGTCATCTAGCTTGCCTGCGCAATGATAATCGATCGTATTGGTTGCTCTTTCCACTACCCATTCTTAGAACCTCTTTTGATTTGCATATAGAGGACTCGAATAGAGTGATTGACAAGTATATTCAATTATGAAAACAATGAATCCTTGGTAGAGAGGGATGGGATGTTCAAAATGGTTATGATCACGACATCTATCAATCAATTGTCCATAACAAAGACAAATTCCAAAATCACGTTGTTGTTATAAACCACCAATCATATCGTATTCACTTGAGATATGACTGCAGATCATTATATCAACACATATCAGGTTCTAAAACGCAACAAACGAAATCGATTTCGGTGTCACAAATTTCAATTTGAAATTAGATACGTTTCCGAGTTCAATTCGGGCTAATTTGCATCGAGTGGGCTTTCAAAAGCTTTAAAAATGTAGGAGGTGGGATTAATCCAGAATTGAAGGAGAAATCATATGATTACCTTTTGATCACATATCTACAAAAATCTCAATTAAGCCACAAAGAATTAGGGTAAGAAATGTTTTTTCAATTATGGAAACATAAAAGTGATAACTTCCACCATGTTTCAATTCCTCATTAGAATGTTCAAACTCTGTTTTCTTTAGCGAATGTTTTGTTCGATTATTCTATCAACTGATGATTTTTAAATTTCACTTATAGCGCTAACGTGCAATTTGCAATTTGAAAAACGTTAGATTTTTTGCACAGAATTTCCTCAAAATTGCGATTTTTCTTAACCAATCATAATTAAGTAATTTCTGAAGGTACGGGATTAGATCGGAAATGTTCAATTCATTTAGATGAGGCTAAAATGTGTTAGCTATTCTACAATTCAATTTGCCACGATAGAGCTAATGCTCATGAACTGTTTGCTAATTGATTGGTCACCTTATAATATTCTGTGGGTGTAGGATGGGGCAATATACTTGAATTGGAGCTACGTTCATTATACAAATTTGATTTTTTAGCTATTCTACAATTCAATCTGCCACGATAGAGCTAATGCTCATGAACTGTTTGCTAATTGATTGGTCACCTTATAATATTCCGTGGGTGTAGTATGGGGCAATATACTTGAATTGGAGCTACGTTCATTATACAAATTTGATTTTTTAGCTATTCTACAATTCAATCTGCCACGATAGAGCTAATGCTCATGAACTATTTGCTAATTGATTGGTCACCTTATAATATTCCGTGGGTGTAGTATGGGGCAATATACTTGAATTGGAGCTACGTTCATTATACAAATTTGATTTTTTAGCTATTCTACAATTCAATCTGCCACGATAGAGCTAATGCTCATGAACTGTTTGCTAATTGATTGGTCACCTTATAATATTCCGTGGGTGTAGTATGGGGCAATATACTTGAATTGGAGCTACGTTCATTATACAAATTTGATTTTTTAGCTATTCTACAATTCAATCTGCCACGATAGAGCTAATGCTCATGAACTATTTGCTAATTGATTGGTCACCTTATAATATTCCGTGGGTGTAGGATGGGGCAATATACTTAAATTGTGGCTACGTTCATTATTAAAGGGTTACCACATACTTGCCATGTTTGTATTGTAGCTACGTTCATTATACAAATTTGATTTTTTCTACTTTTGCAGTTCTTGGTTTTTTATTTGGACCTGCTCAAGATGATTATGATCTACTGTTCCAGGAAGTTGGTCTGTGTGTAGGTCTGAGATTGGATGTATTTTCAAACGTTCTTGGTATTCCTCCATTAATCACACAAGAGATTCAAGAACTTAATGATAATGCATTGGAAAAAGGTATCAACTTGTTAAAGCAATGGATCTATAGAGTTGCTGAACCAGAAAATAAAACTGTTTTTGCTTTGATTAGAGCCATTGATCAGGGCATTACAGATATTGAGACGAAATACTACATTGGTGATGGAATCACGACATATTTTAAATATAAGTATTAACCAATGTGATTTAATTTAGCATTTTAATTCCATATTTTGTATTCCATTGAACTATTTTTAAATATTTTATAATTATCTGGGGAATGAAATTCACAGAGAGGAACTGATCAATGAAATTTTAATATGTCATCATCTTACCTTTTCACCATGTAATAAACTAGTAAATCAATGACTGGTCTTTCTAGATGCGTTCGAAATTTAAATAGAATGGGTAACGAATTGATATAGATAGATAGATATTTATTCCAATCATTGTAAATACAATCACATATATACAAATAGATTTTACATGCTTGTGATGTTACAATGATTGTGGTCATCCCGTAAGCATAATAGGAGGATTAATACAGATGGCAGAGCAACCGAACTTCAAATCGGATCATATCTGATCGACTGTGGTTCAAATCCCCCGAAGGTCAACTCAACCTTGACTTTATCTAAAATATGAAATGAGTACCATTTTCTGGTGGCGGATGAAACGGTCCAGAGGGAATTGCATTGTTTGTAGCTGCGGCGCATCGTTGCGCATTGACAATCGAGACCTATCTGAAATGAAATCTGTTAAAATTGATCTGCAGTGTCGCGGCTGAGATCAGTAAAGAGCGTTCAGAGTCATTGCTCCCAGTGAAAAGAGCCACTCCTCTAGAAATAAAGGGGAGGTACGGGTGCCTTTGGTAGGGTGACACCGTTTACATTACTTTTTTTACCAAGAATAAAAGCTTGTTTATCGGGCGACACATGGTAATTTACATTCTAAAAGTCTAGCTATGAAATAATTATTAAGGGAAAATCACAAGAAACAATAGTAAATGGAGAAAGGGAAATGGTAAAATGTGTGAAAGCATATTGGTTACACAAAGTAATGTACTTATATATATATATATTTAGTTCGGTTTTAAATTACGGTCTTCCATATTTTGAAATAATTATGAATTTGTAAAAAAGCTATATGTACACGAATGAATATTAAAAGTGTATCAGATAATACCAAGATTACATTAAAAATAGATTTATGTTTGAAATTTAATAATAAAATAATAGATTAACTTATCCAATGAGCAACTGTTTTGTTGAGGCTGGATGATTGTGCTCGGTAGACATAATAACCAGAGAATTCAATGATTCTGAGGTGAAATGTTTATTCTTGTTATAATGAAGATAGATACCAGTATTGACTACATATACGAATCACTTTACAACATTTACACATGATTTGATTTTGATTTGATTTTGATATATTTTTCAAAAAATAAAAAGTAATAGTTAATTATCACAATTATTTTGAATGGCAAACAAAGGAAAGTTTATAGTACTTTCACTTATAAGCAGCCTCAGTATATTTACAAAAGTTTTCCAAATTCACTTTTTCTAAACTACGTTTAAATATCGTTATTGATCTAGCAGATACTACACATTCAGGCAAAGAATTCAACACGGGAATTGCTCTGAAAAAGAATGAGTTTTTTATAACATTATTTACAGCAATTGCTTCAGGAGCTAGTTTGTGTGAATTTCATCTAGTGGCATATATTTTAGAGTGATTTTTGAATGGTGTTCTAGGTCCAATATCAACAAGTTTGTGAATAATTTTGTAAACCATATATAAATCAGATTTCAAGCAACGGAGTTCAAGTGGTTGCATATTTAAAGACCATAAAATGACCAGCAGCCTTTGCATATTTTTGTCATTGAAATCTGTACCCAGATTTCAATCACTCGTTTTCATGATACACGGCCCGCCTTTGTGTCTCCTTTGCACACACACGCGAATTTGCAAAACATTTCGTAAAACGAACATTGAAGCATTCTGCCAAGTTGTTTATCAACGAACTGGTTTGGAAAGTTTAAGAGCAATAGAGGTGGACGTCGTAAAGGCTTTCGACGCTTGAATAAATGTGTACCACGAAAATCAATTCACTTGCTACTAGCGTCATACGAATTGAGGAAGGAAGACAGAGTTGAAAGCTACAACTGTTAGGCTAGGCCTACTGAACTCGACTGATTCAGAATTTCATGTTGGTGCTTACTTGATACAAGAATATTAGGAATTGAAAAAACGGGAAGAGATTTGTTAGCATTCAAAATCGAAATTTATCGCCGAAACAAAATGAAATTATAACACCAGGTGAATTCGATTTTTAATACGGATACTTTGATCATTGACTCCAAATTATGTTTGTAAACACGTAGGCTTCGTCTAAAATAGTTAGTTACATACCTATGTATGTTTTTATATTGCATTGTTTACCTGCAGTATTTATGCACGTAAATTGTAAAATTTAGAATCATATGAATTTATTTAGTGTTGATTTGAAAGTACATTTTATCCAAGTTGTTTTGATTTGCGTCAAACTTCTCAGACAGATAATCGGACTGTGACTCCCATTCTGCTATTAATTTTTGAGCAGTATACATTTGTTGGCTATCTATAGCCATGGACTTTGCGTTTCGAAAAGTAAGAATTTAGATTTATCCAAAAGTGAAATTGATAAACCAAACTATTTTCTCGAGCTTTCTGTCGTGTCTTTCCGTAGCAACAGCCACGAGGACAATCCTCTGGCGTGAGCGCTGACGTCACTTTCCAGAGGATTAGCCTCGTTTCTTGTAATCAAGACAACAAAACAAAGCAAAGGCTGCTGGTCATTCGAAACTCTTTAATAGATTTAGACGCTCTTTATAGGAAAAACTTTTTTTTTGGCAATTGTTTATAATATAGCTAGTAAATTTTCTCTGGACTTTTTCTAAAATGTTAATATCTTTCATCAAATACGGACTCCACACGCTACAATCAGTTTCTAAAATTGGACGGACATAAATTAAGTAAGCACGAAGAAGTAAATCAATAGAACGAGATCTGAAACATTTAAAGATGAGGAATAAACGTGAATTTGCTTTAGCAGCTAAAGCTGCACAATGTTTTGAAAACTTCAAATCCGAAGAAATGACAATGCAAAGATCATGTATTGTATCCAATTCTTGAAGAATGTGTGTTGATAGTTCATAAGTACATTTAGATATGTTTTTGATATTGCCGAAAGAGATTACATTGCATTTTACAAAAGCAATGCGCAATTGCCAAATGTCAGCCCAAGATTGAAAGTTCTGTAAAGTTGTGTGTAAGTCATTGTTATCTATATTGGTGTCTTTGATATAACGAGCAAGGGAAAACTTTGCATCATCTGCAAATACCTTAACGTCACAAATTCCTTCGAGACAGGAGCCGATATCGTTAATAAATAAAAGAAAAAGCAAAGGGCCAAGGACAGATCCCTGGGGAACGCCACTGGTAACTGGTAACAAACTTGATAACTTATTCGCAACAGATACTTGTTGTAATCTTTGTGTCAGGAAAGCATTAATCCAATCTAATAGTTCATGACGAACACCATATGCCTTTAGTTTAGAAATAAGCTTAGGATGGGAAACAGTATCGAATGATTTACTGAGATCAATATATACCGCATCGATGCGAGCATGGTCATTTATATCATGGTACCATTGATTTAATGCAAGTAGAAGCTGCGTTGTGGTTGATCTCTTGGGAAGAAATCCAAATTGTTCTATAGATATCAGATTGTTTTTTAAAAGGTAATCTAATAGGTCAACAGCAATAATCTTTTCCATTATCTTACAGCAGATACAGGTTAGGGATATCGGACGATAATTACTCTCTAGACCAGAATTTCCCTTCTTGAAAGCTGGTATAACCAATCCTTGTTTCCAAATCAAAGGCAAACTGCCCTCAAGAAGAGACTATGAAGAGGCTATTCAAGAGGTATGAATAATATTTAATACAAGCCTTCGGTTTACAGGTGATTCTGAACTTTGATACAGTAAATTACATAAATGAGAGACCAAAACTCCAATATTTTATTAACTTTAGCCAACTTCTCACAGAGAGGACACATGTCCATAATGGTCACCATTCACGTACCTCATATATTGATGATAAAAGTAAATTTGCATTTGTACAACTTACAACTGCTTGACGAGGATTGCGTATTATTTTCATAAATATATAAAATTTAGCCTACGCTATTACAGCTTTTCTAAAGTCATCGACAAACTGTTACATTTTTGAACGTTTTATCTAATTGTTTGCATGAAGCGTCACGTTGATATTTGAATCAAAGTTGAATTGATTTTGGTGAATAATGATTTAATGATTTATAAATGAATGTAAATTGACAGAACCTTACTACTTCTTTTATAGAAGTAGTGAGTACTACTTCTTTTATAGAAGTAGTGAGTAAGGGGCAGGTCCGGGCACAGACAATGGATTTCATACTAAAACAATGGATGATCATTCGATCATACTAAAACAATGGATAATCATTCGGTCATACTAAAACAATGGATGATCGTTCGGTCATACTAAACAATGGATGATCATTCGGTCATACTAAAACAGTGGATAATCATTCGATCATACTAAAACAATGGATAATCATTCGGTCATACTAAAACAATGGATGATCATTCGGTCATACTAAACAATGGATGATCATTCGGTCATACTAAAACAGTGGATAATCATTCGGTCATACTGAAACAGTGGATAATCAATCGATCATACTAATACAGTGGATAATCAATCGGATCGAGTAACACAATGACTTCGCAAAACTATAAATGAGGTGTAAATCAATGGGAAGTGCATCTTCCAGTTTAATAAAATTAGAATTAACTGATTCCCTCCCAAGTTTATTTTTACTTGTGCCAAAAAGTTTTCTTTCAACATGGCGTACAAAATTTAACCACTCCGATATTTTCTTCCCTAGAGGCTCGGTAGCCTACCTCGAATAGGTTAACATAATGTATATGGCTAGAAAGATAATGTTGTCGGCTTTCAGTTGACTGCTCATAAATGAGAATTTAAGGAGAAATAAAAAATAATTGTACAAGATACTTTACCCGCACATCGTCGAACATTCGATCCGAAATTGCAAAAATCGCAACATAATGCTGAAGGACACGCTGCGGTCGCTCATGAAAATTAGAACGCCGTTACAATGCCTCTGCACATCCATTACCATCTCTTGAAGTTGGCAACCATGTTGCAGTACAAGTACAACACCCAATCACCAAAGAATGGACTAAATACGGTATTATTGTTGAGGTATTATCTAATCGAGATTATTTTATCAAGTTAGCTAGTGAACGTTTACTTCGTCGCAATCGCCGTCTTATCCGTCGCCGGTTTCCTACAACAATTTCTCCGTCGACATCTTCGGATGCAAGTACGACTACTACGACTACAGAATCTGCCTCCCTCCGGCTTCAACTCCGGATCTTGCAACTCCGCGTCGTAGTACTAGAAACCGCCGCAAACCTCAAAGACTTATCGAAGAGAGCTAATTATATTATCATTTATAATAATAGCACCAAATCACATTATAGCCACAAGCAATATTACGCATCAGAAATTTAGTACGTTTATCACAGTATATTATTGCGTCTTGAGAAAATCTACTACGTATTTGCTGATTTATACTTCGTTTCAATTAGCTACTAGTTTAGTATTAGTTTTATAAAATACTATTCTACCGTATTTTGAATTTACTTACTTTTAATAAATTAACACAATTATCATAACGTATTCAACTTGCTCAATTGATCATTTATTGGAAGTAGTTTATTTTATCCTTCTGATAAATTTAGCTACAACATTTTATTACTATTACACTTACTCAAGATTATCCTTAGCCTATTTTCATTCTATTATCAATAGACTCCAAGGGGAGATGTGTGATAATCAATATATAGTCTAGCCTCATTCTTATGTAGCCTCATTTTTATGTCAAATATGTAAGTGTAGTGATACTAATATATTCATTCTGTCGATAACTCCACTGTGTGATTATCTTGAGTCATCGTCTAACGATTAACCTACAAGAATAAGATATATAATTAATTTGCTTTACTCGTGGCACCTGGTATCTGTTATACATAAATAATGTAAGGGAGATATGGAGAATCGCCCTCCTATTTTTACCATGATTTTTACCGAATGAAGATTTGATTCTCAGGGGAAAGGTTCACATCCCCACAACCCCTATACTAGGGATGGCCCCTTATGCCTGAGATGTTTGCTCGCAAGGCATGCTGCTATCTACGCAAATTTTTGCTGGATGGAAATCAAATCAATACTTTTCATTTCTCTATCGTAACTTACGTTATTTTATGCTCAAGTAATTTGTTCGCAATTCTGCCTAAATTACTGATAGTACAGTCATTTTATCATACTTGGAAGCCGGGGTAACTCCCATATGAAGGCTATACGGGGACGTGCCACATTTTTGGGTTCATATTTCAGCTGAGAAAAACTTTTTGGGTATGAGATTTCAAATTTTGGAACTATTGGTGTAACAACCTATATACAGGCGACTATGAGTTAAGATGGGAACGGACTGTAGAGATCCCGCAATCCTGAATAGCTGATTGGTATATTTGATTGTGGTAATTGTGACCCGTTTTACTATAACGATAATACAAATCGGAACGCATTCACCGAACTAACGAAGTATAAGAAACTCCGGAGTTGATTGATCAATGTCGAATACCATTGAAGAGACACACCAAATTCAGTAATGACGCGTCTTTATATTTTCTCCAATGTATTTCATGAATATTCGGTAAAATTGAATACAATGGACTAAAACTTGTAATAATGATAATATAATCTGATCAACTATATAACTGTGATCAATTTGAAAACTCTAAACAACAACTGGTAAATAGTACATTTACATGAACCTTTATAGTATTTTCTAGGTTACATTGCAAAAATGGTGCAATATTAATTTTGATTACATAAACATTAATATTGCTGAATCATACACTAATTTGTTTCTCTCATTACTTTTACTTTATATTTAACTAATAATATACGATTTATTCTAGTTTATGACGTTTATGATATGTAAAATGATTACGTTATCTTGAAATGGAGGCTACTGGTAAATGTTCTATTGTAAGCGTATGTCGAAAACAACAATTGGGTATGAGGTGTCCTATTTTTGACTTTATCAAGAATTTTTGGAAACATTTTGCATCATTTTTGTGTATTTACTTGAAATCAATCAATATGCTGGAACTTTTTGAGTAGTATTTTTCAAATTTTGGAATTTTTTGGGTTGCATCAACAGAATTTTTTCAACTTTTTGGGTGCTTCACCTTTTTCCAAAGTGGCACCCCCACCGTGTCTGAAGAACCGGAGTTACCCCCCCCCCCCTAGCTTGGAAGTTACTTACCCATAAAGGAGGGCGAAGATTTGACAATGAAAGTGGATGTATTACGTCATCTAACATCAAAGTTGGGGATGAAATTTTAAGGGTATATTAATGATGTTAAAAGAAAAGTAAAAGCGATACAATTCAAAAGAAAAAAAGATACTTGTCGGTAATAGACTTGCAACAGTTGAACAAGAATTTTGAAATGAATTATTTAAGCATTGTTCAAGCATAGTTACGCAATACTGGCCATTTGGAATTATCTGGCTCTTTCCGGTTAGCGGTCTGGCCTTTTGCCTCGATTTGATTCTACCAACTTGTGTCAATCACGTGTTCACGCCCATGCTTAGAGAAAATGAAAATCAAGGCGGTTATTTCCCCATCTTTCATTTGGAGATATGTAGGTAGACTCTCGTAGCTTACGTTGTTATAAGTAATTTGTTCTCAATTGTGCCTAAATAACTGATACCATGTTAAATCATATTCGGAAGTTACTTACCCATAGAGGAAGCCGAAGATTTGACAATGAAATAGGATGTGATACGGCATTTATTCATTTGTGGAACTTGCTTCTCGATAAAGGAAAGCGAAGTTTTGATAATGAAAGTGGATGTGTTACGTTATTTCTTGGCGAAAAAGATGGTTACTATATTTATCCTGTTATAGTTGTCTTATCTAACATCAATGTTGGGGATGAAATCTCAAGGAATTTTAATGATGTTAAAAGAAATGTTAAAGCGATACAATTTAAAAGAAATGAAGACTTGTCGGAAGAGTGGAACAAGAATTTTGCTGCTCGGCTTTGTAATTCGATATATTCGATTGAGTCGGATATATCAAATACGGAACTTGTCATTGAGAATATTGAAAGTGTTATTTTTAATTTGGAATCACTGGTACATTTAGGTTTTTTCAGCTGTGGACTTGAAACATTCCCAAATGAAATTATAAATCTAACAAACTTGCAAAGTCTTGATCTAAGTGAGAACTCAATCAAAGAATTCCCAGATGATATATTAAACAATTTGATTCAGTTGATACATTTAGATTTGAACGTAAACAAATTGACGTCGTTTCCAGAAAATACAAATAGTGATATAAAATTGGAAAGACTTTATCTATCAGATAACAGCATCAAAACATTACCTAATTCAATATCAAATATGAAAGCGTTAACACATTACAATCGGATTGACGGATTACATTCGGATTAGCGGATTATAATCGGATTTTAACTGGAGTAACGGCTCGCGATCCCGATTGGCAGATTACATTGTAGATGGACGAATGTATGCGCACATGCGAGGATATTACTGCAGGCGTGACATAACGAATACTTTTGTAAAAAACAACGCCAGTGAGGTGTGGCAAACATCTAACAGTAGAATTGATGAATGCAAGTATAGTAAATGCTTTAATACCTTACGCAATTAGTCTAAAAAGGAGAACGAAATGGAAATTAAAATGTTTGAAAGTACTTGGATTCGACGCGCGTAGACTACTTTAGTAAAGCTATCTTTGCTGTGACTGCCTAGGAAAATTTCGAATAATAATTGTTTCAATTTATGGACGTCTGTTGAAAACTTTAAGAAATAAATTCATTTTCGATCGCAATTTGCCAAACTCATTTATCTTACTATTTGTTTATTTTTTGTGTATTTTTGGTTGATATTTGATAAAAGCTTTTGAACTGTAAATTAATCGAAAATGCCATTAGATAATATTTTTAATTGCTATTAATCGTCACATTAATGAGACTAACCGGACAAACGAAATTGCTAAAAATATATTACAGCTTTTCCTGTTTGTGAATATTAACGACTGCACAAAAAACAAAAACTCGCTGATAAACAAGCAAACCTCATTAACGGAATTCATAAGCTTTTTAAATGAGCAATATTACCGGAAATCGAAAATTATTAACAAAACAAATTAATGGTGGGAATACGCAATACACGACATAAGTAGACAAAGCCAAATAATGAATATTCAAATAGCTATTAATTAAAGTCATTAAACACAGTACACGCAAAGCAAGAATATTGGCATAAGCTACAGTTAAATATCGCTATCCGATCAAGATAGTTATACACAATAATAAAAAGATTAAACATTGAAAGATTGTATAAGCACCCCTTAAAAATAATTAACAATAGTTGTAAAATTATGCATAAAGGAATGTTGAGTTGCTAATGCCGAATCGGTTGCTGATTACCAGACTTATCTGCGTCCGCCAAACGTTTTCTGTTATTTGTGACGCTTGACATGCGAGCTGCTTCAGGCTGATCACACTTACTAATTCGATGTGGACCGCAACAACAAAGACATTTATGAGCATAGCGACAATTAGGAAGCCAGGACGAACATGAATTATAGTTCCAAGACGTGCATATCACGGCGCTATTTTGAGACCCAACAGGCTCTTGTTGGCGTGACGAGCCCCGAACTGGAGTCCAACGCGACGTTGCACCAGCAGTATGAAAACTGTAAAGTTGCGTGTTGATGGAGGACCAATCTCGAAGAAGATATGCTGCGGCATTCTCACGAAATGCCCTATCGTAGTGAAGCCAAGCCGAACCATTAAAATGTCTGTATGTCCGTATTATTAACATTTTGTAAAGTGAGAGGTCATGCCAGCGATGAGGACAATAAGCGGTGAGCACCATGACGTAGATTGTAAACGCTTCTAGCCATGATACAATGTCCGTAACTAAAGTACGTTGGCGTCGAACAGGAGGATGAAAGACCAGTCTGCCATCAAGTAGAAATTCTGCTTCACTTTCAGTTTGATGATTACCCGTAGCAATCAAATCTCCTAGCTCTATAAATTTCCCACTGACAATGTGCCCGACCAGTTTAGCGGCAACAGGTTGACAGCCAGGACCCAAAACATACGGCGGATAAGATGACTCCACGAGAGACGATGGGGTGGCAGTATGAACAGGCATTGACACCGTAACAGGCGTGGAAACAGGATGATTGAAAGCAGACGTCGATAGTAATGCTGGGGCAACCGAGACAGCGTTAGCAGACGAAGTTAAAGTGAATTCATTTATAAATGAGGGTACAGACGGGACAGACCACATACCTTCTGCTCCGTGCGTTGGAGCACTTACGTTGGCTGCTTGTACCGACTCCGATTGGTTAGCTGATGACTTTGCCAATATAGCTTCTGTGACATCTTTAACTAATTGCTGCATATCAGCAGCTGATAACGTCGTTTGATGACCTTCATTTTGAACGGCCGAAGAGACCATGGACGCATCCATACTGTTGCGAGTTCGTCGAGGCATGATTGAACGATGTTTTAAATAGGTAATGATATAATAAATGTAATAGGAAATTGAGTTATGTGAATAATATATATAATAAAAAATTTAAGAATAATAATAACAGTAAAAATTGCTCTGCCAAAAAACTTGCACACAAAAGGCTCAATCAAACTTTTGCTACCGCTAACAACGCTTTCCTCTAAAGGAGTGACTAACCCAAAACAAGGTGTGCCTAAAGTAGCACATTGTTTCATCCTTCTTACCCAGGCTCTTCCATCTGTGCTGCTTACCTTATTTGGTATAAAATAGCTTCCCACGCTGTTATCTAAACTTTGTTACTTACGTCCGTAATCTAACGGATGTGAACTAACTCCCACTAGAAAAGCTAGCCCCACTAGAAAGGAGGGGTTTCATGCAATGGCAAACAACAGTGTCTGAGTCTAATTCAGCCTAAAATTGTAATTAAATTAAAATTGTAACCACCATAAAACAATTCAATAGCTAGGTGTTGTTGTGTGCTTTCAGAATGACAATCTTATTGCAAGGTAACTCTCCTTACTTTATTGTTAGCAGCTCATTTAATTTTCATGGTATCTTTTGGAATTTAGTGTTGTTTGATTCAAATTTTTAAAATGTTGTATTTAGTTTGATAAGTTTGAATAATTTTCTAATAATAATCTAATAATTTTGAATAATTAAGTTTGATTAATTTGAATAATAAAAACTTCTTTTGACTGTATTATATTAGGGGTGAGACGATTGTTCTGAAAACAAACGGATTTGCCGATCATTGGCGCCAAATTTTACAAATTGGAAACTAATCGGCAAATCATAAATCAACCACTTTGTCAATCGTGAAACCGATTGTTTTCAGACAATGAAATTCAATATAAAATATCTTTATTCGAGAATTCATTGATTAATGTTTTGATGTCTTAATTAAAATTTTATATCGCTCAGTAAAGTCACTCTGTTTACATCGTTTTGCAATTCAAAACGTTCGCCGCTCTGTTTTATCAACATCGTTTTGTATTTCAAAACCTATTCAAAACGTTTGAAAGATTCGTCATGCCACTTGACACCTATTGTTATAAAGTGTTACACACATTTATTCAACACTCTTATACTATGTGGTTAAGTTATATATTTAATGACAGTTATATTTATTATTATTATTAATTATATTTACAATTTTGCAACAGTTTTGCAGTTATGGCACCTTGAAATTCCGGAAAAGGTGTGCAAATTACGTTTTCGCTATTCATTTAAACACTTATATTTTTTCCATTTCTCTTTGGATCTCAATGATTTAAAAGATATGCAATAGAGGAATACATTATCTTACCAAATATATTACTTACAACCAATTAGTTACACATTTACTGCCATTAAAATCGATATGAAAACCTCAAAAACACGTCGCTGAAAAGGTTCTATATTGATCTTTTTCAAACATTGACAAAAGTTGCACAGCATGTAGTTGTCTAACCCTATGTGACTCATTCAGGTCCCTGTTGCACGTTACAGTATTGACAGCGCACCACCTCAGCTTTCGTATCGGATAGGGGTTTGAGTTACACAACGCCGCTTGAATACGATACGATATGCTGCGCGCAGCGTAGTGATTTTCGCCACGAAGCATATTCATTTTCATGCCTGCATGATTTTCAAGACGTTGCACTCTGTGTAACTCAATCAATCTGGCACGTGTTGTGCCGGTTCTCGTTTCTCTGAGCCTCTGAAAACATGAATCAATTTTTTAAATGGCCACTGGCGCGCAGAAAAATATCAACATGGATCACTTATTGATGGTTTTCTCTACCTGTATATGCGCTGCAAATGTCTTGCATATATGTAAAATTGCACATAATGTGATGGTTCTGCGATATTTAGCAAAAAATATAAGAATTGCTCGAGAGTTTTGCTCATTTAATTTTCATGGTATCTTTTGGAATTTAGTGTTGTTTGATTCAAATTTTCCAAATGTTGTATTTAATTGAATATGTTTGATTATTAATGTTTTGATATGATTAACTACTACTTCTGACTGTATTATATCTCTATAGATCATTATTTAAATTTTTTATAATCTGTATTACATCAGAATCCTATTCAGAGATCATTAGCTTATAACTTGAAACTGTTTAATTTTCTTAACTTAAAGTAGCTTCGTTGTTTGGATTATTTTTACAATTGAAATTATTGATTTATTCTACCACCTATATAATACTTTACGCACCAATTCTAGAAACATAAAATATATTTGTGAACCACACCAGATTAATTGATTTCCACAGTAATTCAATAGACATTGTTGTATGATAGCTAACTTTATTGAAACCTAGTCAACATTTCATTGCATAAATAATTCTGAAATTGTGGCTATAATATTAGTTCAGCACTTTCCAAGAAGCATCTAATGAACTTTCACACCTTCAATCCACTTTTATTATTTGTTAGGCTATGGCTATACGGCGTATTATGAGCGAAAATAATGCAGGCGTATTTAATGCATTATTTACGCCTTGAAATACACCTTCGAGATGTTTGAAAACTTAAAGCGCGCTAAACAGGCGGATATAAATTAAATTTTCTGATTAGTGCGTTTTACATAAACAAACTATTGTTCCCAACCGCACGAGACAAAGATATTTGTTTTCGTCATGGGACAATATGATATCCTAAGTTTATTTAAAAATTATAAACAAATTCGTGGAAGGAAATCGTTCGCTTTTCTGTGAGTATTACAAGCCATGTTCAAGATAATAATCAACATACAGAAGCAATAAAGATCCTCTGTTCAAGAAATACTCATTGGAAATAAAAATTACAAACTTAGCTTTGCGATAATGTCGAGAAGAGTTTGCATTTAAGTAACTGTGAATTTTTATTTAAATACAATCAAAATGTGAATGTTTTGAGATTTGATTATTGCATTTTTAAGTCCATGTTTCTGATTTCCAATGATATATGAAATAAAAATTTATATCAACCTTGAATACCATTGAATGATGAAATAAATGATTGATAATAGAGAATGAACAATTTGTTGTACTTCGATCCCTGCTCATTTGCATTTGTTGTTCATTGAATCATTTCCAAGGAGCCTTAGTGACATTATTTCACACTGATTCCATAAGATTTTTAATACTACTGTATCACCAGTGTCTGACAGAAGATTGAGCTTACAGAATCCTAAAACATTTTCTTTTAAAAATTATAAAATTATCCATTCTCTTTTGAATTTGCTCTAACTTTCCAGGATCTAGGATCCCCACTTTTGTTGGACCCTCTGTATCACATCAGATACGTGTTTCATCCCATTTTTGTTGGCGATTTTTAATATGAAAAAGGCAAGGAAAAAAGTACCTATCATTATGGGCCCAACATTTAATATTATATAATACAATGTAATGAGTATCAAAATACATTGCACGCATCCTAAAATTAAACATTCATAAAACATTTATAATTAATTGTTTTGTCTCGAAAGAACTAGTTCTATAGCATTTTGCATTTGCCACTACTGTAAGGAATTTCAATAGTATGTAAATACATGTTGAGTGGAAATATTTGACAGCTTCAGCACAGACACTTTATACATTGAAGTTTAAGTTAGCTCTTTCATGCAAAGAAGCGATCAGAGCCAACTAAACTAGAAACAGTTATCCAAAATGTATTCAGAAATGAAAATATGATTTTACACGAGCAATAAGATCTTCAGAATGTAACACAACTTTATCGTATTTATCACCCACAGCTTTGATTAAATATTTATGCAAATTCAATTGTATTCCCAAGAGATTTATTCAAGCTTGTCAGAAAATTTTTTCTCAAATTGTCGTTTGCAGCATTTTCTCTCTCAAATTTGCAGTTTCAATCTGGATTTCAGCTGCTTCTCCTATCAAAGCGATCAGCAACGTAGACCAAATAATCAATATTTATGCAAATTCAATTGAATTCCCAATAGATTCATTCAAGCTGGTGTCAGAATATTGTTCTTAACTTGTCATTTGCAGCATTTTCACTCTAAAATTTGCAGTTTCAGCTATGACTTCCGCTGTTTCCCCTCTAGACCGTGCGCCACGGAACCAAAACGGCAGGTTTCTCCGGGCAACTTGAAATTACATAAACTTGTTCATAAAAATATGTTAAACAATTACTCATTTCTTGTTTTAATAAAGCCCTTCAAAAATCCAATTTATATTTCATGATTCTAGGTCAAAGCCTTCTTATCATTTTGAGAAAATTCTGCATGTGAGCTTCATGGTCTTTGATTCTTTTGTTCTCCCAAGATTTTGAGAATCCATAGAAGCATGGCGAAAACACAAAATGTATGAATTGAGAAGGCTCTGACCGTGAAACGAATTATAAATTCATCTCTGGTGAGTTCCACAATAAAAATTTGACCAAAACAAGAAACGGGAAAGTATTTATTGTATTCTTTATGAAGATTTTATGTGAATTTCAAGTTGCCCGGAGAAACCTGCGGTTTTAGTTCTGTGGGTCTCAGTCTATTCCAAGTTATACGTGAGGTAATGGGGGAAAATTTTAATCTTTTTTTAAACAGGAATAAGTTATCTTTTATCTTAAGCCATTTAAAATTCACAAAATTAAATATAGGGCCATCAATCTGACGAAATGATTAATTTTGAGTGTGGTAATAACTCATATACTGGGATATAACATAGTGAGTTTCATTCGAAAATATGAACAAATTCTTAGAAGAAAATCGATTGCTTTTTTCTTTGATTGTTACTAGCCATTCAAGATAATAATCAGCATGATTTACGTAGCCTTAAGATAATATTGAGAAGAATTTTCAGTTAAATAACTTTAAAGAAGTTTTATTTAAATAAAATCAAAATGTTAATGTACTTAGAACTGATTACTTTATGTTCTGCGTTATTTTCGCTCGAAATACGCCGTTTAGCCATTGCCTAAGATACTATAATAAGAATTAAGATAGTGAAACTCAAATTTGAATTGTCAAAAATTTTGAAGGGATCATGATATCATTTTAAGTTTGCCGTCTACATAAATAATCAAACTAAATTTTATTTTAATTAAACGCTTGAAAAAGCTTCTTTGGCTTCATTATCCCAAACTTTTATCATCGTTTTGAGTACAAAATTATTGAAGATGGGTGGAGTAGGTGTCAAAAAGTTACATAAAATTGTATTATATTTTCGTCAAGAGAATCACTGTTTGTTTCTGCAATGCCAATGACTCAATCTTTATATTTCAGGCAAGACTAGTCTCTGCAAAGCATTAGTTGACTGCAAAGGTGAAGACATTGATCGTGAAAATAGAACAGAAGGTATCGATTTATGCAAATGGAAGATTAGACCCAAAATCAATGATGTTGGACCTCTGGAGGCACTGATTGTGGATTGTGCAGGACAAAGGAGATATATCATTACTCATCAGCTATTTTTTACAAAAGGTTAGGCATTAAAATATAATTAGACATTACTTTTAGAATTTCTGGATAATTATTATTCAGGCAGCAAATAGGCATAGAAATTCAATCTTTAGCAGTTAAATATAATTGAAGCGTCTGGTAACTAACAACACTCCCATCAAAATTATCTTGCTCACATATATCAAATGAAGCAACAATCTGCTTCAGCTGGGGAATGAAGCAAGAAGATACTCAACAAAACTAAAACTGAGAAAAGTTGGCAAATGCAAATGTTTACTTTCTTAGACCTAAAAATCCAAGTATTGAACTTCCTCGACAATTTTGAATGATGAGTACTTACTTACAATTAAACAAACAAAGTCAGCATTTCAGGTGGAACTAAAGTCATTCATGCATTGTCTGATGAGGCCACAATACGGAGCTAAGAATTCACGAATTTACGACTAAACAAAGAAATCTCAAACTACCAAAGGCTTCTCAATAAATTATGATTGGTCTATCATCTCAAATTGGATTGTCTTATGTAAACATTTACAAAATAAAACAAAAGTAATTGTTTTCCTGCATAACAGAAATAAAACATCTTTTGCATACATCGATACGCCGTTGACCGGAATTGAAGTAAATGAATTTAGTATTAATTAATAGAGTCGTCAATATAAAAATAACATTTATAGTAACTATTGAAATCCTGCATTAGCTTCACAAAACACAAGAGTAAGAAAATAAGATAATAGCAATTCATGTTCTCATTATTTGCTTCAACAAAATTGACCTGTCAGTCATTTATTATAACAGGTCTTGATTTGTATCCTTCATATTTTGTCAGTAGTCCCGTAACGCATCATTTGAGTTCATGAACATTAAAAGTTCTATTTTCCACCATCCTTTAATGAAATTTTGTGAGCTGCTCATGAAAATGTTAGAAAGACTTCAGAGTGACAGGTTTAATATTGCCCGAATGTGCCAGTTTGCTTAAAACAACACTCTTTCGATGAATCACAAATTGCAGATTTATTCAGGCATATTAAAACCTCATCTAGATTATGGTTTGGCAATATGGGGAAACAGCACTCATGTAAATAATATCAATGAGCTCCATAAACGATGCATTTGAATACTTTGTGGATCAAAACTAATGCACGCACCAAACCACTAATCAAAACCCATAGAATTTTGAAACTGAAAGATCTCAGTTTATTACGAGTTATGACTTTTTTACCCATGTTTATTTATCAAACATGCCTTTGCTAGAAAAGATTATTTACAACGTCTACCGACATACAAGTTCTCCTCTCTCTGGAATGGCTGTTCCTATCTGAGTTTATGCAGCATTAACCTTTCAAGAAAATTATTCTTGAAATTATTGAAGCAACTTATCATTGAGAGCTGCAATCCCAAATGTTTGTTGGCTGGCTACTATACCTGTTCAAATTAACCATTTTAATCATCAGGCCTGTATTTCATATTTCATTTTCACAAACCATCAATTTCATATGTTTCCTAGTCATAATCAATATTTATAAATATTGTAATTGTAATTGCTATTATATACCCTTGTTGTTTACTCTTCTTAACTCTACAGTAATCATTCCCAATTTCTACTTCACTTTCACCCATTCGTGTCACTCAGCTTATTCAAGTTTCATGTCGTCTTTATCTTATTTTAATATAGTACCAATTACATTTATACCAATAATTACTAGATAACAAATGTTCACTCAATTAAAAACTTACAGTATGACATCCAAATAAACAAGCATGTCTGCTTACGGACGACTACAACCATGCACATATTTTCTAAATTGATATATGGTTGAAATACATACTTACATACATACAATTAACATTCATGAACTGTGATCCTCAGAAATATCTGAGCTAAACTTGATTTCAATAATTTATTTCAGAAAACCTAACAGTAATCTATAAATGTTCCTAATTCAGCAGGTGGTATCCAAAATTAGAATTAATTTGATCCAACATTTTGATTGCTTTTTATACAATGGTTTACAGTTGTAGAGAAGAATGAGTGTGTCTTCAGTCAGATATTTGACGCACTCATTATAATGAACTTGCAGGAATTCTTTACGTTACTCAAAGCTCTTTTTGATCCCTGAATTCAAACTTGCAAACTTTGATATTTGAAGGAACTTTACCTAATAAAATCTCTTTTTAAAAAAGATGTGTTTTATATCTTATTGGTTACAGTACAGTTTTAGAGAAACATCTGTAGGGATAATCTCTTGATCGCTGTGCTGCGTGTAATTTCTTATATTGGACTGTTCCAGGCGAACAGCTCAACTAATTAGTTATGTTGAAAATAACTGATGATTAAAGTTATAATATATATCAGATGGTGTTTTCCTTTTACTTGCAAATGTACGAAATTGAATACGATTGTCATTCAAAACACTAATTGTCACTATTTTCTTATTTATTCCTAAAATACTTTATAATGACTAACACGATGTTTCAAACGTTACTTGTACACTTGTCTCTTAGGTTAGGTCTCTTGTCTCTTGAGTTTATGTTATTTATTTTTGTTTATTCTATTGTGTTTATGCCACGTTTACATGTATGACATGTCCACATTTTACGTATGACTTTGCCACGTTGCACATAAGTAAATGCCTAATTGCTACATCTTAGTAAATTTAGTTTAATATTTAGATTTTTACAAAACACATGGACATATTTTCAGTTATTTCGTTGCATTTAAGGCTGCTTATTTCTCCTTGTCGTTAATTTGTACGATTACGAAGAAACACTGGAGTGTTATGAAAAAACTGTTGGAACATGGATTAATTTGATACAGGTCCATGCACCGTATTCACCAATTATTATCGTACCAACCCATTTGGATAAGTTTGATGAAGAAAACATTGATGATGCATATAAGAAATGCGTTCATATAATGACATCTGTTTGGTATGATCAAAAGGTTAACGTTCAAGGTATTGAAAAAGATTGCAATGAATCAGTTGAAGTTGGAGATGATGATTGTTCATCTGGCGTTGGCAATCAAAACAAGGTATTACAATATACTGTACACAAATAATTTGATTTACTATATGTTTAATGTTTAATTAGTTCTTCATGCTCTTCTGAACAGATACAGTACAAATCATTCATTTCTAATTGAATTTCAAATTCTTTTTACAAGTGTTCGAATAGCCTTAAAACCATATAAAAATTTCATCTCAGAGTTTGAATTAGTGTTCTAATAAAAAAATTGATAAATTTGTATGCATGTTCTTATAGTAGAAATCATTCAATCAAAATAATAGAGTTCAATGTGATTTGTATATCTCCTTTTTCATTTATTTTGCTATTTCATTTTTAAAGGTACATCACTATTCTGATTCGGAATTGGATTCTATGAGGGTACTCCCTGTTTCAACTAAAGGTGTCTTAACTGGAATGAATGAGCTAAAAGAAGAGATAATCAATGTTATGACTGATAAAGAGATCATGCCGTTAGTTGGTAGAGAAATACCAAAAGTATATGAACAATTAGAAGAATTCTGTATCAATAAAGGTAATACAACACCTGTTATTACATCTGAAGAGTTGATCAAATTAGCCCTTAGCGAATTTGAAATGACGGAGGAGATGACGAAAACAGCACTTCTCCATTTGGATGCGGTTGGTTCTTCATTATATTTCACCAAATCAAAAGGCCTTGATAAATATGTGTTTTTGAATCCAAAATGGTTTATCAATATCCTGAAGGCTTTATTCACACACACGGTCGAGGACAGATTGTTGTATGATCACAAATATGTTGCTTACGAAGTATTCCCTGCTGATTTTAGACAGCTTTCAGAAGATTTAATGAATCACGCAAGACTGGATATGCAGCTCCTAAGGTATTTATTGTTCAAATTTTGAGTCAAGCTTGCTCAGTTAAATATTCCACATTTCTAATTACCGTATCCCTTTCTTTTTATCTTACAATTTTGCTTTTGTTGGAATGGAGGCTATTAGATAGCCTCATTCCGTCGTTGCTCTCATTTCTGCAAGGCTCTCCAATGAGAACACAATTAAACTTCAAGTTGAAAACTGTGCGGTGAACCAAAAATATGGTGTGCCCAATCACAGCACACCTTGGTATCACGTGAAGTTTTATCCTGCGTTGGTTGGTGATTAATACACTTAAAATGTAAACAAACTTGCTTGAAGCATTGCCTATATTTCAATCGTTTATTCTGTCATATTGTCAATGCTTAACTCTATATTGACAGAGTGATGGAATTTTAAATAAGAGCAATGTTCCATTTTGGAGAATTGATCTTTAATTTTAAGTATTTTGTTGATTTTGATTATTTAAATCAAGTTTCAAGAAGCGCTTACAATCCCCCGTTGATGGTGGTCGCTACATCAAAACATGTTGTTTTCTCCTCTTATTTTGTATTCTACGACTAAAAAATCCCTTCATTTTATTGCAGTTCTTCCAGATAATGAAATCTATTATTTCTAATTTTGTTACTTCAATTCAAACAAAATAATCCTGTAAACTCAATGGTTTTAGAATATTTTGACAGTTTGTTCACAAAATGTTGAAATTTAAAATAACTAAATTCAGCAAATTTTCATTTTTGTTCACATATCCTTGTATTGTTCTTCTATATGCTGACCAACCAACACCTGGCTGTAAACTCATGTGATCCCAAGGTGTGCTGTGATTGGGAAAACCATATTTTTGATTTAAGGCACAGTTTTTAACCTTCAGTTTTAGTAGGCCCTCACTGGAGCGCCGCAATTGTTAGCAATTGGTTGACCAAGCGTCACAGAACCAGAACAGCAGGTTTCTTCGGGCAACTGGAAAACCATGTAAAAGTGTTCATAAAAATATGCAAAACAATTACCTATTTCTTGTGTTAATTAATTTTTATTGTGAACCCTTCAAAAATCACATTTATATTTCGTGATTCAAGGTCAAAGCCTTCTTATCATTTTAATAAAATGCTGCATGTGAGCTTCATGGATTTTGATTATTTTGTTCTCCCAAGATTTTGCAAATCCATAGAAGCATGACGAAAACACAAAATGTTTGAATTAGGAGGGCTCTGACAGTGAAATGATTTATGAATTCATCTCTGGTGTCTGAGCTCAGCACCACAATAACTTTGGCTAAAACAAGAAACTAGAAAAAATAAATTGGAATACTGGTTTTAATTAGAATACATTTTTATTGGAATACTGTATTGAAAAATAAAAAGTTGGATTAATTTCCAAAAGAATACACACATGATATGTATTTCAATCTTTGGTATATGTATATAAATACAAACACAATTTATGTGGTTATGATGTTACAATAATTTTGCTCTTCTGGTAAACAAAAAGTTTGTTTGTTAGGAGACTAAGGTAATTTGCCTTTCCAAGTTCAGGCTATGAATTATTAATGATGGAAACTGAAAAGAAAATGTTAAATGGTCACATGGAAATGAAATAATGATAAAAGTGTGAATTGTTTGGTTATAAAAAATAATTATTTTCTTCCAAAACTGTAGGTTGAAGTGGTGCTCCGTTTTTGGCACATACTCGCCTTTCATATTACATGGTGTGATATACTGATGATCTTGTAAAGCCGTTTGATCAAGAAGTCTTTTATATTACACTAGCAACGAATTACCTGCGTTGTAGGGTTCAATGTTGGCAGAGTTTGATTGAGGAGGTCAAAGGGGGAATCCCTCACAAACAATAGCAGTTATGGCATTGACGTAAGGCCTAAAAATGAAAAGATAGTTACATTTAAATAAAAACAAAGATCAAAATACTGTGGTTGTGAAAATACTACTTTCGTGCATGTTGATGGAGAATTCATAATAGAGTTATAAGCGTACATACGTTTGAAGCAACTATTTTATATCTTAAGATGCTGCTGTATATTGATCTTGTAAGCCCTTTGAGCAAGAAGTCAGAAAGTTGCTATAGTTATTTGAAATTGCAGGATAGATATCTGTGTTTTCCATAAAGTTAGAAGTCTTTGACTAGGGAGCAGCTGTTGATAATTTTAAATGTTTAAATATTGAGAAAAAAAAAACAGCAGTTATCAAAGTTTTAACAAAGCAGTCGAGGTCATAAAATTTTTAATTTTGATGATTGGAAAATAATATTTTTACATATCTTTTAGGTTGGTCCTTACAACTCAATACATTATAATTTATATAATTAACCAAGCACGGCCACGCAATGCGCAAGCAGTAAATCCTTCCCATACAAACCCTTGCTATTTCTAATATACCGTACTGCTATGACTCTAAAGACCTTATTTGGTCGATTCTTGAAAGATTATCATGGATGTAGATTCATTAATTTTTATTATATCATCTCATGGCTTCAATTGTTTGAAATTATATTCTTGTTTGATTGACCGTAAAGATTGTAGCATTCTAGTTTGCTTCATCCTGTGTTCACACATTCCGTGTACTTATAAAACGTAGTAGGGTAACATCAGCACTTGGGGCATTGCTATATATTTTCTGCCATATTTCTAACCAAAATCACCAACAGTATATTTATTTCTCAATCTAGGTGCATTTGGTTCAACATTGATCATATCTCAAAGAATGAAGACATCTTCAATTGTCTTGTTGATATCCTGTGTCATTTCAAACTGGTTATTAAACTAAATCAGCATGAACAGTCATCAAATAGTTCATCATCAATATTACTGGTACCTTGGTTTCTTAAATCTTTGACATATGTAGAAGATGTGAAGTATTGGCCTGCTCACATGGAAGATGATACAGTATGTTGCATAATATTTTAATACTTCAAATAACGGTAACATTGTCAAATTATAGTGATATTTTCAAATCTAAAAGGTTAAGGGATTACGAAAACAGCTAGTATGCAAGTAAAATATATTATCATAATTATTATGTTATCATATTTTGCATACATGCTGTTATTTGTTGTTCTGAATAAAATACGTAACTTGCTCTTAAAATTCCATATAAATTCTAATTAAAAGCAAGTGGAGTTTAAATAATGTTAGGAAGATGTAATGAGCGAAAACATCTGCACGTAGGAAAATATTCACATTATTGACAGTAGGCAATTGCAGATGATTTTTTTTTTATTCTTTGACAGTATTTTACTTAATATAATCAAGTTCTGTTATTTCAATTCCAAGATCTTTCCTTGACTTGTTGAGTCCGAAATTCGCTAAAGTTAATAATTGACAAAAAATGTTTGATTGTAACGCCAAAAACAGTTCTTGTATAATATAACTCTAATTTTTCCTCATATGGTATTTATATGACAATGTTCATCCATATTTTTGAAGGCCTGCTCAACAGATACAATCCATAATTTTTTCAATTATATGAATATTCTGACGTTATATCTGTTTCTTATAGGAACAAATTGTTTGTCAATTCGATTCAAGTGCATCACCATTCCCTCCTGGGCTATTTGAGAACTTTATGGCTTACATTTATCACTTATTTCCTGATTGTATTGCTTGGGATAATGCTTTATTAGGTTTTCATGCAAAATATAAAATTATGTGCTCTATTCGTGGAATTGGTCGATATAGAACAATCTCCTTCAAAGGAAGATGTCTCAAGAATAATATCAAGATCTTATGGAGTGCTCTGGTGTCAATTTTCAAGGTTTGAATTTCCACTGTTTTTCAATTTATGTTCGAATATTTGTTCATTAGGCCAGCTAGACAATTATGCATATACCCAACTCGAATTGTGCATTGAACTACTGGTAATATCTAGTAGTGCACACAAGTTGAAGATGAATATGGCCATTATGTAAATCTTTCTATTATTGTTTCCTAAATATATTGTAATAATATTCTAATATTCTAATATATTTTTTTAGGTTCATGAACTGATTCATGAAATTGTTTCGCAGGGGAGAGAACACATGTCTCTTGTATAACTGTTGTTTTGATGGGGTTTTCATAGGTTTTCCTCTCTTTTGTCTGGATTTTACTCTTGCGCGTATCTATATGAAGAACAATAAAATATAGAACATAATGCAAAGGAAACATTTTTGAAATACTGCAATTCTGAAAATCGCAAAACTGGAGTTTATGATAAAAGTGCACAACAGTTGTTGGGTTAAAAGATACTGTACCCTCTAATATTGATTATTGATAAAAAGATAGACCCAATTTTCATACACCGTTCATGAACAACTTGTGAGATTCTTTAATAGTTCAGCAGTTTATGAACTCAGAAGGGGAAGAAAATGAACAGATCATGTCACTATTTAAATTTCTTTTTAGATAACAAGATTGTTTTTGGAAAGGTTACCTGGCCTTGGTTCTATCAAATGTCGATCTCTATGTCCAAGTTGTATCTTGAATCTAAAACCGGATGAGATCCCATCTATGTTTGATCTCCAAAATCATGAGAAGATGACTGATAATGAAGTGTGGTGTAAGAAAGAACACAAAATGATCTCATCTACTCTAATATTTCCACCAAAAGGTAACACATTTACATAACCACTGTTTTGTTAGTATTATGATATCCAATTGCTTTTGGCATTTAATTGGTTGACAAGTAACGAGTTTCAGGCCTTCACATAAGGTATCTGTTATATAATTTATTATTTGAAAGACTGTATTCCCATATATTCAGGGAGCGATTTATTAGCGCTATTTTGAATGTGTCACAAACATTCAGAAAATTGTAGATTCTAAGAAGAGATTTCATATTTCACAACAAATGCTAAAACATTTGTAGAGTTCAGACATGTCTATAAACATAGTTATTGTGTGTGATGTATTCATGGCTTGTATTCCTGAAATCACACACGTGCGACAAAACGCACGCCCCAGAAATCTAAGGCGTGCGATGGCGTGCGATCATTTGTTACCACGACAACACGATAACCGATTGTCAGGGCAACACGATTTCAAGCTGTTTTACAAATCGTTTTTACTGGTGATAAATACAAACTAGACATCACGTTTATTATTTAAAGTTAAGGATTTTATATTCATGCTAAAAAAAATTCTGCTTTTTTAATGTAATATTGAAACAAACACAATTTTGAAAACACTCCTGCCTGAAGATCTCATTTCACAGTTATTCGCTTGATTGATTCTAATAAAACAGGAAGTTGAAAGGCGGTAACTTTTTCTAACAATATCACACTAGTAACTTTTTTCAAGGTGTTGAATTTCAATACAATAAAAATTAGGCGAAAGTCAAAACAGTAATCGAATATTCGACAATGCATTATTCGATTCTATTTGAATAATTAATCAAAATCTCTTGTTCTATTTGTTACCATGCAAGTAGACAATAAAAACACAAACAAAACCTTTTCCACGACTGCAAGAAATGTGTTGAAAACATCAAATTCAACTCAACTATCTTTACATAGATTTTGAAAAAGATTTTGAATACATAGATATAACAGTTTGTTCGCTCAGTTTGCTTCGACATTAGTTTACAGAATTCATGTTATTCAACGCGCTTTATGCTTCATTACGTCTGTTCGATCAATTAATTGTCATAGCAACAGAGTCTGGAATAGAATTAATGGCGCGTAACTTGAGATCTTCTTTGTTATGGTAATTAGGGGGAGTTCCGTAGACCATTCAAGCAAGCAAAGACGTCGCTTTGAATGATTTGTTGCGTGTTTGTTTCGTATTTTATATCGGCGAAAAGAGCATTTGATTTTGAAGAAAAATTTATCCAAGAAAGCTTGCTTTATATTTGGAAACAAGCATATTTAAAATTAATTTAAATAATCGAATTGCATCCCTAATAAAAATAAACTTTTGTTTGCTTTAATAAAGCTTCACATTGATAAATTCGAAAAAAGGAAAAGAAAGTAGGCGTGCGATAGATCGCACGCCTTGGAACGCGGAGGCGTGTGCGGAGGTGTGCGCGTGCGATCGCACGCCTCGGAATACAAGCCATGGATGTATTAGCGTGTTGACCCTACAACGGTTACAAAGAAAGAGAGAGATTACATATTACAGTTGATTGTTTACATGTAGAGAAGAATATGATAAACGGAAGTTACAAAATATATATGACAACAAACAAACCACTGCATAGGCTCCCCCTACAAAAGACGGAGTCACAGTAAACAAAAACATGAATTGAATTATCAAAATCATTAAAACTAAATATCTACTTTTAAATTTACGCTATTTCCATTTGTATGTCCGTATGTAAGGCGGGGATTCACGGTGCCATTTTTGATGCAATTGACTTGAAACACATATCAATGGGTTCGTTATTAACCAGAGGCGTATATGGCCGACTTCATTTCTTAAATAAATACATCGAAGTTGATAAAAAACAATTAAAACTGTTTCCTTTTCAACAACAATGCTTTCTCAGACTGAAGCGCTAACTAAGAAGTTTCGCACTTGAATGAATTTCTATTGTCTCGCAAATACAAAACAGCACAATCCTTTGTTGCGACGTGACAGATAATTTTTGTATTTTCATCGTAGTAATTATCAGAATGAAATTCAAACGTAAACAAACAAAACAACATGTATATTTATATGAAAGTGAAACAAATAAGATGTGTCATCATCTTATATTCAGTTGGAAATTTTTTATTGATTGATCATAAATTATTATCTGAAAATGACTTGAATATAAGGTTATGAAATTTGTAAACAAACGTTATGGAAATTAAATTACGAAGATATAAAATAAAAATGTTTCCTGATTATTACAGCCAGTGTTAATTTGTACAGTACTGCAATGAAAGTTAATTAAAATATAGAAGCAATTGCAATACCAATTTCCACTTCATCAGTGACAACAAATAAATTAAAATATAATAAAATAATGAGCATTGACAGTAATTAATGAAATAAGATGTAAAGATGATAAATAGTTTCTCGTTCTATACTTTTTCAGAAGTCACTTGAATCAAATGTTGAACAACCACGTTATGGATAAAAAATAATCAATCAAATTTTTTCGGGATATGACAGTGTTGTTAGGTGGAACATAATAAAATTTAGACAAACCCCCAAAAATTGTTACCTTGCAGCTTTATGACACTCGGGTTAGAAATGTTTCTTTGATTTTTTTTTGCGGGGGGTGTATGGCTATTTAACTTCCACTTTTCACTTCTCAACTTTTTGCTTCTTTGAATAGCAAAAAATAAAATAGAATAATTTCTGATTTAAATTTCGGCTTCAATCATCTTTTCTACATAGATTTCTTCTAGGGATGCACCGAAACGTCGTTTCGGCCGTCACCGAAATAATACAGTTTCGGTTTTTTTAGCCAAAATTCCGGCCGAAATTTCGGTTTCATTTCGGCCGATTTTTGTCCCCCCCTGTTTTGAATATTTCAAACTAAATCCGAGTTAAAATCATTTATGTGTTCCATTGGAATACAAAAAGTTTTTGAAAACAAAGTAAGTAACTTGCAACAGAAGATAAATAATGATGCTTTTCCTGGTGATTTTCAGATCATGTGTTTAGATCATGCCATAACGAGCAATTTTATTTCTCCTCGATCTACTCCAGTATTATTTTCTTTTGCCTTGTGAAGAAATCCATTATGATTTGAATAACATTTGTTTTCACTGAGAACAATAAATAAACACTTAAATTAATCCACTTGTTTCTTCACATCATTGATTTAACCTTATTGGAGAAAACAATGCTCCAAATATTATATATAAGTCAAAAATAAATACATCAGAACATAAATTCACGAAAACAATCATGGCCGAAATTTTTTGAGCACATGGTCAGGTGAATTTTTGAAAGCGAGGATGACTTGAAAATGAGGCAAAACTTGATGATGGCTGCGATCAGCGAAAATCCTTGTTATAATCCTATCGAAGACTTTATGATGCATTGAAAGAAATATAGTATCGAACATTATCTTTATTTAGACAACCAAATGTGATTATTGGCTACATTTTACTTGTTCTTAAAAACTGGGCGGAATTAACCGAAACAGCCGAAATTGAAGGCCAAATTTCGGCCAAACCGAAATTTCGGCCAAGAGGCCGAAAAAATGGAAATATTTCGGCCGAACCGAATTTCGGTGCATCCCTAATTTCTTCATGCATTTGCATGCAACTCGAAATCTAGTGAGTTAAATGTATGTCTTGATAGATATGACAGTCCAGTAGTTGTTAATCAGCATTCGATATTATATTGAATTATTTATTGTGTAAACAACGTTATTGTTGATAATATTCTTTGCTTTGAATTGCTTTTAAAAAATTATCTTGTTGATTGTGCGTAATATCTGTTACATGTTTTGATAAGGCATTATTTGTATGTTTAAACGAATCAAATTATAAAGGAGAAGGAGAATTATGTCTGCTTTCGATATATTAAATGATACAATTTAACATAGAATTTGTAATTACTTGCCAAGAAGATTCCAATTAGCCAGAATATGGGAGTATAATTAATCAATGTCTATAAAGCATATTGTTATGATTGTTTCAGTATATAGTTTGTTTGTAAATATATAGCAAATCTCCACCAAGTTCAGAAGGCTTTATAAAATACAGCTAAATAAATACACGTCGGGTTCACAACTTGTAGGGTTCGGACATATATATTACTACATAGTTATTATCGCAGTTGTTATTATAATGATGTATTAGGGTGTTGACCCTACAACGGTTACAAAGAAAGAGAGAGATTACATATTACAGTTGATTATTTACATGTAGAGAAGAATATGATAAACGGAAGTTACAAAATATATATGACAACAAACAAACCACTGCATAGGCTCCCCCTACAAAGACGGAGTCACAGTAAACAAAAACATGAATTGAATTATCAAAAACATTAAAACTAAATATGAGCTAAATTTATATATGTCTCGATAGATACGACAGTTTAATAGTTGTTAATCAGCATTCGATTGTATATTGGATTATTTATTGTGTAGGTAAACAACGTTATTCTTGAAATATTGTTTGCTTTGAATTGCGTTTGAAAATTATCTTGTTGATTGTGCGTAATATCTGTTGCATGTTTTAATAAGGCATAATTTGTATGTTTAATTGAATCAAATTATGAAGGAGAAGGAGAATTATGTCTGCTTTTGATATATAAAATGATACAATTTAACATAGAATTTGTAATTACTTGCCAAGAAGATTCCAATTAGCCAGAACATGGGAGTATAATTAATTAATATCTATAACGCATATTGTTATGATTGTTTCAGTATATAGTTTGTTTGTAAATATCATCGTTGACTGACTTAACACTTTAGAAATAGTTATGAAATGTAACGGGTTGCTCAAGTTCTACCACGAAAAAAGAAAGTTGATGCTAAGAAGCGAATTAGTTGTTGAAATATCAGCGATTAATAGGTGGAATATTCTCGCAAAACCAATTGATAATAAATGAATGACTATAGCAAATCAGAAGGCTTTAAAAAATATAGATAAATAAATACATGTTGGGTTCACAACTTGTAGGGTTCGGACATATATATTACTACATAGTTATTATCGCAGTTGTTATTATAATGATGTATTAGGGTGTTGACCCTACAACGGTTACAAAGAAAAGAGAGAGATTACATTTTGCAATTGATTATTTACATGTAGAGAGCGATGTGATAAACGGAAGTTACAATGTATATATGACAACAAACAAACCACAACACATTCATTAGTGTCAGCATTTGTTGTGAAGTCATGATGAAATACAAACATTTTAAATGTGATTTAAATTATAGATTTACAACAATTGCAGCGTAATATTTCTTCCCATCTGAAAATATCCTCAATATTAAATGTAGCTTTATCCTATCACAAAAATGCTTCGTTATAGACAGTAGGCTACATATTTTGTCTTTAGTTCCATTCATAAAAGCAAACAAACAGATCACTTTCATTCATCCTTCTTTTGCTAATAGTTATGAGAATATTCCCCTCACTTTTAAAACATATTAGGAAAACAATAAAACTCTGCGGGAAATATGTTTTTTGCTCCGTTCTATTAAATTAAGGAAGAATCAAAGCAACAATTGAGTGGAAAACGATTCCCGGGAAAATACAAATACTTTAAGATATCAACTTCAAAATTTAAAAAGCTATGCTCGAAGACACACACACACCAGGGCTATTTGTGATAGGATAAGATGCCAAAGACAAACGCAGATGAATTCATAAAAGCTATACACAATAAAGTTGCACATGGTTATAAATAATTAATATTGTAAAACAAAGGTGTGAGATCTGAACCGATTGCAAGAAACAAACACAGAGAAAGACAAAATCATAACAAACTATATTTTTATTATATATGATAAAGTTGTATAATGGTAACAAATAACAAACATTATTGACCTAATTCAAGAAATTACAATTCCCAGTAGTTGATAAAGTAGCAGTTTACCAGCTCTGAATTTCTCCAGTTTTTCACACAAACAAACTATCGTACCGTATACGTTTAATGAAATGAGGTGTACAAAGATTTTTACCGTATGAGGAAATTATAAGGCAGATCACAACTCTGCTCATGTGTGGCAAATGTTAAAAAGGCCTGGGAAAAGCAAATCGAAATTTTATGGGGGGACTGGTGCGGCCAGACAGTAATCATAAACAACGTTTACAAGAAATCAAACCAAGCAATCAAATTGCAGGATCATGTCGCAATATTTTATAATGTTTAAACCCTTTATCTCGAATCCTTTACATCACAATAATTTGGCCTAGGTGCTTGGTTGGTTGAAGATTGGCAGCAAAATACGATAGCTAGTTGACCAATAGCAGACCTGACACCACCAACCAAGCTCCAGTCACACTGCTAAGTCAGTGGAATTCCTAGTTATACTTACCTTTGTCAACCAACAAGGGATGGAATTAACAGCACCTGAATTAACCACATCAACAAATAACAATAGCAACAACATTAAATTTGTCTTAATATACAAACTAGACATCATTTGTTGAGATGAATGGCTTTGACATAACAGATCATAGGATACATACAGTCACAGATCAAACAAACCACTCAATAAGCATAAACTCCTCATTAACTTTCCTAAACCATTCAGCGGCACGTTGAATCAAAGAAAGAACGATATAGTCCTGAACTGCACTGATAAGGGGCTTAATCTAGGGTCCTAGGAAGTAGGAACTAACGGGGTCATGCTGTTACATGTGCTCAATTCAGCAGCAAGGCAGATTGCTTGTCTACAAGTAGACTTTGTGCCATTTAACAAAAGAGCTAAGCAGCGGGATTCAAAGATAGTGTTTAACCTCAGTAAAATTTCATTTAACTACAATATATTTCTGTTTGACTACCATGCAGATGTACCACAGTTCACAGCTAATTGGAGTTGAACATGTGTCTCAATTCTTTCCCAATGAGAAGGAAACATGTTTAATAATTTCTATATACCGGTACAATTATACTGATAAATCAATATCAATATTTGATGTCAACCATTGTGCAGTCTTGGTTGAATGACAGAGTGATTGATTAAATCAATTGATGATATTTAAAGAAACAACATGTTTAGTTTTGAAAATTGCAGCAGGTAAACATCAAAACGTTTTTAAAATGTTAAAAGGTTAAATTATTGAAACTGACTTCCATTGTATGTCTTTGCTGTGAATTTCTGAGATGTCCTAAAATCTTCTACATGATTTTTCAGGATCAGTTGAGTAACAATATACATCTTAGCATTATGCCACTGTACTATCTGTTGTATATCATACAAATTGGTTAAAGATGAAATAATTACAATCGCCATTCTATTGCTATTTTTAGATTTGGTACAAAAGTTTAAAGAAAAACAAAACGGTAAGATGTTAGACATACTGCTGTCAATTTCTAATGGTATGGTCCTATAACAATTTATAACTGTTGAACATCATTATGGTTTGTAAAGAATTTGTACACTAACTTTTTCATTCTAATCGTACCGTCATGTGTGCAGTTCTACGATGGAATAAACTTTTTATTTCTCGTTTAATAAAAATAAACTGTCAGTAAGTTTGTTGTACATGGATGCATATATTCTTATCAAGAATAATACCTTTGGGAGTCTGGATAATAGACCTAAATACAATGAATGCCCCATGCAGGTTTTATTGCACGTTTTTATTGGTATTATATAACACGATGGAAAATTAAACATTTTGCATCAAAGCAGGAACGAATCATGTTCATTTTGAAATATCGTAATCCTAAAACTATTCTTTTGTTGCTATCCTCTACTTGGAATGTTTTAAGAAGAAACTACTAATAAACAATAGTTAGTATGAAGTAAATTTAAATGTTACATTGAATGTTGTTTTAAGAATTTGATAATGGTGAAAATTTGAACATTTATGCTTTTGAATATTGTTGTTGTTACTTTGTTTGTTGTTTGTGTTTTAATTCTGGAACTGTTCAAAACACGTTTATTGACTTATTTCTGTTCTCAATTTCTGTTTTCTTTGTATGTGCTGTTGATGAGGATCAATTTTTAAACATTTTTATGACAAGTCTCAATTCACAAATAAACTGTACAATTTTATTTCGAGGTTGGGACAACCACAAGGCAATTATAAACAATGTTTTTACAAACCACTTCCAACCAATCAAATTGCAGGATTATAACATAGAAGTTTATAAATTTTTTTGTCATACAAATATCATGTTAATCTGTTCCTCTTATGCTTAGACCAAACTGAAACAAGAAAAGACAGAAATCGTGAAGATGAAAAAGAAGAATTGATTGAAAAATGTGAGTGAATTAATATTCTTGAAATAGATAGGTGTATTGTATTGTATATTCGGTTATGTTCAAATAAGAATAACTGCTTTCTTATCTCAAATATTTTAAACATTATAAACAATGTCTTTACCAAAACATTTCCAACCTATATTTCATTACATTTCCATTTTAATCAAATTGCAGGATTATGACATAATATTTTATAAGATATTATATGATACAAATATCATCTAATCTGTTCCATCTAAAATCTTGAAATTCAACTAACACATGCATATATATTTTATTCTGTTGTACTAAAGCAATTTACAAAGGCAATTTCTACATCCTATTCAACGCGGTATCTCTTTCAGTATCTATGCATCATTGAAATCATTTCACTTTGATTTTGCCCAGTGGAAATTTTTGCAACAATGGATTCTGAAATACTGATATCAATATGGGAAATTTTAGTCGCATCGTCCAATTCAGATGTCCTTGTCTAGTATATTTGAACAACAATTATGCATAAGGAGTTGGAAGGCATTGTTTTTTTAAGGCGACTAACTCCCACTCTTGTTTCATCACTTCTGATTCCGTTGCTATATCGTCTACAAAACAAGACTGATTCCACCAAAAGTCTCCCTATAAAGATTTCCAATGGCAGTAAAGTACATTGCAAATATTTTTTCATTGGATGATCCCCCAAGGACCAATCACCATATGACCATTGCCGTTATATTTTCCTTGTTCGCTTTCACAGAAGAGTGTGGAATTAACGATTACCGTATTTTCCCATTATATCCACAGATAAAAGGAATTAAATGTTAGCACATTTAAATGAGGAGGGGATGTGACCAGGTGTAAGCGATATGTAAGGGGATAAGTAAGGGATTTTTTGTTCTTCAAGTATTTGCTTAAACTATGGTCAAGGTCAAGACCAGCGCTAAGTTTATTTTTCAAGTTAGAGATGATTTTGTACCTGGCAAATTGTCAAGTTTTGATTTTATCACGTAATACCGAGTTGGGCACTGGACATATATATAAGGACGATTGAAGCGGATGAATAGACACAGACAATAGACACAATTTGTTACACCAACCAACAATGCTTCTAACTTACTTCTAAGGTTAATGTTAATAGATAATATCAATAATAGAAATGATAAGAAAAATGAGGTGATGGTTAAGTATATGAGTAAATACTACAATTGATAATGATAGTTCTAATGACTTTAAAAAACAATTAGATAAATTTGCACATATTGTGTGTTTTTTGCGTCTAATATTGCTCTGGTCATACCGAGCCCTTTTCACCAACTGACGCACATGTGTCAATTAAACAAAATATTAAAGATCAAATGTCATCAATCATAGCGCATGCGTAAATACGACAATGAAGATATAATAACCCCCCACCCAATGTACTTATAGAGAAAATGAGTATATTTAAGGATAGTTGAACTCATCACCAGTGGATGAATTGTTTGCCCTACATAACTGTTTTGTTGCGGCTATTAAATTTAACTGAAAATCCTCTACAGCTGTAGAAGCCAATTGTCCGACGATTGCTTGAAAGTTGTTATTCTTATTGCAAGATTCAAGTTTTCTTTAGTTTGCAAGATCAATGATGAAGATACACCATTATCCAATCCATGTAATTTGATCAACAATCAGTTGCTTCAATATCAAGTTTGTAGTTACAAATTTCTACAAAATGTAGATGGATTTGCAGCCCTTCAAAATAATATATTAATATTTTTATTCTTTTTTAGTTTATCCAATGAAAAGTGTTCCACGTGGCCTTTGTGTTATTGTGAATAATGTCAATTTTAACAGAAAAACGAAAATGGATGATCGAATAGGCAGTGACTTAGACGTGGAGAGACTAGAAGAGACGTTTAAAAAGCTGAAATTTCATGTATCTATACATCGCAATCGGAAAGCCCGTGATATCATTGATTTGGCAGCAAAGTTAGGATCACAGGATCACACTGAGTACAATTGTTTTGTCATGTGTATTCTCTCTCATGGTGATGAAAACGTTGTTTATGGTGTTGATGGGAAACAAGTTAAGATTCATGGCATAAGGATGAAGTTTGATGGAAGGCATTGCCCATCCTTATTGGGAAAGCCAAAGTTTTTCATTATTCAAGCATGTCAAGGATCAAAATACACCAAGCGTGTAACAAATGATGGCCCATCAGAAGTAAATAGTGATACTGTATCGCAAATGAATGTTTATTCAGATGGCAAATCTGCAAGAATTATTGATAACGACGACACAGACTGGTTGGTGTGGGTCGCTGCAACACCAGGTATGTCATAACATCTTCATAATATTTATAAACAAGTATGATTAGACTTTTAGAGAAATGTTTTTAATAAATGAAGGTTTTATCCGGCATTGTGAGTATACAAAATATCAACACAAATGATGTGTACATTTAATATTTTCCTTTTCTGTGAACCTGTGTTGCTTTGTTGGACTTGAATGACTAGGCAATCAGTATCAGTTTAGTATAGTGGACGTAAAAGTCAATTCTGTGACAAGGAAAATATGATTATATTATGCCCTTTAGGTGTTGATGATGCCAATATCATACCTATTTCAAGTATTACCATTTTACAAAATGATGATATCTATCTTAAACTGATAGACTATTGTTCATCCAATGGTCTTTTGACAATTCAGTAACACTACTTATAACACCTGCAAAAAAGGTTCATGAGTTGATGAACGTGAAATTGCCCAAAAGTTCATGAAGTTCACAGTGCACAGTGCAGGATTAACCCATAGGCGGTTTAGGGGGCTGCCTTAGGCCACAATTAATAATAGGCATCCGGAAATAAATTTAAAAAAAAAATGAAAAGACCAAAACAATTGAAAAAACTGAATTTTTGTGGTTTCTTATGAAATTTAATAGTTTTAAAGTAAATAAAAGTTTAATTCAGTTTTATCTACAAGCCATTGGTCACATACATTCATACAGAAATTGATCAAATTGTTTGCAAAGGACAAGATTTTAATTGTCATAACGATTTTTAATTTCCTTCCTGTCTCATAATTTTGGTGACAGCCTTGCTATTTTTGAGATCAAATTACACTTGCTATTCAAAGAAAACAATCGTTTTCAATAATAACACTTGCTGTTAGCAGGACAGGATGACTTCTAACTTCTTGTTGTGGAAAAATGATCTCAAAAAGATCGTGTTGCCATTGCAACGACCGATTGCAGCGGCACAAAGAAAACTAACTTAAAAAATAAGTCGACTTTAGATGGGAAGAGACATTCATTCCATATTTTATATTACAGGAATACTGTATTTATAACAATAAAAGTTATTTTCAGGAGAGTGATTGTCTTTGCTCATATAAAAGCAGAATAAAGGGGTGACCAACTGACAGTATAATTATGTTATTTTCACAAAATTTCTGTAAAAATTTTTTTAGGCCCCATATTAATCAATCGCGTAAGGCCACTGATAATATTACTACGACACTGTCAGTTCATAAACATCTGGATATTTTTCACAGGGAAAGGTTGACATTAGCAGAGTGACGTTGATACTCAGCTTCTACATTAACATGTAACCAATCCATCCACTTGCATTGAGTAGCTCAAGGGGGTCTACATTACTACATCGTCTACATTTCTTTATTATTTAACTCAAGGTCAAAATTGTATTATTTACATTATCATTTTGTTGTTTTGTTGATAATTCCCTAAAATCTCAATGGATAACAAAGAAAAATGTCAAAAATAGCAACTCACATGATGGCTGTTGGTAAACCAATCAAAATTTTCAAACGTCAGTGCCTTATTTATTTGTTGGAATCTGTGTTAACATGTAGACAATCAACTATAAAGCACAGTAATAACATAACTGCTTTTGTGTGTTTCTCTAATTCCTTTGATAACATTTGCAAAATGATCATGGATGTGCTAATCTACATATCTGTTCTGTCTGGCAGTATTATCACAATTCAACTTTCAACACTTCACTCGTGTCTTCATCTTTTCAGAGTGTATTAGCTATGATTACAAACATCTGCAAGAGTGTGATAACCATTTAAAACTCAATTTCAATTCAATATTTTTACTTACTTGTGTCCTTATATCAAATGAAACTTTACAATGTTACTCGTTCTTAAATAGAGACAGCATTTGTGGATATTATTTCTTTAATAGTACTTTGTAGCTTCCTCTTCTTCTTCAGAAACATTATCGGCAAATTTCGTTGAGAAGTTTTGAAAGTGTTTATCTTACAGGATTACGCTCGATAATAACATCATCTTTTAGAATACTGATTTAATCTTAGTCCATTCATAGATCATAAACTTGCTTATTAATAGTTCATGAACTGGTCTATTCATAGATCATAAACTTGCTTATTGATAGTTCATGAACTGGTCCATTCATAGATCATAAACTTGCTTATTAATAGTTCATGAACTGGTCCATTCATAGATCATAAACTTGCTTATTAATAGTTCATGAACTGGTCTATTCATAGATCATAAACTTGCTTATTAATAGTTCATGAACTAGTAAAGACCAAAGACATATTTAACGTTCTTCCGGTTCATGAACCAGTTCCTTAAATTTGTGTACTATTTCATATTCAGGAACTGCTTTTGTGAAGTTTCACAGAGGGTAACCGTAGGCTTATTTGGTTCAAGCTTGAAAGCAAAAAAATGTTCTTAAAATAAGTAAATGTATCCTTGATGCAGGGATATATTTATATCCAGAAACTTCATCCTACTATTCTTCTTTATAGGTAAGAAGTCATGGAGAGATGAAAATGCTGGCACTTGGTTTATATTTGATGTGTGTAACTTTCTTAATGAGTTTGCAGCAAAGTGGCCAGTATCAAAGATATTCCTACTTATGAATGATAATGTCTCACAACGTGAAGGGCTAGAAGAAAGTAATACAGAACCCAAAACCTATGTACGTGCATATGTGAATTACCAAACGATTGGCTCTTTGAGACGCACATGGTACCTTGCAGGCAATAAAACTACCTGATTATATCAATTGAAATATTGATGTTGAAATAATAGTCTTTATATATGAATGAAATTTATTCTTTGAAAAAAAAAGTAAGGGCCCACTCACTTACCTGATTTTCATTATAAATTGTTACAAATTATTCCCAATATATAATTCTGAGAAAGTATTATATAATAACAAACGATTGTTTAGTAACCTATTCATCAGTGTCTCTATTATATTCTCATTGTACATAGATGTAACAAATGTTTAGAAATGTAATGTATATAGTTATATATGAATTTAGAAATCTATTTTTTACCATATTATGCTCTGTATACTTATAATGATAATAATGATGATAATTATGCTCATATATTTTCAAAAAATAATAATAATGATGTATTTTTTTTTAACTTTTCGTTATACTTTTAAATGTGCAACACTAATGACGTGACGATTTTTTGTTGTTTCGTTTGATTATGATTTGCTTCGATGACGTTCATTTTGAAGTTGATGAGCTTATGTTGCAGAGCTTCAGATTATCTACGTTCCTGGCGCAGACAGAGGCTTGCATTAAGCATGCAATAGAGAAAGTGTCATTAAATTTGAAATCATCTTGAAAGAAATCATCATTGTGATCTGAACCCGACCACCTATTGCCACTCAGTTCTGCTCGCTTGGCGATTGCATAGTTGTAATCACAAAATAGATTTTCAATGTTTCAGTTTGCTTGATCGTGCGGAATTAAATTAATTAATTGTGCTATGTGAACAATGCCGGAACGGGGTCGTAAATCCTGGTGGTGCAACACCGCGCATGGATTTTTCGTAACGCGTAACCATAGAGATAATAGATATAGACCGCTGATGAGGTCACGTGACGCGTGGCACTCATGGGAAGCCAAAATGGTAGACACATGCGCCCAAAAGTTACAGTTGTATGTTGTAAACTGACCACAAAAGTCTAAATTCCAATACAATTTGGTATTTGAAGTTAGCACAAAGTGTTTGGATTGATTTAAATCGCTGCATATATCTATTTCTCTTGCTTTTGAACATTTTTAATATGGTTTTAATGCTACGGAAACATTGATTATAATAAAAATTTGCATATTTTGATATTAATTGGTATCCGCTACGCTTGTTTTGCGATGGTACTGCTGGTTATGAGGCTTAATTTATGGCTATCTTCATCAATCTTAGACTTTATAACTATTATCACTATGGGGTGTAAAATATTTGGATATTTGGTGAATTAAATTTGAATATTTTTCGTAGCATTATTGCAATTTGTTTGTTATTGTTTCAATATCAACTTTTCTACACTCATTCTGCGTCCTGTGTTTTGCTGTAACCAGCAGTAAACATGCACCTTGTAATGTAAATACAGCTTGGATGATTAATAAATGTTAAATCTGAGCAAACTCTGAAATTTTGATGTCTTATTGTTACAAAAGCGGCGATATATCTACTTACAAAATTGGAATATTTCAGTGAAAATTTGATAAAATAATTGAGCAGATTTGATTCGAAATTGAGTGATACACAACAAAATTGTTAATTTCAATCATATTTAATTGCTTTAAAAGTAGCTCGAAATAATCCGGCTCATCTATTCTTTTATTTTCTAACAACAATATTGGGTCAAAACACTGCTTTTCCCGCCACTTTGGGAGCATGTGTCAGCCATTATGGATCCCCATAGGTGCTACGTTTTAAGCCCGTTTTCGAACGCCGTCAGCAGTCTATATAAGCAGTCTATTAAAGGTAGAATACTGACCGGGGAACGTTGCGCGCGGAACTTGAATTCTTCATACCAAATTCAAGTACTCGTTTTGAAACAGAGTTGGCCTCGCCTTAATTCTATTGTTTTGAACGAAATAATCAAAAACACGAGACAGGAACAAATGTCGAAGCCGTGAACTCGTGACAATCATCAACGAATCAATGTTTTTAAACAACGTTTTATTCCATGCATTTAACTCAGATTCGCATAGTTTTATTGAACTATCACATTAGTTTGCTTTTGGTATATTTATCCTTGGTTATATTTACTGAAGTTGCCTTGTTATTAGTTGGCAAGCTTTTATGGTCCGATCGTTACATCAACAAAAACATGAAAAAGAACGATAGTCGATACGCAAGATGACCTAAGATGTCAAGAAACACAAGGATTTGGCTTTATAATGAAAATCAAAATGTTAAACAAGGTTCTTGTTTAGTGTTACTTTCGTTCAACATATCAATCGAACTGATCGAACTAAAAACGCTCCTGCACATCATACTTTTTATACTGTTGATCACATAGTAAACAATACATTAAAGTCCAGAACGTGATAAAATAAGTACGTAGTATAGCTCCCAAATTGTGATTTTAAATTGTTCATTTGAAATACTTTACCATAAAATCAACATACAGCCAGAATAATAAAACGAAGCTCACTCACACGCACGGCAGCTTTTCTCAAAGCTTTGTTTAAATTGATGACGTATGAGTTGGTTGAGCGCGCAATGTTCCCCGGTCAGTATTCTCCCTTTAAAACCATGTCTATGTTTTACACCCACCGTATTGGCAGCCATTAAAATAAAGCGTGACCTAAAATTCGGTAAACGGAAAATTCAACTCGCGTCAGCTCTATTTAGTATCCAGTCTACTTTTTTCAATAGTACGAGCGCGGTTACGTTTCCACGTAATATTTCTTTTGCGTCTATCGTCAACTTAATCGCATTCAGTAATGGCGTTTGTCGTAGTTAAGTAACTCCAATATTCAAGTCAGCAACACAGAGTAGCGTGCTGCAACATGTAAGCTTTCACGATTGCCTTTACTTCATTGCTCATCAAAATTATAAGGGGAATATGTAGGATAACATATTTTGCGAGGCAAGCGCAATAATGTATGCATCATAATGTATGTATGGATCGAATGCGGCTTTACGTTCAGACGCGTTTGTTTGAGCTCCTGCAAACTTCCCTATTGTTTGCTATTATTATTGTTTTATATAATATAATTAAATTCCAAGTTATTGCAATTTGATTTAGATTTGTTTTCTATCTGGTTATTTTGATATTTTCCGTCAACGTTTACTTTATTTACTTTATTAATAATTTTACATGAAAGCTTTTGGATTTTCCATATTCTACGGATCTTGATCACTGGCAGGACACGCATATAGTCAATTTTCGTATATATGGAATGGTTTGTTTATAGAAGCTTAACTATTGTTGATTTATTGGATTTACTATTATATTTGGGTATGAACAGTTCTATTTTTTAAAGATTTTATAGTATATTTCAAGATTTTATTATATATTTCAATTTCTTTGTGGTATCGTAGTTCAGAAATCCAATGCAGATTCGCTCGATTATCAAGTAATAGAACGTTTCACAATTCTATGATTTAATTCTAATTTTCGAACATCAATTTTTAATATGGGAATTCGAAATATATTATCGAGACATTTTCAATATTTGGTTTTACTACATTTCTTAATTATTTTATTAAACTTCAAAGAAAATGGAAACTGTCATTTAAAAGTTGCTTCATTTTGCATTGCTAACAATTCGCATATTAGTTCAGCCTTAACTTGTAATTCAAAATCATCTCGAAGACTACGATCACTAAGAGTAATCAAGAGACAAATTATCAATTACAAATTATCAATTTATCTTGGAAAAGTATCACTTTTGGCATGCTATCTGTTATTACTAGCGGGTGATATTGAATCCAACCCTGGACCCACAACTAGTCACTGCAATACATGTAAACGGGGATGCAGTAACCAAAACGTGAACTGTAATAAAGGTACACACTTCTCTCAACCTTCGATAACAATCAAAAGAGGATTAAGAATAGCACACATAAATATTAATCATTTACTAAACAAAGTCCACAGTATTATAGAATTGTTAGATAGATTTAGTTTTGATGTTTTAACCATTTCTGAAACTTGGCTCAACCCAAATATACTAGATAGTGAGGTGATTATCGATGGCTACTACATTGCTAGAAAAGACAGAACAGTTACGAATTCTTCAAAATCTTGTGGGGGAGGAACTTTAGTTTATATACGGGAATCTATCCCTTTTGTTATCAAAGATGATTTTCCATCTGATAACTCTGAATGTCTATGGATTGAGATCAAGAGAAATTTTTGTAAACCATTTTATATTTGTACCGTTTACAGACCTGATGAACACAAAGTTGATGACTTTATTATCGATATGAAAAATTGCATAAGCAAAATACCAAATCCTGATCGGTCTGACATCTGTCTCCTTGGCGATTTTAATATAGATTATCTAAATACTACATCGAGTTCTTACCGAAAAATGGAACATTTTGCTATGGCATTTGGCCTCTCTCAACTTATAAAGTGTGCTACCAGAATTACAGAATCTTCTCGTACATCAATTGATTTGATTTATGTAAATAATACTAATCGCGTTGTACAATCTGACGTAATTCATATGGGGATTAGTGATCATTCACTTGTATTCTACGTAATAAAATCTGGTATTCCAAAATCTACACCTAAAACAATAGAATATCGGTCATTTAAGAAATATAACAAAGATATGTTCATAGAAGATTTAAGTAACATCCAATGGAATCGTATTGATGGGGCTAATAATGTTGATGACGCAGTATCACTATGGAACGAACTGTTTTCCACTGTTGCAGATATTCACGCACCTATTAAACGCAAGCGAATTAAAGGAAATCCGTGTCCTTGGATGACCTTGGAATTATCGAATCTTATTGAGACCCGTGACTACCACCATAGAAAAGCTGTTCATTCGAATTCCAGTTATCATTGGCAAACTTTTAAGAAACTTAAAAATCTAGTAAACAATAAGGTCAAATCAGCAAAGTCTGCTTATTTCACAAATTTGATTGAAAATTCAAAAGGTAATTCTGTTGATATGTGGAAATCATTGAAAAATATTTTCCCACAAAAATCGACTGGTAATGGTTCTAGACCCACCAGCTTACTTCAAGATGGTATTCTTTTATCAAAACCACAAGATATCGCTAATTGCTTGAACAATTTCTTTACAACAATTGGTCAGAAGCTTGCTGTTAAATTTAAATCCAATGAATTACCAGTTGCAATTAATTTAAATTCTCCGTTGCCGGCATTTTCAATAGAATATGTCGAAGAAAGCTATATTCGAAAGCAATTGAACAAACTTAAAACCCACAAAGCAGTTGGTCTCGATAAAATCAGTACAAGGCTATTGAAAGATTCATCGATTATTATTGCTCCTATTATTACAAAATTAATTAATTTATCTATTTCTGAAGCAGAGTTCCCTTCTTTATGGAAATGTGCCAAAGTCGTTGCGCTGTTCAAATCTGGAAACAAAATGGATTCTACAAATTATAGACCGATATCAGTACTGCCAGCAATTAGTAAAATTCTTGAAAGAACTGTCCACGATCAATTGTACAATTTCCTAAAATCGAATAATCTAATTACTCCCAAACAATTTGGCTTTAGACCAAATTTATCAACTACAATAGCGTTATCCAAATTTACAGACAATGTGTTAAATAACATGGAAAATGGTAAAGTTACAGGTGCAATTTTTCTAGACTTGGCTAAAGCATTTGATACAGTCGATCATACTATTCTATATCGTAAGCTTCAAGGACTTGGACTATCAAATCATTGTCTCCAATGGTTCAAATCGTATTTGACTCATCGCTCTCAAGTTACAAAAGTTGGTCAGTGCTCATCATCTACATCACCTATTACAGTTGGTGTTCCACAAGGTTCAATATTAGGACCATTATTATTCTTATTATACATCAATGACATTCCTAACTGTCTCAAACACACTGATATTACATTGTTTGCAGATGATACTGTCATATTTTGTCAAGACAGTACATCTGATGGATCAAAACAAAAATTAAACAATGACTTATCCCAAATCTTGCAATGGTTTAGGAATAATAAATTGACAGTAAGTACTACTAAATCCAAGTTAATGATTATGGGTAGCCCTCGTAAACTTTCATCTTACTCTAACATTGAATTGACAATCTACGGCAAAATAATTGACAATGTTGATCATTTCAAATATTTAGGGGTAATGTTAAATAATAATCTAACTTGGAAAGATCATATACGGAACATTAAATCAATAGTCTATCATAAAATTGCAATATTAAGGCGGATTAATCAATATTTACCATATTTTGCAAGGATTATTTTTTATAATACAATGATAAAGCCTCATTTTGATTATGCTAGTATCGTGTGGGGAGATAAAGGCAACGCTGTACTTATGGATTCCCTACAAACATTACAAAATAAAGCTGCGAAAGTCATACTACAAAAAGATAAATTTTCATCTCCCTCAGACGCTCTGAAAGACCTGAAATGGTCCACGTTATGTGTGAAACGCAGTTATGATAGACGTTTATTAGCTTATAAATGCATAAATAAATTAATTGACACTGATTTTAACTTTACTGACGGCGCAGCGGTACATACCCATAATACTAGGTATAGAAAGGATTTAAGAAAACCATCATCAAAATCCAAATGGGGTACATATTTGACACATTTTACGTTCGCTGAAGAATGGAACAGCATAGAAAAAAGCATTAGACAATTATCGTCATTTACCATTTTTAAAAATACCCTAAAACGTTCAATGTTCTTATAAACTAATTCAATTAAAATGTTAGCAGAAGATTTTATGTTCTTATCTTATAGTTAAATATTTATTTCATGTTGTTCTCTATATTTTTAATTTATTATGTTACTTAATTTTACTTATTTTCATTGTTAATTCTATTTCGAGGAACCTCCTGAAAATCATCGAAGATGAGTGAGGCTTTTCCTCTTTAAATATTAAATATATATATTATAGAATATGGCCTTGGTTCCTAATTATTTACCACTGAATTTTATCTTAATTACATTGTACATTATTAAAATTACATATAGAGTAGTAATAACACCTACAATGCTCCAACCTATTCATTTGCCATCTATGATATATGTATCAAATTTAGTTTAGAGATTGATATAAATACAGAATGTTCATGTTCCAAATTTCCAATCCTATATTTTACCATTTTATGTAAATTTCGCTATTACAATTTCCCATTCCTAAATCCATGTGTAGTTGAAGTTTCATGCTTCTATGTCAACTATGTCTATAAGAGTGTGTTGACAGTGACCAACATTTGCTACTAATTCTATCCATCTGTGTCATTAAAACTGAGTTGCTTGTGAATACACTTGTTTCACACGTTTGAAATTTTATTATAATTGTTTTTAATTTTCTTTTCATTTTTCATCTCCAGATTATTACATTTACTCAAACCACTGTACTGTACATCTACATGAGGAATCGTTTTTATCTAAGTGGGATCTTATATTTATGCTCTGGTCTATAGTTCAATTTCCATTTAATTTATTCTACACTTTGGAATTCAATGCAATTGTAAAAGTTTTTAAAAGAAATCAATAACAATCACAGGAACATTCGCTGGCCTGTTAATTGATCAGTAATGCAATTATTCAAAACTGATACAGTACTAGCTGCTTACCTGAACAATAAAAATTATTACTGGTTGTAAAGAGAACTGCTAACTAAATTATGTAATTCTGTAATGGGATGTATATTGTATATATCATAACATGTATGATTACAATTTTCACTTGAACATATTATTATAATCGTAGTATACCATTTCTGCAAATTAAATGCTTCAATAAGAATATTGAATGTTATCATTATCTGCTGCCATTTGCAATACTATGTACCGCATCAGCTTAAATAATACTACTTGTATCATGATTTCAACTGCGAATACGAAAGCAATGCCAAACAAACATTTCCTGTAAAAGTACGGTCAATTTGAGAAATATTTAGGATTGCATTTTCAACTTCTAGGGTAGTGCATTTACACCCAGTAGGGGTGTACATTTATACCCCTAAGGTGTAAATGCAAAAATTAGGGGTAAATTTTTTGCATTTGCATTTACACCCTAAAAGTGTGAATTCACACCCCAAAAGTCATGCTTTTACACTTTAATTTTTAAGAGTGTATTGCTCACCAACGTCAGATGTCTTTTTTAGGTCACATCGAAAGATCAAAGACGTATGCCCCTCAACCGCTGCATGACATCCTTCATTGGCAACCGAAGGAGATGCTTCGACGGGGCTATGGTAGAGTAGTATCTTTTCATAATGTTTTGTATCGTGAATTGTGTTATTTAAAAGTTTCTTTGTCAGCTATGTCTGACCGTGTTTTGTGGCGTTCTTTATGTAGCAAATATGTAAGGCGTAAGAGGGACGGCACATTCCTATAATGTGACTGTCTATACTACTACTAGTTAGACAATTATAGATTATATATTATATTTTACATATTCTATTTTCTTAGTTGAATGTACTTGGAAACCTCGGCTATCCGTCGATATCATTGACTACAAAAGAAAATGGAGATCCGTTCATGGAAACATCCAACAGTGCTGGCGCTCAATTCTTGGCCAAATGTGGGATCGGTATGGAGTTCGTAAAGTTTTCATGGCTACAAGGCAAGTTCAATCTCAGCTTAGTTTTACATAGCTGTGGTGTCAACGACAAATGTCATTTCCGAATATTGCAATGACAACTTTATGACAATAAGTGTACATGACGATTGTTTTCACAGTCTTTGAAATGCAACTGTAGCAGCATACGTAATTACTTGCTTCTGGAACAGAATAACATTTACAGCCAATTTTAATTTGTAAGGAAAAACTGTGAGTCCCTGCTATGTCTCAAATATGGCTACCTGCTATCCTTCTATCCAATGGTTTTCTTAATCACACATCAAATATTTCAGGCAGGCACTATGACACATATATGACTGTCAAAACATACCTACATGAGCTATCTTTAATGTATGAATGGATTTGTTTGTTTCAACAGCTAACCGTGACTGGACCACAAAGGACGTCCAACTGTTATACAAACAAAAATGGGGTATGTATTTTCTGATAAATGACTCAAATTATGACAGTTTTTATTTTATTGGTAGTTACAAATTTCTTTGTTTACTATTGTAACCACTAATAGGTGATGCATTAACGTGTAAGCGTAATTTAAAATATATGTTGTGAGAATTCATATTTTCATTCCTGACGCAAGCTCCTCCGGTTCCAAATATAGCGTCATCTGTGGTTATGTGAATCATCAAAGAGTTTAGGGTATTAAAGGTGTTATTCCCATGTTAAAAGGGTAGCGATTTTCCTAAAGAGATCAGAGACCTAAAGGTAAATCATTTACTATAGATTTCAACTACGGCGGCACAGATCAATTGTTGACAGAATTCATTTCAGATTGTCCTTGATTGCTAAGACACAGCGATTGCCTCTTTATAATAGATACCATTCATGTCTTAATACAAGTGTGGATTTATGCGCTGATTGACAATTGATGATGTTGTCTATTATTGGTTATATGCGCATGTAACAAACCAATAACCATCCAGATGACAAGTCGACAATCACACTTGAAATAAAAAAGCTCCGTGATAATAACTACCGATGTAATAACGTACTTAGTTAAACCTTCAATTTTTCTAATGTATGAAATATAGACACTAAGAAACAGTAACAAAATATCACTATTCAACAATGAAACTACTCAAGTGATATTCCAATTGCTATTGGATAGAGTGGAGACTGGGTGTTCCACGATTAGGGGACGGTTAATCGGTTAACCATTTGTTTGAATGATAATTTGGTGTTCTAGCTCATCAAGTAGCGGCCTTGTTTGGTCTTTGAATTATTGATATTGTTGTACTGTAGTTTATCGATTGATCATTATCCAAGAATCAAAGATAACCCAAACTACGATTTATATGTAATGATAAATGCAAACATCATTATTTTTAAATTATGCAATCTCTTTTTCAGCTGAAGTCGCCGATAATTCTGGTGCAACAAATGGCAGGTCTGGTCCCCCGTCCAGTGCAATCTGATAAGAGACAAGGCACACGAAGTGAAATTTATCATGATAACTACAGGTATGCTGATCGCATCAGGTCAAACTTTCATATCATTGATATTTCTCAATTCTAATTGATTTTTATTGTTGTTGGAAGATGAAGAAACTGAAACGTCAACTGGAGCATCAACTGAAACGTCAAATTTATAGATAACATAATTATACTTACTTACTGATACCAGATTCTCATCCAAACAAATGGTTTTCTGATTGAACATATAGCTCAATGCTATACAGCAGAGTTTTGAATAATATATAAGATATATAGTGAGAAATCAAACACTGATGTTTGCTATTCAAAGTTTCACGCCAAGGCGGTCATCGGCAATCTATTCAATGCTTGAATCTTATGCAAATTCCAATAGATTGCCTGATGATCGCCTTGGCGTGAAACTTTGAGTAGCAAACATCAGTGTCTGATTTCTGACTATATTTTATATGTTAGATAACACAATTATAAATTAGTTTTAGATAATAATTGAAACAAAGATGAGGCACGAGGATTTTCCGTAACTCGGGAGTTTCACGCGTTTATTTTGCGATCATCAGACAGTATACAAAATATATATTAGATAACATATTATAAAAATATCATAACTTTCATTTATATTTTCAAGAAGTTTTATAACATATCTTATATCTGTATAATTAATGATCTTTGTTTCAATAGAATTTTGAAATTGAATTCACTATTTTGTTGTTCCTTGTTCACGGCTTTAACTCCATTTTGACTGAAAGGGCGTATTAGTATGATTGTTTGTTAAAAACTATATTCTTCAGTCGAGAGAAACGCCTACCCAGGAGAGAATGTTATTGTTTAAAGTTGTGATAATAACTGATTCTATTGACCTCTATCTATCCAGAGTATTATTATTGCAAATAGTACATAGCAATGCTTAACAACTAAATTCAATTAAAAAATGTGCCAAATAGGAAGACCTCATGAAAACCCCAAAATATTGTTGTTCCAAGAAAATAACTTCTTGATAGCTTATGAATATTAATAATTAGGCTATTAATAATTAATAACGATAAATCTGACAAAACTTAGATAGATCCTTGATATTTAATTTATGTTTGTAAGTTTGTAAATTCTTTGCTGATACCATGTCATTCATTAGATTGTTCCAATTGGGGTGGGATGACACGATTGCAATATTGATGAAATAAAATAATAAAATTAAAACAATAAAATTTGATTTGGGGCACATACTAAAGATTTAATTTTTAGACTAATTTAGACTAATTTAGATTAATGAACCCGTTTTCCAGTTACGTAAATTATTAATACCGCACTTATCATATCCTGTAAAGTACTTTGCTTCTGAAAGAGTAGAGTGTATGAACCCATTGGGTACTACAGTAAACTTATTAATGCTAAATAGACAAATAACATTCCATCAAAGTCCAAAAGGTCAAAAAGGGGGAATCTTTCTACTGGTAGGCTATTCAAATTTCAAGATTTATTCACCGATAAAAATAGTAAGATTCGCCCAAATTGAGAGACTGCATAAGAAAAGCGGTGCCTCACGTTTTCCTCTAGCTGACTATTGTCTAACGCTCACAGGGTATCCCCGGCAGTCATCACATTATTAATAAGCTATGCTAAACAGAACAATTTGATTAATATTCCCCTTTTTAACGTCCCAACTTGCTTAATAAAACCACATAAAACTGATTTCTATTTTCCATTCTCCATACAAGCTCTCATAATTCAACTAGCTTAGTATCCCACCTTGCTTTTTGTCCCACTTTTCATCTGTACTATAGAGGGGGGATATCAAGCAAGTTCTATACTCTTTGAAATGTCATTTAACATTAAGTTAACATGGATTATATCCGGGGATTATATACTTCTTAATGAAAAAATTAAAAGAGAATAAACTTTAAAATTTAATGTATTAAGGTATTTTATTCAACTTGCGTGAAATGATACTAATAATTTCTAAATAGGTACTGCAACATAATATTCCTTCATTCAACAATTACAGTTTCAACACCAACACCATTACTTTAACTACTCACTATATAGTATATATAAATGTCATCATGTTGTGTACCTAGCTCCAATCGGTATATTAATAAGAGCAAATTATAGAGCAATGTCCGCAATATGTAATGTGTATATTATACCGTATTATCAATTTCTCTATATGATTCCAGCCCAATAAATAGTAAATTAATTTAGTAATGTAGTGAGAACATTTGACTGAGAACCAGAAATAAGTATGTTTTATAGGAAAGGACCAAGTCAGCTTGAGTTGGTTATTGAAGATCTGGTTCATATCTTATATATAAGCATTTAAATGTAAGAGGGTGAATCCGGTATTTTGGTGACCTGTGATCCACTGTTTCTTGGTATGGTGTGCAGTGGTTCGGGAAATCGGTTAATTCTATCCGCGTGTTGTCCGTGAGTTTGCCATTTATGATTCGTGAAAGCTTCTATTTTGTCTGTGATATGTGTACTTCCCTTCCAACAATGTCGAGCATTACCACTGAGTCATTTGGGATGCTAGGTACTACTCTTCATCTACTTACTAAAAGCTAAACGACAGTCATTTGGAAACATCTACTGTATTTATCTATGCTTTTTCGAAATCATTCCTAATATACTCCGTTAACACTGAATATAGCCACTGGGATATAGCCAGCTGGGAGACTTCCACATGACAAAGATATTAACTAATTTGGCATGCCTCATTCCCAATAACACGATTTGACTGCATTGCTTTTTATAGACCAGCAACGTTTGGTTGAGTGTAATAGCGCTTACTGATCTTTCTTCATCTCTATTTGAGACCCCAAAAATGTCCTTAACGTATCCATATAGCGGGTGGCCCTTGTCAAATAAGTAGATTTCTGAAGTCAATGCTAATTACACGGAGCAGATCGAATACAATCAGAAGGGAATACAGTAAAATAGTAGAGAACATAAATCAAACAGAGAAGAGATTTCACGCAAGTTTGGTATAGAGCACCATGTATCACCAAAATGTACTGTAAATCATTCAAAGTAAAATAATTGAAGATTACAGTATACAGGCAGTAAAAAAGTTATAATTTAAATTAAAGAAATACATAAATATACACTATTCATGGGTCACATGAGTCATCATCTTCATCTGAAATTTCATCTTCATCAGAGCTTAAAGCTAGCTGCTCAACATGAGGCAAGGTATCTCTTGGCTCATCACCACCTTCACAATACTCAAAGGAAACTGATTCTATGAAAGAGTCGAATAACATAATGGGAAGGTAGGCACTGAATATTTTCTGCAAATCTATACCTTCCCTAGATAGTTTTCTCCTCATTTTTCTTAAAAGTGGAAAAAATATTAAATTGTTTGATGAAAGGAGCAATTTATCCACTATGTCAAGCTGTCTGACATAAAAATAGCATGCTGCTACCAACTCAGTGAACTCAGTGGCTAGCATGCCAATTTCCTCACTAATTCGATGCTCAAGATGAACACCATCCATCAACTGCCTTTGATGGAAATTGGGACAGTAGAGGGGGGTTCATCTTGACCACCATAAATCGGATTTGAAAGTGACAGCACGTCACTCAGCTGACAATCAGGGGTAACACCTAGATCTTTTAATTTGGTCTGGAAACGTTTAAAACGCTTTTTGATTTTAGACGTAACAGCATTTGATGTTGCTCTCAGCTTTTTGTTGATTGCTTGACCTCCTGAATAATTAATAGCAATTAAAAAATGTACATATGGATGTGTAATATTTGCGATGAAGAAGTATCCATACTTACATTAATTCTGCAGATATATTAATATTTAATTGTAAAGCTGAATGCGAATCTCTTAACCGAATGCATATACCTGAAGATAACTTATCGCTGATTGAAAAGAGGACTTTTCTGTCATAAACAAGAGTCCTGCAGGCTTCAACCATCTCTTCCTTCTCTCTTTGGAAAATCTTTTTTGTGGTTGAAATGAAATCCGGGCACTCTTTTGACCATCTTTTATGGATGCTATGTTTTTGCTCTATAGCAACCACAGCCAAAGTCAAGCTTATGTATGGAAGGAAGATGAAAATACAATTAGCAAAACCGAATCAAATATGATTGCATAGGCCTACTTTTAAAATCTCAGAATAAGCAAAAGAGCACCTGTCTACTGAATCATTTTCCAAATCAGACGATTCATCATCAGATTCATTGTCAAGTCGTTTTCTGGCTCTGAAGTAGTAGAAAAGGAATTATTTATTAAAACCGAAATATATAATAAACTCCACACACGTTAATATTATACCTTTGAGCACTCAATTTTTGAAGCTTTGCCACATATTGCTCTTCCCATGGAATCTTTGCACGTGTAGTTTCTACAACATGAATCATATCATACCGATACATGCAGATAGAAAGAACAGAGGCATCCCCTATGGAAATAGCCCAACTTTCGTGAACTGTTTGAACTGTCCATGAAAGTTTGAAAAGTTAACACAGTGTTAACGAATTGTTTATGAACTGTTCAAGAGGTTCACAAACAGTTCATAAACTCAACATCTTTTTCCCAGGGGATCAAACCGCAACGACTATCTACCAAACACATCAGAGTCTGCATTGTCTTCATATCTTTTCAATACTCTAAATTCCTAGAACACATTGTTCATTGAATTAGTTCTATCCCTATGGGACAATCTTTATCTGTTCTCACATTGAGAAAATGAAAGGAAACTTACAAACTAGAAATCTGTGTAATTTATATACAGTATGTCAAAATCAATGGTATGTCAAAATCAATGAGAGAAATAAATTAAAAAATAATAGGCCTACTTACTTGTCTGAAGTAAAGACTTTGCCTTCTCTATTTGAATCCATTCCATCACTACCTTACGGCTAACAGTACCAGGAGCTACAATTAAGAGTCAAATGTGGTAGACTTGGAAATAAAAAATTCTACATAAGAAAATAGCAACATAGATACAAATAATTTGATTATCATCAAACCTGAACTCATTAGCTCTTCCAGATTTTCACGATTGGCTGTCTGAAATTTCTCAACTCTACATATTTTTGATACCATAGCAGAACCTAAGCAATTTAGATTGATAAAGGGAATCACATTAAATAATCGCAGTAATGTTAAAATTAATGCAATATACAAGTAAGCCCCTCTATCCAGTTATCCAAACAATATAAGATAAGGTCCATCTTATCCAAACAACACGTTGAAAACTAGAAAACCTTTACACATATAATCCAACACGAAGATTGATTACCTAATGATTTTCTTTTCTTTTCCGCGTAAGTCAAAATAGCATTATCAAGAAGGCTTGTTCTATTTTGAGGAGTCATTTCTTTGGTCATTCTACTAAATTCTGTGAGAAATGACCATAGACGCTCTGCACCTTCACCATCTGTCAAACCAAATCCTTCTAATCTCCGAGGGCTATATTTAATCTGCATTGAAATACATGACCAAGCATGTCCATGTTACACACTCAATGGCAGAATGACATGTTTAACAACAATAACTGAATTAACATCAATATCGGCAATACAGATTACAACACAGCATCATATTGATAGTAGTTGATTAAAAAATATGTTGATAGCTACCTGGCATGAGAGAATATGACCATATACATGAAATGCTGGTAAAGCCAACAATGCATTTCCTCTGATCTGTCCATCTCCAGTTCCCTGTAGATATTGTAAACAGGAGTTTCAGATTCCAAGGAAAAATTCAGTAGAACCAGTATTGGATAGGAATTATAATTGCAATCAGTAGATTAGCACATACATTCAGATGTTTGTCAAGTAAGCATGCAACATCATAGATAAACAATGGCTTGACTTCAGTGCCTTGAACTTCCTTAATGAGTTCTTTCAACGCAAATACAGCATAAGCAATCCTTAAAAGTAGTAGAAAAACAATATATTGACAAAATAATACTAGGAATACTAGTAGATAGTAATAATACTATAACATTTTCATAGAGACATTCCCGTAACTCTGAATTTCATGTTTTTTATTAAACATACCACTTCTTCAATTGATGCATACAATACAGAGATGTTTCAAATAATTAAAATCAAAAATTCAAAATAAAGTTGGCCTATAAAACTAAATAATGAACTGGATATTACGAATGGTAAGCTTTTCTGAACACATATCACAGTCAAACCATGTTATATATTATTGCTTCATTTGTAATTCAGGTAAACATTTTCTATTAAACTTGACTGAAATCAAAACCCCATATTTCGTTTTTATTAAGGTTATGTGAAAATATTTGTTCACACAATTAACAGTTTAACATATGTATAGATACCAGGTTGCCTGAATAACTGATGATGATGATGAAGTATAAACATTTCATGAACTGTTCATGAACAAGTAGAAATATCATGTTCACAAACCCATGAACCCTTTTTCTATGTGGGTACACTAGAAATATTATTGACTAAGATTTTCAAATTTGAAAATCTACTGAAAACATACAGAACAGGCTACTGAATTGGGCACTTTTTGTAGCTTTCACATTTCAAGGTTTCAGTAGTTGTTACAGTAGAACGACAAGAATCTAGATTTAGGTGTCTGATGAACCTCAGTATGGTTTCAGTACCCGATAATATTTCACTATGTTTTCAGTAGGTTTTAAGTAGCGTTTCAGTCTATACTAGATTCATAGTGCATGAAAACAATAAAAATTTACTTTTCTCCACCGTAGCAACTGTAAAATCTATTTGGATAGTCATGCCTGCAAACGCTTCCCAGTACACCTTTTTCTGCTAGCTTCAAATTTCTACCTTTGGAGCGGACACTGTTTTCTACTTCACCAGCATGAAAATTATTGCAATCCTTAAACAATAAACATCATTAAGATACATTTGGTAAGTGAGAGGATAAGGAAATATTGACTTTGATGGCTTCGCCTAACAGTTGCCTAACAGACAAACAACTAACCTTGACCGATTTCATCGAAGGCTTGGTCAAGTTAACCTTGTAGTCTTCAACAAATGTATCAATAACGTCCTGCTTAACAAAGAAGCGATGTTCAGCAAGAAGCTCCTCCAAATTACTATGCTGGCCTCTTCGTTTTCTAACTAAGCCAAAACAACCATCAAAACACTCGGCCTGAACATCTTTTTTCTGAAATACAATCAAATTAAGATTAAAGGTTATGTTAATACCTTCTGATATTTCAAAACATAATCATATAAGGTGTGTTCCAAAAAATACTGAAGGAAAGTATGCATACACATCTAAAATATGACAATATTGAAAGAAAACGTTTACCGGGATAGTGGTAAGTATAACTGAGACATTACAATAGCCTACCGTTGGGCAAGCAGGACATTTGGTACCATCATCCAAGTCAGGTGACAAGAAAGCTGGATACAGCATATCCCGACGCCATTGTCTACATAATTATAGCATAATATATCAGAAATGTGTCCTGATTGATAAACAGAAGCAGTCAAATACACAATCAAGGACTAAATAATTTTTCATTCAAATTAGTGCAAAACCTATGTCTACAACAAACCGATATTCTGTGAAACATCCACAGAGAATTTTGTAAACATCTGCTTTCTAAAATGAGAAAAGGACAGGACTGATAATTATGGCTCATTGGGTTCATGATGATTTGAAAAATTATGATATTGGTATAAGTATCATTGTTTTACAACATACATATCCAGCACACAAAGCTGACGTCTTGATTGAAGTTGCCTCCCAAAATTTTTGGAGGGAAACTTGGCAATCAAGTTGCATGGAGTACAGTGTTTCCATGAAGTCCAGAGAAAAGCAGGTGATTGGGTGTACAGGTGTACCAGGCCAATACCCTGCCTTTAATACCTGTACTGCTTCTGAATGACAGGAACAGAAGTACATATCAAATTGGTGTTGATAGCCTAACAAGAAAATATGGAACTAAAAAATAGATAGATTGTTGCATCAATCATTCAAGCTGAATGTTCAAGTAATCAAGCAATAGTACATGCATGCAAAATAAGATATTAATGGATTGAAAATCACCTAGGCTATCTACTAAGACAAGCCGTCTTGAGGAAGTATCTGATATGCATTCACTTGAATGATCAAGCTGATCAGCAACTTTGATCTGAGCAGTCATTCTCACAGGAATATACTAATTTTCCTGAAAAATTAAAATTGATTAATATACAAATGGGCTAGTAGATAGCCTACAAAACTGATTACGTAAAACATTGACACCAATTATTTTATGTGTATTTAAATAGCATGTAACTCCATGTCAATGAAATGTTGGCAATCATGGCATATTGTAGAATACTAACAAGGGAAATTCAATTTCTAGACTTGAGGATTAACCAATTATCAAGTTCAACTTAATGATTTAAAATGGCAAGCATTTCCCTGCTTTTTATTGAAAGAAAGATGGGCCTACTTTATTGACAGAGGGATGACATAATAAAGAAATTCCAATACAGCCATTCCATGGTTGATTTCGTTGACAACTAACAGTATGTCTACAAATACTATAGACTTGAGACCATTACTACTCATTGTAACTCAAATGGATCATCAAATTAGCCCATCATAAAGTTATTGATCAATGGCATCAATTTACTTGTTAATTAGGTCGATTCTTTGACCAAATCTCTTTAGCTTCGGACAGTAGCTAGTTGGTAACAGAACGGTATTCATAAAAAAGATCAAGCTATATTATCTGGTGGGGCTATCTATGTTTATTATATGCTAGATGTTCAAGGCTAAAGAATTTTCAAAACAATAACATTACAAATTCACGATCAGTTCAATAATCAAACAATATAAATTCCACTTACTTTTTATAAAATCTTTGCGTTTTTGGATTATACCCGGTCGTGAATATCTTTATAGGAAGAGGTTTACATTTTTTAGGTTTTGTCATTACAATAAATTAATTGACCAAACAAATGATAATACAGAGGCTCTCTCTGACTAAAATCGTTCTGTGCAGCTTTCACATGCTCCGCCATTACTGATTTGGCGGGAAAGCTGTTGAATGATCTGTTTGTAATTCTCCTAACCTTGATAGCTAAAGTAGGCTCAAGTCAACTGTTCCTTTCAATTGATTTGATAACCCATTTCATTTGATTTAGATGGATGATTAAGGGGAGGAACGGGTGAAGAAAACGTCAGGCATTGATTCCTGAGCAATCATAGTCATTAAGATAGCTAGGAGGTTGTCGATTACGTTGAGGACGTATATCATTACTAACATTATTATTACTATTATTATCATCATCATTATCATCATCTGAAGATTCATCGAATTGTACACCAGGTTCAACATCATCGACATTATCATCGTCAATGTCTGAATTGTCTAGATGGCGATGATATTTTTATGATATTGGGCCACTAAACATTCATGAGCCGTTCATGCACCGTTACGTTCATGAGTTGTCTCGCAATTTGATTGGTTGGTCCATTTGTTTGGAAATCCTAGGATAGACACTTTCAAAACGTTTTGTAAAAAAATTGACGATAAAATTTTGTCAAAGCTGAAGAAGTAAAGAAAACTACAACGTATTATACTATTATTAAAGAAATAAGATCAACAAAAGCTGTCTCTAGTTAAGAAAGAATGACATTGTGTGAAGTGCTCATTTAATACAAGGACAATAGTAAGTAAAACCATTGAATTTTAAATCAATAATTCGAGATTCGAAAAACCTTCTGTTCGGCAAGATAAACAAACTTGGTTCTGTGTAAACATTTAAAAAAGGTTACCATACGCCTGAAAGTGATTATATTCATATTTACTACACTGGGGATAGTTGGGAGACACAGGTGAAGTGTTGACAGCACTCGCCTCGGCGGCTCAATCTTTCAACACTTTACTCGCATTCCTTGTGTAGTAAATATGAATACAAACACAGCAAGTGTGTGGTAAACCCTTATTCAAGACGGATGTTAGCACGTTGGACCTCAGTACGCAAGGTCTTAGGTTGAATCCCTGGTAAAAGCACTTTTGCATCAAGAAAGGCATCCATCCAAAAAATATATTACAGATACAAATCAATTAACAACCTTGAAAAACAGCTACAACCTTTTATTGATACCCTACTTACAATTCGGTCGGGTAACATGGAGATGGTGACTTTCAATTGATCTTCGTCAGTAAGAGGCTCTCGCAAGTACATTGCTCGTGATAAGAGTAACAGTGAAGAAGGAATATCTTCATCGAGACTGAGCTCTAGCCACTTGACATAAAATAAAAAATAAACTACATTGATATTACACTACAGCATATATTTGTGCTTACAAATTTTGTTTCCTTTGAAGTGTCTGCAAACTGTAAATTGATTAAGTTAACGACTTGAAAAAAGGCACTAATTATCAAGATAATAGCATTGATTGGAATATGCTTAGAATATGCAGCATTTTTTAACAATCTAGAACAATCTTTTCAAATGCCGAGACTTGTGCAAATTAGAAAGTTCAATAGAGGATTCTACTGGGAAAAGATATACAAAGTAATGATTGATTTTGATGTATATGAACCAAAAAGTTTGAAACCAACACGATAAAAAATGACGGAGATATCGATGATGCAAAGAGTCTAATTCTGCTGAAGAGACAATTAATTAACGTGTGGCGAAACAAACTCTTTAAAACATTGATATCTCTGTAATTTTTTATCGGATCGACTTGAAACTTTTATCAATCAATTTTAACAGTTGATAGACATCAGAAACAATCATTACTTTAAAAATTGTTTTTCAGTAGAATACCCTATTGTACTCTAAATGTGCCTACGATTGGTGGTCCACTATTTTATTTAGCCATGATAAGAACAACATCATGCTTTGCCCGATGCATAATCATTATCATTATTATTGTTGTTGTTGTCCGTAGACTATGTACATTGTATATATTTATACAGTTTGCCAGGATCAGACCCTGATCCTAAGGCCAGATGATTTTTAATGGGCTTTGACAGTGTTCTTCGTAGGATGTGAGCAGAGCCAAGCAGTATTATCTTTTGAATTTCTTCAAATGAAATGTTCCCAGGAATTGAAGATATATACTTATGTAAACTTTTTCGAATAAGTCCCAAGGAACCGATGATGATTGGTACAATTATTGTCTTTGTAGGCCAAATTTTGGATATTTCCATCTCGAGGTCTTTGTATTTTGAAAGTTTTTCAATTCCTTTCTTGGCAACATTGTTTTCTGATGGGACTGATAAATCTATCAAAATGCACACGCTATTACCATCATCAGATTTAGTTTTGATAACGACGTCTGGACGATTGGCAGCAATTTCTTTATCGGTATAGATTGGCATATCCCATAATATTGTAACTTGCTCATTAGCCACTACTGTTTCAGGCTTATGTAGATAGGTCATATATTTCAAACATATTAAAGGAAGATACAAAATTACAAAAGATAGCATTGAGCCAAATATGACAGTTACTGTACAAAATATTAGGCTAGCTAATTACAATGATAAATATAATATGTTTGGCGTGACTCCTGAAGCACGAGAGCTTGTTTGTTTGGAGTACGTGGTTAAGGCAATTTATTACATAGCATTTTTTAATAAGAATTATTGGTTAAAAGTTAAAACTGTTTATAAATTGAATCTATTTGGTTTTTAACAATGATTAAGGTATTATACAAAACAATACAAAAAATAAAATAAAATAAAATAAAAGAGGTAGTAAAAATAGTAAATCAAAAAAGTTTTAAAAGTATAAAATATTTCCAATTATATGTAAGCTAATTAATTTCAGCATAATACAAAATATTAAGATAACACCAGGATGTTACGGATACAGTAAAATAAAAGTTAAAATTTGTAGAAATTATATATTTTTTTATTTATGATGAGCACACATAGCAATCATTCACAGTGCACACATTGTAACATTTGTCAATGAGGCTATCTTTCAATTTAGAAAGAAATAGTTTTCTCGAGCAATTGATACTGAAAGTCCAGTTGAAACTGTTCCAAATATAGGGGAAAATGTAGCATGGCAAATTTTGGAGATGGCTGGTCTTAGCAAAAGGCACGACAAAGAAGTTGTGATGACGGTATCGCTCCTCTATAAAAGAGAACATGTCCTGTATGATAGGAGGGCACTTCTTGTAAATTACCTTAAACATAATGGAGCATATACAAACTTTAAAAATATCACCAATCTTCAAAAGACCTAATCTTTTGAAAATTGGTTCACTGTGAGCATTGTATGGAGAGTTGAGGATGACACAGATACATTTTTTTTGAAGTTTGCAAATTTTCGACATGTTGATACCACTTTGATGGAACTTCTGCGTCAAAAAACTGACAAATTCTCCAATGAATGTACGCCAAGGCTTTGTTGTGTCGGTGAAGATATTCCGTTCTTGCCAAAATTGGACAGGCTGAAAGGATATGTTCGACTGTCTTGTTACTAAAATTGCATAGTCGACATTTTGGATCTGTTCCATTTTTATTATTGTATTTTTGAAAAAACTTGTTGATAAGCTTTGGTCTTGCGCAGCTATCAATAATCCTTCTGTCTCACCCTTAAGACCAGCACTACTCATCCACTTATGCATAGCCTCCTGGTCCACATCACCTTTCTTAACATTTTTAGGGTATTGACCATGCATTGGTTTTTCCTCCCATCGGTCTCTCATTTTCTCTAAAGCTTTTGATTTACCGGTAGCTACATTTTTGATGGCCTTTGCATATTTAGACGTATTCATTTGCCCAGATGGTACAATGTCAGCAACATCTAATTTATTTGATATTTGTTCAGCTTGTCTATGGATAGAGTATTTTCTCTTTTCCTTCTCATGTCTGTAAAATAGTTGTAGCAGAGGGTCTGTTGATTTATGCAGGCATGCATCCATAGCTAAGATTGAGGTGTCAAACGAGCATTCCAACTGAATAAGACCTCTTCCACCTTGTGCCCTTGGGAGATGAATTCTTTCAACATCTGACTTTGGGTGATGCATTCTGAACATTGTTAAGAATTTGCGTGTTTTCCTATCCATTCTCTGAAGTTCTTCTCTCTTCCAGTCAATAATTCCAAAACTGTAGCTAACAACTGGGACTGCAAGTGAATTAATAGCTTGCATCCTATTGGCAGAGTTTAGTTCACTTCTCAATATCATTTTCACTCTTCGGTAGTACTCCTTCCTGATCTTTTCTTTCATTGCTGAATGCTGAATTCCATTCCCTTCGTATACACCTAAATACTTGTACGGCCCTTCATATTCCAACTCTTGGATGTTAGTTCCATCACCAAGTTCAATAAATGATGTTTTAATCATGTTTCCTTTTAGAAAACTTGCCTTTGCACATTTTTCAATACCGAAATCCATAGATATGTCATTGCTAAACTTCTTGACAGCTTCTAACGTTTCTAGCTGTTTGTCATTTCTTGCATACATCTTCAAATCATCCATGTAGAACAAATGTGTAATTGTTTCTCCTTGAACAGTGTAGCCTGTATCTGTGTCAGCTAAGATGGTAGAAAGGGGTGCCAAGCATAAGGGTCATTCCATGGGGAATCTGCAGTTTTTTCCCTCACCCTCTTAGAATTTGTTAAAAAATATATATGCATATATAGATCTCGATGAGCTGAGTTTAGAAACGTAACTTATAACCACGATTTCGCAACAGTTTCGATTTTATGGCACCTCAAAGTCGCGGAAAAGGTGTGAAAATTACATTTTCGCTACTCAATTAAACGCCTATATCTCCTCCAAATCTCGCTGGATTTCAACGATTTAAAACATCTAACAATTAGAATTACTCCTGTCTAAACGATCCCGTTATTTTCAAAGACAAAAGTATAAATAGAGTGAGGAAACAACAAACGATGTAATTAATAATAATTTTGCACTATTGTTTTTGTTATGGACCGTTGATCATGTTGTAGTTTTACTTTCAACATAAAATAAATGAGTTTCTTTTTGTCTTGTTTTGACTTATTATTTCCCTTGAGTATCAGCGTGAATTATAATGTAGACAAAACATTTGCATAAGCGGCTGCTTTGATTTACACACTTTCGGGATAAAGCGACTTTTTCAAAGGACTGCTTGAAATAATTTGAAACTAAATGCTGTTTTATTCATACTATGTTGGTTAAATTGATCTAAAAGAAAAGCCAGTTGAGTGATTTACGTTAACATTGCATGATTGCTCATATTATATCAACAATAAATCAAATTTGAAAGATTTTATTAGTATGTGAAAATGTTATTGTGTTTTACGGAGACAATTTTTCTGAGTGAAAAATTAAAGTCTTAGATTTGGAAATATATATCTGAGATCAATTAAATTCATTCAGTAGCACTTAAGCAGAATCAGAATAGACGCTATCAACAGTTACATGCTATCTCCGCATGAAGCAATCTAAATTCGCTTCACTATAAGTTACATTTCTAACTTCAGCTCATCGAGATCTATATGCATATATATTTTTTAACAAATTCTAAGAGGGTGCGGGGAAAAACTGCAGATTCCCCATGGAATGACCCATAAATAGAACAACAAAGGTGACAATGAGTTTCCTTGAAATATCCCATTCTTGATATCAATAGTTGGTGTTTCGATGTTTCCAGAGGAGTGATTCAGTATTAAAGTGGTTCTCCATGTATTCATGCTGTGCCTTATAAAGGTTATAAGAGTCATTGATACCTGATACAATTGTAGGACTTTGATAATCCATGAATGTGATACACTGTCAAATGCTTATTTTATAGCCAATCCATGCTGTACTCATATTTTTCTTTTTGCAATCCTCAAGGATCATTTTGTTGACCAATAGGTGATCCTTACAACCATAACTCCCCCGTTTGCATCCCTTTTGTTCCATAGGGAATAGATTGTTAGATTCTAGAAAATTGTACGTTCGGTTGGTGATAACTGATGTGAGTATTTTGTACATTGTCGGTAAACATGTTATTCTTTTGATTATCATGTTATTTCTTTTGATTATCACCTGTTGTTTCGCTAGCTCTCGATATAAATTTTTGGCATCTGTGTAGAAAAGCATATTTTGTCTAAAATGCTTACTTCTTTTATCAAATCGTCTGATGCGTTGAGCTTTTGCTTGTAAAATTTGCTTCAGCTTTTCTATGTTAACTGATCCATCACAGTTATTCACAAGAGAGTATTTCTTCTTTAGACGCCTCACTTTGATTACTGATGTCAACTCATTTTCTGAGTATAACGATTATTATTATTATTATTATTATTATTATTATTATTATTATTATTATTATTATTATTATTATTATTATTATTATTATTATTATTATTATTATTATTATTATCATTATTATTATTATTATTATTATTATTATTATTATTATTATTATTATTATTATTATTATTATTATTATTATTATTATTATTATTATTATTATTATTATTATTATTATTATTATTATTATTATTATTATTATTATTATTATTATTAATAATAATAAATATTATCCAATAGCAGTAAAACAGTGCTCAATGTCTGTTGACAGAGCTGTAAATATAAATAGAGGAGTCAAAGACTACACATTTTGTTACTGTAACTTGAAGTTTCACGCTTTATTGCGATCATCAGACAGTTAAAACTAGATAATAAAAAACATACATGGTACCTCTGATATAAACTTACATAAATTGCAGCTATTGTTAAATGGGATAAAGCCTATTGTATCGCAATATGCGTGTTTTCTTTGTGATCGTTTCCTATGCGGCATTTAATTGTTACAGGTTATGTTTTAGTCGATTTATAATTAGTAAAATAAAATAAAATTTATTCTCGTGCCTACATTTTGAAATTAACTCAGATCTTAGCAAGAGAGCAAAGCCATACAATAATATAACGAAAAGATGCCAGCTATGCCTGGCAGAAAAATATCATATCATTTGTTCAAAAAAAGCATTACTTAACAAAAGATCTGAGTTAATTTCAAAATGTAGGCACGAGAATAAATTTTATTTTACTAATTATAAATCGACTAAAACATAACCTGTAACAATTAAATGCCGCATAGGAAACGATCACAAAGAAAACACGCATATTGCGATACAATAGGCTTTATCCCATTTAACAATAGCTGCGATTTATGTAAGTTTATATCAGAGGTACCATGTATGTTTTTTATTATCTAGTTTTAACTGTCTGATGATCGCAATAAAGCGTGAAACTTCAAGTTACAGTAACAAAATGTGTAGTCTTTGACTCCTCTATTTATATTATTATTATTATTATTACTATTACTATTACTATTACTATTACTATTACTATTACTATTACTATTACTATTACTATTACTATTACTATTACTATTACTATTACTATTACTATTACTATTACTATTACTATTACTATTACTATTACTATTACTATTACTATTACTATTACTATTATTATTATTATTATTATTATTATTATTATTATTATTATTATTATTATTATTATTATTATTATTATTATTATTATTATTATTATTATTATTATTATTATTCTTATTCTTCTTCTTCTTCTTCTTCTTCTTCTTATTATTATTATCATTATCATTATCATTATCATTACCATTATCATTATCATTATCATTATCATTATCATTATCATTATCATTATTATTATCATTATCATTATCATTATCATTATCATTATCATTATCATTATCATTATCATTACCATTATCATTATCATTATCATTATCATTATCATTATCATTATCATTATTATTATCATTATCATTATCATTATCATTATCATTATCATTATCATTATCATTATCATTATCATTATTATTATTATTATTATTATTATTATTATTATTATTATTATTATTATTATTATTATTATTATTATTATTATTATTATCATTATTATTATCATTATCATCATCATTATCATTATCATTATCATTATTATTATTATTATTATTATTATTATTATTATTATTATTATTATTATTATTATTATTATTATTATTATTATTATTATTATTATTATTATTATTATTATTATTATTATTATTATTATTATTATTATTACTCATTATTATTCATACTTTCCATCATGGTTACATCGATTAGTTCAGAGTTGAATAATGTAAGTAAATAACTAAAATCAATTTTTAGATCTTGAATATCATTCTAGCATTTGTTCTAAAAATGTTATGTTATGTTATAAATGTTACCTGTTGTAGTTGAGAGAGGAGGCGGTCCGTAGGTACCCCAAGTGCTCTCATTCCTCTAGCCGCATTGGCACTTTGTAACTCTTGTATACTTAAGTTCTCTATTCCTTCATTTCTTATCATCTGAAAAACAGAATCATATTTCCAATATGACGTGAGTCCCAGTGAGAAATTTGTGTATCACATATTCTAAAATGTTAAAAATGTACTGCTTGCCTGTTACTTCAAAAATTGCATTTTAGCTATTCTAGGAATAAAATAACTTTTCCAAGCGAATCTCATTAATTTCCAACATTGAATAAATTCAGAAATTTTCAGGTAAATTTTAGAAATTTCTAATTAGATTCCAGAAATTTCCAAATGAAAATTTCATACACATAATTACTTTACAGGCAACTGCCTATTTCATGCACATCTGCAAATCATGAAGTATAAATCAAACATTTCTGAAAGTCACCTGGAAAAGGTGTAATAATACATCATTGACAACTAAGACCCTGTTTACAAGGAGGGTGAGTTACTCGGGTAGGCGAGTTACTCGGGTTGGCGAGTTACCCGGGTCTATTGTTTATGAGCGTTCTGTTTACAAGCAAAGTGAGAAAGTTGTCTCGCCCACCCGAGTAACTCGCCTACCCGAGACAACTTTCTGTCACTTTTTGACTTGTAAACGGAAATAGGCGAGTAACTCGGGTAGGCGTGTTAAAATTAAAAATGGTAGCTTTCATTTTGTATTGTTTCGAATGTTTCTGCTGTAGACATCTTTTGTTCTCTAATCGTTCCATTTCAGCACGCATGCTTAGATTGGCTTCATATTATCTAACTCGGGTAGGCGGGTTACTCAGGTGACCCTTGTAAACACACTACACATTTTAACTCGGTAAGGCGAGTAACTCGCCTACCCGGGTAACTCGCCCTCCTTGTAAACAGGGCCTAAATCGATCATTTCAAAGGGGAAGATACAATATTACAAATAACAACCTTTAAGGCAACGGCATGCATACAGTAATAGGCCTACATTATTGCATCTTACTTTTTGTTAAAAATTACACTTGACCTTATTAACAAATCATGCTTGTATAATTTGCATTTGGAATATATGATCCCAAATGTGTTTTTATCATTTTAGTTGATTTACTTGTAATGGTCAGAGCCATCTAGGCCTATTTATAAGAGTTGAGACATGCAACTTTTGGGCTCAAAAATCCCCACTTTTCGTTCCATTGAAAACTAGGTTTTGTTTTGAACAAAAAGTTTTTTGAATTCATGATAATATTTTCGCGAGCTTTGTTTAAATTTCACGGCCTGGGTTTGACGAAACAAAAATGGCGTCCATAAAATCATGTGACTGGAATCTGTCCAATTGGTGCTGAGAGCGGCTCATACAAGAGTGTCTTAACTCATCTAAATAGATGGGTCTGATAATAGTCAACTGATTGTCAACTAATCGTCGTCAGTTAACGTTGTATTACCTGATCGTCAGCCTTTAATTGCTTCATTTTAATTTTGATGGTGAAACGTAAATAATTACTTGTGCCATAAGGCGAAATCAATAACATCTGGCAGATGGCTTTCAATTGTTCATGTGATAAGTTATCGAGAGTGACCTCATCTTCAAACACTTTTGAAAACTTTAAGATATCCTTTGTTGATGGCTGCTCCCAACCAGATCGCACCTAAATAAACAAAACGTACTCAAAACTTTGATCAAAAGATTCTTCGTAAACATTTCAGAGTGAAAGATAGCGACAAAAAACTACAAGTAGATGTAAAAGTGAACTACAGTGTGATGCGAGTTATGTCGGTTTCACATGCCGTTTAGCCGCCACATAGGTTTCCTTTCTTTTTAATTGTTTAATTTTTATCAGTTATTATAACAATTAGAATGAATTATGTTTTTAGATTATTAGCCTATAAATAATTCGTAAATTAGTATTTTATTCTTTTGAACTGACGATGGTATAATGAATATTACCAAACATGTTTCAACAATCACTACTTGTAGTTTTTTGTCGCTATCTTTCACTCTGAAATACCCAAAACTAGCAATTAATTGTACTACAAGACAGGTAGGCCTAGCCTAAACAAGATTATGGCATTGATTTCGTAAGAGTGTTTTTGGTAAAGTCTTTTCGTTTTTATTACTTCTAAACTATCAGCAAAATTTTGTACAAGTAGTTGACAATACTCTGATATAAAACAATTTATTCTATTCACCCATGCTTCAACAGACCCTGTGTGAAAAACATGTGGTCATCAAAATGTATGGGAAAAACAGAATACATAACGTTGATGAACGAGTTATGAGCTATTAATTAGATCTTCATGAATAGTTCATGAATGTTTGCGAAGTTCATGAACATTACATCGCCTGATGTTTATGAAGTATTCTAAAATAATCAAATGATTCCTAGAAATTTGATTGGTCGGTTGGTCGAGCTTGAAAGAAATATAGACAACGGCATGAGCGGAAGTTGAATTATTGTCTTTTTGAAAAGTTAATGAATGATTTAATAGAACTTGTGAACGTTTTAACTACTTGTGAACTGTTTATTATGTGTTTGTAAATAATTCATGAACGTTTTGTGAAGTTCATGAATTCTGTTAGGGTTTTCGCAAGGACAAGTTTTAATAAAAATACAACAGAGAATTACTTCAAAAATCTATGAATTAGAATGTCAATACCTTTTCAATAAATGAACCAAATTCTTTCAACTTATCTTTCGATTTTTTCGTATTAGTAACAACAGATATTTCTTCAATTGTATCTTGTAAGAATTCTGCCATTTGTAGTTTAAGCTTGAGTTGTTTCCGTGATGCTTCTTCCTGGAAATCAAGACATTCAAAGATTCTAAATCTTTAAACTTTGCTGTCGGTTGAAGATGAGATTTAACAAATATATAAGTTACATATTACTACAAAATTCAGCAATAATTAATTCACTTGAAAAATATAACAGTTTTAGATTTGTTTTTGCAATCACATATTCTATGTTCTAACAAAGGTTCTCCCCATCAAGCCAATATAAGTTTGGCCTTCTTGATCTTCTGTCGTAGTAACTTTTGCCTTGTAGTCAAAGCTTTCTGTGAGGCAGTCAGTGTTAAATGGGCAAGGTAGTTTTACCGTACAGTTGCATTGTTTAGTAAAAGACTGCAGATTGTACTTTTCTCTGTTAACTACTTTGTTGTTATGATTGGTAGCAGTTGCAGAACAAGTCCTGTCACTCCATTCCAAGCTTATTTTCGTTTAGCAGATAATGATTGATAATAATTATCCTTCCATAATTAATCAATTAAATAGCTTGTATTGTATAAAATTGAAAAAGGTTATCAAATCCTGTGGTATTGAAATCTTTGATTACTTTGTTGATAACCGGTTGTCTAATTCATAATCGCTTAACCGGTGACTCACCCTTCCTGACGCCAACAAATAGTGCTCGCGCCTAGAAGGGATTGCTTCAGCGTGCCATGGTTCAACACCCTAACAACTTCACTAGGGAGGTTGATACGTATATTTGAGGAATAATGTAGGTTTACCTTTTTCGATTTGTCTTCAAATGTACTTGGCAGCATATTAGGAAACAGTTTCACAGCAACAGGAAGAAGAAATTCCATAAATGGAACAATGAGAAAGATTGAGAAAGGAACCAGTCGAAATAGATCAGAAACAGTTCGCAGAAACTAAAAATAAAATTGCCATTCTGATTATGAATTTAACAAGCATAAATTGATAGTTGATTTAATACGCAGCTGCTATTGTTTGCCCAGTTTTACAAGTATGTCGAATGTGTGAACCCACCTCGAAGCAGACTAGAATACGTCAATATCTATATTCAAACTCTGTGGGGGTAATAATACAAAAATTTACGAATCTAAATTCATTATAATCTTTCCAAAATTGACCATAATAAGGTCTTGAACGTCCTAGGTGTATATCAGAAAGAACAAAGGTATGTATAGGACAGATTGAATGGTTGCGGCTTGCGTCAAGCAGTGCCTGATATATTGATTGCATGACCGCGCTTTGTCAATCAAGGAACTTTTTCTTGCATGATAGATGCATAGATATTTATTTGATCATAAATTAGCTTTTTGAGTGTTAATTCTGTTAAAAAGATGTCTCTGTTCGCTCATTTGTTTAACTCACAGCTCAAAATTTGTAAACTATTAATAATAGATTTTAATAAATAATATATAATAACATTGATGGTAGGAGTGTTCCACATCAGTTCTTGGTATAGTGCTCAATGAAATTAATGTAATTTTCAGAAATTAAAGAAAAATGAATTCAAGTTTGCAATTATGTTAAACTTATAAATAGAGAAATATTGAACACATTGTTATTGAACACAATGTTCATGAACCGTTCATGAACTGCTCATAAAAAAGTCCATTAAAATTGAGCCATTTAACCTATATGAGCAGGGTCAGACAAAACTCAGCAACCCAGCAACTAGTTTTCCGGAAGGCTAGACGAAATTCAGAAGAAAATCGACCTGTGCAAAAGTCATTTAACCCCCTGGGGTATGGGGCAATATTTTTCAATAATCCCCCTCCCCCCAGGAAGAAAAAAGTATTGGAAATGATGAATTTCTTGATTTTGTTACAAAGGATTCAACAACAATACGCAGAGAATTACGCGATTATGCAAAAACGTTGTTTTTCTCGCAAACACATAGATGCATTCAGTTCATAATGGTGATCATTTGTAGGGATGAGACAATAATAAAATTTACTGATGCTCGATGCCGATTAGTTAGCCGCCGATTAGTCATAACAATCGGTCGATTGATCGGTTTTTGCCGATTGTTTCCAATACAACAAATCGAATTTTAAAACAAAAGAGCATGAGAAAACACATAGCCGTAGACATCGATCATGAGTTTATAATACGAAATTACATAATATATGCAAGTCTGCAATTAGCTGAATTAAACAAATGAAATATGGTTACGTTTTTAAATTTGATGATAGCAAGTTTTACTGTTCTCTAACAAATCTCAACCAACCCCCCTGGGTCCCCGTGGGTTCCCAGGGGGTCACTCCCCCGGAAAAGCTGCTGATACCCGCATTACTTAATCTCAAAAAAACAACAAATGCAAAACATTTTTTGCAGAGAAGGCTAATTAATTTACTCAAAAACTGTTTTTATTATTTTCAATGTCAAAATTGTCAAGGATTTCAAAAAAAAGATTTTGTATGAAAGCCAAGACATATTGCTAAAATATTTTCTCATAAAATTATCTGTGTTACCATGGCAACACGAAGATTTTTGAATTTAAATCCAGGCTTCCGTAAGGCAAAATAGTTTGTCAAACCCTGTATATGAGCTAGTTCATGAATGTTTGTACAGTTCATGAACTCCTTTATGAACAACGTATTTTTTGCTGGGGAAGTAAAAAGAGAAGAACTTTAGATGATAATCAGCTTGCCAGGTAGGCCTACAGATGTAACAGTCTGTTTCATGTGTTATATGAAGGTTATACTTTCGAAATAAATAGTAGGAATAATAAAACTTTGATAAACATTTTATTTCAAAATCAAAACCAAATATTATTCAAACTAACCTGTCGCCTTTCCCTCCTTGATAATGTTTTTCCGTTTAAAACTTGCCACAATAACCGTCCAGATATTTTTGCTTCCAAAAATAATAATTTAAATCCGTTATAATAATGCATTGCTTCATGTTTAACACGTTCCAAAATGGACTTCTTTGGTTCCGTTAAAGCTTTACTATTCTCCTTTTGAGGCATGTAGATGAACGCATCGCGTAACGCTTGTTGCGATATTTCTTTTTGGAGGAACGATTCCTTTTCTTTCTTCTTGCGTTGAAAATCAACATATTCTTCAACTTTGGATTTCTCATCCAATATTTTTAATTCTTCTTTTGGTTTCCGAAGTGCAGAATTAACATGAATATATCTATAATTCATTAAATTGAAAGCTTGTCCGGGAAGATTTACAGCAAAATATTTTGAAGAGTAAAATGCTGTCGGTGTTATTACTGGTATATTATTTGCTCGAAGTAAGAAACTGAAATATGAAATAGGAAACAATTGAGTACAAATGAAAGTTGAAATAACATTTAACAATTATTGAACAAGATTGAGCACGACACTGAGAATTATCAGGCCGAGGCGGATAACACTTTAAAGACTTTAATACGTTATCAACTTTACCAACCAGATAAAGAATTCTTTGTATTTGGTTGTCCTCTTTGTATTTTTTGCTTCTTTTTTATCGAATAAAGTTCTGCTTCTGTTAATGTAGTAACTTTTTATTTTGTAAAATGAAAATTTGTACAACAGATGTTTTTCTATAACATCATTTTGAAATCTTAAAGATGCTATTGTCTTGACATATTGTACCAACCTAATTGTCTTGAGCTCTACTCTATTGTTTCAGACTATTACACCACTTTCGAACAAACTAGGAATTGTCAGTGTTCGATTAACCAATAGAAAGCAAGAAGAATCTCAAAAAACTCGCCATTAATAATAATTATTTGCAAACTCAAAAAGGAATTTACTGATATAAAAACTTGCTTTTATAATTGCAGGGTTGATTTAATAGAAAGGGGGGCTTTAAACTTTTACAAACAAGGCCAACTGGTAATTTAGAACTCTTCAATACTGATTAGGCTACATACCTGTGTCGAATTCCGTGTTTATTATCTGCAAAAAAATAAATAAAAGATTCCATTTATTTAAAATTTCAGCATAAATCTGAATGCTACAACGACCATATACCAGAACCAATAATTCATTTGACGACAATTATATAAATGTTATCTATTCATATAAATACGAAACCTGGTTGGTATTGGTTCTGTTTTTTCCGCTGTTATCTATAATTAGAATCGCTGTTATCCAGTAGTGATTCGGACAGGCTTTGATTTATTCATTTTGCTTACTGTTTTGCATAACAAAAGATAATATATTTTCTAATAAACTCTATTAACCTTATGGTTTTCATCGCCATATCAAATTTCATCGGTTGTCAAATTCGAAGAACACAACAAACAATTTAGTTAAATTGAAACATTTCATATTGTTCATCTCTGTTATTTAAATTAACCCATCAACGCGGGTGAATCATTGCTTATCTTGAACTATATTTGTGAGTTTCTTTTTGTGTGTTGTCCTGTCTGTATGTATGCACTCATCTTTGCAAATTTGTATGATAAGCATAGGCCTACCAATCGATTCGTTATTGTCCAGTGTGTGTAAATAGAGTATTCGCGTTTTTTAGAGACTTCCATGCTTCGTGTATCGAAAAGAAATATAATTTTTTTCCCTATATTTTTTAAACTTGCACCTTCGAAAAAGAAGTTTTTGATTATTAACCTTTGATGCGCTTTGGCGTTGTCGTCATTGTTCCATAAAAACCACACGCTCTTCCCAGATTCCATCCCTTTCAATATTTCTCACATTTTATTGAGTTGTTTACGAACCACGCAGTCAGTCAGAAATCAAGACAACTGTACAGTTCTTTTTCGAAGCAAAGTTACAACTGATACGCTTCATATTTAATGCAAATTAATTTTACTTTTGAGTGAAAGTTATTTTAATTAATATTTGAGAATAATGTGCTTCAATTTTATAACCGCATTTTAACCAATTTTATATCTGTTTTTGAAGTGAAGCCTTTTCTCAGAGAATCAAAGAGGTGGACGTCTGTGTGAATATTAGACTGGTCCAAAAAATCGAAAGTTTGAAATGTTAAATGCACAATCCATTTTATTGTTAGACTTTCTCTGAAAACAAGTTACCAAAAATTTAAAACTCATCCGACATCGGGAAGTGGACTCTCAAGACCCCTCTAAATTAATATGTAAAGTTAATGGCAAAAACGCTAATATATTTCAAACGGGATTAAGTTAACTTTGCTATAACATTTTTATAAATTTGAATAGATGGCAATAAAGCTCATGACATGAATAATTTTTATTGATTGTTTAAAATAATAAAATATTTATATTTCCAATAAAAATAGCGAATTCAAAGAGATACATCGAAAAGCGTAGATTCCGCTGTGAAAACAGCTTTATCAGACAAGTTTGAGACTTCAATTTGTCAACATCAAAAAAATATCGAAGAGGTGTTAGCCGCTTTTGTTTCGTCGTTACGACTTTTCTTTATTTTCTAATGAGTACGGGCAGAGTCAAATACAGTTAAGACTCAAACAAACACAATCCATATCCATTAATAGTACATATAATTCCCACAATTGAAATAATACCAAGTTACTGTAATGTTGATTATAATTGTCTAAGTCTAAGTGGTTTTGAACGTTATTCCCATACTGAATAATAATAGGAAACAGCGTGTTATTTATACTAATTTACTACATTATTAAGCATAATCTATACCGGTAATTACTTACATTTGATGGTCTCAGCAAAACATTAATATACATTTACATCATTTTCTATAAGTATACAATTTAAATAGTTTACATTGGCATTTTTCTAACTATACAACTTCACGCAGTGCTCTATTTTTAACTAAATAACTATGATGTCATGTTTTATTTATTTATTTATTGAACACATTTAACAATTTATCTAAACAATAATTTCTATGGAAATACATCTAATTACTTAATCAAAACAGCTTTTGCGGTGGAAAGTTTTCAAAAATTGTAACTTGTCCACAAAGTTTGTCAATTAAATCAGTAAATCTGGAGATAATTTTCAATCTCTGCTCATCCTCCAGCGACGCCATCGTAACCCATTGCTAGTACCCTGAAATCTGAATTGACGATCTGAGGCCTTTGATCCACAAGCCGACCAGAGCTGTCTACTTTCCAGATGAAATATAGACATATGGTGTTAACTACTATTAGATGCTAAGCAATAATACATGACCCATCTCAAAATGATAAATTACAACTATTTTGGTATGCTTATAATGGATTGAATGAAAACTCTAGTAGCAAACCGTAGTATTAAATCAACTAGCTGACCAAATCTAAATATACTCACTTGGCGCTATTGTTCAGTCCGATAATGATCTCTTGTCTCAATAGGAAATAAAGCTGGCTCTCTTTGTTATTTTATTTTGTGTTCAGTGGTAGCCTAGTCAGACTCATATCCGTCTGGCTCTCATTTCACACGGAAGATGAGAAAATTTAACCTTATGGGTTTACCACCCAGGCATGTGACAAGACAAAGGAGTATACTGTAATAGACAGACCCTATTCTAATGTAAATGAATTGGGCCTGTGACGCCACTTTGCAGAGAAGGGCACTTTTTGATGAGATCTTTGGGGCGGCCACAAAATATTTGCTTGTGGCCACGGGGGCTTTAACGAATTTTTTCCTTCTTTGCAGGCGAAAAATCAAAATATATAGATAAATAGTATTAATAAGGCTTCCGGGAACATTTTCACAATCGACTTGAGATGCTGGAAATATTATCTTGGGGGCGGCTATTCCGTCCTCTGCAAACTGGCTGTGACGCAGGCTAGGTATACCACAGTTACTTTATTATAAGGCCTAAGTCAATAGTCAAATACACTATTTAGCCTAGGTAGCTCTGTTACTGGACAATAAACACACTAAGAATACCATGTGATTAACCCCAGAGGTATTGAGTATATTTAGGTTACAGTAATAACAAATCAGGAGAAATTAGTAGCCTACCTTGAAAACAGGGTTTCTTTTTCATTTGACTATCACTAGCACTAGCTGAACCTGGATGAAGTCGCACACCAGCTCTTATACCCAACATCCGTGTCTTTCCAAGGTAAGGCAGACAAACATTGCCACAGCAACTACGAACACGAATCATGGTTAGCAACAAAATTGGCAGTTGATGCTAGCAATGTATTCACATTTGACAAGTTGACTTTCGATGAATGGTTTTCACAGAGTCTCTTTCAGAGACAGGCCAGACATGGCAGAGCATAGATACCGCTAATCTTTGTGGTGCTATATGACTAAAATTTTGATTTATAAAAGCAATTATCCATTCATATGAATGCTATTTGAGCATATAAAATCTCAGTTGTTATAGAAAATAGGTCTACCGCCTATGCAACAACCGAGTTCAGGTTATCAAAGTGCACAGAATTGACGCCATTATGACACCGATCTGAGGCCCAGTAATGATGGAATCTGATCGCATGATTTTCATTTTTGAGATAATTAGCCTGCAACCTGCATGAAGCCAGAAGGAGAGAAGTTCTGTCTAAATGTTCTGTTGATATTGTAGTTGTATTCTTCAAATATAGAACTAGGAATAATTTATAATGATCCATCAAGACTTCTAGATTGACTAAAATGAGTAATCTGTTTAGTATTTCTTGGCGTTTTGGTCGCCATGTTTGCCAATTGAAGCGCATTCATTTCCAATTCTGCAAACACGATGGAAGCAGTAGAGGATTAAGGTAGGTAGGCCAAGGCCTGCAGTGAATACCATACAAATAAAAAGATTAGAAAAACCAACATCTTCTTTCTAAGAATATCTCAGTGATAAATTAGAAACAAGTATGAGGATGAGGATGATGCTAGCTTATTTCCCAGTTTGCAGAGTATGGCAGCTGCGCACCCCAGTAGCAGTAATGTAATTGTGTGGAAGAACCCTTACGGGTCCTTACATAGGATACTCTCATAATCCATAGTCCAGTTCCGAAGCATATCTCTCTATCAACACGATTAACCAACTTGACTGCCATTTTTTCAATTAAATTTATGCTTGCGTACAAAAATTAGTAATGTAACTTCATTATAAGAATGTCACACTGCAATATATGCCCACAAAGTTATGACCTGATAAGTATTTACTAAAATGATTGTTCACAGACTGGGTTGACCTGATATAGCTTGATTGAAGTGATCATGATGTATTTATGTATTTATTGATGCAGATCACACGATCTGTGGAATGCTAGCTGGTGATGTCAGTGTTTCCTAATCTTATCAGCCCCACCACCCCATAGAATTGTGGTCTTTTCAGGGAGGCTTTAATGTGCACATGACACCAAAAAATTTTATTCTGGAATCAAGTAGCCCATGCAAAATAAATAGGAATGGCGGCAATAATTTTTCGATTTGGACTCTTATAAGCGGAGATATTTAATTTTGAAAGTACCATATTTCAGAAATTGTGCTCCTTCGAAAGTCGGAACTCATGCCGGAATGACAAGAAAGCCCACTATGGAAAAATAACCAAGTCTAGACTTCAAAAAATCGTAACTTTTTTCTCGCGAAAAAGAAATTGTCCACTTTCCAGAACAGATATGCCCATATCTTCGGGACACCTTGTTGGCCATATATGACTGAAATTGAACGTAAAATGTAGAGTTTAGAAAGGTTTTATTAGACTTCGATGGAGTTTTTCTGTCAAAAAGGTGTTAAAACACTAGATTAACGCATGTTATGCATCAAGGTGTTGACTACTAAAACAGCGGCAAAACGCTTTGTATTCACTTCGCCGCGGATCGTCAGTGCTTCACTGATTTGTTAGCTTCAATCTCAATGATTGGCTATTAAAAGCCATTGCATGACCCCCTGTTTGCCTTTCAGCAGACGCGTTTCTTCAACAAAAACACAATTACAGAAGATGAAATCGACACACGCAATGTGTTTAATATCATACCTTAATCTAGTTTTATAATCGACGGACAACGGTTGTTGTCGACTTCTTCACAAAGCCATCCTGTCTATGAATTATATTTAATCAATGAATTTAATATGCTGGAGATGTTTTTATCTGATATATAAAATACAATATTATATCACAAAAGACTTAATATATTGACGACACAGAGAGGTGCCTTATATTCGGGGAAAGATAGCCTGCTCGCAGACTCACTGTCAAAATGTAAATTTGGTAAACAGTAAATTTGGTCTACTGTTTACCAAATTTACATTTTGACAGTGAGTCTGCCAGCAGGCTAGGGGAAAGATGGATATAATAATTCACTGAAACTAAAACATTTTGTACAATTTGGACACACATATGGACAGTTTTACATTAATTTTGGCTTTCAAATCAACTTCATTGTTCAAGTAGTTTCCATTTTATGTTGACGAAGACTAGGTGTTATTCGTGAAATTATACAGTACAGTAACAAATCATATGATATTGCATTGTTTTTCGTTTCGAGCACTTCAGTGAGTGAATTATCGCTACAGATACACATGGCGAGTAGAACCGCCTTCAATGTCTGTATTATATTTACCTTGACCCTGAAATAATTCGAGTGTGCCCAGTGCATATCAGCACGCGAGTGTTGTTCAAGCAGAATCAAATCATGACGATCATCACGAATAACATTTAGCCTTCGTCAACATAAAATGTAAATTACTTGAACAATGAAGTTGATTTGAAAGCCAAAATTAATGTAAAACTGTTCATATGTGTGTCCAAACTGTACAAAATGTTTTAGTTTCAGTGAATTATTATATCCATCTTTCCCCGAATATAAGACACCTCTCTGTGTCGTCAATATATTAAGTCTTTTGTGATATAATATTGTATTTTATATATCAGATAAAAACATCTCCAGCATATTAAATTCATTGATTAAATATAATTCTTAGACATGATGGCTTTGTGAAGAAGTCGACAACAACCGTTGTCCGTCGAATATAAAACTAGATTAAGGTATGATATTAAACACATTGCGTGTGTCGATTTCATCTTCTGTAATTGTGTTTTTGTTGAAGAAACGCGTCTGCTGAAAGGCAAACAGGGGGTCATGCAATGGCTTTTAATAGCCAATCATTGAGATTGAAGCTGACAAATCAGTGAAGCACTGACGATCCGCGGCGAAGGTGAATACAAAGCGTTTTGCCGCTGTTTTAGTAGTCAACACCTTGATGCATAACATGCGTTAATCCAGTGTTTTAACACCTTTTTGACAGAAAAACTCCATCGAAGTCTAATAAAACCTTTCTAAACTCTACATTTTACGTTCAATTTCAGTCATATATGGCCAACAAGGTGTCCCGAAGATATGGGCATATCTGTTCTGGAAAGTGGACAATTTCTTTTTTGCGAGAAAAAAGTTACGATTTTTTCAAGTCTAGACTTGGTTATTTTTCCATAGTGGGCTCTCTTGTCATTCCGGCATGAGTTCCGACTTTCGAAGGAGCACAATTTCTGAAATATGGTACTTTCAAAATTAAATATCTCCGCTTATAAGGCTCCAAATCGAAAAATTATTGCCGCCATTCCTATTTATTTTGCATGGGCTACTTGATTCCGGAATAAAATTTTTTGGTGTCATGTGCACTTTAAGCAGGATTGTCAAGAATGAAATTAACGTTGAGTTAATCAAACGCAAAGAAAGAAAGAAACAGCACAGATCTTTCCCATCCTTCAGGAAGGTCTTCGAACCCCAGAAAGTATTTTACTGTCAATAGTTAGTGTCAAACATGCAGGTCAGTAGGCAAAACTCTCTAGTGAAAAGCCCATTTTCTCATAACCGCCTTTGCAGCAAGAAATCATTATCGGCCTAACAGAACGATTCCATACTTAGGCAGAAACAATCTCGTCCAATGGTGATTGAAAGCACTACTTTCTTGTGCATAAAATAATTAAACTGGACGAAATTAACAGAGCATAACACAGTAAATAAGAAACAACATAAGGTGCAATCAGCAGGCAAACATAAAGGCAAGCATAATAGCGGTACGAACGACCATTCACGAATACAACTTTGAATACGAAAACAATGAGGATAACAATTAACAACCATTGTGTAAACGTGACAGGGCTACAACTACGTGCCCTGAGGCACAACATACCAGCGAGCGGACAAAATCGCAAGACCACGTGACTGTAAAAAAGCGTAGAAGACAAAAGAGTGAAACAAAGGGTATCACAGAAAAGGTCGAGTTTAAAAATTCATATAAAATAAAATACTTGATTGATCTTGATAAAAACAGAACCACGATGCTAATACGTATTGGATCATTCTAGCGACACAGACATCATCTTTGTAAAGCGCGCAGGAGAAACTATCGGCTTAAATTTGGGTCTCCAATATCCTTGGTTGAATTTTGACTCCGTATGCGCGGATCTGGGTTGGCTGTCGCAGCCGCTTTGCGACCGCTTGCCTGAGCTCGGGGCTCAGCCCCTCGCTTCGCTCGAGCCTCGAGATATTTAAATCTACCAGAAATGGTGCACCTGAGAAACATTTTCATGGGGGCTGCGCCCCCAGACCCCCAGACCCCTCTTTACCGTTGCTTCTGTTTTCCGTATACAGCAACACCATCTTCCACATCATGTAGGGGAGACCCATAGTGGAATCCTTGAATTTGGAACGCCAGATATTTATGCCAAAATTACGCCATGCCAAGTAAGCTTTCAAGAATACGCCAAAAAGACCAAATTTAGTTGAAAACTATAGAAACATTATCCAATTTCCACGCCAAAGAAATTAAATTGGCATAAAATCAACTCATTTCTACATAAATGGATTCCACTATGGGGGGAGACCAGGGTGACTTCTGACAGAACGGTTTTAGTTTGAATAAAAATACAATCTCCCAGTATGTTAAATACAAAGGTAAAACATACCTATTGCCAAAATTTTAGATAATTTCATCAAGTAAGAAAAAAGTTAGTATGGATTGAAACTTTGTCCTGCTTTTGTGTATTATTTGTTTTCGAAGAAAATCCACGCAACCAACACTTTGATATTTGGTACCATTTTGAAGCCAGTGACAGTGTGTGCCTCAACTGCAGAAAAAATTCAACTGCAGAAATGATATTCTTCAATGTTTATGAACGGGGTGACTACGGTCAGAGCGTCAAAACATAGCAAAGCGATGAAGAAGTAAAATATCAAGCTAACAAGAAATGATGGTAAATCCGAAATTAAGTGGGTGTCATGTTTCTCATTCCATTCAAGTTTGACACGCTCCAGCTGTGATGTTGTGTAAACATTTCAGAGCACGCGTGATCCGTCGTCTTAGAATATATGGAAATGATATGGTCTAGTTGAATAGAATATCAAATTGTGGATGAAAAATCAAGTATGAAGTGCATTTAATTACAGATATTTCTCAATTTATATATGTCGATGAGTTTGGTTTACTCTTGTTGATTTACGAGCATGTTTTGTTTTTGTTTGGGGCCGCTGAGTTACCACTTGAATCTACGGCTTTCGATGACTATTTCGACGCGCTAAAGAAATTATAAATGTTAGCATGGTTTGTAATTTATGAATAATTTCATCCATTTCTCTGAGTAGATGAATGATGAATCTTTCGATCGATGCCAATAAAAATTTGTATCGTGCATTGTTGAGGGTTTAAATTCACTGTCCAGAGTCACCCCGCTCAACTAAGGGTAAAAGAATGATAAATACTCGGCACTTTAATATATTTCATTTTCCAACAATTTACCCTTTTAAACATGGCAAATTAGCTATTAAATGATATACAATTTTACGATTTATTTGTTTCGGGCGAAAAATAAAATAATTAGAAGTAAGAAACCAAAAAGCGTCCGATGTGTACCCGGTCTCCCCTACAATCATTTCTCAGGGTACATTGCTGAACTGTTCCAAATGTGTTGAAATGTTTTGTAAATACGAGATGGGTTAGTACGAAGTTTTTTCGTAAGTGAGCTTAGTGATTTAGAAGCTGATAAACATTGAACACCAGCTCCCGTTACTCAAGTGGCCTAATGGTTGGCGCTCTGTCCTTATTTTGCCAAGGTCTGGGATTCAAATCCTTGTTTGGCCCGAATTTTTTTAAATTTTTTTTTGCGTAATCTGTTTTGATAACCTTGTAAAAAGTGTCTTTATTGCAATCTACGCACATTAAAACAACAGCAACTCACTATATATATTATGAATGATGAAAGAATAATGAAAGATTTGTCTTCTTTTATATTATTCGAAATTGACTGAAAATTCAAGTATTACAAAATCATATTCATACCAGCGGAAAATTTTTTATTTGCTCAAGGAAGAAAGTACCAAAGATTGGATTCTTGCCTTCCTATAACGTCTATAAAACATTTTTAGTTGTGGTAAATTTAAGAGAACACTGAAAAACTTATTAATCAATGCACTTTTGCTTGCACTTTTACCAGGCAGCGCACTTGAAGTGTGCATTTGAACCAAAGTTTGGAGTGCTTGGCGCACTTGCACTTCACTTTATACCGCCGCGGTGCACCCGAGATCTCGTTGAAATGTGCTATTCTCTGCAAACTGGGTTATTTCAAGCGAAATGCAATACTTTTTCAAATTAAAGGAGTTGAGTGAGCCAGTTAAGTTCAATTTTGCAATTGTTGAGCTCTGACTTGGCTACTGTCTGAGTGTGCAAAATTCAAAACTCAAATAGAATAAGCCGGTATGGTCTCTCCTTTAATGCTTGTAGGTGGTCTGGAGGCCAACGCAAAGGTACCGACTGATCTACTCAGACTAAGCTAAAGGCGAGGCAATGGACCCCCAGAGCGCCACCGCGCTATCAAACTTAACCGGCCTTGCCTGTGCCTAAGCTTATTCTAATTTCATTTTATTTACAAAACCATGATGTGGAACATTATCTGAAGAACCAGCACAGCCACTGCACCAAGACTACTTCCACTGCACTAAGATAACAACAACGCAAGAGTTAAAATCAAGGAACACAGTTACTCTTCAGATATACGAAGATAAACACATGAAAACGAAATACCTCAACTTTGACATGAACAGTTTCAATGGCAATGTAACTGTAACTTAAAAATAAAAATAAAATAATTAGAAGTAAGAAACCAAAAAGCGTCCGATGTGTACCCGGTCTCCCCTACAATCATTTCTCAGGGTACATTGCTGAACTGTTCCAAATGTGTTGAAATGTTTTGTAAATACGAGATGGGTTAGTACGAAGTTTTTTCGTAAGTGAGCTTAGTGATTTAGAAGCTGATAAACATTGAACACCAGCTCCCGTTACTCAAGTGGCCTAATGGTTGGCGCTCTGTCCTTATTTTGCCAAGGTCTGGGATTCAAATCCTTGTTTGGCCCGAATTTTTTTAAATTTTTTTTTGCGTAATCTGTTTTGATAACCTTGTAAAAAGTGTCTTTATTGCAATCTACGCACATTAAAACAACAGCAACTCACTATATATATTATGAATGATGAAAGAATAATGAAAGATTTGTCTTCTTTTATATTATTCGAAATTGACTGAAAATTCAAGTATTACAAAATCATATTCATACCAGCGGAAAATTTTTTATTTGCTCAAGGAAGAAAGTACCAAAGATTGGATTCTTGCCTTCCTATAACGTCTATAAAACATTTTTAGTTGTGGTAAATTTAAGAGAACACTGAAAAACTTATTAATCAATGCACTTTTGCTTGCACTTTTACCAGGCAGCGCACTTGAAGTGTGCATTTGAACCAAAGTTTGGAGTGCTTGGCGCACTTGCACTTCACTTTATACCGCCGCGGTGCACCCGAGATCTCGTTGAAATGTGCTATTCTCTGCAAACTGGGTTATTTCAAGCGAAATGCAATACTTTTTCAAATTAAAGGAGTTGAGTGAGCCAGTTAAGTTCAATTTTGCAATTGTTGAGCTCTGACTTGGCTACTGTCTGAGTGTGCAAAATTCAAAACTCAAATAGAATAAGCCGGTATGGTCTCTCCTTTAATGCTTGTAGCTGGTCTGGAGGCCAACGCAAAGGTACCGACTGATCTACTCAGACTAAGCTAAAGGCGAGGCAATGGACCCCCAGAGCGCCACCGCGCTATCAAACTTAACCGGCCTTGCCTGTGCCTAAGCTTATTCTAATTTCATTTTATTTACAAAACCATGATGTGGAACATTATCTGAAGAACCAGCACAGCCACTGCACCAAGACTACTTCCACTGCACTAAGATAACAACAACGCAAGAGTTAAAATCAAGGAACACAGTTACTCTTCAGATATACGAAGATAAACACATGAAAACGAAATACCTCAACTTTGACATGAACAGTTTCAATGGCAATGTAACTGTAACTTGGAGCAGAGGTATGGCACTGTTTAAATCAACCCAATTCAATGAGCTCAGAAAGCTAGTTGACGAAAGTGTTGCTACTGCATTAGAACTTGATAAGAACAGTGCGAAAAGCGTTTCCAATATTTCTTCAAGAGCAGAAAACTTCATTGATGAAGACGCCATCTTGAATGGCACCATGTGCCCAAATTGTCAAAAAGAGGCTACCACAGAAGAAGATCCGATTTGTTGTCATGGCTGCAAAATCGGGATTCATAGACTGTGCTTCAAAGATACGGATGGAGAAGGAATTAACATGGAAGAAATTGAAATAATCAGAAGATTTGTTGGAATAAAAATAATGTGCAATAATTGCATCAATAGAGAGCAAGCAGAATCTGACGAGGTGATCAACTCTAATTCAAACACGCAAAAGATTATTAATAAAATTGATGAGATTAAGGTTTTGTTTTCAGCCAAGTCAAACAATTCAACTGACAAAAATATTATATATGAAGATGACTTAAACGAGACAGGAACTTCTATTAATATGGATACTACATATGCTGACATTGTGAAAATCCATAGTCAACAAAAGCTTCATGAAAAGGCAATCCAACATTCCAATGAAAAAGAGAAACGTAAGCATAATTTAGTAATACATGGACTGGCAATGAATTTCAATTTTAATAGTGATTCTGAATTGGTTGCAAATATGGCATATGACTTTCTTGAAGAAGATATTGGCATTGAATTTAGTCAACGAATTGGCAAAAATACCTCATCAACGCGTCCCCAACCTCTCTTAGTAAAATTCTCCAATATGAAGAGTAAGCTTGCAGTATTAAAAAAAGGAAAGCTTTTTCAATCGCATGATGACTTCAAAAATGTTTTTGTCACACCAGATTACACGATAGATGAGCAGAAAATCCTCTCTAACTTAAGAAGCGAGTGCAAAAAACGGAATGAGAATTGTAGCATCCAAGCAGAGAAATGGGTTATCAGAGATTTCAAACTCACACAAATAAAGAACATAAAAAAATACACCAAACCATTGGGATGACTACCAAATCAAAAAGATTACATAGAAACCGAACAAATCCAGATACTATCAAAATGCAATGCATCAAGTAGGCCTACATCCACCTTTGACACAGGCAACATATCTGCAAACAACGCCCGACCTTCAGAGAAATCACCCCAATTCCCATCAAGTAGCCACGACACAGGACCAATACTAGGTAAATACTTAAAATGCTGTTGCATTAATGCACGATCATTGATGAATAAATTACCCGACTTTGACTGTTTTCTTTCGTCAAATTATTATGACATTATCGCTGTTACTGAGACCTGGTTGAAACCTGCTATTCCTGATTCTTTAATTGTGGGACAAAGGCTTAATTATACCTTACTAAGGAAAGACAGACCTACTCCATCTGCAGGAGGCGGAGCTGCTATACTATTAAACAAAGATATTGATTTTACTGTGGTTACTATTCCTGACACATTTGAGTTGTTAGAAGCTATTGCTGTAGACCTTGACTTTTGTGGATTTGGTTACCGTTTTGTTAGCGTTTACAACCCTCCGTCATCGTCAATATCTACTGCCTGCGTTCAGACATTATGCTCATTTATAGACTTTTGCAGTACAACTACAAACTTACCGTTAATCTTGACAGGGGATTTTAACTTCCCACATATTGATTGGTCTATTCCACAATCAATTGGATCGGAAGCAACTTCAATTTTTCTTGATGGTATTGTACGAAATGGTCTAGATCAGTTTGTCCAATCACCAACAAGAAATGAACAAACTCTCGATTTAGTTTTGTGCTCACAGCCTTCCACTATTTTTGGTACAACGGTCACGGAGTCTCTAACCTCCCGCTGTGATCATCAAATCGTTGAATTTAACTTAGTGAATGACTTTGTCCATCAAACACCCAACAATGGGTTTGCCTACTCTCAGACAAATGTTCCAGATAAAATTCGCAGGAATTTCAGTAAAGCTGACTATGAATCGATTAATGAACATTTTTCACATGTCAATTGGTTGGATATTTTACATAAAAGTAATGATGATGTTGAAACTTATTGGAATTATATTTGTGAAGTCATCGATACTTGTATTATAGACCATGTACCCATATACAATGAATCAAGACGTCGGAGATGTAAATATCCCAAGAATATCAGATTATTGGCAAAAAAGAAGAAATCTGCTTACAAATTGTCAAAACTATCTATACCTAACAAAACACATTATATTCAATTATGCAAGAAATATGAGAGTGTTGTAAAAAAATTTCATGTAGACCAAGAAAATACAATCATAAAAGACCCTTCTCCAGCTAAATTCTTTTCATTTGTTAATGGAAAGCTACAAACAAAACCATCTATTCCTGCTATCTTCAAAGACAATTCAACATTTACTACTGATGACCAAGAAAAAGCTACAATAATAAATGAGTATTTTTCCAGTGTATTTACAAAAGATAATGGCAAAATACCTGATATCCCACCTTCAGTACAGGAAAATATATCATTAAACACTATTGAATTTTCGTATGAAAGAGTACGATCTGTATTGTCTAGCTTGCCTACAAAAACTTCACGTTCACCTGATTCATACCCAGCTTTATTTTTCAAATCTACTGCAAACGAGCTTGCTATCCCTTTATCATTTCTCTTCGAACTCTCTATGAGGACTGGCACATTACCTGATATTTGGAAACACGCCTTAATCCGTCCCATATTCAAGAAAGGTGATTCATCTCTAAAGAATAATTATCGACCAATATCCTTGACGTGCATTTGCTGCAAAGTTATGGAGAGGGTTATTGTCGACCAAATGTTATCATTTCTACACGAGAACAACATTATTTCAGATCGTCAGTATGGTTTTTTAAAAAAGCGCTCCACCTGCTGTCAACTTTTATCAACCTTGAATGAATGGTACAACGCAATCAATGCCAAAGCTCGCGTCGATGCCGTATACATAGATTTTGCCAAAGCATTTGATACCGTTACGCATACAAAGCTTATAGCAAAACTAAATTCCTATGGCATAAACCATGAACTATTATCCTGGATAAAATCCTTTCTTTCTGGTCGTTTACAAAGTGTCGTTATTGGAGAATTCACATCTAATTCATTACCTGTTACAAGTGGAGTCCCCCAGGGGTCGGTCCTTGGACCATTGTTATTTTTACTATATATAAATGACATTTGTGACTGTCTGGAAAGTGGTTGTGAAGTACGTTTGTTTGCTGATGATGCAAAGTTTTTTGTTTGTCGGCACGATTCGATTTCAGCCAGTTCTCTTACTACAACCTTAACTCGTTTTGACAAGTGGGCTCAAGATTGGCAACTTAGAATTGCACACACAAAATGTATGACGATATCCTTTGGAAATTTAAATATAATGGAACATTCGTTTTACCTTGCAGACCACACCCCACAACGTACATCCAAAATGCGCGATCTTGGACTTATTCTAACGTCAGACTTGAAGTTTTCAAGTCATTGTTCATCTATAGTAGCAAAAGCAAACACTAGAGCATACTTGATTTTAAAATGTTTTAAATCCAATTGTCCAAAAAATCTCATGAATGCATTCAGCACATATGTACGACCATTGCTTGAAGCTGATACTCCACTATATGGAGTCCGTCACTAATCAAGGACATTGATCTTGTTGAAAAGGTACAACGCCGCTTCACGAAGATTGTGTGTCAGCGCTCTAATATTAAATTTAGTGGTTATCATCATCGATTACAACTGCTTAACATTGATTCTCTAGAATCCAGGAGAATAAAAACTGATTTGCACATGTTATTCAAAATTGTAAATAAAATAGTTGACATTCCAACCACTTTATGTGAGTTCAGAAACATCGATCGTCAACTTAGAGGTCACAGTAAGCAGGTAGTACCTCGTCCTGTACCTGTAAATAATACCGTAGCTAATTCTTTCTTTTTTCGTGTTATTCCTTTATGGAACTCCCTTCCGGAAAATGTTATTTTAACATCGTCACTTATAAGTTTTAAAAATAATCTGGACATTTTAGATTTCTCAAATAATTGTAAACATAGCTATTAGGCTGCATGTAAGTGAAAAATTTTTTTACACAATTTTTTCCTTTGTTTGCCTGTATATATCATTGATAATATACAAATATACATCAAATCAAATCAAATTGCAAACATCGGCATTTTCTAAGGATGTGAAACAAAATTTGCTCTGTTTCTGCCAAGTTTACCTTGTAAATTCTTCGATTGAAAACAGCGCCTCGTCATTTCTTTAAAACCGAAAAAGCAACAAAATTTTGTTTTCCTTCTTCCAAGCAAGCTTTCACGCACTCGTGCAAGCCGCAGCCTCTCTCATACCAAGGTACAACACATCTCAAGCAAATCGATTCCAACCTAAAAACTGTCGAATTAATCAACTCAAAAGTTATTATTACTACCATTGGAGATTGCTATAGAGATAATTCCATAGCAAATCACACAGTTTGACCCTCACCCTCTTCGATTTTGTTCCTATTTGGTATGCAAGTACAACTTGACATGCTGAGTCCAAAAAGTGAAACTATTTTCTTCAAATTCCAAATAGAGAATATTTTATCGCACTGCAAAGTTTACCAAAAAGACGTATAGATAGGAAAAAGGTACATTTTGAAATGATAATATCTCGGTCATTTCTACTTCAAACTGTATCATTTAAATTGTAGTTAATTACTAAATACATTCTCCAGATACTCGTTGCGATAGATTTTGTCTTAAATTTTGTTTGCTTAGAATAATATCAAAATCAAAACTGTAAATACACTTAGAAAAAAGTGGTAACCATTGATTTTAAAATCAATACTCGAAATAGTAGAGTCTAGGTAGCTTAATGGTCTCCATGTATGTTTTATCAGTTCTGAATTGCACTTGAAAGCGCTATCGAGAAGTTAATGCTTCAAAATTGATTTTTTCTGTTTTCTTGTGCTAACTTTCGAGCTGTAAAAGTTGGTAACGCCTAGATGTCAGTTTAGTGTTTTGACCACATTTGCCTTCGTCATTTTTCGTTGTTATTTTGAGATGCCATCTTGCAGAGTTCACATGTCATCAATAGTTTATTTTAAGTATTTATCAAATGTATTTTTATCATTCATGAAATAGACAAGTTGACTACAAAACTACAATATAATAAAATCGTTATCGTAAGTCAACTTTTGAAGGCGGACTTTGATGATGTCTGTTTGCGCTTGGTTTGCGTGACTAAATATCGATTTTAAGATTATCCAACATATTTGAAGTAGCGTTATGTAATCACAATTATTGCGACTTTCTGTAGTGAAAATATATAAAGAGTATCTGAATAATTATAGTGATAATAATTTATTTGACACATGGCATCTTTTAGGAAAACTATCAACTATCAGAAACTTCATGGCATGTTCACAATGACAGTTTACTTACAGTATATTATAGCATTTTCTATATGCCTCTGGTAAGAATAATAAATATCACTAAACTAGTCTAAATTATGGACTTTCAAGATGTAAAAGTTTTGAATGAACTAAGGGTAACTTCATATTCTCGGAAATATGATACAGAGATTGCTGTTTTTATAATATAAATAGTCACGCTACTATTTTAAAAATCGAGTTTCATTTTTAAGTTTCAATAAGAACTATATTATAAAATATGATTTATTTATCAAGTTGAATCGCCGGATATGCATAACACATAATAAAACAATTTACATTTATGGCTAGCTATATACGATAGTAAGAAGTGATCTGTATTTTCATTACTTTGATTGGATTGAATGGATGAAGTTAAAAATAATAAGACAAACTGTTTACATTTTATGAGCTGTTTGTTTGTTAAAATAATCTCATTTTTGGACTCAGCATATCAAGTTGTACTTGCATACCAAGTAGGAACAAAATCAAAGAAGGTGAGGGTCAAACTGTGTGATTTGCTATGGAATGACCAATAGGATTATATTATTATAGCAGCAATCATCATGCGTGCTTTGACTTGTCGAAATAGTTGCCTGTTGGTCTAGTAATGTACCACCGTAGCTGTGATTAACATGTTCAACACAAATGATTAGCTTCCTTCTTGTTCAGAGTAAAAGCGACGTCGCCATTTTCTAAATTCCTGGCAAACATCGTCCTATCCAGGTATTTTTCACTGTATTTATTTCATTATTTCCAGTGCCACCTTGTACTTGTAGTTGCAGTAGCCAGGTCCGTAACTATAACTGCCCCCACATTCACCTTGTTTGTCTCGACTGAATTGCGAAGACCTGCTAATCATTGCATGTTGTTCGACCGTAAACCTTCATAGTAAATTATCTATCTATTCGACTGCCAATTATAGTCAAGGTAAAAATCAATGTTGTAGACGATGCTTTGTTGAACATACGCACTGGCCGCTAGACCACATGCTCGTAGGTAACTTACCAAATTCGTTATTCATATACAGCATAAAATTTTTTCAAAAATACTGCCCTCCACTTACTGTCTACCCACAATTGTTTTACTCTTCTTTTGAACTACATCTATTTATCTACTAAAATAGGTCGCCCTAAAATTTTCCCCACAAATGCAGCCTTCTGTTTATTGTTTTCACTAATGATTTTATTCTCACAAATAATGTACTACTATTAATCTACTAAAATGAGGCCTAGAAAAGGGGTTTCAATTTATTTTACCTGCAACGCTGCCCCAAGGTGCATTCCATTCTTGCTGAACCTCGCGCGTTTGATTCAATGTGCAATTTTCATCTGAAGTTTACTGTGCCTCCGTTTGCAGCATATATTAATAGCCTACCTTTCAAAGTAGTTGCATAACAGCCTACTGTTCAGTACGGTTCTTCGACGCCACGTTAGCTGAATACAGCAATTGAATAGCAGATACCGTCTGTCACCCTGTTTCTTCGGCCCCTCTCATTAAGGCATATTACGCGTAAGCACTTTTCTTTGTCCAGCCTACGACTACTAACTGGTGACATCACTGGCGACATGAACACATTGATTAATAAAACAATTGCTGCGTGCAAGAAAGTGAATTAGAGAATAAAAGAAACCGTACGCCCGCCAACCCCTGCCTAGTCCTGCAACCCTCTCTGTCTCTTCTGTGCTACCCCTGCCGAACCACCAAACGATCCTGCGCTACCACCAAACAACAACCGTCCGCAGATTATACCAACACACACACGATTAGTCGATTAATAAGAAGGAGAATGACAATGTAGCCGAGAACTAGCACCATTTTTGGAAACATTTTGATTTTTGCGGGCTCACTCATGCAGCTGTTTCCAAATTTGAGTAATTTATCACTGTGTCATTCGACAGCATATATCAACATAAATGGACAATGGTGAACTACGCTGTGCACTACTAATAGCCCAGTTGCAGAGTTAGGCTTGGCCACCCTGGAATAATATTTCAAGTATCGCGAAACGTTCACAAAATTTTTAAGGAATCCTCGAAACTCTTATCTTTTCGGAATAAAACAATTTTGCTAATTATGAACAATAAACTATTTATCTCAAAAAACTTTTTATCTGATGTAAAGAAAACAGTAATATGAAATGCCTGCTTCCGCGAGAGAATATTCCCACCCTCTGATATGTCCTCAAAAAGTGCCCTCTTTTGAAACCATCTAATTGCTGTGGCGCTAACTGAAAGATCTTCAAACTTCTGCTCTTGGCACAATTATTACCCAATCACAAATAGCCTTAATTTGTCTATGTCTAGTGTAGATGTTTCACGTGTAACTCGAATTTAATATTTTGAACTATTTTTAATCTCCCAGGAATAATTTTCTACTTAATCATTGTCTCGAACATTAATTAGAACAAAGCAGAAATCTTATTTTCTGCTGAGGAGCTTCCGTTTGCTATTTTGGGACTTTCCTATTTCTTGAAACTTTCTTCAAACAATTTTACTCAATTATCTCTATTTTCTTTTTCATAAACAGGGATTTCATCAATAATCATGTTGTCCACTTTTCTGAAATGAATCCTGGGATTGCCATTTATGTTACACCCAGAAAAAATAGACATCCTCGACTCGTTGCAAATTATAGTTAAGTAGCAAAACTAATAACTTATTATTTTGTTGTTGTTTTTGTTACCATGTTATAGCTGCTGAATAAATTGCTCCTCAGTTATAATTAGTATTCAAGCTGTCGATTAACAAATGCTCATTTCTCGCTCTGACCTGTGCCTATTTTTGATAAGCATATAATATTTCAAATGCGCAATCCAAAGTCAACTAGATAAAACTACAGTAAAAAGTTCCCAGCTGCGTTCTCATTATAACTAACCGAATTTGCTCCTGATTTATCTGCTTTATACTGACATTATCTATGGCATTGATTGCCATTGTGTTTGATTCATCAAAATGGAGCATCGTTATTCCATGACAACGAATCATTTGAGAATAAAAATCACCAAGAAAGACTTTCAAGTTTTACGTTTGTCAAGAAATTTAATGTGAATAGGCTACTAAGAGGAACTTTTCGTACGTAGTACTAATCTTCACCAGTTCATTTGAATTTTAAACATTTTATAAAAGAACAACCATCTGCACATAGCAACGTCACATTTTTGCATGATAAATTATTAGGTTAACTCGACATCTTATATCAATCTCAATATCTCTTATAAAATCCCCTCTTGTGATTTATTTTGTATAGTTTTCTTCGTCTTTGAGCACTGTAACAATCTCTTACACATAGTCCCTATTAGTTGATCTTCATTTAGAACATAGACCTAAAGCAATAGAATAATTATTTTTGAACATTCTAAAGTGACCACTATAGAAAGGGTGGCCTTTATATGCAGGGTTGATTCAATAGAATCATTCCCTTTGAACGTTGCTGAAGTAACCTCTATAGACAGGTGGTCCTTACATACACGGTTGATGTACCCAGTAGTACATTATTGTCAGTTTTAACGTTACTGGAGTGATCACTATAGACAGGGTGCCTTTATATACAGGGCTGTTGTGGTACAATTGTGTCAGTTTAAACTTAACTGAGGTGACCCGAGCAATTACATAGAGATAGGCCTATAACACGAAGGCCAGAAACAAAATATGATGGGTCCTTACTTGGATATAACCAAGTAATCCAGCAAGTTGATAACAAAATAATCAACGTCTGTTGAAACATGTCAGATGTTATGTTTGCGTTCTTTAATTAGATATAAATGCAATCTTTCAATTCACTTCAAATCTGCAATACATACGAGCCTTAAGCCCTCGCAAGCAAACACATATATGTGAAATGCTCAACTAGATGGATTCTATAAGTTCTAAGTCTCAACCTATGACTGAGACGATTGATCTGACATATAATCCATCACCGATCATTCTATGGAAGTCTAAACTTAAATGTGAAATCGTAACAATAACTATATATTTTGTTACAGTGAATGGTCAGAATAAAAATATATGTGTAAAGAATATGACCCCTGAAGAAATTGACGAATGGGTCATTCGACTAAAAAGTGAAAGTGGCTTGCCATGGCGAGAGGAACGCCTGAGAAAAAGTTGGTTTACAGATAAACCATCTATCCAAGGCACATGGCATCCGTTTTTAAATAAACCTCCAATTGATTTACGTATTATGTAAAAGAGAACACTTGTTAAATTGTGATTAAATGTTAATATGATACTAATCATCTAGCTGAAACTGTTTAATTGTATGTGGATAAATCCTTCTTCATCAAAACTTTTCTTTAGAACGCAGTGAGTATCATTCAACATTGATATGAACATGGAAAGTGTACATGTGTGTGTGTTACTGTAACCAGATATGACAGACAGTTGTAGAGCTAGGATGTTCCCCTTTACAAGGGTATACTTTTCTGGTTCATGGAATTAATTAACATGATGTGATCAAATAGAGAAAAAAACCATCTGATGATCTCATTCTCATCTGATTAAAACTTTAGTAACAATAATTAAATAATGTGTTTATATATTGACTACTAAGTATAAATAATAATTATTTGAATCAACATGTTTGTGTGTGTATATTTTTAAAGTATCATTTACGAAGCATTCCAAGTTAAACAATTAAAAAAAACTATGCTATACTGTTATTTTTTAGATAATGCCAAAGTTGACGACAACAGAATTGTGTGATAATCAATATATAGTCTAGCCTCTTTGTTATGTAGTCTCATTTCTATTTCATATATATAAGTGTAGTGATTCTAATATGTTCATTCTGTTGATAACTCCACTGTGTGATTATCTTGATTCATCGTCTAACGATTATCCTACATGGCGCGGCGAGTATAAACTTTATTCGTTCATGACAAACATCATTATTATTATTTTGAAATTTTTATCATGACTACTCCACCATCGAGTATTGCCGATTCTACTGGCTTGTCCGATTCTACACAATCCCGTAATGAATCACAACATCAAACAACTGATAGTTACCGTCTAGCATCATCTATTAGAGCACCGTATCTGGACATTGCTATAGATCGCGGTGAGAATTTTGAGATATGGAGTGATCGTTGGTCAGCATACTGAAATTTCTGAAAGATCAGCCGTTGTCGACGCAATTGGCTGCATTGAAGTTATGCATTTCAACCGACACTTTTAAGGTTGTTAGAAATTTGTCAACCGCTGATGCTTCCACCCCTGCTAACATTATTTCAGCACTTCGTCGTCATCTTCGTGGCCAGCTGAATGTGGCGATAGAAAGAAAAACTTTTAATCAACGAGAACAACAAATCGGTGAGTCAATTGTCGATTGGCTAACTGATCTGCGAGAGTTGTTAAAAACTCGCCACTATTGCACTCACTGTCAAGAGTGCAAGACTTAAGACTGTGTCCTAAGAGAGAGAATTGTGAGCGGTATTTACGATGGAGATATGACTCAAAATTATGCTTTCCATTGAAAAATTAACTTTAGAAAAAGTCATTTCTCAGTGCCGCTCCGAGGAAGCGTCACGTTTGCACCGTAGTGATATTAAAGGTGATATTGAACCTTCAGTACATGAGGTTCAAAAACAAACAAGTTAGAGAAATTTTACAGCATCTAATTCCAAGGACAATACGAATGATAATGAAAAATGTTCTTACTGTGGTCGAAAACAACACGACCGTGATGATTGTCCTGCTACAAATCGCTTTTGTGGACAATGTGGCAAACAAGGGCAGTTTTCGAATGTGTGCCGTTCTAAAAGTAAGACATCCAAGTCTACAACTCGCCCTCAAGGTCAAGTTGGATTCATATCAGCAACAATAGGACGTAGAGCCCATCTATCTCAGTCAAAATCGGTGGCCACGTAGCCAAACATGGTTCAGTCAACGTAACACCCGACACAGGTGCAGAAATTACTGCCGCCGGTCCTGCAATTTTGAAACAATGATGTATTGATAAAAATAATTTATTACCAGCTGACATTTCATCAAAAGCTTCCGATGGTCACAGTATAAAAGCCATAGGCCGTTTTCCGGCTGAATTTACCCTCGGGGGTACAACTGTGATTGATGACGTTTATGTCTTCGAAGGTGTTCCTGGTGTGTTTTTATCTTGGTACACTAGCCGTTCATTAGGCATAATACCATCTCATTACCCAACACCATTACCGGCAACCTCTAATTCTATGGACAAGTCATCATTTGACCCCTTATTGAATACAATTGACAACAACAATTCAAATAACATTAACGTAGAAAAAATTTTCAATGACTTCCCGGATGTATTTGACGGAAAAGTCAAAGCTATGCCTGGTGAACAATTTACTATTCGTCTATCTGATGACGCTACAACATTTTGTGTTACGACTCCAAGGCGTCTTCCGTTTGCATATAAAGATAAATAAAAAACTGTATTAGATCAATTACAAACAGAGGGAATTATAGCCCATGTAACAGAGCCAACTGATTGGTGCGCACCTATAGTTGTCGCCCCTAAGAAAAACTCTGACGATGTACGTCTTTGCGTCGATTTATCAAAATTAAATCGTTTTGTTAAACGTGAGCGTTATACATCACCAACGCCAGCTGAGTCTATTGCTGACATTTCATCATCACATGCAAAAGTATTTACGACATTTGATGCATATAAAGCCTATCATCAATGCCCTCTTGACCCCGTTAGTCAGGATCTAACAACATTTATAACGCCATTCGGCTGCTTTAAAATATTTGCGGGCCCCGTTTGGCATATGTAGCATAAGTGAACATTATAATCGCCGTACGGACGAGGCTTTCTCTGGTCTCACTGGTTTCCGAAAAGTCGTCGATGACGTAATTATTTATGACGATTCACCAGAGACACACACACAACATGTACGCCAGTTTTAACAACGCTGTCGTGAACATGGTATTTCACTGAACAAAAGCAAATTTCAATACGCAAAATCATCCGTGCGATTTGCCGGATTTGAACTTCCTTCTGATGGTTATACTATAGACAATAACATTATATCGGCTATAAAAGAATTCCCTCGCCCTGAAAATATAATTGAACTTAGATCTTTCTTAGGGCTAGTTAACCAATTATCTGGATTTACAGACACTATATCCGCCGCTGCGGAACCTCTCCGTCCCTTGTTACAAACACGGAATACATTTTATTGGACTGATGTTCATACTAACGCTTTTATTGAGTTAAAAAGCATTAATATCTGCCCCTGTACTGGCATATAACGACCCATATCGAGACCTACAATGTTGTCTACAGACGCAAGCCGCTTAAAAGGTCTAGGTTTTATATTACAGAAACAATAAGTAGATGGTACTTGGCGTCTAGTTCAAGCGTGTTCACGATTTCTAACGGATACAGAATCGCGCTACGAAATGATAGAGTTAGAGCTACTCGCTGTTGTATGGGCTACTACTAAATGCCATACATTCTTAATGGGCTTACCCACGTTTGACGTTCAAATGAATCATAAGCCATTTGTGCCTACTTTGAACAATTTCAGGTTAGATGAAATTACCAATCCTCGGTTACAGAGATTACGGATGAAGTTGCTGCAGTACAATTTTAAAGTAACTTGGGTGCCCGGAAAAAATTATCACTCAGCAGACGCTCTTACAAGGGAACCTGTGTCTACACTAAATGAGAACGATTTATCAGGTGCACAAGAAACTACAGCATTTATAAACTCCGTATTTGCAATATCTCATGCCGACTCTCCACTAGACCTCCGTGTAAGTGATGTCCTTCACAATGGTAACCATGACAGTGAGTATCAAGCACTACGTCAATTAATACGAGATGGATTTCCTTATGCTGCCCATCACTTCCTCGTTATTATTGATGCCTACTCTGGTTGGCCATTTATATTCAACCTTGGTAAGAATGCTCCTACAGGTACCGTTATAAACTCGCTAAGAGCTGTATTTTGTCAGAGCTCAGTACCCAATACCTTTTGCTGTGATAATGGCCCACAATTTATAGCCAAAACATTTAATGACTTTTAACTCAGTGGGGCATCACCAAAAGTACATCATCGCCATATGATCTACAGTCGATTGGCCGAGCCGATGCTGGGATTAAATTAATGAAAAAACTTATTAGCCGTTGTTGGGATTCTTCTCGATCATGTTTAAATGTTGACGAATGGACCAAAGCATTGTTACAATATAGGAATACGCCTGGTTCCTGTAGTGTCCTCAACTATATGATTTACATAACTCAGAGAACACACTATCAATAGTTCAGCCACACCTCGACTGAAGTAACTTTATGTTAACCCTCAAACAATATACATAAAACACGTGACTAATCACGTGGCACTACATTCCTCCTTTCTTACATACAATAAACCTTATAATGATTAACTGTGAATAAATGTTAAACTCTATATTAAATTGTTGTTTAAACGGTATTAGAACTATTAAAACTAGCTACATAATAACACACTAATTACTATTACTAAAGCCAAGATAATCCGGCGGTTTAACATTACGATTAGATCTCTGTCTAATGATCTGATCACTATGTCTAATATGGATTTTATCATCAGTATCTCTGATTAAAAAATTTCTAGTTCCTAGCAACTTTTCTATTGTTCCAGATGACCACTTTGGCTTATCTTTCCGATAGTCTCTAAATTTCAACGACTCTCCTTTCTCAATGCCCTGTTCAGTTGTAGCTATATCACCCATACTCATTCTTGATTTAACCTCCGATAAACAATCCAAACGTGTTCTAACCGGTCTTTGTAAGAATAACTCTGCTGGTGTAACTTTAGTAGTAGCATGTGGTGTAGATCGATAGCTTAGTAAGAAATCATTCACTGCACCCTGCATGTCTCTATGCTTCTGACCTTTAGAATTTTCCGAACACCATTCTTAACAGTTTGTACGGCACGCTCAGCCTCTCCATTTGATGACGGATGATACGGAGCGATCGGCTTCCGACGGACACCAATAGTTTTTAGAAACTGCTCAAATTCCTCTGACACAAATTGCGGTCCATTGTCGGAAACAATAACCTTTGGATAACCATAACTAGTACAGTCATTATAAAAGATGACCTCACACAAATTGCAACAGAAGCATTTTTCATCAATTCTAGGGTCAAATTTTATGCTTAACAACATATCCAGAATGTTCCGAAATCGGAGTAGGCAAAATGCCTTAATTTTGCAATTTGATTTATTGCGTTCCCAGTAGAAACATGAAAGTAAGGCTGTCCTTTTTAAGTGTAATCATGTGATTTAATTTGAGAGGAAAATATCAGGAATAGTAGCCTTGCATCATTTAGCACATATAATGTGCTTAAAATTTCATTACTGTCACCATGTATCAAATTACCAAAACGAGGCTATATATGAAGATTAAACAAATCGACATAGAAAAACTAGAAAAACATATACACAGTAAGTGAAAAATGTTATTCATTATATTTTAACATTCCACTAGCAGTATAGATCATGTAAATACTTTATTTATCTTATTTAGAAAATTTAATTAGGTAATATACATTGTTCACAATGAAAAATTTTATGCAAATGCATGGGGATATCATAGTCGCAATTATTTTTGAAAGAAATTGACCATTACGATTTGATGATAGGCCTGAAGAAAAACAGCAGAAAATAATATCCAATAGAAATGTTAAATTAAATTAGACTAAGGAACTAATACCTTTTACTTCTTGACATGACAGGAAATCAATTAACTTTGTATATAGACTACAGTTATCCAGACGTTTATGTTACTAATTTAGCCATGGAATGAAAATTGAACATGGAACTTCACCCAAAGGTTATGCCCAAAATGTTGACTATATCCTATACACATATACAATCAAACCTGCCATATAACAGCCATCTCTATACAGCGACCACCTGTCTAAAGTGGTCACTCTTGCAATGTCTTGAAATAGTATTTTCTATTAAATCAAAGATTGATGAGCTTGGCTGTAGTTTTGGTGATTTCCTCTTTTTCAGTCCTTGGATTCTCTGAGCAGACAAAGGAAGCTCGTATGGAGAAAATGGTCCATAGTCAATGAACTCGTATGAATAGTCCATGAACAGTTCATGAACATTGTTATTGAATGCTCCCGAGTTTTCATTTATTATAAATTATACAATTTATAAATTAATTCAGCAGTTCATGAACTGCTTATAAATTGTTCATGAAACTTTGCCATTTAACATTTATGAACTATTTTTCCACAGAAGATTTTTATACAACAGATTTGATACATCCCCTGCAAAATGTTCAGGAGTTCAAAAGCTTAGAACAGTTCATGAACTATTCAAAAACAGCTCATGAACCTTCACGGACAGTTCATAAACAATCCATGAAAACTTTGGACCATTTAACGTTCATTAACTGTTCATGGACTGTTCATTAACGCCTGAACTGTTTTTCGCAGGGATATTATGAAGAGCTGCCAAACACATATTGTGAACCCCACAGTTTTACTCACTTGTATTCGAAGTTTCGAAAATATGTTAACCATTATTGATTAAAATGAATGGAGAGCTAATGGTCGGGGAAATTTGCAAATTTCAAAAGTGGCACAAATTATTTGCTTTATACAAGTTTCCTTTATCTGCTCAGACGAACCAAGAACTAGAAAAAGAGTAACTCACTAAAACTGCAGCCAAGCTCATCAATCTTCGATTCAATAGAAAATACTATTTCAGAACATTGCAAGAGTGACCACTTCAGACAGGTGGTCGCTGTATTGGGACGGCTGTTATAACAGGTCCGATTGTATATGTGTATAGTATATAGTTAACATTTTGGGCATAACCTTTAGATGAAGTTCCTGTGTTAAATTTTCATTCCATGGTTAAATTAGTAACATAAACGAGTGGGTAACTGTAGTCTATATACGAAGTTGCATTGATTTCCTGTCGATGATTAATGAAGGTATTAGTTCTTTAGTTTAATTTAATTTGACGTTTCTATTGCATATCTTATTCTGCTGTTTTTCTGCACGCCTATCATCAAATCGTAATAGTCAATTTCTGTCAAAATAATGGCGACCATGAACATTCCTAGGCATTTGCCTGAAATTGTTCGTTGTGAACAATGTATATTACCTGGTTGTATTTTCTAAATAAGATAAATTAAGTATTTACATGATCTATACTGCTAGTGGAATGTTAAAATATAATGAATAATATTTTTCATTTACTGTGTATATGTTTTTCTAGTTTTTCTATGTCGATTTGTTTAATCTTCATACATAGCCTCGTTTTGATAATTTGATACATAGTGACAGTAAAGAAATTTTAAGCACATTTTATGAGCTAAATGATGCAGGGCTATAATGTCTGATGGTATTCTTTCAAATTAAATCACATGATTGCACTGAAACTGGACAGCCTTGCTTTCATGTTTCTACTGGAATTGCCATAAATCAAATTGCGAAATTAAGGCATTTTGCCTACTCCGATTTCGGAACATTTTGGATATGTTGTTAAGCATAAAATTTGACCCTAGATTTGTTAAAAATGCTTCTGTTGCAATTTGTGTGAGGTTAAGGCTTATATTGGCTTAAAATGACTGTACTAAACATGTAAACCATCGTTTTAAGATGTTTATAGTTGTTGTTGAACCAGTATCGTTCATATTTGTTATAGCTACCTCAAGCCATTTTGAATGCACATCTACTAAAATTAATAAGGCCTTTCCCTCGAACTTCGGTGAATAATCCACGTGAATTCTGTCCCAAGGGGCTTCTGGCCATGACCATGGTAACACTGGTTGATGTATAGGGTGATGTCTTGCTTCTTGACATATATTACAGTTACTAACCAAGTCCTCTAAATCAGAATCGATACTAGGCCACCAGCAATGTATTTTAGCCGGTAATCTCATACGGACAGAGCCAGGATGGTTATCGTGTAATTCTGTCATAACTTGTTCACGTAAATTAGATGGTATTATAACACGACGTCCCCAAAGCAAAATATCATTGTGTAAAGCAATCTCAAAGCGCTTCTTGTAATAAGGTAATAATAATTTGTCGCTACATTTACTTGGCCAATCATTTTTTACAAAATTAAATACACTTTTTAATATTAAATCCTGATTAGTTCCAGTTGCCACATCAGATCCATTGACAGGTAAGTTCTCGATCTGTTGAACATAGAATTCAGCAGATTCATCATTATCAACAACATAATTATTAATAGAATTAAACGCTGGTAATCTACTAAGAGCATCCGCATTACCATTATCGTGGCCTGCTTTGTATTCAATAATATATCGGAACGGAGACAGTTTAATCGCCGACCGTTGTAATCGGGCTGTAGCTAATGCAGGTAAATCAGTTTTCGGCCCTAGTAGGCGGACCAAGGGTTGATGATCAGTTAATATAATGATCTCACGACCAAACAAGTAATTCGTAAACTTTTCAACTCCAAATATAATAGAGAGAGCTTCCCGATCAATTTGCGCATAATTACGCTCAGACTTTGATAAACTTCTATGAGCATAGGCTACAGGTGATTCAGAAGCCTGCGTCCAGACTAAACCGTTTCTGAAGGAAAGTGTAAAGTCTGTGTGGCCGACCGAACAAAGCTGTTTTGCTGACACTGTACTACACTGATGTCGCCTTATAAAATTTTAATTTCCGGTCTCAGTTGTGTGAGTGAAAATCATGTTTACATGTTAAACATTAAAAAACACTCAAGCTTGGGAATAAATCATTGAAAAAAGTTTATGACACTCATTCGAGAGAAAAATTGAGTAGCAATTTGTGTTGTTTGTATAGTAGATTGTCTAACCGAAGGAAGAATTGATCATTTGTGTCCCGATGTTATAAAATACCAATGTTATAACTCCTATATTTGTAAATTTTTTGTTGACTTTCTAAAGTGACATTCCAACTCGCTCACCAAATCTTCGAAGTGCTCCGTACGTTCGAAAAGGATTTATACAGAATTTATGTGAAAATAAAACATTAGCTGTCAATAGTTTCTTTGAATTTTTCTTCCCTGAACTATAACTGTTACTGGATTTAACTCACACAAATTTAACTCACTCAAAAATACGTTGTATATTTTCATCAAATGAGATTGCCTTCAAAATCCGAATGTCTTCCTAAATGTGGCCCAATTTTTGTTGATCACATGACTGATACCCACAATCTGATTGGCTTGCATTGAATTAAAATCACGTGAGCAAAGCTAACCAATAGGATTGAGTCACTGCTTTTGCAAGTCTAGTGCAGTGTCAGCAAAACGGCTTTGTTTTGTCGGCTACGCAGACTTTACACTTTCCTTCAGAAACGTTTTAGTCTGGACGCAGGCTAGTGATTCAGAGCCATCATCATTTCTGTGTGCTAGCACACAGCCAACATCTACAGGTGATGCATCGCACTGTAGAATTAACGTTTTATCATTGCTATAATGTGCAAGAATAGGAGCATTAGTAAGCAAATACTTGATCTTATCAAATGATGCCTGACAAACATCTGTCCACTGCCACACGGCATCGTTACATGTCAAAGCATTTAATGGTGCTGCAATTGTTGATAAATCTGGACAAAATCTACCGTAATAGTTTACTATACCGAGAAAAGATCGTAACTCACCAGTTGTTTGTGGTACTTTCGCTTGACTAATTGATTCTACTTTAGCAGGGTCTGTATGTATTCCATCCCCACTAACAACATAACCGAGTTGTAAACACTTTTGCACCATTCAACTTTGAAAACAAATAATCAATCGGTAACCAGTCATGACGTCCGTTCGCAAGAATGACATCGTTTCTAGAATGACTAAAGCCGTTATCTCAAATCGGTCATCGTTTCTAAAATGACTAAAGCCGTTATCTCAAATCGGTCATCGTTTCTAAAATGGCTGAAGCCGTTATCTCAAAAAATTCTTCGTACAAAAGCGTCTGTAAAATGACCCCAAAACGACCCCAAAGCCGTTATCTCAAATCGGCCACTGCTTCTAGAATGACTAAAGCCGCTATCTCAAATCGGTCATTGATTCTAAAATGACTAAAACCGTTATCTCGAATCGGCCATTGATCTAGAATATGCTAAAGCCGGTATCTCAAAGCCATTCAAATTTGTAAAATCTTTCAATTACCGTTTCAAAGTCGGAATCTCTCTATCTAGATTATTTATTCTCGTTTCATTCTCGTTCCATTCTCGGTAAGATCACTTCCGTTAAATGTTCGCCAACCAATCAAAATAATCTTGTGAAAAATCGAACCAATCAAAAGCTCTCCTTCAAAGCGAGGATTTTCTAGATAGAGCAGCATCTTTGTATAGAATCGGCCAGATTATCGGGCCGATTTGAGATAACGGCATTTGAGATAACGGCTTTGAGATAACGGCTGGCTCTCCTCAAATTGTATTTGGCCGTCCTGTACAAGATACTTTACCCGCACATCGTCGAACTTTCGATCCGATATGGCGAAAATCGCAGCATGATGCTGAATGACAAGCTGCTGTCGCTCATGAAAAATTAGAACGCCGATACAATGCCTCTGCACATCCATTACCATCTCTTGAAGTGGGCAACCATGTTGCAGTACAACACCCAATCACCAAGGAATGGACTAAATACGGTATTATTGTTGAGGTATTATCGAGATTATTTTATCATGTTTGTTAGTGAACATTTACTTCGTCGCAATCGCCGTCTTATCCGTCGCCGGTTTCCTACAACAATTTCTCCGTCGACATCTTCGGATGCAAGTACGACTACTACGACTACAGAATCTTCCTCTCCGACTTCAACTCCGGATCTTACAGCTCCGCGTCGTAGTACTAGAAACCGCCGCAAACCTCAAAGACTTATCGAAGAGAGCTAATTATATTATCATTTATAATAATAGTACCAAATCACATTATAGCCACAAGCAATATTACGCATCAGCAATTTAATACGTTTATCATAGTATATTATTGCGTCTTGAGAAAATCTACTACGTATTTGCTGATTTATACTTCGTTTCAATTAGCTACTAGTTTAGTATTAGTTTGATAATATACTATTGTAGAAAGCGGACTGGGTACGAATTATATTGTACTCTATTGTTTTTAGTAAGCCAATCAGCAACTTATAAATGTTATATTTAATGCCTATAAATACCGCTGATTTAGTGTTTTTATATCATTATTCGCATGTTGTGGCCATAGGCATATCGCCTTTAATTATATAGTTTGAATTTGACATCTTGTCTCTTCTTTGTCTGGTCACACATGCAGAATTAATCATTATTCTTTGTACTGATTTCTAACCGAAATCTAGTACTATTTCGTGTTTCAAACGTTTGAATATATTATTTGAGAAGAACAACTTAGTCACAAGTCACAGTCCTCTGAACCTATTCTCATACAAATAATCAACGTTTTCAACTATTCTACCGTATTTTAAATTTACTTACTTTTAACAAATTAACACAATTATCATAACTTACTCAACTTGCTCAGTTGATCATTTATTGGAAGTAGTTTATCTTATCCTTCTGATAAATTTAGCTACAACATTTTGTTATCATCATCATCATCATCATCATCATTTATTCAGAACCTGATAAGTTTTACAATAACTTTTTTTCACAGGACATTTTGTTACTAGTACACTTACTCAAGATTATCCTTAGCCTATTTTCATTCTATTATGAATAGACTCCAAGGGGAGATGTGTGATAATCAATATATAGTCTAGCCTCTTTGTTATGTAGTCTCATTTCTATGTCATATATGTAAGTGTAGTGATACTAATATATTCATTCTGTTGATAACTCCACTGTGTGATTATCTTGAGTCATCGTCTAACGATTATCCTACAAGAATAATATATATAATTAATTTGCTTTACTCGTGGCACCTGGTATCTGTTATACATAAATAATGTAAGGGAGATATTGGGAATCGCCTTCCTGTTTTTACCATGATTTTTACCGAATGAAGACTTGATTCTCAAGGGAAAGGTTCACATCCCCACAACCCCTATACTAGGGATGGCCCCTTATGCCTGAGATGTTTGCTCGCAAGGCATGCTGCTATCTACGCATCTTTTTGCTGGATGGAAATCAAATCAATACTTTTCATTTCTCCATCTTTGGTTTTGATATATTTTGATAGACTCATCTCAACGTAACTTACGTTATTTTATGCTCAAGTAATTTGTTCGCAATTCTGCCTAAATTACTGATAGTACAGTCACTTTATCATGCGGAAACCCGTAGGGGTAACTCTCGTCTGACGGCTATACGGGGACGTGCCACTTATTTTGGGTTCATATTTCAGCTGAAAAAAAACCTTTTGGGTATGAGATTTCAAATTTTGGAACTATTGGGTATGAGTTATCCTATTTTTGACTTTATCAAGAATTTTTGGAAACATTTTGCATCATTTTGTGTATTTACTTGAAATCAATCAATATGCTAGTATTTTTCAAATTTTGGAATTTTTTGGGTAGCATCAACAGAATTTTTTTAACTTTTTGGGTGCTTCACCTTTTTCCAAAGTGGCACCCCCCTGTTCCTGAAAAACAGGAGTTACCCCCCCCCCCGTAGCTTGGAAGTTACTTACCCATAAAGGAGAGCGAAGATTTGACAATGAAAGTGGATGTGTTACGTCATCTAACATCAAAGTTGGGGATGAAATTTTAAGGGAATATTAATGATGTTAAAAGAAAAGTAAAAGCGATACAATTCAAAAGAAAAAAGATACTTGTCGGTAATAGACTTGCAACAGTTGAACAAGAATTTTGAAATGAATTATTTAAGCATTATTCAAGCATAGTTACGCAATACTGGCCATTTGGAATTATCTGGCTCTTTCCGGTCAGCGGTCTGGCCTTTTGCCTCGATTTGATTCTACCAACTTCCTTCAATCACGTGTTCACGCCCATGCTTAGAGAAAATGAAAATCAAGGCGGTTATTTCCCCATCTTTCATTTGGAGATATGTAGGTAGACTCTCGTAGCTTACGTTGTTATAAGTAATTTGTTCTCAATTGTGCCTAAATAACTGATACCATGTTAAATCATATTCGGAAGTTACTTACCCATAGAGGAAGCCGAAGATTTGACAATGAAATTGAATGTGATACGGAATTTATTCATTTGTGGAACTTGCTACTCGATAAAGGAAAGCGAAGTTTTGATAATGAAAGTGGATGTGTTACGTTATTTCTTGGCAAAGAAGATGGTTACTATATTTATCCTGTTATAATTATCTTATCTAACATCAAAGTTGGGGATGAAATCTCAAGGAATTTTAATGATGTTATAACAAATGTTAAAGCGATACAATTTAAAAGAAATGAATACTTGTCGCAAACGCAAAAGTTGAACAAGAATTTTGCTGCTCGACTTTGTAATTCGATATATTCGATTGAGTCGGATATATCAAATACGGAACTTGTCATTGAGAATATGAAAAGTGTTATTTTTAATTTGGAATCACTGGAACATTTAGGTTTTATTAACTGTGGACTTAAAACACTCCCAAATGAGATTATCAATCTAACAAACTTACAAAGTCTTGATCTAAGTTATAACTCAATCAAAGAATTCCCAGATGATATTTTAAACAATTTGACTCAGTTGATATATTTAGATTTGAACGCAAACCAATTGACGTCGTTTCCAGAAATTACAAATAGTGATATGAAATTGGAGATACTTAATCTATCATTTAACAGCATCAAAACATTACCTAATTCAATATCAAATTTGAAAGCCTTAATTGTATTAAATATGCGTTCCAATAAATTGACGTCGTTTCCAGAAATTACAAATAATGATATGAAATTGGAGGAACTTTATCTATTACGTAACAGCATCAAAACATTACCTAATTCAATAACAAAATTGAACTCCTTAACCGTATTAGATATTCGTTACAACGGGCTGTTATCGTTACCAGATGACATTGGAAATCTTATTGAGTTAAAGAAATTAGATTGTGCTAATAATTCATTAACTTTTTTACCAGAAAGCATAACAGAATTGACATCGTTAACTGTATTAAATATTTATAGAAATCCTTTGCAAAAACCACCCTACGAAATATGTGTAAAAGGATTAGATTCAATTGTTGGTTACTTTGATGCGTTAAATAAATTTAATGGATTCCACAGCAACAGATCGAAAATATTGTTAATGGGGGAATCTTTGGCAGGTAAATTGTTTGCTTTTAATTTATCTCTTGTTGTGATGTCTGATAGATTAGTTTAGTAATTTGTGAAGATTAATTTCGTTTTTATAAGCTACGTATTTTCCGGTGTGTAAGTCGACACCTGTTTTTGGGCTCCATTTTCTAGGTTTTAAGGTATATTCTCTGTATAAGCCGAATTTAAATCATAGTCATCATGTTCTGAATAGTTTTAATTTTGTTTATTTTCAATAATGTTTGTATAATCATTTTGGAACTTTACGGCTTTTCGATCTTTTTCCTTTGTCTCAAGATCAACAAACAAGCGGTAAAATGTATTTTGTGAAACCAATATCAAAACTAGTACTACATTCATGGATGATTTAGCCTTGATATATCGGTCAGATCAGCTTCCAAGTAAATTAATTGGAAATATAATTCAAGATTTAGTATTGTAGTCCAAGATATTCTCTCCGTGTTTGTCGAGTTGTCAAGTCTTGCTCGCTTTATGTGTTGACCTTTTACACTTGAGCAAACAAAGAATTCAACGTAATTTGATCATGTCAGCTTTGAATTACATTTACCATTCATTCATACAATTGTTTTGAAATCGCTTGTCTGAAAAATAGTTTTATTACTTTCAAAACAATACGGACAATATGAACAATATAGGTTGTCCGTTATATATAGGATTTAAATGTATTGTTGTCGTTTTTGTCTTTGATTTTGGGTACTAATTTGTAGACTCGGTGTATAAGTCGACCCCTTGATTTTAGCTTGAAAATTTGAGGCTAGAAAATCGACTTATACACCGGAAAATACGGTAGTTAGTTTGATTATTAATTGCAGGCTTCTTACTTCTTAATTGTAATCTATCTTATGCACAATGGAGTGCTGAAAATTAGCTTCTTTTCAGAATTATTGTTTACAACAATTAAATAGCTAGGTGTTGTTGTGTGCTTTCAAAATGACAATCTTATTGTAAGGTAACTCTCCTTACTTTATTGTTAGCAGCTCATTTAATTTTAATGGTATCTTTTGGAATTTACTGTTGTTTGATTCAAATTTTCCAAATGTTGTATTTAATTTGATAAGTTTGATTAATAACGTTTTAATATGATTAACTACTACTTCTGACTGTATTATATCTCTATAGATCAGTATTTAAATTTTTATAATCCGTATTACATCAGATCAGAATCCTATTCAGAGATCATTAGCTTATAACTTGAAACTGTTTAATTTTCTTAACTTAAAGTAGCTTCGTTGTTTGGATTATTTTTACAGTTAAAATTATTGATTTATTCTGCCACCTATATAATGCTTTACGCACCAATTCTAGAAACATAAAATATATTTGTGAACCACACCAGATTAATTGATTTCCACAGTAATTCAATAGACATTGCTGTATGGCAGCTAACTTTATTGAAACCTAATCAACATTCCATTGCATAAACAATTCTGAATTCGTGGCTATAATATTAGTTTAGCCCTTTCCAAGAAGCATCAAATGAACTTTCACACCTTCAATCCACTTTTATCATTTGTTAGTGACATTAATTCACACTGATATCATAAGATTTTTAATTCAAGTCAAACAGTCTATGTTTAGTAGGTTCCTGTTATTACTATTACTACTGTATCACCAGTGTCTGACAGAAGATTGAGCCTACGGAATATTAATACATTTTCTTTTAAAAATTATAAAATTATCCATTCTCTTTTGAATTTGCTCTAACATATTCACATTGGAAATATTTGACAGCTTCAGCACAGACACATTGAAGTCTAAGTTAGCTCTTTCATGCAAAGAAGCGATCAGAGCTAACTAAACTAGAAACGGTTATCAAAAATATATTCAGAAATGAAATTATGATTTTGCACGAGCGATGAGATCTTCAGAATGTAACACAACTTTATCATATTTATCATCCACAGCTTTGATTAAAGGGTCAAACCAGACCGGCAGCCTTTGCATTCAACTTTTTTCAAAATGGAGTCTCGCTGCTTTTTTATCAACGTCATAGCATTCCTCATAATTTCATTTGAGCCGTAGCAATCTTTTAATTTTGTATGGATATTTCTGAAAAACAACATGAAAACAGGAGCGAAACAATGTGAATTGAATACGGATAATGAAAACTATGGTAATAATGTACGACCTTGAAACATTAACATCAAACCATGCAGAACAGTCTGAAATTTTATCAAAACATACTCAAACCACAGAGAGAAATACACGAAGGAATGGCAAAACTGATCAATAATAAAATACTATTTTAATTTATTTTGCTGTAGAAATTCATATATTTCATGGGTCCAGAAACTACATATGATGTTTATTTCATCTCGATCGAAGTTCCATAAATATCACTGCGCTTTTTGTTCTTTGAAAGGATCTCGCATTGATTGGTTTGTAAACAGGAAAACATTGTCAAATCTTCACTCAGGTGTTCCTTTAGACAAAAGTCCTTATACCAGTCTTTGCAAATCACGAGATTAGGTAAAACTTTGTTCTGGTTTATCGCCACAGCATATGAACAGATATCCTGATGTATAAGTGAAAGCTCTTGAGTTATCGGTAGCCTTCTACCTGCTCCTTCCCTTTTACCACCACGTAGTGCCTATAATGGGGCCACTTTACATTGCGCATGTCTTGAAAAAATAACGCGTGCAATTGCTTTAAGTCTCTCACATGTTGGTAATACAAAATGGCGTCATCTGTTATTGTTATGAACAAGAAGGTGGTAATATTTGTTTTAAATTTATATGCATGCTTAGATTATTTGAAAGAGTTAGGAAAGTATCGCAATTCAAAAGAAATAAATCATTTAACATAATTATACACTCGTGTTGGGTTTATTCCGAGTGGTTACATATTATTGACTGTTTACTTTAAAAGCGTAGGTCATTGTGGCGTTGTCGAAGAAATGGTCAATTACCCAGCTTATTTTTCGTTCTCGGTTTGATATGTCAGCTTGAAAACTTTGATATACAGTTATAAAATATTCAAATGTTTTATTATTTGACATAAACATTGTCCATAGCATGCTATACAGAATTTAAGTTAAACTATTTACAAAAGCATGGACGGGTAGATTTTATGTAAAATATCAAAACGGCTTATTATTAAAATATTTCATATTTAGAGTCTATACTGAAAAGTATAAATTCTGTAAATTTATTATGATCTTTAACATGGAAAAGGTAATCTCAAAAACAACAACAAACAAACACCGAGTGTGAATATCATTTCTTGCATCGCGGAGATGTGTGAAATGCCGTGACGACATGGCTAAAACAATGGCGAGTACGAAGGATAATGCCAGTTCACTGTAGGAAAATGCCTCGGAGTGTAATTTTACTCACATTTAGATCTAAAAATAAATAAAAACTGGCCAATCATAGATTTCCCTACCAGGAACTAACTGGGTTGATGACTTCCATTCACTATACACAACGTTATCTTGATATTTTGCTCGCGATTCAACAAGCGATATTTTACTTGGCCATACAAACCCTTGTTGATGAGTTTAAAAATTGACGATGTTTGACAAGCTTGGAGGGGAATTTCTTAGAAGGTAACTAAAATCTAACACCATTTCTATGTTTCGTTTCATGTCAATATAACAGAATTGGCTGGGTTGTGATGATCGATAGTGCTTATTTATTATAAATAGTCTATTTTGCTTCAAAATGTTAGTATTTTTGCGTGATTTGTGTGATTTTGACGCGCCCGCAAATACGCGATGGCTCGATTATTGGCACTACGATGTTCTGGTTCTTCAGGAAACTTGGCATTCGTGTTATTAAAATTATCGAAGATTAGAAATAAAGAATACGCTAGTAAGTAAAGCGCTTGTTCAAGAATGGTTCAAAAATATTTTACGACAAACGCATTCTAGACGAGGCAAAGCCATGTTTGGAAACGAGTGTTTGAATTTTACGTGCACTATTCAAAGTGTGCGCGCGCAAGGTTTCCCGGTCTGTTTTGACCCTTTAAATATTTATGCAAATTCAATTGAATGCCCAATAGATTCATTCAAGCTGGAGTCAGAATATTTTTTCTAAAATTATCATTTTCAGCATTTTCTCTCTCAAATTTACAGTTTCAGATATGACTTCCGCTGTTTCTCCTCCAAAAATGATCATCAACGAATCACAACAACACCTCTGAAATTGTGTAATCATCTTTTCAGTTTGTAAAATGATAAATCCATGTTATTTCAGTAAGATTTCTGTATCAATAGAATTTATGACTGCTGTTTAGACTGGTCCAAAAAAACGAACATTCAAAATATAATGTTCCTTGCACAATCCATTTTCACGTTTAACTTGCTCTACGAACAAGTGATCCAAAATTTGAAGTCCATCCAACATCAGGAAATGGGCAACCAAACCCCTTTAGACCGAGCGCCACAAAACTAAAACCCTTCAAAAATCCAATTTATATTTCAAGATTCACGGTCAAAGCCTCCTTATCATTTTGAGAAAATGCTGCATGTGAGCTTCATGGTCTTTGATTCTTTTGTTCCCTCAAGATTTACGAATCCATAGAAGCATGGCAAAAAACACAAAAATGTATGAATTGAGAAGGCTCTGACCGTGAAATGAATTATAAATTCATCTCTGGTGAGCTCCACAATAAAAATTTGACCAAAACAAGAAACGGGAAAGTATTTATTGTATTCTTTATGAAGATTTTATGTGAATTTCAAGTTGCCCGGAGAAATTTTAGTTCTGTGGTGCTCAGTCTACTCCAAGTTATACGTGAGATAATGGGGGAAAATTTTAATTAGGGGTGAGACGGTGGCGAATTTTAGACAATCGGTTAACCTTTTTCAAAAACTGGTGGACAACCGGTTAACCGAAGAGAACAATAGAACAATAGAAAAATCGCGCTATTGATAACAATCCAAAACATTTATCAACATGAGTGCAAAAAGTAATATAAAAGTAATATAATACCAGTTGGATGAAGTTTAATAAGGAAATAAAATTACGATACAATAAAATAAAACATCAAATAATTATTCAAGTTAGGTACGGAATTCATAATAAATTGAATTAAACAGCAATTACAGAAATAAGCGTTTAAATAAATTAAAATTAAATTAATTGTAGAAAACTAAAATGAGCACGTAACTAAAAGTTTATCAATATCATATTGTTTATTACTAATAATTAGTTACATCTTATTGTATTTAAAAATATAAGGCCATCAACAACGCTTGGTTTCAACGACGCTCGTTGCTTCCTAACAATAACTAAATACCTGCCTTGCTAAATATCTGTTCGCTCGGTACAGAAGTTGGTGGAGCTGCAAGAAGGCGTTTAGCTAATCTCTGTAACCGTTTATATTTTTTACAATTCTCCTTCCACCATTCCAATGGATTTTCATTAATGTCAATGGGTGGCTCTAGCGAATACCTGAACACTTCTTCCTTTACGCTTTCATTTACATGACTCAAATTGGCTGACATCGCTTGTGATTGAGACGGTTGGAGAAGCATCTGGAATGCCAATTGAGTTTTAGATTACTTTTTCGGCGGTTCAATCGGAGCAGCATTGTTTCCATTAATCTCAACCACATCTCGTTCAGGTATTCCCTCAATCATTCTTGAAGCCAATTCAATAGTTTTGGTTCGTTGAGCAGTAGCTTGATCTGAATCGCGGATCGACGAAAGATGCTAGGACGTGAAACGGTAATTCATCTGTTGTGTCGGTGTCTTCTTCATTCATGAACGTTATTATAGGTTGTTTGTTGCGGTCAAGTCTTGTTCCTTCGGTGAGGTCCACATTAAATCTTTCTTTTAATGATTTGACCAAGGCATCTCTGAATAATTGACCAGAACAGGCAGTGGCAGTTCTTCGTCTGGAATTGCTTCGTAGCTCAGTGAATGACATTTCCTTTAGTTGATGTAACAACCCAGTGATGGTAGGTAGAACAACTCCTGCTGTTGAGTAGCTTTGAGAGCTGAATAATACAGTTGCCAATTCTACCAGATGTAAAGAAGGAACGATCGTTGGAACAGTTGTTGTATGGCACTGCCGTTGATAGAATTGACCATTTGACGAAGAATGATTTTCCGTTATCTTTTAGTGACCAGATGTATTTAGACAACTCAGTGCGATTTTCATATTTTCTGTTGGTAAATGACGACTTATGTTTTGTAAAACGATCTTTGAATGCTCCTTCAGTAAGGCCGATGTAGTTGTGGCCGTTTGCGTCCAGTGCTCAATGTTTGTTAAAATAGAGCATAATATAAAATTGAGACAAAGATGAGACAAAGCCTTCCCCCGTAACTCCAAGTTACACGTGTTTATTTCACGATCATCAGACGGTATACTAAAATATTAAAAAACATACTACTATACTCCTGTGAACATACATAAAGCGCAATATATGTCATTCTTCATGTCTAAGCTATTGGATCTCATAATTTGATTGAATTTTATCTCCTTGTTTATATTGTAGGAAAAACCAGTTTATGTAATGCATTGATTAACTGCAAAGAAGAGAAAATTGATGATAAATGTAGAACGGAGGGAATCGATCTTCGCAAATGGAAAGTTAGACCTGAAATAGATGATTTGGAAGTTTTATTTGTTGACTGTGCAGGACAGAGAAAGTACATGATCACACACTCCTTCTTCATTTCACAAGGTGAGTAGCAAAGACTGGGAGGAGATAGATAATGCCATAATCAAATCTTCACTCTTTCATATTTGTTGTATCTCTAATATATTGTCATAGCATTACAAAGAGGTCTATTGTATTCTGCATTCATGTAAATGAGTATGCCGTGCGGGAATATGTGAGCGTTGTGAGCGACGGATTTAGTTGTAGTGAATACAACATTTTGCTGCGTTGCATGGTTGTCTGATTGTTTGTGATTATTATGTCACAGCATCTGTACCGTATATTATTGTTTTATTCCTGTAATAGATACCAATAATTAATCATGGACAGAAAAAAAAATACCAGATTGCAAATGTTTTCAATTGAAACTGTTTAGATCGTAATTTGTATCACATTGATGCGTTGCAAAACCCGGGTCTTTCTGTTGTCTAAACAGTGATTTATGGAAAACCCGTTTTTACAAAAGTCTACTTCCATTTCACGGCGATACGGCATGAAAATATTGGCAACCTCTTGGCTTCGTTTTAGGATAAAATACTATAGTTTAGTAAAACTATTCAATGAATCTGTATTTCCCAGATATAATCGTGAATAACATGTATTCAAAATGCATTATTTACAAAAGCAGTGTCAATTCACATGGAATTCAATTAGATCTGAATAACAAAAGTTAATTTGAATGATTTAAATAAAAAAAAAACATATCGATCTGAAGCTACAGAATCAAAAAGTATAAAAATCCAATTTCGACGAAAAACCGACAAGAAATAATGGAGTTACAGCGTTTTATTCAGACAGGATAGATAAATCTATCCTTATGTAAACTGATACCCAATCTAAACTTTTCGAAGGTGGACTTTTGAGAGACTTTTGGAAACCCGGTTTTTTTCTCTCTTGTAAACTTAGCCATGTTATGGTGAACAATTAGGGGGGGTGTTGGAAGCCAACTAGCAACTAAAAACTAGAAGCTTGATCCATTTCAATGAAATCACTGCTTTTCATAGCTTATTGTGCAGGACTTGTCACAACATATAATCAATGATGCTCCTTTCATTATCACGGACAATCGCAGCTTTTTCTAGTTTGACGCATTTTGATTGAATTTCACTGTAAACTGAAAACGTCCTGTAATTACACTGAATATCGGTGGGTCTTAACAGCGGAAAGACGCGGAAATTATTGTCTTAAACTGGCGGCTTTTTAGGGATTGCAGAATCTTCACGCTCTGCGATAGTCTTTCTATACCTTTAAATCTTCTACTGATTAATACACTATGGCAGTTGTTGCTTGCATGCTAGTTTATACAATATAGTGTATTAGTGTTTAAAATTTCAATTGTGATCGTTGGTTTAACATATTTGTCTTCTCAGCATAGAATGATCAGAAGATACTTAGATTAGATCCTCGTTCATCATATGGCGTCTAATAGATATCAACCGCAGCCAAAATTAAAGTTTGGTGACATTCTCTATTTTTTTTTCAATTATGTACTTAATATTCAGCTACCAATTTATTTCACACAAATAGTCGTGTCCCTTCCAATTGACATTTTGTTTCAACGAATCCATAGTAATCCATAGCAATAATAGTGAAATTGAATGTTAACACATGGCTGTTAAGGTGGCAGTACTGTTAAACAACTATCAAGCTTGTTATTTTTCGCTCATCTTGGTCTGTTATACATGTATATCTGAAAAATCGATGTGGATCATATCAGTTTAAAAATAAACTTTGGAACTTACTCGAACCATAAACTTGAATTTGAATTGAGGCTCCCTTTCATTTCATTTACTTCTCTTCAATTAGCAGTGTTATACTAGTGCCACCTGAACATCCTCGTGTTAGCACTCAACTTCACTATTACAGGATTACTTGAAACAAAAATATCAATCGGAAAGGACAGTCAAATATTAAGTACATAATTTAAAAAAATAGAGGATGTCATAATTTTGATAGCATTATTCAAATACCATATTTAAAGAAAATGGCTTTGTAAAAAATACTAATGGAAAGGGCATATTTGTATAAAATCATTCGGTAGTTAAATATTAGGTACATAATTTAGACTAAAGCTATAGAACGTCATACTATCATATTTATGCAATAATTTAACTTTCATTGTTTTCTCTTTGCTAAATTACTCTTTGATTTTGGTAGTGGTTGAAATCTATTAGACGCGATCTAATGAACGGTGATTTCGATGTAAGTTCAGGTTCTGATCATTCTACGCTGAAAAGGCAAATATGTTAAATCAACGATAGTTGAAATATTGAAGACTATAATTTTTTGTAAACTAGCATGCAAGCAATAATCGCCATAGCGTATTAATCAATAGAAGAATTGGTAGGTATACAAAGGCTATCAAAGAGCGTGACAATAGAATCACCGCAAGATGCCGCAAGTGAAGTTTCTGCAATCCCTAAAAAGCCGCCAGTTTGAAACAATGATTTCCGCGTTTTTCCGCACTTCAGCTGTTTAGACCCACCGTACTGATTATCACCAGCTATTATTCTCAAATGTTCAAAATTTCAGCATAAAATTATTTTTTATTTTTTAAAAAATTGGTTTAGTTTGGTATTATTTATAAAATCCCGGTTTATGCAAAGAAATCGTATGTAGTTGTTACTTGCTTGCTGGCTGGATGCTCACACCCACCTGAGAGAATTATTAATGCAGTCATCATCATCATTTTGTATCCATTCATCTTTCACAGTTATCATTGCTTAGATATCATTGATGGTAATGTATCTTACTACTTATATCAAGTCTCGTGAGACCGTATTAGCTACGAAATATCCTAAATTATAAACTCTAAATATGGAAATTCCCATTTAAATTACCTTATATGTACATTTAAATTTACAATAATTGGACACATACTTGAAGTAACTGAACACGCAACTACAATATAAATACACACGACAACATAATATATTAATCAAAACATAATTACTGAGATATTAATAATAACAAGAATCAAAACTAAACTTTATTCTTTGTTTTCAACTCATTCTAATTCAACCTTTGAATTGACAATGCAATCAATTACATACAATAGTAGACCTATATAATTGGAAAAATAATCAACGTAGATGACACAGACACATACAAAATACAGTAAATCCATCAATCAAGCAAACAGTTCCATGAATCGACGATAATAACTAAGTAAAAGATTGCAGGCGTAAATTTCAATAATGTCTGAATGTCTGTAGGTCGAATGTCCAAACACCAGATCGCTGAATGGTTGCTGCTATATTCACCAAACCTAAAATCAATCGCTCAAAACAATGTATTTCCACTTGGTACACTCATTTACAGGAATGCAATATACAATTGATCTCATTGATTGATTGATTACACTCAATTGATTGATTTTTCTGCAAATTTCTTTCTATTTTTTTTGTAAATCTGACGATAACTGGAATAACGATAATCCTGGTGGTCCTATAATCCAGATTTACTCAGAGATTACAAATGTAGTTCTTTACTCTGAGTTTCTCTTAAGAATGTTCTTTAGACGGTTTATTCATAATGAAAATTATACGTATCTCATCACAATTATACACATCATACTGATAGATGTTTCTATTGTTTAATTATTGAATATCTGTTGAATTTTTTAGTCTATTTTTAATCTATTATGTTTCCGCACATCAAAGAAAAGAAAATTGATAATTTTCTTTTTTTTGAATGGGGTCACCTTGCTATTTCCCAGCTGTAGGCATTCCCTCTGACCATACCTTGATCATAGCTAAAATTGTGATTTTAATTCCTTGAAACCATTTTGAACATAAAGGGTAGTATATTTTGTTCAGAACATCTAACGTAACAAATCTGAATTTTAAATAGAAGTATGGTGTCTCGAGCTTAGTTTTTCAACTATATGGCCAGAAGTGACAAACATACCATAAAACAAATAAATTCACAATTTTGTTCAAAATAAATTTATGGATCCAAGAAATATATACTGTTCTATTCAATAGGTGACTGTAATAATCAGATTGTCAGATTGAATTGTGGAGTGAAGCCTTTATATGCAGAGCTCTCAACCTTTTTGACAAAATATAAGGAGATTTCTGTGAAGGCACCCTGGCCATTTTAAAATAACCTCCTTAATAACATAAAGGATAAAAGCCTGCCAAAGTCACGGTTGCACGTTTTTGCTTACAATTTTATAAGGTACAATTATTACTATGTTTTCATGCTGGCTTTTTTTCATCATTTCAGAGCCGAAAAGCGTATGTTAATAAACAAAATATGATATAAACTTGCCAATTTATTGATTATTCAGAATAAGGAACATAATATCAAATGAGCGGGAGGATTTTGCTGAAATCGGGAGGGCGGAAGAGTAGTCTTGAAATAGGGAGACTTTCGACAAAATCAAGAGGGTTGAGAGCTTTGTATATGGGAGCCACATTTACAATCTAAAGGAATTAAGCATATACTAAAGACAGTTTGCCTTGACATATGTAAGGTGATGCTATAGAAAATCATTTATGGTCATTTAGACAGGTGATTGCTTTAGCAGGGTCGGCTGTAGTTGTGCGTCAATTGCTTTTGTTCAGATTAACTACGTGTAAGATTCATAGCAATACCATGATCTGCTCACTTTCATATTCAAAGGTTAGTCTACATTTACAGAACCATCTGTCTCATAATATGTTAAATTAATTTCAAGGTTGTCTATTTCTTCTTGTATTGGATCTCTACAAATACGAAGTAACACCTGAATACTACCGAGAGAATGTTGGCAACTGGATGAGTGTAATATTGGCTCATGCACCAGATGCTACCATTCTCATTGTACCAACTCATTTGGATCTATGTAAAGATAAGGTTTCAATTAAGGAGAAGTGTAAGCATGTGATGCAAAATGTGTGGAAAGATGTTAATAAAAGAGAAAAGGATTTAGAAACAAGTCGCCTTGACAATATCCACGGTGATGATCAATCTTCCCGTGTAACTCATGTATCTGATAAATGGAAAAAACATATTAGTTCAGCACTACAACTTGGTGATGAGGTGAGTTGCAAAGACAGGACGACAGTTTTTTCTAATGAGACTTGTGAGGCATATGTTGTATCTACATACCAGGCTATCATACCTCTTTCAGTAACAGAAATGGCAATCAAGCAATGATTTGTATGATTATTTATTTGAATGTCAAGCAGCATTATTAAATCAATCACAGAACATAACATATCTTTTAAAAGTTGAAGTAACTTGAATACAATGTTTGCCGGTGTCTGTTACTTGCGTGTGTGCGTGCTTGCTTTGCGTTTTTCCAGGAAATACGTCATAATTTATCACCTTTTGGCTTGCTTAATATTTCAACTGGATTTTCTGTCAAATCATGTTCAACAATTCATGGAAAATCCTTAGTTATAGCTTTACTTTTTGATCTCTTATTAAATTCATCAAGTCTGTAACACGGTCTGGAATACACTAAGACACTAAGAATCACATGAAATGAAAACGCAATTATTTGTAGGGGTTAGAAGGTTTTGAAATGTTGATCGGCCTTATCTATTAACAAGTCAGGACTAACTTCTACTACATTCTTTATCATTTTAATTTAATATTGGTGTAATATGTTAGTTGTTACTGTATATAAAACAGAAATATCATAAAACGTTATAGCTGTCATTAATATCATTAATTTTGGCTGTCGAATATTAAATGTTCAATAAATCATATTAGTGATAAATTAATCAAGTCTAGAGTAAAGTCCCCGTCAATTACAACATTAGAGCGACTGTAAAATTTAACCTTTTGATTGAACTTTTTTCATAACATCGAGACATCTAAAAATAGTAATACAAGAAGGTGATAAATTATGACGCATTTCCTGGAAAAGCATGCAACGCACATGCACACACACAAGTTACAGACACAGAATGTTTGCTACAAAACCTATGTAAATTGACTACAGTATGTTCATATCAATATAGTCAAGGAGAGAACTGGGGGTACTATTTTTATTTTTACCTTTTCAGAAAAGTATTTATATCTCAAGGCGTGTAAAAACATGTCATCTTGGTATAAATTTACCAATTGTACCCACTTGAACCAACCACAATATTTTTTAATTATGTTTCAGTTAATGGTGTCTTCGGATTCAACTACAACTGTCTCAATCAAAATGATCCCAGTTTCTTCATTTGGTAAACTTGATGGTATTAGTGAATTGAGAAAAGAACTTATAAAAGTCCTTACCAATTCAGATGTGATGCCACTGGTAGGGCGAGAAATTCCAACCGTTTACGCAGAGCTAGAAGAGTATTGTGTCAATCAAAGAACGACTACCCCGGTGATCAAGTTAGATGTTTTTATTGAAGCAGTCAAAGTCAAATTTGGTATGACTAAAGAAATGATAATCTCAGCTTTACAATACTTTGATACAATCGGATCTGTGTTGTACTTCAGCTATGGAACATTTAATCGTTTTGTTTTCTTGGATCCAGAATGGTTTATTATTGTTTTGAAGAAAGTATTTAACCACAACACTGATAATGTTATTGAATTTAAAGATGAATTTGTTGATCTGTATGATTTAGCATTCGATGATTTTGTGCAACTCAAGGAAGAGCTACTAAAAAATGGAAGGCTAAGCATACAACTTCTAAGGTACTGATATTTCTGATACGTACTGAGCATGATAGCAGATATTCAGTGTCACATAATGACCTTATGTTTTCAATTTTACAATTATTCCTTGTCGATATATATTCTTGCTTCAAATTTCAATGGAATAGTTTCATTTTAAATAATCAAAGTCTGAACATCATCAATAAAGTTCACAATTGACGTTGACCGGTTATGTTGGAAGAGGGTTGTGAAAGTTGACCGCCTGTTTTAAATATTGTTCAAGTGTCCTGTTTTTGTTGTTAACACATATGTAAGGCTGATAGTATATTAAAAGCTTTCAATGCTGTTTGACAAAAAGAGGGAGATACCCGGGGAGCCACATGGGTGGCTCCTTCTATGGGTCTGGGGTTTGAAAATGCAATTGGCTCAAAGGCCTCTCCTGATCATTTTTAGAGCATTATTTGAAAAAAGTAGTAGGAATTTTCACAATGCAAGTTAGCGGAAGAAGGCCCTAAAAAGCTGGAGACTGCGGCTCAATGTAGGAAATTTGAAACTCTCTTATATCCTTCAAATCATCCAATACAAGATGGAATGGCGGAATTATTTGTTTGCTTCTGTCAGACTAAGCATAATGAAATTTCAAAATCTGAAGAAAGGAAACAACATAAATTCCATCGATTCAAAATACCTCGAGTTTCGGAAAGGAAGAATATATTGAATATGCAGTGCATGTCATAATAGATTGATGATGATTAAAATGATTGATTTTGATATTAATACTTGAATATCCAATTGACATACTAAATTGTGCATTTCAGATGTATTTGGTCAGACTATGTTGCAAATAATGATGACATGATGTACTTCCTCATTGACATCCTTTGTCATTTCAATCTTGTAATTAATCTTGGAAAGCAAGAGGATTTATCTGATAGTACCTCATTGATTCTACTTGTTCCTTGGTTCTTTAAACCAGCACCAGAAGATGTTTTACACAAACTGAATAGGCAAGAGATTAAAGATAAGGATTGGGTAAGTAACATACCGCTCAGAACTCTGCCCATTTGATACTTTCTTAAAGATGATACCGTAATCCAGCGCTTATAAGACTCACTTTATAATCAAAATTTTGTTCTTCAAAATCATGGTGCGACATACGTGCAAAACACAAAAAACATCAACAATTTTCGAAATTTTTGGCCATTTTTCAATAACCTCTTTTCTTGTTTTTACAGCGCATGCGTAGTAGGACATAGAAAACATGCTGGAATCTTTTCACTCGTTTAGAAAGAAGTGAGGCAGTCTACAAACGTCGTGCTTTTCATGCGCCGTGCTAATCTTCTGGCGCGACCTGGCAAAAGCGCGACGTATAAATCAGTAAAGCACGACGCAATTTGTCTAGCTCGGCAAAAGCTCGAAGCACGACGATGGTTGCCGCTCGGAGCGGCGTCAGCACGACAGTTGTTTTATAAGGCGTGCTTTTTAGGATGCCGAGCTTTTATTCGTCTGTTTTCAGACGAATGTTCGGTCAAATTCATGCGAATTGGGGATAAAATAGTAGTTTTTGTGATGTGTTTTTATCATTTCATTCACTTCTCGATGATATTGGTGAACATAAAGTCCAATTATAAACTACTTCATTATGCTCAACTGTTTGGTATTCTGCTGTCTATTAAAATAGTGAATTTTATTACTATGTTATACTATGTAGGTTGAAAACACTTCAGGATGCCCTTTATTTCAGTTGCATGTTAACTGGTAACATAGCTTGATAGAACAAATATTTCTTTATGAGATTTAATTGTTTTTTTAAATTAAAACATTTATATTCAAAGGAAATTTAACTAATAAATATTAGATCTCTTAAACCGAAATCTTATATCTCAGACAGTGTGACATCATTTTCAGGTACTGCTAAATTTAGCTAAAGGTAGTTTTACTTTCAATAATTGCGCAATACGCCTTTCAATTTTGATGACGTCAATGGCCAAAGCAGGGCAATTTCACGCCGTCTGAAATGAATTGAAACCAGAATTCCAATTCTGCCGTGCCAGACAAAGCAAAGCACGGCGCATGTAAAGCGCGACGTTTGAAGACTGCCTGAGACATCAAAAAACAACATATTACTTCATTATATGCGTAAAGAAATTATGCAGTTCATTTGATTTGTTATCTACTGAATTGTACAATATTGAGGAATAAAATGTTATTTAAAATGGCTGTTTTTAAAACTGGATTATTACTCTTTATTTTACTCTTTCTCTGGCGTTTATGGTTTTTAAAATTCATGATTAATTGGTTTTGATTTGTTTTTGTTGTTGTTGCTATGACTGTGGATTATTTCACAAAAACATTGACATATTTTCTTATCACATACTAGTTTACTAGAAAGACCTGAAAATAATTTTCAAATTACAGTGATTTCTTCCATATTTTATTTTCAAATGATTCAAAAATCAAGGTGCGACTTATACACGCAAAATCAATAAATTCAACTTTTTTGCTTGAAAAATCACCCTGCGACTTATACTCGCGTGCGACTTATACACGCTGGATTACGGTAGATATAATGTTCTAAAATATCACAAATGTTTTTTGCGATCTGATCGGTTGAAAGAGCTAAACAAGGAAAAGTTGGGAGACAATCGGGAAGCTAAAAATCCCTCGTGATTTTTTAGCGCTTCACTCGTGTGACTTCGTGTCTCCCAACTTTTCCTGATTTATTCAAATATGAATACAAACATTTGCAAGTGTGTAGTAACCCTTAATTAATGACTGCTATAATATGAAGATACAAGCCTTCGGCTTGCAACCTGCGCCCGGGGCCAGTCAGCCTTCGGCTTCCTCAAAGAGGTCGCTTCGCTCCCGTTAGTAGCCTGCAGTATGTCTTGTCAAAGAGAATGTCAATGAAACAAAATAGTCATGAGAAGGAATTAAAAATGCAGAACAACACTGATAATTCATTTCAGTTTTGATAATTAATCGTTACATACATGTAAAGCATAGTGAAAAGGAGATAATTGATACTCTATTGTACTACATATTTCAAATCAAATATATTTATAAATATGGGTTATCCATAATTACATTTTATGTTGACTACATAGTTCAAATAAAATAAATATGGATTGTATGTTAGGTATTGCAGTTAATGAACTTGTTTTCACAATGAAAGGCATTGGTATGTAAATATTATTGCTGTGTTGGTTGAGTGAATCTCAGCATGAGTCATTGAGTGGTATTGGTAGCAACAACAGGTGATTCTGAAATTTGATACAGTAAATTACATAAATGAGAGAACAAACTCTAATATTTTATTAACTTTAGCCAACTTCTCACAGAGAGGACACATGTCTATAATGGTCACCATTCACATACCTCATATAATAATAATTAAAGTAAACAATGTGTGGACACAGTGGACGTTGTCACTGTATGGCACAATATAAATGTACATTTCGACAAAAGGATAGAAGGCAGCTAGATTACAACTCCAATTTTGTATTTGTACAACTTACAACTGCTTGACGACTGAAAAGTACCACACTAATTCTCTGAATTTGTTTATTTGTTATGGGTCAAATAACTGTGTGTGCAGTGCAGTGTGGATAACTGAACAGAACTGCTGACATAAAACGGTGACACAGTAAATCCTTTCTTCCAACGAAGAACAGTTCATAACAAATCAAGCTAATATTGGCGTTACAGTGACACAGTAATCTCTTCTGCCAACGATGACTTGATAACAAAGTAGGCTATTTGGGATTATGATACTTGAAAGAAAACTAAAAGTAACAATTGCCATCAGAGTCCTGTAAGCCCTCATGCAACAGGCCCTGTTGAACAGGGTAAAAACCACGGTAAAAGTGACTCCGACAGACTTTACATGAAGCTTGAAGCATTTAAACATTTAAGTTGTAAAAGACTTACCGAGAATTGTGTCTTCTGTTTGTGATGTAAAATGGAGTATTGTTGGACCACTTCTCCTTCTAGGAATATTGGAATACTTTTGCAAAATATGATGAAACACTTTTACAAAATATTGGCAACCATTAAAATAAAGCGTGCTCTAAAATTTGTGATGTTGCTAGGCATGACGGGATACACCAAGGAAAGCAGTTTATTTTCACATAACTTCCGTCGAAATATCACGATTTTGGAAATTTTAATCGCAATTTATGAGCAATCTATAGCATTTTAAACTGTAAAAACAAAACGTCGGATAGCCAAAGGCCTATAGATAACCCAGAAGCGTATAAGAAGTTTGGAAAATGCTCTGCGGAGAAGGAGTTTAACAATAATGAATCAATGGTGATTTGATCACCGACACGGTTTGCGTATTATTATTATTAATAATAGTCAATAATATGATTGTTGATGCTGTTACCCTAGCCCTTAATTGATAATTATTTCATGCATGATTGTTGATCAAATCGCATCTCGAATCTTAGGCTGTGATCGATCTCCAAAGTTTTTCAGAAAACTGTTAGTAATATATGTTGATCAACGTGTAAGTTTCATATTTGAGTATTCAATTTATGCGTTACCTTGTAATTATACAATTATGTTTGAACTGGCAGTTGCGTATTATGCAAACATGCCCTGATGAATTTTATGTGTTGCCATTTCACGTTGTTTGGATATTTAAATGTACCGTGTATAGTATACATAACATTTTGTTTTTGCATTGGTTTGCAGGTTGAAATAACCATTCAATTTAAATCCATCGTTTCTCCGTTCCCTGTTGGCTCATTTGAGCGTTTCATTCCTACTATTTTTCATGAGTTCGATCATTCTATTGCTTGGCAAGATACTTTCCTTGGAACTGGAGCCAACTGCAAAGTATGTTGTACCATGGAAAGTGATGGGCGTTGTGGCAAATTAATTTTAAGAGGAAGATGTCTCCAGGAAGATATTGATGACCTGTGGAAGTCATTAATACGAATCTTCAAGGTTCAATTTTTAGGATTATTCTTTCAATATTCTACATATAATAATAATAGCCATCTTATTCAATACTTATCCATCCATTTCGATTACTTTAGATTGCAGATGATTTTTTTGTGTGTCTACCTGGTCTTGGTTGCATTAAACGACAATCATTATGCCCAAGTTGTGTTAAAAAATCCATTGTTGATCCATACAAATTCAATATCTCATCTTGGCATGATTATAACTGCAAGACAAGTACGTTACTATGTGGGAAAGAAGATTCACTGATACCAATCAATTTGATACTACCACCAAAAGGTAAAGCAAACTTCAACATGTCAGAAACTAATTTTTAACCTGTTGTAATTATACTTTGTTTGCTAGTGTATTATTCTATTGTATTTCGTTCCTTTCTTCTGGTGATGTTGAGATTATATTAAAGCAAAAACAGAACAGATACTTTAATGAATATAATTACAGTTCTGTATTCTTAATATCCCCCTCTGGTATGGATTAAAAGCAGGACATTAAGCGAGGTGGGATATTAAGCGAGGTAGGAATATGATAGTTGATATGGAGAATTAATACTAGAGATCAGTTTCATGTGGGGATATTAAGCAACTAGGTGGGACATTAAAAGAGAGGATATTAACCGAGTTTCACTGAATATATATTAAGGCTTTACAAGGTGTAATGATTACAGTAGTCATTTATTGCTGTTTTTCAGATCTGTTTGAACAGAGCCAAAGTGGAAAGGAGTTAGACGTTCCACTATCAACTTCTAAAGGTATGATATTTTAAGGATTCATACATATCTGTATAGGATATTAGATTAGAAACAGAAAGTCATTGTGTCTGCAAAATATTTTCCAATTTACGTTATTAGTTCAATGACACTTGTATGAGCTAAGATACCAAATTCCTGTCTGACACCTCTCAATTGAAATAATTTTGAGCCATACAGCAGCATTTTAGCAGATACATGAGACATCAGCAGAACTTCCATCAAAATTTCAATCAAACATCTCTTATTGCAAATACTATATGAAACTTAAACCAGTTCAGAAAATCCATAAAATAATCCATAATCCCTTCCAATAACATCCCTCAAAGCAAATACTATTTGAACCATCCACTTGCAAAGAAAATTCATGAAATACAGAAGACCAAAATGACCAGAATTCTTATGAGGGAGTATCTCCCATAGTTGTCTTATTAGGCCATATTCCCAGTAGGTGAAAATTTAGAAAGGCCTGGGAAAAGTAACCAAGGAGACTAGTGCAGCTAGACAGTAATCATAAACAGTGTTTGAAAACAATCAAAGCAATCAATCAAAGTGCAGGATCATGACGCAATATTTTATAAAATATTATATCATACTAAGATTGTGTTAATCTGAATCATTCTCTTATGCTTAGATCAAATTGAATCAATTAAAGACAGAAGTCATGAATATGAAGAAAAAATACATGTTGAAAAATGTGAGTCAATAATCTCAAAATCGATAGACCTGTGTATATTAGGTTTTGTTCAAATTAGGAATAAATGATGTTTAGTCATACAGATCTTGAAATTCAACGTACATACATGTATCTCATTCTGTTGCATTGAAGACATTTAAAAAATCATTTTCTACTTTGTATTTAACTTTAAAATTCTACACAATTTTGACTGATGGTATTAAAGCTGGCGTAGCAACTAGGACATTTTTTCTAGGATATGAACAATTAAAGTGTATATCCCGGATATTGGGAGATTGCTTCTTTAGATAGAGAAAAATTTTCTATTCGTACATGATCTTCTTGTGTTTTTACTTTGCGCGATCATTTCTCCTTCAAAAATGCAGTCAAAGTGACGATTTTGGGTTAATTTTGTGTCTCACTCTTAATCCTCGAACAGGAACCCGTTTATTTTCAACAAGAGAGTTTACACCGGAAAAAACACTAAACTTTTTACTTTTTTGTCTCTAAATAAAACACCACTAAACCAAATGACAATCTTCTTTCGGAATGAAATTTTTAACGTTCAGCTGAAGATTTAGAGATATATTTGATCAATAGTCAAGATCCAGGTAAAGAGATATAAGCCTCTAGAGTCAAAAGTTTTAGTTTTGGATTTTTCTCACTCAAGTGCTCACACGATTAACACCTCTTTGCGGCTTCGTCTAAGCATAGTCGGCATAGTTGATGCGTATTAAAAATAGTCACACACCTTCAATAACCAGCAGGGATAACCTGCTTAGACGAAGTCGTTTATTATTAAAAATTAAAAATTATTATTCCATTGAGAATACCTTAGTCATAACTTTTAATCATTAAGACTACGATAAATCCTCCTTCAGATAAAGTGAAAAAGGCTTATAGTTGGTATGCATTGGTGGTGGCTCTCAAAATTGTATTTTAGCGATTACTTTACACATCTTTTTTTTTCTAGTTTACCCAATGACAAGTGATCCACATGGCCTATGTGTTATTATAAACAATGTTGAATTTAACAAAGAAACTGAATTGGATGATCGAATAGGCAGTGACGTAGACCTGGAGAGTTTGAAAAAGACTTTTGAATATCTGAAATTTGAAATAATCACTCATCGCAATCAGAGAGCTCTCGACATCATTCTCCTGGCAACAGAGATAGCATCACAGGATCATACTAAATACGATTGTTTTCTCATGTGCATTCTCTCCCATGGTGATGAAAATGTTGTTTATGGTGTCGATGGCAAACAAGTCAAGATTCATGGCATAAGGATGAAGTTTGATGGAATGCATTGCCCATCCTTATTAGGGAAGCCAAAGTTTTTCATTATTCAAGCATGCCAAGGATCAAAATACACCAGGCATGTAACATGTGATGGCCCATCAGAAGTAAATAGTGATATGGTATCGCAAATGAATGTTTATTCAGATGGCAAATCTACAAAATTCTCTGTGAATGACGACACAGACTGGTTGGTGTGGGTCGCTGCAACACCAGGTATGTCATAACACCCTCGTAATATTTATAAACAATTATGATTAGACTTTTAGATAAATGTTTTTTAATAAATGAAGGTGTTAACCGGCATTGTTTATGTACAAAATATCAACACAATGATGTGTACATTTAATATTTTCCTTTTCTGTGAACCTGTGTTGCTTTGTGGGACTTGAATGACTAGGCGATCAGTATCAGTTTAGTATAGTGGACGTAAAAATCAATTCTGTGACAAGGAAAATATGATTATATTATGCCCTTTAGGTGTTGATGATGCCAATATCATACCTATTTCAAGTATTACCATTTTACAAAATGATGATATCTATCTTAAACTGATAGACTATTGTTCATCCAATGGTCTTTTGACAATTCAGTAACACTGCTTATAACACCTGCAAAAAAGGTTCATGAGTTGATGAACGTGAAATTGCCCAAAAGTTCATGAAGTTCACAGTGCACAGTGCAGGATTAACCCATAGGCGGTTTAGGGGGCTGCCTTAGGCCACAATTAATAATAGGCATCCGGAAATAAATTTAAAAAAAAAATGAAAAGACCAAAACAATTGAAAAAACTGAATTTTTGTGGTTTCTTATGAAATTTAATAGTTTTAAAGTAAATAAAAGTTTAATTCAGTTTTATCTACAAGCCATTGGTCACATACATTCATACAGAAATTGATCAAATTGTTTGCAAAGAACAAGATTTTAATTGTCATAACGATTTTGAATTTCCTTCCTGTCTCATAATTTTGGTGACAGCCTTGCTATTTTTGAGATCAAATTACACTTGCTATTCAAAGAAAACAATCGTTTTCAATAATAACACTTGCTGTTAGCAGGACAGGGTGACTTCTAACTTCTTGTTGTGGAAAAATGATCTCAAAAAGATCGTGTTGCCATTGCAACGACCGATTGCAGCGGCACAAAGAAAACTGACATAAAAAATAAGTCGACTTTAGATGGGAAGAGACATTCATTCCATATTTTCTATTACAGGAATACTGTATTTATAACAATAAAAGTTATTTTCAGGAGAGTGACTGTCTTTGCTCATATAAAAGCAGAATAAAGGGGGGACCAACTGACAGTATAATTATGTTATTTTCACAAAATTTCTGGAAAATTTTTTTTAGGCCCCATGTTAATCAATCGCGTAAGGCCACTGATAATATTACTACGACACTGTCAGTTCATAAACATCTGGATATTTTTCACAGGGAAAGGTTGACATTAGCAGAGCGACATTGATACTCAGCTTCTACATTAACATGTAACCAATCCATCCGCTTGCATTGAGTAGCTCAAGGGGGTCTACATTACTACATCGTCTACATTTCTTTATTATTTAACTCAAGGTCAAAATTGTATTATTTACATTATCATTTTGTTGTTTTGTTGATAATTCCCTAAAATCTCAATGGATAACAAAGAAAAGTGTCAAAAATAGCAACTCACATGATGGCAAATTTTCAAACGTCAGTGCCTTATTTATTTGTTAGAATCTGTGTTAACATGTAAACAATCAACTATAAAGCATAGTAATAACATAACTGCTTTTGTGTGTTTCTCTAATTCCTTTGATAACATTTGCAAAATGATCATGGATGTGCTAATCTACATATCTGTTCTGTCTGGCAGTATTATCACAATTCAACTTTCAACACTTCACTCGTGTCTTCATCTTTTCAGAGTGTATTAGCTATGAGTACAAACATCTGCAAGAGTGTGATAACCATTTAAAACTCAATTTCAATTCAATATTTTTACTTACTTGTGTCCTTATATCAAATGAAACTTTACAATGTTACTCGTTCTTAACTAGAGACAACATTTGTGGATATTATTTCTTTAATAATACTTTGTATCTTCCTCTTCTTCTTCAGAAACATTATCGGCAAATTTCGTTGAGAAGTTTTGAAAGTGTTTATCTTACAGGATTACGCTCGATAATAACATCATCTTTTAGAATACTGATTTAATCTTAGTCCATTCATAGATCATAAACTGGTCTATTCATAGATGATAAACTTGCTTATTGATAGTTCATGAACTGGTCCATTCATAGATCATAAACTTGCTTATTAATAGTTCATGAACTGGTCTATTCATAGATGATAAACTTGCTTATTAATAGTTGAAGAACTGGTCCATTCATAGATCATAAACTTGCTTATTAATAGGTCATGAACTGGTCCATTCATAAATCATAAACTTGCTTATTAATAGCTGAAGAACTGGATTATTAGTAATAGTTGATAATTTGTTCATGAACTTGCTCTCTAATAGATCATAAACTTATATATTTATAGTTTATGATTAATTCAATAGTTCATGGACTAGTAAAGACCAAAGACATATTCAACGTTCTTCCAGTTCATGAACCAGTTCCTTAAATTTGTGTACTATTTCATATTCAGGAACTGCTTTTGTGAAGTTTCACAGAGGCTAACCGTAGGTTTATTTGGTTCAAGCTTGAAAGCAAAAAAATGTTCTTAAAATAAGTAAATGTATCCTTGATGCAGGGATATATCTATATCCAGAAACTTTATCCTAATATTCTTCTTTATAGGTAAAAAGTCATGGAGAGGTAAAAATGCTGGCACTTGGTTTATATTTGACGTGTGTAACTTTCTTAATGAGTTTGCAGCAAAGTGGCCAGTATCAAAGATATTCACATTGATGAATGATAATGTGTCACAACGTGAAGGGAAAGCAGAAATTAAAACAAAACAAAATACATATGTAGAAGTGGATGCATATGTGAATTACCAAAGGATAGACTCTTTGAGACGCACATGGTACCTTGCAGGCAATAAAACTACCTGATTACATCAATTGAAATATTGATGTTGAAATAATAGTCTTTACATATGAATGAAATTTATTCTTTGAAAAAAAAGGGTGCCCACTCACTTACCTGATTTTCATTATAAATTGTTACAAATTATTCCCAATATATAATTCTGAGAAAGTATTATATAATAACAAACGATTGTTTAGTAACCTATTCATCAGTGTCTCTATTATATTCTCATTGTACATAGATGTAACAAATGTTTGGAAATGTAATGTATATAATTATATATGAATTTAGAAATCTATTTTTACCATAGTATGCTCTGTATACTTATAATGATAATAATAATGTATTTTTTTATCTTTTCGTTTTATTTTTAAATGTGCAACACTACTGACTTGATGATTTTTTTTATTTTTTTTTATTATTATGATTTGCTTCGATGACGTTCATTTTGAATCACACCTCAGCCCAAATGTATAGTTTGATCGCGAAGTGTTTAACGACTTTTAATCAAAATTTGCAAACTTGCTATATAAAGAAACGGGAATGTCATTCCGTAACTTTCCAACAGAAGGTAGTGTATCGAACATGGAAAATTGTTTCTTTTGTTGTTCTGGGTAATATCTATTTGCTGACAATGTTGAACAATTAAATTGCTTGAGTCTGTTTTATTACGAATTATTTATTGGAGATTTAATTTACCTTCATGGCCCTTGAAGTTTTGTTTATACGGCGATACCATGTAAAATGTTCAAACATTGATATGCTTCATATAATCGGTAAAAAATGATTTCCATTGGAGATTCAAGCATAGTTACGCAATACTGGGAATTTGGAATTATCTGGCTCTTTCCGGTCAGCGGTCTGGCCTTTTGCCTCGATTTGATTCTACCAACTTCCGTCAATCACGTGTTCACGCCCATGCTTAGAGAAAATGAAAATCAAGGGATAAACGGAAAATTCAACTCGCGTCAGCTCTATTTAGTATCCAGTCTACTTTTTCAATAGTACGAGCGCGGTTACGTTTCCACGTAATATTGCTTTTGCGTCTATCGTCAACTTAATCGCATTCAGTAATGGCGTTTGTCTCGTAGTTTAGTAACTGCCATATTCAAGGTCAGCAACACAGAGTAGCGTGCTACAACATATAAGCTTTCACGATTGCCTTGACTTCATTGCTCATCAAAATTATAAGGGGAATATGTAGGATAACATATTTCGCGAGGCAAGCGCAATAATGTATGCATCCAGAGCGATGATATTAGCTGTGATGGTTGATATGTTTTTATGAAGCTGATACAAGTTGAATTGAGGCTGACACGAGTTGATAGTATAGAAATATAAAAAAGAACAGAAGTAGTTTGTTGTTTATGCTTACGATATACCAAGAAAACCCATCAAAGTATTACAGCATCACTTTATATCAGTTTGGATCATTTATGCCCTATAAGAAAGCATCCAGAGCGATGAAATTGGCTGTTATTTTCATATGTTTTTATGAAGCTGATACAAGTTGAATTAAGGCTGACACGAGTTGAGAGTCATTTTGAATAAACATGCCGAAGAATTGCAGAACAAAAATCCCCCAAAAAATTCGCAAAAAGTTTAGATGATGTTCCTTTAGTGTTCAGTAATAATATCTTCACATATAACGTAAATTATGAAAAACTTGAATTGTTTCTCGCGTTCCCAATCAAGGTCGTAACTTTTAAATCAAACGTCCAATGCATAGAAATGTTTTTTGGCGGGAAATATGATTCAAATCACACGTGTCGTCAGATCAAAGAGATCAATCCTTTTATTGTTCGTTTTAACATGGATCATGGATTTTGATTAATAATTTGAAATGGATCAATCCAGTAATCTAGCGTCAGTTGAAAAATTGGAAGAAGATGAAGACTCTGGAACTGGATTGTAATCCCATCACAATAGAATCTGGTCAAATAGAACAAACCAGTATTATACCTCATGCAGCATGGGAAGCTCTGTTTTCAAGACAAGATACCAAGTCAAGTGGGACAGCGAAAGACCTAGATGCAGCTGAAAACCTTATCAGGCATTTCAGCTTGGCAACAATAACAACTTTTGTAGTAGGGAATACTGCTAGAAGGGTTTTGGAAAAACAGGTATGACAATTAAACAACTGTAAAAATGCAAATAAATAAAACTACTTTGGGAATGTCTTGTTACTTGCGAGAAATCATCTAAATTAAGGAATTTCTTACATATCAGAACTATCTGATGTGAATATTTATATTATGTTTAGAACAATGATGTACCGTACATAGCTTTGAATCGGAAGGTGTATGTCTGCCAGCATGGGAAATCACAGCCCAAACCAAAAGTTTGCAAAGTAAGTAAGCAGTCAGTCATATACAGATCCATCTCTGCAGCATACAAATTAAATATGAAATACAGTAGTAAGAAGACTACTTGCAAGGGATGAATCTCAAAAAAATTTTTGTCTTTTCCCTATTTTTGCCACCTCTGTACAGCAGCCACCCGTCTATTGCAGCCATGACAATGTTGTAGCAATGTGCCATGTGACTTGATGTACTCATTGAATTATCCTTTGAAAGCGTGTTGTCTAAACTGTCAAGGACCCTTCATAAAATTTATTCTAATAAAATACTTGTAATGGTGATTCCTGCTCCCATGAAATCCATAAACAGTTAGTTAATCAACATATTGAGATAAGCGAACACTTTCGTCATTCTTTTATTAAAGGTGGAAATAATGGAATGACCTCTCTATTAACGGGAATTTTTTATGAGAACGGCCCTTGAAAAAATCCTGAAACGACCCCTGAAAAAATTGGGAAACAAAACAACAACACAATCTAAAAATGATGTCAATTTTCTGAAGGGCAACAAAGAATTGTAACTTTGCAAACTATGACATCCAAACATTTATAACTGTACCATAGAATTTCATTTCAAATATTATATCTAGCTATTATTTCAAATACAAGTGAATATGAACAAAAAATATATATTAGTCGAATGATAGTTTGTACCAAGTGATGCATTGGAAACATGACACACTCCATTTAATAATGATCAAATATAAGCAGCAAATATTATAAAGTCAATAATCTTATAATCAATAGTTGTATATCATAAACCTAGAACAGACCCAACTAATGACACACATAATAATCTAGAATACACCAAAGCGACATATGGAGGCTACGCAGTTGACCTCTCCTGAAAATCGAAAATTTGCAACATTAATCTATCCACACTAACCAAGAATAATTTACATAAAAAATTGTCCCAACAAGGATGTCGAGAGTGGATAAATAGAACAAGTAGAAACAACAGATAGCCTCCAGGGGTTATTTGAAAATGTACTGCTGATTCCAGGGAGGGGCAAATTTTGCTAGAAGGCTTGAATATAACACTATGTTAACAATGGAACAATCAATTATCATTTGCAGATATGAAGACCTGAATCTGAAGCTTTCCAGCGAGGTGTAAATTTGCTCAATTGCATTACAGATATCAGAAATCCATTCAACATGAATCACATACATGTATTATCGATGCATGAAAGGAAGGTACTACAGTATCAAGTTGAATTTGTAACAATCTCTCACAGGATAAACCATTTGGTCTGTTATGTTTCTTGTGGCATGTGTGATGTGTGATGTGTAGAATGTACAGATAATTAACTTAGTTATGTCTTTTTTGATAGATAATTGAAATGGATGATGGTCGCCTCAATGACAACATAATAAATGCATGCTAAAAGATGCTGCAAGATTGATACCAATCTGATAATGGCTTCCAAGACATACTTTTGCAAAGAAAAATCCTTGAAACCAAAAAAAATTGGGCAACAGAAACAACTTGGCATGGAAGGAAAGTCAATAATTAAACTTTACGATACATTTCATGAAAAAATCCAGCACTCTCTCTATAAATTTCGTCAGAACTTTTGAAAGAACTTACAGTATGATTACAACCAAGATATGATGTTGTTCAATATCTAATGAAAAGCCTGATCTCATGTAGCGGGACACAATAGGTTGCAGGAATCAAGTTTGAAACGTTTTGAGGGTGTATTTAAAGCATAAATGATGAATTAGGCCTACTTGTACTTGCATTAGTTTTATGTGAAATATCATAGCCTTATGGTAATTGCTCTCATAAATAAGAAATGTGAATTTTCTGCTAGGGTTTGGCTTATGAATCATAAAAAAATATCAATTTTTATCCGCTTCTGGATGTAAATAGTGTAGGATGTAAATTCAATGTGAAATAATCAGGGGTCATCAATAAACCAGATTGCAGAGAATGCAGAGAAGGGTGATTGCACAACTTAATTGATTCTTATTTTAAACTTCGTAATACAGTCAAAAGAAGTAGTTAATAATATTAAAATATTATTATTCAAACATATCAAATTAAATACAACATTTGGAAAATTTGAATCAAACAACAGTAAATTCCAAAAGATACCATGAAAATTAAATGAGCTGCTAACAATAAAGTAAGGAGAGTTACCTTACAATAAGATTGTCATTTTGAAAGCACACAACAACACCTAGCTATTTAATTGTTGTAAACAATAATTCTGAAAAGAAGCTAATTTTCAGCATTCTGTAGTGCTACAGCCTCGCATTCATAATGTATATATATATATTTCATCATGCACGTATCAGATTAGTATGTTTTGTATGATTAGCTAACGGGTGTTGTTTATGAGTTCATCTGAGTTATAGTATTACTACTTACTACTCGAAACAAAAGGCCATCTCCCGTCTGATTTTGGAGCAGAATTTGTCAAATTCTTCCCCTCTAAGCTCTTCGATCATATCATGTTCATCATTAGTTAATTTCGCAATTATATCTTCCAATCTGGTCTCTGTATGCACATTCCACTTGCTATATATTAGTTCTGGATCCATTCAATTGTATGAAGACCATGAAGTATATTATATATCTGCGTCTGAGGCGAATTCATATGACAATTTTAACCGTCTTGAAATACCCGATAAAACGAAACGTGTAGCTGGGTAATAATGGCTGTGAACTTCCGATATATGCAATGAATGTTATTTTTAGAGAGTAGCCTATGCGCTCATGCTAGACAGACTTTGTCTACCGTCTATCATCAATGTTACAGGTTTACAGGTTTTCAATAAGTAATATCGGCCCAAATGTTGATTGAACTATGAAGCATTGTCCATCTTTATCAGTATCTATTAAAAAAAATGTAAACAATTGAACAATACTGTTGTGTTCAGTCCTGCTTCTTATTTTAGCAGTTCAGTAAGGCCCTTCTTCAAATACACATGTAGTTCATTTCAAATTAGAGCCTAAAATTTAAATATATTAAACAATTTTCGAAACGTCCAAAACATTAGGGAACAAATCTATTGACATATGTGTGTCGCATCGCAGACCCCTTCTCCAGGCCTGCTGAGCTCAGGCTCCACTTGTTTTTTTTTACCCACTTTATTGACAAGAAAGGCAGAAGAGCGTAACTGCTCAAAATGTGATATCATCCAAGTGAATAGACTGATATCCTTGTTTGTTTCGAAAATGCTAGACGGCTAGCCAGCTCTGATACTACAGCATTGGACACAGCTGAAACCTTATTGACACCTATTTGTAACGTATTCTTTGTAGAGTTATCAGATCATTAATTATGATAACTAACCTGTGTGGGGTATATAGCGGTTAGATTATTTTGCGATAGGGCCTGAAGGTATTCACAACATAATTTCTCAAGTTAGAAAGTGTGCAACAATAACAAACTGTGTAATCAGGTACAACATGGTCAGACCATTGTCAATTAGGTTATAGGTAGACTGGCAAATTCAATATACTTTCTGCAATATGCTTTCTTTATCCCACTACTTGTCAGCAAAATATGTCTTATGGCGCTGTTTCATCTGTAATTCTGTATATAGACAGGAAGTCTCTTTCTGTAGTCGACTCCATCTTTATCGTTTCCTTTGTTGTATTAACGAGCGTATAGACAAACTGCTGACAAACTGTGGCATCACTTGAAGTAAATATAAGACATAATGATACATAAATAAAAATTAATTTTATTTTATTCAAATACGGTTTTCCTTTTCATTTAATCTTTAACGATCGTAAACTTGATCCACGATGGACGTTCTTGACAGGTTTGAGATTTCAGAGAATTTTAGGCCAAGACAGTTTTATTGGTAAATGGAAAGGCCAGACATACAGTCTGTTACGAGAACAACCAGTAACTTCCTTAAATCACGCCAAAAAACGTTTTTGAATTCTCATTGATGGAAATAGAATCATTAATTTCCGAGTCATAGAAATCATTATATCAACACGATATCAATATCATTGTCCAGTTGTCTGCAAAAATGAGGGTGCAGAATTATATTAATAGCCTGAATTCTAGCTAGATAAATCAGTGCGGCGTTGAGTTGAAAGTGTAGTTGAAATCAAATAACTACATCACTTCAGTATGGATAAATTAAAATTATTAAACCAAGGTAACATTTTAATTTGCTGTAACCCGTTTGACTGTCATAAAAAAGCAATAAAGAAGCGCCTTACCATGGTTACTAAAGAAACAATGAATCCAGAATACGAAAATTTTGGCGTTACAATCGGTAAGGGTGTTTGTTATAATTGTTTGAAAAAGCTCACGGACTTATTGAAAAAAGAAACCGATATGGACAGTGAAGATATGGACAATCGAGAATCAACAAACAGCGATAATGAATCTTTAATCAGTGTAGAAGAATTCAATCAATCACTAGAGAGCGGTTTGGGAGTGTCACCTGTCCAAAAGAAAAGGCTCCGTCAATCCAAACGCTACGCAAAGAACAAGCTCCAGTGGATTCATAATACAGTAACTGATAAGATACAGAAATTTACCAATCACCAATTGTCAGATGCAACAACGAGCTCCTCAGGTTTCAATTTTATTGACGGCATCGCGGTTTTAGAACAACTCCAAAATAGATTCATTGAGACTATCTCAAAGGCTGAAAAGGCATGAGATATGAGTTTAATTTATTATAAATTACATCTAACGTTACCTTGGTTCTTTTGTGTAGTATCACATAATTAATGATGATTTATAAAGTTTTTATAAATACCTTGTCTCTTTTTGCACATGATATTCGGATCCGATCAGATGATATGCTCCATGTTACACATACCAACTTATACCCTAAATCTGATTCTGTATTCGGTTCGATTGATTTCAGATTGATTGATAGGTTAAGGATATATAGGATACTGTTCTTGAATTACTTCAATATAATACTGATACCAATTACATGTACATTTTTCATTTTAATTGACGATAGCTGTTTTGATTGTAGATTCAAATCCTTACAGTTCTCCCCAAAACATGGAAAGTTGCGCAATTCGTGGAATTTGGAGCTTCAAGGCACATGGCTTCCATTGCAAAAACGTTAGCCAGTGCAAGCGGGATTTTATCTGTTCCAAAGGCCACTACAATAGTGTTTCCAGCCGAAACTATTGCTATAGTGGAAAAGTTTTATCTAAGTGAAGATGTCTCAAGAACAATGCCTGGGAAAAAATATTGTGTTTCTGTTACAGTAAATGGTATCAAGGAAAGTAAGCAAAAACATTTAGTTCTGTGTAACTTGCGAGAAATTTATAGATTATTTAAGGAGGAAAATCCTACGGTCAAAATCTCATTTTCAAAATTTGCACAACTGCGGCCTAAGCAGTGTATTATTGCCGGTGCAAGTGGCACACATTCGGTCTGTGTATGTGCCATACATCAAAATGTTATTTTGATGATGGATGGGGTAGGACTCAAAAAATTTGAACATAAGCTCAATGATGAAACGGAAGTACTAAAATAGATACATACAAAGACTGCATAAAACTTATTATTTGCAAAACTGCAGAAGGTGACCCAGAAAATTCAGCATGTCACTTGGGTTCATGTCTTGAGTGTCCAGGAATGGAAGGAATGGAGAAAATAATCAAGCAGTATTACGCAGATAAAGCAGTGGAGAGCGTTGAGTTCCAGCAATGGACTTCGACCGATCGATGTAATTTGGAAAGAAAAGTTATGGCGATAGACGATTTTGTAGATTTTTTTCCAAAAAATTAATGATTTTAAAACGACATTCCTTCATTGCAAAAAAGAAGTCAGACTTTGGTAAAAAACGTAAAGACAATTTGTCAAAAGGTGAAATTTTAGTTGTATGCGATTTTGCCGAGAATTATTCCTTTGTTATCCAGGACGAAGTTCAGGGATATCATTGGAATAATTCTCAAGCAACATTACATCCTTGTGTTTGTTACTTCAAAGATGAATCAAATGAATTACAACATGCTGATTTCGTAGCAGTTTCAGATTGTTTGACACATGATACTGTAGCAGTACATATGTACCAAAAAGAGCTTATTAAATTTTTAGAAGATTGTGCAGGCCAGTATAAAAATTGTAAAAACTTTTACAATTTAGCTTGTCATTAATTACACTTCAACGTAGAGGCAGAATGGAATTTCTTTGCAACTTCGCATGGCAAAGGGCCATGTGACCGCGTTGAGGTGCATTGAAGAGGCTTGCAGAAAAAACAAGTCTTCAACGCCCCTTGAACGACCAAATCATGACTGCAAGACAGCTACACGATTTTGCGAAAACTGCCATGCCAAAAATTAAGTTTTCATTTTTCACTAATGATGATTGGTCAAACGAGGAGGACTTTTTGTCCAACCGTTTCAAAATTGCGAATACCATTGCTGGGACCCGTAGTCTTCACTGCTTTATCCCTGTATCGGAGGAATGCTTGGAGGTGAAAGAGTTTTCCGACTCCAATGCAGCACCAAGAAGAGTAAAACTTAACTTTAATGAGACATTATTGACCATAGCAGATGTACACGGATTTATCGCATTGAGATACTTGGGAAGTTGGTATATTAGATGTGTTTTATACATTGATACGGAAAATGACGATGCAACAGTAAGCTGTCTTACACTACCTGGCCCAGCAAATTCATTCGTTTATCCAAGACACCCCGATGTCATAAAAGTAAACATTGAAAATATTATCTGTCTTGTTGACCCAGTCACAGCAACGGGCCAAACATATACATTAACAGAGGCAGAAACGATCAAAGTTACGGAGCAATTTTAATAACTGAATTAAATGTTTGCAAAATATATTAATTTTATATCTTTCATTTTTTTATTGTATTTTTATACTTAATGAAGATAAATTTATCAGTTTAATGAACTACTTGAAAAAAATATATGTTGAACAATTTGTACCGGTAACGTAGATTAATGACATTGATTACATTACATCAGTTTATCTTAAACAAACGAAGACATCAAGTTTATTTGTTATCATTAAACACATAATAATTGGCTTTACGACTATCTTCAGCGACTGTATTCATACTTCTGTAGTTTATTGTATTCGTTAAAATAGATAATAATAGTGATAATAATTCAATAATACATTTGATAATAATTGTTTTACATTATTTAAATCAAGTTTCAGACTCAAAGCCATTTTTTAAAGCTGACATAAAGAATATTTGTATTCTGATATTTACATTTATAATTGTTATCACCGAAAATTGTTATCATGAAATGGTTTGTTGTTTCCTCATTCAATGTTCGCTTTTGTCTTCGATCATAAACGGTATCGTTTTGCGATTATAACGGGATCGTTTTGTCATGAGTAATTCCATCAAACAATCAGCAGAGCCGTCTCGACCCGATGAGATTAATTCAATTCATTCAAAGAACGTTGGCAGAATTAGAATAGACATCAACAATTACATGTGATCTCCGCATGGAGCCATCTAAATTTATTTCGAGCGAGTCTAGTCAAAAGGCGTGAATTTTCGTCATTTAGCGTTGTTGTGACACCGACCTATTAAGCTGCAAATCATTCCAGCTCACTCCAGCAAAAAACGTAAATATTGCATTTTGAGCATATAATTTGAAATAGCACTGCGGGAAGCAGCGTAGCACCAGAATGAGTCACTTAGGGTTGGACAACTACCTGCTGTGCAACTTTTGTCAACATTTGAAGAAAAATGAAATATTAACTTTTTAGCTACGTATTTTTGAAGTTTTTATTTCAATTTTAATGGCAGTAAATGTGTAATGGCTTGGTTGGAAGTTATATATTCAGTAAGATAATTTATTCCTCTATTGCAGATGTTTTAAATTGTTGATTTCCAACAAGAAATGGAAAGGATATAAGCGTTTAAATGAGTAGCGAACATGTAATTTCCATACCGTTTACGTGACTTCAAGGTGCCAAAAAATCGAAACTGTTGCGAAATCGTGACTATAAATTATATTTCTAAACTCAGCTCATCGAGATCTATATGCATATATATTTTTTTTCAAATTCTAAGAGGGTGCGGGGAAAAACTGCAGATTCCTCATGGAATGATCCTTTCTTATCACTGATTCGCTAAATGATTCCCACCATTTACGCGCATAATCCTTAACAGCATTATATCGACGTAGATGTGTTCCAGATTCAGATTCGTCAGCAGAAGCATTAACATTTCGACCATGAAGGAGATCATTTGGAGTTAGCGTAGTTCCGATCTCCAGACTGTATACAAGGGGTCGATTGTTTACCATATTAGCCCATGTTCTAGTAACTTGGTCGAATTGTAAAGAGGTCAAAATCCTGTCTCCTGAGAGAAGAAGTTGGCGCCAACGCTCGTTCTTTAGTAGTTTGATCAGCGATTCTACTGTACCTTGGACCCACAGCGCTTTTGCTGGAACAAAGTTGAATTCTACATCAGGAGATGCACCAGTAACTGCATTTTTAACCTCTTGGTACTGCTCTTCAAGTTCCTTTCCAGCTTTGACCAAATTAGAGCCAAGGTCACTATGACAATATGAGAAATGACCATGCTGGCACCTGACCATTTGGATAGCTCTTAAAACAGCATCTGCATCGTATACGTCCATTGCACATTCAAAAGTAACTCTTGTGGCTTCAAGGTACATGCTAGAAACCAGTGCTTCTTTGTTGTTCGACTTTTTACTGCATCACAAACAATAAATGGACCTGCTATGTCAATTTGCACACTGTAAAAAGGTTTGTTAAATTCAAACCTTGAGCTTGGTAATGGTCCCATTCTTTGTCCTGCAGCTTTTGATAGCATCTTCTTACATGTGAAGCAATTCTTTCTGATTTTTTCTAATCTCTTTCGACAAAATGGAATGAAGAATTTTTCTCTTAACTTGGCTTCAGCCCGGCGAATTCCATGTCCATGTCCCCATGTGTCGTGCCAATGTTTAAGTAGAAGGGATCCAATGGCTGATTCACCATTTACTACAGGAACACATGTTTTGCCAAATTCCAGCGTGCAACCAACAGCGCAGATTATCCCATCCTCTGCTGCCATTTCAATCTTGTATTGCAATACTTTTGTATTTTCAAGCATAACCTTGGTCTCAGGCATTGATTGTTGTAACAGTAGACGTTCAGCTTGCTGGTATCTTACAGGTGCAGTTGTTCTTTTGAGATTGCGGTTAGTCAATTCTTTAAAGCTTTCAATTGCTTTTAGCACAAGTACTGACTGTCTTGATAGCTGTTTTCCAACTGTTAGCTGTATTTACAATAATGCTAATAGAATTTGGAGTTGGATTAATCATCATCATTGATGTGTTGTTCTTTACTTTAGCCAATGGTATTTTCACAGCTACAACTTCAGATGCGGTATTATAGCCTTTTGCCAGATCAGGTAAGGGCTCCTTTTTACCAGGTATTTCATTCAATTTTTTAACTTGCCAATTTGCTTCTGGAAGTTCTAAAAATCCACCAGTTCTCCACTTCTTTGACAAGAGATCATCAACTGTAGCTTTGTCTTTTGTAGCAAGATCAGCTGGATTATCCACTGTTGAAACATAACACCAATTGTCTATTCTACTCTCTGTTTGAATGAAATCTATTCTAGTTCCAACAAAGACATTGAAAGTGCCTGAGTGACATTTCATTTGCTGGAGAACGGTTGTTGAGTCACAGAAGAAATGAATTTTGAAGACCTTGATTTCTTTGGGTAGCAATTGCTTAATTCTCTTCCACAATTTAACACCAAGCTCTGCTCCAAGTAATTCAATTCGTGGAATAATAGAAATTTGTTTCGTCCCGGATGTTTTTGCAATAGCACTTAGTAACTGAGAATTGAAACTAAAACTTGTTTCGGTAATTAGGTAAACACAGGCTTCATAAGCTTTATCACCCCTATCGCAGAATGTTACCAGTGTTGCTGGCACAGTTTCATCTTGTAATACATTCTGTGGTACAACTGTTCTAGGGAATGATATCTGTCTTGCCTTGCAAAATTCTAGAACTATATTAATAAAATGGCGCTCTGAGTCGACATCTACTTCCAATTTCCAAGCTTCTTTGTTTTGTCCTGGGAACTTGGTGCATACATCACTGTACAATAAACAAAGTTTTATTAACAAGGGAAGAAATAATCCCATTGGATCAAAGACTTGAACTTGTACTGACAACACATCTCTTTTGTGAATGATTTCATAACATTCTGTTCAACGTTTTCTGCCGTCAGGTCTTCATCTAACTTTTGGCCCCGCTCTTTCTTTCTAAGGTTGAACCAATTCTTAATTGACAATGTATCAGCTTTTGAATCCCATAGATATCCCAATATTTTCTTTTTCTTGTCTTCACCAATACTGTTGATCTCTTTAAACGTGAAGCCGCCAGCTTCAGCCACTCTTTCTATTGCATTTTGTAGTGGTCTTAAGTCTTCATTCCATTTTCCTGTGATGATGCAGTCGTCGACATAACTTTGATGAGTGTAAATCGTGATCATTCTGTCTTCAAATTGTGGGATGAGATGGGCAAACTTTTCAGCATTCTTTATTCTGCCTAACACTGTCAACCATGCTGCAGCTGCGTCACCAAATGGCATAGATGCTTCTACAACCAAGGAAAATTTCAGATGGCTGCAAGATGTGTTTACATTTTTCAGGGACAATTTCTGCTGGTATAAGTAGTCTCCTGAGGCTCATATCTTCATCTGTTAAATGGAAACTGTTAAAGTATTTCGACAAATCTCCAACCAAAATTTTCTGTGAAGTACGGAGCACAAGAAGTACTTTTCGCAAATCTCCAATGTCAGATGTTGGATTCTATTTGTTTGATAACATCTGCTCTCAAATCAGGCTTCTTGCTTAATTTGACTTCAACATATTCATAATTTTTTCCACAGATGATTGGCTTTCTTTGAGTCGCTTCAGTTTATCATAATAAAAATACTTAGCATACCAACGTCCTTGCTTGTGCTCGAGAGACGCATACAGATCCAGGTCTTGCTTTTCTAGCTGCTTGGTCTTTGTTGGTACTACCTCTACCAATGGCACAGTGAGTATTTCTACATCTTTGTGTATAGCAACACTTGCTGTCTTTGTGGCCTTTCAGTTTGATTTTCGAAATTACACTGACATAGTCTGAAATGCATTTGTTCTTTGCAGCGACGACAGTCTGATGATCTCAATTCTCCTGCTCTTGACCGGTATTTACCGTTGCATCTATTATTGCAAACTGTGCGAGATCTTCCGCATCTTAGAAAAATATCCAAAGACCTCAGTTTCTTGATTACATCAGCTGTAAGTTGCGATCCTGTCATAGTGCATTGGTGGCTCCAAACTGCATGATCGCCTGAACACAGTGGGCATGGGTCTTGAGCCTTCTGTGTAATGCTGCTTTGATTTTCAACTTCCATACATGATGCTGCAGTAGCTTTGACTCTAGTCTGACAACCGTTTCTATCATCAGCAGATACATTGTCGGTTTCCTTTGCTTTATGAAGGGCGTAATAATTTTGCCGACATGCTATTAATTAGCCATTCTTTTCTTTAAATCCTTTTACAACAATATCTCAAACAGCAATAGGTTTCTAAAGATATCGTCTCAGCGACATAATCTTTTACGATTGGTGGGAGTTTGGAAAATACTTCTTCTACCAATAAACTTTGACATACCATGTCTTTGATGTCACATGCTTCCAGTTCTGAGTTGGTTGTCGATATCACCTTCATCATTTCAATTGCCTTTGGGTCATCATTTCCCCAAGACTTCACAATATTAGTTATTCTTTTCATGACAATGTTGGCAAGAATAGTTGGTTCCCCAAACTGGCTGTCAATATCATTCAAAAAGGCGTCCCATTCTGTATTGTCATTTATTGATCTATTTATCATGTTCAATGAATCACCAATGCAATTTTTAAAACATGAACTTGATACAATTTGTTTCCATCTATGTTTGGGCTGTCTTGAGTCTTCCAATGACTTCAAAACTTGTCTTTTCCATGTTATGTACCCGCTGAAATTGCCATTGAACTCAGGGAGATTTTTGCTGCTGAGATCAGTTATCTTTTCCTCTCTTTCTTGATTCTTTCTTCTTTTCTCTGCCTCTCTAGTTAAGCTTCCCAGTTCATCTACAATGGTGGAGGATTCGTCAACCCATTTTTCAACTTGATTAGGCATAGTTTCATTAGCATCTAGAATAAATTCACATTCAGATAGCTTCCCTTTAAAGGTTCTATATGTGGTTACGAAGACATCCTTCTCTGCCTTCATTTTCAATTTCCTTAGCTGTTTCACTGCAGCATGAATTCTGTTTGCTGCCTTCTGTTCTTCTTTTGATAGTTTAGCTAGATCCTCACTTGCTAGGCTTGACGTTGTTGAGGGTCCAGAGGTAGTTGATGACTCTTCAAATGCATTGTAGCTCTTCAAATGCATATATCAATAGTAGCAGAACTTTTAATAGGAATATCATTCAATTGTACATTCGTTGATATATTAGTATTGGTATCTGACCTCTCTTGTATGATAGAGGGGATAGTATGGAGTTGTGCTTCATCGTCGGCAATAACAGCATGCTCGTTGACGGATTTGTGCAATTTATTATAACATATTTCATATTGCTTACGTAAAGTGTCAATGTGTTGCACTATCTCGGCATCTTTAATACCTTTACAATAAATAGCATTTTTTTAAAGTAATATGATAATTGACTCGTCACCAATTTCGTTGAATCCACTGACTGCCCATGTCAAAAGTGGTTCACCAAAATGATACTGATCTGAATTTAAAGCATCTGTAAGTAATAATTCACCATAAAAAGAATTATATAGAATTATAAGGCCAGTCACAATCATCTGCTATTTATGACAATTCTTTAAAATTAGTTTCAAATACGTGTACATAGTTATCTACAACAGTTTCCATGATTTCAAAGCTTCGTCAAATTGAAAAATGTTTTGTACATTTTGCAAATTTTTCTACGTTAAAGTTACAATTTTCCCGCGTGAGAACACTGAATAACACGCACGATTTTTAATTTTTTTTTGAAGGGTTTATGTAGAAAAGCGGGAAATGTCTAAATAAACAATTGAAAGATGACTCAAATAAATGCGCCACGCCGTTTTACTCTGTTATAATAATAATAATAATATTAATATTTTATTTATTTATCAAGCGCTATTTCCATGTTTGCTCAATAGCACTTAACAAGAAATATAGAAAGAAATATGATACTATATGATATATTAAAACTTTAAAAGTAAAAATGAAAACACGATTTAAAATCAGCTAAATAAATATCAAGCAGATAAAAGCAATCCTGAATAAAATGGTTTTTATTGTTCTTTTAAAATCTAATATGGAGTCAATTCATAATATTTTTATCTGCATAAGTGTTCCATAGAGTAGGAGCAGAAAGTCTGAAAGTCCTGCCGCCCTAACCATCTAATCTATATGATGGCTTACATAACTGCTTTTTGTTCATTGACCTGATGTTTCTTTTCGGCTCATAGAAAGCAACAAGCTCACATATATAGTCAGGCGTAATGTTATTCAATGCCTTAAAAACTAAAGTAATATCTTGAAAATTATTCGGTATTCAATTGGCAACCAATGTAAATTTAACTATACAGGTGTAATGTGGTCATATTTCCAAGTAAGTGTTACTATTCGTGCTGCTGTATTTTGCACTCTTTGTAATTTATTAAGTAGTCTCTTAGGTATGCCATATAACAAGGCATTACAGAAATCTAGTCTTGATGTTATCAGAGCGTGGACTAATGATTCTGCAGCTTTCTCGGTCAGATATCTCCTTATTTTACTGATGTTTCTTAGGTGGTAGTAACAAGTTTTGCAAGTTCTATTGACATGATCTTCCATTGACATTGTCGAATCAAAGATGATGCCAATATTTCTTGCACTTTGTTTTGTTTTAATGACTTGATCTTTCAGGCCTATACTATGCACCGTTTGTAGTTTGCAATTTGAGCGCTGCTTTCCGTTTATTACCAGTAGCTCGGATTTATCCATATTTAGCTTTAAATTGATCTAATGACATCCACAAATCAATATCTTGGACGCATTTCTCCACGCACAATTTGGCATTGTTCATTTCTGTTATTGAAGACGACTTATATGTCAAGTATAATTGAATGTCATCAGCATATATGTGATATTTTATTCCATGCTTTTGATGATTTCTCCTAAAGGAGATATGTACATTATGAAGAGAAGTGGACCAAGGACACTGCCCTTGGGAACACCTGATTCAAAACTGCGTTCTTTGGTATAAATAGGAGTGAAGCCATTGAAGAGCTTTTCCAGCTACATCAAATCTATGTTCAATGCGACTAAGAAGAATTATGATGAATTTTATACGCAGATTGGAAAGTCTCATGAAGTTCATTTTCTGTTAAATGGTTGTAAATTTGTTGTGCAACAACTTTTCTGTAGCTTTGCTGATGAATTTTAGGTTGGAGATGGGTCGGAAACTCAGATATTCTGATGGATTCATTGATGGAGTTTTGAGACATGGCTGGAGTATAGCATTTTTCATAGTAGTAGGATCACAGCCAGATTGAGTTGATGAATTTATTAGATTTGCTATCGCTGGATTCAAGAAGTCTGAACATATTTCATCAGCAATCTGGGTATGGGATCCATGTCACAGGATTTTTTTTTGATTTTCTTTGTTAAAATGGCTACATCGTTGCTTGAAACATGTGTAAAACCTTTCAAAGTCACCTTGCATTGCGATGATGTTTCATTTGGTAACAGGTTAACTTTGTCAATGCGTTCTTGATTTAGATGGTTTTTAATGATTTCTATTTTTTTTTGAAAAAAATCAGCAAACTTGTTAGCAAGATTGTTTAGATTGCTATATGTAGGATACTCAGTAATATTCTTTTCTTTGGTTAAGCCTTTTATTATTCCAAAGAGTTGTTTCTGGTCATTTTTAGCGTTTTGTTTCAAATTGGAATAATACTCTGTCTTTGCAATTGAGATGAGCTTATTTACTAGTACAGATTGGTCTTTGTAATGCTGTCTATGTGCTGTGAGTCTACTACCTCTCCACTTTCTCTCCGACTTCTTTCAACCTTTGCTGAACGGATTTCTGAGTTGAGCCATGGAGCCGCTGGACGAATTATGATAGTTTTAGTCCGAAGAGGAGCATGATGGTCAAGTATACGTCTCAGTGATTTCTCATGATTATTGACAAGATCAATAACATTGTCATCTGATGTGAAATTTTTGGCAAAGCTGCATTGAGAAATGTTCATATTGAATTTTTGATTGTTGATATTTTTTGTTGTTGGAAAGGTGATACGTTTTTTTGTTTTCAGTGTTTTCTTGATCTGGATCTTGCAATTCACAGCAAGATGATCAGATATTAGTAGGCATGAAAGCCATAGATTACTTAGTAATTGTTCATCACATCTTGTTATGATTAGATCCAGGGTGTGGTTCTTCTGATGTGTTTCCTCCGTTACATTCTGGACAAGATTGAATGAATCCAAAGTTAAGGAATTTCATAGCTTCACTATTGTGTACATCATCAACATGGATGTTAAAGTCTCCAGCAATAATGAGTTCAGAGCTGCTAGTGCTTGGTGTTATTAGTTCTATTTAAGTAGAGAATTCAGATAAGAAAATTTCTAAGGATAGTTGGTTTTTAGATGATTTTTTGTTTGATGGTCGTTATATCAATGTCATGTGCACATTCCTTGTCAGTGTTGTTAGTATGGTGGTCATAGACTCAAATGATTGGAATTCGCTTGGTGTCATTAATTTGATGTATAGTGCTGTATTAAAGACCATACATACACCCCCTCCACGTCCTTCTCGTGCGATATATTTGAATTTATAACATTTTGGGGTTGTATGAGGAATTACAAAACCATTTGTGTTTCCTGACAAGAACCATGTCTCCGTAATAGCCAATATATCAATATCATTATCAACAATAAAATCATTCACATGAGCTGATTTGTTGTTTAGTGATCTTACGTTGAGTAATGTTAGTATAATCGTATTGAATAGATCAGGTTGGTTAGTTGAACATTCTTTCAATAGCGGTATTTTTGTTAAATTGGATTGCTCACTTCACCTGTTGTTTGTTTTTGTTTGCAGTATTTGTTTAGAGACAATCAAATCAATAGCGTTTGATTTGTTTGTACATTTCCAGTTAATATTTTTCTTATTAATCGCTTTGTTAATTATTTTTGATGATTTCCTAAATGACCTTCAAAACTTTAATATCTGGATCTTTCTACCTCCTCTCCCGCATCTAGATCTTTTCCTCGCTGGACAATCATATGATATATATTCAGATGTATTATATATCGATTGATTTAGTCGTAATAGATCATCTCTCCCATAAGTTAAAAACACCTTGACTGTTTGATCGCTTAATTAGATCAAGCAGAACAATATATCCTATTATAAATTATATAACTTGCAAATTTAAAAAATACCAGGCAAATTATATACTTTTAAAATATAAAAATATAAAATATAAAAATATAAAATATAAAAATATAAAATATAAAAATATAAAATATAAAAATATAAAATATAAAAATATAAAATATAAAAATATAAAATATAAAAATATAAAATATAAAAATATAAAATATAAAATATAAAATGGTAAAATAAGTTATTCACAAATGATTTGCTTTAGGAGCGTGCAGAAACATGTCCGTCGCCACCTGAAGGCGGGAAACGTTTTTTTGAAGAGTTTATGTAGAAAAGCGGGAAATGTCTAAATAAACAACTGAAAATGACTCCAGTAAATGCGCCGCGCCGTTTTACTCTGTTATCATGAACCATTGCTTTGGAATCATCGGGAAACAAGCCAATATTCTCTACTATCATACACTAATAATTAAATCAAAACAAATTCATGGTAAATAGCTATAATTGGTAAGAAATACTTCATGCAAAGGTGCATCAGTATAATACCTTGCTATAGTGCACAAAAGCTTGTATCTTTACGGGTTTTATCATCGACTTCTTAATTTTCCTCATTAAACTTATCGGTACAAAAGCCGTTATTCTCTACTATTATACACGAATAATTAAATTCAAACAAATTCATGGTAAATAACTATAATTGGTAAGAAATACTTCATGCAAAGGTGCATCAGTATAATACCTTGCTATAGTGCACAAAAGCTCGTATCTTTACGGGCTTTATCATCGACTTCTTAATTTTCCTCATTAAACTTATCGGTACAAAAGCCGTTATTCTCTACTATTATACACGAATAATTAAATTCAAACAAATTCATGGTAAATAACTATAATTGGTAAGAAATACTTCATGCAAAGGTGCATCAGTATAATACCTTGCTATAGTGCACAAAAGCTCGTATCTTTACGGGCTTTATCATCGACTTCTTAATTTTCCTCATTAAACTTATCGGTACAAAAGCCGTTATTCTCTACTATTATACACGAATAATTAAATTCAAACAAATTCATGGTAAATAACTAAAATTGGTAAGAAATACTTCATGCAAAGGTGCATCAGTATAATACCTTGCTATAGTGCACAAAAGCTCGTATCTTTACGGGCTTTATCATCGACTTCTTAATTTTCCTCATTAAACTTATCGGTACAAAAGCCGATAGTCTCTACTATTATACACGAATAATTTAATCCTAACAAATTCATGGTAAATAACTATAATTGGTAAGAAATACTTCATGCAAAGGTGCATCAGTATAATACCTTGCTATAGTGCACAAAAGTTTGTATCTTTACGGATTTTTAGGAATTCTTAATTTTCCTCATTAAACTCATCGATACTAAAGCTGATATTCTTGACCATTAAACACGTATAATTTAATCCAAACAAATTCATGGTAAATAACTATAATTGGTAAGTAATACTTCATGCAAAGGTCACGGTGTATCAGTATAATACCTTGCTATAGTGCACAAAAGCTTGTATCTTTACGGGTTTTATCATCGACTTCTTAATTTTCCTCATTAAACTTATTGGTACAAAAGCCGTTATTCTCTACTATTATACACGAATAATTAAATTCAAACAAATTCATGGTAAATAACTATAATTGGTAGCTAATACTTAATGCAAAGTTGTATCAGTATAATACCTTGCTATACTACACAAAAGTTCGTATCTTAAAGGGCTCTTCATCAACTTATCCATTTTCCTGATTAAACTTATTTGTTAATTCCCTCATTGCGATATTCTAATTCACTATTTATCACCTGTAGTTTAATTGAAGCATTTAATTTATGGCATGATTATGGTAAATAACTATAATTGCTAGGTATTACTTCACTTTTCTACTTAAATCCGATACAGTCTAAAAACTACATCTGCAGATTTGTAAGGCATTGGCATGCCTCATTCTAATTTCAGAGACTTATAAATTTTGAAAAAAGTGGAAGACCGGCATTTTGAAAAACCCTAAGATACTACCTAGATCAACTCCATTGGCTGTATCTAATGATACATACATGATATATTTTCATAAAATCTTTTCCATATGTCTCGATACACATCTAAGAACTATATACTGTATAATGATATATCCATTTAAATCGTCATGCCTCCTTCTGATTGGATAGACCTACTATAAGTTGGAGAAATTAAGGGACAACCTGCAATTTGAGGAACCCTTAAATGCTAGCTAGAGCAACTTGAATGGAAGTATCTATATTTTTGAAAGCAAGATATATCTTCATAAAATTTCTCAACTTGTCTTGATGCACAACTAAGAATTACACATAATATCTATATCAAGTCACCTGCATGTCTCGTTGTCATTTGAGAGAACTACAAGTATGCGAACATTTTTTGAATAAATTTTAACTTGATTTTGTGACGTATGGACCTATCGCTATCCTATCTTTTTTGAGGGATACAAACCAACCAATAATTGATAACTTTATTTGTGGCAAAACATCAATAGAGTGCTCGATGCAGACATGCAGAGCATTGTAGAAAGAAATGCAAAAAATAGACGTTGTTAATTGATATTTAATGATATGCATGCCTCGTTCTGATTTAAAAGAACTTGTACAGTGACTAGGAAAAGTGAAAAACCGGCATTTTGTAAAACACTAAAATAAGATATACCCCCATATCAACTTTATATTACTGTATCTGAATAAAAGCATAATATATTTTCATGAAAGCTTTCTAAATACGATGAACATCTATACTAAGAGCATATACAGTAGTATGGAGTCATGCGCACGCCTCGTTCTGATTTGAGAGACCTACAAGTTGGAGAAAGTGAAAAACCAACTTTAAGAGAAACACCTAAAATACACATGATATGATATGATATGATATATATTATGATATGATATGATATGATATGATATGATATGATATGATATGATATGATATGATATGATATGATATGATATGATATGATATGATATGATATGATATGATATGATATGATATGATATGATATGATATGATATGATATGATATGATATGATATGATATGATATGATATGATATGATATGATATGATATGATATGATATGATATGATATGATATGATATGATATGATATGATATGATACGATATGATATGATATGATATATATTATGATATGATATGATATGATATGATATGATATGATATGATATGATATGATATGATATGATATGATATGATATGATATGATATGATATGATATGATATGATATGATATGATATGATATGATATGATATGATATGATATGATATGATATGATATGATATGATATGATATGATATGATATGATATGATATGATATGATATGATATGATATGATATGATATGATATGATATGATATGATATGATATGATACGATATATGATATGATATGATATGATATGATATGATATGATATGATATGATATTATATGATATGATATGATATGATATGATATGATACGATATATGATATGATATATATTATGATATGATATGATATGATATGATATGATATGATATGTTTGTTTGTTTGTTTGTTTCATTTATTGTCAATATATCCAAAATAAATACAGGATGTGTGACAGGTTTGTAAGATGTATTCTTATTTATACATATTCAATTAAATTATTTACATGACTACAGGCTAGATAATATCATCAACTTGACTTTCAGAAAGTCGCTTTTTTAATGACTTCGAGATAAATATCCCAAGTCTTCTTGTGATTTGGGATGATGCTTTGGTAAACAAAACCTTTAACTGTTCTTTGGTGTCAATCTGTCTGAAGTTTGTATATACTTCTTCAGCTATTTTGAAAAATTGATCGCGTAGATCGTTATTATCAATGCATTGAAACAGAAGGTGCACTTCATCGTCAATATAGTTTTCATCACAAAATTTACATGTTCGTTCTGGGTATGGAATGTCAAAGTATCTACCAGTCTGAACCCCGAGTTTATGTGCACTAGTTCGTAGTTTAGTTATTGCACGCCTAGCGGAGGCATTTGGTATTAGTAGGTAACTTTGAAATTCAAAATTTTCATAAATATTTGCATAAAAATTTAATTGATTGGATCTGTTTAGGCTGTTAGTGATTAAGTTTTTAAATTTTTCAGAATATTTATCAATTAGCTCTTCTTTGATTGTATTGATTAATTTTTTTTTACTCCATTTACTAGCAGTATCTTTGGATAGTAGTAATGAAAGGTCTATGTTGACTTCTGACAGAAAGGATTTAGCTTTCCCTAGCCAAGATGTTGGCGAGTTATCGAGCATTTGCTCAGAAAAGGATTTATATATAATCGTGCTTCGATCGGAGTTGATCAGTCGTAGCAAGTACTTCAATACAGTGACTTTAATGTCTATCTGCAGTGGTGCAATGCCTAGATCTCCTCTTACTGCTAGGGTGTTCGTATTTCCCTTTACGCTCAGCATTTGGCGCATGATTTTTCTTTGCAGTGCTTCAAGTATGTTGTTCTCTTCATTAGTTATAGTGTCTCCCCAAATGTCGGAAGCATAGAGGAGAATTGGTTTAACAACGGTATTATATAGCGTATGATGGATAGCAACGTAGTTCGTGGGGGATCCCTTCAACGAGCGCCTGCTCATGTTCCAGGCCTTTTCACCTTTTTTACATAACTCTTTTATACCAAAAATCTGCTTGCATGATCTATGGAATGTGAATCCAAGATATTTATAACTATCAGTGTAAGTAAGTTGTTTCCCGTCTATATAAAAATTGTGCGAAGGTCCCGATGGTTGTAATTTGGAAAACACGATACATTTTGACTTGTCGTGGTTGACATTTAGTTTCCATTTGGAACAATATTGGGAAGTTATATTAATACAGTTTTGAAGCCCTTGTGGGGTGGAAGAAAAAAGAACAATGTCGTCTGCAAACATCAGACAGTTTAATGGTTGATCTAGCAAGATAATAGGATCAGAGGAATTACATGTGATGGTTTTGGCAAGGTCATTTACAAAGATATTAAAGAGATTTGGGCTAAGTATGCAGCCTTGCCTTACTCCAATGTTTGGTGTGATTGCTTTGGTTAGCCTTTTGTTATGGATAATGAATGCAGAATTGTCAGAGTACAAACTTTTGATCATGTCATAAAACTTGCCAGTGATATTGAGTTGCTCTAGTTTTTGTAGGAGCCTCTTTTGGCAAACAGAATCAAACGCTTTTTTTAGGTCAATGAAGCAGGCATATAGCTTTTGATGGTTTTTTGTATATTTTGCAACGATTGTTTTTAAGCAGAATAAATGGTCGGTTGTTCGGCGATTTTTTTGGAAACCTCCTTGGGTTGGGTGAATTAATTTGTTTGTTTCCAAAAAATTGTTTAGTCTTTCGTTAAGAACGATACAGAAAAGTTTACCAAGGATACTTGTTAAGCTTATTCCTCTATAATTAGAAGGGTCGAGTAAGTCACCAGATTTGTGAATTGGTAAGATCATAGATTCTTTCCAAGCCAGAGGGAAAATACCGCATTGTAAAATGTTGTTGAAAAGTTTTTTGTATATTTTTAGAAATTTATCAATCGTACAATGAATCATCTCTGATAGGACACCATCAGTTCCTGGAGATTTTCGAATTTTCAAAAGTTTTAAAGACGTCAGAATTTCATCTTCCGTTATGGGTAGATTTAAATTTGAACTGTCGTGAAAATCGAGAAGGCTTGGTGATGATGGTACTCGTAATGACATTGATGCTTCGCTAGTTGAATCATCGACGGTTAGAGTATCTTCGTGTAATTTTTTAAAATGCAGAAGTAAATCTTCAGGGTTTGGCATTTTTTTGTTTGACGATTGTGTTTTCAGATTTTTATTTATAAGTTCCCAAAATCTACTTCTGTTGGTATACATAGCATTATTAATTTCATTTAAAACTGTTGCCTTGTAATTTTGCTTCGATTTTATTATCTCGGTTTTGTAAGCTTTACGCATTTTGAAGAGACGTCCGCGTAGGTAAGGGTTGCTTGGATTGACTTTTAATAACCGAATAATGTTGTTTAGCTGGGATTTTATTCCTGAACATGTTTTTGTATACCAATTTGCTTTGGGTTGCCTTTTGGAAATCTGTTTGCTGAATGATTTTAGCCTGAAAATGCCATCACACGAGAAAGTTAATGTATCAGTTATAGTAGTTATGAAGTTATTGAGGTCGTCTTCGTTTTCGATAATATTCGATTCAAGCTCTTGAAGGGTCTGTCTAACTTTTAGTTGGTCAAATTTTGCACTATACTCTGATACTCTATCATGCGACCAAATATAGCGAGACGGCCTGGTATTAGTAAAGATATCAGGATTAACTGTATTCTTTGGTATGATACTGTCAATAGTTAAACTGAGATGCAGTGCACAATGATCAGAATAGATTAAACCTTCTTGGTCAACAGAAAGTGATTTGAGGATATGCTGGTCATTCAGATATAATTTTTCAGATGCCAGTACAAAATCTACCACGCTCGATCCTTTAGCGTTACAAAAGGTCATTTCTCCATTTTCATCTCCTTTCAGTCTACCATTTAGAATTCTTAGCTGGTTACTTGTACATATATCAATCAAATGTCTGCAATATTCATTCCGAGTGTCGTCTCGTGATTTTCTAGAAACAATATCAAAATCTAGCTCGTATGATGATGGTAAATCGAAAAAAATATCTTCGTCATTTTCGATAAAATCTTGGGCGTTGCCTATTCGCGCGTTAAAGTCACCCCCAAGAACCACGTCACAATCGCATGGGATGTTTATAAGTTCACGTTGGAGAATATCAAAAACATGGGACTTATGAATAGTGTCCACAGATGAAACGTGGGGGCTGATGTACAAAAAACCTATATATAAATCCTTTTCAAATGCAAAGAATGTTTTATTAAGTTTAAGCCAGACAATGTCATCTGACTCTGATTGTATTTCAGTGATACCGCACTTGATATCATGTTTAATTAAAGTTATTATTCCTCCTGAATTTCGAAGATTATTTTTGGATTTTTTAGATCTATTTTTGAAATTAGCAGTATATTGGTTTTTAAGTGGAATATCATATGTTTTGTTATTATTCAACCATGTTTCACAAAGGAAAATTATTTCATTTTGAAAAATATTTAAAAAATCAGGGTTCTCAAACTTGGATCCTAATCCGTTGACATTCCAAAATGTAATGTTAAGATTTTTTGATTTTGTAATCATATTGGTTTGGGAATAAAAAAATTTGGGATTCCATATTGAAAAGAGTGCATTTTCTGTGGCAACATTTAATTATTGCTACATATATATATGCTAAGTAGAAATTGTATTCAATTGGAATGTATAGACTAGTGCTAAAATCGATAGTAATAAAATGTAGATTATAATAGGCTGCTATTGATTTATGTAATATAATTAGTAGTGTATTAGTACAGTACTTATCTGCTTGGACGCAATAGTACTGCATTCTTTTTAATATTTTCATTGGTAGTGCCATGGTGTAGTTAATAACATCTATGCATTTGATTTTGTGGGTAAAAGAGCGTGTCATTCCATTGTTTTTGTGTGCTCATTGGTATATAATATTGCTGATTGAGAGGCATGGTCATTAGGGGGGGTGCAAAGTTATGATATGATATGATATGATATGATATGATATGATATGATATGATATGATATGATATGATATGATATGATATGATATGATATGATATGATATGATATGATATGATATGATATGATATGATATGATATGATATGATATGATATGATATGATATGATATGATATGATATGATATGATATGATATGATATGATATGATATGATATGATATGATATGATATGATATGATATGATATGATATGATATGATATGATATGATATGATATGATATGATATGATATGATATGATATGATATGATATGATATGATATGATATGATATGATATGATATGATAGGATACGATATGATATGATATGATATGAAATGATATATTTTGTCATTTTGATCAGCAAATAAAGGAAACTTTACACTATATGAAGTGTCACTTACATACAGCCTCAAGATTAAGAACTATAACTTAATATAAAGGTTTCTAATTAAAACATGAATATGACCCTATCATATAATTTGTTATTTGCATAAGTACCGTATATGATATATAGTATCAGGTTAACAACTATTAATGTAAAGATATGTATCTATACATTAGCTATGTGATGTAATACTATACGAATGATTATTTTATCTGTAAAATAACTCTGCAAAATGATGACAAATTGAAAGATCGTAGTTTCTCCTTGAATTGAGCAATAGTTTTTGATGTAAATATCATCCGTCAGATTGTTCCACCACAGGGTATTATACGGTTACAACATTGGTTCTGGACGGATTGTAAACACGTTATTTGTGGAGCAACAAGTGTGTAAGTATAACCACGCATTGATTACTTGTTAGTATCATATATAAAACTTGAGTTATCTATTGATCTATTGATAAATCTACAAAGTTATGCGTGATGTCAATATCAACCTAGTTTGCTGCTAGTAAATATAGACTTGATATTTTTCAATCAATTTTTTTTAAATCACTTCGATACATGTCTGCGTATGACATACTAATATCAATAGTGAATGGTATGACCAGTTATAGGTGTGAGAGATATTTCAATTCGCAAAAGGGAAAAACCGTCTTTTTTCAAATTCTGAAAAGTGGTGAAGTCACAATTAGGTCAACCTAGATTGCTGCCAGTAAATATAGACTTGACATTTTTAATGCAGTTTTTTAAAATCACTTCGATACATGTCTGCGTATGACATGCGTATGACATACTAATATTAATAGTGAGTGGTATCGCCGGTTATAGTGTGAGAGACATTTAAAGCCGCGAAAGAGAAAACCCGTCTTTTTTTCAAATTCTGAAAGTGGTGAAGTCACAGTTAGGTCAACCTAGATTGCTGCCAGTAAATATAGACTTGATATTTTTCAATCAAGTTTTTTGAAAATCACTTCGATACATATCTACGTATGACATACTAATATTAACAGTGAATTGTTTCGCCAGCTGTGATGTGAGAGCCATTTAAAGTTGAGAAGGTGAAAAACTAGCCTGCGCGCTGACCTTACTTGAAAACCTTTTTTCCTCCTTACTATTAACGAGGAAGAAAGGTTTGCGAGTAAGGTCTGTGCGCAGGCTAGTAAAAAAACGGCTTTTTTAATTCTGAAAAGTGATGAAATCACAATTAGGTCAACAAAGGTGGCTGTTCCATGATATACACTTGATAATTTTCCGTAGTCATTTCACAATAGTTTGTTTTGATTAATTTACACGAGTTTAATGATGAAGAATATCGTGATAGGGACCCAATAAGTTTAATGAGAAAAATGAATAAGTCGATGAAAAACCCCTTTAAGATACAAAATTTTGTGCACTGTAGTAAGGTATGATACTGATACACCTTTGTGTGAAGTATTAGCTACCAATTATAGCTATTTACCATGAATTTGTTTGGATTAAATTACACGTGATTTATAGTGATAAAAATCCTGATAGGCAACCGATAAGTTTGATGAGGAAAATGAATAAGTCGATGAAAAAACCCTTCAAGATACAAACTTTTGTGCACTGTAGTAAGGTATGATTCTGATACACCTTTGTGTGAAGTATTAGCTACCAATTGAAAATATTTACCATGAATTTGTTTGGATTAATTTACACGTGATTTATAGTGATAAAAATCCTGATAGGAACCGATAAGTTTAATAAGGAAATTGAAAAAGTCGATGAAAAACCCTTGAAGATATGAACTTTTGTGCACTGTAGCAAGGTATGGTACTGATACACCTTTGTGTGAAGTATTAGCTACCAATTATAGTTATTTCGAAATGACTTGTTTTGATCAGAATCGGGTTAAATTACACGTGTTCAGTAGTAAAAAATCCTGATAGGCAACCGATAAGTTTAACGAGGAAAATGAATAAATCGATGATAAAACCCGTAAAGATAAAAATTTTGTGCACTATAGCAAGGTATTATACTCATACACCTTTGTATGAAGTATTACTTACCAATTATAGTTATTTACCATGAATTTGTTTGGATTAAATTACACATGATTTATAGTGATAAAAATCCTGATAGGAACCGATAAGTTTAATGAGGAAAATGAATAGGTCGATGATAAAAACCGTAACGATAAAAAATTTTGTGCACTATAGCAAGGTATTATACTGATGCACCTTTATATGAAGTATTACTTACGAATTACAGTTCTTAGCGATGAATTTGTCTGCATTAAATTATATGTGTTTAATAGTAAAGAATATCAGCTTTTGTACCGATAAATTTAATGAGGAAAATGAATAAGTTCATGATAAAACCCGTCAAGATACGAACTTTTGTATAGTATAGCAACGTATTATACTTATGTGAAGAAATAATTTTCTAAAATATCACAAAGGTTTTCTGCGATCTGATTGGTCGAAAGAGCGTGCATGAAATCCTAGGGCAAAACATGGCTCCGAAAACCGGGAAAAACCGCAAGCTTCAAAAAGTTTGATCTATGATAAAATACAGAATTAATAACTTTTTGATAACAATCCAGTAAATATCTCAATAATGGCTACGATTTACAAAACAAAATTTAGCTCAAGATGTTTATATTTATTGAAAAGCGTGGTGAATGAGTTATTGGTTGTGTAACATGCGAAATAAAAACACAGAATGAAAGACAATTATAGGCTACGTCGCTGTTTCAAGGTAAACCTAAAATTTAAATAACAGTAACTGCATTAATTTGCTAAAGAACTATTGTGGCACTTATATTACAGACGTTCTTGTATATGTCCTTCTTTATTCGACAATATCTATCTTGTTGTGGGATTCTCTTTGCTTGGTTTATGAATTGAAATTGAATTTTAAATTGTGAATTCATGAATTGAACATCAAAATTTGTTTTATTTTAGAAAAGGGTTACCACATGCTTGCAAATGTTTGTATTCATATTTACTAAACTCGAAAATGTTGGGAGACACTCGGGAAGCTAAAAATCACTCGCTCGGAGCTTGTGATTTTTTAGCGCTTCACTCGTGTCTCCCAACATTTTCTCGTTTAGTAAATATGAATACAAAGATGGCAAGTATGTGGTAACCCTTTAATAACGATTATGGTTATATTGTGATGGTTAATTATTTTAAACATAAACTTATTTCTGGGATTGTGAAACTTTCCAATCTAATCCCTACTGTTTCACACGTTAATTATATTTGTTACAAACTTTGTAGATTCAGTATAATTGATAAGAACATATTCATAAAGTAGAATTCATATTTAATTCGATGAATCAATGTAAATTCTCAATTAACTATGTTTTCGAGTTGATGCTATAATAATCCGCATTAACTTAATATTATTTCACGCATTTTGAAAAAAAATCGCATTGTTACGATATTTTTCCGCTTTTCTCTATAAAACATTTTTCCAACGCGGCGGATATTTCAGCGCTAAACTTTTCTTCATTAAACTTTTCTCCATAAAGACAAACTTCGAACACGTGAGCATGGTTTAATGAATAATTTTATTGAGGGTCATTCCATGGGGAATTTGCAGTTTCTCCCTGCATCCTCTTAGAATTTATTAAAAAATATATATGCATGTAGATCTCGATAAGCTGAATTTAGAAATGTAATTTATATTCACACTTTGCAACAGTTTCGCATTTATGGCACCTTTAAGCACTTATATCCTTTCCATTTCTCGTTGGAATTCAATGAATTAAAACATATGCAATAGAGCAACAAATTATCTTACCAAATATATAACTTACAACCAATCAGTTACACATTTACTGCCATTAAAATCGATTTAAAAACCTCAAAAACATGTAGCTAAAAAGGTTCTATTTAGAGTTTTTTCGATTCAGACAATGACTCCATTAGTTGTGAATTCATGCGAGAAATCTTAGAACGGCGTCTGAACCTTTTCATGTAGTCGAGATCTGAAAATAATCTGAAGGAGTTCTCAACAGGAATACGATTGGCACATGTACACAGCGGCGTATGAACCAGGTCTGAAAAATGGGGCTTCTGCAGTGAAAATCGCTTTTTAAGAGCTTTCTCGAAATTTATAACTTGCAGATCAGAGTTCTGTTGAACAATCTACTGCTGTTGATGAAGTTCTGTTTTAGCAAAGGAAGAAGCAGTAATCAACATGTGACTATGAGTCATGTGGCAGTCGAGACTGATTAGAATGATAGGCATTTACTAGGTGTGTTTTCCTTTTATTTTGATGTTGTCAAAACCATTAACATGGTTGGAACCTTTATTATTGTTTACCTCTGTTATTCAAATTACCCACTGAACCAGACGACTCAAATTTCTAGTTGTAAGTTACTTACTGTAACTGTGAGTTGATGTCTAAGCTATTGGATCTCATAATTGGATTGAATTTTATTTGCTTGTTTATATTGTAGGAAAAAACAGTTTATGTAATGCATTGATTAACTGCAAAGAAGAGAACATAGATGTTAAATGTAGGACCGAAGGAATCGATCTTCGCAAATGGAAAGTTAGACCTGAAATAGATGGTTTGGAAGGTTTAATTGTTGATTGTGCAGGTCAGAGAAAGTACATGATCACGCACTCCTTCTTCATATCACAAGGTGAGTAGACAGAGACTGGGAGGAGATGGATAATGCCGTAATCAAATCTTCATTTTTCATATTTGTTGTATCTCTAATATATTGTCATAGCATCACAAAGAGGTCTATTGTATTCTGCATTCATGTAAATGAGTATGCCGCGCAGGAATATGTGAGCGTTGTGAGAGACAGATTTAGTTGTAGTGAATACAACCTTTTGCTACGTTGTATGGTTGTCTGATTGTTTGTGATTATTATGTCACAGCATCTGTACCGTATATTATTGTTTTATTCCTGTAATAGATACCAATAATTAATCATGGACAGAATAAAATACCAGATTGCAAATGTTTTCAATTGAAACTGTTGAGATCGTAATTCGTATCTTATTGATACGTTGCAAAACCCAGGTCTTTCTGTCGTCTAAACATAGATTTATGGAAAACTTGGCTTTACAAAAGCCCACTTTCATTTCACGGCGATACGGCATAAAAATATTGGCAACCTCTTGGCTCTGTTTTAGGATAAAATACTATAGTTTAGTAAAACTATTCAATGAATCTGTACTTCCCAGATATAATCGTGAATAACATGTATTCAAAATGTATTATTTACAAAAGCAGTGTCAATTCACATGGAATTTAATTAGATCTGAATAACAAAAGTTATTTTGAATGATTTAAATAAAAAAAACACATCGATTTAAAGCTACAGAATCGAAGAAGTATAAAAATCCAATTTCAACGAAAAACGGACAAGAAATAATGGAGTTACAGCGTTTTATTTAGACAAAATAGATAAATATATACTTGTGTAAACTGATACCCAATCTAAACTTTTCGAAAGTGAACTTTTGAGAGACTTTTGGAAACCCGGGTTTTTCCTCTCGTGTAAACTTAGCCTTAAATGGTATGGTGAACAATTAGGGTGCGTGTTAGAAGCCAACTAGAAACTAAAAACTAGTAGCTTGATCCATTTCAATGAAATCACTGCTTTTCATAATTTATTGTGCAGGACTTGCCACAACATATAATCAACAATGCTCCTTTCATTATCACCGACAATCGCAGCTTTTTCTAGTTTGACGCATTTTGATTGAATTTCACTGTTAATTGGAAAAGTCCTGTAATTATACTGAATATCGGTGGGTCTAAACAGCGGAAGCGCGGAAAAACGCGAAAATAATTGTCTTAAACTGGCGGCTTTTTAGGGATTGCAGAATCTTCACGCTCTGCGATAGTCTTTCTATACCTTTAAATCTTCTACTGATTAATACACTATGGCAGTTGTTGCTTGCATGCTAGTTTATACAATATAGTGTATTAGTGTTTAAAATTTCAATTGTGATCGTTGGTTTAACATATTTGTCTTCTCAGCATAGAATGATCAGAAGATACTTAGATTGGATCCTCGTTCATCGGATGGCGTCTAATAGATATCAACTGCATTCAAATTTAAAGTTTGGTGACATTCTCTATATTTTTTTTCAATTATGTACTTAATATTCAGCTACCAATTTATTTCACACAAATAGTCCTGTCCCTTCCAATTGACATTTTGTTTCAAGTAATCCATAGTAATCCATAGCAAGTATTAGTAAAGGTGAAAGTTAACACGTGGCTGTTAAGGTGGCAGTACGGTTAAACAACTATCAAGCTTGTTATTTTTCGCTCATCTTGGTCTGTTATACATGTATATCTGAAAAATCGATGTGGATCATATCACTTTAAAAATAAACTTTGGAACTTACTCGAACCATGAACTTGAATTTGAATTGAGGCTCACTTTGATTTCATTTCCTTCTCTTCAATTAGCAGTGTTATAGTAGTGCCACCTGAACATCCTCGTGTTAGCACTCAACTTCACTATTACAGGATTACTTGAAACAAAAATATCAATCAGAAAGGACAGTTGAATATTAAGTACATAATTTAGATTAAAGCTATAGAACGTCATACAATCGTATTTATGCAATAATTTAACTTTCATTGTTTTCTCTTTGCTAAATTACTCTTTGATTTTTGTTGCGGTTGAAATCTATTAGACGCGATCTAATGAACGGTGATTTTGATCTAAGTTCAGGTTCTGATCATTCTACGCTGAAAAGACAAATATGTTAAATCAACGATAATTGAAATATTAAAGGCTATAATTTTTTGTAAACTAGCATGCAAGCAATAATCGTAATAGAGTATTAATCAATAGAAGAATTGGTAGGTATACACAGGCTATCAAAGGGTGTGACAATAGAATCACCGCAAGATGCCGCGAGTGAAGTTTCTGCAATCCCTAAAAAGCCGCCAGTTTGAAACAATGATTTCCGCGTTTTTCCGCACTTCAGCTGTTTAGACCCACCGTACTGATTATCCCCAGCTATTATTCTCAAATGTTCAAAATTTCAGCATAAAATTATTTTTTATTTTTTAAAAAATTAGTTTAGTTTGGTATTATTTATAAAATCCCGGTTTATGCAAAGAAATCGTATTTAGTTGTTAGTTGCTTGCTGGCTGGATTCTCACACCCACCCGAGAGAATTATTAATGCAGTCATCATATTCATTTTGTATCCATTCATCTTTCACAGTTATCATTGCTTAGCTATCATTGATGGTAATGTATCTTACTATGTATATATAGTGTCGTGAGACCGTATTAGCTACAAAATATCTTAAATTATAAACTCTAAATATGGAAATTCCCATTTAAATTACCTGATATGTAGGCCTACATTTAAATTTATAATGATTGGACAAATACTTGAAGTAACTGAACACGCAACTACAATATAAATACACACGACAACATAATTTATTAATCAAACCACAATTACTGAGAGATTAATAATAACAAGAATCAAAACTAAACTTTATTCTTTGTTTTCAACTCATTCTAATTCAACCTTTAAATTGACAATGCAATCAATTACATACAATGGTAGACTTCTATCATTTGAAAAATAATCAACGTAAATCCATCAATCAAGCAAACAGTTCCATTAATCGACGATAATAACTAAGTAAAAGATTGCAGGCATAAATTTCAATAATGTCTGAATGTCTTTAGGTCGATTATCCAAACACCAGATCGCTGAATAGTTGCTGCTATATTCACTAAACCTAAAATCAATCGCTCAAAACAATGTATTTCCACTTGGTACACTCATTTACATGAACGCAAAATACAATTGATCTCGTTTAAAAATTTTCTGCAAATTTCTTTCTATTTTTTTTGTAAATCTGACGTGAACTGGATTAACGATAATCCTGGTGGTCCTATAATCCAGATTTACTCAGAGATTACAAATGTAGTTCTTTACTCTGAGTTTCTCTTAAGAATGTTCTTTAGACGGTTTATTCATAATGAAAATTATACGTATCCCATCACAATTATACACATCATACTGATAGCGTTTTTATTGTTTAATTATTGAATGTCTCTTGAATTTTTTAGTCTATTTATAATCTATTATGTTTCCGCACATCAAAGAAAAGAAAATTGATAATTCTCTTTTTTTTTAATGGGGTCACCTTGCTATTTCCCAGCTTTAGGCATTCCCTCTGACCATACCTTGATCATAGCTAAAATTGTGATTTTAATTCCTTGAAACCATTTTGAACATAAAGGGTAGTATATTTTGTTCAGAACATCTAACATAACAAATCTGAATTTTAAATAGAAGTATGATGTCTCCAGCTTAGTTTTTCAACTATATGGCTAGAAGTGACAAACATACCATAAAACAAATAAATTCACGATTTTGTTCAAAATAAATTTATGGATCCAAGAAATATATACTGTTCTATTCAATAGGTGACTGTAATAATCAGATTGTCAGATTGAATTGTGGAATGAAGCCTCTATATGCAGAGCTCCAAACCTTTTTTGACAAAATATAAGGAGATTTCTGTGAAAGCACCCTGGCCATTTTAAAATAACCTTAATAACATTAAGGATAAAAGCCTGACAAAGTCACGTTTGCACGTTTTTGCTTACAATTTTATGAAGGTACAATTATTACAATGTTTTTATGCTGTTTTTTTTTCATCATTTCAGAGCCGAAAAGCGTATGTTAATAAACAAAATATGATATAAACTTGCCAATTTATTGATTATTCAGAATAATGAACATAATATCAAATAAGCGGAAGGATTTTGCCGAAATCGGGAGAGTAGGCTTGAAATAGGAAGACTCCCGAGGGAATCGCGAGGGTTGAGAGCTTTGTATATGGGAGCCGCGTTTACAATCTAGAGGAATTAAGCAGGTACTAAAGACAGTTTGCCTTGACATATGTAAGGTGATGCTATAGAAGATCATTTATGGTCATTTAGACAGGTGATTTCTTTAGCAGAATCGGCTGTAGTTATGCGTCAATTGCTTGTGTTCAGATTAACTATATGTAAGATTCATAGCAGTACCATGATCTGCTCACAATCATATTCAAAGGCATCTGTCTTATAATATGTTAAATTAATTTCAAGGTTGTCTATTTCTTCTTGTATTGGATCTCTACAAATACGAATTAAAGCCTGAATACTACCGAGAGAATGTTGGCAACTGGATGAGTGTAATATTGGCTCATGCACCAGATGCTACCATTCTCATTGTACCAACTCATTTGGATTTATGTAAAGATAAGGTTTCAATTAACGAGAAGTGTAAGCATGTGATGCAAAATGTGTGGAAAGATATTGATAAAAGAGAAAAGGATTTAGAAACAAGTCGCCTTGACAATACCCAACGTGATGATCAATCTTCCCGTGTAACTAATGTATCTGTTAAATGGAAAAAACATATTAGTTCAGCACTACAACTTGGTAATGAGGTGAGTTGCAAAGACAAGACCACAATTTTTTCTAATGAGAATTGTGAGGCATATGTTGTATCTACATACCAGGCTATCATGCTTCTTTTCAGTAACAGAAATGGCAATCAAGCAATGATTTGTATGATTATTTATTTGAATGTCAAGCAGCATTATTAAACCAATCACAGAACATAACATATCTTTTAAAAGTTGAAGTAACTTGGATACAATGTAATAAAGTAATACAAGAAGGTGATAAATTATGACGCATTTCCTGGAAAAGCACGCAGCGCACACACACTGACTATGTAAATTGACTACAGTATGTTTATACCAATAGAATCAAGGATAAAACTGGGGGTACTATTTTTACCTTTTCTAAGATATCTTTTCAGAAAAGTATTTATATCTCAAGATGTGTCAAAACATGTCATCTTGGTATAAATTTACCAATTGTACCCACTTGAACCAACCACAATACCTTTTAATTATGTTTCAGTTAATGGTGTCTTCGGATTCAACTACAACTGTCTCAATCAAAATGATCCCAGTTTCTTCATTTGGTAAACTTGATGGTATTAGTGAACTTATAAAAGTCCTTACCAATTCAGATGTGATGCCACTGGTCGGGAGAGAAGTACCAACCGTTTACGCAGATCTAGAAGAGTATTGTGTCAATCAAAGAACGACTACCCCGGTTATCGAATTAGAAGTTTTTATTGAAACAGTCAAAGTCAAATTTGGTATGACTAAAGAAATAAGTATAATCTCAGCTTTACAATACTTTGATACAATCGGATCTGTGTTGTACTTCAGCTATGGGAAAGAATTAAATCGTTTTGTCTTTTTGGATCCAGAATGGTTTATTATTGTTTTGAAGAAATTGTTTAACCACAACGCTGATAATGTTATTGAATTTAAAGATGAATATGTTGATCTGTATGATTTAGCATTCGATGATTTTATGCAACTCAAGGAAGAGCTACTAAAGAATGGAAGGCTAAGCATACAACTTCTGAGGTACTGATATTTCTGATACGTAATGAGCATGATAGTAGATATTCAGTGTCACATAATGACCTTATGTTTTTGATTTTACAGTTATTCCTTGTCGATATATATTCTTGCTTCATATTTCAATGGAATAGTTTCATTTTTATTAATCAAAGTATGAACATCATCAATGAAGTTCACAATTCACGTTGACCAGTTATGTTGGAAGAGGGTTGTGAAAGTTGATCGCCTGTTTTAAATATTGTTCAAGTGTCCTGTTTTTATTGTAAACACATATGAGAGGCTGATAGTATATTAAGAGCTTTCAATCTTGTTTCCAAAATGATTCAATGGAAGATCAAATGAGGGAATTATTTGTTTGCTTCTGTCAGACTGAGCATAATGAAATTTCAAAATTAGAAGCATAATAAATGAATTTGATAATCTGAAGAAAGTAAACAACATAGAATCCAAAACCTGATTTGAATAAAAAGAAAATGAATCTTGACCTACTAACTTTTAAAAGATGAACAGCCTTAACACCTGCTACCCGTCTGACTCTTAATAACTCAACACTATTTCACTTATTACAGAACTTTCATGAGCTTTCAGATTGAAGAACCTGCTTTAGAATCTAGACTCTAAAATGGAAGTTCTGCTTTCTGTTATACGTAACTTACAAGTTACAATTACATTTTGAATGAATGCAGGAAGGAAGGATATATTTAACATGGAGTGCATACCATAATAGATTGATGATGGTTGTCATAATTTATTTTGATATTAATTCTGATATCTGATTGACATTTCGTATTGTGCATTGCAGATGTATTTGGTCAGATGTAGACTATGTTAGAAATAATGATGACATGATTAACTTCCTGATTGACATCCTTTGTCATTTCAATCTTGTAATTAATCTTGGAAAGCAAGAGGATTTATCTGGTAATGCCTCATTGATTCTACTTGTTCCTTGGTTCTTTAAACAAGCACCAGAAGATGTTTTACTTGAACTGAATTGGCCAGAAATTAAAGATGAGTATTCGGTAAGTAACATACCACTCAGAACTCTGCCCAGTTGATACTTTCTTAGATAATAGATATAATATTCTAAAACACAGTGTTGTAAATAATCGTTACTAAAGTAACGCGTTACTCGTTACTTTTGGAGTAATTTTGGGAGTAATTAGTTACTTTTTTGAGAAAAGTAATAAGTAATCTAATTGATTACTTTTTGAAGTAACGAGTGTTACTTTTCAAATTACTTTTATGATTACAAAATAGTTGCTTTGTTGTCTTGTGATAATTTTCAAAGGCGTCACTAAGTTCCGCTTTTTGCGATGCAATCTCACATTATTTGCAGCTTTCATGAGAGCTATTCAAACCAGGTGAATTGTGTGATATATGACCAATAATCCCTATCCCATAACCTATTCTTCTCTGTTCTGACATTGTTCTGTTGATCAATAGATTAAATAGCTTTTCACTTTTTATTTGAGTGAGTTTCAAATATTGAAAAGATGATGTAAAATTTATGGTTAATTATGAATAGATTGATCCGACAAAAATAAACCATTTTGATAAATCAAATGAAACCATTTATTTGGCAACTTTATTAAAAAGTTTTCAACGTCAATTTATCTTCTGCTGCAGTCACCAGTATTAAATTAATATTATTAAATCGATCGTTCCCCTTCGTAAAAAACAAGATGGCCGCCATGATTGTCAAAACGAGACATGTCATTATCGAAAGGGAGGCAATATCTTTTGTTTCACAAGTTACAGTAATAATGAAGTGATTAGTAATTACTTTTTTTGGGAAAGTAATTAGTAATTGTAATCAATTACTTTTAGACTGAAGTAATTATAGTAATGTAATTAGTTACTTTTGAGGAAAATTAATTTGTAATGTAATTTATTACTTTTCAAAAGTATTTCTCACATCACTGCAACTATCACAATGGTTTTCTGCGATCTGATCGGTCAAAAGAGGTGAACAAGAAAAGGTTGGGAGACACTCAGGAAGCTAAAAGTCACTCGCTCAGAGCTCAACGTTTAGTTAATATGAATACAAACATTTGCAAGTGTGTAGTAACCCTTTATTAATGACTGCTATAATGTGAAGATATAATAGTCAATAGTATGATTGTTGATGCTGTTACCCTTGCCCTTAATTGATAATTAATTAATACATGATTTTTGATCAAATTGCATCTGGGATCTTAGGCTGTGATCGATCTCCAACGTTTTTTGGAAAATTGTTAGTATATATGTCTATCAACGTGTAAGTTTCATAACTGGTGGCCACGTATCTTTCAAACATGACCTGAAAATGTGTTGTTATTTCACAATGTTTACATATTCAATTATACCATGTTTACGTAACTTTTTGTTTTCGCATTTGTTTTCAGGTTGAAATAATCTCTCAGTTTAAATCCATCGTTTCTCCATTCCCTGTTGGCTCTTTTGAGCGTTTCATTCCTACAGTTTATCATGAGTTCGATCATTCTGTTGCTTGGCAAGATACTTTCCTTGGAATTGGAGCCAACTGCAAAGTGTGTTGTACAATGGAAAGTGATGGGCGTTGTGGCAAACTAATCTTAAGAGGAAGATGTCTCCTGGAAGATATTGATGACCTGTGGAAGTCATTAATACGAATCTTCAAGGTTCAATTTTTAGGATTATTATTTCAATATTCTACATATAATAATAATAGCCATCTTATTCAATACTTATCCATCCATTTCGATTACTTTAAATTGCAGATGATTTTTTTGTGTGTCTACCTGGTCTTGGTTGCATTAAACGACAATCATTATGCTCAAGTTGTGTTAAAAAATCCATTGTTGATCCATACAAATTCAATATCTCATCTTGGCATGATTATAAATGCAAGACAAGTACGTTATTATGTGGGAAAGAAAATTCACCGATACCAATCAATTTGATACTACCACCAAAAGGTAAAACAACGTGGACATGTATGTCAGAAACTAATTTTTAACCTTTAGTAATCATACCTTGTTTGCTAGTGTATTGTTCTATTGTATTTCGTTCTTTTCTTCTGGTGATGTTGAGATTATATTAAAGCAAAAACAGAACAGATACTTTAATGAATATAATTACAGTTCTGTATTCTTAATATCCCCCCTCTGGTATGGATGAAAAGCATGACATTAAGCGAGGTGGGGTATTAAGCGAGGTAGGAATATGATAGTTGATATGGAGAATTAAAACTAGAGATCAGTTTCATGTGGGGATATTAAGCAACTAGGTGGGACATTAAAAGAGAGGATATTAACCGAGTTTCACTGAATATATATTAATGCTTTACAAGGTGTAATGATTACAGTAGTCATTTATTGCTGTTTTTCAGATCTGTTTGAACAGTGCCAAGTTGGAAAAGAGTTAGACTTTCTACCATCAATTTCTAATGGTATGGTATTTTAGGAATCAAATTTATAGATAGTACTGTAACAACATTTCAGTTGCGCCATGCGTCAATTTTCAAGTTTAACAAAATTTAATTTTATACCTATTTATATGTTTAATTTAACAATTCACATAACATATAAATTGATTTATATCGCCTTTTGATACACAGACAACGGATTTGGTTAGAAGTATTTTCCTATTTATTCATGTCACTGATAATATTGTTTGATAATTGTTAATTATCATACCTGTATGTAAATGGTAACCCCTATACAACACTCACTTAGTTGCACTAACTGCACAGGCCTACTGGAGGTCTGCAAATCCAAGTCCTGTCCGATTGGATTTTTGGCGGATTCGGAATCTTTTTTTTACTTCGGATCGGACCGTTCTACTCCTTGAGAAGTTTGGATCGGATTTTGTTATTGTTTGATAATCATGACTTAATATTTATTTATCAAATAAATTTATGGTTCATCGTTCATAAAATTCATTCTACTTCATTCAATCACATCAATCAATCAATTTATGAAACCGACTGTTACTTGTTTATCGTGAGCAGCTACATATTCACAGCTGATTTATGAACACACTTTGTACTTTTCACATCCTGAAAATTTCACAGGTCGGATTCAGATTATGTCGGATCGGATTTTTTCAACAGAAACAGCAGTCTGATCAGATTGTATTCGGATTAAGATTTGTGCCTAGATTTGGATTACTAATGCCCTATCTGATCCGATGCAGACCTCTAATGCCTACAATCACCAGTGGTCCCTTTGGTGGCGATATCTCTAATAGGATATGTTATAAAAAAAATAGATCCTAGATAAAGAGGTCATATGTCAGCAGTGGTCCATGAAGCAATGTCTCTAGTGAGATATGTCATACAATCAACCCTTTGTATAGAGGTCACCTGTTCAAATCGGTCAATTGCTACATATATATATCTCATCTGGTTCACATATCTCTGTATACAGATTAAAAATATTTTTTATTTTCGTTACAGGCAAAGTTGATTTACGTATGCTTGATGAAATCTCTCAACTAGTTGGTCCAGTACCACATGCTCTTGGTCGCTGCCTGGGTCTGCCTCATCATACAACACTAAACATCTGTTATGATCATAGACATGAAGCAGTTACAGAACAGAACTACGCTATGCTTACTACATGGATTGAACATGTTGGCGATAAAGCAACTGTAATTGAATTATATAAATGTATTCTGTCTATGAAACCGAAACAGAAAGAAGTTTTGAATTTCATTCGTGAATACCAAACGGAATGAAAATAAGAGAGATAAAGACAATAGACATGAAGCAGTTACAGAACAGAACTACGCTATGCTTACTACATGGATTGAACATGTTGGCAATAAAGCAACTGTAATTGAATTATATAAATGTATTCTGTCTATGAAACCGAAACAGAAAGAAGTTTTGAATTTCATTCGTGAATACCAAACGGAATGAAAATAAGAGAGATAAAGACAATAGACATGAAGCAGTTACAGAACAGAACTACGCTATGCTTACTACATGGATTGAACATGTTGGCAATAAAGAAACTGTAATGGAAGTATATAAATGTATTCTGTCTATGAAACCGAAACAGAAAGAAGTTTTGAATTTCATTCGTGAATACCAAACGGAATGAAAATAAGAGAGATAAAGACAATAGACATGAAGCAGTTACAGAACAGAACTACGCTATGCTTACTACATGGATTGAACATGTTGGCAATAAAGCAACTGTAATGGAAGTATATAAATGTATTCTGTCTATGAAACCGAAACAGAAAGAAGTTTTGAATTTCATTCGTGAATACCAAACGGAATGAAAATAAGAGAGATAAAGACAATAGACATGAAGCAGTTACAGAACAGAACTACGCTATGCTTACTACATGGATTGAACATGTTGGCGATAAAGCAACTGTAATTGAATTATATAAATGTATTCTGTCTATGAAACCGAAACAGAAAGAAGTTTTGAATTTCATTCGTGAATACCAAACGGAATGAAAATAAGAGAGATAAAGACAATAGACATGAAGCAGTTACAGAACAGAACTACGCTATGCTTACTACATGGATTGAACATGTTGGCAATAAAGCAACTGTAATGGAAGTATATAAATGTATTCTGTCTATGAAACCGAAACAGAAAGAAGTTTTGAATTTCATTCGTGAATACCAAACGGAATGAAAATAAGAGAGATAAAGACAATAGACATGAAGCAGTTACAGAACAGAACTACGCTATGCTTACTACATGGATTGAACATGTTGGCAATAAAGCAACTGTAATTGAATTATATAAATGTATTCTGTCTATGAAACCGAAACAGAGAGAGGTTTTGAATTTCATTTGTGAGTACCAAACATAATTTACACCAAATGTATTGGAATCGAGACATTTTTGTATCCATCAAATAATTATTTTTAAACTTTTATAAATCTATAGACTTTTATTTTTTAAAGCATAGCACATCTAGTGGTTATAATCACATTTTTCGATTTTAATTTTAAGCTTTGAAGATCTTTAGTTTTCACTTTTCAGAAACACACTGGACTGTTCTTTTCCAATTATTGACTTTCAAGATTCTGAAATAGGACAATTTATATGTATGGTTTTTTTAGCTAGATGCCTTGGTATGGAAGTTGAAGGTGTTAGAAGCGGATCTAATCTGAATGAATTTCGAATTGAATTCCAGATTTCGGATTGGGTTGATGCCACCCGTCGATTTTAAAAACTTCAACAATTCAACAAATACTTTACTCAGTTTTTCGTTCAGTTAAAAGTTGTTTCGAATCGAGGATGCAGTTGTTATTCGTACTACAGTAAAAACCTGTAAATAAAGGTCACCTTATATAGCAGCCACCCTTCTACATTTGTCACTTTATAATAACGTTACAAATGTTAATTCTATAGAACTTACTTAACCTCTGTTGAAAGAAAGGTCACCTCCCTTTAGTGGTCAATATTCTCATTACAGTGGTCTGTATTACAACCATCATATCATTATTAACCTGTATATAAAGGTCACCTTACAAAGCAGCCACCCTTCTATATTGGTCACTTTATAATAACGTTACAAATGTTAATTCTATTGAACTTACTTAACCTCTATTGAAAGTTAGGTCACCTCCCTTTAGTGGTCAATATTCTCATTACAGTGGTCTGTATTACAACCATCATATCATTATTAACCTGTATATTAAGGTCACCTTATGTAGCAGCCACCCTTCTACATTTGTCACTTTATAATAACGTTACAAATGTTAATTCTATTGAACTTACTTAACCTCTATAGAAAGAAAGGTCACCTCCCTTTAGTGAACAATATTTTCATTACAGTGGTCTGTATTACAACCATCATATCATTATTAACCTGTATATAAAGGTCACCTTATAAAGCAGCCACCCTTCTACATTTGTCACTTTATAATAACGTTACAAATGTTAATTTTATTGAACTTACTTAACCTCTATAGAAAGAAAGGTCACCTCCCTTTAGTGGTCAATATTTTCATTACAGTGGTCTGTATTACAACCATCATATCATTATTAACCTGTATATAAAGGTCACCTTATAAAGCAGCCACCCTTCTACATTTGTCACTTTATAATAACGTTACAAATGTTAATTCTATTGAGCTTACTTAACCTCTATAGAAAGAAAGGTCACCTCCCTTTAGTGGTCAATATTCTCATTACAGTGGTCTGTATTACAACCATATCATTATTAACCTGTATATAAAGGTCACCTTATATAGCAGCCACCCTTCTACATTTGTCACTTTGTGATACCGTTACAAATGTTTATTCTATTGAACTTACTTAACTTCTATTAAAAGAAGTGTCACCTCCCTTTAGTGGTCAATTATCTCATTACAGTGGTCTGTATTACAACCATCATATCATTATTAACCTGTATATAAAGGTCACCTTATGTAGCAGCCACCCTTCTACATTTGTCACTTTATAATAACGTTACAAATGTTAATTTTATTGAACTTACTTAACCTCTATAGAAAGAAAGGTCACCTCCCTTTAGTGGTCAATATTTTCATTACAGTGGTCTGTATTACAACCATCATATCATTATTAACCTGTATATAAAGGTCACCTTATAAAGCAGCCACCCTTCTACATTTGTCACTTTATAATAACGTTACAAATGTTAATTCTATTGAGCTTACTTAACCTCTATAGAAAGAAAGGTCACCTCCCTTTAGTGAACAATATTTTCATTACAGTTGTCTGTATTACAACCATCATATCATTATTAACCTGTATATAAAGGTCACCTTATAAAGCAGCCACCCTTCTACATTTGTCACTTTATAATAACGTTACAAATGTTAATTCTATTGAACTTACTTAACCTCTATAGAAAGAAAGGTCACCTCCCTTTAGTGGTCAATATTCTCATTTCAGTGGTCTGTATTACAACCATCATATCATTATTAACCTGTATATAAAGGTCACCTTATGTAGCAGCCACCCTTCTACATTTGTCACTTTGTAATAACGTTACAAATATTAATTCTATTGAACTTACTTAACCTCTATTGAAAGAAAGGTCACCTCCCTTTAGTGGTCAATATTCTCATTACAGTGGTCTGAATTACACTAACCATCATATAATTATTTTTTAAACATTTATAAAATTATCATAGATCTTTACTTTTCAAATCATAATACATCTATCTGTTCTAATTATGGTCTCCGTTGCTGTCTATGTTACGCCTTCACGGCGATATAATTATGACTTGGCATTTGTAAATCATCTTAAGATGGGCGTCTTTACAGCCGCAAACAATGAAACTCTCATATTGGTAGAGTATATACCCGTATTTCATGTTTGGAAATGGGGATCTGTATTTCTTTTGGATGATGTCTGTAAGTTGAAGGAAATCGAAAGCTCCCTAGTAGCAGTTCTGCTTGCATGATGATGCCGTAATTATGGCTTCAAATCACAAAATATATCCTGGGGGTGCGACACCCTTGCAATAAAGATTTCGGTGAAAATAGTTGTGTAATTCGTGGAAGGCTACAAATTAATCCATTGAGGAGCACATAGTTACAGCCGTGAATGCAGGTCTAGTGTTTAACCAAGTCTACATTTTGACAGTGAGTCTACAAGCTTAGAAAAGATGCATTACATCAGAAACGGTATCCTGTGAACACATAAATAAACTGGGCATCTGAACTACGTCATTGGCTTTCGATATGATATTATATATGTTGTCGTTGTGACTGGAAAATAAAAGACACATCACATTATATGAAGTGCAACTTATTCAAAGGTAAGAATGTTTACATTTATACGTAGAATAGCTACTTTCTATACATATAATTAATAATTATACACTAACAATACACTGCACATAATACACTTTTTTCTATTTGATACTTTTTCTTAATTTTCGACATTTTACAAAATTGGGAAAAGTCAAATAAATTTATTTCATACTTGAGTTGAATTTTTTTTTACTTGAAAAACTTCAAGTTACAGTAACAAAATGTGTAGTCTTTGACTCCTCTATTTATATTTACAGCTCTGTCAACAGACATTGAGCCCTGTTTTACTGCTATTGGATAATATTTATTATTATTATAACAATAATAATAATAATAATAATAATAATAATAATAATAATAATAATAATAATAATAATAATAATAATAATAATAATAATAATAATAATAATAATAATAATAATAATAATAATAATAATAATAATAATAATAATAATAATAATAATAATAATAATAATAATAATAATAATAATAATAATAATAATAATAATAATAATAATAATAATAATAATAATAATAATAATAATAATAATAATAATAATAATAATAATAATAATAATAATAATAATAATAATAATAATAATAATAATAATAATAATAATAATAATAATAATAATTAATTTTTTTTTTTTTTTAATTTACAAAATGTAAATCGCTGCCACCATATCGGTGACGGCGCTTTCGATGAGAAACTTCCTTTCGCTTTCCATGATCGTAGTATCATGGAAGAATCTAATAATAAATGGACAAAAGCATAAATAAATAAATGAATAATTGTAATTATATTTCCTTCTGAAATATAAAACAGAAATCATATATTCATTATGATGTGTTATCGGCCATTCGAACACTCCCAGATCAATAATATTATTTTACAACAATCCCTGAACAATCTATCGGGTCGGGCATCTATCAAACTTACAATCAACTTCTCGGCTAATTAGAAGCACTACACCTCTTGCGTATATGACACTCGAGGACATCTGTCCTCGCGAATCAAATAGATTTATAAGCTTAAATATATAGAATAATGATATTATCTTTAATATTAACGTTAGAGATTTAATAAATTTAGCTACATCTACAAAAAATCTTACATTACGATGAGCTTCTCATCATTGAATTGTGTGAGAATTCTTGAAATGAGAATGAAGTAATTTTTAAAGTATGAGAGATAGCATCGTGAGTAAATAGACCTACCTAGTAAATCTAACAAATAATATAAGGCTAGCATACATACATCTCCCTAATGATCGCCGATCTTATGGTATCATTATCTTCTACACCAATGACACCAATCGCTTCTTGTTTAATAGGTCTATCCATACTGTTCATCGATTAATTATATGAAACGGCGGTAACAAATTTATAGGCAAATTGAATGTGTAACTAGAGCTTTAATACTATGCAGATACTAATAGCATTTTGACATTTCAATATACTGTTAATTAATCAAACAGTTGTTAGTATTTCTATTCTACTTCAAATGAGGTTTGATTAGAGTGTAGACTAAGAAAACGAAATCATCATTTCAATTTCAAGTATCCCCTTTCTATGTAACGAGACATGGGATTATTAGCAAGACTAATCCTCCACTAGCTTGAACACACAATCATATTAGCAGTTTTAAAGAAGTAATTCTAGTGACAATCAGGATTCGTGAGGAAAGGCGAATGGGTATAGGGAAGAAAAATACAATAAATGTTATTCCATAGGATATATATATTATTCAATGAAAAATAGTAACATTCATAATCTACTATCATACTGTTAATTTTATTTCCATTTTTATTTTATTTTTTATTTTATATCACCATCAATAAACCACTAATCTTATGTAATTATTTTTAAACATATGCATATCTATACAACCATCCAAGATTAACAGCAATATGAGTGTATAACCGCAATTATTATAACCTATTAATTTGTTTGATCAGTAAGCGATCTGACTGTCTGTTAGAGAATATACATGGAATCTTCTTGACGTGTTCGTTCGAAATTCGGAAAATGCGCATGTATAAATTTTCGAACTAAGTTATCATAATATTTCTGATTACTAGAATCGAACAATTCAACAATATCTTTCAATCTTTTGTTTCTACATAATATATATATACGCATAGAAAATACAGTAATCTCCACAAACCGCAGAAAAATCAAACTGGATTTGACAATTATCAATCATTTCTAGAACACTACCCATGCTATAGACTTTATCTTTAATACCATAATATTGCAAGTCTTTTCCATACGAATTAATAAATGTTAAAGACCATAAAATGACCAGCAGCCTTTGCATATTTTTGTCTTTGAAATCTGGACCCAGATTTCAACCACTCGTTTTCATGATACACGGTCCGCCTTTGTGTCTCCTTTGCACACACACGCGATTTTGCAAAACATTTAGTAAAACGAACATTGAAGCATTCTGCTAAGTTGTTTATCGACGAACTGGTTTGGAAAGTTGTAAGAGCAAGTAGAGGTGGACGTCGTAAGGGCTTTCGACGCTTGAATAAATGTGTACCACGAAAATCAATTCACTTGCTACTAGCGTCATACGAATTGAGGAAGGAAGACAGAGTTGAAAGCTACAACTGAACTCGACTGATTCAAAATTTTATGTTGGTGCTTACTTGATACAAGAATATTCGGGATTGAAAGAACGGGAAGAGATTTGTTAGCATTAAAAATCGAAATTTATCGCCGAAACAAAATGAAACTATAACACCAGGTGAATTCGATTTTTAATACGGATACTTTGATCATTGACTCCAAATTATGTTTGTAAACACGTAGGCTTCGTCTAAAATAGTTAGTTACATACCTATGTATGTTTTATATTGCATTGTTACCTGCAGTATTTATGCACGTAAATTGTAAAATTTAGAATCATATGAATATATTTGGTGTTGATTTGAAAGTACATTTTATACAAGTTGTTTTGATTTGCGTCAAACTTCTCAGACAGATAATCGGACTTTGGCTCCCATTCTGCTATTTATTTTTGAGCCGTATACATTTGTTGGCTATCTATAGTCATAGACTTTGCGTTTCGACAAGTAGAAATTGAGATTTATCCAAAACTGAAATTGATAAACCAGACTATTTTCTCAAGCTTTCTGTCGTGTCTTTCTGTAGCAACAGCCACGAGGACAATCCTCTGACGTGAGCGCTGACGTCACTTTCCAGAGGATTAGCCTCGTTTCTTGTCATCAAGACAACAAAACAAAGCAAAGGGTGCTGGTCATTCGAAACTCTTCAAATGATGCATGGTTTCTGTTGCTATACAATGAAATCCAATGACCACCAGACATATTCGAGTTCTGAGAATTGATCATATATACTGCTGACTCTGTGTGTTGCGGTCTCACAATTTCAAGTGCATAAACACCATGGGTGGAGTGTTTCATGTAACCATCCTGAGCTAGAATAGTTTTCAGCTCCTCAGTGTTTATGATGATAATTCTAAAAATCACACAGTATGTTACGACTTTTATCGAATCTAATTAGATTGTCAAAGTCGGCATATAATATAATAGATATTGATTCAGGTAGCGGTGCAGAGAATTCCAATGAAATGCGGAGATCTCCCGTCTGTTTTGGTTCTTGATGTCCACTCTCACAGGCAGATGGAGATATATGAAATCTGAATAGCGTATAACCAGAATCATATTCTTATTTGTTAAATGATAATGCTTCATCTTTATACAAACGACCGCTAGTAGAGAATAGAGACATATACCCGTCCAGAGTATCATTCGTCTTGAAATTAAACTTCATCGGTCTTCCTGGTGCACTTTTACCATTGACATAGGCAGCGATACTTGTTAAATCAAAGTGTTGAAAGTTGAATGGATTACTTTTGTATTCTCCAGAAAAACATTTATTCTGAACCGTTGCACAAAATATTCGTGTAGGTAATGTTCCCACCACAGTATTTTTTTTTTGCGTTCCAGTGGGGCACTGCCCCACTGCATATATTTCATCAATTACTACACAATTACAAAACATTTACAAATACGGGCTAAGCCTTTTACAAACATGAAATTAATTCTACTATATACACTATTTATATTACAGGTTTACAAAACAGGACAGATTTAGTTTTACGGACATATGTAGTAATTAGATAGGTGATAGTTGATTATAATGTGATAGTTGATTACATATATATATATATATATATTTTTTTTTTTTTGTTTCTTTTTTTTTTTTTTTTCCTAATTGGTTGATCATATATACCTAAGGTATATATTTTGTTTCAATTTTCTGATCAAGTTTGATAGTATAGAAGGATAGTCCGATAGATAGTATATTTTGGTTCTTCAGGGTTGGCGCAGAGGCCAGGGGAAGCTTTATCTGCCGTCCTCTTCCCAACTTGGTATCGACAATGTCGACAACAAGATGATCAGGGGAACGGCCAGACACATTGATAGCCTTTGGTCCCCTGACATGCATGGTGATATGAGTGTAAATAATAAATAAAATGGATTAGATCAGCGTTTGAAAATAAATTAACTAACACTAAACTAAAATTAAACTATAATTAAACTACACATCTACTTACATTCAAATTACGTTAAATCAATAAAAATATAAAATAATATGAAAATAACAGAGATATATATATATAGCATAATCAATTAATAATAATTAAAACTATTATATCTGTTTACAAGATATAACAGAGAAATAATAAGTTTGTAATTAAGAAGCGATAGAAGTAGAGCGCCGGACTCCGGCAGGGCAGTATCCGAGTACCGGAGACCGACGAACTTTGTGGTGTTTGAGTACGATTTACGGTGTATAACATGAAATTTAGAGAATACGACCTAATAACAAATAAAATCTTTGACCATAATATAAAATAGGTTGACAGGAACAGAACGATATATAATAAAGCCATATAAAACAATGAGATCTTTGACAGGACATACGGTGAAATTAATAAATGGTAGACAATAAACTTTGATTTTAGGACGATAATGTACAAACTTGATAAATAAATAGGTAAACAGCAAATAAAATCTTGTAACATGAATAAATAGGACGAGACGAGCAGAATGATATATAATACTTTGATAAACGACGATAAATAGGTGGACAGTACTTGGTTTGAAATTGGTAGACATTTGACATAGATTTTGATACAATACGGTAACAACTTTGACAAATACATAACAGGACCAGGTAAATTCTTTAAATAACGGATAAATGGGACAGTACGAACAAAGTGACAAAATATGGATCCCTCAGTCCAATAAATAAGGTGACAGGCCATCAGTACAAGTTCTGCCATTGATGTATGTAATAATTCCAGGATACAGCAGGTCGATGGTATCCTCCTCCTCGCGTTGGTACTTTACCTGCAAGAGATCCAAGCTGAGTCGTATCTCAGAGAGACAGCGGACCCAGACTTGAACTTCTAGGTCAGTGTTTCGCTGCTTAGCTTCAACGCGCGTGTACCATAGTGCAGACGTGAATGACTCCCGAAGTAAACAACACAAAAGTGCCCCCCGGCCAGCCAGAACAGATTGTGGAAATACCCCCATTGTTCTAGCCAGATCTTGAGCGAAACCTTTTGGGTGCTCTCCTACTATTAACATTACTGAATATAGTTTCTGCCACAGTTTGGTGAGAAAACAACAATCTAGGAATAGATGTATTGTCGTCTCGACCTCCCCATGACAAAAGGGGCACAAGCCGTCGTTGGTGTCATTGAAATGCCTCACTTTGTTTCCTGTTGGTAAGAAATCGTGGGTGATTTTCCACTGAAGATCAGCAAATCGATGGCCAATTAACGGCTTCCTACACAGTGAGTAAACTGTTGTCCAGTCCGGACTTATACCTAACCTAGATTCCCAAGACTGTTGGCCTTTGCTTAGGGAACTAGGTGTCGGACGGATAGCATTATATAAGGATTTTGTCGTAAACTTACCTAGATCTCTGCTCTCTGCCGAATTGACTGACAGACGGAGTCTAGGCTGGCAAGGTTCATGTGTATACTTACCTGGTTCACCCGAGTGGAGTTGTTCAAGCCATTGGCTTGACCAATTAAGTTTCAGTTGCTTGAGCAATATGGTTGTTATTTGCTTTTTTTCTTGTTTTTTTAGAATATTTTTATTAATCACGCTAGACTCAAGCAGGCGTCCATCATCTCCTGTGATATCATTAATTATTTTGATGCCGTTAGTTACCCACACTTGGTTAGTAAATGTGACTTTCTTACGAATTACATCGACAAACGAGTTACAAAATACTGGTTCATCAAGTATCGCTTCCCTGGTAGTCGGCGATACTCGGAGTTTACGAACATGACATTCCCAGTCCCAAAGCGTGTGGTGGTACCAGACAGGCAGTCGAATTGCGAAGTTTCTGGCGATCCTGCATTTCAAAACAGCCAAACCTAGGTTCAGCTGTCCGTACATATTGAGATAGTAGTGGTAGAAAGCCTTCCACCTACTTACCCCGCCGTTGTTGAGACGTGCCAGCCACGACAGCCGGAACGACGCTGCTCTTTTTTCTAGGTCAATCACTCCCTGCCCACCCATCAAGACTGGATACTGGCAAACTGCACGCTTCACAAAATGAGAGGAACCTAGGACGAAGTCCCAGATTGCTTTCTAAAGTTGCTTCGTGACAGTTGCTGGAAGGAAGTAAATACTACAACAGTACCAAAGTTTGGACGCTGCCAGCAGGTTAACGACCGTGCGTTTTCCCTGCATGGTTAGCGACCGCCCTTTCCAACACGTCAGAGTCCGTTTAAATGACTCAATCTTTTTCGTAAACGGAAAAGAAGGAGTCATGGTGTTACCAAAGGGCAATCCAAGTAACTCTACAAAAGTAGAACTCCAAGTAATGCCCAATGGTCCGGTGCAGTCATTAGCTATCAAGGACCCGCACCAGAGCCCGTTACATTTGGCTTTGTTTATTCTTGCACCTGAGGCAAGGCAAAACAATTCCACATGGTCCCAAGCTACCTGGATTGAGTCCAAACCACTCAATATTAGAGTGGTATCATCTGCATACTGGGAAAGTCTGATGTCTCCATGCAAACCTGGCAATCTCACCCCTTCAATCCGTTTTTCCTGTCTTAAAGTCGCTCCCAGTAACTCAGAGATAAGCACGTACAATAGTGGAGAGAGAGGGCAACCCTGTCTTACTCCCCTTTTGAGTGTTATCTCTTCAGTCAGAGTACCATTCAGTTTGATTTTACTTCGTGTGTCCTTTTATAGTATACTAATCCATTCAAGAAATACAGGCCCGAGTCCCATCGCTGCTAAAACACGGAGCAGGAGGGAACGATTGACGTGGTCGAAGGCCTTCAACTGATCAACACTGACCAGTGCCACAGGCAACTGTTCAGTGTTTGCCAGACCGACTACGTCCCTCAATATGCTGCAGTTCTCCAGAATACTTCTGCCTGGTACACCACACGTTTGATCAGGGTGCACAAGACTAGACACAACATATTTGAGACGATTAGTAAGGACTTTGGCAATTATTTTATAGTCTATGTTAAGGAGACTGATGGGTCGCCAGTTGCTGAGACTAGCGCGATTACCTTTTTTATATAGTAAACATATAATAGACAAATACATCGACGGAGTCAGGCAGCCTTCACTGTGAATTCTATTCAGCAATTATGTAATAGTGCTACCTATTATTGGCCACAACTGCTTATAGAACTCAGCAGTGAGGCCGTCTGACCCCGGCGACTTGTTGTTTGACAATTGGACTACAGCACGTTGAATTTCAGACAATGTTAGTGGACATTCAAGACTTAATTTTTGGTCGTTAGTAAGCTTACAAGTTAGTCGGTTAATGAGTACATCTTGTGCCGTGGTATCGACTGGTCTCAAGCTGTACAACTGACTATAAAATTTACAAACAACATCAGACATTTCAGACAACGAAGTACGTATTATACCTTCATCGTCAACCAGCTCTTTCATGTTAGATTTAGCACCACGGGATTTCTCCAGGGAACAGAAATAAGCAGTAGACCTCTCTCCTTCCTCCCTCCATCGTACTCTTGCACGAATTGCTGCACCTTCAGCCTTCTGGAGTTCAAAAGCAGACAGTTCTGCTTGTATTTTTTGAGCTAAATTAATGAAATCAGACCGGCCAGTGCGTTCGGCCTTACGGCGGGCGTTGCGGAGTTGTTTCTCAAGTCTTTGTTGATGTTTTTTAGACTTGCGTGCCTTCGCCCGTCCGTATTGTCTAGACATTTCACGGATTTTTACCTTAGTCTGATCCCACCAATTTAGCATATCAGTGGAAAATAAGTTTGATGTGATTTCTTCTTCCCATAAGTCCTGAATTTGTCTGGTGTACTCCTCATCTTTTAGATGAGAATTATTTAAACACCAAACTCCAGAACCGGTGGGAAGGTCTTCCTGGAGAAAACTCAAAGTGACTGCATCGTGATCTGAGAGAGCACAGTCCACAATGTTAAGGCCGGTTAGGTACGACATTAAACAATCACTAACAAAAAATTTATCAAGACGAGACATCGAAAGACCACTGTTTGTACGAAACGTATAACGGATACTATCGGGGTTAGTAGCCCTCCAGGCGTCCCTCAACTCTAAGTCGATCGACAGATCCTGTAAGGCAGGTGCCGACCGGTCAGAATAACCGGTCGACCCCAGCCTGTCCAGATGATCGTCGAGCACACAGTTAAAGTCCCCGCCAACAAGTAGCGAAGACTCTCCCTGCAGGCGCAGACCTTCTGCTCGTATAGAGTTAAAGAAATCCCTTCGGGCCGACACTTTATCATTACCACCTCCCGAAGGAGCGTGCACATTTATTACTAATAACGAAGGACACACAGCTGAGACTGAAGACGTAGATTCCGAGAAATGTAGTCTTACAGCGACAGCACGATCAACATTCAGTTGTACAAGGTCCACCTTACAGTCAAACGTTTTATTCACCAGGATAATGTTGCTGTGCAATCTGTTGACATATAGGTTAAAACCTGACTCCGACTCCATCATCGAAGTTGCAGTCGGGGACAGGTCTGCCTCTTGCAACAGAGCAACATCAGCCCGGTGTTGTTTTAGAAATCTAAGGATGGCCCCACGCTTGGAGGCCAGGCCCATACCACGACAATTTAAACTAATAAAACACGGCATTACAGGGCATTACGAATTGACATAAACAATGAAAAAAAACGACGAAGAAATATGGACAATATGTACAATATGTACATACGTCACATAATATTGTGCGTCAGTCACGATGAAATTTTGGCTGACACCCTCCTCTGAGCTTCAGGAGACTTTCTGATTAATTTTTTTTTGGAAGACTTAGAGGAGGGGCTGACAGGAGGTGATTTTTTCTTCCTCTTGCCAGGGCTAGGCACCTTCTGCCAGTCAAAGGCTGATGATCTGGCACTCTTGGGCAGAGAGACAGAGACAGAAATTGGCGGGCTAGGCCCCTCGTCTTCGGAGGTCACCACCTTCAGCTCACCTTCCTCTGTGTCAGAGGAGTCCTCCTCAGACGAAGGGGCCTCGCTTGTATCATCTACTGGTCGATTAGTAGCCTTACTTGCGTTAGTAGGTTCAAATAAATCGGTAAAGTCAGTTGGTTTAGTGGGGTTAGTTTTTGCCTTTTCAGGGCAGTCAAATTTATTATGACCGGACTTTCCACAGCTTAGACACTGGGGCTTACAGCCAGGATAATAGATGCACAATGTTGTATTATCTACAACAATGTGCGAGGGTAGAGACTTACCCTTAAACACCATGATTTTCACATGGATTTCCCCCGTTAAGCCTACAACCTGGCGATTGGGAACCTCCACAACATCTTGGAGCTCACCGAAGGGCATCAATGCCTTGATAACCTCGGTGGGAGTCACTAAGTGGGCATTAGGTACACGCACGGTGACGTAGCGCTGGCCCATCTGCTGCAGGTAAGCAGGTTTGCCAAGAATCGAAAAGTGCCCGCTGGTGAGTCGGGCTACGAGGTCAAGGCTTGAGACCCGTACACAGTATGAATTTGTGCCCGGCCCACCATAACGGTAGAGGGCCTCAACATCTTGCTTGGTAATATTTTTAAATGCCGCATTGATGTTTACGATGTTGAGGTCCCCAGAGGTCTTCAATGTTTGAGAGGGTCTCAAAATGAGGGTCCTCTCTTTTCGATTTAAGTCTTGCGGTCTGTTGGCAAACCGCGCGAGGAGGGCTGCTGTAGAGCCTGTTAATGGTGTAGATGTTGAAGATGTAGATAATTGTGGCCCAGCCACAATTTGAGCCATGGTCGGCTTAGATTTTTGGGCCAAATTGGCCAGGGCTTCGCCCTTGGAGCCACTTCCAGGGTTGTTCCCGCAGTTTGCCCTCAGGGAAGAGACGAAAGATGTATCAGCTAATGCCGGTACAAATCTAATCTCTCCCAGAGAGGAACTACGGGCCCTGGAAGGGGCAGTAGTGATTGGAAGACTTACTTGTTGTTGTTGTTTGGTCTTCGTTTTGGGGCCACCAGCCCCCCTTCTCGGCCTGATTGGCCCATCACTCTCCGCCATCATCAATCTCCGAACTATATAACGCTGCCAGACGAAGTCAAAATATATTTCTCAAATTCACAGAGCAAGGTAACATTTAAAACACTTGATCTTAGCCAATAGGCCGAGAAGCGATGATCCCAAGTATGATCCCAGAGTATGATCCCAAGGAATGCTGTCACGTTGGCCGCAACAGAGTGAGAGGTCATGATACATCTATTGATAGGATATTTAGCCGTATCTGTAGCAAGTCGCTTTTGAATAGTTAGAAACTGATGTGGTGTTAACACTTGCTTCCTAACACAAAATGCAACTTCCAACAGTTTGACTTTATATGTAGCATTATCTTCATTACTCATCAGGGGCGCAAATTGAAATTAATCTTAGGGGGGTGTCTGGGAAATGGGACCAATTTTTTTCTTAAAAATTTCTCATAGTTTCGTGTCATGTTTCCGACATTGGCGCACCTACTGTGGATATTCTGGCTTACTAGGAAAGCACTGGTAGTAAATCAAATTTAATAATATATCCACCATGGCCACAGTGGACTGATCAATCCTAAAATTAACAAGAGAAATTCACTAATATAAATTCACTACTATGTGTATGTCAGCGGTTATACACCACTGATTTGTATTGATTGAACTTTGACAATGGAAGCCTCGTGATCATGAATCATGATGACGTCATATGACAATGATAGGACTATCTCCTTAATAGAAATTAGCGTATTCCTTAAAATAGTAGTCTTTGTAATCATTTAAAATAGATCTTATTGTATTGCTTATTATAGTCATTTCGTATGTAGTTAAAATAGTAAATGTCGTAATGTTCTAAATTGATATATAAAATCTCAGCAGAAAATATGATTTGTCATTAGTTTTAAATTTAGCCTTTTGTTTTGTAAATTGTATAAAAGTAATAGTATTTTTCTTGTTAATTAATTGATCAGCAGTCAGTCACTAGATACGCTGCCTTGAAGAAGTTATTATCGTTTAATAGTTTATTTTATAAATATATCAAGAGAGGAGAAAAGAACAAGTATTATTTTATCTGTCTTCTTGTCTTGGATTAAAGATTGATTCCGGATTGGTTATATCCGTTAGTAAAACCACTTGGTGAGTTCGTTTCAATTTATTGTATTGTTTGTATAAACCCAATGTTGGGAGTTGCACTTGGTGGAAGTGAGATTAGTACAGTCCGTCTCATACTCGTAGTTAAGTCCACGTTCAGGAGCGCCCCATCATAGTGTAAATGAAAAATTCAATACATTTATAATAACATGAATCATTACCTATTGAGTCAAACATGAATACAATTTATTTTTCTATCAATGATAATCATGTTTCATTTATTACTTTGAAATGTGAATTGAAGTAATTATGTTTTCATCTGTCTTCCACTCTTTGGTGCTTTAGACCACTTTTTCACAACAGTAATCATCCATATTTAATGCATCTGTGATGTCTCTCTCTGTTGTCAAACTCATTAGAACATGGAGACGTGTTTGACTGGTTGTACTCCTTAATAAAGTCTTTATTAAGTTTAACTTGGAGAAAGCTCGCTCATTAGAGGCAGATGTTATTGGTGCTGTCAATAGTAGCTTCAGACAACGCAACGTTATTGGGAAAACATTCGAGTACTGAAGACAATGACTATAAGTAACTATATATATAATAAATAACTATATAATATTTCAATTTCACTTTCCAATGATTCGATATTAGGTCTAGCGGAAATAGAGAAAAGAGGTTGAGAAGCTGTTGAACCTGATTCGATTTTACATTCTCATTGTACGGTGGCTTAAAGATCAAAACAACAGGTTCAACAATTTTGAATGCATCTTCATAGTTTTCCTTCAAATGTTTGAATTGGGTATCTAGTACCTTTAAAAATTATGTGCGATAAAAGCTTTATAAAGTATATTCAGCACTGTTAGCTGCATTTGTATCGTATCTCCTTGACTGTAAGCGTCTGTGATGGTGCCTTGAAAACTCTAAATCAGGATCCACACCGTGATCCATATCAACTTTTATTGATGCGTCAATTTGATGATTTAAAGCATCTTCATCCTTGCGAATAGACGTCAGGGTGTCTATAGTAGCAGAAGCTGCCTCCAACGCATCTGTTACATTAACGTTAACTGTCTGCACATTGTAATTTAGTATTTTTGTTTTGGTCATAACGTTTCGAATGAACATTAATGCAACAATAAATTCAAACGAAACAATCTTCAATGAAAGATTTTCTGCTTTGTTTGTCGTAGAACGATCTCCCTCTTCCATTTCCTTATCCAGCGCAAAAATGATAGCATCATAGCTAGACCACACAGCTTTTATAGATTCACATCGTGCAACCCATCTTGTACCAGAAAGATTCCTCAATTGCATATTGCTCTCAGCATTCACATCTTCCTCCATCTGCTGCTTGAAGATTGCAAATCTTGTTGTATACTAGAACCGAAAAATACATAGGCAAGCTGCAATGTATCCCAGTACATGTACACAGCTCGCTGGGGGCGTTTTACAGCATCATCCAGCCATCCTTTCAAAAGAGGACAATGACGTGCAATCAAATGAACAACTTGATGAAAATTTCCGTTCATATCATTTTCTGCACTAGATCCTCGAAATTCTAGCCCTTGACGACCAAGAAACCGTGACGCATCGACCAATATCTTTATTGCCTCCCTGTTGCTTTCCCTTTCGCACTCGATTTCAATGCACTCTTTTCTCTGCCCTTTATTCAACATACTGTCAACATGTAAATTTTGTCATTGGTATATGGCGAATGCTTCAATTGCAGATTTGTGACTCTTGTTTGCGGAATGGCCCGAGAGTTTCCCTTTCTATACTTTACCTCTACTTTCCATTTTGTTCCATTGCCGAACACCTTTAACCCACACCGTGGGAGATTGTTCATACCCTAATCAAGTAGGAAACAGCTGACAGCAGAAACATTATGCAGCATCCTTTCCGATTGAAACTTCCAAATGTGAAAATTCTCTAAACCAATCAGCACAGAACCTGCTCTGCTTCGAAGGGTCGACATCACTATTTCTGGGATAGGATCGAAGTAATAGCTGAAATAGGACCATGCTCAATACATAATCTCTATATATTCATCATTGTTAATTTTTTACGCAAACCAGGATCATCATGTCCTGGTATAAAGCTCTAACTTGGTGACTCCGTACCTTCTTGGCTTTGCAGCAATTCATGTAGACATGTTTCTAAAGTTTTTAAGATGAGTCATGTAGTTGTCTGACAATCTGAACTATATCTTCCAGGATGGTTCCAGGAAATGCAAATTCTGCTTGATTAACATCATCCATTTTTTCTTGGCATGATGACAGTTTCTCGCATAGAAATCGTAATTGTCTAACACAAGTGATCCAGTTTGACGTGCTCCAAGAAGAAGATGCCATAGAATCATCATCATCATTCGAAGTATCTGATAAATCAACTGTCATTTAGGTGTCATCATTCAGTTCCAATCTTTGCTGTTTTCTGGCTGATTGTAAAGTATGAGACCGCTCAGGCTCATCATGTAATCTAGACTTAGTAGCCCTTCTATCTGAGTTACATTGCGAATTCTGAAGCGTGTCGATTTCGAATTCATATAAGCCGCTTATTGGAATTTCTGTCTATTCACATATTATTATTCGAAATTGCGTACTTTATTCACTAGAATATCTGGAGTTTCCTACTTGATAGTAAAGTTTAATAAGAAAATCCGTCAAAATTACTTTTTGTTCTTTCAAGCTTGTTATTTGTAAAGTTATTGTAGGACCGACAGGGACCGACTTTTAACAAAAATTAAAAATGGGGGGATTAGACACCTGTTACTCATTAGAAAAAAGGCATCTTTATGTCTATGAAGAGTTATTTTCAACGGTAAACCATTTAACAGCATCCTCCCTGGATGAAAAATATCTCCATGTAAACGAGATCGAACTTCGAAACTTTAACCTTCACTTGAATACATCCACCGCTTTCGTAATCCTGCATTATCCGAATTAGGATCCGCTTCATGAATATGTTTCGCTGTATCTTTTGTAAACAGTCCCATCGAAAGTTGAGATTTTCTTTTATCCTCGCTATAGCTTATTAATGATTCGATTAATACGATAAGGGATAAGTCTGCTTGAATTCGAGATCGTTTGTCAAGCTAATTCTACATCGACTTGAGACCATAAACTTGCAATAGGATTATTTACTAAAGCGACACGTTGGGTTTCGTCTACAGGACTACCATCTTCAGTAACAACTTTAAGCTGAACATGAAGATAACTATTTACGAGATCTAAAATGCGATCCGAAGCGCTTCCGATTGAAGATTCGATCGGATTATTATCGCTATTACTGTTGAGAGGATAATGTTCTTCCATCTGCTCGCTCTGAGTCACAGATTGTACGTAAGCTGGTTCGAATAGTTCAACTACAGAGAGCAGACATTCTGCCTGTGAGGTTTTCTCCATAGTTTTAGTATATGAACAGGCATATCAAACTCTTTTCTGTTGAGGGGTGACATTTTGATAAATTTCTGAGGTCTAGATTTACCACAATACGCATGCGCAATAAACTTGCCGCAGCCCTGTCTCCATCATTTTCTTAACTTTCTCAAAAGAAAACATTAAACGTGGATATCAACAACAACGTTCGGCGTTCAGCAAGAACAAGAAAGTCACATTAATAAGAAAATAAATTTACCTATAATTCAATGTCCATATCATTCATAACAGCTGCTTTCAGAATAATTTTATAACATAAGTACTGAATAGTGTAAAGTTAAAACTGTGAAATATTAGAAGAGTCAAAAGAATAAAACATTATCGAAGATCGAAGCAAACCTGTATTGAAACTGTAATCAACATGTCCATTCATCAAGGAGTTTAAGAAATCCATAGTTGAAAATCGTTGGTATTTTACTAGATACTGATACATGCAAATTATATAAATTCGTTATAAGAAACTTCACTTGCGCATTGATATAATTAGCTAAAATGTAAAAATCTGTATACTTCAAATTTGGAAACATTTTGTTAGGGCTAGTCATACAAATTATAGAAAATGTTTGTAAGCAGCTCGACTCTGCATGAATAGCAGCTAACTGTAAACTGACCACATTATATACTTCATTAAGTCCATTATTTTCTGATGATTATGATGATCGTTGCTCAGAACAGAATCAGAGTGACATAATTGCTGTCATACATAAGAGATACAGCCACATGGCTACCAAGTAGATGTAAACAAATGAACGCAAAAAGATTGGCTAACATCTCGAAAAGTAGCGAAATCCCGATATCAAACCTCAACGAAATACGACAAATTTGATATGAAAACAATCCTTGAAAAACGCTGATCCAAAATCTGTTTGTTCATCCGGGATATTGCGAATCACAAATTAACCCTGGGCTCTAATAAAGGCAGCTCCGATGCGCGGGAATTTCAAACCATAGTAAACACAACAAATTTCACGGAGAAAACTTCATGGAAGATAATCACGATTTCCCGAGCCCAAACTATCTAATAAAGAAAAATCGTTGACGTTATTATCAAACTTGTATATTTATCTAATGGATTCCATAGGTTCATTCATAGATTTGCGTTATAAAGCATTAAATTTTTAACGTTTTAAACTATTTTACGTAGTAAGCCTTCTTAGCGGCCATAATCATAAATTTTGAATGCGGCAGAAGATCAAAGTGGATGTCACCCTTAAGTTTGACATGGTTTCAATTAATTTATTAGAATATATTCGATAATGACGAAGGACTATTTGAATTTGTCTTTTTCTTCCGTTTTTGAGTTGTCTTTTTGCGTTCACCTCGATTGATGACGGTAGATGAAGTGGTCCCCGAAATAGATTTCTTCAATTTTATTCGTTTTATAGGAGGGGTGCTAAATGCATCAGTCAACATATTGTTTAGACTTTCTTTACTTCTTCGAATTAAGGACGTTTTTAAATCCTCTCCATGACTATAATCATCCAAGATATGTTTACCGGTATTCAAAACCGGCTTTCCTACAGATATCAATCCACGCTTCATTATAGGAGCCATTGATCTAGCAAATGATGATAAAATACCTCCTAACCCCGATCCATCTCTTTGACAACGAGGTTGCATTGCACGACGTGATGGATCATTATACCAATCATACATTTTCTATTATTATTTTAAATGACGCTCTTTAAATACTAAAGTCACCAACGCCTCCCCAAGCTGGAATGGCGCAATCTTCCCTCCGTCTGTTGTTATATACACTCCAATTGTTTGAATCTCATCTTGCCGTAATGCTCTGAATTGTAAATTTGAAATCTGAATAGTTACATCTTCACCGTGATTACCGCTTCTATACAGGTGTGATGGGGGGCTCGCACTCCTAGATAGACCACGCTAAACGATAAGGGCGGACTGTACTAAACCCAAAGCGTCAGGTTTCTCTAGGTGCCTTCAACTATGACAATAGCAATAATCAACGAGCTAAGATGATTCAAGTCTTCAACTTGAATATAGCCAAAATGTGTTCCCGTAAAATGTAACTTATAATCAGAACGAACTCACCCAGTTCAACTTTACTAACGAAGTCAATATAATAGTATATTACTCCGGGAGCCAAGACAAGACGCAACCAAGACAACCAAATTATATGTCCAATACTTGTATTCTAACAATAACCAAAATCTTAATAACAATAATACAGTTTATAATTCTTCTTGTTGTTGACTTCAACTCTAACTAAAACTTACAAATGACTCTGTATTTATACTAAATTCTATTTACGTAAATGCCAAAGTCCAAATAATACTAATACAATAAATGGATTAAGAAAGGAACAATTTTTACATAATACGGAATAAACATATCAATTATAAGCTATTATTAAACTAACAAACAGGAACATTTCTAGTTAACTACAATTTTGTTCCGCTCTATAACTATCTGGTAAGTGACGCATATATCTGAGTTGACATATGACGTCAACGTGTTAGGTTTTGACATATGATCAATTCAAACGCGTTCTGTCATCAACAACTTTAGCAGGGTCTAAATGTATCCCACTAACAACATAACCGAGGTAATCAACTTTAGTACACATAAATTCACACTTTGATCGATTCAGAAGTACATTGTGGTCTTGAAATATGGCAAATACATTCTGCATAAGAAGAAGTAATTCTTGTTCATTTTCAGCAAGTAAAACATCGTCCATATAAATCAACACACGCCCACAAATATTTGCTAATAATTTTTCTATGGCGCGTTGACAAATTGCCGGAACACAAGCGATCCCGTATGGCAATATTTTATGACGATAAAGTCCTTTATGTGTGTTGATAGTTAAAATATCACGACATGATTCTATCACTTCCAATTGTTCATAGCACCTTGATAAATCTAACTTTGTAAACACTTTTGCACCATTCAACTTTGAAAACAAACAATCAATCGAAGGAAACGGATATGTATCCACTTTTATTTGTGGATTCACAGAGCGCTTGAAATCCGAACATATGCGAATTGTCCCATCCTTCTTTGCAACATTAACTGTTGGAGATGCGCAATCACTTGAATCAACTTTTTCAATAGACCCATCAGCAACAGCAACGACGTTTCCACAGCAGATCTTAACGCAAATTGAACCGTTCTTGCTCGAGCGAATGATGGTGTTGGATCGTCTTTGAGATTAATTTGCACACTTACGCCTTTGATGCGCCCCAAGTCATTGCCAAAAATATCTTCGTATTTTACCAGTATTTGATCTAATTTAAAATCTTTACCTGTACTAACTGAGTTGATATTTTCTGTTCTTATGGACATTAACTCCATCACTTGTAACGTGTTGATACCTAACACTGGTGAATGTTTATCCTCAATAACATGAAATACAACGTCATAATTTCTACCATTCTTTGGGTTTGTAACCGGTAACATAATCTTGCCATTTACGTGTAATTCCGATCCGTCATACAATCGCAGCTTCCGGGAAGGTTCTAATGAAAGGCCAACAGGGACATCACAGCTGCACCGTACAAGTAAAAACTTTATTTCCTTTGCCATCTTTATTACTCAACTTTGATATGATAATATGACAATCTGGATCGTTCTCGTTATCATTATGTACTTCGACTGTTCTAACGTCTTGCCGATTAGTATTTACAGTCTTTTGCTTCTTTTGGAATTTCCGTGATCTAGCATAGTGCCCCACCTTTTCACAAGTATGACACACCGCATTGCCTGCAGGGCAATTAGATTTTCCAAAAACATGATAACTTTCACAAAAATAACAAAGCTTTTCATTCTTGTTCTCTTTTGAACTTTTAAATTCTTTATTACCGCTGATAGCTTGTACTAAACTAGAGCTACTATCAGGTAGCTGAAACTTTGTCATACTTTCGGTTTGATGATTTGCTGCCTCGTAACTTCTGGAAATCTCCAATATTTTATTTAAAGTTAAGTTTTCCTCGCGTAAATACTTTTTTCGTAAGTCTGTCGAATAGCAATTCTGTACCACTTGATCAGTAATCATTTCTTCCAGTAAATTTTGTTTACAATTATCTTTACTACATGTAAACTCACAATGACTACCCAATTCCCGTAACCTTGTCACATATACATCAGTAGACTCGTGCTATTTTTGAATTGATTGCCCGAATAAAAACCTTTCATAATGTTTATTCTTCCGTGGGCGAAAATAATCGGTGATGGTCTTTACCAACTGTTTGTAGTAATCTCCATCTCTCTCTAAATCAAATGTATCCACCAAATGTAGAATTTGTGGACCAGAGACATGTAACATTAATGAAGCCTTGCGATTTGGATTGATTTCATCCCCAATGCAACTAAGATAGACTTCGAAACATCGTAGCCATTTCTCCCAACGACTAGCAACATTTGCAGAAGGTGATAACTCGAACTGCTGCGGAGCTGCTGTTCTATTGACTATGCTTTATGTTAACCCTCAAACAAAGTACATAAAACACGTGACTAATCACTTGGCACTACAGTTCCGATGGTAGATCACCAGCTCAAATTGCAGCACGTGACAGCGCCAGCCGTTATCTTAAAGGGGCAAAATTGACCGGCGACCGCTGCGAGCACAAGTTGAATTTATGCTTAGCGTAATTCAACCGTCTCGCTTTGAAACAATTGTTATACGCAGGCCTAACTTGTAATAAATTTCATGTCAACAATGAACATCGTGTTATAACAATAAGCGTGCACGTGATCCTAAGTGTGTAGCGCCTGCCGGTCATTTTTGTTCCTTTAAAAGTAAATTTGAGATAACGGCCAGGGGTTTTGTCGAAATCGGCCGATTTTCTAGACAAAGTGATTTTCGTTATAGAGATCACTCTCATATTGTCGCTCCATTGTCGTGATCACGTGCATGGGTTTTCGTTTCATTTTTTACCTCAAATTTGTAGTTATTGGGAGGTTTTCGTTTCATTCTCGTTTTTACCGACTTTTTTGAGTCATTTGAATTGAGTATAGCATTTTAAATATATACTATTTCAATGAAATTAAATTCGTAATGAAGCAAAATATTCAAGATTTTCAACATGTGAACATCATGAAGTTGGTTTTGAACCATATGCGTTTTTGGAATATGATCCCGAGTCAGACAACATATGCTGTAAAATTAAAATTTCCAGAGAATAATTTAATCCGTAAATTGTGTTTTTAATTTAAGGGAGGAGAGAGTGCTATCATAAGTGTTGTACTTTCAGTCTAATACATGCTTTGATGTCTTTGATATTTATATTTGTTAGGAATATTGAGTAAGATATATTTGAATGGACAAACTTGGTGACACTTCATTTCTTAATTTAATATAATAATCGGTTAATTCTTCATTTTATACAATTAAGTAGGACGTAGCCCAAATCTCAAACCATACTTCACTAGCCCCGATCGCGATCGTTCTGGCTTTGTATATACAGAATGAACATTACAATTTATTACGTTTGTTGATGTAGCAACTTTTAGGCTACGTCTACACGAGAGCAAAATTCTTTCAAAAGTCCACTTTCAAAAAAGTTCAGATAGGTGATCAGTTTACCCTATTGTCATTTGTCGATATTGTCATCTTGTTTAATCACGGTTCCTGTTACAAATTATAAGCATAAAATACTTCGTATATAATAATCCTTGTTTACTTTATGGCGCTGTTATATTGTCTAGAGAGGATGTGTAATGATATATCATGTAAACATTATTCAACTGAACTGTTATCTCGAATCGGCCATACTTCTAAAATGACTCAAGCCGTTATCTCAAAAATTTATTCGTACAAAAGCGTCTGCAAATTAACCCCAAAGCCGTTATCTCAAATCGGCCATTACTTCTGAAATGACTGAAGCCGTTATCTCAAATCGGTCATCGTTTCTAAAATGACTGAAGCCGTTATCTCAAATCGGTCATCGTTTCTAAAATGACTGAAGCCGTTATCTCAAATCGGTCATCGCTTCTAAAATGACTGAAGCCGTTATCTCAAATCGGTCATCGTTTCTAAAATGACTAAAGCCGCTATCTCAAATCGGTCATCGTTTCTAAAATGACTAAAGCCGTTATCTCAAATCGGTCATCGCTTCTAAAATGACTGAAGCCGTTATCTCAAAAGATTCTTCGTACAAAAGCGTCTGTAAAATGACCCCAAAGCCGTTATCTCAAATCGGCCACTGCTTCTACAATGACTAAAGCTGCTATCTCAAATCGGTCATTGATTCTAAAATGACTAAAGCCGTTATCTCAAATCTGCCATTGATCTAGAATATGCTAAAGCCGTTATCTCAAAGCCATTCAAATTTGCAAAATCTTTCAATTGCCGTTTCAAAGTCGGAATCTCTCTAGCTAGAATATTTATTCTCGTTTCATTCTCGTTCCATTCTCGGTAAGATCACTTCCGTTAAATGTTCGCCAGCCAATCAAAACAAACTTGCGAAAAATCGAACCAATCAAAAGCTCTCCTTCAAATCGAGGCTTTTCTAGATAGAGCAGCATCTTTGTATAGAATCGGTCAGATTATCGGGCCGATTTGAGATAAGGCATTTGAGATAACGGCTGGCTCTCCTCAAATTGTATTTGGCCGTCCTGTACAAGATACTTTACCCGCACATCGTCGAACTTTCGATCCGATATGGCAAAAATCGCAGCATGATACTGAATGACAAGCTGCTGTCGCTCATGAAAAATTAGAACGCCGTTACAATGCCTCTGCACATCCATTACCATCTCTTGAAGTTGGCAACCATGTTGCAGTACAACACCCAATCACCAAGGAATGGACTAAATACGGTATTATTGTTGAGGTATTGTCTAATCGAGATTATTTTATCAAGTTAGTTAGTGAACGTTTACTTCGTCGCAATCACCGTCTTATCCGTCGCCGGTTTCCTACAACAATTTCTCCGTCGACATCTTCGGATGCAAGTACGACTACTACGACTACAGAATCTTCCTCTCCGACTTCAACTCCGGATCTTACAGCTCCGCGTCGTAGTACTAGAAACCGCCGCAAACCTCAAAGACTTATCGAAGAGAGCTAATTATATTATCATTTATAATAATAGTACCAAATCACATTATAGCCACAAGCAATATTACGCATCAGAAATTTAGTACGTTTATCATAGTATATTATTGCGTCTTGAGAAAATCTACTACGTATTTGCTGATTTATACTTCGTTTCAATTAGCTACTAGTTTCGTATTAGTTTGATAAAATACTATTGTAGAAAGCGGACTGGGTACGAATTATATTGTACTCTATTGTTTTTAGTAAGCCAATCAGCAACTTATAAATGTTATATTTAATGCCTATAAATACCGCTGATTTAGTGTTTTTATATCATTATTCGCATGTTGTGGCCATAGGCATATCGCCTTTAATTATATAGTTTGAATTTGACATCTTGTCTCTTCTTTGTCTGGTCACACATGCAGAATTAATCATTATTCTTTGTACTGATTTCTAACCGAAATCTAGTACTATTTCGTGTTTCAAACGTTTGAATATATTATTTGAGAAGAACAACTTAGTCACAAGTCACAGTCCTCTGAACCTATTCTCATACAAATAATCAACGTTTTCAACTATTCTACCGTATTTTAAATTTACTTACTTTTAACAAATTAACACAATTATCATAACTTACTCAACTTGCTCAATTGATCATTTATTGGAAGTAGTTTATCTTATCCTTCTGATAAATTTAGCTACAACATTTTGTTACTAGTACACTTACTCAAGATTATCCTTAGCCTATTTTCATTCTATTATGAATAGACTCCAAGGGGAGATGTGTGATAATCAATATATAGTCTAGCCTCTTTGTTATGTAGTCTCATTTCTATGTCATATATGTAAGTGTAGTGATACTAATATATTCATTCTGTTGATAACTCCACTGTGTGATTATCTTGAGTCATCGTCTAACGATTATCCTACAAGAATAACATATATAATTAATTTGCTTTACTCGTGGCACCTGGTATCTGTTATACATAAATAATGTAAGGGAGATATTGGGAATCGCCTTCCTGTTTTTACCATGATTTTTACCGAATGAAGATTTGATTCTCAGGGGAAAGGTTCACATCCCCACAACCCCTATACTAGGGATGGCCCCTTATGCCTGAGATGTTTGCTCGCAAGGCATGCTGCTATCTACGCATCTTTTTGCTGGATGGAAATCAAATCAATACTTTTCATTTCTCCATCTTTGGTATTGATATATTTTGATAGACTCATCTCAACGTAACTTACGTTATTTTATGCTCAAGTAATTTGTTCGCAATTCTGCCTAAATTACTGATAGTACAGTCACTTTATCATACTTGGAAACCCGTAGGGGTAACTCCCGTCTGACGGCTATACGGGGACGTGCCACTTATTTTGGGTTCATATTTCAGCTGAAAAAAACATTTTGGGTATGAGATTTCAAATTTTGGAACTATTGGGTATGAGTTATCCTATTTTTGACTTTATCAAGAATTTTTGGAAACATTTTGCATCATTTTGTGTATTTACTTGAAATCAATCAATATGCTAGAAATTTTTGAGTAGTATTTTTCAAATTTTGGAATTTTTTGGGTAGCATCAACAGAATTTTTTTAACTTTTTGGGTGCTTCACCTTTTTCCAAAGTGGCACCACCCCCCCGTGTCTGAAGAACAGGAGTTACCCCCTCCCTAGCTTGGAAGTTACTCACCCTTAAAGGAGGGCGAAGATTTGACAATGAAAGTGGATGTGTTACGTCATCTAACATCAAAGTTGGGGATGAAATTTTAAGGGAATATTAATGATGTTAAAAGAATAGTAAAAGCGATACAATTCAAAAGAAAAAAGACACTTGTCGGTAATAGACTTGCAACAGTTGAACAAGAATTTTGAAATGAATTATTTAAGCATTATTCAAGCATAGTTACGCAATACTGGCCATTTGGAATTATCTGGCTCTTTCCGGTCAGCGGTCTGGCCTTTTGCCTCGATTTGATTCTACCAACTTCTGTCAATCACGTGTTCACGCCCATGCTTAGAGAAAATGAAAATCAAGGCGGTTATTTCCCCATCTTTCATTTGGAGATATGTAGGTAGACTCTCGTAGCTTACGTTGTTATAAGTAATTTGTTCTCAATTGTGCCTAAATAACTGATACCATGTTAAATCATATTCGGAAGTTACTTACCCATAGAGGAAGCCGAAGATTTGACAATGAAATTGAATGTGATAGGTCATTTATTCATTTGTGGAACTTGCTTCTCGATAAAGGAAAGCGAAGTTTTGATAATGAAAGTGGATGTGTTACGTTATTTCTTGGCAAAGAAGATGGTTACTATATTTATCCTGTTATAATTGTCTTATCTAACATCAAAGTTGGGGATGAAATCTCAAGAAATTTTAATGATGTTATAAGAAATGTTAAAGCAATACAATTTAAAAGAAATGGATACTTGTCGCAAACGCAAGAGTTGAACAAGAATTTTGCTGCTCGGCTTTGTTCGATATATTCGATTGAGTCGGATATATCAAATACGGAACTTGTCATTGAGAATATGAAAAGTGTTATTTTTAATTTGGAATCACTGGAACATTTAGGTTTTATTAACTGTGGACTTAAAACACTCCCAAATGAGATTATCAATCTAACAAACTTACAAAGTCTTGATCTAAGTTATAACTCAATCAAAGAATTCCCAGATGATATATTAAACAATTTGATTCAGTTGATACATTTAGATTTGAGCGGGAACAAATTGACGTCGTTTCCAGAAATTACAAATAGTGATATGAAATTGGAGAAACTTGATCTATCATCTAACAGCATCAAAACATTACCTAATTCAATATCAAAATTAAAAGCGTTAAATGTATTAGATATTAGTGACAATAAATTGACGTCGTTTCCAGAAATTACAAATAGTGATATGAAATTGGAGAAACTTGATCTATCAAACAACAGCATCAAAACATTACCTAATTCAATATCAAAATTAAAAGCGTTAATTGAATTAGATATTAATAACAATAAATTGACGTCGTTTCCAGAAATTACAAATAGTGATATGAAATTGGAGGAACTTTATCTATCAGTTAACAGCATCAAAACATTACCTAATTCAATATCAAATATGAAAGCGTTAACCGTATTAGAAATTAGTTACAATGAATTGACGTCGTTTCCAGAAATTACAAATAATGATATGAACTTGGAGGTACTTGATCTATCATCTAACAGCATCAAAACATTACCTAATTCAATATCAAAATTAAAAGCGTTAAATGTATTATATATTAGTTACAACGGGCTGTTATCGTTACCAGATGACATTGGAAATCTTATTGAGTTAAAGACATTAGATTGTGCTAATAATTCATTAACTTTTTTACCAGAAAGCATAACAGAATTGAAATCGTTAACTGAATTAGATATTAATGGAAATCCTTTGCAAAAACCACCCTACGAAATATGTGAAAAAGGATTAGATTCAATTGTTGGTTACTTTGATGCGTTAAATAAATTTAATGGATTCCATAGCAACAGATCGAAATGTATTTTGATTGGGGAGTCGATGGCAGGTAAAGTGTTTGCTTTTAATTTATCTCTTGTTGTGATGTCTGATAGATTAGTTTAGTAATTTGTGAAGATTAATTTCGTTTTATAAGCTACGTATTTTCCGGTGTGTAAGTCGACACCTGTTTTTGGGCTCCATTTTCTAGGTTTTAAGGTATATTCTCTGTATAAGCCGAATTTAAATCATAGTCATCATTTTCTGAATCGTTTTAATTTTGTTTATTTTCAATAATGTTTGTATAATCATTTTGGAACTTTACGGCTTTTCGATCTTTTTCCTTTGTCTCAAGATCAACAAACAAGCGGTAAAATGTATTTTGTGAAACCAATATCAAAACTAGTACTATATTCATGGATGATTTAGCCTTGATATATCGGTCAGATCAGCTTCCAAGTAAATTAATTGGAAATATAATTCAAGATTTAGTATTGTAGTCCAAGATATTCTCTCCGTGTTTGTCGAGTTGTCAAGTCTTGCTCGCTTTATGTGTTGACCTTTTACACTTGAGCAAACAAAGAATTCAACGTAATTTGATCATGTCAGCTTTGAATTACATTTACCATTCATTCATACAATTGTTTTGAAATCGCTTGTCTGAAAAATAGTTTTATTACTTTCAAAACAATACGGACAATTAATATGAACAATATAGGTTGTCCGTTATATATAGGATTTAATTGTATTGTTGTCGTTTTTGTCTTTGATTTTGGGTACAAATTTGTAGACTCGGTGTATAAGTCGACCCCTTGATTTTAGCTTGAAAATTTGAGGCTAGAAAATCGACTTATACACCGGAAAATACGGTAGTTAGTTTGATTATTAATTGCAGGCTTCTTACTTCTTAATTGTAATCTATCTTATGCACAATGGAGTGCTGAAAATTAGCTTCTTTTCAGAATTATTGTTTAAAACAATTCAATACCTAGGTGTTGTTGTGTGCTTTCAGAATGACAATCTTATTGTAAGGTAACTCTCCTTACTTTAAATTGTTAGCAGCTCATTTAATTTTCATGGTATCTTTTGGAATTTAGTGTTGTTTGATTCAAATTTTCCAAATGTTGTATTTAATTTGATAAGTTTGATTAATAATATTTTAATATGATTAACTACTACTTCTGACTGTATTATATCTCTATAGATCAGTATTTAAATTTTTATAATCCGTATTACATCAGATCAGAAACCTATTCAGAGATCATTAGCTTATAACTTGAAACTGTTTAATTTTCTTAACTTAAAGTAGCTTCGTTGTTTGGATTATTTTTACAGTTAAAATTATTGATTTATTCTGCCACCTATATAATGCGTTACGCACCAATTCTAGAAACATAAAATATATTTGTGAACCACACCAGATTAATTGATTTCCACAGTAATTCAATAGACATTGTTGTATGATAGCTAACTTTATTGAAACCTAGTCAACATTCCATTGCATAAACAATTCTGAATTTGTGGCTATAATATTAGTTCAGCCCTTACCAAGAAGCGTCAAATGAACTTTCACACCTTCAATCCACTTTTATCATTTGTTAGTGACATTAATTCACACTGATTTCATAAGATTTTTAATTTAAGTCAAACAGTCTATGTTTAGTATGTTCCTGTTATTACTATTACTACTGTATCACCAGTCTCTTACAGAAGATTGAGCCTACGAATCCTAAAACATTTTATTTTTTAAATTATAAAATTATCCATTCTCTTTTGAATTTCTAACATTCCTCTAACATTCCAGGATCTAGGATCCTCACCTTTGTTGGACCCTGTGTATTACATCAAATACGTGTTTCATCCAGCTTTTGTTGGCGATTTTTAATATGAAAAAGGCAAGGAAAAAGGTACCTATCATTATGGACCTAGCTAGAAATGTCCTTAATAGCATTTAAAATTATATAATACAATGTAATGAGTATCAAAATACATTGCATGTATCCTAAAATTAAACATTTATAAAACATTTATAACTAATTGTTTTGTCTCGAAAGAACTAGTTCTATAGTAATTTTCATTTGCCACTACTGTAAGGAATTTCAATAGTATGTAAATACATGTTGAGTGGAAATATTTGACAGCTTCAGCACAGACACTTTATACATTGAGTTTTAAGTTAGTTCTTTCATGCAAAGAAGCGATCAGAGCTAACTAAACTAGAAACGGTTATCAAAAATATATTCAGAAATGAAGTTATGATTTTGCACGAGCGATGAGATCTTCAGAATGTAACACAACTTTATCATATTTATCATCCACAGCTTTGATTAAATATTTATGCAAATTGAATTGAATGCCCAACAGATTCATTCAAGCTGGAGTCAGAATATTTTTTCTAAAATTATCATTTTCAGCATTTTCTCTCTCAAATTTACAGTTTCAGATATGACTTCCGCTGTTTCTCCTCCAAAAATGATCATCAACGAATCACAACAACACCTCTGAAATTGTGTAATCATCTTTTCAGTTTCTAAAATGATAAATCCATGTTATTTCAGTAAGATTTCTGTATCAACAGAATTTATGACTGCTGTTTAGACTGGTCCAAAAAAACGAACATTCAAAATATAATGTTCCTTGCACAATCCATTTTCACGTTTGACTTGCTCTACGAACAAGTGATCCAAAATTTGAAGTCCATCCAACATCAGGAAATGGGCAACCAAACCCCTTAAGACCGAGCGCCACAAAACTAAAACCCTTCAAAAATCCAATTTATATTTTCAAGATTCACGGTCAAAGCCTCCTTATCATTTTGAGAAAATGCTGCATGTGAGCTTCATGGTCTTTGATTCTTTTGTTCTCCCAAGATTTCGCAAATCCATAGAAGCATGGCAAAAAACACAAAAATGTATGAATTGAGAAGGCTCTGACCGTGAAATGAATTATAAATTCATCTCTGGTGAGCTCCACAATAAAAATTTGACCAAAACAAGAAACGGGAAAGTATTTATTGTATTCTTTATGAAGATTTTATGTGAATTTCAAGTTGCCCGGAGAAACCTGCGGTTTTAGTTCTGTGGTGCTCAGTCTACTCCAAGTTATACGTGAGATAATAAGGGAAAATTTTAATTAGGGGTGAGACGGTGGCGAATTTTAGACAATCGGTTAACCTTTTTCAAAAACCGGCGGACAACCGGTTACCCGAAGAGAACAATAGAACAATAGAAAAATCGCGCTATTGATAACAATCCAAAACATTTATCAACATGAGTGCAAAAAGTAATATAAAAGTAATATAATACCAGTTGGATGAAGTTTAATAAGGAAATAAAATTACGATACAATAAAATAAAACATAATAATTATTCAAGTAAGGTACGGAATTCATAATAAATTGAATTAAACAGCAGTTACAGAAATAGGCGTTTAAATAAATTAAAATTAAATTAATGTAGAAAACTAAAATGAGCACGTAACTAAAAGTTTATCAATATCATATTGTTTATTACTAATAATTAGTTACATCTTATTTTATTTAAAAATATAAGGCCATCAACAACGCTTGGTTTCAACGACGCTCGTTGCTTCCTAACAATTAGTCCTGCCTTGCTAAATATCTGTTTGCTCGGTACAGAAGTTGATGGAGCTGCAAGAAGGCATTTAGCTAATCTCTGTAACCGATTATATTTTTTACAATTCTCCTTCCACCATTCCAATGGATTTTCATTAATGTCAATCGGTGACTCTAGCTAATACCTGAACACTTCTTCCTTTACGCTTTCATTTACATGACTCAAATTGGCTGACATCGCTTGTGATTGAGACGGCTGGAGAAGCATCTGGAATGCCAATTGAGTTTTAGATTTCTTTTTCGACGATTCAATCGGAGCAGCATTGTTTCCATTAATCTCAACCACATTTCGTTCAGGTATTCCCTCAATCATTCTTGAAGCCAATTCAATAGTTATGGTTCGTTGAGCAGTAACTCGATCTGAATCGCGGATCGATGAAAGATGCTAGGACGTGAAACGGTAATTCATCTGTTGTGTCGGTGTCTTCTTCATTCATGAACGTTATTATAGGTTGTTTGTTGCGGTCAAGTCTTGTTCCTTCGATGAGGTCCACATTAAATCTTTCTTTTAATGATTTGACCAAGGCATCTCTGAATAATTGACCAGGACAGGTAGTGGCAGTTCTTCGTCTGGAATTGCTTCGTAGCTCAGTGAATGACATTTCCTTCAGTTGATGTAACAACCCAGTGATGGTAGGTAGAACAACTCCTGCTGTTGAGTAGCTTTGAGAGCTGAATAATACAGTTGCCAATTCTACCAGATGTAAAGAAGGAACGATCGTTGGAACAGTTTTTGTATGGCACTGCCGTTGATAGAATTGACCATTTGACGAAGAATGATTTTCCGTTATCTTTTAGTGACCAGATGTATTTAGACAACTCAGTGCGATTTTCATATTTTCTGTTGGTAAATGACGACTTATGTTTCGTAAAACGATTTGAATGCTCCTTCAGTAAGGCCGATGTAGTTGTGGTCGTTTGCGTCTAGTGCTCAATGTTTGTTAAAATAGAGCATAATATAAAATTGAGACAAAGATGAGACAAAGCCTTCCCCCGTAACTCCAAGTTACACGTGTTTATTTCACGATCATCAGACGGTATACTAAAATATTAAAAAACATACTACTATACTCCTGTGAACATACATAAAGCGCAATATATGTCATTCTTCATGTCTAAGCTATTGGATCTCATAATTTGATTGAATTTTATCTCCTTGTTTATATTGTAGGAAAAACCAGTTTATGTAATGCATTGATTAACTGCAAAGAAGAGAAAATTGATGATAAATGTAGAACGGAGGGAATCGATCTTCGCAAATGGAAAGTTAGACCTGAAATAGATGATTTGGAAGTTTTATTTGTTGACTGTGCAGGACAGAGAAAGTACATGATCACACACTCCTTCTTCATTTCACAAGGTGAGTTGCAAAGACTGGGAGGAGATAGATAATGCCATAATCAAATCTTCGTTCTTTCATATTTGTTGTATCTCTAATATATTGTCATAGCATTACAAAGAGGTCTATTGTATTCTGCATTCATGTAAATGAGTATGCCATGCGGGAATATGTGAGCGTTGTGAGCGACGGATTTAGTTGTAGTGAATACAACATTTTGCTGCGTTGCATGGTTGTCTGATTGTTTGTGATTATTATGTCACAGCATCTGTACCGTATATTATTGTTTTATTCCTGTAATAGATACCAATAATTAATCATGGACAGAAAAAAAATACCAGATTGCAAATGTTTTCAATTGAAACTGTTTAGATCGTAATTCGTATCACATTGATGCGTTGCAAAACCCGGGTCTTTCTGTTGTCTAAACAGTGATTTATGGAAAACCCGTTTTTACAAAAGTCCACTTCCATTTCACGGCGATACGGCATGAAAATATTGGCAACCTCTTGGCTTCGTTTTAGGATAAAATACTATAGTTTAGTAAAACTATTCAATGAATCTGTATTTCCCAGATATAATCGTGAATAACATGTATTCAAAATGCATTATTTACAAAAGCAGTGTCAATTCACATGGAATTCAATTAGATCTGAATAACAAAAGTTAATTTGAATGATTTAAATAAAAAAACATATCGATCTGAAACTACAGAATCAAAGAAGTATAAAAATCCAATTTCGACGAAAAACCGACAAGAAATAATGGAGTTACAGCGTTTTATTCAGACAAAATAGATAAATCTATCCTTGTGTAAACTGATACCCAATCTAAACTTTTCGAAGGTGGACTTTTGAGAGACTTTTGGAAACCCGGGTTTTTTCTCTCTTGTAAACTTAGCCATGTTATGGTGAACAATTAGGGGGGGTGTTGGAAGCCAACTAGCAACTAAAAACTAGAAGCTTGATCCATTTCAATGAAATCACTGCTTTCATAGCTTATTGTGCAGGACTTGTCACAACATATAATCAACGATGCTCCCTTCATTATCACGGACAATCGCAGCTTTTTCTAGTTTGACGCATTTTGATTGAATTTCACTGTAAACTGAAAACGTCCTGTAATTATACTGAATATCGGTGGGTCTTAACAGCGGAAAGACGCGGAAATTATTGTCTTAAACTGGCGGCTTTTGAGGGATTGCAGAATCTTCACGCTCTGTGATAGTCTTTCTATACCTTTAAATCTTCTACTGATTAATACACTATGGCAATTGTTGCTTGCATGCTAGTTTATACAATATAGTGTTTAGGGATGCACCGAAATTTCGTTTCGGCATAAAATTCCGGCATTTCGACCGTTTTGCCGGCAATTCGGTTTGGCCGAATTTTGACTTCAGTTTCGGCTGTTTCGGTTATTTCGGCCATTTCTTATAAACACATAAAATGTAACAAATAATCATATTTGATAACATAAATCAAAATAATAATTGATTCCATCCTGTTTCCAATGCATCATATAGCCTTTACTGTCTTTGATAAGTCTTGAAATGGAGTCCTACAAAGTTTTCCGCTGATTGCAGCCATTTTATTGCTTTGCCTCATTTTCAAAAAAACCTCGCTTCCAGATAAATCATCAGACCATGTGGTCAAATAAATTGGACGGACATGTTTGTTGCATGAAAATTATGTTTCCTTGGTATCAATTATTTTTTCCTAAATAGAGACAAATATTGTTCTTTTTAACCTTCGATTTGTTTTACGAAGTCGGGTACAAAGTAGTAGGCCTACTACTGGAGTGGAGAAGAGATAAATTGATTGCCTTTTATGATTAAACATGAAATCAAATAGGAGCAATCATTTGTGTTGATGGTCAATTTGTTTTAAAAATGATTCTATATTCCAAAGTAAGCAATTTCAACTCGTTTTTGGTGATCAAATGTCGTATAAGAACTTCAAACGAAAGAAAAAATGTGCCGGAACAAAACCGAATTCCGGCCGATCATACCAGCATTTTCGGTTTTTCGGCCACAGCCGGAATAGCATTCCCGTGCATCCCTAATAGTGTTTAAAATTTCAATTGTGATCGTTGGTTTAACATATTTGTCTTCTCAGCATAGAATGATCAGAAGATACTTAGATTAGATCCTCGTTCATCATATGGCGTCTAATAGATATCAACCGCAGCCAAAATTAAAGTTTGGTGACATTCTCTATTTTTTTTCAATTATGTACTTAATATTCAGCTACCAATTTATTTCACACAAATAGTCCTGTCCCTTCCAATTGACATTTTGTTTCAAGTAATCCATAGTAATCCATAGCAATAATAGTGAAATTGAATGTTAACACGTGGCTGTTAAGGTGGCAGTACTGTTAAACAACTATCAAGCTTGTTATTTTTCGCTCATCTTGGTCTGTTATACATGTATATCTGAAAAATCGATGTGGATCATATCAGTTTAAAAATAAACTTTGGAACTTACTCGAACCATGAACTTGAATTTGAATTGAGGCTCCCTTTGATTTCATTTACTTATCTTCAATTAGCAGTGTTATAGTAGTGCCACCTGAACATCCTCGTGTTAGCACTCAACTTCACTATTACAGGATTACTTGAAACAAAAATATCAATCGGAAAGGACAGTCAAATATTAAGTACATAATTTAAAAAAATAGAGGATGTCATAATTTTGATAGCATTATTCAAATACCATATTTAAAGAAAATGGCTTTGTAAAAAATACTAATTGAAAGGGCATATTTGTATAAAATCATTCGGTAGTTAAATATTAGGTACATAATTTAGACTAAAGCTATAGAACGTCATACTGTCATATTTATGCAATAATTTAACTTTCATTGTTTTCTCTTTGCTAAATTACTCTTTGATTTTGGTAGCGGTTGAAATCTATTAGACGCGATCTAATGAACGGTGATTTCGATCTAAGTTCAGGTTCTGATCATTCTACGCTGAAAAGGCAAATATGTTAAATCAACGATAATTGAAATATTAAAGACTATAATTTTTTGTAAACTAGCATGCAAGCAATAATCGTCATAGCGTATTAATCAATAGAAGAATTGGTAGGTATACAAAGGCTATCAAAGAGCGTGACAATAGAATCACCGCAAGATGCCGCAAGTGAAGTTTCTGCAATCCCTAAAAAGCCGCCAGTTTGAAACAATGATTTTCGCGTTTTTCCGCACTTCAGCTGTTTAGACCCACCGTACTGATTATCACCAACTATTATTCTCAAATGTTCAAAATTTCAGCATAAAATTATTTTTTATTTTTTAAAAAATTGGTTTAGTTTGGTATTATTTATAAAATCCCGGTTTATGCAAAGAAATCGTATGTAGTTGTTACTTGCTTGCTGGCTGGATTCTCACACCCACCCGAGAGAATTATTAATGCAGTCATCATCATCATTTTGTATCCATTCATCTTTAACAGTTATCATTGCTTTGCTATCATTGATGGTAATGTATCTTACTATGTATATATAGTGTCGTGAGACCGTATTAGCTACAAAATATCTTAAATTATAAACTCTAAATATGGAAATTCCCATTTAAATTACCTGATATGTAGGCCTACATTTTAATTTATAATAATTGGTCACATACTTGAAGTAACTGAACACGCAACTACAATATAAATACACACAACAACATAATATATTAATCAAAACACAATTACTAAGAGATTAATAATAACAAGAATCAAAACTAAACTTTATTCTTTGTTTTCAACTCATTCTAATTCAACCTTTAAATTGACAATGCAATCAATTACATACAATGGTAGACCTATATCATTTGAAAAATAATCAACGTAGATGACACAGACACATACAAAATACAGTAAATCCATCAATCAAGCAAACAGTTCCATTAATCGACGATAATAACTAAGTAAAAGATTGCAGGCGTAAATTTCAATAATGTCTGAATGTCTTTAGGTCGAATATCCAAACACCAGATCGCTGAATAGTTGCTGCTGTATTCACTAAACCTAAAATCAATCGCTCAAAACAATGTATTTCCACTTGGTACACTTATTTACAGGAACGCAAAATACAATTGATCTCGTTTAAAATTTTTCTGCAAATTTCTTTCTATTTTTTTTGTAAATCTGACGTGAACTGGAATAACTATAATCCTGGTGGTCCTATAATCCAGATTTACTCAGAGATTACAAATGTAGTTCTTTACTCTGAGTTTCTTTTAAGAATGTTCTTTAGACGGTTTATTCATAATGAAGATTATACGTATCTCATCACAATTATACACATCATACTGATAGATTTTCTATTGTTTAATTATTGAATATCTCTTGAATTTTTTAGTCTATTTTTAATCTATTATGTTTCCGCACATCAAAAGAAAAGAAAATTGATAATTTTCTTTTTTTTAAATGGGGTCACCTTGCTATTTCCCAGCTTTAGGCATTCCCTCTGACCATTCCTTGATCATAGCTAAAATTGTGATTTTAATTCCTTGAAACCATTTTGAACATAAAGGGTAGTATATTTTGTTCAGAACATCTAACATAACAAATCTGAATTTTAAATAGAAGTATGGTGTCTCGAGCTTAGTTTTTCAACTATATGGCCAGAAGTGACAAACATACCATAAAACAAATAAATTCACAATTTTGTTCAAAATAAATTTATGGATCCAAGAAATATATACTGTTCTATTCAATATGTGACTGTAATAATCAGATTGTCAGATTGAATTGTGGAGTGAAGCTTCTATATGCAGAGCTCTCAACCTTTTTGACAAAATATAGAGAGATTTCAGTGAAGGCACCCTGGCCATTTTAAAATAACCTCCTTAATAACATAAAGGATAAAAGCCTGCCAAAGTCACGGTTGCACGTTTTTGCTTACAATTTTATAAGGTACAATTATTACAATGTTTTCATGCTGGCTTTTTTTCATCATTTCAGAGCCGAAAAGCGTATGTTAATAAACAAAATATGATATAAACTTGCCAATTTATTGATTATTCAGAATAAGGAACATAATATCAAATAAGCGGGAGGATTTTGCTGAAATCGGGAGGGCGGAAGAGTAGTCTTGAAATAGGGAGACTTTCGACAAAATCGAGAGGGTTGAGAGCTTTGTATATGGGAGCCACGTTTACAATCTAAAGGAATTAAGCATATACTAAAGACAGTTTGCCTTGACATATGTAAGGTGATGCTATAGAAAATCATTTATGGTCATTTAGACAGGTGATTGCTTTAGCAGGGTCGGCTGTAGTTGTGCGTCAATTGCTTTTGTTCAGATTAACTACGTGTAAGATTCATAGCAATACCATGATCTGCTCACTTTCATATTCAAAGGTTAGTCTACATTTACAGAACCATCTGTCTCATAATATGTTAAATTAATTTCAAGGTTGTCTATTTCTTCTTGTATTGGATCTCTACAAATACGAAGTAACACCTGAATACTACCGAGAGAATGTTGGCAACTGGATGAGTGTAATATTGGCTCATGCACCAGATGCTACCATTCTCATTGTACCAACTCATTTGGATCTATGTAAAGATAAGGTTTCAATTAAGGAGAAGTGTAAGCATGTGATGCAAAATGTGTGGAAAGATGTTAATAAAAGAGAAAAGGATTTAGAAACAAGTCGCCTTGACAATATCCACGGTGATGATCAATCTTCCCGTGTAACTCATGTATCTGATAAATGGAAAAAACATATTAGTTCAGCACTACAACTTGGTGATGAGGTGAGTTGCAAAGACAGGACGACAGTTTTTTCTAATGAGACTTGTGAGGCATATGTTGTATCTACATACCAGGCTATCATGCCTCTTTCAGTAACAGAAATGGCAATCAAGCAATGATTTGTATGATTATTTATTTGAATGTCAAGCAGCATTATTAAATCAATCACAGAACATAACATATCTTTTAAAAGTTGAAGTAACTTGAATACAAGGTTTGCTGGTGTCTGTTACTTGCGTGTGTGCGTGCGTGCTTTGCGTTTTTCCAGGAAATACGTCATAATTTATCACCTTTTTGGCTTGCAATTCTTAGTGTCTTAGTGTATTCCAGACCGTGTGACAGACTTGATGAATTTAATAAGAGATCAAAAAGTAAAGCTATAACTAAGGATTTTCCATGAATTGTTGACCATGATTTGACAGAAAATCCATCACATGAAATGAAAACGCAATTATTTGTAGGGGTTAGAAGGTTTTGAAATGTTGATCGGCCTTATCTATTAACAAGTCAGGACTAACTTCTACTACATTCTTTATCATCAATGTGATACATAACATATATTGCCTTGAAATTAACAAAAATAAGTTTTCAAATTTTAATTTAAAATTGGTGTAATATGTTAGTTGTTACTGTATATAAAACAGAAATATCATAAAACGTTATAGCTGTCATTAATATCATCAATTTTGGCTGTCGAATATTAAATGTTCAATAAATCATATTAGTGATAAATTAATCAAGTCTAGAGTAAAGTCCCCGTCAATTACAACATTAGAGCGACTGTAAAATTTAACCTTTTGATTGAACTTTTTTCATAACATCGAGACATCTAAAAATAGTAATACAAGAAGGTGATAAATTATGACGCATTTCCTGGAAAAGCACGCAACGCACATGCACACACACAAGTTACAGACACAGAATGTTTGCTACAAAACCTATGTAAATTGACTACAGTATGTTCATATCAATATAATCAAGGAGAGAACTGGGGGTACTATTTTTACCTTTTCTAAGATACCTTTTCAGAAAAGTATTTATATCTCAAGGCGTGTAAAAACATGTCATCTTGGTTTAAATTTACCAATTGTACCCACTTGAACCAACCACAATACCTTTTAATTATGTTTCAGTTAATGGTGTCTTCGGATTCAATCAAAATGATCCCAGTTTCTTCATTTGGTAAACTTGATGGTATTAGTGAATTGAGAAAAGAACTTATAAAAGTCCTTACCAATTCAGATGTGATGCCACTGGTAGGGCGAGAAATTCCAACCGTTTACGCAGAGCTAGAAGAGTATTGTGTCAATCAAAGAACGACTACCCCGGTGATCAAGTTAGATGTTTTTATTGAAGCAGTCAAAGTCAAATTTGGTATGACTAAAGAAATGATAATCTCAGCTTTACAATACTTTGATACAATCGGATCTGTGTTGTACTTCAGCTATGGAACATTTAATCGTTTTGTTTTCTTGGATCCAGAATGGTTTATTATTGTTTTAAAGAAAGTATTTAACCACAACGCTGATAATGTTATTGAATTTAAAGATGAATTTGTTGATCTGTATGATTTAGCATTCGATGATTTTGTGCAACTCAAGGAAGAGCTACTAAAAAATGGAAGGCTAAGCAAACAACTTCTGAGGTACTGATATTTCTGATACGTAATGAGCATGATAGCAGATATTCAGTGTCACATAATGACCTTATGTTTTCAATTTTACAATTATTCCTTGTCGATATATATTCTTGCCTCATATTTCAATGGAATAGTTTCATTTTAAATAATCAAAGTATGAACATCATCAATAAAGTTCACAATTGACGTTGACCAGTTATGTTGGAAGAGGGTTGTGAAAGTTGACCGCCTGTTTTAAATATTGTTCAAGTGTCCTGTTTTTGTTGTTAACACATATGTAAGGCTGATAGTATATTAAAAGCTTTCAATGCTGTTTGACAAAAAGAGGGAGATGCCCGGGGAGCCACATGGGTGGCTCCTTCTAGGGGTCTGGGGTTTGAAAATGCAATTGGTTCAAAGGCCTCTCCTGGTCATTTTTAGAGCATTATTTGAAAAAAGTAGTAGGAATTTTCACAATGCAAGTTAGCGGAAGAAGGCCCTAAAAAGCTGGAGACTGCGGCTCAATGTAGGAAATTTGAAACTCTCTTATATCCTTCAAATCATCCAATACAAGATGGAATGGCGGAATTATTTGTTTGCTTCTGTCAGACTAAGCATAATGATATTTCAAATTCTGAAGAAAGGAAACAACATAAATTCCATCGATTCAAAATACCTTGAGTTTCGGAAAGGAAGAATATATTGAACATGCAGTGCATGTCATAATAGATTGATGATGATTAAAATGATTTATTTTGATATTAATACTTGAATATCCAATTGACATACTAAATTGTGCATTTCAGATGTATTTGGTCAGACTATGTTGCAAATAATGATGACATGATGTACTTCCTCATTGACATCCTTTGTCATTTCAATCTTGTAATCAATCTTGGAAAGCAAGAGGATTTATCTGGTAGTACCTCATTGATTCTACTTGTTCCTTGGTTCTTTAAACCAGCACCAGAAGATGTTTTACACAAACTGAATAGGCAAGAGATTAAAGATAAGGATTGGGTAAGTAACATACCGCTCAGAACTCTGCCCATTTGATACTTTCTTAAAGATGATACCGTAATCCAGCGCGTATAAGTCGCACTTTAAAGTCAAAATTTTGTTCTTCAAAATCATGGTGCGACATACGTGCAAAACACAAAAAACATCAACAATTTTTCAAAATTTTTGTCCATTTTTCAATAACCTCTTTTCTTGTTTTTACAACGCATGCGTAGTAGGACATAGAAAACATGCTGGAATCTTTTCACTTGTTTAGAAAGAAGTGAGACATCAAAAAACAACATATTACTTCTTTATAACCGTAAAGAAATTATGCAGTTCATTTGATTTGTTATCTACTGAATTGTACAATATTGAGGAATGAAATGTTATTTAAAATGGCTGTTTTTAAAACTGGATTATTACTCTTTATTTTACTCTTTCTCTGGCGTTTATGGTTTTTAAAATTCACGATTAATTGGTTTTGATTTGTTTTTGTTGTTGTTGCTATGACTGTGGATTATTTCACAAAAACATTGACATATTTTCTTATCACATACTAGTTTACTAGAAAGACCTGAAAATAATTTTCAAATTACAGTGATTTCTTCCATATTTTATGTTCAAATGATTCAAAAATCAAGATGCGACTTATACACGCAAAATCAATAAATTCAACTTTTTTGCTTGAAAAATCACCCTGCGACTTATACTCGCGTGCGACTTATACACGCTGGATTACGGTAGATATAATGTTCTAAAATATCACAAATGTTTTCTGCGATCTGATCGGTCGAAAGAGCTAAACAAGGAAAAGTTGGGAGACAATCGGGAAGCTAAAAATCCCTCGTGATTTTTTAGCGCTTCACTCGTGTGACTTTGTTGACTGATCTATAAGTCCCGCTTTGATATACCGCAATTTGACAAGCGGTAAGCGATGACTTTGTGTCTCCCAACTTTTCCTGATTTATTCAAATATGAATACAAACATTTGCAAGTGTGTAGTAACCCTTAATTAATGACTGCTATAATATGAAGATATAATAGTCAATAATATGATTGTTGATGCTGTTACCCTAGCCCTTAATTGATAATTATTTGATGCATGATTGTTGATCAAATCGCATCTCGGATCTTAGGCTGTGATCGATCTCCAAAGTTTTTCAGAAAACTGTTAGGTATATATGTTGATCAACGTGTAAGTTTCATATTTGAGTATTCAATTTATGCGTTACTTTGTAATTATACAATTATGTTTGAACTGGCAGTCGCGTATTATGCAAACATGCCCTGATGAATTTTATGTGTTGCCATTTCACGTTGTTTGGATATTTAAATGTACCGTGTATAGTATACATAACATTTTGTTTTTGCATTGGTTTGCAGGTTGAAATAGCCGTTCAATTTAAATCCATCGTTTCTCCGTTCCCTGTTGGCTCATTTGAGCGTTTCATTCCTACTATTTTTCATGAGTTCGATCATTCTATTGCTTGGCAAGATACTTTCCTTGGAACTGGAGCCAACTGCAAAGTATGTTGTACCATGGAAAGTGATGGGCGTTGTGGCAAATTAATTTTAAGAGGAAGATGTCTCCAGGAAGATATTGATGACCTGTGGAAGTCATTAATACGAATCTTCAAGGTTCAATTTTTAGGATTATTATTTCAATATTCTACATATAATAATAATAGCCATCTTATTCAATACTTATCCATCCATTCCGATTACTTTAGATTGCAGATGATTTTTTTGTGTGTCTACCTGGTCTTGGTTGCATTAAACGACAATCATTATGCCCAAGTTGTGTTAAAAAATCCATTGTTGATCCATACAAATTCAATATCTCATCTTGGCATGATTATAAATGCAAAACAAGTACGTTATTATGTGGGAAAGAAGATTCACTGATACCAATCAATTTGATACTACCACCAAAAGGTAAAACAAACTTCAACATGTCAGAAACTAATTTTTTACCTGTTGTAATTATACTTTGTTTGCTAGTGTATTATTCTATTCTATTTCGTTTCTTTTCCTCTGATGATGTTGAGATTATATTAAAGCAAAAACAGAACAGATACTTTAATGCATATAATTACAGTTCTGTATTCTTAATATCCCCCCTCTGGTATGGATGAAAAGTGTCGTATGACAATGATTAAAGATATTCATGAGTCAATGAGTACAACGCGAGATCCAACATAATCTAATCTTATTAATAAAGAACATCTACTTTTATAGTCTATATCAAAACGAGGTTAATATAAAGAGGTTATATATACAGGAATAACAATTACGTAATACGACAACTTCCCTTTATCTAAATTAAAGCAAATATTGTTATTACTGATGTTGTCTTTTTACCAAATTAATTAATTAATTAATCTATTTTATTTATTAACTATAACCAAAACGATTTGGTTGACGAACAATTCTTGATGAACGCCGTATTGACATATGTGGTGAAGATATGTTTGAATCAGCTGGTTGAACTGCTGATGATGATGTTGTATCGGGTGTGGGGCTAGTCCTACTTGTTTGTTCTAAATTGCAGTCTACAAGGGCATTGCCAATTTGATTGTTCGAAGCTAATACTGTTCTCTCCCCCAATTTTAACCACGCTGTGTTTGATCCTTTTGCAACAACAAATGCAGCTTTCCGAGAGGGTGTGGAATTTGTTGGCTTATACATTACAATGTCTCCGGGTACATGATCGGAAACAAAAGGGACTCTGAGATTTCTCCCCATAAAAAATTTGTGCAGGTGATTCTCCGCGAGCATTCGAAGTAGTTCTGTGTACCAGCAAAATCTTGTTTAGAAACGTATCGAAAGAAACGCGCATATTGCGATGCCAAGCTTTCATGGCACGCTTCACTGTTTGGACCGACCGCTTTGCAAGGCCGTTAGCGCGAGGGAAATAGGCGGGTGATTCAGATTTGTAGCAACCAGATTTGGCTAGCCATGAAACAATAGCGTCATTGACGAATTCTTGCGCATTATCGGAAACTAAGTGTTTTGCGACACCGAAACGGGCAAAAAGTGATGAAAATATTCGAATAATATTTGGATTGGATCGGTCTGGACATCGGAAAGCTTCAATCCAGCCGCTACCAGCATCAACAATCATTAAAACATTTCCGATATCTGGGACATGGCCGAAATCCATATGTAATCTTTCCCAAGGGTCAGCTTTTGGCCATTCATGTACTGATTTAGCAGTCTTAGGGCGCAAAGTACAGCACTGTTCACAAGAAGATACATAGCGGTCTATGTCACGAGCCATGCCTGGCCACCAAGCACTCTTTGAGAGAAAGCGCTGGGTTGCATTTATACCTTGGTTGGTAGAATGTGCTTTTTCGAGAATTGAACGGCGGAGCGATGCAGGAATAAAAGCAATAGAACCGAAATAGATAACGTCGTTATGTATAGTTAAATTTTGGTTCAAACGCGCAAACGGACGCTCAGCTTCACTGGGATTGGCCCAATTGCCCGAAATAATACGCCCTTTTAGAGATTGTGCGATGACATCAAGATGAGTAGCATTTTTTAAATCGGAAAAAGCAATAACTGGCTGAAGAAAAGCCTCGTCACAGCTACGTGTGACTTCGACAGCAGCAACAATGTCTTCGCGGGAAAGGGTGGAAGACACTGAAAGGCGAGATAATGCATCAGCATGACAGATTTCAGTTCCGGGCCTGTGTAGAATATTAAAATCAAACGCCATTAATTTTATGGCCCACCGACTGATTCGTGCCGAAGCAGTTTTTGGATTGGTTGATCAGCACCAAATAATTGGATCAAAGCCTTATGATCCGTGATAAGTGTGAAATGACGACCTAAGAGCAGTTGACGCAGCCTTTCTACACACCAAACAATACCGAGACCTTCCCTTTCAGTTGCAGAGTATATTTTTTTCAGCTGGAGTAAGGGATTTTGAAATAAAAATAACAGGTTGGCCATCCTGTGTGAGGACACCAGCAATACAATGGTCTGATGCGTCAGTGGTCAATGTCGCTTCTTTTAGCAACGAATATGGTTGAACAAGTGGTTTACTTGAAAGTTCAGATTTGAGATTTTCAAACGAACGAGCACAATCATTATTCCATTCAAAAGCGGTTTCTTTTTTGCGTAATAAATTTAGCGGTTTTATTTTGTCTGCAAAGTTTGGTATGAAACGCCCAAAAAAATTCACCAAACCAACAAATGACTCAATTTCTTTTTTATTTTGAGGAGGACGCATGCTGTTAATTTTATTGACAAGGCGATCATCTGGTTGAATACCAGAAGCTGATATGCGATAGCCCAAAAACGAAACTTCAGAAACACGCTGCGTGGATTTTTCCATATTAATAGAAAGCCGCCGTGATTTAAACCGTTCCATTACAGCGTTCAAACGTTTGTTTAAAGATTCTTCAGTAGTGGCATAAATAAGGACATCATCCTGATAAGCAATTGTGCCCTTTAAACCTTGCAGGACATCTTCAATTACATGTTGAAAAATAGCCGAACTGTTTCGCATGCCCATTTGTAAGCGGGTTACGCTATAAAGGCCTTTACTAGTGTTGATAATAGATAATTTTCGCGCGTTATCGTCGAGTTTTACTTGCCAATAGGCGGATTGCAAATCAATTTTCGCGAAGAAACGTGCACCATCCATTTTTGCAAAAATTGTTTCAGAATTCGATAGAGGGTAATCATCGAACAAGATTTTGCTGTTTACATGGACACTAAAGTCTGCGCACATTCGTAATCCACCCGATTTTTTTTTTATCCAAACAACAGGAGATGCATTTTCTGCCCCGCCCGATTCAATCGGCTCAATAACCCCCATCCTCTCTAGCCGAGTTAGCTCTAGGTCTACAGCGGTTTGGAGTGGGAGTGGAACAGGTCTAGCACGGCAAAACATTGGCTCAGCACCCTGCTTTAATTTCATAGAAGCTAAAACACCAGTTATGTAAGGGAGTGGCTTCACATCATCATCATCTGCGGAATTAACCATCTGGTCACTAACATGATCACGACCCAACAGGCCATAATTTCTATTAGACTCTTCTACATAAAATATGATAGAAGTATTTACGCTATGTTGAACTACATTTAATTTACAGCTACCGATTACTGATAACTCGTGGTCATCATAACATTTGAGCTTACGATTGCTTGGAGTGAGCGGAGGACAATCCAACTGTTCCCAAACTTTACGTGACAGAACAGAACATGAGGCGCCAGTGTCTTTTAACATTCTCACTTTCACGTTGTTAATACTAATATCTTCAGTAGATAGACTTGTATTATTGACATCATCACAGCATAAAATAATGGCTACATCGTTGACATCGTCATTGGCGTCACTGTCATGGTCCACTGCTACATGATTTACCTTCGCGGTGTCTTTCTTCTTTTTATAACAGCACTGTTCAAGGTGCCCACGTTTGTTGCAATAACCACATCTATTGTTGAAAGCCGGACAAGCACGCGGAGGGTGTGTCCCATCACAGAATTTGCATTTATGACTGTTTGAAGCTTTGTTGGTTGAGCTTTTAACATAATTAACGACCACTTTTCCTTCATTAGGTAATGTCGTTCGTTGTAGAAATGTCTGCGTCATATCGTAGAGGCGGACACGTTCTCTTAAATCCTCAAAAGTAGCCGTTGGCATTAGTCGTATATAATCCAGCAACTCTCTGGTGATTTTGACATCGTTGAAGCAGTTTATAAAAACCAATTTCTTTAACTCTTCTGATGGGTCCAATGTTTTTTTGAACCGTGAAAAGTCGCATCTTTCACTTTGATAATTGATTCTAGTGTAGACATCTTCTACTGACTCATCTGGCAATTGTCGTATTGCTAAAAATGTAGTGCGTTCAGCAATCAAAAAACGCTCTTTTGGCTCTATGTATTTACAAGCGATAGCATAAATGTCAGCAAATGGCATTTGTTCAAGCTTCTTTGGTGTAACCAATCTTGACAATGTGATATATGATGTCTCTCCACACATTTCTATGAACGTATCAGTTTGCTCTAAATACCCGTCTTTGGAAAGATCACCATCTTCAAGATGATCGCGACGGCATTTAGCATTAAACGAAGCAAACCAAGCGTTTGCTTTCTCGACATCATCTAAGACTAAAATTCTTTTTCGGTCCATCGCGATGTCAGCGAAGATTCTTTGTACTTTATAACTCGCAGCGCCAATTTGTCGTATGACAATGATTAAAGATATTCATGAGTCAATGAGTACAACGCGAGATCCAACATAATCGAATCTTATTAATAAAGAACATCTACTTTTATAGTCTACATCAAATCGAGGTTAATATAAAGAGGTTATATATACAGGAATAACAATTACGTAATACGACAAAAAGCAGGACATTAAGCGAGGTAGGAATATGATAGTTGATATGGAGAATTAAAACTAGAGATCAGTTTCATGTGGGGATATTAAGCAACTAGGTGGGACATTAAAAGAGAGGATATTAACCGAGTTTCACTGAATATATATTAATGCTTTACAAGGTGTAATGATTACAGTAGTCATTTATTGCTGTTTTTCAGATCTGTTTGAACAGAGCCAAAGTGGAAAGGAGTTAGACATTCTACTATCAACTTCTAAAGGTATGATATTTTAAGGATTCATACATATCTGTATAGGATATTAGATTAGATACAGAAAGTCATCGTGTCTGCAAAAAATTTACGTTATTAGCTCAATGACACTTGTATGAGCTAAGATACCAAATTCCTGTCTGACACCTCTCAATTGAAATAATTTTGAGCCATACAGCAGCATTCTCATGAAGGACTATCTCCCATAGTCGTCTTATTAGGCCATATTCCCAGTAGGTGAAAATTTAGAAAGGCCTGGGAAAAGTAACCAAGGAGACTAGTGCAGCTAGACAGTAATCATAAACAGTGTTTGAAAACAATCAAAGCAATCAATCAAAGTGCAGGATCATGACGCAATATTTTATAAAATATTATATCATACTAAGATTGTGTCAATCTGAATCACTCTCTTATGCTTAGATCAAATTGAATCAATTAAAGACAGAAGTCATGAAGATGAAGAACAAATACCTGTTGAAAAATGTGAGTCAATAATAATCTTGAAATCTATAGACCTGTGTATATTAGGTTTTGTTCAAATTAGGAATAACTGATGTTTAGTCATACAGATCTTGAAATTCAACATACATACATGTATCTCATTCTGTTGCATTGGGGACATTAAAAAACATTTTCTACATTGTATTTAAGTTTAAAATTCAACATAATTTTGACTGATGGTAATCGTCCGTTAGTTGAAACATAACATTCCGTGAGCTACAATGCAACAAGAGAGACTAGATCAATAGCCATGAATTCTTAACTTTTAAAAATTGCAATGAAAACTTTATTCTAGTTACAGTAACAATTATTCATGACTCACAAGACACTCCAATAATGTTCTCATTAATCACTTATATACATAATACTGTCTGTTTATATATCACTATATTTCTGTGTCTGTCCGCGACTTATGTACGTCTTACTGGCGAAATAATACGGATAATCCGTTGTCGGGAAATTATGCAAACATTTGTGTCGAGATAACCGTGTACAGTAACAAATTTGTTGTATGAAAAGTATGGGTCTATGACGTTGTTTTAAAATGATATACTTCATCTGATATTTTATTTGATATCATTACATTAAAAAATTCAGAGATTTTGAAAAATTTCATAGGTCGATAATCTAGCGGGCAGCCAAATCGACTTCAAATTGAATTCTCCAGAACAAAAATATTTTGCTTTGAATTTAAAAGCTGCGTGTAAATTGTTTGAACAAGTGAAACTTGAAACTGAATCAGTTTTATGATAATTAAAACAATACGAAATACTGAATTACATTGAATTACCAGTATAACTAGGCCAGACAAATTATGTTTTGAAATCAAAGAAACGTAGACATATTTCATGTAGTGTTGATATCAGCAATACATATAGAGACTTGAGGTCTTAATTTAATTTATTAATGAAACAAAATGCCGTTCATTACTTTTCTCAAAATGGAGATATAAAACATTTCACTTTTTTTAAAAAGGCTATTTTGATATATAATTTGTGAGAACACTGAGCAAACAATCTGTTTTGAAATGAATAATCTATCGCGGGGCTTGAAAACAAATTAATTTGCAAGAATTTTCAAATTGACGTTGGCGTTCGACTAATTCGAAAAATATTCAAAGTTCGAAGAGATTATTTGTCTACAGTCTAAAATTATAGAGTTTAGAATTAATCAAGGCATTGCACAAAAGTATTTCTATAATTTATTATTTAATATAAAAAAACGAATCATTTGGTTTTGAGCAGCAAGGCTTTTATTTTCAGATTTTGCTTCCATAATTAACGAAGGAATTATAGGCATCGATTAAAATTAAAATTTCATTTTGTTGACTTGCTATACGAATAAGACACAGTATGTTACTACAGTTTCGAGAATAAAAATAGCGGTGTCTTGTTATTATCGTTGATCAACATTTAATAAAGTTAATTTCAGGTATATCAAATTTAACAAAGTTAAATTGAATTGAGCGTATGATTTGTGATAAATAATAATAATTATAATATTTTCAGCGTTCAAAAATTTTGCTTTGAATTTAAAAGCACAAAAACATAATTTAAAAACATTTTTAAATAGCTAATACAGTTTGGATGAGTGTAACAAACCTTGTGTTACAAAAATAAAAAGCGAAAAGGTTACATGAAATAATCGATCATAGCAAACAATATTTATTAAAATACAACTTACCATTTTCCAAATGAGATCCAAATAAAAACTATACGAGCGGCATAATCTCCGAACAACATTTAAATACATAATAGCGGGTTCTCTGAGTTAATACACCAATCAATAATAAGTTAACAACCATATTTTATCGAAGGAGAATGTACGCCCGATAAGAATAAAATAAAGATTGACGTCTTTTATTCGAAATATTCTGACAAAAATGATCATTTCATATCGTGATCAAATGCACGGTAAAGTAGATTCATTTTCTACATAGTAAATTATCCTTTTCGTCAGACATCATAACATGAGCATTTAAATATTACCATTGGCTGTGGTATTTTATATCTTTGAAGCTGCACTAAACACTTCAACTCTATAAACCATCGCGTCCGTTTCAAAAAATTCTGAATAAATATGCATATCACGAATCTGGCAAAATGAGTTGTTTTCGTTTTTCTATCAAAATAATTAATTTATTCATAATCGTCTTTCCTTTCATTCGACATCTGTAATGTATTATAAATAGCGCGTAGAAATATTGACAACAAGATGTAACATAATATCAATATCGAATTAGTATAGCGATTTATTATAGAATTTTATTTCCTTTAAAAGAATGTTGATGCTATTATTCTGGAAAATTTGATAGCAAGAACCACTATCAGACCAATTTTTCAGACCTTTTTTTTACTTATAAAATTTTATTTTCAACGAACTCTTAGTATTTTGATAGACTGCCATGAAAATCACAGGTGTACTTGCTGAGATTGCAAAGATCAAAAATATATAGGCTCATATAGTATAATATCATAATATTTTCTGATTATATATATAATTTGAAATTCAATACACGCGCGTGGGTCGGCCTTGTTCAATAATACGTTGTCGAAGCTGTAGGTTTGTTGATAATGTCAGTCAAAGCACTGGTATCAGTAAGTAACGCAATGGCTAATTGGTTAATGCTCTGGTATAATAATTTCAGGGTCGTCAGTTCAATACCACCATTCGGCAACCTTTTATCAACGATTTTTCTTATTTTTTTTTAATATGAAGCAGTAAATCATTTTTAATTAACAAAAGATATCGTTTGATCATGTTAATAACAGAAATCAGTGGACCATGTGTCTTGTTGAAGCTAAATTAATTTAATATTGAATGTATCGCATGCAATGCCACGAGTTTCACTGGCCACACTTTGACGGCGTTATTTTGTGAACACCACATTAGTGTTGTATATATTGCATAAAGATCTATGAATCCGAACCGAACGCAATCCGATCGTATCGGGTCAGATTCGGGTTAATATTTTAGGTCTTCGGATTGGATCGGATTTGAAGTGATTTTTTATAGATAGTTTCAGATGTCGAAATTTGACTGAGTATTTGTAATTTATAATAATTAATGTGTTCTGGCCTCCTTTCAGCACATAAAATAAAGTTTTTCTATGCAGATATAGCTACGTTAAATTATACATTTCAATCGACTAAATTGATGTGAAATAAATTAAATTTTTATTAAAGGAATGATTAAGTTGTATCGATTAATGCTACATCGTTTCAATGCGTATTGTGTCTCATGTTCTACTCCAGAGTTCAGACTCCGTATTATACAGCGATAGTCAGCTTAGTCAATTATTTAATTATAAATCATCTGAAAGTTTTATCATAGAAGGTCCATAATGGACCACACTCATAGCTAGTTATATTATAAGTTAAAAAGTAACAAATTTTTACAAATATATATACTAAAAGTTGACAATAGACTAAATATTATAAATACCGGTAACTTAAACATTAGGGACCTACTCGAGTCTTGCTGTGTATTCAGAAAGGGTTTGATTTCTTTTATGTATAGCATCTCATACACTAAACGATCCCTTTTTGATTGATTGAAAATTTTTGGTTCTTTTTTAACTTGAAAATGGCAGAAGTTGAATCTAGCCGAAACGTTGTTAAAAATAATAATAAAATTTCATAATTGTTGCTATTAACTTTTTCATTGAAAGTAATAAGTAAACGACATCTTATACAAATACCTTGAATCATAAATTTTAATCATTAAGACAACGTTAAATCCTGATTCAGATAAAGTGAACAAGGATTATAGTTGGTATGCATTGGTGGTGGCTCACAAAATTGTATGTTAGCAATTACGTTACACATCTTTTTTTTCTAGTTTACCCGATGACAAGTGATCCACGTGGCCTATGTGTTATTATAAACAATGTTGAATTTAACAAAGGAACGGGATTGGATTATCGAATAGGCAGTGACGTAGACCTGGGAAGCTTGGAAAAGACTTTTGGAAATCTGAAATTTGAAATAATCACTCATCGCAATCAGAGAGCTCTCGACATCATTCTCCTGGCAACAGAGATAGGATCACAGGATCATACTAAATACGATTGTTTTGTCATGTGCATTCTCTCGCATGGTGATAAAAATGTTGTTTGTGGAGTTGATGGTATAACAGTCGCAATTGATGACATAAGGATGAAGTTCGATGGAATTCGTTGCCCATCCTTATTAGGAAAGCCAAAGTTTTTCATTATTCAAGCATGCCAAGGATCAAAATACACCAGGCGTGTAACAAGTGATGGCCCATCAGAAGTAAATAGTGATACGGTATCACAAATGAATGTTTATTCAGATGGCAAATCTGCAAGAATTATTGATAACGACGACACAGACTGGTTAGTGTGGGTCGCTGCAACACCAGGTATGTCATAACATCTTCATAATATTTATAAACAAGTATGATAAGACATTGTGAGTATTCAAACGATAATAATATCAACGGAATTAATACGCGGCTTAATTTTTCATGAACCTGTGTTGCCTTGTGGGACTTGGATGAAAAGGCGATCAGTATCTGTTTAGTATAGCAGACTTAAAAGTCAATTCTGCGACAAGGAAAATACGATTATATTATGCCCTTCAGGTGTTGATGATTCAACTATTACTAGCTCATAAAGTGATAATAACATTTCACAAAATGATAATGATTTTCAGGCAATTTCACATTCATTAACCAGTTGGTAAACAAGTTCAATGAAGTGTTCATGAACTTATGGATTTTTTTCACAAGGTAAGGTTGACCTTGCAATAGAGGTCAGCACAGAGACATACCCATCTTCTACATTAACATGTACCAATCCATCCGCTTGCATTGAGTAGCTCAAGGGGGTCTACATTACTACATCGTCTACATTTCTTTATTTTTTAACTCAAGGAGGTTGAATTCAGCTTCAAAAATGGATTATTTACATTATCATTTTGTTGATAATTCCCTATAATGGCAACACACATAATGGCCGTTGGTAAACCAATCAAAGTTTTCAAACGTCAGTGCCGTATCTGGTTGTTGTAAACTGTGTTAACATGTAGCCAATCAACTCTGGAGCGCTATCTGTAATTCCTTTGATAATATTTGTAAAATGATCATGGATGTGCTGAACATATCTTTTCTGTCTGGGTTATTTATGCAGTCTGGCTGTGAGTAATACCAATATCACACCCGTATTCCTTAAATATATATTGCGGCTATGTTACTATGTCTGTGCAAGTTATTTTAGATGAGCTTTTTGGATTCTTACAACATCACCAGTTCAATTAAAAGTACACATGACACGGAAAAGTGTTATCACAGATTCGAGTAGCTGAAGCTAAATGATGAAGAATGATGGCAATGATTTCTTAGTTTGAATGCGTATAAGCGGAGATATTGAATGTTAAATCTACCCTATTATCAATCAGTCACTTTTTCCAAACACGGAACGACAGTCGGAATGACAAGAGGGCTTACTGTAGAAAAAAGGTGAAGTTATCATTATCAAAAATCGTATCTCCCTTCTTGCGAAATCAAAATTCTCTAACATCCAAGTCTTAAGAATTCACACATTTTTGATGTGTGGGAAACAAAGGATTTTGGGTTTCTGAAAAATCATCCATCAAATTTCGCCTAATCCATCAACTGCATGTGTATTTCTGTTCTTTGTCATTACATACAACAAGTGCTTTCAACATTTCACCCGTGTCTTCTTAATCTTCTTCGAGTGTAATAAATATGAATACAAACATTTGCAAGAGTGTGATAACCATTTAAAACTCAATTTCAATTCAATATTTTTACTTACTTGTTTCCTCGTATTGAATGAAAACATCACAATGCTACTCTTACTCAAATGGAGACAGCATTTGTGGATATTGTAGCTTCCTATTCTTCTTCAGCATTGAACAAAACATTATCGTCAAATGTTGTCAGGAATTTTTAAAAGTGTTCAACCTAGGAGATTCGAACACATGGACCAACCAACCAAATTGCAGGATTACTTTTGATTATGACGTCATATTTTAGAACACTAGTTTATGATTAGTCCATTCATAAATCATAAACTTGCTAGTCTGTGAACTGGAAAGTTAGTAATAGTTTATAATTAGTTCATGAAGTGCTCACTTAATGATCATAAACTTATTTATTAATAGTTCATGAACAGGACTATCAGTATTAGGCAATAATTAGCTCATGAACTTGTTCACTAATAGATGATAACTGTTTATTTATAGTTCATGAACGGGACTATCTGTATTAGTTAATAATTAGCTCATGAACTTGTTCACTAATAGATGATAACTGTTTATTTATAGTTCATGAACGGGACTATCTGTATTAGGCAATAATTAGTTCATGAACTTGTTCATTAATATATGATGAACTGTTTATTTATAGTTCATGAACTGGACTATCTGTATTAGTTAATAATTAGCTCATGAACTTGTTCACTAATAGATGATAACTGTTTATTTATAGTTCATGAACGGGACTATCTGTATTAGTAAATAATTAGCTCATGAGCTTGTTCACTAATAGATTATAAACTGTTTATTTATAGTTCATGAACTGGACCAATATTAATAGTTCATGATCAATCAAATAGTTTTTGGACTAGAAAAGACATGTTTAACACTCTTCCAGTTCATGAAGTAGTTCCTTAAATTTCGTACTACTGCATGTTTGCGAACTGCTTCTGAAGTTTCTCAGGGGTAACCGTAGATTTATTTGGTGCAAGCTTTAAACAATAAAAATGTTCTTAAAACAGGGATACAGATATCATGAAACTTTATCATAATATTCTTCTTTATAGGTAAAATGTCATGGAGAGATGAAAATGCTGGCACTTGGTTTATATTTGACGTGTGTAACTTTCTTAATGAATATGTAGCAAAGTGGCCAGTATCAAAGATATTCCTACTTATGAATGATAATGTATCACAACGTGAAGACAAAGCAACAATTAAAACAAAACAAAATACATATGTAGAAGTGGGTGCATGTGTTAACTATCAAATGATTAGCTCTTTGAGACGCAATTGGTACCTTGCAGGCAATGAAACTAAAGGTAGAAAAAAGGAAGCTATCTGATTAAATCAATTGAAATATTGTTTGTTTTTTTCAATTGGTCATTGAAATATTGAGAATGAAAATTTGGAATGTTTACGTAAAGTGTACAACTAACAAATATATTGTATCAATCCTACAACATCATTTAGTTCTTTTTAATATATTATTGTAATTAAATGATTTATGTATGTGGAAGTTTACTCTCCACTGTATAATACGGTCAACATATTTTTAAGAAACTAATATCCAGTTGAACACCGAAAGAGTGTATATTCGATTTGTATTTGATTGTGAATCTTACTTAATCTATTAAATCTAATAAATTCTTAAGTGTCTGCATCCTGTAATTGATTGCCATTAAATGTAAAAATTATGACCAAGTGTAGTCTAGATTATATAAAGATTAGGGTAAAATAAAATATATACAGTATCTCTTATTTTAATATTTCTCTATACACAACGTTTCTGGTTTGACCGTTGTCGTTTCTCCTTATCGCAATGGTTAGCTGTTTCGGATCACGAACTCGTGATAATGCGACATAGATTTGACCATGGGAGAATACTGGCTCTTCCAACCATACGCCAACAGTTTGTAAAGTTTGCCCCTTGACTTTTGTTTATAGTAACGGCAAAGGCAGGCCGAACTGGAAACTGTCGACGTTTCCATTGAACTGGGAACTGCGTTGTTTTGTCTGCTTTTGTTGTCATATCAATACCTCTCCTCCAATGTGATCACCTGAAAAGGGATAGATAATAATTATGATCATCAGTTATTAGATCTCAAAAAGACGCCATATGAATTCGGCCACTTTCTTTTCATTGATAGTATAAAAAAAAATATGGCGCAACAAACCTGTTGTTATCTTGTAAGTTAATAGCAGATTTGTAATCTTGCTGAGAATCACTCTACTGCCATTGCATAAAGGAATTTGCGGGTCAATGTTACGCAGAATCATAAGTATCATTCCGGGCTGAAAGGATAAAAAGATAATAATTGCATGTTTTATATTACATTATTCTAACAAAAATTATGTCAAGCAATCCAATTTAAAATTCAGTCCCCTATTCACCTTTAACAATGAACGATGAGGTGGAAGTCCTACGTTGAGGTGTTAATGAATTCAGAAATTCAACTGGGAAGCGTGTTGCATCATCAGGATCCATAGTGCTATCGGCACTACATAAAGAAACTACTTCACCTGGTAACGTTTCAGTTATCAAGTCATTAATTTTGTCAGCCATCCTGTTTTTTGGAGCCAAAATTGCTCTGTCTGCTATCCAAGCCACCCATTCAGGGAAAGGCTTGTTAAATATCTCTAGAATGCTAGGGAATAGCATGGAATTTTTAACAGTAGATCGATTCTGGAATTTGTATCCAATCTGGTGATTTGACAACTGTAATGTCAACATTACCAATGTTCAGTAGCCATTTGTCAAATTGCAGCAAGTTGGGTTCAATACCAATTCGCATGTTCTCCTGTAACTCTGTCAGTTGATTATTCTTCCAGAGGATGCTTTTTTTATAGAAGCATTCGTTATCTGTGACCTACTACCCCTGGGTACAACAGGAAGACATTGGCGAAAATCTCCAGCCAAAATTAACAGCTTTCCTCCAAACATTTCCTGAGATTGAAGCAAATCTTTTAACGTTCGATTGAGAGCTTCAAGCTGGAAGCGATGGATCATTGGGGCCTCATCCCACACTATTATAGCAGCATTCCTTATTAATACAGCTAATGGTTCGCTCGGACTGATTTTCATGGTGAAATTTTTGTTTGGCTATAGAGATGCTTTGAATCGTGAATGAAATGTTTGACCAGTAAGTAATGTGGCAGCGATTCCACTGGAAGCAACAGCAATAGCAGGTTGTTTCTCGTTATTAAATTTGTGAACTTTTGCTAGTATTGTGTTAAGAGTAAATGTTTTGCCTGTACCTCCTCTAGCATCTATGAACATTGGTGGTATCGAGACTCTTTGAAGGGTGTAAATCGTTTTCTCGTATGCTGGTGTTTGAGAAGCAGTAAGTTAAGTGCAATCCATGAAGCAGAGTATTGCCTTGTCTGATTTTCATTTGAATTGAGTTCTTCTTGAAGTATCACATGTACAAGGGGTGATTAGCTCAGTTGGCAGAGCAACCGAACTTCAGATCGTATCATATCTGATCGACTGTGGTTCAATTCCCCCTCAGGTCAACTCAGCCTTGACTTTATCTGAAACATCATTTGAGTACCATCCAAGGATGGTGGATGGAATGGTTAGGAAGGAATTGCATTGTGAGTAGCTGCGGCGCATCGTTGCTCATTGGCAATCAAGGCCTATCTGCCATGAAATCTGTTGAAATTGATCTGCAGTGTCGCGACTGAGATCTAAGGAGCGATTAAAATCATTGCTCTTAGTGAAAAGAGCCATTCTTCTAGAAATAGAGGAGTGGTACGGGTGCCTTCGGTAGGGCGACACCGTCCACATTTTTTACATGTACATCAACAGTGCTCCGATCATGAATCAGCTGTCTGACATCGCTTCTGTCCATCTCTGATATAGAAGGAAGATCAAAGTCATTGAGTGATTTTCCTTCACTTGCAGTTTGTTTTGTAAATCCAAAAGAAGCAAAACTTTCAAATTAATATCTGTAGACTGAGGTTACTGATATTTAAAGTCATCCCAGCATTCAAAAACATGTGCTTCGTAAAGTTTTAATGGATCATTTGCTTCACAAAATAGCAATATAGCAGCAAATAGATCCCTGATTTGCTTGGAATGTTGAGAAGTGGCATCTTCTGACAAAACCATATCCCATTCACCATCATCTCGAAGTAGTCCAAGCTCACGGCAGACACTCTTGACTTGCCCAAGTCTCACTTTTACTTTTACGATTTTGATATGTTGGTAAGTGAGACTTGTGTCCTTTGGCAATTCTATTGTTTTAGAAAACAAAGAAGCCGCCAACAAAATCTCGTCGATGACGTTGTTTATCTGAGTATTCCAGGGTGTCATACAGTCAACAGGGAACGAATCGTAAAATATATAAGAGCCTGAAATTTTAAAAGCTGCTAAAATGTTTGACAGAAATGGTGGCTTGAGTCACTTGTTGCATTACATATATATATATTTCAGGGTATTGGAGCTAATTAAACTGGAAAACTGATTTTATTATTCTAACTTACTGATTCTGGCGAGTCATTGATGTAACGAACGATCCTGTTTACTGCAAACTTTTTGAGCGCTCGTCGGAGATCGAAATACAGGTTGAAATATGATTCATTGTGGAAATGATAAACATTTCACTTAAAGGTTGCTATGTTCTGAATAAATCTTTCCCTTGCTCTTGTACACGACGTGGAACTGTTGGATGTTTCGATGGTAGCCCAAAGCATTCACAATGATACAATATTAAACGATCTTAGAGGGTAAAAACATTTACAGATAATTTCGCCATCTGTATTCTGAATGATGATGTTGAAATAAGTTTGTAATTTTTGACAAGCATCAGTTAATCGACTTGATTTAATAACCATAAATTTCCATATAGATTTAATTCATTTTATTTTGGCTTGCATGTTGCATCTTTCATTAATTTACGAAATGTTGGACCCCGTCTTTCCCCGTACATCAAATGCGTGATAATTTGTCAGAACAATACGATCAAACAGAATGCCGTTGTGCAGAATCCTGCACAACGCTGTACGAAGGGAATAAGTCCCGCTTACCGCTCGTCAAAGTGCGGTATATCAAAGCGGGACTTATAGATCAGTCAACAGACACTCTTGAAATTGAGATATGAAGTACCGTTGAGTTGTAACAGATCTAAAAGCTTATTTTCCCTTTGCAATGGTTGTGATGCAACAATATTCTAGGTAGAATTCATCACCAGTCATGGGATGAATCGTGTGTACTCGACCAATTATAGCACCAAACCCTCTCTTTCTATGATGCCATTTCCCTTGTCTCCACGTTTTGAATTTTGGAAAATCAACATACTTGATCATAGTTTCTAGACTGCTGCCATTTGCCGATCAGAGCCCTTGGTGTCACGTAATGCATAATTAGCATAATCATTATTAATGTATGGTGTGATTTAATATAAACACATGACCAAGGGAAACGCCCTTGTTCTTTTCAGTTCTAACGCTTGCCTGGTTGTTGTGTATCTTCTTGCTCTGTTGTTGATATAGCTTCAGTTATCTATATAGCAACTTATGACACTTGGTAACATATTTATATAAATATTTTGCTGCCATTGGTGAAACACATGCTTCTACATTGATGTGAGCTTTGTAACGAAGAAGTAAATAAGGATTATAAGGCACTACCCATTGATCGTCGATTGCTCTACCCTCATGTTCAACTACGCGAACCCCTTCATTTATCGATCTTCTGCGATAAATTCGGTAAAATGCGTTGTCATCCCATTCCGTATCAGATGTTAATGGCTTTGGGAATCCTCTTGCACATTTCCCCATTTCGTCTTTGCATACTGCACTGCAACGATGGATCATTTTGGACAAAACCAGCTCCAATAGCCTATTGGCTTGATCCCTTGTTGGTCCTTCTGGCTGCAAATTGGGATCAGGTGGAATTTCAGCAGAAATAATGTTATCAACATCTGAAGCAGTGTGGAGTCGTTCATCGTCTGTCAAGATAAATAGAGTATGGGGGTGTGGAAGTGCTATTTACTGGAACTCTGTTACTGTGACGTTTCCTGCCCTTCTTCAAAAGATTGAGATTTTTGTTACATCGTCCATCATTTGCTTCTGCTTTAAATTAAAAACCGGATCAACTAAATCAGGTCGATCTTCTGATGTCTGGCTTTGAAGTAGAGAGTTTTGAATCTATGGCCAGTAAGGGTTGCAAGTAAATGTGATGGAAAGGTCAGGCTTGTGAAATTCCCTAGTTATTGCTATGGCATTTTGAAACTGTTGGTGCATGTTACGGTGACTTCCTGGAATAAAGGGATAGAAAGTATTTAATAAATATTCATGTTGCTAATATGTAATTCCGTACCGGACCTCTTACATTTATGCATCTCCATAGTTTCTAAATACCTGTAAATGAGGGTGGAAGGATTATTTACTTTCCTGCCCTGACATGTTGTGGGTCATTAGCCTGTTGAACATCTTCGCAGATTCTCCTATACTTATCTCCACAAAATGACTTTTGATTGAACTTGATATACTGCATCCGCTGATTTTCTACTTTAGCATACTGCACACATACATATTCCTGGAATAGCCGACAACCTCTGAAACATATAAACAGTCCATTAAATAGGAACTAATATTTGTGATACAGTTTGGTTTTGTTATACAGAGCACTGATCATGTTTGTAAATTACTTGAGAATTGTGGAAGGTACTGATCACATTTGAATTTGAAATGCATAAAATTGTGCAGCTGACATTGATTTTGCCTCACATGCTTGTTTTCGTTCTAAATGCCATCCATCTTCTCCAGTGGGAAAGAACATTACAAAATGGAGAGGGTCAGCTGATCGATGTGTGTCAATAGCTTCCTTTACAGGGACTTCTTCACTCCTTAAGGGGGTTCGCGGCAGTAGCCCCATTTTGAATTTATAATTAGTCATTTTTGTAAGAAAAAAACATTTAAAGATGGCAGCTTGCTTCGTAAAAACAAGGCTGAGACTATTTGACAGGCAGTCCAATACGCATGCGCAGAAGTGGATACGTCATACTTCATTGATTCAAGTGATTGATAAATTGCCTTTCATTTAGCGCTGGGATTTATTTGACAGGCAGTTTCGAAAGAATAATTATTACACTGCCTTCCATTTAGGAAGCGGAACTATTAGACAGGCAGTCTTGGCTTAGAGTAATAAAATGCATATTTTGTTGATTCTGACTGAAAAATTTCTAGATTGGTTGCCCATCCAGAAAGTTGGACAATTCGAAGGACATTCTATTAGATAGTTGGTAAAATATTGTTGCTCTGCAAAATTTTGGCAAAGGAATTATTACTCTTAGATTGCCTGCAATTTAACCAACGGGTGTTTGACAGACATCATTTTCAATATTAACTTACATGTTGTTTATAATCATAGGGGTATTATTAAATTGCATGACAGGCAGCCATACATTTTGTTTCAATAATCCTGATCTGTGGTCATGTCAGAAGATTAGGTAGATTGTCTCTCATTTATAATATAGGACTATTTGACAGGCATCACACACTTGTATAGGGTCATTTGACGACAAGTGTTCGATTAGAAATTAAAATTTACTATGAAATGCAGCTACATCTGATGATCGGAGTTGTGCATCGTCAACAGGTGGCCATTCACAACAGGGTATGGAAAAATGTTATACAATATAAATATGAACAAAGAAAGTAGTTGATAAATGTAAATAAAAAACGAATTGATATAAATCAAGCTGCATGGATACTTATGCATGTACATTGTGTTTGCAGACAATCACGATTATTTCAGAGATTACAGGCATATCTTGTAGAAGTTCCACATTCTACACTACATAAATAACATAATTATATCTATCACCAATCGGATAACACTAATTGATGTCATCGAATGCTGCGACTTGTTCAAGTAGGAATCTGTCTTTCAATAAGAACACAATTATGTGAGACGTCGGAAATTTACTAAAAAAAACAATTGACAGGTTAAGCAATAGCCACAACAATAGTTTCAAATGTTGGTGATGTATAATTACTTCAAATATATCAGGTTGATAGGCTTAGAGAGTGGAAAATATATGTGACTGTCGATCGATAATGTATGATATTGATTGGGCCTCCTTACGAAAGTTCAAAACTTTTGACATATGGTAGATTTAGATTCTGTGACTACATAGAACGACACCAAGTCATTTTGTTAGGCAAGAGATTTTCTTATTGCAGTCAAGCAAGTAACCATGCGTAAGAGTGTTTTACATCACATAATTGTCGTCTCGTCGATTGGTCGTGACTGCAGGTCATCCTGGTGAACTCTATTCGACTAGCACTTGTTAGCTAATTTCTTCGTTCTTCATTTTAACATAGATGATGTTGGCAGTCTTTTTACTTTATTTCATGACTGACTACTGGATTTGAACGGTTGAACCATTAACAAACTTAACACTCTTTCATTCTTTCTTGTTATTAGTCACATTGATCATTACTATATTGAACATTTGATGATACTTTATTTTGGGAAATCATTTAGTATATCTTCTGTACTTCTTGCAATTCAAATTCAACATGTCTGCAGAGGATTGTATAGGCAATAAGCAATGTTCCAAAGAATTGCAATAAAATCACAAACCTAATTGCAAAAAGAAAACAATTTTGATCAATTTAGCATGCATGTATGTATGTTCATGTGAAGTAAAACTGATTGAGTGGTTTTATCATGTGTCAGCCCTCAGAAATAGTACCACATACATTAACAAAGGCAACTTTCTTTCAACTCTTATACACATTCAATTTGACAGCCTAGCTGCCTATGGTAATTTCACTAGGTGGTAAGTGATTGTAAATTTTGTGAAGTATTGTATAGCCTAGTCAAAGTAAGTGTTGAGAGATTGGTCAATCCTTGTAGATTAGGCTAGCTAGTGAATTCGTTATAAGGTGACGCGTAACGGACTAACGGTTAATCTGTCAGTACTAATCTTCAAGTCTCATAGTAAAATTTTTGCTACATAAGTTTGAGACTGAGAGCAATTAAAACACGGCAAACATGCATTTACCTGAGTATGGTTTTACTGGATACCTATAAAAATGAGATATAAAAGATATCATGAAAGGAAAAGGTGCATTTTTAGCAAAATCGTCTAATAACATTTATCTTGAAATGTTAGGAGACGTTCAATGTAAAAACCAAACGATCGACTTCGTCTAGAGCATACAGGATAAAGATTTCAGTTACAGTAGTGGGTTGAATACTTACTGCTATAGTGTGCAAGATCAAATGATGGCTTATAGGAGCCAGAAACAGCCTGAACCAACTAGGAACATCAAAAATTCTTCCAAGAGTTAGAGGTACGCCTTCGACTTTCTTGAGCCCATTCGCACGAATCACAATAACCAACCAAATTGACAAGTTTTAGAGCAACACAGATTACATAATTACAAACTATTAGGTTGAAATAAACTTGAACGAAAAGGCATCCAAGTTGACTGACTGTCTGATAAGTTTGATATCAGCCACGATTCATAGTTTCAAACAGTCGAGCAAGACAACAGACAACTCTGATTTGATTTGAATTTAGCGCAAAGGTGAGATTGCCATCCTGCGCACGCGCAAACAAATCATAAAGGCTGCAACTGCCTACCTAGCCTAGCTCCACAAGGCCCATTATTCCACCACGTACCTGCGCTCATCTGGTCAAACGCAGCCGCAGGTCAAGTGAAGTACAGGGGCATGTGGCACAGGTCTACTGCCTACCAAATAGTCACTGCGTTTCATTTTTGAGATAATTAGTCTGCAACCTGCATGAAGCCAGAATAAGAGAAGTTCTGTCTAAATGTTCTGTTGATATTGTAATTGTATTCTTCAAATATAGAACTAGGAATCATTTATAATGATCCATCAAGACTTCTAGATTGACTAAAATGAGTAATCTGTTTAGCATTTCTTGGCGTTTTGGTAGCCATGTTTGCCAATTTAAGCGCATTAATTTCCAATTTTGCAAACACGATGGAAGCAGTAGAGGATTAAGGTAGGTAGGCCTATGTATGAGGATGATGCTAGCTTATTTCAAGCGAAACGCAATACTTTTTCAAATTAAAGGAGTTGAGTGAGCCAGTTGAGTTCAATTTTTACAGTGGTTGAGCTCTGACTTGGCTACTGTCTGAGTGTGCAAAATTCAAAAATCAAATAGAATAAGCCGGTGTTGTCCATAGTGGAATCCTTGAATTTGGAACGCCGGATATTTACGCCAAAATTACGCCACGCCAAATCAGAATTATCAAATTTCCACGCCAAGGAAATCAAATTGGCGTAAAATCAACTCAATTCTACGCCGGATATATCCGGCGTAACATACATGGATTCCACTATTAGATGTGGTCTCTCCTTTAATGCTTGTAGGTGGTCTGGAGGCCAACGCAAAGGTACCGACTTATCTACTTAGACCAAGCTGAAGGCGAGGCAATGGACCCCCCAGAGCGCCACTATCAAACTGAACCGGCCTTGCCTGTGCCTAAGCTGATTCTAATTTCATTTTATTGACAAAATCATAGAGTGGAACATTATCTGAAGAACCAGCACAGCCACGGCACCAAGACTACTTCCATTGCAAACATCGGCATTTTCTAAGGATGTGTAACAAAATTTGCTCCGTTTCTGCCAAGTTTACCTTGTAAATATAAAAGAAAGTTGCATCTCAGCTGAAAGAATATTTGTCAAATAACAACTTGAATGAATTATTTCAATCAGCTTATAAAGAATTTCATAGCACAGAAACAGCTCTTCTTCGTGTGCAAAATAGTATTCTTCGCACTCTTGAAAGTCAAGGCTCTGTTCTTCTTCTTTTGTTGGACCTTTCTGCTGCTTTTGACACGGTTGATCATTGCATCTTGTTATCCCGATTATCATCAAAGTTTGGAATAAAAGGTGCTGCCCTTGATTGGTTTAAATCGTATCTGCATAGTCGAGAACAATTTGTATACATTGATGATTCAAGATCTAAATCAAAGAGTCTTAATTGTGGAATTCCCCAGGGATCTGTACTTGGACCAATTTTATATCTTCTATACACGTCTCCTATTGGTGATATTTTGCGAAAACACAACGTTCAATTTCATTTATATGTAGATGACATCCAAATTTTTATAACTTTTCAACCTTCGGTTAATGGAGAATTTCAATCTGCCATCAGCAAAATTGAAGCCTGTGTTGCTGATATAGATAAATGGATGTCGATTAACAAGCTAAATTTGAACAAGAGAAAAATTGAGATACTGCACATTGGTTCTCGATTTCGTCATCAACCTTCTTTTCTATCTCTCAATTTTGTTGACAAGCATATCATTCCAACATCATCTGCACGTAATATTGGTGTTGTATTAGACAAAGATTTATCAATGACTAAGCACATCAATACTGTATGCAAATCATCTTTTTACCACCTACGTTGCATTTCTAAGATCAGAAAGTACCTCAATTTACATACCTCAAAAATTTTGGTTCATACTTTTGTATCGTCCAAAATCGACAACTGTAACTCTTTATAGTTTGGCCTGAACAAGTGTTTAATTCAAAAATTACAGCGTATTCAAAATGCAGCAGCAAGACTTATCACATTAACCTGCAAATATGAGAATATCAAGCCTATTTTATATGAACTACACTGGCTTCCAGTAGAGCAACGTATTAAATTCAAGATTTTATTACTGACTTTCAAGTCCTTACATGGACTTGCACCGACATAATTACGTGAACTACTTGTTGAGTATTGCCCTAAGAGATGTATAAGATCATCATCTGGTAATTTATTGACAGTTCCATCTACTAATATGAAATCATATGGTGATAGAGCATTTTCTGTGGCTGCTCCAACTTTATGGAAAATATATCGAAAGATTTGCAAGGTTGTAAATCATTACGTATATTCAAGAGTAAACTGAAAACATATCTATTTTGCATTTTGTTTCCTCAATCATACTTAATTGTTGTATGAAATTTTAGATATTATCATATTAATGTTCTTAAATTAGTTAATTTTACCCTTCATGTTTTTGGTTAGTTTATTACTACAAATTATGAAGCGCTTAGAACATAACGCTATAAGCGCTATATAAATATTATTATTATTACTATCATTATTATTATAAATTCTTCGATTGAAAACAGCACCTCGTCAATTCTTTAAAGCCGCAAACCAACGACATTTTGATTTCCTTCTTCCAAGCAACCTGTCCCACACTCGTGCAAGCCGCAGCTTCTCTCAAACCAAGTTACGCCATATCAAGCAAATCTTTTCCAAACTTAGAAACTGTTGACTTAATCAACTCAAAAGTTATTATTACTACCATTGGAGATTGCTATAGAGGTCATTCCATAGCAAATCACACAGTTTGACCCTCACCCTCTTCGATTTTGTTCCTATTTGGTATGCAAGTACAACTTGACATGCTGAGTCCAAAAATGAAACTATTTTCTTCAAATTCCAAAAAGAAAATATTTCATCGCACTGCAAAGTTTACCAAAGAGATGTATATATAGGAAAAAGGTACATTTTGAATTGATATATCTCGGTCATTTCTACTTCAATTGTAGTTAAATACTAAATACATTCTCCAGATACTCCTTGCGATAGATTTTGTCTTAAATTTTGTTTACTTGGAATAATAACAAAATCAAAACTGTAAGTACACTTGGAAAAAAGTGGTAACCATCGATTTTAAATTCAACACTCGAAATAGTAGAGTCTAGGTAGCTTAATGGTCTCCATGTATGTTTTATCAGTTCTGAATTGCACTTGAAAGCGCTATCGAGAATTTAATGCTTCAAAATTGATTTTTTCTGTTTCCTGTGCTAACTTTCGAGCTGTAAAAGTTGGTAACGCCTAGATGTCAGTTTAGTGTTTTGACCACATTTGCGTTCATCATTTTTCGTTGTTATTTTGAGATGCCATCTTGCAGAGTTCACATGTCATCAATAGTTTATTTTAAGTATTTATCAAATGCAATTTTATCATTCATGAAATAGACAAGTTGACTACAAAGCTACAATATAATAAAATCGTTATCGTAAGTCAACTTTTGAAGGCGGACTTTGATGATGTCTGTTTGCGCTTGGTTTGCGTGACTAAATATCGATTTCAAGATTATCCAACATATTTGAAGTAGTGTTATGTAATCACAATTATTGCGACTTTCTGTAGTGAAAATATATAAAGAGTATCTGAATAATTATAGTGATAATAATTTATTTGACACATGGCATCTTTTAGGAAAACTATCAACTATCAGAAACTTCATGGCATGTTCAAATGACAGTTTACTTACAGTATATTATAGCATTTTCTAAAACTTCTAATGTACTGCGTTCCAATCAAACTTTAATTAAAGCATTACTATGGATATATGCCTCTGGTAAGAATAATAAATATCACTAAACAAGTCTAAATTATGGACTTTCAAGATGTAAAAGTTTTGAATGAACTAAGGGTAGCCTCATATTCTCGGAAATATGATACAGAGATTGCTGTTTTTTAACTGTTTTTTATAATGTAAATAGTCACGCTACTATATTCAAAAATCGAGTTTCATTTTTTAGGATTCAATAAGAACTATCTTATAAAATATGATTTATTTATCAAGTTGAATAACCAGATATGCATAACACATAATATAGCAATTAACATTTATGGCTAGCTATATACGATAGTAAGAAGTGATCTGTATTTTAATTCCTTTGATTGGATTGAATGGATGAAGTTAAAAATAATAAGACAAACTGTTTACATTTTATGAGCTGTTTGTTTGTTAAAATAATCTAATTTTTGGACTCAGCATATCAAGTTGTACTTGCATACCAAGTAGGAACAAAATCAAAGAAGGTGAGGGTCAAACTCTGTGATTTGCTATGGAATGACCAATAGGATTATATTATTATAGCAGCAATCATCATGCGTGCTTTGACTTGTCGAAATAGTTGCCTGTTGGTCTAGTGATGTACCACCGTAGCTGTGATTAGCATGTTCAACACAAATGATTAGCTTCCTTCTTGTTCAGAGTAAAAGCGACGTCGCCATTCTGGCAAACATCGTCCTATCCAGGTATTTTTCACTGTATTATTTCATTATTTCCAGTGCCACCTTGTACTTGTAGTTGCAGTTGCCAGGTCCGTAACTATAACTGCCCCCACATTCACCTTGTTTGTCTCGACTGAATTGCGAAGACCTGCTAATCATTGCATGTTGTTCTACCGTAAACCTTCATAGTAAATTATCTATCTATTCGACTGCCAATTATAGTCAAGGTAAAAATCAATGTTGCAGAAGATGCTTTGTTGAACATACGCACTAGCCGCTAGACCACATGCTCGTAGCTAACTTACCAAATTCGTTATTCATATACAGCATAAATTTTTTCAAAAATACTGCTCTCCACTTACTGTCTACCCACAATTGTTTTACTCTTCTTTTGAACTACATCTATTTATCTACTAAAATAGGTCGTCCTAAAATTTTCCCCAAAAATGCAGCCTTCTGTTTTCTGTTTTCACTAATGATTTTATTCTCACAAATAATGTACTACTATCAATCTACTAAAATGAGGCCTAGAAAAAGGGTTTCAATTTATTTTACCTGCATCGCTGCCCCAAGGTGCATTCCATTCTTGCTGAACCTCGCGCGTGTGATTCAATGTGCAATTTTCATCTGAAGTTTACTGTGCCTCCGTTTGCAGCATATATTAATAGCCTATCTTTCAAAGTAGTTGCATAACAGCCTACTGTTCAGTACGGTTCTTTGACGCCACGTTAGCTGAATACAGCAATTGAACATCAGATACCGTCTGTCACCCTGTTTCTTCGGCCCCTCTCATTAAGGCATATTACGCGTAAGCACTTTTCTTCTTTGTCCAGCCTACGACTACTAACTGGTGACATCACTGGCGACATGAACACGTTGATTAATAAAACAATTTCTGCGTGCAATAAAGTGAATTAGAGAATAAAAGAAACCGTATGCCCACCAACCCCTGCCTAGTCCTGCAACCCTCTCTGTCTCTTCTGTGCTACCCCTGCCGAACCACCAAACGATCACTGCGCTACCACCAAACAACAACCGTCTGCAGATGATACCAACACACACACGATTAGTCGATTAATAAGAAGGAGAATGACAATGTAGCCGAGAACTAGCACCATTTTTGGAAACATTTGATTTTTGCGGGCTCACTCATGCAGCTGTTTCCAAATTTGAGTAATTTATCACTGTGTCATTCGACAGCATATATCAACATAAATGGACAATGGTGAACTACGCTGTGCACTACTAATAGCCCAGTTGCAGAGTTAGGCTTGGCCACCCTGGAATAATAATTCAAGTATCGCGAAACGTTCACAAAATTTTTAAGGAATCATCGAATCTCTTATCTATTTGGAATAAAACAATTTTGCTAATTATTAACAATAAACTATTTATCTAAAAAAACTTTTTATCTGATGTAAAGAAAACAGTAATATGAAATGCCTGCTTCCGCGAGAGAATATTCCCACCCTCTGATATGTCCTCAAAAAGTGCCCTCTTTTGAAACCATCTAATTGCTGTGGCGCTAACTTCTGCTCTTGTCACAATTATTACCCTATCACAAATAGCCTTAATTTGTCTATGTCTAGTGTAGATGTTTCACGTGTAACTCGAGTTTAATATTTTGAACTATTTTTAATCTCCCAGGAATAATTTTCTACTTGATCATTGTCTCGAACATTACTTAGTTATATAGAACAAAGCAGAAATCTTATTTTCTGCTGAGGAGCTTCCGTTGGCTATTTTGGGACTTTCCTATTTCTTGAAACTTTCTTCAAACAATTTTACTTAATTATCTCTATTTTCTTTTTCATAAACAGGGATTTCATCAATAATCATGTTGTCCACTTTTCTGAAATGAATCCTGGGATTGCCATTTATGTTACACCCAGAAAAAATAGACATCCTCGACTCGTTGCAAATTATAGTTAAGTAGCAAAACTAATAACTTATTATTTTGTTGTTGTTTTTGTTACCATGTTATAGCTGCTGAATAAATTGCTCCTCAGTTATAATTAGTATTCAAGCTGTCGATTAACAAATGCTCATTTCTCGCTCTGACCTGTGCCTATTTTTGATAAGCATATAATATTTCAAATGCACAATCCAAAGTCAACTAGATAAAACTACAGTAAAAAGTTCCCAGCTGCTTTCTCATTATAACTAACCGAATTTGCTCCTGATTTCTCTGCTTTATACTGACATTATCTATGGCATTGATTGCCATTGTGTTTGATTCATCAAAATGGAGCATCGTTATTCCATGACAACGAATCATTTGAGAATAAAAATCACCAAGAAAGACTTTCAAGTTTTACGTTTGTCAAGAAATTTAATGTGAATAGGCAACTAAGAGGAACTTTTCGTACGTAGTACTAATCTTCACCAGTTCATTTGAATTTTAAACATTTTATAAAAGAACAACCATCTGCACATAGCAACGTCACATTTTTGCATGATAAATTATTAGGTTAACTCGACATCTTATATCAATCTCAATATCTCTTATAAAATCCCCTCTTGTGATTTATTTTGTATAGTTTTCTTCGTCTTTGAGCACTGTAACAATCTCTTACACATAGTCCCTATTAGGTGATCTTCATTTAGAACATAGACCTAAAGCAATAGAATAATTATTTTTGAACATTCTAAAGTGACCACTATAGAAAGGGTGGCCTTTATATGCAGGGTTGATTCAATAGAATCATTCCCTTTGAACGTTGCTGAAGTAACCTCTATAGACAGGTGCTCCTTACATACACGGTTGATGTACCCAGTAGTACATTATTGTCAGTTTTAACGTTACTGGAGTGATCACTATAGACAGGTGGCCTTTATATACAGGGCTGTTGTGGTACAATTGATCTGACATATAATCCATCACCGATCATTCTATGGAAGTCTAAACTTAAATGTGAAATCGTAACAATAACTATATATTTTGTTACAGTGAATGGTCAGAATAAAAATATATGTGTAAAGAATATGACCCCTGAAGAAATTGACGAATGGGTCATTCGACTAAAAAGTGAAAGTGGCTTGCCATGGCGAGAGGAACGCCTGAGAAAAAGTTGGTTTACAGATAAACCATCTATCCAAGGCACATGGCATCCGTTTTTAAATAAACCTCCAATTGATTTACGTATTATGTAAAAGAGAACACTTGTTAAATTGTGATTAAATGTTAATATGATACTAATCATCTAGCTGAAACTGTTTAATTGTATGTGGATAAATCCTTCTTCATCAAAACTTTTCTTTAGAACGCAGTGAGTATCATTCAACATTGATATGAACATGGGGAGTGTACATGTGTGTGTGTTACTGTAACCAGATATGACAGACAGTTGTAGAGCTAGGATGTTCCCCTTTACAAGGGTATACTTTTCTGGTTCATGGAATTAATTAACATGATGTGATCAAATAGAGAAAAAAAACATCTGATGATCTCATTCTCATCTGATTAAAACTTTAGTAACAATAATTAAATAATGTGTTTATATATTGACTACTAAGTATAAATAATAATTATTTGAATCAACATGTTTGTGTATGTATTTTTTTAAAGTATCATTTACGAAGCATTCCAAGTTAAACAATTAAAAAAACTATGCTATACTGTTATTTTTAGATAATGCCAAAGTTGACGACAACAGAATTGTGTGATAATCAATATATAGTCTAGCCTCTTTGTTATGTAGTCTCATTTCTATTTCATATATATAAGTGTAGTGATTCTAATATGTTCATTCTGTTGATAACTCCACTGTGTGATTATCTTGAGTCATCGTCTAACGATTATCCTACATGGCGCGGCGAGTATAAACTTTATTCGTTCATGACAAACATCATTATTATTATTTTGAAATTTTTATCATGACTACTCCACCGTCGAGTATTGCCGATTCTACTGGCTTGTCCGATTCTACACAATCCCGTAATGAATCACAACATCAAACAACTGATAAGTTACCGTCTAGCATCATCTATTAGAGCACCGTATCTGGACATTGCTATAGATCGCGGTGAGAATTTTGAGATATGGAGTGATCGTTGGTCAGCATACTATGAAATTTCTGAAAGATCAGCCGTTGTCGACGCAATTGGCTGCATTGAAGTTATGCATTTCAACCGACACTTTTAAAGTTGTTAGAAATTTGTCAACCGCTGATGCTTCCACCCCTGCTAACATTATTTCAGCACTTCGTCGTCATCTTCGTGGCCAGCTGAATGTGGCGATAGAAAGAAAAACTTTTAATCAACGAGAACAACAAATCGGTGAGTCAATTGTCGATTGGCTAACTGATCTGCGAGAGTTGTTAAAAACTCGCCACTATTGCACTCACTGTCAAGAGTGCAAAACTTAAGACTGTGTCCTAAGAGAGAGAATTGTGAGCGGTATTTACGATGGAGATATGACTCAAAATTATGCTTTCCATTGAAAAATTAACTTTAGAAAAAGTCATTGCTCAGTGCCGCTCCGAGGAAGCGTCACGTTTGCACCGTAGTGATATTAAAGGTGATATTGAACCTTCAGTACATGAGGTTCAAAAACAAACAAGTTAGAAAAATTTTACAGCATCTCATTCCAAGGACAATACAAATGATAATGAAAAATGTTCTTACTGTGGTCGAAAACAACACGACCGTGATGATTGTCCTGCTACAAATCGCTTTTGTGGACAATGTGGCAAACAAGGGCAGTTTTCGAATGTGTGCCGTTCTAAAAGTAAGACATCCAAGTCTACAACTCGCCCTCAAGGTCAAGTTGGATTCATATCAGCAACAATAGGACGTAGAGCCCATCTATCTCAGTCAAAATCGGTGGCCACGTAGCCAAACATGGTTCAGTCAACGTAACACCCGACACAGGTGCAGAAATTACTGCCGCCGGTCCTGCAATTTTGAAACAATGATGTATTGATAAAAATAATTTATTACCAGCTGACATTTCATCAAAAGCTTCCGATGGTCACAGTATAAAAGCCATAGGCCGTTTTCCGGCTGAATTTACCCTCGGGGGTACAACTGTGATTGATGACGTTTATGTCTTCGAAGGTGTTCCTGGTGTGTTTTTATCTTGGTACACTAGCCGTTCATTAGGCATAATACCATCTCATTACCCAACACCATTACCGGCAACCTCTAATTCTATGGACAAGTCATCATTTGACCCCTTATTGAATACAATTGACAACAACAATTCAAATAACATTAACGTAGAAAAAATTTTCAATGACTTCCCGGATGTATTTGACGGAAAAGTCAAAGCTATGCCTGGTGAACAATTTACTATTCGTCTATCTGATGACGCTACAACATTTTGTGTTACGACTCCAAGGCGTCTACCGTTTGCATATAAAGATAAATAAAAAACTGTATTAGATCAATTACAAACAGAGGGAATTATAGCCCCTGTAACAGAGCCAACTGATTGGTGCGCACCTATAGTTGTCGCCCCTAAGAAAAACTCTGACGATCTACGTCTTTGCGTCGATTTATCAAAATTAAATCGTTTTGTTAAACGTGAGCGTTATACATCACCAACGCCAGCTGAGTCTATTGCTGACATTTCATCATCACATGCAAAAGTATTTACGACATTTGATGCATATAAAGCCTATCATCAATGCCCTCTTGACCCCGTTAGTCAGGATCTAACAACATTTATAACGCCATTCGGCTGCTTTAAAATATTTGCGGGCCCCGTTTGGCATATCTAGCATAAGTGAACATTATAATCGCCGTACGGACGAGGCTTTCTCTGGTCTCACTGGTTTCCGAAAAGTCGTCGATGACGTAATTATTTATGACGATTCACCAGAGACACACACACAACATGTACGCCAGTTTTAACAACGCTGTCGTGAGCGTGGTATTTCACTGAACAAAAGCAAATTTCAATACGCAAAATCATCCGTGCGATTTGCCGGATTTGAACTTCCTTCTGATGGTTATACTATAGACAATAACATTATATCGGCTATAAAAGAATTCCCTCGCCCTGAAAATATAATTGAACTTAGATCTTTCTTAGGGCTAGTTAACCAATTATCTGGATTTACAGACACTATATCCGCCGCTGAGGAACCTCTCCGTCCCTTGTTACAAACACGGAATACATTTTATTGGACTGATGTTCATACTAACGCTTTTATTGAGTTAAAAAGCATTAATATCTGCCCCTGTACTGGCATATTACGACCCATCGAGACCTACAATGTTATCTACAGACGCAAGCCGCTTAAAAGGTCTAGGTTTTATATTACAGCAACAACAATTAGATGGTACTTGGCGTCTGGTTCAAGCGGGTTCGCGATTTCTAACGGATACAGAATCGCGCTACGCAATGATAGAGTTAGAGCTACTCGCTGTTGTATGGGCTACTACTAAATGCCATACATTCTTAATGGGCTTACCCACATTTGACGTTCAAGTGGATTATAAGCCACTTGTGCCTATTTTGAACAATTTCAGGTTAGATGAAATTACCAACCCTCGGTTACAGAGATTACGGATGAAGTTGCTGCAGTACAATTTTAAAGTAACTTGGGTGCCTGGAAAAGATCATCACTCAGCAGATGCTCTTTCAAGGGCACCTGTGTCTACACCAAATGAGAACGATATATCAGGTGCACAAGAAACTACAGCATTTATCAACTCCGTATTAGCAATATCTCATGCCGACTCTCCACTAGACCTCCGTGTAAGTGATGTCCTTCACAATGGTAACCATGACAGTGAGTATCAAGCACTACGTCAATTAATACGAGATGGATTTCCTTATGCTGCCCATCACTTCCTCGTTATTATTGATGCCTACTCTGGTTGGCCATTTATATTCAACCTTGGTAAGAATGCTCCTACAGGTACCGTTATAAACTCGCTAAGAGCTGTATTTTGTCAGAGCTCAGTACCCAATACCTTTTGCTGTGATAATGGCCCACAATTTATAGCCAAAACATTTAATGACTTTTAACTCAGTGGGGCATCACCAAAAGTACATCATCGCCATATGATCTACAGTCGATTGGCCGAGCCGATGCTGGGATTAAATTAATGAAAAAACTTATTAGCCGTTGTTGGGATTCTTCTCGATCATGTTTAAATGTTGACGAATGGACCAAAGCATTGTTACAATATAGGAATACGCCTGGTTCCTGTAGTGTCCTCAACTATATGATTTACATAACTCAGAGAACACACTATCAATAGTTCAGCCACACCTCGACTGAAGTAACTTTATGTTAACCCTCAAACAATATACATAAAACACGTGACTAATCACGTGGCACTACATTCCTCCTTTCTTACATACAATAAACCTTATAATGATTAACTGTGAATAAATGTTAAACTCTATATTAAATTGTTGATTAAACGGTATTAGAACTATTAAAACTAGCTACATAATAACACACTAATTACTATTACTAAAGCCAAGATAATCCGGCGGTTTAACATTACGATTAGATCTCTGTCTAATGATCTGATCACTATGTCTAATATGGATTTTATCATCAGTATCTCTGATTAAAAAATTTCTAGTTCCTAGCAACTTTTCTATTGTTCCAGATGACCACTTTGGCTTATCTTTCCGATAGTCTCTAAATTTCAACGACTCTCCTTTCTCAATGCCCTGTTCAGTTGTAGCTATATCACCCATACTCATTCTTGATTTAACCTCCGATAAACAATCCAAACGTGTTCTAACCGGTCTTTGTAAGAATAACTCTGCTGGTGTAACTTTAGTAGTAGCATGTGGTGTAGATCGATAGCTTAGTAAGAAATCATTCACTGCACCCTGCATGTCTCTATGCTTCTGACCTTTAGAATTCTCCGAACACCATTCTTAACAGTTTGTACGGCACGCTCAGCCTCTCCATTTGATGACGGATGATACGGAGCGATCGGCTTCCGACGGACACCAATAGTTTTTAGAAACTGCTCAAATTCCTCTGACACAAATTGCGGTCCATTGTCGGAAACAATAACCTTTGGATAACCATAACTAGTACAGTCATTATAAAAAATGACCTCACACAAATTGCAACAGAAGCATTTTTCATCAATTCTAGGGTCAAATTTTATGCTTAACAACATATCCAAAATGTTCCGAAATCGGAGTAGGCAAAATGCCTTAAATTTGCAATTTGATTTATGGCATTCCCAGTAGAAACATGAAAGTGAGGCTGTCCTTTTTAAGTGTAATCATGTGATTTAATTTGAGAGGAAAATATCAGGAATAGTAGCCTTGCATCATTTAGCACATATAATGTGCTTAAAATTTCATTACTGTCACCATGTATCAAATTACCAAAACGAGGCTATATATGAAGATTAAACAAATCGACATAGAAAAACTAGAAAAACATATACACAGTAAGTGAAAAATGTTATTCATTATATTTTAACATTCCACTAGCAGTATAGATCATGTAAATACTTTATTTATCTTATTTAGAAAATTTAATTAGGTAATATACATTGTTCACAATGAAAAATTTTAGGCAAATGCATGGGGATATCATAGTCGCAATTATTTTTGAAAGAAATTGACCATTACGATTTGATGATAGGCCTGAAGAAAAACAGCAGAAAATGATATCCAATAGAAATGTTAAATTAAATTAGACTAAGGAACTAATACCTTTTACTTCTTGACAGGACAGGAAATCAATTAACTTTGTATATAGACTACAGTTATCCAGTCGTTTATGTTACTAATTTAGCCACTTGGAATGAAAATTGAACATGGAACTTCACATGAAGGTTATGCCCAAAATGTTGACTATATCCTATACACATATACAATCAAACCTGCCATATAACAGCCATCTCTATACAGCGACCACCTGTCTAAAGTGGTCACTCTTGCAATGTCTTGAAATAGTATTTTCTATTAAATCAAAGATTGATGAGCTTGGCTGTAGTTTTGGTGATTTCCTCTTTTTCAGTCCTTGGATTCTCTGAGCAGACAAAGGAAGCTCGTATGGAGAAAATGGTCCATAGTCAATGAACTCGTATGAATAGTCCATGAACAGTTCATGAACATTGTTATTGAATGCTCCCGAGTTTTCATTTATTATAAATTATACAATTTATAAATTAATTCAGCAGTTCATGAACTGCTTATAAATTGTTCATGAAACTTTGCCATTTAACATTTATGAACTATTTTTCCACAGAAGATTTTTATACAACAGATTTGATACATCCCCTGCAAAATGTTCAGGAGTTCAAAAGCTTAGAACAGTTCATGAACTATTCAAAAACAGCTCATGAACCTTCACGGGCAGTTCATAAACAATCCATGAAAACTTTGGACCATTTAACGTTCATTAACTGTTCATGGACTGTTCATTAACTCCTGAACTGTTTTTCGCAGGGATATTATGAAGAGCTGCCAAACACATATTGTGAACCCTACAGTTTTACTCACTTGTATTCGAAGTTTCGAAAATATGTTAACCATTATTGATTAAAATGAATGGAGAGCTAATGGTCGGGGAAATTTGCAAATTTCAAAAGTGGCACAAATTATTTGCTTTATACAAGTTTCCTTTATCTGCTCAGACGAACCAAGAACTAGAAAAAGAGTAACTCACTAAAACTGCAGCCAAGCTCATCAATCTTCGATTCAATAGAAAATACTATTTCAGAACATTGCAAGAGTGACCACTTCAGACAGGTGGTCGCTGTATTGGGACGGCTGTTATAACAGGTCTGATTGTATATATGTGTATAGTATATAGTTAACATTTTGGGCATAACCTTTAGATGAAGTTCCTGTGTTAAATTTTCATTCCATGGTTAAATTAGTAACATAAACGAGTGGGTAACTGTAGTCTATATACGAAGTTGCATTGATTTCCTGTCGATGATTAATGAAGGTATTAGTTCTTTAGTTTAATTTAATTTGACGTTTCTATTGCATATCTTATTCTGCTGTTTTTCTGCAGGCCTATCATCAAATCGTAATAGTCAATTTCTGTCAAAATAATGGCGACCATGAACATTCCTAGGCATTTGCCTGAAATTGTTCGTTGTGAACAATGTATATTACCTGGTTGTATTTTCTAAATAAGATAAATTAAGTATTTACATGATCTATACTGCTAGTGGAATGTTAAAATATAATGAATAATATTTTTCATTTACTGTGTATATGTTTTTCTAATTTTTCTATGTCGATTTGTTTAATCTTCATAAATAGCCTCGTTTTGATAATTTGATACATAGTGACAGTAAAGAAATTTTAAGCACATTTTATGAGCTAAATGATGCAGGGCTATAATGTCTGATGGTATTCCTTCAAATTAAATCACATGATTGCACTGAAACTGGACAGCCTTGCTTTCATGTTTCTACTGGAATTGCCATAAATCAAATTGCGAAATTAAGGCATTTTGCCTACTCCGATTTCGGAACATTTTGGATATGTTGTTAAGCATAAAATTTGACCCTAGAATTGTTAAAAAATGCTTCTGTTGCAATTTGTGTGAGGTTAAGGCTTATATTGGCTTAAAATGACTGTACTAAACGTGTAAACCATCGTTTTAAGATGTTTATAGTTGTTGTTGAACCAGTATCGTTCATATTTGTTATAGCTACCTCAAGCCATTTTGAATGCACATCTACTAAAATTAATAAGGCCTTTCCCTCGAACTTCGGTGAATAATCCACGTGAATTCTGTCCCAAGGGGCTTCTGGCCATGACCATGGTAACACTGGTTGATGTATAGGGTGATGTCTTGCTTCTTGACATATATTACAGTTACTGACCAAGTCCTCTAAATCAGAATCGATACTAGGCCACCAGCAATGTATTTTAGCCGGTAATCTCATATGGACAGAGCCAGGATGGTTATCGTGTAATTCTGTCATAACTTGTTCACGTAAATTAGATGGTATTATAACACGACGTCCCCAAAGCAAAATATCATTGTGTAAAGCAATCTCAAAGCGCTTCTTGTAATAACGTAATAATAATTTGTCGCTACATTTACTTGGCCAATCATTTTTTACAAAATTAAATACACTTTTTAATATTAAATCCTGATTAGTTCCAGTTGCCACATCAGATCCATTGACAGGTAAGTTCTCGATCTGTTGAACATAGAATTCAGCAGATTCATCATTATCAACAACATAATTATTAATAGAATTAAACGCTGGTAATCTACTAAGAGCATCCGCATTACCATTATCGTGGCCTGCTTTGTATTCAATAATATATCGGAACGGAGACAGTTTAATCGCCGACCGTTGTAATCGGGCTGTAGCTAATGCAGGTAAATCAGTTTTCGGCCCTAGTAGGCGGACCAAGGGTTGATGATCAGTTAATATAATGATCTCACGACCAAACAAGTAATTCGTAAACTTTTCAACTCCAAATATAATAGAGAGAGCTTCCCGATCAATTTGCGCATAATTACGCTCAGACTTTGATAAACTTCTATGAGCATAGGCTACAGGTGATTCAGAAGCCTGCGTCCAGACTAAACCGTTTCTGAAGGAAAGTATAAAGTCTGTGTGGCCGACCGAACAAAGCTGTTTTGCTGACACTGTACTACACTGATATCGCCTTATAAAATTTTAATTTCCTGTCTCAGTTGTGTGAGTGAAAATCATGTTTACATGTTAAACATTAAAAAACACTCAAGCTTGGGAATAAATCATTGAAAAAAGTTTATGACACTCATTCGAGAGAAAAATTGAGTAGCAATTTGTGTTGTTTGTATAGTAGATTGTCTAACCGAAGGAAGAATTGATCATTTGTGTCCCGATGTTATAAAATACCAATGTTATAACTCCTATATTTGTAAATTTTTTGTTGACTTTCTAAAGTGACATTCCAACTCGCTCACCAAATCTTCGAAGTGCTCCGTACGTTCGAAAAGGATTTATACAGAATTTATGTGAAAATAAAACATTAGCTGTCAATAGTTTCTTTCAATTTTTCTTCCCTGAACTATAACTGTTACTGGATTTAACTCACACAAATTTAACTCACTCAAAAATACGTTGTATATTTTCATCAAATGAGATTGCCTTCAAAATCCGAATGTCTTCCTAAATGTGGCCCAATTTTTGTTGATCACATGACTGATACCCACAATCTGATTGGCTTGCATTGAATTAAAATCACGTGAGCAAAGCTAACCAATAGGATTGAGTCACTGCTTTTGCAAGTCTAGTGCAGTGTCAGCAAAACGGCTTTGTTTTGTCGGCTACGCAGACTTTACACTTTCCTTCAGAAACGTTTTAGTCTGGACGCAGGCTAGTGATTCAGAGCCATCATCATTTCTGTGTGCTAGCACACAGCCAACATCTACAGGTGATGCATCGCACTGTAGAATTAACGTTTTATCATTGCTATAATGTGCAAGAATAGGAGCATTAGTAAGCAAATACTTGATCTTATCAAATGATGCCTGACAAACATCTGTCCACTGCCACACGGCATCGTTACATGTCAAAGCATTTAATGGTGCTGCAATTGTTGATAAATCTGGACAAAATCTACCGTAATAGTTTACTATACCGAGAAAAGATCGTAACTCACCAGTTGTTTGTGGTACTTTCGCTTGACTAATTGATTCTACTTTAGCAGGGTCTGTATGTATTCCATCCCCACTAACAACATAACCGAGTTGTAAACACTTTTGCACCATTCAACTTTGAAAACAAATAATCAATCGGTAACCAGTCATGACGTCCGTTCGCAAGAATGACATCGTTTCTAGAATGACTAAAGCCGTTATCTCAAATCGGTCATCGTTTCTAAAATGACTAAAGCCGTTATCTCAAATCGGTCATCGTTTCTAAAATGACTGAAGCCGTTATCTCAAAAAATTCTTCGTACAAAAGCGTCTGTAAAATGACCCCAAAGCGACCTCAAAGCCGTTATCTCAAATCGGCCACTGCTTCTAGAATGACTAAAGCCGCTATCTCAAATCGGTCATTGATTCTAAAATGACTAAAACCGTTATCTCGAATCGGCCATTGATCTAGAATATGCTAAAGCCGGTATCTCAAAGCCATTCAAATTTGTAAAATCTTTCAATTACCGTTTCAAAGTCGGAATCTCTCTATCTAGATTATTTATTCTCGTTTCATTCTCGTTCCATTCTCGGTAAGATCACTTCCGTTAAATGTTCGCCAACCAATCAAAATAATCTTGTGAAAAATCGAACCAATCAAAAGCTCTCCTTCAAAGCGAGGCTTTTCTAGATAGAGCAGCATCTTTGTATAGAATCGGCCAGATTATCGGGCCGATTTGAAATAACGGCATTTGAGATAACGGCTTTGAGATAACGGCTGGCTCTCCTCAAATTGTATTTGGCCGTCCTGTACAAGATACTTTACCCGCACATCGTCGAACTTTCGATCCGATATGGCGAAAATCGCAGCATGATGCTGAATGACAAGCTGCTGTCGCTCATGAAAAATTAGAACGCCGATACAATGCCTCTGCACATCCATTACCATCTCTTGAAGTGGGCAACCATGTTGCAGTACAACACCCAATCACCAAGGAATGGACTAAATACGGTATTATTGTTGAGGTATTATCGAGATTATTTTATCATGTTTGTTAGTGAACATTTACTTCGTCGCAATCGCCGTCTTATCCGTCGCCGGTTTCCTACAACAATTTCTCCGTCGACATCTTCGGATGCAAGTACGACTACTACGACTACAGAATCTTCCTCTCCGACTTCAACTCCGGAGCTTACAGTTCCGCGTCGTAGTACTAGAAACCGCCTCAAACCTCAAAGACTTATCGAAGAGAGCTATTATATTATCATTTATAATAATAGTACCAAATCACATTATAGCCACAACAATATTACGCATCAGCAATTTAGTACGTTTATCATAGTATATTATTGCGTCTTGAGAAAATCTACTACGTATTTGATGATTTATACTTCGTTTCAATTAGCTACTAGTTTAGTATTAGTTTGATAAAATACTATTGTAGAAAGCGGACTGGGTACGAAATATATTGTACTCTATTGTTTTTAGTAAGCCAATCAGCAACTTATAAATGTTATATTTAATGCCTATAAATACCGCTGATTTAGTGTTTTTCATTATTCGCATGTTGTGGCCATAGGCATATCGCCTTTAATTATACAGTTTGAATTTGACATCTTGTCTCTTCTTTGTCTGGTCACACATGCAGAATTAATCATTATTCTTTGTACTGATTTCTAACCGAAATCTAGTACTATTTCGTGTTTCAAACGTTTGAATATATTATTTGAGAAGAACAACTTAGTCACAAGTCACAGTCCTCTGAACCTATTCTCATACAAATAATCAACGTTTTCAACTATTCTACCGTATTTTAAATTTACTTACTTTTAACAAATTAACACAATTATCATAACTTACTCAACTTGCTCAGTTGATCATTTATTGGAAGTAGTTTATCTTATCCTTCTGATAAATTTAGCTACAACATTTTGTTATCATCATCATCATCATCATCATCATTTATTCAGAACCTGATAAGTTTTACAATAACTTTTTTTCACAGGACATTTTGTAACTAGTACACTTACTCAAGATTATCCTTAGCCTATTTTCATTCTATTATGAATAGACTCCAAGGGGAGATGTGTGATAATCAATATATAGTCTAGCCTCTTTGTTATGTAGTCTCATTTCTATGTCATATATGTAAGTGTAGTGATACTAATATATTCATTCTGTTGATAACTCCACTGTGTGATTATCTTGAGTCATCGTCTAACGATTATCCTACAAGAATAATATATATAATTAATTTGCTTTACTCGTGGCACCTGGTATCTGTTATACATAAATAATGTAAGGGAGATATTGGGAATCGCCTTCCTGTTTTTACCATGATTTTTACCGAATGAAGATTTGATTCTCAAGGGAAAGGTTCACATCCCCACAACCCCTATACTAGGGATGGCCCCTTATGCCTGAGATGTTTGCTCGCAAGGCATGCTGCTATCTACGCATCTTTTTGCTGGATGGAAATCAAATCAATACTTTTCATTTCTCCATCTTTGGTTTTGATATATTTTGATAGACTCATCTCAACGTAACTTACGTTATTTTATGCTCAAGTAATTTGTTCGCAATTCTGCCTAAATTACTGATAGTATACAGTCACTTTATCATACTTGGAAACCCGTAGGGGTAACTCCCGTCTGACGGCTATACGGGGACGTGCCACTTATTTTGGGTTCATATTTTCAGCTGAAAAAAACCTTTTGGGTATGAGATTTCAAATTTTGGAACTATTGGGTATGAGTTATCCTATTTTTGACTTTATCAAGAATTTTTGGAAACATTTTGCATCATTTTGTGTATTTACTTGAAATCAATCAATATGCTAGAAATTTTTGAGTAGTATTTTTCAAATTTTGGAATTTTTTGGGTAGCATCAACAGAATTTTTTTAACTTTTTGGGTGCTTCACCTTTTTCCAAAGTGGCACCCCCCTGTTCCTGAAAAACAGGAGTTACCCCCCCCCGTAGCTTGGAAGTTACTTACCCATAAAGGAGAGCGAAGATTTGACAATGAAAGTGGATGTGTTACGTCATCTAACATCAAAGTTGGGGATGAAATTTTAAGGGAATATTAATGATGTTAAAAGAAAAGTAAAAGCGATATAGTCCAGTCAATCTAAAATTTGACCAAGGACAAATTGCAACACAAGCTTTTTTTATGGAAGATAGGGTAGAATTTTATGCTGAACAACATATCAAAAATCGAGAAAAATCGAAGTGGCGGAAGGTGCTCAATTTTATAGAAATTAGTTACGGTCGGCATGAAAGCGAGGCTGTGTCATTTAGGGCTTAAAACTGAGCGATATTTCAAAAAATAAGAGAATGTTCGCAATCAAGAAGAACACACTCAGTGACACAATATAATTCCAAAAAAAAAAAATCATAAGTTGATCATTATAACAGAAAAACCATAACGAGGCTAGAAATTATATTAGGGAATTTACTGTACTTTTACTGTACTATTACCAATAACGCCAGATAAAATGCGCATTAAAAGATGCTAGGCATAAGAACACGCATTAGCTCCTTGAAATAGGGGCAAATCGATGTACCTAACGATTATATTAATTAACTACCAGGCAAATATTAAAATATTAAATTCTATTCAAATCAGCAAAATCAAAATAAATCATATATAAATCAAGCAGACCATCCCGTACAAAATAAGAATGCGTCTAATCACCCTCAGTAGTGAAATGGGTATGGTCCAAGAGTCCAATACCAATAACAGGAACATTTCTGACATCATAAAATCCTATCTAGGTTGTATAGAATATAAATATAAATCGAGTAGACTATCCCATATGCATATTAGATACATCTTATCACCCTCAGTGGTATAATAGGTCAGGTCCAAGAGTCCAATACCAATAACAGGAACATTTCGGACATCATAAAATCATAGCTAGGTTGTATAGAATATAAATATAAATCGAGTAGACCATCCCATAGGCATGACAGGTACATCTAATCACCCTCAGTAGTATAATAGGTGAGGTCCAAGAGTCCAATACCAATAACAGGAACATTTCTGACATCATAAAATCCTATCTAGGTTGTATAGAATATAAATATAAATTGAGTAGACTATCCCATATGCATATTAGATACATCTTATCACCCTCAGTGGTATAATAGGTCAGGTCCAAGAGTCCAATACCAATAACAGGAACATTTCGGACATCATAAAATCAATCTAGGTTGTATAGAATATAAATATAAATCGAGTAGACCATCCCATAGGCATGACAGGTACATCTAATCACCCTCAGTAGTATAATAGGTGAGGTCCAAGAGTCCAATACCAATAACAGGAACATTTCTGACATCATAAAATCATATCTAGGCTGCATAGAATATATATATAAATCGAGTAGACCATCCCATATGCATTATAGATACATCTAATCACCCTCAATAGTATAATAGGTGTGGTCCAAGAGTCCAATATCAAGAACAGGGAAATTTCTGATATCATAAAATCCTATCTAGGTTGTATAGAATATAAATATAAACCGAGCAGACCATCCCATAGGCATGACAGGTACATCTAATCACCCTCAGTAGTATAATAGGTGAGGTCCAAGAGTCCAGTACCAATAACAGGAACATTTCTGACATCATAAAATCATATCTAGGTTGCATAGAATATATATATAAATCGAGTAGACCATCCCATATGCATTATAGATACATCTAATCACCCTCAGTAGTATAATAGGTGTGGTCCAAGAGTCCAATATCAAGAACAGGAACATTTCTGACATCATAAAATCCTATCTAGGTTGTATAGAATATAAATATAAATCGAGTACACCATCCCATAGGCATGACAGGTACATCTAATCACCCTCAGTAGTATAATCGGTGAGGTCCAAGAGTCCAATACCAATAACAGGAACATTTCTGACATCATAAAATTATATCTAGGTTGCATAGAATATATATATAAATCGAATAGACCATCCCATATGCATTATAGATACATCTAATCACCCTCAGTAGTATAATAGGTGTGGTCCAAGAGTACAATATCAAGAACAGGAACATTTCTGACATCATAAAATCCTATCTAGGTTGTATAGAATATAAATATAAATCGAGTAGACTATCCCATATGCATATTAGATACATCTTATCACCCTCAGTGGTATAATAGGTCAGGTCCAAGAGTCCAATACCAATAACAGGAACATTTCGGACATCATAAAATCAATCTAGGTTGTATAGAATATAAATATAAATCGAGTAGACCATCCCATAGGCATGACAGGTACATCTAATCACCCTCAGTAGTATAATAGGTGAGGTCCAAGAGTCCAATACCAATAACAGGAACATTTCTGACATCATAAAATCATATCTAGGCTGCATAGAATATATATATAAATCGAGTAGACCATCCCATATGCATTATAGATACATCTAATCACCCTCAATAGTATAATAGGTGTGGTCCAAGAGTCCAATATCAAGAACAGGGAAATTTCTGATATCATAAAATCCTATCTAGGTTGTATAGAATATAAATATAAACCGAGCAGACCATCCCATAGGCATGACAGAAACATCTAATCACCCTCAGTAGTATAATAGGTGAGGTCCAAGAGTCCAGTACCAATAACAGGAACATTTCTGACATCATAAAATCATATCTAGGTTGCATAGAATATATATATATAGTCCAGTCAATCTAGATCGAAAAAACACGGAACCCAGGACAAATTGCAACACAAGCTTTTTTTACAGATTGTAGAACAGAATTTAACGCTTAACAACATACTGAAAATCGAGAAAAATCGAGGTGGCGGAACATTACTTTATTTGCATTTAAAGTCACAAATTATTAACCCTTTCTAAAACGCCATTATGCCTTCATCTAAACGTCTGCGCACAGGCTGAGCGCGACATGTTTTCGGAAAACTGTCAAATTTTGATCGAAAGACAATACAACAAGATGGTAGACATCGTTCGCGTATCATTCAGGTTTGCGTATGATTTTTTATGGTTTAATGGTGAAATGGTACACTTTCCTCCTAATTTTGGTACTCAAAGATATTTGATTCGAAGAAAATCTCTCACGATTTAATTCATAATGGAATGTTATCAGTTCGAAAAGTCTCCCAGTGTTATGAGGAAAACGAAGGATAGAATGACAGGCATCAAGGACAAGGTTCAAAGCAAAAATCTGTAGATATTCAATAATAACACTTATTGTATTGGCTTTCCATTTTCCAAAATCAAGGTCAGTATTTTAATTAAAAGTAAGTGAAACATATTTTTAATGAATTATATTCAATTATTCTAATGTTGATCATGAGGATTCAGTTCTCAGTTGTTTGTTAAGACATAGTTGTTTAGACAGGATGCAAGACTCCCAGATATTTGGATGTAAATGCATGTACAAATTGCCAATTCCTATGGGCTCTGCTGTAACAGTATTACACATGATAGCATCAATTCTGCTGAGTGATCCAAATCAGGACCAATAACATTTGTTGGCCTATTATCTTTATTTCTGACATAGTTTGGCAGCATATTAATGCACCCGTATAACAGTGCACACAACTGTTGGCCCCCTATATGCCATGGCAATAACGTATTTACGGACTCAATCTGTACAATTTCACGCATAGCATAATGAAAGTTTCAAATTTCATGCATTCAAACGAAAGAGCTTTCTTGAAATTGATTCAATTCAGACCTATCTGCTTTTAAATCGTATTATTAATATTTAGCTGAACATGCAAAGTTTGAATGGTGAACAAGGTGTTTGCAAATAATAACAATTTTGCATGATAAAAATAGGAAAACAGGGTTGAAGTCTTAAAATAGGGTCTGGAGATTCACCCCCTTGAGAACTCTATGAATTCTGGCGTCCCAAATAGGGAATTTTGCTATGATTTTATCTGAAATATTCTGTAAAATTTCATGTTTTTGTATTTATATAACGCAAAAATCATCGATAACGCAATAACGTAGATAAAAATGCCTTTTCACAATTTCACAGACAAAATTTAGGGCAATAACACGTCCTGATGAGCCGTAAAAGGCCCCAACTGTTGCTCAACCCCTAATTTACAAACATTGCATGTCTGGTATCGTGCACCCTAGATATCTTTTGAGCAATTGAGGATGTTCTTGTTATCTTCTGTGGACCCCTAGACCACACATGTTAATTATCGCAACAATGGTTGAATTTCTCTTCAATCTATTTTGAATGGTTTTATTAGAAATATACATCCATTGTATTCAACATCTATGTTATTTTATAATCATAGATAAAGTTTATGATGGTGAAAGTTATGGACTCTTGGACCACACCTATTATACTACTGAGGGTGATGAGATGTAACTATAATGCCTATGAGATGGTCTACTTGATTTATATATATATATATATTCTATGCAACCTAGATATGATTTTATGATGTCAGAAATGTTCCTGTTCTTGATATGTGACTCTTGGACCACACCTATTATATCACTGAGGGTGATAAGATGTACCTGTAATGCCTATGGGATGGTTTACTTGAATTATATATACATTCTATGTAACGTAGATATCGTTTTATGATGTCAGAAATGTTCCTGTTCTTGATATTGGACTCTTGGACCACACCTATTATACTACTGAGGGTGATAAGATGTATCTAATATGCATATGGGATGGTCTACTCGATTTATATTTATATTCTATACAACCTAGATAGGGTTTTATGATGTCAGAAATGTTCCTGTTCTTGATATTGGACTCTTGGACCACACCTATTATACTACTGAGAGTGATTAGATGTACCTGTCATGCCTATGGGATGGTCTACTCGATTTATATTTATATTCTATACAACCTAGATAGGATTTTATGATGTCAGAAATGTTCCTGTTCTTGATATTGTACTCTTGGACCACACCTATTATACTACTGAGGGCTATTAGATGTATCTATAATGCATATGGGATGGTCTACTCGATTTATATATATATTCTATGCAACCTAGATATAATTTTATGATGTCAGAAATGTTCCTGTTATTGGTATTGGACTCTTGGACCTCACCTATTATACTACGGAGGGTGATTAGATGTACCTGTCATGCCTATGGGATGGTGTACTCGATTTATATTTATATTCTATACAACCTACATAGGATTTTATGATGTCAGAAATGTTCCTGTTCTTGATATTGGACTCTTGGACCACACCTATTATACTACTGAGGGTGATTAGATGTATCTAATATGCATATGGGATGGTCTACTCGATTTATATTTATATTCTATACAACCTAGATAGGATTTTATGATGTCAGAAATGTTCCTGTTCTTGATATTGTACTCTTGGACCACACCTATTATACTACTGAGGGTGATTAGATGTATCTATAATGCATATGGGATGGTCTATTCGATTTATATATATATTCTATGCAACCTAGATATAATTTTATGATGTCAGAAATGTTCCTGTTATTGGTATTGGACTCTTGTACCTCACCGATTATACTACTGAGGGTGATTAGATGTACCTGTCATGCCTATGGGATGGTGTACTCGATTTATATTTATATTCTATACAACCTAGATAGGATTTTATGATGTCAGAAATGTTCCTGTTCTTGATATTGGACTCTTGGACCACACCTATTATACTACTGAGGGTGATTAGATGTATCTATAATGCATATGGGATGGTCTACTCGATTTATTAGTCCAGTCAATCTAAAATTTGACCAAGGACAAATTGCAACACAAGCTTTTTTTATGGAAGATAGGGTAGAATTTTATGCTGAACAACATATCAAAAATCGAGAAAAATCGAAGTGGCGGAAGGTGCTCAATTTTATAGAAATTAGTTACGGTCGGCATGAAAGCGAGGCTGTGTCATTTAGGGCTTAAAACTGAGCGATATTTCAAAAAATAAGAGAATGTTCGCAATCAAGAAGAACACACTCAGTGACACAATATAATTCCAAAAAAAAAAATCATAAGTTGATCATTATAACAGAAAAACCATAACGAGGCTAGAAATTATATTAGGGAATTTACTGTACTTTTACTGTACTATTACCAATAACGCCAGATAAAATGCGCATTAAAAGATGCTAGGCATAAGAACACGCATTAGCTCCTTGAAATAGGGGCAAATCGATGTACCTAACGATTATATTAATTAACTACCAGGCAAATATTAAAATATTAAATTCTATTCAAATCAGCAAAATCAAAATAAATCATATATAAATCAAGCAGACCATCCCGTACAAAATAAGAATGCGTCTAATCACCCTCAGTAGTGAAATGGGTATGGTCCAAGAGTCCAATACCAATAACAGGAACATTCCTGACATCATAAAATCCTATCTAGGTTGTATAGAATATAAATATAAATCGAGTACACCATCCCATAGGCATGACAGGTACATCTAATCACCCTCAGTAGTATAATCGGTGAGGTCCAAGAGTCCAATACCAATAACAGGAACATTTCTGACATCATAAAATTATATCTAGGTTGCATAGAATATATATATAAATCGAATAGACCATCCCATATGCATTATAGATACATCTAATCACCCTCAGTAGTATAATAGGTGTGGTCCAAGAGTACAATATCAAGAACAGGAACATTTCTGACATCATAAAATCCTATCTAGGTTGTATAGAATATAAATATAAATCGAGTAGACTATCCCATATGCATATTAGATACATCTTATCACCCTCAGTGGTATAATAGGTCAGGTCCAAGAGTCCAATACCAATAACAGGAACATTTCGGACATCATAAAATCAATCTAGGTTGTATAGAATATAAATATAAATCGAGTAGACCATCCCATAGGCATGACAGGTACATCTAATCACCCTCAGTAGTATAATAGGTGAGGTCCAAGAGTCCAATACCAATAACAGGAACATTTCTGACATCATAAAATCATATCTAGGCTGCATAGAATATATATATAAATCGAGTAGACCATCCCATATGCATTATAGATACATCTAATCACCCTCAATAGTATAATAGGTGTGGTCCAAGAGTCCAATATCAAGAACAGGGAAATTTCTGATATCATAAAATCCTATCTAGGTTGTATAGAATATAAATATAAACCGAGCAGACCATCCCATAGGCATGACAGGTACATCTAATCACCCTCAGTAGTATAATAGGTGAGGTCCAAGAGTCCAGTACCAATAACAGGAACATTTCTGACATCATAAAATCATATCTAGGTTGCATAGAATATATATATAAATCGAGTAGACCATCCCATATGCATTATAGATACATCTAATCACCCTCAGTAGTATAATAGGTGTGGTCCAAGAGTCCAATATCAAGAACAGGAACATTTCTGACATCATAAAATCCTATCTAGGTTGTATAGAATATAAATATAAATCGAGTACACCATCCCATAGGCATGACAGGTACATCTAATCACCCTCAGTAGTATAATCGGTGAGGTCCAAGAGTCCAATACCAATAACAGGAACATTTCTGACATCATAAAATTATATCTAGGTTGCATAGAATATATATATAAATCGAATAGACCATCCCATATGCATTATAGATACATCTAATCACCCTCAGTAGTATAATAGGTGTGGTCCAAGAGTACAATATCAAGAACAGGAACATTTCTGACATCATAAAATCCTATCTAGGTTGTATAGAATATAAATATAAATCGAGTAGACCATCCCATATGCATATTAGATACATCTAATCACCCTCAGTAGTATAATAGGTGTGGTCCAAGAGTCCAATATCAAGAACAGGAACATTTCTGACATCATAAAATCCTATGTAGGTTGTATAGAATATAAATATAAATCGAGTACACCATCCCATAGGCATGACAGGTACATCTAATCACCCTCCGTAGTATAATAGGTGAGGTCCAAGAGTCCAATACCAATAACAGGAACATTTCTGACATCATAAAATTATATCTAGGTTGCATAGAATATATATATAAATCGAGTAGACCATCCCATATGCATTATAGATACATCTAATAACCCTCAGTAGTATAATAGGTGTGGTCCAAGAGTACAATATCAAGAACAGGAACATTTCTGACATCATAAAATCCTATCTAGGTTGTATAGAATATAAATATAAATCGAGTACACCATCCCATAGGCATGACAGGTACATCTAATCACCCTCAGTAGTATAATCGGTGAGGTCCAAGAGTCCAATACCAATAACAGGAACATTTCTGACATCATAAAATTATATCTAGGTTGCATAGAATATATATATAAATCGAATAGACCATCCCATATGCATTATAGATACATCTAATCACCCTCAGTAGTATAATAGGTGTGGTCCAAGAGTACAATATCAAGAACAGGAACATTTCTGACATCATAAAATCCTATCTAGGTTGTATAGAATATAAATATAAATCGAGTAGACCATCCCATATGCATATTAGATACATCTAATCACCCTCAGTAGTATAATAGGTGTGGTCCAAGAGTCCAATATCAAGAACAGGAACATTTCTGACATCATAAAATCCTATGTAGGTTGTATAGAATATAAATATAAATCGAGTACACCATCCCATAGGCATGACAGGTACATCTAATCACCCTCCGTAGTATAATAGGTGAGGTCCAAGAGTCCAATACCAATAACAGGAACATTTCTGACATCATAAAATTATATCTAGGTTGCATAGAATATATATATAAATCGAGTAGACCATCCCATATGCATTATAGATACATCTAATAACCCTCAGTAGTATAATAGGTGTGGTCCAAGAGTACAATATCAAGAACAGGAACATTTCTGACATCATAAAATCCTATCTAGGTTGTATAGAATATAAATATAAATCGAGTAGACCATCCCATAGGCATGACAGGTACATCTAATCACTCTCAGTAGTATAATAGGTGTGGTCCAAGAGTCCAATATCAAGAACAGGAACATTTCTGACATCATAAAACCCTATCTAGGTTGTATAGAATATAAATATAAATCGAGTAGACCATCCCATATGCATATTAGATACATCTTATCACCCTCAGTAGTATAATAGGTGTGGTCCAAGAGTCCAATATCAAGAACAGGAACATTTCTGACATCATAAAACGATATCTACGTTACATAGAATGTATATATAATTCAAGTAAACCATCCCATAGGCATTACAGGTACATCTTATCACCCTCAGTGATATAATAGGTGTGGTCCAAGAGTCACATATCAAGAACAGGAACATTTCTGACATCATAAAATCATATCTAGGTTGCATAGAATATATATATATATATAAATCAAGTAGACCATCTCATAGGCATTATAGTTACATCTCATCACCCTCAGTAGTATAATAGGTGTGGTCCAAGAGTCCATAACTTTCACCATCATAAACTTTATCTATGATTATAAAATAACATAGATGTTGAATACAATGGATGTATATTTCTAATAAAACCATTCAAAATAGATTGAAGAGAAATTCAACCATTGTTGCGATAATTAACATGTGTGGTCTAGGGGTCCACAGAAGATAACAAGAACATCCTCAATTGCTCAAAAGATATCTAGGTTGCACGATACCAGACATGCAATGTTTGTAAATTAGGGGTTGAGCAACAGTTGGGGCCTTTTACGGCTCATCAGGACGTGTTATTGCCCTAAATTTTGTCTGTGAAATTGTGAAAAGGCATTTTTATCTACGTTATTGCGTTATCGATGATTTTTGCGTTATATAAATACAAAAACATGAAATTTTACAGAATATTTCAGATAAAATCATAGCAAAATTCCCTATTTGGGACGCCAGAATTCATAGAGTTCTCAAGGGGGTGAATCTCCAGACCCTATTTTAAGACTTCAACCCTGTTTTCCTATTTTTATCATGCAAAATTGTTATTATTTGCAAACACCTTGTTCACCATTCAAACTTTGCATGTTCAGCTAAATATTAATAATACGATTTAAAAGCAGATAGGTCTGAATTGAATCAATTTCAAGAAAGCTCTTTCGTTTGAATGCATGAAATTTGAAACTTTCATTATGCTATGCGTGAAATTGTACAGATTGAGTCCGTAAATACGTTATTGCCATGGCATATAGGGGGCCAACAGTTGTGTGCACTGTTATACGGGTGCATTAATATGCTGCCAAACTATGTCAGAAATAAAGATAATAGGCCAACAAATGTTATTGGTCCTGATTTGGATCACTCAGCAGAATTGATGCTATCATGTGTAATACTGTTACAGCAGAGCCCATAGGAATTGGCAATTTGTACATGCATTTACATCCAAATATCTGGGAGTCTTGCATCCTGTCTAAACAACTATGTCTTAACAAACAACTGAGAACTGAATCCTCATGATCATTTTTATTTTCACATCATGAATTCATGATCATGCTAAATATCGAACAAACATTAGAATAATTGAATATAATTCATTAAAAATATGTTTCACTTACTTTTAATTAAAATACTGACCTTGATTTTGGAAAATGGAAAGCCAATACAATATGTGTTATTATTGAATATCTACAGATTTTTGCTTTGAACCTTGTCCTTGATGCCTGTCATTCTATCCTTCGTTTTCCTCATAACACTGGGAGACTTTTCGAACTGATAACATTCCATTATGAATTAAATCGTGAGAGAGTTTCTTCGAATCAAATATCTTTGAGTACCAAAATTAGGAGGAAAGTGTACCATTTCACCATTAAACCATAAAAAATCATACGCAAACCTGAATGATACGCGAACGATGTCTACCATCTTGTTGTATTGTCTTTCGATCAAAATTTGACAGTTTTCCGAAAACATGTCGCGCTCAGCCTGTGCGCAGACGTTTAGATGAAGGCATAATGGCGTTTTAGAAAGGGTTAATAATTTGTGACTTTAAATGCAAATAAAGTAATGTTCCGCCACCTCGATTTTTCTCGATTTTCAGTATGTTGTTAAGCGTTAAATTCTGTTCTACAATCTGTAAAAAAAGCTTGTGTTGCAATTTGTCCTGGGTTCCGTGTTTTTTCGATCTAGATTGACTGGACTAATACAATTCAAAAGAAAAAAGATACTTGTCGGTAATAGACTTGCAACAGTTGAACAAGAATTTTGAAATGAATTATTTAAGCATTGTTCAAGCATAGTTACGCAATACTTGCCATTTGGAATTATCTGGCTCTTTCCGGTCAGCGGTCTGGCCTTTTGCCTCGATTTGATTCTACCAACTTCTGTCAATCACGTGTTCACGCCCATGCTTAGAGAAAATGAAAATCAAGGCGGTTATTTCCCCATCTTTCATTTGGAGATATGTAGGTAGACTCTCGTAGCTTACGTTGTTATAGGTAAATTGTTCTCAATTGTGCCTAAATAACTGATACCATGTTAACCCATGAAGGAAGACGAAGATTTGACAATGAAATTGGATGTGATACGGCATTTATTCATTTGTGGAACTTGCTTCTCGATAAAGGAAAGCGAAGTTTTGATAATGAAAGTGGATGTGTTACGTTATTTCTTGGCAAAGAAGATGGTTACTATATTTATCCTGTTATAATTGTCTTATCTAACATCAAAGTTGGGGATGAAATTTCAAGGAATTTTAATGATGTTAAAATAAATGTTAAAGCGATACAATTTAAAAGAAATGAATACTTGTCGCAAACGCAAAAGTTGAACAAGAATTTTGCTGCTCGGCTTTGTTCGATATATTCGATTGAGTCGGATATATCAAATACGGAACTTGTCATTGAGAATATGAAAAGTGTTATTTTTAATTTGGAATCACTGGAACATTTAGGTTTTATTAACTGTGGACTTAAAACACTCCCAAATGAGATTATCAATCTAACAAACTTACAAAGTCTTGATCTAAGTTATAACTCAATCAAAGAATTCCCAGATAATATATTAAACAATTTGATTCAGTTGATACATTTAGATTTGAGCGGGAACAAATTGACGTCGTTTCCAGAAATTACAAATTGTGATATGAAATTGGAGAGAATTTATCTATCATACAACAGAATCAAAACATTACCTAATTCAATAACAAAATTAAAAGCGTTAAATGTATTAGATATTAATTACAACGGGCTGTTATCGTTACCAGATGACATTGGAAATCTTATTGAGTTAAAGACATTACGTTGTTTTGATAATTCATTAACTTTTTTACCAGAAAGCATAACAGAATTGAAATCTTTAACTGTATTGAATATTAATAGAAATCCTTTGCAAAAACCACCCTACGAAATATGTGAAAAAGGATTACATTCAATTGTTGGTTACTTTGAAGCGTTAAATAAATTTAATGGATTCCATAGCAACAGATCGAAATGTATTTTGATTGGGGAGTCGATGGCAGGTAAATTGTTTGCTTTTAATTTATCTCTTGTTGTGATGTCTGATAGATTAGTTTAGTAATTTGTGAAGATTAATTTCGTTTTATAAGCTACGTATTTTCCAGTGTGTAAGTCGACACCTGTTTTTGGGCTCCATTTTCTAGGTTTTAAGGTATATTCTCTGTATAAGCCGAATTTAAATCATAGTCATCATGTTCTGAATCGTTTTAATTTTGTTTATTTTCAATAATGTTTGTATAATCATTTTGGAACTTTACGGCTTTTCGATCTTTTTCCTTTGTCTCAAGATCAACAAACAAGCGGTAAAATGTATTTTGTGAAACCAATGTCAAAACTAGTACTATATTCATGGATGATTTAGCCTTGATATATCGGTCAGATCAGCTTCCAAGTAAATTAATTGGAAATATAATTCAAGATTTAGTATTGTAGTCCAAGATATTCTCTCCGTGTTTGTCGAGTTGTCAAGTCTTGCTCGCTTTATGTGTTGACCTTTTACACTTGAGCAAACAAAGAATTCAACGTAATTTGATCACATCAGCTTTGAATTACATTTACCATTCATTCATACAATTGTTTTGAAATCGCTTGTCTGAAAAATAGTTTTATTACTTTCAAAACAATACGGACAATTAATATGAACAATATAGGTTGTCCGTTATATATAGGATTTAATTGTATTGTTGTCGTTTTTGTCTTTGATTTTGGGTACTAATTTGTAGACTCGGTGTATAAGTCGACCCCTTGATTTTAGCTTGAAAATTTGAGGCTAGAAAATCGACTTATACACCGGAAAATACGGTAGTTAGTTTGATTATTAATTGCAGGCTTCTTACTTCTTAATTGTAATCTATCTTATGCACAATGGAGTGCTGAAAATTAGCTTCTTTTCAGAATTATTGTTTACAACAATTCAATACCTAGGTGTTGTTGTGTGCTTTCAAAATGACAATCTTATTGTAAGGTAACCCCTAGGTTATACGCCGTACTTTCGAGAGCCGTACCAACTTTTTTTGGTACGCCGTACCATTTCGACCAAACACAAAAAATTATAAAAGTGGGATTATACGCCGATCCAAAAGTGGCGTCCCAGTTGATTTTTGTTTGAACTTTACCGCTTCCTGTGAGAAGAGCTGTGACATTCTGTTCTGAGAATCCGTAATAGAAAGACTTTTTAATTCAAAATCTGCAAAGTTTTTACTGCAAATTATTATTTGTCGACATACGCGTATTTACAAAACCACTAAAATATGTTTGGTTTACAATCACGATGCTCAAGATTATATTTAAAGTGCTCAAAAACAATATATCATTGATAGATAGATTATTTGCTTTCGATAAAATCATGATAAAATATAAAAATGGCAAAGAATACACAAATGTGATCACAACAGTAGTTTATTCATTTATTTGAATTTAAAACGTAATACTACACCACCGCTATTGTTGTGATACGATTACTAACCACGGTTACTTAGCAACAGGTAGGAAACAATAAGAAATTCATACAGAAACCCCCTGGAAATGACGAAAACATTCCAAATTCGAAATGGTACGCCTCACGAAAGTACGGCGTATATTCCAACTGCTTTTTCAGGCGTACCGGTACGGCTGTTTTCAGTTTGGTACGCCTGGATCAGCCGTACTTTCGATTTTGGGTCGACCCAAAAATTAATCGCCGTACTTTGCCAGATTATACGCCGTACTTTCAGGCGTGCCGATCCATTTTTGATGGATCGCCTCTCGAAAGTACGGCGTATAACCTAGGGGTAACTCTCCTTACTTTATTGTTAGCAGCTCATTTAATTTTAATGGTATCTTTTGGAATTTACTGTTGTTTGATTCAAATTTTCCAAATGTTGTATTTAATTTGATAAGTTTGATTAATAACGTTTTAATATGATGAACTACTACTTCTGACTGTATTATATCTCTATAGATCAGTATTTAAATTTTTATAATCCGTATTACATCAGATCAGAATCCTATTCAGAGATCATTAGCTTATAACTTGAAACTGTTTAATTTTCTTAACTTGAAGTAGCTTCGTTGTTTGGATTATTTTTACAGTTAAAATTATTGATTTATTCTACCACCTATATAATGCTTTACGCACCAATTCTAGAAACATAAAATATATTTGTGAACCACACCAGATTAATTGATTTCCACAGTAATTCAATAGACATTGTTGTATGGTAGCTAACTTTATTGAAACCTAATCAACATTCCATTGCATAAACAATTCTGAATTCGTGGCTATAATATTAGTTCAGCTCTTTCCAAGAAGCATCAAATGAACTTTCACACCTTCAATCCACTTTTATCATTTGTTAGTGACATTAATTCAGTGAATTAAATTCACACTGATTTCATAAGATTTTTAATTTAAGTCAAACAGTCTATGTTTAGTATGTTCCTGTTATTACTATTACTACTGTATCACCAGTGTCTGACAGAAGATTGAGCCTACGGAATATTAATACATTTTCTTTTAAAAATTATAAAATTATCCATTCTCTTTTGAATTTGTTCTAACATATTCACATTGGAAATATTTGACAGCTTCAGCACAGACACTTTATACATTGAAGTCTAAGTTAGCTCTTTCATGCAAAGAAGCGATCAGAGCTAACTAAACTAGAAACGGTTATCAAAAATATATTCAGAAATGAAGTTATGATTTTGCACGAGCGATGAGATCTTCAGAATGTAACACAACTATCATATTTATCATCCACAGCTTTGATTAAATATTTATGCAAATTGAATTGAATGCCCAATATATTCATTCAAGCTGGAGTCAGAATATTTTTTCTAAAATTATCATTTTCAGCATTTTCACACAAAAATGTATGAATTGAGAAGGCTCTGACTGTGAAATGAATTATAAATTCATCTCTGGTGAGCTCCACAATAAAAGTTTGACCAAAACAAGAAACGGGAAAGTATTTATTGTATTCTTTATGAAGATTTTATGTGAATTTCAAGTTGCCCGGAGAAACCTGCGGTTTTAGTTCTGTGGTGCTCAGTCTACTCCAAGTTATACGTGAGATAATGAGGGAAAATTTTAATTAGGGTTAACCTTTTTCAAAAACTGGTGGACAACCGGTTAACCGAAGAGAACAATAGAACAATAGAAAAATTGCGCTATTGATAACAATCCAAAACATTTATCAACATGAGTGCAAAAAGTAATATAAAAGTAATATAATACCAGTTGGATGAAGTTTAATAAGGAAATAAAATTACGATACAATAAAATAAAACATCAAATAATTATTCAAGTAAGGTACGGAATTCAAAATAAATTGAATTAAACAGCAATTACAGAAATAAGCATTTAAATAAATTAAAATTAAATTAATTGTAGAAAACTAAAATGAGCACGTAACTAAAAGTTTATCAATATCATATTGTTTATTACTAATAATTAGTTACATCTTATTTTATTTAAAAATATAAGGCCATCAACAACGCTTGGTTTCAACGACGCTCGTTGCTTCCTAACAATAAGTCCTGCCTTGCTAAATATCTGTTCGCTCGGTACAGAAGTTGGTGGAGCTGCAAGAAGGCGTTTAGCTAATCTCTGTAACCGATTATATTTTTTTTATAATTCTCCTTCCACCATTCCAATGGATTTTCATTAATGTCAATGGGTGGCTCTAGCGAATACCTGAACACTTCTTCCTTTACGCTTTCATTTACATGACTCAAATTGGCTGACATCGCTTGTGATTGAGACGGCTGGAGAAGCATCTGGAATGCCAATTGAGTTTTAGATTTCTTTTTCGACGATTCAATCGGAGCAGCATTGTTTCCATTAATCTCAACCACATCTCGTTCAGGTATTCCCTCAATCATTCTTAAAGCCAATTCAATAGTTTTGGTTCGTTGAGCAGTAGCCAAGAATGACAGATGTCTGAATCGCGGATCGACGAAAGATACTAGGACGTGAAACGGTAATTCATCTGTTGTGTCGGTGTCTTCTTCATTCATGAACGTTATTATAGGTTGTTTGTTGCGGTCAAGTCTTGTTCCTTCGGTGAGGTCCACATTAAATCTTTCTTTTAATGATTTGACCAAGGCATCTCTGAATAATTGACCAGAACAGGCAGTGGCAGTTCTTCGTCTGGAATTGCTTCGTAGCTCAGTGAATGACATTTCCTTTAGTTGATGTAACAACCCAGTGATGGTAGGTAGAACAACTCCTGCTGTTGAGTAGCTTTGAGAGCTGAATAATACAGTTGCCAATTCTACCAGATGTAAAGAAGGAACGATCGTTGGAACAGTTGTTGTATGGCACTGCCGTTGATAGAATTGACCATTTGACGAAGAATGATTTTCCGTTATCTTTTAGTGACCAGATGTATTTAGACAACTCAGTGCGATTTTCATATTTTCTGTTGGTAAATGACGACTTATGTTTCGTAAAACGATCTTTGAATGCTCCTTCAGTAAGGCCGATGTAGTTGTGGCCGTTTGCGTCCAGTGCTCAATGTTTGTTAAAATAGAGCATAATATAAAATTGAGACAAAGATGAGACAAAGCCTTCCCCCGTAACTCCAAGTTACACGTGTTTATTTCACGATCATCAGACGGTATACTAAAATATTAAAAAACATACTACTATACTCCTGTGAACATACATAAAGCGCAATATATGTCATTCTTCATGTCTAAGCTATTGGATCTCATAATTTGATTGAATTTTATCTCCTTGTTTATATTGTAGGAAAAACCAGTTTATGTAATGCATTGATTAACTGCAAAGAAGAGAAAATTGATGATAAATGTAGAACGGAGGGAATCGATCTTCGCAAATGGAAAGTTAGACCTGAAATAGATGATTTGGAAGTTTTATTTGTTGACTGTGCAGGACAGAGAAAGTACATGATCACACACTCCTTCTTTATTTCACAAGGTGAGTAGCAAAGACTGGGAGGAGATAGATAATGCCATAATCAAATCTTCACTCTTTCATATTTGTTGTATCTCTAATATATTGTCATAGCATTACAAAGAGATCTATTGTATTCTGCATTCATGTAAATGAGTATGCCGTGCGGGAATATGTGAGCGTTGTGAGCGACGGATTTAGTTGTAGTGAATATAACATTTTGCTGCGTTGCATGGTTGTCTGATTGTTTGTGATTATTATGTCACAGCATCTGTACCGTATATTATTGTTTTATTCCTGTAATAGATACCAATAATTAATCATGGACAGAAAAAAAAATACCAGATTGCAAATGTTTTCAATTGAAACTGTTTAGATCGTAATTCGTATCACATTGATGCGTTGCAAAACCCGGGTCTTTCTGTTGTCTAAACAGTGATTTATGGAAAACCCGTTTTTACAAAAGTCTACTTCCATTTCACGGCGATACGGCATGAAAATATTGGCAACCTCTTGGCTTCGTTTTAGGATAAAATACTATAGTTTATTAAAACTATTCAATGAATCTGTATTTCCCAGATATAATCGTGAATAACATGTATTCAAAATGCATTATTTACAAAAGCAGTGTCAATTCACATGGAATTCAATTAGATCTGAATAACAAAAGTTAATTTGAATGATTTAAATAAAAAAAAACATATCGATCTGAAGCTACAGAATCAAAGAAGTATAAAAATCCAATTTCGACGAAAAACCGACAAGAAATAATGGAGTTACAGCGTTTTATTCAGACAGGATAGATAAATCTATCCTTATGTAAACTGATACCCAATCTAAACTTTTCGAAGGTGGACTTTTGAGAGACTTTTGGAAACCCGGTTTTTTTCTCTCTTGTAAACTTGGCCATGTTATGGTGAACAATTCGGGGGGGTGTTGGAAGCCAACTAGCAACTAAAAACTAGAAGCTTGATCCATTTCAATGAAATCACTGCTTTTCATAGCTTATTGTGCAGGACTTGTCACAACATATAATCAACGATGCTCCCTTCATTATCACGGACAATCGCAGCTTTTTCTAGTTTGACGCATTTTGATTGAATTTCACTGTAAACTGAAAACGTCCTGTAATTACACTGAATATCGGTGGGTCTTAACAGCGGAAAGACGCGGAAATTATTGTCTTAAACTGGCGGCTTTTTAGGGATTGCAGAATCTTCACGCTCTGCGATAGTCTTTCTATACCTTTAAATCTTCTACTGATTAATACACTATGGCAGTTGTTGCTTGCATGCTAGTTTATACAATATAGTGTATTAGTGTTTAAAATTTCAATTGTGATCGTTGGTTTAACATATTTGTCTTCTCAGCATAGAATGATCAGAAGATACTTAGATTAGATCCTCGTTCATCATATGGCGTCTAATAGATATCAACCGCAGCCAAAATTAAAGTTTGGTGACATTCTCTATTTTTTTTTCAATTATGTACTTAATATTCAGCTAACAATTTATTTCACACAAATAGTCCTGTCCCTTCCAATTGACATTTTGTTTCAACGAATCCATAGTAATCCATAGCAATAATAGTGAAATTGAATGTTAACACGTGGCTGTTAAGGTGGCAGTACTGTTAAACAACTATCAAGCTTGTTATTTTTCGCTCATCTTGGTCTGTTATACATGTATATCTGAAAAATCGATGTGGATCATATCAGTTTAAAAATAAACTTTGGAACTTACTCGAACCATAAACTTGAATTTGAATTGAGGCTCCCTTTGATTTCATTTACTTCTCTTCAATTAGCAGTGTTATAGTAGTGCCACCTGAACATCCTCGTGTTAGCACTCAACTTCACTATTACAGGATTACTTGAAACAAAAATATCAATCGGAAAGGACAGTCAAATATTAAGTACATAATTTAAAAAAATAGAGGATGTCATAATTTTGATAGCATTATTCAAATACCATATTTAAAGAAAATGGCTTTGTAAAAAATACTAATGGAAAGGGCATATTTGTATAAAATCATTCGGTAGTTAAATATTAGGTACATAATTTAGACTAAAGCTATAGAACGTCATACTATCATATTTATGCAATAATTTAACTTTCATTGTTTTCTCTTTGCTAAATTACTCTTTGATTTTGGTAGCGGTTGAAATCTATTAGACGCGATCTAATGAACGGTGATTTCGATCTAAGTTCAGGTTCTGATCATTCTACGCTGAAAAGGCAAATATGTTAAATCAACGATAGTTGAAATATTGAAGACTATAATTTTTTGTAAACTAGCATGCAAGCAATAATCGTCATAGCGTATTAATCAATAGAAGAATTGGTAGGTATACAAAGGCTATCAAAGAGCGTGACAATAGAATCACCGCAAGATGCCGCAAGTGAAGTTTCTGCAATCCCTAAAAAGCCGCCAGTTTGAAACAATGATTTCCGCGTTTTTCCGCACTTCAGCTGTTTAGACCCACCGTACTGATTATCACCAGCTATTATTCTCAAATGTTCAAAATTTCAGCATAAAATTATTTTTTATTTTTTAAAAAATTGGTTTAGTTTGGTATTATTTATAAAATCCCGGTTTATGCAAAGAAATCGTATGTAGTTGTTACTTGCTTGCTGGCTGGATGCTCACACCCACCTGAGAGAATTATTAATGCAGTCATCATCATCATTTTGTATCCATTCATCTTTCACAGTTATCATTGCTTAGATATCATTGATGGTAATGTATCTTACTACTTATATCAAGTCTCGTGAGACCGTATTAGCTACGAAATATCCTAAATTATAAACTCTAAATATGGAAATTCCCATTTAAATTACCTTATATGTACATTTAAATTTACAATAATTGGACACATACTTGAAGTAACTGAACACTCAACTACAATATAAATACACACAACAACATAATATATTAATCAAAACACAATTACTGAGATATTAATAATAACAAGAATCAAAACTAAACTTTATTCTTTGTTTTCAACTCATTCTAATTCAACCTTTAAATTGACAATGCAATCAATTACATACAATAGTAGACCTATATAATTTGAAAAATAATCAACGTAGATGACACAGACACATACAAAATACAGTAAATCCATCAATCAAGCAAACAGTTCCATGAATCGACGATAATAACTAAGTAAAAGATTGCAGGCGTAAATTTCAATAATGTCTGAATGTCTTTAGGTCGAATATCCAAACACCAGATCGCTGAATGGTTGCTGCTATATTCACCAAACCTAAAATCAATCGCTCAAAACAATGTATTTCCACTTGGTACACTCATTTACAGGAACGCAAAATACAATTGATCTCATTGATTGATTGATTACACTCAATTGATTGATTTTTCTGCAAATTTCTTTCTATTTTTTTTGTAAATCTGACGTGAACTGGAATAACGATAATCCTGGTGGTCCTATAATCCAGATTTACTCAGAGATTACAAATGTAGTTCTTTACTCTGAGTTTCTCTTAAGAATGTTCTGTTCTTTGACGGTTTATTCATAATGAAAATTATACGTATCTCATCACAATTATACACATCATACTGATAGATGTTTCTATTGTTTAATTATTGAATATCTCTTGAATTTTTTAGTCTATTTTTAATCTATTATGTTTCCGCACATCAAAGAAAAGAAAATTGATAATTTTCTTTTTTTTTAAATGGGGTCACCTTGCTATTTCCCAGCTTTAGGCATTCCCTCTGACCATACCTTGATCATAGCTAAAATTGTGATTTTAATTCCTTGAAACCATTTTGAACATAAAGGGTAGTATATTTTGTTCAGAACATCTAACATAACACATCTGAATTTTAAATAGAAGTATGGTGTCTCGAGCTTAGTTTTTCAACTATATGGCCAGAAGTGACAAACATACCATAAAACAAATAAATTCACAATTTTGTTCAAAATAAATTTATGGATCCAAGAAATATATACTGTTCTATTCAATAGGTGACTGTAGTAATCAGATTGTCAGATTGAATTGTGGAGTGAAGCCTTTATATGCAGAGCTCTCAACCTTTTTGACAAAATATAAGGAGATTTCTGTGAAGGCACCCTGGCCATTTTAAAATAACCTCCTTAATAACATAAAGGATAAAAGCCTGCCAAAGTCAAGGTTGCACGTTTTTGCTTACAATTTTATAAGGTACAATTATTACAATGTTTTCATGCTGGCTTTTTTTCATCATTTCAGAGCCGAAAAGCGTATGTTAATAAACAAAATATGATATAAACTTGCCAATTTATTGATTATTCAGAATAAGGAACAAATATCAAATAAGCGGGAGGATTTTGCTGAAATCAGGAGGGCGGAAGAGTAGTCTTGAAATAGGGAGACTTTCGACAAAATCGAGAGGGTTGAGAGCTTTGTATATGGGAGCCATGTTTACAATCTAAAGGAATTAAGCATATACTAAAGACAGTTTGCCTTGACATATGTAAGGTGATGCTATAGAAAATCATTTATGGTCATTTAGACAGGTGATTGCTTTAGCAGGGTCGGCTGTAGTTGTGCGTCAATTGCTTTTGTTCAGATTAACTACGTGTAAGATTCATAGCAATACCATGATCTGCTCACTTTCATATTCAAAGGTTAGTCTACATTTACAGAACCATCTGTCTCATAATATGTTAAATTAATTTCAAGGTTGTCTATTTCTTCTTGTATTGGATCTCTACAAATACGAAGTAACACCTGAATACTACCGAGAGAATGTTGGCAACTGGATGAGTGTAATATTGGCTCATGCACCAGATGCTACCATTCTCATTGTACCAACTCATTTGGATCTATGTAAAGATAAGGTTTCAATTAAGGAGAAGTGTAAGCATGTGATGCAAAATGTGTGGAAAGATGTTAATAAAAGAGAAAAGGATTTAGAAACAAGTCGCCTTGACAATATCCACGGTGATGATCAATCGTCCCGTGTAACTCATGTATCTGATAAATGGAAAAAACATATTAGTTCAGCACTACAACTTGGTGATGAGGTGAGTTGCAAAGACAGGACAACAGTTTTTTCTAATGAGACTTGTGAGGCATATGTTGTATCTACATACCAGGCTATCATACCTCTTTCAGTAACAGAAATGGCAATCAAGCAATGATTTGTATGATTATTTATTTGAATGTCAAGCAGCATTATTAAATCAATCACAGAACATAACATATCTTTTAAAAGTTGAAGTAACTTGAATACAATGTTTGCCGGTGTCTGTTACTTGCGTGTGTGCGTGCGTGCTTTGCGTTTTTCCAGGAAATACGTCATAATTTATCACCTTTTTGGCTTGCAATTCTTAGTGTCTTAGTGTATTCCAGACCGTGTTACAGACTTGATGAATTTAATAAGAGATCAAAAAGTAAAGCTATAACTAAGGATTTTCCATGAATTGTTGAACATGATTTGACAGAAAATCCATCACATGAAATGAAAACGCAATTATTTGTAGGGGTTAGAAGGTTTTGAAATGTTGATCGGCCTTATCTATTAACAAGTCAGGACTAATTTCTACTACATTCTTTATCATTTTAATTTAAAATTGGTGTAATATGTTAGTTGTTACTGTATATAAAACAGAAATATCATAAAACGTTATAGCTGTCATTAATATCATTAATTTTGGCTGTCGAATATTAAATGTTCAATAAATCATATTAGTGATAAATTAATCAAGTCTAGAGTAAAGTCCCCGTCAATTACAACATTAGAGCGACTGTAAAATTTAACCTTTTGATTGAACTTTTTTCATAACATCGAGACATCTAAAAATAGTAATACAAGAAGGTGATAAATTATGACGCATTTCCTGGAAAAGCACGCAACGCACATGCACACACACAAGTTACAGACACAGAATGTTTGCTACAAAACCTATGTAAATTGACTACAGTATGTTCATATCAATAAAATCAAGGAGAGAACTGGGGGTACTATTTTTACCTTTTCTAAGATATCTTTTCAGAAAAGTATTTATATCTCAAGATGTGTCAAAACATGTCATCTTGGTATAAATTTACCAATTGTACCCACTTGAACCAACCACAATACCTTTTAATTATGTTTCAGTTAATGGTGTCTTCGGATTCAACTACAACTGTCTCAATCAAAATGATCCCAGTTTCTTCATTTGGTAAACTTGATGGTATTAGTGAATTGAGAAAAGAACTTATAAAAGTCCTTACCAATTCAGATGTGATGCCACTGGTCAGGAGAGAAGTACCAACCGTTTACGCAGATCTAGAAGAGTATTGTGTCAATCAAAGAACGACTACCCCGGTGATCAAGTTAGATGTTTTTATTGAAACAGTCAAATTCAAATTTGGTATGACTAAAGAAATGATAATCTCAGCTTTACAATACTTTGATACAATCGGATCTGTGTTGTACTTCAGCTATGGAACATTTAATCGTTTTGTTTTCTTGGATCCAGAATGGTTTATTATTGTTTTGAAGAGAGTATTTAACCACAACGCTGATAATGTTATTGAATTTAAAGATGAATTTGTTGATCTGTATGATTTAGCATTTGATGATTTTGTGCAACTCAAGGAAGAGCTACTAAAAAATGGAAGGCTAAGCATACAACTTCTGAGGTACTGATATTTCTGATACGTAATGAGCATGATAGCAGATATTCAGTGTCACATAATGACCTTATGTTTTCAATTTTACAATTATTCCTTGTCGATATATATTCTTGCTTCATATTTCAATGGAATAGTTTCACTTTAAATAATCAAAGTATGAACATCATCAATAAAGTTCACAATTGACGTTGACCAGTTATGTTGGAAGAAGGTTGTGAAAGTTGACCGCCTGTTTTAAATATTGTTCAAGGGTCCTGTTTTTGTTGTTAACACATATGTAAGGCTGATAGTATATTAAAAGCTTTCAATGCTGTTTGACAAAAAGAGGGAGATACCCGGGGAGCCACATGGGTGGCTCCTTCTAGGGGTCTGGGGTTTGAAATTGCAATTGGCTCAAAGGCCTCTCCTGATCATTTTTAGAGCATTATTTGAAAAAAGTAGTAGGAATTTTCACAATGCAAGTTAGCGGAAGAAGGCCCTAAAAAGCTGGAGACTGCGGCTCAATGTAGGAAATTTGAAACTCTCTTATATCCTTCAAATCATCCAATACAAGATGGAATGGCGGAATTATTTGTTTGCTTCTGTCAGACTAAGCATAATGAAATTTCAAAATCTGAAGAAAGGAAACAACATAGATTCCATCGATTCAAAATACCTCGAGTTTCGGAAAGGAAGAATATATTGAACATGCAGTGCATGTCATAATAGATTGATGATGATTAAAATGATTGATTTTGATATTAATACTTGAATATCCAATTGACATACTAAATTGTGCATTTCAGATGTATTTGGTCAGACTATGTTGCAAATAATGATGACATGATGTACTTCCTCATTGACATCCTTTGTCATTTCAATCTTGTAATTAATCTTGGAAAGCAAGAGGATTTATCTGATAGTACCTCATTGATTCTACTTGTTCCTTGGTTCTTTAAACCAGCACCAGAAGATGTTTTACACAAACTGAATAGGCAAGAGATTAAAGATAAGGATTGGGTAAGTAACATACCGCTCAGAACTCTGCCCATTTGATACTTTCTTAAAGATGATACCGTAATCCAGCGCGTATAACTCGCACTTTAAAGTCAAAATTTTGTTCTTCAAAATCATGGTGCGACATACGTGCAAAACACAAAAAACATCAACAATTTTTCGAAATTTTTGTCCATTTTTCAATAACCTCTTTTCTTGTTTTTACAACGCATGCGTAGTAGGACATAGAAAACATGCTGGAATCTTTTCACTTGTTTAGAAAGAAGTGAGACATCAAAAAACAACATATTAGTTCATTATAACCGTAAAGAAATTATGCAGTTCATTTGATTTGTTATCTACTGAATTGTACAATATTGAGGAATAAAATGTTATTTAAAATGGCTGTTTTTAAAACTGGATTATTACTCTTTATTTTACTCTTTCTCTGGCGTTTATGGTTTTTAAAATTCATGATAAATTGGTTTTGATTTGTTTTTGTTGTTGTTGCTATGACTGTGGATTATTTCACAAAAACATTGACATATTTTCTTATCACATACTAGTTTACTAGAAAGACCTGAAAATAATTTTCAAATTACAGTGATTTCTTCCATATTTTATGTTCAAATGATTCAAAAATCAAGATGCGACTTATACACGCAAAATCAATAAATTCAACTTTTTTGCTTGAAAAATCACCCTGCGACTTATACTCGCGTGCGACTTATACACGCTGGATTACGGTAGATATAATGTTCTAAAATATCACAAATGTTTTCTGCGATCTGATCGGTCGAAAGAGCTAAACAAGGAAAAGTTGGGAGACAATCGGGAAGCTAAAAATCCCTCGTGATTTTTTAGCGCTTCACTCGTGTGAATTCGTGTCTCCCAACTTTTCCTGATTTATTCAAATATGAATACAAACATTTGCAAGTGTGTAATAACCCTTAATTAATGACTGCTATAATATAAAGATATAATAGTCAATAATATGATTGTTGATGCTGTTACCCTAGCCCTTAATTGATAATTATTTGATGCATGATTGTTGATCAAATCGCATCTCGGATCTTAGGCTGTGATCGATCTCCAAAGTTTTTCAGAAAACTGTTAGGTATATATGTTGATCAACGTGTAAGTTTCATATTTGAGTATTCAATTTATGCGTTACTTTGTAATTATACAATTATGTTTGAACTGGCAGTCGCGTATTATGCAAACATGCCCTGATGAATTTTATGTGTTGCCATTTCACGTTGTTTGGATATTTAAATGTACCGTGTATAGTATACATAACATTTTGTTTTTGCATTGGTTTGCAGGTTGAAATAACCGTTCAATTTAAATCCATCGTTTCTCCGTTCCCTGTTGGCTCATTTGAGCGTTTCATTCCTACTATTTTTCATGAGTTCGATCATTCTATTGCTTGGCAAGATACTTTCCTTGGAACTGGAGCCAACTGCAAAGTATGTTGTACCATGGAAAGTGATGGGCGTTGTGGCAAATTAATTTTAAGAGGAAGATGTCTCCAGGAAGATATTGATGACCTGTGGAAGTCATTAATACGAATCTTCAAGGTTCAATTTTTAGGATTATTATTTCAATATTCTACATATAATAATAATAGCCATCTTATTCAATACTTATCCATCCATTTCGATTACTTTAGATTGCAGATGATTTTTTTGTGTGTCTACCTGGTCTTGGTTGCATTAAACGACAATCATTATGCCCAAGTTGTGTTAAAAAATCCATTGTTGATCCATACAAATTCAATATCTCATCTTGGCATGATTATAAATGCAAGACAAGTATGTTATTATGTGGGAAAGAAAATTCACTGATACCAATCAATTTGATACTACCACCAAAAGGTAAAACAAACTTCAACATGTCAGAAACTAATTTTTAACCTGTTGTAATTATACTTTGTTTGCTAGTGTATTATTCTATTCTATTTCGTTTCTTTTCCTCTGATGATGTTGAGATTATATTAAAGCAAAAACAGAACAGATACTTTAATGCATATAATTACAGTTCTGTATTCTTAATATCCCCCCTCTGGTATGGATGAAAAGTGTCGTATGACAATGATTAAAGATATTCATGAGTCAATGAGTACAACGCGAGATCCAACATAATCTAATCTTATTAATAAAGAACATCTACTTTTATAGTCTACATCAAAACGAGGTTAATATAAAGAGGTTATATATACAGGAATAACAATTACGTAATACGACAACTTCCCTTTATCTAAATTAAAGCAAATATTGTTATTACTGATGTTGTCTTTTTACCAAATTAATTAATTAATTAATCTATTTTATTTATTAACTATAACCAAAACGATTTGGTTGACGAACAATTCTTGATGAACGCCGTATTGACATATGTGGTGAAGATATGTTTGAATCAGCTGGTTGAACTGCTGATGATGATGTTGTATCGGGTGTGGGGCTAGTCCTACTTGTTTGTTCTAAATTGCAGTCTACAGGGGCATTGCCAATTTGATTGTTCGAAGCTAATACTGTTCTCTCCCCCAATTTTAACCACGCTGTGTTTGATCCTTTTGCAACAACAAATGCAGCTTTCCGAGAGGGTGTGGAATTTGTTGGCTTATACATTACAATGTCTCCGGGTACATGATCGGAAACAAAAGGGACTCTGAGATTTCTCCCCATAAAAAATTTGTGCAGGTGATTCTCCGCGAGCATTCGAAGTAGTTCTGTGTACCAGCAAAATCTTGTTTAGAAACATATCGAAAGAAACGCGCATATTGCGATGCCAAGCTTTCATGGCACGCTTCACTGTTTGGACCGACCGCTCTGCAAGGCCGTTAGCGCGAGGGAAATAGGCGGGTGATTCAGATTTGTAGCAACCAGATTTGGCTAGCCATGAAACAATAGCGTCATTGACGAATTCTTGCGCATTATCGGAAACTAAGTGTTTTGCGACACCGAAACGGGCAAAAAGTGATGAAAATATTCGAATAATATTTGGAGTGGATCGGTCTGGACATCGGAAAGCTTCAATCCAGCCGCTACCAGCATCAACAATCATTAAAACATTTCCGATATCTGGGACATGGCCGAAATCCATATGTAATCTTTCCCAAGGGTCAGCTTTTGGCCATTCATGTACTGATTTAGCAGTCTTAGGGCGCAAAGTACATCACTGTTCACAAGAAGATACATAGCGGTCTATGTCACGAGCCATGCCTGGCCACCAAGCACTCTTTGAGAGAAAGCGCTGGGTTGCATTTATACCTTGGTTGGTAGAATGTGCTTTTTCGAGAATTGAACGGCGGAGCGATGCAGGAATAAAAGCAATAGAACCGAAATAGATAACGTCGTTATGTATAGTTAAATTTTGGTTCAAACGCGCAAACGGACGCTCAGCTTCACTGGGATTGGCCCAATTGCCCGAAATAATACGCCCTTTTAGAGATTGTGCGATGACATCAAGGTGAGTAGCATTTTTTAAATCGGAAAAAGCAATAACTGGCTGAAGAAAAGCCTCGTCACAGCTACGTGTGACTTCGACAGCAGCAACAATGTCTTCGCGGGAAAGGATGGAAGACACTGAAAGGCGAGATAATGCATCAGCATGACAGATTTCAGTTCCGGGCCTGTGTTGAATATTAAAATCAAACGCCATTAATTTTATGGCCCACCGACTGATTCGTGCCGAAGCAGTTTTTTGGATTGGTTGATCAGCACCAAATAATTGGATCAAAGCCTTGTGATCCGTGATAAGTGTGAAATGACGACCTAAGAGCAGTTGACGCAGCCTTTCTACACACCAAACAATACCGAGACCTTCCCTTTCAGTTGCAGAGTATTTTTTTTTCAGCTGGAGTAAGGGATTTTGAAATAAAAATAACAGGTTGGCCATCCTGTGTGAGGACACCAGCAATACAATGGTCTGATGCGTCAGTGGTCAATGTCGCTTCTTTTAGCAACGAATATGGTTGAACAAGTGGTTTACTTGAAAGTTCAGATTTGAGATTTTCAAACGAACGAGCACAATCATTATTCCATTCAAAAGCGGTTTCTTTTTTGCGTAATAAATTTAGCGGTTTTATTTTGTCTGCAAAGTTTGGTATGAAACGCCCAAAAAAATTCACCAAACCAACAAATGACTCAATTTCTTTTTTATTTTGAGGAGGACGCATGCTGTTAATTTTATTGACAAGGCGATCATCTGGTTGAATACCAGAAGCTGATATGCAATAGCCCAAAAACGAAACTTCAGAAACACGCTGCGTGGATTTTTCCATATTTGTTTAAAGATTCTTCAGTAGTGGCATAAATAAGGACATCATCCTGATAAGCAATTGTGCCCTTTAAACCTTGCAGGACATCTTCAATTACATGTTGAAAAATAGCCGAACTGTTGCGCATGCCCATTTGTAAGCGGGTTACGCTATAAAGGCCTTTACTAGTGTTGATAATAGATAATTTTCGCGCGTTATCGTCGAGAATTACTTGCCAATAGGCGGATTGCAAATCAATTTTCGCGAAGAAACGTGCACCATCCATTTTTGCAAAAATTGTTTCAGAATTCGATAGAGGGTAATCATCGAACAAGATTTTGCTGTTTACATGGACACTAAAGTCTGCGCACATTCGTAATCCACCCAATTTTTTTTTTATCCAAACAACAGGAGATGCATTTTCTGCCCCGCCCGATTCAATCGGCTCAATAACCCCCATCCTCTCTAGCCGAGTTAGCTCTAGGTCTACATTTTCTTCTTTTTATAACAGCACTGTTCAAGGTGCCCACGTTTGTTGCAATAACCACATCTATTGTTGAAAGCCGGACAAGCACGCGGAGGGTGTGTCCCATCACAGAATTTGCATTTATGACTGTTTGAAGCTTTGTTGGTTGAGCTTTTAACATAATTAACAACCACTTTTCCTTCATTAGGTAATGTCGTTCGTTGTAGAAATGTCTGCGTCATATCGTAGAGGCGGACACGTTCTCTTAAATCCTCAAAAGTAGCCGTTGGCATTAGTCGTATATAATCCAGCAACTCTCTGGTGACTTTGACATCGTTGGAGCAGTTTATAAAAACCAATTTCTTTAACTCTTCTGATGGGTCCAATGTTTCTTTGAACCGTGAAAAGTCGCATCTTTCACTTTGATAATTGATTCTAGTGTAGACATCTTCTACTGACTCATCTGGCAATTGTCGTATTGCTAAAAATGTAGTGCGTTCAGCAATCAAAAAACGCTCTTTTGGCTCTATGTATTTACAAGCGATAGCATAAATGTCAGCAAATGGCATTTGTTCAAGCTTCTTTGGTGTAACCAATCTCGACAATGTGATATATGATGTCTCTCCACACATTTCTATGAACATATCAGTTTGCTCTAAATACCCGTCTTTGGAAAGATCACCATCTTCAAGATGATCTTGACGGCATTTAGCATTAAACAAAGCAAACCAAGCGTTTGCTTTCTCGACATCATCTAAGACTAAAATTCTTTTTCGGTCCATCGCGATGTCAGCGAAGATTCTTTGTACTTTATAACTCGCAGCGCCAATTTGTCGTATGACAATGATTAAAGATATGCATGAGTCAATGAGTACAACGCGAGATCCAACATAATCTAATCTACTTTTATAGTCTACATCAAAACGAGGTTAATATAAAAAGGTTATATATACAGGAATAACAATTACGTAATACGACAAAAAGCAGGACATTAAGCGAGGTAGGAATATGATAGTTGATATGGAGAATTAAAACTAGAGATCAGTTTCATGTGGGGATATTAAGCAACTAGGTGGGACATTAAAAGAGAGGATATTAACCGAGTTTCACTGAATATATATTAATGCTTTACAAGGTGTAATGATTACAGTAGTCATTTATTGCTGTTTTTCAGATCTGTTTGAACAGAGCCAAAGTGGAAAGGAGTTAGACATTCTACTATCAACTTCTAAAGGTATGATATTTTAAGGATTCATACATATCTGTATAGGATATTAGATTAGAAACAGAAAGTCATCGTGTCTGCAAAAAATTTACGTTATTAGCTCAATGACACTTGTATGAGCTAAGATACCAAATTCCTGTCTGACACCTCTCAATTGAAATAATTTTGAGCCATTCAGCAGCATTCTCATGAAGGACTATCTCCCATAGTCGTCTTATTAGGCCATATTCCCAGTAGGTGAAAATTTTGAAAGGCCTGGGAAAAGAAACCAAGGAGACTAGTGCAGCTAGACAGTAATCATAAACAGTGTTTGAAAACAATCAAACCAATCAATCAAAGTGCAGGATCATGACGCAATATTTTATAAAATATTATATCATACTAAGATTGTGTTAATCTGAATCATTCTCTTATGCTTAGATCAAATTGAATCAATTAAAGACAGAAGTCATGAAGATGAAGAAAAAATACCTGTTGAAAAATGTGAGTCAATAATAATCTTGAAATCGATAGACCTGTGTATATTAGGTTTTGGTTCAAATTAGGAATAACTGATGTTTAGTCATACAGATCTTGAAATTCAACATACATACATGTATCTCATTCTGTTGCATTGGGGACATTAAAAAAACATTTTCTACATTGTATTTAAGTTTAAAATTCAACATAATTTTGACTGATGGTAATCGTCCGTTAGTTGAAACATAACATTCCGTGAGCTACAATGCAACAAGAGAGACTAGATCAATAGCCATGAATTCTTAACTTTTAAAAAATTGCAATGAAAACTTTATTCTACTTACAGTAACAATTATTCATGACTCACAAGACACTCCAATAATGTTCTCATTAATTATATTATAAGTTAAAAAGTAACAAATTTTTACAAATATATATACTAAAAGATAACAATAGACTAAATATTATAAATACCGGTAACTTAAACATTAGGGACCTACTCGAGTCTTGCTGTGTATTCAGAAAGGGTTTGATTTCTTTTATGTATAGCATCTCATACACTAAACGATCCCTTTTTGATTGATTGAAAATTTTTGGTTCTTTTTTAACTTGAAAATGGCAGAAGTTGAATCTAGCCGAAACGTTGTTGAAAATAATAATAAAATTTCATAATTGTTGCTATTAATTTTTTCATTGAAAGTAATAAGTAAACGACATCTTATATACAAATACCTTGAATCATAAATTTTAATCATTAAGACAACGTTAAATCCTGATTCAGATAAAGTAAACAAGGATTATAGTTGGTATGCATTGGTGGTGGCTCTCAAAATTGTATGTTAGCGATTACGTTACACATCTTTTTTTCTAGTTTACCCGATGACAAGTGATCCACGTGGCCTATGTGTTATTATAAACAATGTTGAATTTAACAAAGGAACGGAACTGGATGACCGGAAAGGCAGTGACGTAGACGTGGAGAGACTAGAAGAGACGTTTGAAAAGCTGAAATTTCATGTATCTATACATCGCAATCTGAAAGCCCTTGATATCATTGATTTGGCAACAGAGATAGGATCACAGGATCATACTAAATACGATTGTTTTGTCATGTGCATTCTCTCGCATGGTGATAAAAATGTTGTTTGTGGAGTTGATGGTATAACAGTCGCAATTGATGACATAAGGATGAAGTTCGATGGAATTCGTTGCCCATCCTTATTAGGAAAGCCAAAGTTTTTCATTATTCAAGCATGCCAAGGATCAAAATACACCAGGCGTGTAACAAGTGATGGCCCATCAGAAGTAAATAGTGATACGGTATCACAAATGAATGTTTATTCAGATGGCAAATCTGCAAGAATTATTGATAACGACGACACAGACTGGTTAGTGTGGGTCGCTGCAACACCAGGTATGTCATAACATCTTCATAATATTTATAAACAAGTATGATAAGACATTGTGAGTATTCAAACGATAATAATATCAACGGAATTAAGACGCGGCTTAATTTTTCATGAACCTGTGTTGCCTTGTGGGACTTGGATGAAAAGGCGATCAGTATCTGTTTAGTATAGCAGACTTAAAAGTCAATTCTGTGACAAGGAAAAGACGATTATATTATGCCCTTCAGGTGTTGATGATTCAACTATGACTAGCTCATAAAATGACAATAACATTTCAAGCATTACCATTTCACAAAATGATAATGAACTTTCAGGCAATTTCATATTCATTAACCGGTTCGTAAACAAGTTCAATGAAGTTTTCATGAACTTATGGATTTTTTTCACAAGGTAAGGCTGACCTTACAGTAGAGGTCAGCAGAGCGACATTGATACTCGGCTTCTACATTAACATGTAACCAATCCACTTGCATTGGGTAGCTCAATGGGGTTGAATTCAGCTTCAAAAATGGATTATTTACATTATCATTTTGTTGACAATTCCCTATAATAGCAACACACATAATGGCCGTTGGTAAACCAATCAAAGTTTTCAAACGTCAGTGCCGTATCTGGTTGTTGTAAACTGTGTTAACATGTAGCCAATCAACTCTGGAGCGCTATCTGTAATTCCTTTGATAATATTTGTAAAATGATCATGGATGTGCTGAACATATCTTTTCTGTCTGGGTTATTTATGCAGTCTGGCTGTGAGTAATACCAATATCACACCCGTATTCCTTAAATATATATTGCGGCTATGTTACTATGTCTGTGCTAGTTATTTTAGATGAGCTTTTTGGATTCTTACTACATCACCAGTTCAATTAAAAGTACACATGACACGGAAAAGTGTTATCACAGATTCGAGTAACTGAAGCTAAATGATGAAGAATGATGGCAATGATTTCTTAGTTTGAATGCGTATAAGCGGAGATATTGAATGTTAAATCTACCCTATTATCAATCAGTCACTTTTTCCAAACACGGAACGACAGTCGGAATGACAAGAGGGCTTACTGTAGAAAAAAGGTGAAGTTATCATTATCAAAAATCGTATCTCCTTTCTTGCGAAATCAAAATTCTCTAACATCCAAGTCTGAAGAATTCACACATTTTTGATGTGTGGGAAACAAAGGATTTTGGGTTTCTGAAAAATCATCCATCAAATTTCGCCTAATCCATCAACTGCATGTGTATTTCTGTTCTTTGTCATTACATACAACAAGTGCTTTCAACATTTCAGCCGTGTCTTCTTCATCTTCTTCGAGTGTAATAAATATGAATACAAACATTTGCAAGAGTGTGATAACCATTTAAAACTCAATTTCAATTCAATATTTTTACTTACTTGTTTCCTCGTATTGAATGAAAACATCACAATGCTACCCTTACTCAAATGGAGACAGCATTTGTGGATATTGTAGCTTCCTATTCTTCTTCAGCATTGAACAAAACATTATCGTCAAATGTTGTCAGGAATTTTTAAAAGTGTTCAACCTAGGAGATTCAAACACATGGACCAACCAACCAAATTGCAGGATTACTTTTGATTATGACGTCATATTTTAGAACACTAGTTTATGATTAGTCCATTCATAAATCATAACCTTGCTAGTCTGTGAACTGGAAAGTTAGTAATAGTTTATAATTAGTTCATGAAGTGCTCACTTAATGATCATAAACTTATTTATTAATAGTTCATGAACAGGACTATCAGTATTAGGTACTAATTACTTCATGAAGATGTTCACTAATATATTATAAAGTGTTTATGTAACAACCTATATACAGGCGACTATGAGATAAGATGGGAACGGACTGTAGAGATCCCGCAATCCTGAATAGCTGATTGGTATATTTGATTATGGTAATTGTGAGCCGTTTTACTATAACGATAATACAAATCGGAACACACTCACCGAACTAACGAAGTATAAGAAACTCCGGAGTTGATTGATCAATGTCGAATACCATTGAAGAGACACACCAAATTCAGTAATGACGCGTCTTTATATTTTCTCCAATGTATTTCATGAATATTCGGTAAAATTGAATACAATGGACTAAAACTTGTAATAATGATAATATAATCTGATCAACTATATAACTGTGATCAATTTGAAAACTCTAAACAACAACTGGTAAATAGTACATTTACATGAACCTTTATAGTATTTTCTAGGTTACATTGCAAAAAGTGGTGCAATATTAATTTTGATTACATAAACATTAATATTGCTGAATCATACACTAATTTGTTTCTCTAATTACTTTTACTTTATATTTAACTAATAATATACGATTTATTCTAGTTTATGACGTTTATGATATGTATAATGATTACGTTATCTTGAAATGGAGGCTACTGGTAAATGTTCTATTGTAAGCGTATGTCGCCAACAATAGTTGATTTATAGTTCATGAACTGGACTATCAGTATTAGGTAATAATTAGTTCTTGAACTTGTTCCTTAATATATGATGAACTGTTTATTTATAGTTCATGAACTGGACTATCTGTATTAATTCATAATTAGCTCATGAACTTGTTCACTAATAGATGATAACTGTTTATTTATAGTTCATGAACGGGACTATCTGTGTTAGTAAATAATTAGCTCATGAGCTTGTTCAGTAATAGATTATAAACTGTTTATTTATAGTTCATGAACTGGACCAATATTAATAGTTCATGATCAATCAAATAGTTTTTGGACTAGAAAAGATATATTTAACATTCTTCCAGTTCATGAAGTAGTTCCATAAATTTTCGTACTATTTCATGTTTGCAAACTGCTTCTGAAGTTTCTCAGGGGTAACCGTAGATTTATTTGATGCAAGCTTTAAACAATAAAAATGTTCTTAAAACAGGGATACAGATATCATGAAACTTTATCATAATATTCTTCTTTATAGGTAAAATGTCATGGAGAGATGAAAATGCTGGCACTTGGTTTATATTTGACGTGTGTAACTTTCTTAATGAATATGCAGCAGAGTTTCCTGTATCAGGGATATTCACATTGATGAATGACAATGTGTCAAAACGTGAAGACAAAGCAGAAATTAAAACAAAACAAAATACATATGTAGAAGTGGATGCATATGTGAATTATAAAAGGATAGACTCTTTGAGACGCAAATGGTACCTTGCAGGCAATGAAACTAAAGGTAGAAAAAGGAAGCTATCTGATTAAATCAATTGAAATATTGATTTCTGACTCATGGTTACGTAAGTGACCTTGAGTCTATACTGTCATGGTGGAAACGTTTTCATTTCATTTTTGACTAAATCTATTGTTCTTTTGAAATAACGTTCAACACACTGCTTTGCGTCCTAACAAAGGACGAACAAAAAACGATTGCGCAAGAAACACCATTTTATTGTTAAAAATACAATGGGCATGCTGTGTGATTATTCCAAATTTTTAGCCCAATTTTTTTGAGAAAATTTTTTTTCCATTGCCCGCCATGATGGCCGACTCACAGCTTAGCGAGATTACAATTGCATTTTTAAATGAAATTTTTCTAATACTCCTGGATTAGTTTACATCGTGATTATCTCTTCATTGGTAGAACACATGATTGTTTTCTTCTTCTCGTCATTTGAAATGGTTAATGAAAGATTTTAATCGTTCTGTAACATCACTATTTGAGGTGAAACTTCGAAGATAATTATTGTTGTGATTTGACCATGAGAACTTTTGAACCGACAATTCATCATTTGGTTGGGGGCTTAGACAAGACAGTATTATATACTTATTGTTTGTATTGTTATCTGAAGTTATTTATTACATCAAACTGCTAAGCCAGTCGTCATGGTTTTATTTGGTTTATTAAAATGTTTTAATTCTGCTGCGACATCACCTTAAGAAGAGACAATTTCGCACATCATTTACAACTCACACCTGTATTATAAGTAGTGAAAATCACTTGATTTGTTATTATGTTGGTATGGTCTAGTTGTAAAGCGTTTGCATTAGGCGTGCGGGGTCTTGGGTTCAATCCCATCGGTCTGCATAACATTTTTTTCTTTTTTCTTTGATTTATTATTTGGATATTGTTATAATTTGTTTCATTTGCTTGAAGTTGATTTTTTTTATTTGATCTGATTTTTATATCATTCGATTGGATTGATTTACTTTTTTGAATTTGATTTCATTTGATTTTTCTTTGCATGATGTTTTGATTGATTTGATATTCTATTGAATTTGATTTCAATTCGTTTATTTTAATTATTATATTATTCACCATGAGTCCGAGCGTAGCGGAGCTATTTTTTTATTTTTTCAATTGAACATTGAAATATTGAGAAGGAAAATTTGGAATGTTTACGTATAGTGTACAACTAACAAATATATTGTATCAATCCTACAATATCATATTAATATATTATTGTAATTAAATGATTTATGTAGGTAGAAGTTTACTCTTCCCTGTAGAATACGGTCAACATATTTTTGAGAAACTGGTATCCAGTTGAACACAAAAAGAGTGTATATTCGAATTGTATTTGATGGTGAATCTTACTTAATCTATTAAATCTAATAAATTCTCAAGTGTCTGCATCCTTTAATTGATTGCCCCCCATTAAATGTAAAAATTATGACCAAGTGTAGTCTAGATTAAATAAAGATTAGGGTAAAATTAGGGTTTCTGGTTTGACCGTTGTCGTTTCTCCTTATCGCAATGGTTAGCTGTTTCGGATCACGAACTCGTGATAATGCGACATAGAGTTGACCATGGGAGAATACTGGCTCTTCCAACCATACGCCAACAGTTTGTAAAGTTTGCCCTTGACTTTTGTTTATAGTAACGGCAAAGGCAGGCCGAACTGGAAACTGTCGACGTTTCCTTTGAACTGGGAACTGCGTTGTTTCATCATCTTTTGTTGTCATATCAATTGGTGGGAGGAATACCTCTCTTCCAATGTGATCACCTGAAAAGGGATAGATAATAATTATGATCAACAGTTATTAGATCTCAAAAAGACGCCTTGTGAATTTGGCCACTTTCTTTTCATTGATAGTATAAAAAAATATGGCGCATCAAACCTGTTGTTATCTTGTAAGTTAATAGCAGATTTGTAATCTTGCTGAGAATCACTCTACTGCCATTGCATAAAGGAATTTGCGGGTCAATGTTACGCAGAATCATAAGTATCATTCCGGACTGAAAGGATAAAAAGATAACAATTGCATGTTTTATATTACATTAATCTAAAAACAATTATGGCAAGCAATCCAATTTAAAATTCAGTCCCCTATTCACCTTTAACAATGAACGATGAGGTGGAAGTCCTACGTTGAGGTGTTAATGAATTCAGAAATTCAACTGGGAAGCGTGTTGCATCATCAGGATCCATAGTGCTATCGGCACTACATAAAGAAACTACTTCACCTGGTAACGTTTCAGTTATCAAGTCATTAATTTGGTCAGCCATGCTGTTTTTTGGAGCCAAAATTGCTCTGTCTGCTATCCAACCCACCCATTCAGGGAAAGGCTTGTTAAACATCTCTAGAATGCTAGGGAATAGCATGAAATTTTTAACAGTAGATCGATTCTGGAATTTGTATCCAATCTGGTGATTTGACAACTGTAATGTCAACATTACCGATGTTCAGTAGCCATTTGTCAAATTGCAGCAAGTTGGGGTCAAGACCAATTCGCATGTTCTCCTGTAACTCTGTCAGTTGATTATTCTTCCAGAGGATGCTTTTCTTATAGAAGCATTCGTTATCTGTGACCTACTACCCCTGGGTAGAACAGGAAGACATTGGCGAAAATCTCCAGCCAAAATTAACAGCTTTCCTCCAAACATTTCCTGAGATTGAAGCAAATATTTTAACGTTCGATTGAGAGCTTCAAGCTGGAAGCGATGGATCATTGGGGCATCATTCCACACTATAGCAGCATTCCTTATTAATACAGCTAATGGTTAGCTCGGACTGATTTTCATGATGAAATTTTTGTTTGGCGATAGTGATGCTTTGAATCGTGAATGAAATGTTCGACGAAGAGTAAGTAATGTGGCAGCAATTCCACTGGAAGCAACGGCAATAGCAGGTTGTTTCTCGTTATTAAATGTGCGAACTTTTGCTAGTATTGTGTTGAGAGTAAATGTTTTGCCTCTACCTCCTCTAGCATCTATGAACATTGGTGGTTTCGAGGCTGTTTGAAGGATGTAAATCGTTTTCTCGTACGCTGATGTTTGAGAAGCAGTAAGTTAAGTGCAATCCGTGAAGCAGAGTATTGCCTTGTCTGATTTTCATTGAAATTGAGTTCTTCTTGAAGTATCACATGTACATCAACAGTGCTCTGATCATGAATCAGCTGTCTGACATCGCTTCTGTCCAGGCGCGGATCCAGACGGGTGCACGTAGGTCAAATGCCACCCCTAAATTTTTCGGTAAAATTTAAAGATGACGTCACTATAAAATTACGTCATCGTTCATTGTTAATGATGAATTTATTTTGTATTTTGATCAAAATTATCATTCCTTTTTATCTTCTATTCAATTATTTTTAACGATAAACTTTCAATATTTAATGTTCGTATTTATTTTGTAATAAATGATCGTAATCGTATTGAATTCAATGTTCAGCTTTTAACGTTTTGATTCCCTCAGAAGTTGTACTAAATTACGTAATATACTGAAGTCAAGCGGGGCTGCGGTGTGCTGCGGCAGTAGAAAAGACCCACACCAGCGTCACGACTACAGTTTTGCGGTCTTGAAAAATCTATTGTTTATAACTCTGTCTATTGTTTCTGTCTCAAATTTTTTTAACAATTGACCTACCGTCGGCGAGCTCGTTGCCAAAGAGAAAACAGGACTGACCTACTCATCCGGGAGCTATTTTGACCGCCCATCCCACTTCTTTTGTGTGTTCGAGTCACCGATTGGTGAATTGGCTGAAAAATAGCTCCGCTACGCTCGGACTCATGGTGAATAATATAATAATCAAAATAAACCAATTGAAATCAAATTCAATAGAATATCAAATCAATCAAATTATCATGCAAAGAAAAATAAAATCAAATCAAATTCCAAAAAGTAAATCAATCCAATCGAATGATATAAAATTCAGATCAAATAAAAAAATCAACTTCAATCAAATAAAATGAAAAAAATTATAACAATATCCAAATAATATAATAATATAAAGAAAAATAGCTCCGCTACGCTCGGACTCATGGTGAATAATTTAATAATCAAAATAAACCAATGTAAATCAAATTCAATAGAATATCAAATCAATCACAATCCTCATGCAAAGAAAAATCAAATCAAATCAAATTCAAAAAAGTAAATCAATCCAATCGAATGATATAAAAATCAGATCAAATAAAAAAATCAACTTCAATCAAATAAAATAAATTATAACAATATCCAAATAATATAATAATATTACAATACAGGTGTGAGTTGTAAATGACGTGCGAAATTGTCTCTTCTTAAGGTGATGTCGCAGCAGAATTAAAACATTTTAATAAACCAAATAAAACCATGACGACTGGCTTAGCAGTTTGATGTAATAAATAACTTCAAAAAACAATACAAACAATAAATATATAATACTGTCTTGTCTAAGCCCCCAACCAAATGATGAATTGTCGGTTCAAAAGTTCTCATGGTCAAATCACAACAACAATTATATTCGAAGTTTCACCTCAAATAGTGATATTACAGAACGATTAAAATTCTTTCATTAACCATTTCAAATGACGAGAAGAAGAAAACAATCATGTGTTCTACCAATGAAGAGATAATCACGATGTAAACTAATCCAGGAGTATTAGAAACATTTTATTTAAAAATGCAATTGTAATCTCGCTAAGCTGCGAGTCGGCCATCATGGCGGGCAATGGAAAAAAATTTTTGACAAAAAAATTTGGCTAAAAATTGGGAATAATCACACAGCATACCCATTGTATTTTTAACAATAAAATGGTGTTTCTTGCGCAATCGTTTTTTGTTCGTCCTTTGTTAGCACGCAAAGCAGTGTGTTGAACGTTATTTCAAAAGAACAATAGATTTAGTCAAAAATGAAATGAAATGAAAACGTTTCCACCATGACAGTATAGACTCAAGGTCACTTACGTAACCATGAGTCAAAAATGAGAAGGCACACCGATAGGATTGAACCCCGGACCCCACGCGCCTGATGCAGACGCTTAACCACTAGACCATACCAAGATCGAATAACAGCGTGATTTTCACTACTTATAATACAGGTATGAGTTGTAAATGACGTGCGAAATTGTCTCTTCTTAAGCTGATGTCGCAGCAGATTTAAAACATTTTAATAAACCAAATAAAACGATGACGACTGGCTTAGCAGTTTGATGTAATACATAACTTCAGAAAACAATAAATATATAATACTGTCTTGTCTAAGCCCCAAACAAATGATGAATTGTCGGTTTAAAAGTTCTCATGGTCAAAACACAACAACAATTATCTTCGAAGTTTCACCTCAAATAGTGATGTTACAGAACGATTAAAACCTTTCATTAACCATTTCAAATGACGAGAAGAAGAAAACAATCATGTGTTCTACCAATGAAGAGATAGTCACGATGTAAACTAATCCAGGAGTATTAGAAAACATTTCATTTAATAATGCAATTGTAATCTCGCTAAGCTGAGAGTCGGCCATCATGGCGGGCAATGGAAAAAAATTTTTGACAAAAAAATTTGGCTAAAAATTGGGAATAATCACACAGCATACCCATTGTATTTTTAACAATAAAATGGTGTTTCTTGCGCAATCGTTTTTTGTTCGTCCTTTGTTAGCACGCAAAGCAGTGTGTTGAACGTTATTTCAAAAGAACAATAGATTTAGTCAAAAATGAAATGAAATGAAAACGTTTCCACCATGACAGTATAGACTCAAGGTCACTTACGTAACCATGAGTCAAAAATGAGAAGGCACACCGATAGGATTGAACCCCGGACCCCACGCGCCTGATGCAGACGCTTAACCACTAGACCATACCAAGATCGAATAACAGCGTGATTTTCACTACTTATAATACAGGTATGAGTTGTAAATGACGTGCGAAATTGTCTCTTCTTAAGCTGATGTCGCAGCAGATTTAAAACATTTTAATAAACCAAATAAAACGATGACGACTGGCTTAGCAGTTTGATGTAATACATAACCTCAGAAAACAATAAATATATAATACTGTCTTGTCTAAGCCCCAAACAAATGATGAATTGTCGGTTTAAAAGTTCTCATGGTCAAAACACAACAACAATTATCTTCGAAGTTTCACCTCAAATAGTGATGTTACAGAACGATTAAAACCTTTCATTAACCATTTCAAATGACGAGAAGAAGAAAACAATCATGTGTTCTACCAATGAAGAGATAGTCACGATGTAAACTAATCCAGGAGTATTAGAAAACATTTCATTTAATAATGCAATTGTAATCTCGCTAAGCTGAGAGTCGGCCATCATGGCGGGCAATGGAAAAAAATTTATGTCAAAAAAATTTAGCTAAAAATTTAGAATAATCACACAGCTTGCCCATTGTATTTTTAACAATAAAATGGTGTTTCTTGCGCAATCGTTTTTTGTTCGACCTTTGTTAGCACGCAAAGCAGTGTGTTGAACGTTATTTCAAAAGAACAATAGATTTAGTCAAAAATGAAATGAAATGAAAAAGTTTCCACCATGACAGCATAGACTCAAGGTCACTTACATAACCATGAGTCAAAAATATCAATTGATCTACCCATGTGGTAGTTTTGACCTACAGAATTTGAGGAAATTTTGCCTGTGTTTCAGGGTCGTAATCTCAAAAATATGTTCGCAAATATGTTCGCAGAAATTGCATGCGTTGTGCTCAGTCTTGACATCTGATTGGATAAATTCAAAGTAACTTCACAAGGCGGTTCTAGATATTTCTGCAGTTTTATTCAACGGTCTTGTTCTCGTGTGACTATCAGCGTTGAAGCATCAGAACAAATTCAAAGCAAATCTACTCTGCTATAAACCATGTTTATTGCAATGGTCATGAAGAAAGAGACAAACCATGTTTATTGCAATGGTCATGACGACAGAGATTACCTATTTTATCAAGACTTTCTTCGAATTATTACGAATTGATCCCTAATCAACAACGAGATATTTTTGGAAGAATGAATTGGAAGGCAGATAGATTTACACGCAGAAATTATACGCAGTAATTAGAAATTGTACAAACTGGTAGAGAACTCGGAGGAAATGTGTAAGTACGTCTGTTATATAAATAACGTTGTTTATATCATTTCAACCTGAACTCAATTGTGTCGCAATTTCCAAGGTCGACAAAGAATAAATAAATTTGAACCTGACAAAAGCAACCAGAAAGAGGGCAAAGTCAGACAAGCCATAACAATTGTTTATATTTGAAATAATTGTGATTGTAGTTCTGATTTAATTTAATTTCGATTTACAGTGTTATGAGAATGAAATTTCAAAATTAAAATTGCGTGTCTCGAAACTGTAATTTGTCGTAGACAAGTGTTCAAAGCATGTCACTACTGTGTTTGAATTTGTCACGCTATTGGATTCTTCTGACTGCTTGTCCGTCCTTTTTGGGTTCATTTTGCTGCTATTAGTCTCTGGCAAATTGTTGTAAATCTAACCTGGCATCAAAATTTGAGTACCGAAATTAGAAAGCACAACAAGCCGGCCCAACTGTTGACATAAAATATAAGGCAATGGAACTCAATTCTACAACTATTTACCTTGAAAACTTATACCTGGAATAGACAATGAACTTAGCTTTGTGGATTTCTTGATCAAAGTGGTAAACTCATTTCAAATACCAGGACTATAGGGATTTCTAATAAAATGGAACAGCTTATAATAGATATAAATCCCGGATAAATTCATCAATTTTATATAACACTACACCCTTTCAAGAGTGGATATCCACTTATAGTTCATATATGTATGTTTTATTTGTGGATTGTCATTTTTTTAATGTTGCAGATTGTAGCTGAATTGTATATTGGATATTGAAGACTAATTCTTGATGAAGTGAAGTTCAATATAATTATATATATTTAACTCAAAATAACCATTACAATTTAACATTTATTGTCATTGTATGTTTATCGTTATGTGATATTTTGACTGACTCCTTTCTTCTTACTCAATCTTTTTTTGGTGTACAAAATGGGCGTGGCAAATGACGTAATTAATTTTGACCCCCATAAAATAATTCCTGGATCCGCGCCTGCTTCTGTCCATCTCTGATATAGAAGGAAGATCAAAGTCATTGAGTGATTTTCCTTTCGCTTGCAGTTTGTTTTGTAAATCCAAAAGAACCAACACTTTCAAATTAATATCTGTAGACTGGGGTTACTGATATCTAAAGGTTACTCATCCAACCATTCAAAAACATGTGCTTCGTAAAGTTTTAATGGATCATTTGCTTCACAAAATAGCAATATAGCAGCAAATAGATCCCTGATTTGCTTGGAATATTGAGAAGTGGCAGCTTCTGACAAAACCATATCCCATTCATCATCATCTCGAAGTAGTCCAACCTCACGGCAGACACTCTTGAAGTTGAGATGTGAAGTACCGTTGAGTTGTAAAAGATCTGAAAAGCTTATTTTCCCGTTGCAATGGTTGTGATGCAACAATATTCTGAGGTAGAATTCATCACCAGTCATGGGATGAATTGTGTGTACTCGACCAATTATAGCACCAAACCCTCTCTTTCTATGATGCCATTTCCCTTGTCTCCACGTTATGAATTTTGGAAAATCAACATACTTGATCATTGTTCTGGACTGCTGCCATTTGCAGATCAGAGCCCTTGGTAACATATTTATATAAATATTTTGCTGCCATTGGTGAAACACATGCTTCTACATTGATGTGAGCTTCGTAACGAAAAAGTAAATAAGGATTATAAGGCACTGCCCATTGATTGTCGATTGCTCTACCCTCATGTTCAACTCATCCCATCCCATCCGTACCAGATGTTAATGGCTTTGGGAATCCTCTTGCACATCTCCCCATTTAGTCTTTGCATACTGCACTGCAACGGTGGATCATTTTGGACAAAACCAGCTCCAATAGCCTCTTGGCTTGATCCCTTTTTGGTCCTTCTGGATGCAAATTGGGATCAGGTGGAATTGCAGCAGAAATAATGTTATCAACATCTGAAGCAGTGTGGAGTCGGTCATCGTCTGTCAAGATAAATAGAGTATGGGTGTGTGGAAGTCCTCTTTACTGGAACTCTGTTACTGCGACGTTTCCTGCCCTTCTTCAAAAGATTGAGTTTTTTGTTACATCGTCCATCATTTGATTTAAATTGAAAACCCGATCAACTAAATCAGGTCGATCTTCTGATGTCTGGCTTTGGAGTAGAGAGCTTTGAATCTATGGTCAGTAAGGGTTGCAAGTAAATGTGATGAAAAGGTCATGCTTGTGAAATTCCCTAGTTATTGCTATGGCATTTTGAAACTGTTGGTGCATGTTACGTGGACTTCCAGGAATAAGGGGATAGAAAGTATTTAATAAGTATTTATGTTGCTAATATGTAATTCCGTACCGGACCTCTTTGCCGTACTGGACATTTATGCATCTCCATAGTTTCTAAATGCCTGTTGAACATCTTCGCAGATTCTTCTATACTTATCTCCACGAAGTGACTTTTGATTGAACTTGATGTACTGCAGCCGCTGATTTTCTACTTTAGCATACTGCACACATATATATTCCTGGAATGGCCGACAACCTCTGAAACATATAAACAGTCCATTAAATAGGAACTAATGTTTGTGATACAGTTTGGTTTTACCTGAGAATTGTGGAAGGTATTGATCGCATTTGAATTTGAAATGCATAAAATTGTGCAGCTGACATTGATTTTGCCTCACATGCTTGTTTTCGTTCTAAATGCCACCCATCTTCTCCAGTGGGAAAGAACATTACAAAATGGAGTGGGTCAGCTGATCGATGTGTGTCAATAACTTCCTTTACAGGGACACCGTCTTCACTCCTTAGGGGGGTTCGCGACAGTAGCCCCATTTTGAATTTATAATTAGTCATTTTTGTAAGAAAAAAACAATTTAAAGATGGCAGCTTGCTTCGTAAAAAGAAGGGTAAGACTATTTGACAGTCAGTCCAATACGCATGCGCAAAAGTGGATACGTCATACTTCATTAGCCTCACTACATCACGGCCCTCATTTCCGCGAGGCGCTCCAGTTAGGGCCTAATAAAATTTAAGGTTGAAAGTGTGCCAGAAACCAAAAATATGGTGTGCCCAATCACAGCGCACCTTGGTGTCATGTGAGTTACAGCCATGTGTTGGTTGGTCGGCCCATCGAAGAACAATACAACGAGGTGTGAACAAGAATTGAAATTTGCTGAATTCAGCTATTTTGAATTTCAACATTTTGTAAACAAACTGTTGAAGAAAACTAAAAAAAGTCAAGTTTACGGTATTATTTTGGAACAAATTGGAGCAGCAGAATTATAAATAATAGATTACATTATTCCGAAGGACTGTATGAACATCATGAAGACCTTTAGTGGGCGTAGAATACAAAATAAAAGCAGAAAACATCATGTTTTGATGGAGCGATCGCCATCGTTGGAAAATTGTAAGCACTTCCATTGTTTTGAATCATGATTTAAATAATCAAAATCAAAGAAATATTCAAAATTTAAAATCAATTCTCCAACATACAGCATTACTCTGATTCAAAATTCCATTTCTCCATAAATATATAATTAAAAATTGACAATATGACAGAATAAGCGATCGAAATATAAACTTTGAAAATGATTCAGGCAAGTTTGTTTACATTATTAGCGTTTTATTCACCAACCAGCGCTCGATAAAAATTCACGTGATACAAAGGTGCGCTGTGATTGGGCACACCTATGGGAAATGCGATTGGGAAATGAGGGCCGTGATGGAATGGGGCTAATACTTCATTGATTCAAGTGATTGATAAACTGCCTGTCATTTAGCGCTGGGATTTATTTGACAGGCAGTTTTAAAAGAATAATTATTACACTGCCTATCATTTAGGAAGAGGAACTATTTGATGTTGAAATTACATGTTGACAACAACTTCAGCATTCCAATATATTCATTGTTGTATATAAATATATAATACCTTACCGTATTTTGTATGATTAATCTTGTTAGTTAATTGATTAAGTTAGTTCATTAATTGAGTTAGTTCGTAATGTAATTAGTTAATCTAATCGAGCTAATCGAATAAAGTGAACTTGTTTACATCCATTATAGTATGTAAACGAGACCGATATGTAAACGAGAATATATCTTGTATATAACCAATTGACTTGTTTTCAAATGTTCAGTAGTGTAAACTGTGTAATGTATGAGTGTTAAGGATATCTGACGATGTTCTAATAAATGTTTATTGACTTGAAGCCTGAGTGTTGATTTGGCTACTTTGTTATTGTTTGACTTGATAAGTTTATTGAAGAACTTCAACATTTGACAGGCAGTCTTGGCTTAGAGTAATAAAATGTATATGTTGTTGATTCTGACTGAAAAATTACTAGATTGGTTGCCCATCCAGGAAGCTGGACAATTCGAAGGACATTCTATTAGATAGTTGGTAAAATATTGTTGCTCTGCAAAAATTTTGGCAAAGGAATTATTACTCTTGCCTGCCATTTAACCAACGAGTGTTTGACAGACATCATTTGCAATATTGACTTACATGTTGTTTATAATCATAGAGGTATTATTAAATTGCATGACAGGCAGCCATACATTTTGTTTCAATAATCCTGATCTGTGGTCATGTCAGAAGATTAGGTAGATTGTCTCTCATTTATAATATAGGACTATTTGACTATTTGACTTATACTTGCGTGCGACTTATATATATGCGCTGGATTACGGTAGTTGAAAAAGGAGCAGTTATCCAGTTCTGAACTTCTCCAGTTTTCCATTCAAACAAACTGCCTTATACGTTTAATGATTTGAGGTGTACGAAGATTTTTACCGTATGAGGAAAATTATAAGGCATATCACAACTCTTCTCCTGTGTGGCAAATGTTAAAAAGGCCTGGGAAAAGCTAAATCGCAATTTTATGGGGAGACTGGTGCAGCTAGACAGTAATCATAAACAATGTTTGCAAGCAATCAAACCAAGCAATCAAATTGCAGGATCATGACGCAATATTCTATAATGTTAATGTTGTTAATGTGATTCAATTTCTTTTATGCTTAGACCAAATTGAATCAATTGCAGACAGAAATCATGAAGATGAAAAAGAAATGCCAATTAAAGAATGTGAGTCAACAATTTTGAAATCGATAATGATTTTCTGAGGGAGCATGCCTACAGACCCCCTTGAAGAAGCCACGTCTTTGGGGTTCCTCCCCATAAATCTCCCTCATTTTTGTCAAACAAGGTTGAGAGCTCTGTTTATGTCCATTTTTGTTTTGCATATGATGTTCATGTGATATCTCTCTGGGAGGCAGCATCCAATATTGGATTATTTGTTGTCCACTCTTATCTATAATTACGATGAGAAATAACTCTAACTAGACAGTCTGATTTTTGACTTTTATTTTTTCTTAATCAAAATGTCGTCTTTATAGCACTGTTTCTATCTTAAGAAATAGATTATTTTTAAAACCTTACCTCCATGTAAAATTAGTAATGCAAGAGTAAGCTTGAAGATCAAATGTGAACATATCTGTAGACAATAACTAATGCCGATGGAAACTATTTAAATGTATACTTTTAGAAAATTAGTTCATAGCTTTCATTGTTTTGCTTAGCATATCAAATGTATAATATTCTGAATCAGGTAGAAAACTATATAAACAAGACTTATTTTGTAGGAAACAGTTTAGATGAAGTAAACGGGAAAGATATACAAATTATTTACGGGAAAAAGTCCCTTCGTTTAACATTGCACGAAACGTTGTTTGGACAGGCAAACTTTTGCTATCATCAAATTTACAAAACATAACAATATTTTATTTTGTTTTAATTCAGCTAATTGCAGACTTGCATGTGTAATTTTGTATCATGAACTCATGATCTACATCTACGGCTATGTGTTTTCTCCTGCTCTTTTGTTTTGAAATTTGATTTGTTGTAAGATCACCTTAAACCTGATCAAGTAATACCAATGAAAGAGTGTAACACAATAATGAGACACGTGCTGCACAAGCGAACGCGAACGAATCTCATCTATCTCAAAACAGAACATGTGCTAAATACACCATAAATGAATAAGAGGCTATAACATTAAAACGAGGTAAATATCTATATATGCTTACACCCCATCTAGATTTATAAAAATCTAAAAATAATTTTAAAAAGGTAATTTTTTAATAATTAATAGTTTTACTCGTAATCATTTAACCACTGAGGTCTACGCCTTATGCGTACAGGTCGAACAGGAATGTCTTCTTGATCACTATTATTGTCATTATCATTATCATCTATATCTTGATTATCATCTTCTACATTATTACCATTATCATCAGATGACTCTGAAAAATTATCACAATCATCATCATTAAGATGTTCATTATCATCAATACTATCACTATCCTCTGAACGCATTCTTAAATGAGAAATATGTCTCAGCGAAATATAATCATTAATTAAAACTTTAACTTTAAAAGCAGATACTTGTTCAATAACGACTCCTTCTAACCAACGACGAAAACAACGTAGTTGTTGATCTGGTTTAATCCAAACAGGACAACCAACGTCATAAATAACAATAAATGAATTCTTTTTCACTTCAGGTTCAATTAACTTTAGACGTGGTTTATATGCATAGATACGTTCTGCAGGAGGAATACTATTATTATCAGTTGGTAGATTATTATACCAATAAATGGCGTCATTAATTGAAATAGAAGATCTACTTGCTATTACTTTAATTGTACGATGGTTTCTTTCAATTATTCCGTTTCCACTGGCCTTATAAGCGGCACGTGGAGTTATTAATACATTCTATTCTTTACAAATCGCAATTACACCTTTAGATTTGAATGTACTGTAATTATCAAATAATAATTCATCTGGCGGCCCCCTTTCACAAAATACAGAATTTAACTGTGTAACAAATTGTTCTTCCCCTTCATTAGATATTTTTCGCCACAAACAAAACCTAGAAGGCCCGCAATCAATAAACGTCATATATTTAAACCCTTCAAACATAGCTACGTCGACAGCAACCCGTTTCCACATTTTATCAACAGACAATTTGCCTTTCTCCCACGTAATAGGTGCAGGGTCGATTGAATGACATTGATTACAAGATTTAATAACATTTTTAATATCAACTTTTGAACAATCAATACCCACATTCCGTGCTAAATATTCCGTCTGAACATATCCGCCATGTGAAACAGCATGAATATCTTTCAAATGCTCAATATCACTGTCCACACAAACTAAACAATCATTATTTAAGTTAACAGATGATAAACGCCAAGAAGACGGTACACGCGTTAAAATGTCGGCTAAATTTTGCTCAGATCTCACCAAGGTAACAGTAATATTTAAATCATAATCACTTTTTAGCGTTGTAATTAGTTGTAAACGTCTCAGTATCAACATCTCTGACTTGGCTTTAGTTTTAACACGTGATTTTGAAGATAATACGTCATTAAGCCAATTCGACACAACCAAAGAATCAGTAATCAATTCTATACAAGAAGGATTCCATAAAATTCCAAGATTGAGACCTTTAATAATTGCATCTAATTCAGCCATATTAATATGACTATCATCTCTACGTAGCCACGATGCATCTTCGATGATACACCCATCATTCTCAATACAAACACCTAAGGCCAATGAACTAGCATCACACCAAATACGTAAAGGTGAAGACTTTTCAATTGACCATCGCCCATAGCAGGGATCATTTAAATTAACTTGTTCTAATACATATTGTAATTTTTTACTAATTGCTTCGTCGACCTTTTCATCCCAATTAATATTATTAGTTAATCTTTTCAGCATGCTACAAGTAACTCGTAACCAATTACAAACAGGATTTATACCAACCAGTTTACCACAAAGAGAATATAAATCACGTTTGGTAATATCAACACAATCCGATTGCACACATTCAATCGGATTGGCACGTTTCCACCATAATGAATCTCCTTTTTTCTCAACATCCAACCCAAGCACGCGAACGAAAGAATCGATATTAATACATTCAGGCTGTTTTGAATCTAAACCATATAATTCTAAATGACTTTTAACATCTTGAGATTTAACGACATCTTCATTAACAAATATATCATCTATATAGGAATCAGTACCAGCTTCAACAATCTTGTTTAATGATAAAACCTTTGATAATATCGTTGACATGATCAATGGTGCTGAACTTAAACCAAAACCAACACGGGTCAAACACCAACGACGATCATTAAACATAACTGTTTGAAAAGGCCATAAACTTGGATCTATATGAAGCTGTAAATATGCATCAACAAAATCTACTGTGGTACAATTAATGCCCCACTGACGCCACTTTCTAATTTTATCAAGACAAACGTCACTCCCACCTGAATACACATTAACGTTGACATTCATCTCACGAAAGTCAAAAATAGGTCTAACCTTCTTCTTTGCAGGTTGCTCAACAGCAAACATAGGGATTAATCCTTTCGGTTCACCATGAATATTAACGTCGTATGGTATTAAATAACCTTTGCTAATCCATTCATTCATTTTCAAATTGTAAGCATCACGGACATCAGGTGACATTTGATAAGTAGCGATAGTGTTACGTGATACTGCTGGCTCTTTACCGTCTGTCCATTTCCAGGACACTGTCCATTTAAAACCATCAAAATTAGCAGTAAAATTATCATTATCAATATTAATAGGCAAAGATGCATTAACTTTACTAATAGCAGAAATAACATCGGACTCAATTTTATCACCGATAAGTACTGTACCATTTTTAAAGACTGTTAATCCGCCAAGATTCGTGATAGTATCTAACCCAATAATCCCATTAATATCTCTTACTAATTTCTCAACCACAACACAGCATGCAGACAGTTTACGACGATTAACAATTAATTCAATATTCACGCATCCCACACTTCCGATACTTGCATTGTCCATTAACGTAATTGTATTCTTAACAGGTTGAACTTTCAAAGCCAGTTTTATTGCCAATTTTAAACTAATTATTGTAGTTGAACAACCAGTATCAATCAACATTTCGGTTACAAAACCATTAACACAAACATTAGTAAATAACAACTCTTTTACTTTCTTGGGGCCGCAGGTGATTCCACATGTGCTACGGCCCCTCGAGCGTTTCCCGATGATGATTTGATGGCACACCCATAAGTGAAATGTCCAACTTGTCCACAAGTAGAGCAACGAATATCTTCACCATCTTCACTAGGTTTAGGACAATTCGTGGCATAATGTCCAACTTCCCCACAAAAGAAACAATTTCTAGACGTCTCCAGTTTGTCGATGTTCTTTTTCTTGTGAAATTTTCCAGACTTCCCCATACTCACTGCTACGATGTCGTGCTCCGGCTCAGCTTCCATTAAAACCCGCGCATGTCGTAATAATGTTTCATCAGATGCATCGCGATATGTTCTTAATCTTTGACTCACTGCAGCTGGTAAACCTACAACAAATGCTACTCCAGCAACATCAGTAGCACCAACTAAATCAGATAACCTCTGTAATTCAGCGAAAAAAGCATCAACATTTTCACCACGCTCCAAGCGTCGCGTTTGTAACTGCTCCCAAGCAGCAAATTTTGACATTGAGAAGGCCTCATGTAACCTTTCTTTAACTTTAAGAATATCCATTTTGTCTACATCTCTCATTTTGTCATAAATTAAAAATGCCGAATCACTTAATAAAAGTGGCAGTAATATGGCTTTATCATTATTTGTTAATTTCTTAATTAACGCCACTGCCTCAAATCTTTTCCACCATTCTGATATATCACTTTCTCCTTTAAATGATGGAACAACATCCGTAATTTTGATTTTATCTGACATGGCCCGTTAGCTTGTAAGATCACCTTAAACCTGATCAAGTAATACCAATGAAAGAGTGTAACACAATAATGAGACACGTGCTGCACAAGCGAACGCGAACGAATCTCATCTATCTCAAAACAGAACATGTGCTAAATACACCATAAATGAATAAGAGGCTATAACATTAAAACGAGGTAAATATCTATATATGCTTACAGTTGTATTGCAAACAATCGGCAAAAACCGATTAATCGACCGATTGTTATGATTAATCGGCGGCTAACTAATCGGCATCGAACATCGGTAAATTTCATTATAGTCTCATCCCTACTTAATATTATAATTCATCAACGTTCGAAGCAAACCTAGATCACAACGTATAATTATCAACATCTATCGTAACTTGTATTATTTCAATTGTGGAAATTATATGAAGATTACTGAACGGAGTTATATTGATGTGTCTTAACAGTATCCACATAACGCTTTTATTCATTTGAAAACAAAAACTCTCGTAAGGACGAAACATGTCATTATTTATCTATTAAATGAATTTTACGGTTCAGAGTTCATAAACTTCATTCTACTTCAATCGAATTCCTTGCTGTTTTTTTGTACAGTCATTATAGAAAATGACCTCACACAAATTTCAACAGAAGCATTTTTCATCAATTCTAGGGTCAAATTTTATGCTTGACAAATTATCCAAAACGTTCCAAAGTCGGAGTAGGCAAAATGCCTTAACTTCGCAATTTGATTAATGGCATTCCCAGTAGAAACATAAAGGTGAGGCTGTCAAGTTTCAGTGCAATAATGTGATTTAATTTGAGGAAATACCATCAGACATAGTAGCACTGCATCATTTAGCTCATATAATGTGCTTAAAAATTCTTTATTTTCACTATGTATCAAATTACCAAAACGAGACTTTGTACGAAGTTGCACAAATCGACATAGAAAAATGAGACAAGCTCATGTGAAAATAAGCTAAAAAAACTTATCGGGTGATGATGACGACCGTATCTTTATTTTTTATGAAACTGACTGTTAGTTGTTTCATCCTGATCAGCTACATATTCACAGCTGGTTTATGAACACACTTTGTACTTTTCACATCCTGAAAATTTCAAAGGTCGGATTCAGATTATGTCGGATTGGATTTTTTCAATAGAAACAACAGCAGTCTGATCAGATTGGATTAGGATTAAGATTTGTGCCTAGATTTGGATTACTAATGCCCTATCCAATCTGATGCCTCCCTCTGATGCCTACAGTCACCAGTGGTCCCCGTCTGTCGATGTCTCTAATAGGAATTGTTATAATTAAAATAGATCCTAGATAAAGAGGTCATATGTCAGCAGTGGTCCATGAAGCAATGTCTCTAGTGAGATATGTCATACAATCAACCCTTTGTATAGAGGTCACCTGTTCAAATCGGTCAATTGCTACATATATATATCTCAGCTGGTTCACATATCTCTGTATACAGATTAAAAAATATTGTGTATTTTCGTTACAGGCAAAGTTGATTTACATATGCTTGATGAAATCTCTCAACTAGTTGGTCCAGTGCCACATGCTCTTGGTCGCTGCCTTGGTCTGCCTCATCATACAACACAAAACATCTGTTATGATAATAGACATGAAGCAGTTACAGAACAGAACTACGCTATGCTTACTACATGGATTGAACATGTTGGCATTAAAGCAACTGTAATTGAATTATATAAATGTATTCTGTCTATGAAACCGAAACAGAAAGAAGTTTTGAATTTCATTCGTGATTACCAAACATGTGAGTACCAAACATAATTTACACCAAATGTAGTAAAATAGAGACATTTTTGTATCCATCAAATAATTCTTTTGAAACTTTTATAAGTCTGTAGACTTTTATTTTTTAAAGCAGAGCACATCTAGTGGTTATAATCACATTTTCCGATTTTAATTTTAAGCTTTAAATATCTTTAGTTTTCACTTTTCAGAAACACACTGGACTGTTCTTTTCTAATTATTGACTTTTAAGATTCTAAAATTGGACAACTCATATGTATGGATTTTTTTAGCTAGATGCCTTGATATAGAAATTGAAGGTGTTAGAATCGGATATAACCCGACAACCAATGAACGTTAACGTTCGTGGAAGGTTCATTCGGACCTTCAGCGAATGTTCACTGAACGTAGATATAAAAATAACAAACGTTTTTTGTAAGTCCGAATAACGTTCACTGAACGTTCTCTGAACGTCCAATTCGAACAAGTGCGGGAAATTCCTGCGTTACCCATTTCATTTCAGATATCTGTTAGTTCCCGTTTGAAGTTGCTACGCTTAAAGGTGTTGCCTCAGCATAATGATATGATCAAGAGGAGGACGATTATTCAATACTAGCAATGCGTGACCCGCGTTGCTGGAATAATTTGGGCCGAGTAAGAAATACTTTTGTTGTATAATTAACAATATAATAAGGTGATCTGTGTAAGTTGTATGTAGTAGGCAATGCAGCCTGTCACCACCCCATCAGCAAGCCCCAGTCACACTGCTAAGTTAGTGGAATTCCTAATCATACTTACCCATAAAATATGCGGAGTGGAGGGTGGGAGATAAATCATCAAAACCTTGGAATGTAATTTCCCAAGACGGATAGCTGTTGTAGCAGTTATATTGACCCAATGCATTGAGCGCACTAGGGAGTAGTAGCATATAATTGGGTTACTGAGTGAACCGCTGCTATGTATTGAATGCAATGACGTGAGATGTAATGAAACTGACTTGTAATAATAGTAAATAATATTGAATGACTGAATCAATATCATTCTGCTGATAGGTTAGCATACTGCAAGGCATTTTTGAAGATTAATAAATTTAGCAGTAGTGATAGCAGTAGCGATATCGATAACTAGCAGGGTTGAACTGATTATATTTTTTGGCATATGTAATACCCTAGGTTAATTAATTTCAAGTGCCTAATAATCAGGTGATAATCTATTAAACACGTGTACCAGAATTTTGAGGCCCCACATACCAGTGCGTTAAGCCATACCCTTCTTCGTAGGCGTTTTATACCTCGGCTAATTTTAACCTCATTTAAAATATATTAAATTGCAATATATAATTTACATTTAACCTATGAAAATTGCTTTATCTTCCATGTAAAATAATGTGCGTGTTTTGATTTGCATCACACAAATAATTTTAATAATAATTGATAATTTGGGCCCAGTAAGAAATACCCTTGTTGTATAATTGATAATATGATAATAATATAATAATAATATAATAGTAATATAATAATAATAATATAATTAATGTAATATAATATAAATTAAATTGAACCTACTAAAATTGCTTAATCTGCTACGTAAAATAATGTGCATGTTTTGATTTGCACTTGACTGCGACATGCCTTGTATCATGACACAGATCACAATAATTAAAATTAATAAAGATAAAAGAATCCTACAGGGAATAAAACTTTGAATAACAGCAGTGATTTTGAGCTCCTTCTGTAAAAAGATGCATACTCATAAGATTTATCATTATTATGTTGTTCAATGTCCATAATGTTGTTGCAATCAAATGCAAATAGATAGTCAGCATAGTCAGCCGTATTGTGAAAAGTAAATCTAGAGATATCCATCTATTTTAAATACTGTCCTGATATCCATCTCAAGCCATAGAATGCCAAATAAATCATGCAGCCCTCCCCTCTGGATCCGTGCCTGCTTCTAATCAGCCAATTACTTTCTTTTTAGGTACATCAACTGAACCTACTGGGGGTGGATCTGGAGGGGTAGATAATATACATGACAAGAAACCTGAAAATGCTGATAGATTGAAGTTTCCTTTGTCGCAGGTAGGATCCTAATAAGCATGAGATATACATAATAATAAATAAGTTTTAGTTACACCTACCTGGTTACAAGCACATCCCCAGAGCGTATAATTAATCACCTTCTATCATATCAAATAAAATCAGTTAAATAAGTATTTGCGTGTGAAACATTTCATTTGTTGGTTGCGATATGAATATAGATAAGAGCATAAATAATGGCTTAGGTGTACTAGAATTCATGAGGTGTTCTATTTCACAAATGTCAGCTGGTTAAATTTATATTTTAATTGTCTTGCGTCGCTTTGACTACTGCACTGTCGTATGAGGGAACTGAAAGCTGAACATCTAGATCACCTCCAGAGATTGCAGAACAGATGGATGAGGTCAGTGCTCCAATGAATTAACTATCGCACTTGTATATCTGACATGCAAAATGGACTTGCTTAGCTTTCTGCCCATGGAGAAGCAACCGCACACCAAATAATGTTCGCTCATAAAATTAAGTTCAGTCTAGCTCCTCCTCTTCTAAGCGAAACTTTTCAACAATCAAAGATCATATCACAAGATCTAACTCCTGCGGTTACATCCACAGAATGGTGACTCTATCTGAACATATAAATGCGATGTTATCATATTGGAGAGAATTGCGTCTGCACAGATTCGCTTAACTACTCTTCACTCTCAGTGCAGGACAGAAGGTTGAAATTTCTTGGCAAATAGATGAAAATAATTTAGCCAGAGCTTGAGATACCACCAGCTGCTATTGACTGTTCAGAAACAATGCTTACCCCCTGCAAGGCTTGATTAACACTCCATACTAGTTTACATTCACAAACTTATTTTTAAAGAGTAATAGTGGAATCAAATAGATTGATCATTACAAAGATCTTGACAATTTAATAACTATTTTGACTTTCCATTTGTGGACAATTCTATAGTATGTTATGCTTACTATCTGCTTGTATCATATAATTTAATTTCTTATTTATGTTTCAATCAAATAGTTCCGTCTTTTGGGAAGTTATGAAGGAGAAGATGAAACACGCATGATATGTCAAGGTGGAATATTCTTAATATCACAAAAAGTAGATACACATGATAAACAATCAGATCAGAATATCAAGTGGTCACGTGGTATTCCATCTGATAGCTTACCAAAATACTGTACGAGTATTGGATGCATACTCAATATCCGCAACATAGAATTTATTCCAGTAGCTGTTGTTTATCAAAAGCAATCTAGATTTGAAGATGTACTTTTGAAGCGACAGGATGATAATCATCTCATTGAACCAATGGATGATGATAAAAGTTTTCCTCACCATCTTGTGAAAGGTATGTACGTCTATCTTTGAGGCATTTATGCGATATGGAACAATGTGTAAAGGATTGACAGGAGCCCTGCAAAGCTACAAGCTAGAAAACAGCTGTAAATGAGCGTGCATTGGCGCATGTTAATTTTATTTATTTTTCAAAAACTTTACTTTTTGCAAAACCAGTACATGGAAAGTTCATGAAATCGTAGTGTCATGTCACGTTCTTGATTTTTCAATTTATTGTTTCTGAAATTTTTATGAAACTTTAGTACGCTGTTTGTTCATTATCACTACAGTAGTTGATGCAATGAAGCTGTTGATGAAGTTCTGCAGGAGCATGCGCGGTTAAGAATAATCTTTCCAAGAAATCACATTCCAAGTTGGTTCCATTTCATGGAAAATTTCTTAAAACCGAGAGGCCAACTATTTTGTAGCTGAAGAATGTGATAGCCTATACCCATGCTCAATATTTCATAATTCTTTCTCTTTTGATTCCCCTGCGAAAAAAGTTCATGTTCATGAACCAGTTCACAAAAAAATGTTCGTAAATTGTTCTTGAAGTTCATAAATTGTTCATGAACTGTGCATGAACTGTTCACTGTTCATGAAGTCATTATTTTTGCAGGAGTTAGCTTCAAAATATGTTGACATGTGAATAAGAAAACATTAGAATAAATCCATGCCATTCCAATAAAAATTTTTTTTATTATATTCCGTGAAATCATGTTGATCAATGTTATAATTGCCTTATTCTCATGAACTGATCATCAGTTATAAACCATTTCATGAAGTAGGGACCATACACTCTTGGTATGTTTGTATATGATACTGCAATAGGAGGCTCTCTCTAAGACTGGTCAAACATTTGGAATGTTTGAAATTTGAATAAAATAATATGTTTTCCTGTTCTGGTTGGTTAAATAAGTTGACGTTCGAAATTGATCAATTGTTTAGCCTCTCGTACTCACATTGCGCTATCAGCATTGAAACCCCTGAAAATACCATGAAAGTGTTGTGAATTCACCATGAGAGTTCATGTTTTTTTTTTCATTGTTTTGGTGTCAGCAGTGTTGGAAGCATAATTCTATCATTTTGAACCTTATTAATTCAAGACCTAATTCACATTTCTAATAATTTGAACTTTTTAATAGTGTAGCGTATATAGCACATGATATTACCAAATTCACAAACAGTTCATGAACGAATTAATCAAATTATTAAAGAACATTTCATGAAATGTTGAGGGAAAATTCATGTAACTTTTGCTTCCATGAACTTGTGAAGTGATTTCAACAGAGAAAGATGTTACAATGATGATGTATGGATGTAAAGCCAGAGATTAGATGTTACCTCTGTTCTCCTCTTTTGCAATACATAGAGTTTCCCATGTCACTCATCAGACAGTCTTCCTCAAGAACAGAAATCTATAGCAATACCCTATAAATAAGCAAGTACTTTCTTTCTAGCCATTATCAGTTATCAGTACTGCTCATGGAACGAATAACTGAATCGCTATGTAGCTAGGATCAGATATTAAGGACAGTGTGGTTAAAAGAAAACAAATGGAAAATGATCTGTTTGATACCAGAGTGCTGAAACTATAGGAGTAGTAGACTTTGCATATCGCAAATAGAATAAACATACCCACAAAGTCAATATGTCCTTGAAATTGTGTGTGCATATATAACAGCAGACAAGTTACTGGTTGCCGGCCATTAGCAGTTACTATTTCTCTTGGAGATCGAAAGACTGATTTTAATATGATCCGTGAGTAGATATAAAATGGTAGTACTGTTTTATGTCATCTAGGAGTTTCTACCAACCTCCATATTTTCCATGTTTATTATCCTGGCACGTACCATCCTGTGATACGCCATTATCGTAATAGTATTCACTTTGATGAAAAGACTTCTGAGAACAGTTTAGTGTTAGCCTATGGTGATTATCCAATCATGGTAGAGTTACCAAAGAATAATGTACAATCTGGCACTTTGGAAATCCAGGTACAACAATAAACCTGTTTATAATATCTAGCTATTGGTATCTAGATATATTGTCTTTCTATAAATAAATAGATCAAATGAATAGAATATCTAATTAGAGATATTATTTAAATGGCAATTTTACAGTGCACAAATTACGCCATCTTCGTCATGTGCACCGATAGTTGAAGCTAGATTAATATTTAATTATTTAGATACATGCTCAAGTTCCCTTTTTAATTATTTATTAGTGTAGGATCTACTTTTCAACTACCAAAGCAATCAAATATCAATCTGAAAACATACCTAACTGAAAAAAGTTTATTTACAGATATTTTCAAGCTAAATGGTTTACTTTGTTAAGGAATATACCTAATTTAGGACGGGTCTAAAGTTCAGACCAAATTCAGTTGGGTCCAGTGTACTTGTTTTGACTGATCCACCTCACGTTTTTTCTGATGCGCTACAATTTGATGGGTAATTATACCCTATGTGAAAAAAATAAGTATCTATCGACGGTCTACAACATCACAGGGACTACTTCCTCTGGCCAAACAAATTTATCATACTTGTATACCAAATTTGTTGTCCATAGGGGGTCAACAGGACGGCGTATTTTGACCAACTTTATTGGGACTCAATATGACAGTCAGTGTTTGCTAGGTACACAATGCGAAAAATTTCACTAGTTCATTAACTATTTATGTTTCTCATGAACTGTTTATGAAGGTTACAAGCCAATCTATGAACATATTACAAACATTTCAGGAACTTTTCATAGACTATTATAAAAAATCGGGACATTCAGCTTTAATGAACAGTTTTCGCAGGACATAGCAAAAAGAGGTGAAACTTGGGCAAGTTAAATGCTTGTTGTGCTTGTAGTGGGTGGGATAATCAGATGTAGATAATATAAGTAGAACTATATAAATAGAAGTAGAAAATATATTTAGTAATAATAACTGTAGCTGGTCATCAACAGGGAGAGGATAAATGAAGGTTTGATATAACACTTGATGACAAAGCAATGACGAAGTCCACTTTTTTATCAGGTTGGTCATCACACAAAACCATTTGAAGCATTTCTTGAAGATGAAGGTGTTATCGCATCTCCTCTATTATCTATCCAGTCTTCTTGTGTCTTTGAATCTCCTGTAAGAGTAACAGTGAAATTCCCTAGAATGAATGTGCCAGATCTACCAATCGTAATGTTCAGAGAAACCGGAATGGAAGAATGGATAATGTTTCCTGAAGAGTCAATCAAGCGTGATGATGATGTTAATATCTCTTTCTATACAACTCATTTCTCTGAGTAAGTAGTTTGATATTTATCCTGAATTAAACTCATCCACTGATGAGCTCTGGCCTAAGTGCTTGGTTGGTGGGATATCTATTATATACTTTATGCTCTTTATACTTTATGCTGCTATTGCTACAAGAGAACCTGTCACACTGATAACCAGTGGAATTAACTATCATTACTCAACTTACCAACTTACCACTTTACCAACATGTGGATTTCCAAGTTACCAACCTAAAATCCTGAAAAAAGATTATGAAGGGAGAGAGGGTGGATAAGAGCTAAATAATACGAATAATAACTCAAATAAAAAGCTTTCAACTAATTAATCAAAATGAAACCTGCTCAGCAGAACACACAAATAAGCTTTGAGCAGCACTTCCAAATATTAACCATACAGAAGCAGCTACTAAAACTTTCACTACAATTGACAGGTTACCCCCAAAATAAGGAGGAAGGGTTCCTTGCAATGGTTAAATGTCTTAGTTTAATTCAGCCTCAAATTATAATTAAAATCAGAAATTGTAACCACCATCTGTATTCCCAGTAGAAACATGAAAAATTCTAACCACCATCTGTATTCCCAGTAGAAACATCTGTATTCCCAGCGAGGCTGTCAAGTTTCAGTGCAATCATGTGATTTAATTTGAGGAAATACCATCAGACATAATAGCATTGCATCATTTAGCTCATATAATGTGCTTAAAATTTCTTTATTCTCACTATGTATCAAATTACCAAAACGAGACTATGTACGAAGGTACACAAATCGACATAGAAGCATGAATTTAAGCAGAAAAATATTTTGATCTTATCGATCATGAACTTTTAATAAAGAAACTGATGATAGTCACAAATGCTGCAGTGGATCATGCTTGAAGTGGTTCTCCTTATACAAGAACCAACGTAAGCAAAGGACCATGTTTCAGGATGCACTTTCGGAAGAATCATCCATTACATTTGGAGTGCCTCAAGGCAGTGTTGTTTTTTATTTCAGTCAAACCTGTTATAGCGGTCACCTCTATAAAGCGGCCGCCTGTCTGTAGTGGTCACTTTTTCAATGTCAAAAATAGTATTTTCTATATAATCAAACCTGTATATAAAGGCCACCTGTCTAGAATGGTCAATTTATCTACCTCTCGTAGCTGGCCGTTATATACAGGTTTCAATGTAGATTGATAAATGATTTTCGCTGTGATTGTTCATGGAATGCCTGTGATTCGACAGATCAAGCCTACACTCAATACGCAATTAGACTCTGTGAGATCCCGCTTCTCTACCTTTTACGATGTAGCTAATTAGTTATTTCTTCTCTATACATAATAATATTCAATTATAAATTTCCATTGTTACTCTCTTGCCTGACAATGCTAATACGAAGATAACAAAATATTGCTCTTTTTGTCTCTTTTATCGCTGCCATTTATCTCAAAAAATATTATAATATTATCATTTTGTTCAATATTTTTAAATTATTCTCATTTCATTTAATGACTTGTCAGGTTTATCATTCAAGCATGAGTCGTAGCGTTTATGGAGCTATTAAATTTATATTTCATTAAGCTATTCGATTCTATTTTTCAGATTTGTACTTTTTCAACGAATGAGAAAAATACCTAGAAATATATTTATTAAGTTCTTCACATCTAAAGAAAGCAAATTATTAGACTACTTCTCAAACGACGTAGTTCCACCTTGGCTATGCTGGTTTGAAAGTATTGATAGCAATGGTCATGCTATAATTTTAAGTACCGAAGATGGTAAAACTGCACAACTTACTCGTTTTGAATGCATTCCTGCAGATGGAGATTTAAAAGTGGAAGGATTTAGGCTAGTTGATTGGGAATCTCCACAGTTTCTGCCACGTAGCAACGATGAGATTATTTCTGTAACTCTGAGCGATAATATGGTGTTCTTGGACGAGATCGAAGGAGCTAAAACTATAATGTAAGATACTAACTTTTGTGTTTAATTCTGTTGGTAATGATTTAAACATACTTTATGGACGAGTTAGGCTCTGCATGGTCAATACAAGTATCACTGCTGGTACCTCCAATTGCATGCACATCCCGAGAACAGATATAGTTTAATAAACTTTAATGTAATTTGATTTGATCCATGATTTGACGAGGCCTAATTTCTCATGTCTTATTAATCGCCACTCATGTTTATATAATGATAACTAATTTTGATTATTGTTTTGAAGGTTTAAAACTTCTGCAAGGACTGGAATATCATTAGTTATAAAACAACTCCACCACGAAGCAATCGTTTCATATGTCTATTTACGCTCTGCTACTAGCAATAAGATGGTTGCAACTCTAAAAGATTGCCGCAATCGTAACGTTGTAAGTGAAAACAATGAATTCAATTGTATTACCATAGCTAGATTTCTATCCCGGGAGTGGGGTAACTTCCATACTTTGGGCATACAGGGACGTTCAAATATTAAAGGGTATCGTTTTCAAAACCCTTAAAAAAAATTTAGGGTATGCTTAGTGATAATTTTATTTTGAGGTATCTCTTTGACGCCTTTGCAAGTTTTTCATAGTTGAAAACTAATTTTGCCTATGCAATTTTTCTTTTCATCTGCTTTGGTTGAATCTGCCACTTCTAAAAATATATTTTGGGTATCTTTTTCATTATGTGAAATTTTTTTATGGTCATTCTGCCAAAGTTCCATTTGAACGACCCCATCGAAGCGCAATGGAAATTACCCCCCGGGATTTCTATAGGGTGCGGATTCAAATTTAGTAATCCTAATTCGATTATTCCAAATCGCAAAATTTCTCAGGAATAAATACACCAATGAATCTTAAAATGTAATTTCTTAAATATAATTGCACAGTAAGTGATCAAGGATTAGTTAATTAAGGCAGAAAAATGTTTTCCTTCCATCCCTTAACCAAAAAAAGACTAATTTGCAATGCGCAGTATTTTGAGTATTTTGAATAGTATCGTAATGTATAAAATTCAGACATCGTTTAGCGTTTTACTAATCATTTTTCACATCTATGACCATTTTATATGCATTTGGGCCTTTGACCGTATAATTAGTGTACCTTGTGAATTGTCAAATAGATTATTAATATTTCCAAGGAAATCCAAAATAGGTTCTGATCAGATCTGAAATTGATGACGAGAAATCCGATCCGACGATATAAAAATCCAATCCGAATCTAACAAAAATCGGATCGCATTCAAATTCAGATCTGATTCGGATCAACCATGCACTGCTCTGGTTGACGATAGCCCATTGATATATGTTGGAATCGATTGCATTTACCACGTTGCTGTGACTTCTCGCCATACATAGATACATACAACAAATATACAAATAGAAATAGTGTGAATTTAAAAGTAGATTTGTAACCTTGAAAGAAAAGACGCGATTTCTAATGAAAATTATGTTGTTTTTATCAGATTCCTCCGTCATTACGATTTCTAAAAATGGATGCCAAAATAATAGGTTTAGATGAAATATACTGCATTGAAGGCTCTCAATATTACGAAGAAGTTAAAGACAAAGATGTACAACAAATACTTGACTTTATTTCTGCTAAATTAATCGATGGTGGGTGCCAGGAAAGAGAAGCACTATGCTCATCATTTCGCTGTACAAACTCATACCAATTAAGCAAAGGTATAGTATATACAAACAGTCTGTGTATATATCAAATGTAGGTTGATAGGTTGGTGTATTACATTGTAATATTTATGTTGGGCTCATTCAAAACGGTGGTAGTTAATTAAATTGTAGAATGTGATTTTTGTCCATGGTCCAAGCCTCCAACGATCACATTCAGCCTTTATCAACAACTTTTAAATATGGAAGTCATTTGAATGTTAGAAAAACTCGTGAGACGAACATGATAATCGCCTGGGGTGCTATGTCATCTAGCTTGCCTGCGCAATGATAATCGATCGTATTGGTTGCTCTTTCCACTACCCATTCTTACAACCTCTTTTGATTTGCATATAGAGGACTCGAATAGAGTGATTGACAAGTATATTCAATTATGAAAACAATGAATCCTTGGTAGAGAGGGATGTTCAAAATGGTTATGATCACGACATCTATCAATCAATTGTCCATAACAAAGACAAATTCTAAAATCACGTTGTTGTTATAAACCACCAATCATATCGTATTCACTTGAGATATGACTGCAGATCATTATATCAACACATATCAGGTTCTAAAACGCAACAAACGAAATCGATTTCGGTGTCACAAATTTCAATTTGAAATTAGATACGTTTCCGAGTTCAATTCGGGCTAATTTGCATCGAGTGGGCTTTCAAAAGCTTTAAAAATGTAGGAGGTGGGATTAATCCAGAATTGAAGGAGAAATCATATGATTACCTTTTGATCACATATCTACAAAAATCTCAATTAAGCCACAAAGAATTAGGGTAAGAAATGTTTTTTCAATTATGGAAACATAAAAGTGATAACTTCCACCATGTTTCAATTCCTCATTAGAATGTTCAAACTCTGTTTTCTTTAGCGAATGTTTTGTTCGATTATTCTATCAACTGATGATTTTTAAATTTCACTTATAGCGCTAACGTGCAATTTGCAATTTGAAAAACGTTAGATTTTTTGCACAGAATTTCCTCAAAATTGCGATTTTTCTTAACCAATCATAATAAAGTAATTTCTGAAGGTACGGGATTAGATCGGAAATGTTCAATTCATTTAGATGAGGCTAAAATGTGTTAGCTATTCTACAATTCAATTTGCCACGATAGAGCTAATGCTCATGAACTGTTTGCTAATTGATTGGTCACCTTATAATATTCCGTGGGTGTAGTATGGGGCAATATACTTAAATTGTGGCTACGTTCATTATTAAAGGGTTACCACATACTTGCCATGTTTGTATTGTAGCTACGTTCATTATACAAATTTGATTTTTTCTACTTTTGCAGTTCTTGGTTTTTTATTTGGACCTGCTCAAGATGATTATGATCTACTGTTCCAGGAAGTTGGTCTGTGTGTAGGTCTGAGATTGGATGTATTTTCAAACGTTCTTGGTATTCCTCCATTAATCACACAAGAGATTCAAGAACTTAATGATAATGCATTGGAAAAAGGTATCAACTTGTTAAAGCAATGGATCTATAGAGTTGCTGAACCAGAAAATAAAACTGTTTTTGCTTTGATTAGAGCCATTGATCAGGGCATTACAGATATTGAGACGAAATACTACATTGGTGATGGAATCACGACATATTTTAAATATAAGTATTAACCAATGTGATTTAATTTAGCATTTTAATTCCATATTTTGTATTCCATTGAACTATTTTTAAATATTTTATAATTATCTGGGGAATGAAATTCACAGAGAGGAACTGATCAATGAAATTTTAATATGTCATCATCTTACCTTTTCACCATGTAATAAACTAGTAAATCAATGACTGGTCTTTCTAGGTGCGTTCGAAATTTAAATAGAATGGGTAACGAATTGATATAGATAAATAGATATTTATTCCAATCATTGTAAATACAATCACATATATACAAATAGATTTTACATGCTTGTGATGTTACAATGATTGTGGTCATCCCGTAAGCATAATAGGAGGATTAATACAGATGGCAGAGCAACCGAACTTCAAATCGGATCATATCTGATCGACTGTGGTTCAAATCCCCCGAAGGTCAACTCAACCTTGACTTTATCTAAAATATGAAATGAGTACCATTTTCTGGTGGCGGATGAAACGGTCCAGAGGGAATTGCATTGTTTGTAGCTGCGGCGCATCGTTGCGCATTGACAATCGAGACCTATCTGAAATGAAATCTGTTAAAATTGATCTGCAGTGTCGCGGCTGAGATCAGTAAAGAGCGTTCAGAGTCATTGCTCCCAGTGAAAAGAGCCACTCCTCTAGAAATAAAGGGGAGGTACGGGTGCCTTTGGTAGGGTGACACCGTTTACATTACTTTTTTTACCAAGAATAAAAGCTTGTTTATCGGGCGACACATGGTAATTTACATTCTAAAAGTCTAGCTATGAAATAATTATTAAGGGAAAATCACAAGAAACAATAGTAAATGGAGAAAGGGAAATGGTAAAATGTGTGAAAGCATATTGGTTATACAAAGTAATGTACTTATATATATATATATTTAGTTCGGTTTTAAATTACGGTCTTCCATATTTTGAAATAATTATGAATTTGTAAAAAAGCTATATGTACACGAATGAATATTAAAAGTGTATCAGATAATACCAAGATTACATTAAAAATAGATTTATGTTTGAAATTTAATAATAAAATAATAGATTAACTTATCCAATGAGCAACTGTTTTGTTGAGGCTGGATGATTGTGCTCGGTAGACATAATAACCAGAGAATTCAATGATTCTGAGGTGAAATGTTTATTCTTGTTATAATGAAGATAGATACCAGTATTGACTACATATACGAATCACTTTACAACATTTACACATGATTTGATTTTGATTTGATTTTGATATATTTTTCAAAAAATAAAAAGTAATAGTTAATTATCACAATTATTTTGAATGGCAAACAAAGGAAAGTTTATAGTACTTTCACTTATAAGCAGCCTCAGTATATTTACAAAAGTTTTCCAAATTCACTTTTTCTAAACTACGTTTAAATATCGTTATTGATCTAGCAGATACTACACATTCAGGCAAAGAATTCAACACGGGAATTGCTCTGAAAAAGAATGAGTTTTTTATAACATTATTTACAGCAATTGCTTCAGGAGCTAGTTTGTGTGAATTTCATCTAGTGGCATATATTTTAGAGTGATTTTTGAATGGTGTTCTAGGTCCAATATCAACAAGTTTATGAATAATTTTGTAAACCATGTATAAATCAGATTTCAAGCAACGGAGTTCAAGTGGTTGCATATTTAAAGACCATAAAATGACCAGCAGCCTTTGCATATTTTTGTCATTGAAATCTGTACCCAGATTTCAATCACTCGTTTTCATGATACACGGCCCGCCTTTGTGTCTCCTTTGCACACACACGCGAATTTGCAAATCATTTCGTAAAACGAACATTGAAGCATTCTGCCAAGTTGTTTATCAACGAACTGGTTTGGAAAGTTTAAGAGCAATAGAGGTGGACGTCGTAAAGGCTTTCGACGCTTGAATAAATGTGTACCACGAAAATCAATTCACTTGCTACTAGCGTCATACGAATTGAGGAAGGAAGACAGAGTTGAAAGCTACAACTGTTAGGCTAGGCCTACTGAACTCGACTGATTCAGAATTTCATGTTGGTGCTTACTTGATACAAGAATATTAGGAATTGAAAAAACGGGAAGAGATTTGTTAGCATTCAAAATCGAAATTTATCGCCGAAACAAAATGAAATTATAACACCAGGTGAATTCGATTTTTAATACGGATACTTTGATCATTGACTCCAAATTATGTTTGTAAACACGTAGGCTTCGTCTAAAATAGTTAGTTACATACCTATGTATGTTTTTATATTGCATTGTTTACCTGCAGTATTTATGCACGTAAATTGTAAAATTTAGAATCATATGAATTTATTTAGTGTTGATTTGAAAGTACATTTTATCCAAGTTGTTTTGATTTGCGTCAAACTTCTCAGACAGATAATCGGACTGTGACTCCCATTCTGCTATTAATTTTTGAGCAGTATACATTTGTTGGCTATCTATAGCCATGGACTTTGCGTTTCGAAAAGTAAGAATTTAGATTTATCCAAAAGTGAAATTGATAAACCAAACTATTTTCTCGAGCTTTCTGTCGTGTCTTTCCGTAGCAACAGCCACGAGGACAATCCTCTGGCGTGAGCGCTGACGTCACTTTCCAGAGGATTAGCCTCGTTTCTTGTAATCAAGACAACAAAACAAAGCAAAGGCTGCTGGTCATTCGAAACTCTTTAATAGATTTAGACGCTCTTTATAGGAAAAACTTTTTTTTTGGCAATTGTTTATAATATAGCTAGTAAATTTTCTCTGGACTTTTTCTAAAATGTTAATATCTTTCATCAAATACGGACTCCACACGCTACAATCAGTTTCTAAAATTGGACGGACATAAATTAAGTAAGCACGAAGAAGTAAATCAATAGAACGAGATCTGAAACATTTAAAGATGAGGAATAAACGTGAATTTGCTTTAGCAGCTAAAGCTGCACAATGTTTTGAAAACTTCAAATCCGAAGAAATGACAATGCAAAGATCATGTATTGTATCCAATTCTTGAAGAATGTGTGTTGATAGTTCATAAGTACATTTAGATATGTTTTTGATATTGCCGAAAGAGATTACATTGCATTTTACAAAAGCAATGCGCAATTGCCAAATGTCAGCCCAAGATTGTAAGTTCTGTAAAGTTGTGTGTAAGTCATTGTTATCTATATTGGTGTCTTTGATATAACGAGCAAGGGAAAACTTTGCATCATCTGCAAATAACTTAACGTCACAAATTCCTTCGAGACAGGAGCCGATATCGTTAATAAATAAAAGAAAAAGCAAAGGGCCAAGGACAGATCCCTGGGGAACGCCACTGGTAACTGGTAACAAACTTGATAACTTATTCGCAACAGATACTTGTTGTAATCTTTGTGTCAGGAAAGCATTAATCCAATCTAATAGTTCATGACGAACACCATATGCCTTTAGTTTAGAAATAAGCTTAGGATGGGAAACAGTATCGAATGCTTTACCGATATCAATATATACCGCATCGATGCGAGCATGGTCATTTATATCATGGTACCATTGATTTAATGCAAGTAGAAGCTGCGTAGTGGTTGATCTCTTGGGAAGAAATCCAAATTGTTCTATAGATATCAGATTGTTTTTTAAAAGGTAATCTAATAGGTCAACAGCAATAATCTTTTCCATTATCTTACAGCAGATACAGGTTAGGGATATCGGACGATAATTACTCTCTAGACCAGAATTTCCCTTCTTGAAAGCTGGTATAACCAATCCTTGTTTCCAAATCAAAGGCAAACTGCCCTCAAGAAGAGACTATGGAGAGGCTATTCAAGAGGTATGAATAATATTTAATACAAGCCTTCGGTTTACAGGTGATTCTGAACTTTGATACAGTAAATTACATAAATGAGAGACCAAAACTCCAATATTTTATTAACTTTAGCCAACTTCTCACAGAGAGGACACATGTCCATAATGGTCACCATTCACGTACCTCATATATTGATGATAAAAGTAAATTTGCATTTGTACAACTTACAACTGCTTGACGAGGATTGCGTATTATTTTCATAAATATATAAAATTTAGCCTACGCTATTACAGCTTTTCTAAAGTCATCGACAAACTGTTACATTTTTGAACGTTTTATCTAATTGTTTGCATGAAGCGTCACGTTGATATTTGAATCAAAGTTGAATTGATTTTGGTGAATAATGATTTAATGATTTATAAATGAATGTAAATTGACAGAACCTTACTACTTCTTTTATAGAAGTAGTGAGTAAGGGGCAGGTCCGGGCACAGACAATGGATTTCATACTAAAACAATGGATGATCATTCGATCATACTAAAACAATGGATAATCATTCGGTCATACTAAAACAATGGATGATCATTCGGTCATACTAAACAATGGATGATCATTCGGTCATACTAAAACAGTGGATAATCATTCGGTCATACTGAAACAGTGGATAATCAATCGATCATACTAATACAGTGGATAATCAATCGGATCGAGTAACACAATGACTTCGCAAACCTATAAATGAGGTGTAAATCAATGGGAAGTGCATCTTCCAGTTTGATAAAATTAGAATTAACTGATTCCCTCCCAAGTTTATTTTTACTTGTGCCAAAAAGTTTTCTTTCAACATGGCGTAAAAAATTTAACCACTCCGATATTTTCTTCCCTAGAGGCTCGGTAGCCTACCTCGAATAGGTTAACATAATGTATATGGCTAGAAAGATAATGTTGTCGGCTTTCAGTTGACTGCTCATAAATGAGAATTTAAGGAGAAATAAAAAATAATTGTACAAGATACTTTACCCGCACATCGTCGAACATTCGATCCGAAATTGCAAAAATCGCAACATAATGCTGAAGGACACGCTGCGGTCGCTCATGAAAATTAGAACGCCGTTACAATGCCTCTGCACATCCATTACCATCTCTTGAAGTTGGCAACCATGTTGCAGTACAAGTACAACACCCAATCACCAAGGAATGGACTAAATACGGTATTATTGTTGAGGTATTATCTAATCGAGATTATTTTATCAAGTTAGCTAGTGAACGTTTACTTCGTCGCAATCGCCGTCTTATCCGTCGCCGGTTTCCTACAACAATTTCTCCGTCGACATCTTCGGATGCAAGTACGACTACTACGACTACAGAATCTGCCTCCCTCCGGCTTCAACTCCGGATCTTGCAGCTCCGCGTCGTAGTACTAGAAACCGCCGCAAACCTCAAAGACTTATCGAAGAGAGCTAATTATATTATCATTTATAATAATAGCACCAAATCACATTATAGCCACAAGCAATATTACGCATCAGAAATTTAGTACGTTTATCACAGTATATTATTGCGTCTTGAGAAAATCTACTACGTATTTGCTGATTTATACTTCGTTTCAATTAGCTACTAGTTTAGTATTAGTTTTATAAAATACTATTCTACCGTATTTTGAATTTACTTACTTTTAATAAATTAACACAATTATCATAACGTATTCAACTTGCTCAATTGATCATTTATTGGAAGTAGTTTATTTTATCCTTCTGATAAATTTAGCTACAACATTTTATTACTATTACACTTACTCAAGATTATCCTTAGCCTATTTTCATTCTATTATCAATAGACTCCAAGGGGAGATGTGTGATAATCAATATATAGTCTAGCCTCATTCTTATGTAGCCTCATTTTTATGTCAAATATGTAAGTGTAGTGATACTAATATATTCATTCTGTCGATAACTCCACTGTGTGATTATCTTGAGTCATCGTCTAACGATTAACCTACAAGAATAAGATATATAATTAATTTGCTTTACTCGTGGCACCTGGTATCTGTTATACATAAATAATGTAAGGGAGATATGGAGAATCGCCTTCCTATTTTTACCATGATTTTTACCGAATGAAGATTTGATTCTCAGGGGAAAGGTTCACATCCCCACAACCCCTATACTAGGGATGGCCCCTTATGCCTGAGATGTTTGCTCGCAAGGCATGCTGCTATCTACGCAAATTTTTGCTGGATGGAAATCAAATCAATACTTTTCATTTCTCTATCGTAACTTACGTTATTTTATGCTCAAGTAATTTGTTCGCAATTCTGCCTAAATTACTGATAGTACAGTCATTTTATCATACTTGGAAGCCCGTAGGGGTAACTCCCATATGACGGCTATACGGGGACGTGCCACATTTTTGGGTTCATATTTCAGCTGAGAAAAACTTTTTGGGTATGAGATTTCAAATTTTGGAACTATTGGTGTAACAACCTATATACAGGCGACTATGAGTTAAGATGGGAACGGACTGTAGAGATCCCGCAATCCTGAATAGCTGATTGGTATATTTGATTGTGGTAATTGTGACCCGTTTTACTATAACGATAATACAAATCGGAACGCACTCACCGAACTAACGAAGTATAAGAAACTCCGGAGTTGATTGATCAATGTCGAATACCATTGAAGAGACACACCAAATTCAGTAATGACGCGTCTTTATATTTTCTCCAATGTAATTCATGAATATTCGGTAAAATTGAATACAATGGACTAAAACTTGTAATAATGATAATATAATCTGATCAACTATATAACTGTGATCAATTTGAAAACTCTAAACAACAACTGGTAAATAGTACATTTACATGAACCTTTATAGTATTTTCTAGGTTACATTGCAAAAATGGTGCAATATTAATTTTGATTACATAAACATTAATATTGCTGAATCATACACTAATTTGTTTCTCTAATTACTTTTACTTTATATTTAACTAATAATATACGATTTATTCTAGTTTATGACGTTTATGATATGTAAAATGATTACGTTATCTTGAAATGGAGGCTACTGGTAAATGTTCTATTGTAAGCGTATGTCGAAAACAACAATTGGGTATGAGGTGTCCTATTTTTGACTTTATCAAGAATTTTTGGAAACATTTTGCATCATTTTTGTGTATTTACTTGAAATCAATCAATATGCTGGAGCTTTTTGAGTAGTATTTTTCAAATTTTGGAATTTTTTGGGTTGCATCAACAGAATTTTTTCAACTTTTTGGGTGCTTCACCTTTTTCCAAAGTGGCACCCCCACCGTGTCTAAAGAACCGGAGTTACCCCCCCCCCTAGCTTGGAAGTTACTTACCCATAAAGGAGGGCGAAGATTTGACAATGAAAGTGGATGTATTACGTCATCTAACATCAAAGTTGGGGATGAAATTTTAAGGGTATATTAATGATGTTAAAAGAAAAGTAAAAGCGATACAATTCAAAAGAAAAAAAGATACTTGTCGGTAATAGACTTGCAACAGTTGAACAAGAATTTTGAAATGAATTATTTAAGCATTGTTCAAGCATAGTTACGCAATACTGGCCATTTGGAATTATCTGGCTCTTTCCGGTTAGCGGTCTGGCCTTTTGCCTCGATTTGATTCTACCAACTTGTGTCAATAACGTGTTCACGCCCATGCTTAGAGAAAATGAAAATCAAGGCGGTTATTTCCCCATCTTTCATTTGGAGATATGTAGGTAGACTCTCGTAGCTTACGTTGTTATAAGTAATTTGTTCTCAATTGTGCCTAAATAACTGATACCATGTTAAATCATATTCGGAAGTTACTTACCCATAGAGGAAGCCGAAGATTTGACAATGAAATAGGATGTGATACGGCATTTATTCATTTGTGGAACTTGCTTCTCGATAAAGGAAAGCGAAGTTTTGATAATGAAAGTGGATGTGTTACGTTATTTCTTGGCGAAAAAGATGGTTACTATATTTATCCTGTTATAGTTGTCTTATCTAACATCAATGTTGGGGATGAAATCTCAAGGAATTTTAATGATGTTAAAAGAAATGTTAAAGCGATACAATTTAAAAGAAATGAAGACTTGTCGGAAGAGTGGAACAAGAATTTTGCTGCTCGGCTTTGTAATTCGATATATTCGATTGAGTCGGATATATCAAATACGGAACTTGTCATTGAGAATATTGAAAGTGTTATTTTTAATTTGGAATCACTGGTACATTTAGGTTTTTTCAGCTGTGGACTTGAAACATTCCCAAATGAAATTATAAATCTAACAAACTTGCAAAGTCTTGATCTAAGTGAGAACTCAATCAAAGAATTCCCAGATGATATATTAAACAATTTGATTCAGTTGATACATTTAGATTTGAACGTAAACAAATTGACGTCGTTTCCAGAAAATACAAATAGTGATATAAAATTGGAAAGACTTTATCTATCAGATAACAGCATCAAAACATTACCTAATTCAATATCAAATATGAAAGCGTTAACACATTACAATCGGGTTGACGGATTACATTCGGATTAGCGGATTATAATCGGATTTTAACTGGAGTAACGGCTCGCGATCCCGATTGGCAGATTACATTGTAGATGGACGAATGTATGCGCACATGCGAGGATATTACTGCAGGCGTGACATAACGAATACTTTTGTAAAAAACAACGCCAGTGAGGTGTGGCAAACATCTAACAGTAGAATTGATGAATGCAAGTATAGTAAATGCTTTAATACCTTACGCAATTAGTCTAAAAAGGAGAACGAAATGGAAATTAAAATGTTTGAAAGTACTTGGATTCGACGCGCGTAGACTACTTTAGTAAAGCTATCTTTGCTGTGACTGCCTAGGAAAATTTCGAATAATAATTGTTTCAATTTATGGACGTCTGTTGAAAACTTTAAGAAATAAATTCATTTTCGATCGCAATTTGCCAAACTCATTTATCTTACTATTTGTTTATTTTTTGTGTATTTTTGGTTGATATTTGATAAAAGCTTTTGAACTGTAAATTAATCGAAAATGCCATTAGATAATATTTTTAATTGCTATTAATCGTCACATTAATGAGACTAACCGGACAAACGAAATTGCTAAAAATATATTACAGCTTTTCCTGTTTGTGAATATTAACGACTGCACAAAAAACAAAAACTCGCTGATAAACAAGCAAACCTCATTAACGGAATTCATAAGCTTTTTAAATGAGCAATATTACCGGAAATCGAAAATTATTAACAAAACAAATTAATGGTGGGAATACGCAATACACGACATAAGTAGACAAAGCCAAATAATGAATATTCAAATAGCTATTAATTAAAGTCATTAAACACAGTACACGCAAAGCAAGAATATTGGCATAAGCTACAGTTAAATATCGCTATCCGATCAAGATAGTTATACACAATAATAAAAAGATTAAACATTGAAAGATTGTATAAGCACCCCTTAAAAATAATTAACAATAGTTGTAAAATTATGCATAAAGGAATGTTGAGTTGCTAATGCCGAATCGGTTGCTGATTACCAGACTTATCTGCGTCCGCCAAACGTTTTCTGTTATTTGTGACGCTTGACATGCGAGCTGCTTCAGGCTGATCACACTTACTAATTCGATGTGGACCGCAACAACAAAGACATTTATGAGCATAGCGACAATTAGGAAGCCAGGACGAACATGAATTATAGTTCCAAGACGTGCATATCACGGCGCTATTTTGAGACCCAACAGGCTCTTGTTGGCGTGACGAGCCCCGAACTGGAGTCCAACGCGACGTTGCACCAGCAGTATGAAAACTGTAAAGTTGCGTGTTGATGGAGGACCAATCTCGAAGAAGATATGCTGCGGCATTCTCACGAAATGCCCTATCGTAGTGAAGCCAAGCCGAACCATTAAAATGTCTGTATGTCCGTATTATTAACATTTTGTAAAGTGAGAGGTCATGCCAGCGATGAGGACAATAAGCGGTGAGCACCATGACGTAGATTGTAAACGCTTCTAGCCATGATACAATGTCCGTAACTAAAGTACGTTGGCGTCGAACAGGAGGATGAAAGACCAGTCTGCCATCAAGTAGAAATTCTGCTTCACTTTCAGTTTGATGATTACCCGTAGCAATCAAATCTCCTAGCTCTATAAATTTCCCACTGACAATGTGCCCGACCAGTTTAGCGGCAACAGGTTGACAGCCAGGACCCAAAACATACGGCGGATAAGATGACTCCACGAGAGACGATGGGGTGGCAGTATGAACAGGCATTGACACCGTAACAGGCGTGGAAACAGGATGATTGAAAGCAGACGTCGATAGTAATGCTGGGGCAACCGAGACAGCGTTAGCAGACGAAGTTAAAGTGAATTCATTTATAAATGAGGGTACAGACGGGACAGACCACATACCTTCTGCTTCGTGCGTTGGAGCACTTATGTTGGCTGCTTGTACCGACTCCGATTGGTTAGCTGATGAAGATGGACATATTGCTGTAACTGTTGCTGCTGATGATGATGACGGTTGATTAGCTGTAGGTATCGCTTGCGATGACTTTGCCAATATAGCTTCTGTGACATCTTTGACTAATTGCTGCATATCAGCAGCTGATAACGTCGTTTGATGACCTTCATTTTGAACGGCCGAAGAGACCATACTGTTGCAAGTTCGTCGAGGCATGATTGAACGATGTTTTAAATAGGTAATGATATAATAAATGTAACAGGAAATCGAGTTATGTGAATAATATATATAATAAAAAATTTAAGAATAATAATAACAGTAAAAATTGCTCTGCCAAAAAACTTGCACACAAAAGGCTCAATCAAACTTTTGCTACCGCTAACAACGCTTTCCTCTAAAGGAGTGACTAACCCAAAACAAGGTGTGCCTAAAGTAGCACATTGTTTCATCCTTCTTACCCAGGCTCTTCCATCTGTGCTGCTTACCTTATTTGGTATAAAATAGCTTCCCACGCTGTTATCTAAACTTTGTTACTTACGTCCGTAATCTAACGGATGTGAACTAACTCCCACCTACGAAATGAAAGCTAGCCCCACTAGAAAGGAGGGGGTTTCATGCAATGGCAAACAACAGTGTCTGAGTCTAATTCAGCCTAAAATTGTAATTAAATTAAAATTGTAACCACCATAAAACAATTCAATAGCTAGGTGTTGTTGTGTGCTTTCAGAATGACAATCTTATTGCAAGGTAACTCTCCTTACTTTATTGTTAGCAGCTCATTTAATTTTCATGGTATCTTTTGGAATTTAGTGTTGTTTGATTCAAATTTTTAAAATGTTGTATTTAGTTTGATAAGTTTGAATAATTTTCTAATAATAATCTAATAATTTTGAATAATTAAGTTTGATTAATTTGAATAATAAAAACTTCTTTTGACTGTATTATATTAGGGGTGAGACGATTGTTCTGAAAACAAACGGATTTGCCGATCATTGGCGCCAAATTTTACAAATTGGAAACTAATCGGCAAATCATAAATCAACCACTTTGTCAATCGTGAAACCGATTGTTTTCAGACAATGAAATTCAATATAAAATATCTTTATTCGAGAATTCATTGATTAATGTTTTGATGTCTTAATTAAAATTTTATATCGCTCAGTAAAGTCACTCTGTTTACATCGTTTTGCAATTCAAAACGTTCGCCGCTCTGTTTTATCAACATCGTTTTGTATTTCAAAACCTATTCAAAACGTTTGAAAGATTCGTCATGCCACTTTACACCTCCTATTGTTATAAAGTGAGAAAGATCAACACATTAGCTTTGATGAATAAAAACCTGAGTATGGTTGAACGAGTAATTTTATTGAGGGTCATTCCATGGGGAATTTGCAGTTTCTTCCTGCCCCCTCTTAAAATTTGTTAAAAATATATATGCATGTAGATCTCGGTAAGCTGAGTTTGGAAATGTAATTTATATATAAATATATGTATATATTTATTATAATATATATATAATAAAGAAGTCAAAGACTACACATTTTGATACTGTTACTTAAAGTTTCACGCTTTGTGCGATCCTCAGACAGTTGAAACTGTTTTAAAACTGTCTGAGGATCGCACACAAAGTGTGAAACTTTAAGTAACAGTATCAAAATGTGTAGTCTTTGACTTCTTTATTATATTTACAGCTCTGTCAACTGACATTGAGCACTGTTTTACTGCTATTAGATAATATCTAATACTAAATATATATATATATATATATATATATATATATATATATATATATATTATATATATATATATGTCTTTATTGGAATAGTAAAAAAATAAAAAAAAGTTAAACTAATTGCCAAAAGAATACACACATAGAAGACATTTATTCAACACTCTTATACAATGTGGTTAAGTTATATATTTAATGACAGTTATATTTATTATTATTATTAATTATATTTACAATTTTGCAACAGTTTCGCATTTATGGCACCTTGAAATTCCGGAAAAGGTGTGCAAATTACGTTTTCGCTATTCATTTAAACACTTATATTTTTTCCATTTCTCTTTGGATTTCAATGATATAAAAGATATGCAATAGAGGAATACATTATCTTACCAAATATATTACTTACAACCAATTAGTTACACATTTACTGCCATTAAAATTGATATGAAAACCTCAAAAACACGTCGCTGAAAAGGTTCTATATTGATCTTTTTCAAACATTGACAAAAGTTGCACAGCATGTAGTTGTCTAACCCTATGTGACTCATTCAGGTCCCAGTTGCACGTTACAATATGACCCACCTGTGCTATTACAACTTATTTACATTACAATATTGATATACTTCCTGTAAACATAATCGTGTCATTTATAGTTTTAGTTTAGATTCTAATATACTGTTCTGTGATCAACAACGTTTATTCTCTCGTCTCAAGTTCTAGCTTATTCACATAATACTACATGGCGCTGCGATTATTCGAACTTTGGGATTGTTATTGTTGATTTGTTATTTATACCTTCGTCTTCGTTTGGTATATTTATTGGTTCATATTTTTCATTCATCTTACTGTTCGTGTTGTTTACATTATGCCAATGGAGACACGTCAGAATGAAAAAGCTTCCACAAGCACTGCTGGTGATGAAGAATTCTCTGATAATTCTGATTCTCACGATCCAATAATACCTTTGGCATCTTCTATTAATCTACCTTCAGGAGATATTCCGCCATGGTTTAACGCCATTTTACAGCAACAACAACAAGCTTTTACCGCCGCTCTGCAATCCGTCGCTAAAGCAACTTCAAAACACAGAAATAACGAATCTCACTCGGGTTCAGCCAAAAGAATGGACATACCAACATTAAAAAGTCCTTCGAAGATAACTATTGCCGATTTTCGTGATTGGGAAGAACGATTTTCAGGTTACGCTGCTGCGACACGTTTGTCAACAGACTGCAATCTCGCTGCTCGAAGAGGCATACTAAGATCTGCAATTCACGACGATTGGTCAAAGTTGTGGACAGCCAAAGTAATCTTGGTCAACGATATCGATGATACAGACGCAATAATAGACAAATTTAGTCATTATCTTCGAGATAAACGAAATCCACTGCTTGATCGAAAAGAATTTCACAACAGGGACCAACTTCCTGATGAGACGATAGATCAATACTACGCCGTTCTACGCACGCTTGATGAAAGCTGTGGGTTTTCCCCTGAGTTAACATGCGAAACATGTCACGCAGACACAGGAATATCACAAAACATGCGGGACGAAAGACTGCGGGACCGTCTAATATGTGGCCTCCGCGATGTTGACACGCAACAAAAAGTCCTGGCAGAAAAATTTTCTACGCTTACATTAAAGAAAACATTAGACATTTGTACATCTCACGAGGCAAGTAAGACAACACAAGACAAGTTAGCAACCTCTTCAACAATTAATGTCTCAGCAATCAAAAGCAAGAAGCCTTACAAGAAATCAGAAAAATCAAATACTGGTCGTCAAGACAACAACAGCTCTAATGAACATACACCTAAATGTTATTTTTGTGGCAAGCAAAAGCATTCAAGAGCCGAATGCCCAGCAAAAGAAGCTATATGTGGATTTTGTGACAAGTTAGGACACTATCAATCAGTTTGCAAAGCAAAAAAAAGATCATCACATCAACCAAATACTAACCATGTATATCTTAATGCATTGTCAAATACAACTGATACAATCAAGCTACTAACTACACATGAACATGGACCCTCATACCTTCATTGGCTACCTGACACTGGTGCTGCATGTGACGTCCTAAGTGTTCAACATTTAAAGGCATTAAACTGTGACCTTTTATTAAAGTTGAAGCCAGCTACTGATCAACTATTTACAGCTAATTCAACACCTCTATCAACACTTGGTCGCTGTTCTCTGACAATCAAACTTAACAACAATCAATACACTGCTGACATTCATGTGGTGGACGCTGTCAATGCACCATTACTAAGCAAAAAAGGATGCATTGCGTTGGGTCTTATTCCTGAAAACTGGCCAGACTTATCAGCAGCTACTCCTGTCAACACTGTGTCTCTATTGGCAAGCACTGACCAAGAAGCTCATCACATCAATCTACCAACACAGCAATCTTCCAACGATGACGCCACACAACTTATAAAGGAATTCTCTTCTGTTTTCACTGACACAGGACCACTACGGAAAATGGATGGCCCTGCAATGAAGATAGAGCTGACCGAAGACGCCACACCTACTCGCCAATACAAAGCGTATAATATACCGTTTAAGTGGCAGAAATTGGTACAAGCACAACTAGATTCGATGATCACAAAGGACATCATAGAAAAAGTTCCTTTGAACGAATCACCACAATGGATTCACCCTATGGTTGTCGTTCCAAAGAAGAACTCTACAGAGCCAAGAATCACAGTTGATCTCACATCACTAAATCGGTTTGTCAAAAGACCTGGTTATCCATCACGCACACCACGAGATCTGATCGCCAACATCCCGCCTGGAATGAAATACTTCACTACCTTGGACGCCCGTCATGGCTACTGGCAAGTACCTCTGGCTACTGAATCAAGACCGCTCACTACATTCATCACACCCTGGGGCTGTTACCGCTTTAGAAGGAATGTCATGGGTCTTATCAGCGCTGGCGATGAGCACAACCGACGTGGAGATGAAGCATTGGCTGGCATTGACAACCTACAGAAAGTGGTGGAAGACGTCATCATCTACGACAAAGACTATGACACACACATCAAACGAGTCAAAGACGTCTTAAAGAGATGCTCTGATAATGGTATCACCTTGAATAAAAAGAAATTTCATTTTGCTCAATCATCTGCTGAATGGTGTGGGTATGTTATTACTTCAACTGGTTACACGTTAAATCCTCGCCTGGTTACTGCATTGACAGAATTTCCACAACCAACATCATTGACGCAACTACGCTCTTTCCTTGGTCTGGTACAACAGTTTGAATCATTTTCATCTGAAATTTCACAACTGGCAACACCACTACGAGCTCTACTGTCACCTTCAACATCTTTCTATTGGAATCAACTCCACCAAGATGCATTCAAAGGCCTCATCAATGAACTAACTAGTCCACGCATCCTTGCTCATTTCAATCCACAAGCTCAACTCCGACTTGAAACAGATGCTGCACAATCTAAAGGACTTGGCTATGCTCTATGGTCCGAACAAGATGACAAAACTTGGCGCCTCCTACAATGTGGTTCACGCTTTGTCACTGATGCAGAGTCCCGCTACTCTGCTACTGAAATTGAATTGGCCGCAGTCGTTTGGGCAACCCAGAAGTGCAAAATGTTTTTACATGGGTCATCATTTAACCTAATTGTCGACCACAAGCCACTAATATCCATCCTCAATGACAAGCGTCTGCACCAAATTCCAAGTGCAAGAATCATTCGCCTCAAAGAAAAGTTATCATCATTTTCATTCACTGCTATCTGGCGTGCTGGTACAAGTCACACCGTCGTCGATTGCTTCTCACGACATCCAGTTGATCAACCAAGTCCAGACGATGTCAACATTGATACAGATGCTGATTCAAGCTTCCAAGTAAATCACATCCAAACTCGTCTTCAATCAACTGATGCTACCAACTTTCCACCAGACGCAACTCTCAACAAAGTCAAATCTGCAGGTGAAAATGACGCAGTACATCTCAAGCTAGCTGACCTGATCATTAATGGCTTCCCACAACAGAAGGAAAAACTGGACATCAGCATTCACCCCTATTGGTCACTACGTCACGATCTGTCACTCTTGGAATCATCAATCATCCTCTACCAAGATCGCAGTCTTATCCCAAAATCTCTTCGATCGACTATGCTGAATGAACTCCACACATCTCATCTTGGTCTAACTCGAACTCTTGCACGAGCTCGACAATGTATTTTTTGGCCAAATATGACCAACGAAGTCACAAATCGAATTCGGTCATGCGAAGAATGTGCCCAAAGACTGTCATCCAACTCACATGAGCCACTTATTCAAGACACACCACCAACTCGTCCTGGTGAAGCGATTGCAACAGACATTTTCTCACACCATGGCCACGAATTCCTTGTCATCACCGATAAGTACTCTGGTTGGCCTCACGTTGTACACTGTGGCAAGAGCACCGATACAGACACCGTCGTCGATATTCTATCCAGCTGGTTCTGTAGCATGGGTGTCCCTATTCGCTTAACGTCTGATGGTGGACCGCAGTTTTCAAGTCATGCATTTTCAGCATTCTGCAAAGATTGGGGCATAATTCACGACCCGTCGTCACCATACCATCATCAAGCCAACGGACATGCAGAAGCTGCTGTCAAAGCTATGGAAAATATTGTCGCCAAAGTAACAACAAATGGACACCTCAACACAGAAGCCTTCTACAAAGCTCTATTGGAATACCGTAATACACCAAGAAGTGATGGTATCAGTCCAGCCCAGCGTTTATTTGGCAAACCTCTTCGGTCACGAATCCCAATTCATCCATCGCAATTCACTGATGACATCAAGCAACTAATTATTATTGCAGACAAGAAAGCAAGCACGCTAAAAGAAAAAGCAAAACAACAACATGACCTTCATGCTCGCCGCCTTGATCCATTCATTCCTGGTGATATTGTCCGCATCCAAAATCAGAATACCAAACATTGGGATCGCATTGGAGAAATTGTCTCTATTGATCCTCGAGGACGCAGCTATCGCCTAAAAACCGAATCTGGTCGACTCTACTGGCGCAACCGCCGTCAACTCCGCCGGTACTATGGTCCATCAACATCAACTACAGCTGCTGCTTCAACCACCCCAGAGGAGGAAGAACCATCAACAAATACATCTAGTGCATCATTACATTCACCACCTAGACGCAGCACTAGAAAGAAAAACAAAACTAATAAACTAAATTTATAATCAATATTCATTACATGTATATTTCTATAATCTCCCAGAAAGGGCATGTGCTATTACAACTTATTTACATTACAATATTGATATACTTCCTGTAAACATAATCGTGTCATTTATAGTTTTAGTTTAGATTCTAATATACTGTTCTGTGATCAACAACGTTTATTCTCTCGTCTCAAGTTCTAGCTTATTCACATAATACTACACCACCTCAGCTTTCGTATCGGATAGGGGTTTGAGTTACACAACGCCGCTTGAATACAATACGATATGCTGCGCGCTACGAAGCATATTCATTTTCATGCCTGCATGATTTTCAAGACGCTGCACTCTGTGTAACTCAATCAATCTGGTATGTGTTGTGCCGGTTCTCGTTTCTCTGAGCCTCTCAAAACATGAATCAATTTTTTAAATGGCCACTGGCGCGCAGAAAAGTATCAACATGGATCACTTATTGATGGTTTTCTCTACCTGTATGTGCGCTGCAAATGTCTTGCATATATGTAAAATTGCACATAATCTGATGGTTCTGAGATATTTAGCAAAAAAAGAAAAGAATTGCTCGAGAGTCTCAGTTTTGCTCATTTAATTTTCATGGTATCTTTTGGAATTTAGTGTTGTTTGATTCAAATTTTCAAAATGTTGTATTTAATTTAATATGTTTGATTATTAATGTTTTGATATGATTAACTACTACTTCTGACTGTATTATATCTCTATAGATCAGTATTTAAATTTTTTATAATCCGTATTACATCAGAATCCTATTCAGAGATCATTAGCTTATAACTTGAAACTGTTTAATTTTCTTAACTTAAAGTAGCTTCGTTGTTTGGATTATTTTTACAGTTAAAATTATTGATTTATTATACCACCTATATAATGCTTTACGCACCAATTCTAGAAACATAAAATATATTTGTGAACCACACCAGATTAATTGATTTCCACAGTAATTAAATAGACATTGTTGTATGATACCTGATAGCTAACTTTATTGAAACCTAGTCAACATTTCATTGCATAATTAATTCTGAATTTGTGGCTATAATATTAGTTCAGCACTTTCCAAGAAGCATCAAATGAACTTTCACACCTTCAATCCACTTTTATTATTTGTTAGGCTATGGCCATACGGCGTATTATGAGCAAAAATTAATGCAGGCGTATTTAATGCATTATTTACGCCTCGAAATACATATTCGAGATGTTTGAAAACTTGAAGCGCGCTAAACAGGCGGATATAAATTAAATTTTCTGATTAGTGCGTTTTACATAACCAAACTATTGTTCCCAACGGCATGAGACAAAGATATTTGTTTTCGTCATGGGGTAATATGATATCCTAAGTTTATTTAAAAATTATAAACAAATTCGTGGAAGGAAATCGTTCGCTTTTCTGTGAGTATTACATGCCATGTTCAAGATAATAATCAACATACAGAAGCAATAAACATCCGCTGTTCAAGAAATACTCATTGGAAATAAAAATTACAAACTTAGCTTTGCGATAATGTCGAGAAGAGTTTGCATTTAGGAAACTATAATTTTTATTTAAATACAATCAAAATGTGAATGTTTTGAGATTTGATTATTGCATTTTTAAGTCCATGTTTCTGATTTCCAATGATATATGAAATAAAAATTTATATCAACCTTGAATACCATTGAATGATGAAATAAATGATTGATAAAAGAAAATGAACACTTTGTTGTACTTCGATCCCTGCTCATTTGTATTGTTCATTGAATCATTTCCAAGGAGTTGCTATGCTGTTGCCATGCAACTGTCAACAAATTAAATGTCTAAACCCCCGTCTTTGTTGAAATAATTTACGAATAATTAAGGATTATTATAGGATTACAGTACCAAGGATGGCGTTTTATCCGCCTTCATGTTCGCCTGCATAGTTCAAAGGCGTATTTGAGAGGTGTCCAAGGCGTATTTGCATTTAAATACGCCTAGCCTAGGCGTATTTTGGCATTTTAACCGGTTTAAATGCAACAGGCGTATTTAATGCGCGCTATAAGGCGTTCTCCAGGTGTATTTTAGGCGTAAATAATGCTCGAATTAAATACGCCTGCATTATTTTCGCCCAAAATACGCCGTATAGCCATAGCCTTAGTGACATTATTTCACACTGATTCCATAAGATTTTTAATACTACTGTATCACCAGTGTCAGACAGAATATTGAGCTTACAGAATCCTAAAACATTTTCTTTTAAAAATTATAAAATTATCCATTCTCTTTTGAATTTGCTCTAACTTTCCAGGATCTAGGATCCCCACTTTTGTTGGACCCTCTGTATCACATCAGATACGTGTTTCATCCCATTTTTGTTGGTGATTTTTAATATGAAAAAGGCAAGGAAAAAGTACCTATCATTATGGGCCCAACATTTAATATTATATAATACAATTTAATGAGTATTAAAATACATTGCACGCATCCTAAAATTAAACATTCATAAAACATTTATAATTAATTGTTTTGTCTCGAAAGAACTAGTTCTATAGCATTTTTCATTTGCCACTACTGTAAGGAATTTCAATAGTATGTAAATACATGCTGAGTGGAAATATTTGACAGCTTCAGCACAGACACTTTATACATTGAAGTTTAAGTTAGCTCTTTCATGCAAAGAAGCGATCACAGAGCCAACTAAACTAGAAACGGTTATCCAAAATGTATTCAGAAATAAAATATGATTTTACACGAGCAATAAGATCTTCAGAATGTAACACAACTTTATCGTATTTATCACCCACAGCTTTGATTAAATATTTATGCAAATTCAATTGTATTCCCAAGAGATCTATTCAAGCTTGAGTCAGAAAAGTTTTTCTCAAATTGTCGTTTGCAGCATTTTCTCTCTCAAATTTGCAGTTTCAATCTGGATTTCAGCTGCTTCTCCTATCAAAGCGATCAGCAACGTAGACCAAATAATCAATATTTATGCAAATTCAATTGAATTCCCAATAGATTCATTCAAGCTGGTGTCAGAATATTGTTCTTAAATTGTCATTTGCAGCATTTTCACTCTAAAATTTGCAGTTTCAGCTATGACTTCCGCTGTTTCCCCTCTAGACCGTGCGCCACGGAACTAAAACGGCAGGTTTCTCTGGGCAACTTGAAAATTACATAAACTTGTTCATGAAAATATGCTAAACAATTACTCATTTCTTGTTTTAATAAAGCCCTTCAAAAATCCAATTTATATTTCATGATTCAAGGTCAAAGCCTTCTTATCATTTTGAGAAAATGCTGCATGTGAATTTCATGGTCTTTGATTCTTTTGTTCTCCCAAGATTTTGAGAATCCATAGAAGCATGGCAAAAACACAAAATGTATGAATTGAGAAGGCTCTGACCGTGAAACGAATTATAAATTCATCTCTGGTGAGCTCAATAAAATTTAACCAAAACAAGAAACGGGAAAGTATTTATTGTATTCTTTATAAACATTTTATGTGAATTTCTATTTGCCCGGAGAAACCTGCTGTTTTAGTTCTGTGGTGCTCAGTCTATTCCAAGTTATACGTGAGGTAATGGGGGAAATTTTTAATCTTTTTTAAACAGGAATAAGTTATCTTTTATCTTGAGCGATTTAAAATTCACAAAATTAAATATAGGGCCATCAATGTGACGAAATGATTAATTTTGAGTGTGGTAATAACTCATATACTGTGATATAACATAGTAAGTTTCATTCAAAAATTATGAACAAATTCTTAGAAGAAAATCGTATGCTTTTTTCTTTGATTGTTACGAACCATTCAAGATAATAATCAGAATACAGAAGCAATAAGCATCCGCTGTTCAAGAAATAACAATTGAAAATTGAAATCATTTACGTAGCCTTACGATAATGTTGGGAATAATTTCAGTTAAATAACTTTAAAGAAGTTTTATTTAAATAAAATCAAAATGTTAATGTACTTAGAACTGATTACTTTATGTTCTGCGTTATTTTCGCTCGATTTACGCCGTTTAGCCATTGCCTAAGATACTATAATAAGAATTAAGATAATGAAACTCAAATTCGAATTGTCAAAAATTTTGAAGGGATCATGATATCATGTTAAGTTTGCCGTCTACATAAATAATCAAACATTCAAACTAAATTTTATTTAATTAAATGCTTGAAAAAGCTTCTTTGGCTTCATTATCCCAAACTTTTATCATCCTTTTGAGTACAAAATTATTGAAGATGGGTGGAGTAGGTGTCCAAAAGTTACATAAAATTGTATTATATTTTCGTCAAGAGAATCACTGTTTGTTTCTGCAATGCCAATGACTCAATCTTTATATTTCAGGCAAGACTAGTCTCTGCAAAGCATTAGTTGACTGCAAAGGTGAACACATTGATCGTGAAAATAGAACAGAAGGTATCGATTTATGCCAATGGAAGATTAGACCCAAAATCAATGATGAAGAACCTCTGGAGGCACTGATTGTGGATTGTGCAGGACAAAGGAGATATATCATTACTCATCAGCTATTTTTTACAAAAGGTTAGGCATTAAAATATAATTAGACATTACTTTTTAAATTTCTTGATAATTATTATTCAGGCAGCAAATAGGCATAGAAATTCAATTTTTAGCAGTTAAATAAAATTGAAGCGTCTGGTAACTAACAACACTCCTATTAAATTACCTTGCTTACATATCAAATGAAGCAACAAGCTACTTGAGTTGGGGAACGAAGCAACAAGATACTCAACAAAACTGGAACTGAGAAAAGTTGGGAAACGCAAATATTTACTTTCTTAGACCTACAAATCCAAGTACAGTCAAACTCCTCATAAGCGACCACTCAAGGGACCCTCCAATTATGGTCGCTAACAAGGAGTGGTCGCTCAATAAGAACAATAGAAATATAGAACAATAGGCGGAAACAATAGAAAAGTAGTCTTTGGAGATCGACTTATTAATTTGAAAATAGTTCATTTTAATAGCCAACATATAGATCAGTGTGTTATGTTATTACAATCTTCTATAAATTTCATTTGTTAATCAATGTTCTCATAGTTTTCATATGAATAAATTATAATTTATGGAAGCGAATTGAATTACCAAATGCTGTTCAAATATAAATTAAAACTCAATAATCAAATGGCAAAACGAAGTACAGTATTAGATTGTTTGAATAAAGTTGACATATTATTTCCCTAAATAAACTTCAATAAATAAAAGCATTATTTCCTCATAATCTTTTCTTTTCAATAAACTTTGAAATTAACAACAAAGTATTCACACCACAACGTCTTTTTTGCATGTTTGAATGGTCAACAAATTAATTAACATAACAAAGACAATCTCAAGTTACATGAAATCGATCCTATTTAGGGCTCCGTTGCTATGGCAGTTAATTGATCAAACAGACATGATGAATTTGAAGTGCTTTGTTTGTGAATTGAAATGTGAAAGAAAATCGTGCTGCCATGACAACAGAATATCTCAATTCTGTAACAATAACAGCGGTCGCTTAAAACAATGAATAGTCAATCGTGGGACCGAAAAGGGCGGTCGCTGGTTGCGTTTGAAGAGTGGTCGCTGAATACAACACTTTTCTATTGTTTCATTCAACAGCGGCCCGAAGCGTGGTCGCTTACAAAGAGTGTCCGCTCAATAGGAGTGGTCGCTATGACGAGTTTGACTGTATTGAACTTCCTCGACAATTTTGAATGATGAGTACTTACTTACAATTAAACAAACAAAGTCAGCATTTCAGGTGGAACGAAAATCATTCATGCATTGTCTGATGAGGCCACAATACGGAGCTAAGAATTCACAAATTTACGACTACACAAAGAAATCTCAATCTGCAAAAGGCTTCTCAATAAATTATGATTAATCTATCATCTCAAATTGGATTGTCTTATGTAAACATTTACAAAATAAAAACAAAAGTAATTGTTTTCCCGCTCAACAGAGATAAAAACATCTTTTGCGTACATCGATACGCCGTTGACCGGAATTGAAGTAAATGAATTTAGTATTAATTAATAGAGTCGTCAATATAAAAATAACATTTATAGTAACTATTGAAATCCTGCATTAGCTTCACAAAACACAAGAGTAATAAACTAAGATGATAGCAATTCATGTTCTCATTATTTGCTTCAACAAAATTGACCTGTCAGTCATCTATTATAACAGGTCTTGATTTGTATCCTTCATGTTTTGTCAGTAGTCCCGTAACGCATCATTTGAGTTCATGAACATTAAAAGTTCTATTTTCCACCATCCTTTAATGAAATTTTGTGAGCTGCTCATGAAAATGTTAGAAAGACTTCAGAGTGACAGGTTTAATCCTCATAAAATTAATTTATTCAATCAATTGCCCGAATGTGCCAGTTTGCTTAAACAATACTCTTTCGATGAATCACAAATTTCAGATTTATACAGGCATATTAAAACCTCATCTAGATTATGGTTTGGCAATATAGGGAAACAGCACTCATGTAAATAATATCAATGAGCTCCATAAACGATGCATTTGAATACTTTGTGGATCAAAATTTTTATGCACGCACCAAACCACTAATCAAAACCCATAGAATTTTGAAACTGAAAGATCTCAATTTATTACGAGTTATGACTTTTTTACCCATGTTTATTTATCAAACATACCCATGTTTATTTATCAAACATGCCTTTGCTAGAAAAGATTATTTACAACGTCTACCGACATACAAGTTCTCCTCTCTCTGGAATGGCTGTTCCTATCTGAGTTTATGCAGCATTAACCTTTCAAGAAAATTATTCTTGAAATTATTGAAGCAACTTATCATTGAGAGCTGCAATCCCAAATGTTTGTTGGCTGGCTACTATACCTGTTCAAATTAACCATTTTAATCATCAGGCCTGTATTTCATATTTCATTTTCACAAACCATCAATTTCATATGTTTCCTAGTCATAATCAATATTTATAAATATTGTAATTGCTATTATATACCCTTGTCGTTTACTCTTCTGAACTCTACAGTAATCATTCCCAATTTCTACTTCACTTTCACCCATTCGTGTCTATCTTATTTTAATATAGTACCAATTACATTTATAACAATAATTACTAGATAACAAATGTTCACTCAATTAAAAACTTACAGTATGACATCCAAATAAACAAGCATGTCTGCTTACGGATGACTACAACCATGCACATATTTTCTAAATTGATATATGTTTGAAATACATACTTACATACATACAATTAACGTTCATGAACTGTGATCCTCAGAAATATCTGAGCTAAACTCGATTTCAATAATTTATTTCAGAAAACCTAACAGTACTCTATAAATGTTCCTAATTCAGCAGGTGGTATCCAAAATTAGAATTAATTTGATCCAACATTTTGATTGCTTTTTATGCAATGGTTTACAGTTGTAGAGAAGAATGAGTGTGTCTTCAGTCAGATATTTGACACACTCATTATAATGAACTTGCAGGAATTCTTTACGTTACTCAAAGCTCTTTTTGATCCCTGAATTCAAACTTGCAAACTTTAATATTTGAAAGAACTTTACCCATTAAAATCTCTTTTTAAAAAAGATGTGTTTTATATCCTATTGGCTACAGTACATTTTTAGAGAAACATCTGAAGGGATAATCTCTGTGCTGCGTGTAATTTCTTATATTGGACTGTTCCAGGCGAACAGCTCAACTAATTAGTTATGTTGAAAATAACTGATGATTAAAGTTATAATATATATCAGATGGTGTTTTCCTTTTACTTGCAAATGTACGAAATTGAATACGATTGTCATTCAAAACACTAATTGTCACTATTTTCTTATTTATTCCTAAAATACTTTATAATGACTAACACGATGTTTCAAACGTTACTTGTACACTTGTCTCTTAGGTTAGGTCTCTTGTCTCTTGAGTTTATGTTATTTATATTTGTTTATTCTATTGTGCTTATGCCACGTTTACATGTATGACATGTCCACATTAAACGTATGACATTGCCACGTTGCACATAAGTAAATGCCTAATTGCTACATCTTAGTAAATTCAGTTTAACAGGCATGAGAGAGTTCCTCGGAAAAGCTGATTTCCTCGTTTTCCATCGGATTTAAAACAAAGTAAATTCATTGAAAATACTAGTCTTGCTATTGTTTTGGTAATTTTCCAAGTATTTTCCTCGTTTTTGACTGAGCTCGACTCTCATGCCTGGTTTAATATTTAGATTATTACAAAACACATGGAAATATTTTTCAATTCTTTTGTTGCATTTAAGGCTGCTTATTTCTCCTTGTGGTTAATCTGTACGATTATGAAGAAACACTGGAATGTTATGAAAAAACTGTCGGAACATGGATTAATTTGATACAGGTCCATGCACCGTATTCACCAATTATTATCGTACCTACTCATTTGGATAAGTTTGATGAAGAAAGCATCAATGATGCACTTAAGAAATGCACTCATATAATGAACCGTGTTTGGTATGATCAAAAGGTTAACGTTCAAGGTATTAAAAAAGATTGCAACAAATCAGTTGAAGATGGAGATGATGATTCAGACTCTATGAGAATGCTCCCTGTATCGACTAAAGGTGTCTTACCTGGAATGGATAAGCTTAAAGAAGAGATAATCAATGTTATGACTGATAAAGAGATCATGCCGTTAGTTGGTAGAGAAATACCAGAAGTATATGAACAATTAGAAGAATTCTGTATCAAAGAAGGAAATACGACACCTGTTATTACAGCGAAGAAGTTGATCAAATTAGCCTGTAAGGAATTTAAAATGACAACGAACATGACGGAAACAGCACTCCTCCATTTGAATGCAGTTGGTTCTGCGTTATACTTCGCCGAATCTAGACGCCTTGATAAATTTGTGTTTTTGAATCCAAAATGGTTTATCAATATCCTGAAGGCATTGTTCACACACAAGATCGAAGACAGAATGTCGTATGAAGACAAATATGTTGCTTGCAAAGTATTCCCTGCAGATTTTGAACAGCTTGCTGACGATTTAATTGAACATGCAAGACTGGATACACAGTTGCTAAGGTAGTTGTTATGTTCAATTTTTAAAAACTAGTAGGGGAGACCGGGGTCACTTCGGACGCGGGTGACTTCGGACAGAACGGTTTTACTTTAAATAAAAATACAATCTCTCAGTATGTTAAATACAAAGGTAAAACATACGTATCGCCAATTTTTTAGATAATTTCATCAAGTAATAAAAAAGTAATTATGGTTTGAAACTTTGTCCCGCTTTTGTGTATTATTTGTTCTCGAAGAAAAAGTTCGACGAAGAAAATCCACGCAACCAACATGTTGATATTTGGTACCATTTTGAAGCCAGTGACGTTGTGTGCCTCATACTAAAGTTTCATGCACGTGCGCTTTGAAAATTCAACTGTAGAAATGATATTCTTCAATGTTTATAAACGGGGTGACTACGGTCAGAGCGTCAAAACATAGCAAAGCGATGAAGAAGTAAAATATCAAGCTAACAAGAAACAATGGTAAATCCGAAATTAAGTGGGTGTCATGTTTCTCATTCCATTCAAGTTTGACACGCTCCAGCTGTGATGTTGTGTAAACATTTCAGAGCACGCGTGATCCGTCGGCTTAGAATATATGGAAATAATATGGTCTAGTTGAATAGAATATCAAATTGTGGATGAAAAATCAAGTATGAAGTGCATTTAATTACAGATATGTCTCAATTTATATATGACGAAAAGTTTGGTTTACTCTTGTTGATTTACGAGCATGTTTTGTTTTCGTTTGGAGCTGCTGTGTTATCACTTGAATCTACGGCTTTCGATGACTATTTTGACGCGCTAAAGAAATTATAAATATTAGCATGGTTTGTAATTTATGAATAATTTCATTGATTTCTCTGAGTAGATGAATGATGAAGCTTTCGATTGATGTCAATAAACATTTGTTTCGTGCATTGTTGAGAGTTTAAATTCACTGTCCAGAGTCACCCCAGTCTGGCCGAAGTCACCCTGCTCAACTAGGGGTAAAAGAATGATCAAATACTCAGCACTCGAATATATTTAACTTTCCAACAATTTATCCTTTTAAACATGGCACATTGGCTATTAAATGATATACGATTTATTTGTTTCGAGCGAAAAATAAATTAATTAGAAGTAAGAAACCAAAAAGCGTCCGATGTGTACCCCCGATGTGTACCCGGTCTCCCCTATATTTTCTTACAACTATATTGACTCTATATATTACATATAGAATATAGATCTCCACTATACAATTTCACATGTTCACAAACTTTAATAGTGCCTTATGTAAAATTCCAACCATCCTGCATTATTTCCCAGTACTAACTTTCAGCGCAGGGGAAGTAAAGCACAATAAACAGTAATTATAATCTGAAAATCACACTTCCCATGCAAAACTGAATAAATCGTTTCCCCAATAGTATGCTACCATGATTTTGAAATGGTAGAAACATTCATAACTGCTCTTAAGAAATTCAATTTTTGACTCATGGTTACGTAAGTGACCTTGAGTCTATGCTGTCATGGTGGAAACGTTTTCATTTCATTTTTGACTAAATCTATTGTTTTTTTGAAATAACGTTCAACATACTGCTTTGCGTGCTAACAAAGGTCGAACAAAAAACGATTGCGCAAGAAACACCATTTTATTGTTAAAAATACAATGGGCATGCTGTGTGATTATTCCAAATTTTTAGCCAAATTTTTTTGACAAAATTTATTTTCCATTGCCCGCCATGATGGCCGACTCGCAGCTTAGCGAGATTACAATTGCATTATTAAATGAAATGTTTTCTAATACTCCTGGATTAGTTTACATCGTGAGTATCTCTTCATTGATAGAACACATGATTGTTTTCTTCTTCTCGTCATTTGAAATGGTTAATGAAAGGTTTTAATCGTTCTGTAACATCACTATTTGAGGTGAAACTTCGAAGATAATTGTTGTTGTGTTTTGGCCACGAGAACTTTTGAACCGAAAATTCATCATTTGGTTGGGGGCTTAGACAAGACAGTATTACATATTTATTGTTTTTATTGTTTTCTGAAGTTAATTATTACATCAAACTGCTAAGCCAGTCGTCATGGTTTTATTTGGTTTATTAAAATGTTTTAATTCTGCTGCGACATCACCTTAAGAAGAGACAATTTCGCACGTCATTTACAACTCACACCTGTATTATAAGTAGTGAAAATCACTTCATTTGAAGCGTTTGCATAAGGCGCCCGGGGCTTGGGGTTCATTCCCATCGGTCTGCCTAAAATATTTTTTCTTTTTTCTTTGATTTATTATTTGGATATTGTTATAATTTATTTTATTTGATTGAAGTTGATTTTTTTATTTGATCTGAATTTTATATCATTCGATTGGATTGATTTACTTTTTTGAATTTGATTTGATTTGATGTTTCTTTGCATGATGATTTGATTGATTTGATATTCTATTGAATTTGATTTCAATTGGTTTATTTTGATTATTATATTATTCACCATGAGTCCAAGCGTAGCGGAGCTATTTTTTTCTCTCTGGATGTATTTTCTTATCAATTCGTTCTGTCGGTTTGCAAAATAATCTCGAGTTAGAAGAAAAGAATTGTTTCATATTTTTTCAGAGTAGCCCTTACTATTATCTAATTTTTGTTGATCAATCTATCTACATTTTCTGCCATAATTTAAACCTAAATCACCAACAGTATATTTATTTCTCAATCTAGGTGCATTTGGTTCAACATTGATCATATCTCAAAGAATGAAGACATCTTCAATTGTCTTGTTGCTATCCTGTGTCATTTCAAACTGGTTATTAAACTAAATCAGCATGAACAGTCATCAAATAGTTCATCATCAATATTACTGGTACCTTGGTTTCTTAAATCTTTGACATATGTAGAAGATGTGAAGTATTGGCCTGCTAACATGGAAGATGATACAGTATGTTGCATAATATTTTAATACTTCAAATAACGGGAACATTGTCAAATTATAATGATATTTTCAAATCGAAAAGGTTAAGGGTTACGAAAACAGCTAGTATGCAAGTAAAATATATTATCATAATTATTATGTTATCATATTTTGCATACATGCTGTTATTTGTTGTTCTGAATAAAATACGTAACTTGCTCTTAAAATCCATATAAATTCTAATTAAAAGCAATTGGAGTTTAAATAATGTTAGGAAGATGTAATGAGCGAAAACATCTGCACGTAGGAAAATATTCACATTATTGACAGTAGGCAATTGCAGATGATTTTTTTTTTATTCTTTGACAGTATTTTACTTAATATAATCAAGTTCTGTTATTTTAATTCCAAGTTCTTTCCTTGACTTGTTAAGTCCAAATTTCTCTGAAGTTTATAATTGACAAAAAATGTTAGATTGTAACGCCAAAAACAGTTCTTGTATAATATAACTCTAATTTTTCCTCATATGGTATTTATATGGCAATGTTCATCCATATTTTCGAAGGCCTGCTCAACAGATACAATCCATAATTTTTTCAATTATATGAATATTCTGACGTTATATCTGTTTCTTATAGGAACAAATTGTTTGTCAATTCGATTCAAGTGCGGCACCATTCCCTCCTGGGCTATTTGAGAACTTTATGGCTTACATTTATCACTTATTTCCTGATTGTATTGCTTGGGATAATGCTTTATTAGGTTTTCATGCAAAATATAAAATTATGTGCTCTATTCGTGGAATTGGTCGATATAGAACGATCTCCTTCAAAGGAAGATGTCTCAAGAATAATATCAAGATCTTATGGAGTGCTCTGGTGTCAATTTTCAAGGTTTGAATGTCCACTGTTTTTCAATTTATGTTCGAATATTTGTTCATTAGGCCAGCTAGACAATTATGCATATACCCAACTCGAATTGTGCATTGAACTACTGGTAATATCTAGTAGTGCACACAAGTTGAAGATGAATATGGCCATTGTGTAAATCTTTCTAATATTGTTAATATATTTTTTTAAGTTCATGAACTGATTCATGAAATTGTTTCGCAGGGGAGAGAACACATGTCTCTTGTATAACTGTCGTTTTGATGGGGTTTTCATAGGTTTTCCTCTCTTTTGTCTGGATTTTACTCTTGCGCGTGTCTATATGAAGAACAATAAAATATAGAACATAATGCAAAGGAAACATTTTTGAAATACTGCAATTCTGAAAATCGCAAAACTGGAGTTTATGATAAAAGTGCACAACAGTTGTTGGGTTAAAAGATACTGTACCCTCTAATATTGATTATTGATAAAAAGATAGACCCAATTTTCATACACCGTTCATGAACAACTTGTGAGATTCTTCAATAGTTCAGCAGTTTATGAACTCAGAAGGGGAAGAAAATGAACAGATCATGTCACTATTAAAATTCTTTTTAGATAACAAGATTGTTTTTGGAAAGGTTACCTGGCCTTGGTTCTATCAAATGTCGATCTCTATGTCCAAGTTGTATCTTGAATCTAAAACCGGATGAGATCCCATCTATGTTTGATCTCCAAAATCATGAGAAGATGACTGATAATGAAGTGTGGTGTAAGAAAGAACACAAAATGATCTCATCTACTCTAATATTTCCACCAAAAGGTAACACATTTACATAACCACTGTTTTGTTAGTATTATGATATCCAATTGCTTTTGGCATTTAATTGGTTGACAAGTAACCAGTTTCAGGCCTTCACATAAAAAGTATCTGTTATATAATTTATTATTTGAAAGACTGTATTACCATATATTCAGGGAGCGATTTATTAGCGCTATTTTGAATGTGTCACAAACATTCAGAAAATTGTAGATTCTAAGAAGAGATTTCATATTTCACAACAAATGCTAAAACATTTGTAGGGTTCAGACATGTCTATAAACATAGTTATTGTGTGTGATGTATTAGCGTGTTGACCCTACAACGGTTACAAAGAAAGAGAGAGATTACATATTACAGTTGATTGTTTACATGTAGAGAAGAATATGATAAACGGAAGTTACAAAATATATATGACAACAAACAAACCACTGCATAGGCTCCCCCTACAAAAGACGGAGTCACAGTAAACAAAAACATCAATTGAATTATCAAAATCATTAAAACTAAATATCTACTTTTAAATTTACGCTATTTCCATTTGTATGTCCGTATGTAAGGCGGGGATTCACGGTGCCATTTTTGATGCAATTGACTTGAAACACATGTCAATGGGTTCGTTATTAACCAGAGGCGTATATGGCCGACTTCATTTCTTAAATAAATACATCGAAGTTGATAAAAAACAATGAAAACTGTTTCCTTTTCAACAACAATGCTTTCTCAGACTGAAGCGCTAACTAAGCAGTTTCGCACTTGAATGAATTTCTATTGTCTCGCAAATACAAAACAGCACAATCCTTTGTTGCGATGTGACAGATAATTTTTGTATTTTCATCGTAGTAATTATCAGAATGAAATTCAAACGTAAACAAACAAAACAACATGTATATTTATATGAAAGTGAAACAAATAAGATGTGTCATCATCTTATCTTCAGTTGGAAATTTTTTATTGATTTATCATAAATTATTATCTGAAAATGACTTGAATAGAAGGTTATGAAATTTGTAAACAAACATTATGGAAATTAAATTACGAAGATATAAAATAAAAATGTTTCCTGATTATTACAGCCAGTGTTAAATTGTACAGTACTGCAATGAAAGTTAATTAAAATATAGAAGCAATTGCAATACCAACTTCCACTTCATCAGTGACAACAAATAAATTAAAATATTAATAATAATAATGCGCATTGACAGTAATTAATGAAATAAGATGTAAAGATGATAAATAGTTTCTCGTTCTATACTTTTTCAGAAGTCACTTGAGTCAAATGTTGAATAACCACGTTATAGATAAAAAAATGATCAATCAAATTTTTTCGGGATGTGACAGTGTTGTTAGGTGGAACATAATAAAAATTTAGACAAACCCCCAAAAATTGTTACCTTGCAGCTTTATGACACTCTGGTTAGAAATGTTTCTTTGATTTTTTTTTTGGGGGCGGTGTATGGCTATTTAACTTCCACTTTTCACTTCTCAACTTTTTGCTTCTTTGAACAGCAAAAAATAAAATAGAATAATTTCTGAATTAAATTTCGGCTTCAATCATCTTTTCTACATAGATTTCTTCATGCATTTATTTGAACCAGTTAAGTCAGATGATTCACAAATCAATATAAGCATGCATTTGCATGCAACTCGAAATCTAGTGAGTTAAATGTATGCCTTAATAGATATGACAATCCAGTAGTTGTTAATCAGCATTCGATATTATATTGAATTATTTATTGTGTAAACAACGTTATTGTTGATAATATTCTTTGCTTTGAATTGCTTTTAAAAAATTATCTTGTTGATTGTGCGTAATATCTGTTACATGTTTTGATAAGGCATTATTTGTATGTTTAAACGAATCAAATTATAAAGGAGAAGGAGAATTATGTCTGCTTTCGATATATTAAATGATACAATTTAACATAGAATGTGTAATTACTTGCCAAGAAGATTCCAATTAGCTAGAATATGGGAGTATAATTAATTAATGTCTATAACGCATATTGTTATTATTGTTTCAGTATATAGTTTGTTTGTAAATATATAGCAAATCTCCACCAAGTTCAGAAGGCTTTATAAAATATAGCTAAATAAATACACGTCGGGTTCACAACTTGTAGGGTTCGGACATATATATTACTACATAGTTATTATCGCAGTTGTTATTATAATGATGTATTAGGGTGTTGACTCTACAACGGTTACAAAGAAAGAGAGAGATTACATATTACAGTTGATTATTTACATGTAGAGAAGAATATGATAAACGGAAGTTACAAAATATATATGACAACAAACAAACCACTGCATAGGCTCCCCCTACAAAAGACGGAGTCACAGTAAACAAAAACATGAATTGAATTATCAAAAACATTAAAACTAAATATGAGCTAAATTTATATATGTCTCGATAGATACAACAGTTTAATAGTTGTTAATCAGCATTCGATTGTATATTGGATTATTTATTGTGTAGTTAAACGACGTTATTCTTGAAATATTGTTTGCTTTGAATTGCGTTTGAAAATTATCTTGTTGATTGTGCGTAATATCTGTTGCATGTTTTAATAAGGCATAATTTGTATGTTTAATTGAATCAAATTATGAAGGAGAAGGAGAATTATGTCTGCTTTTGATATAAAATGGTACAATTTAACATAGAATTTGTAATTACTTGCCAAGAAGATTCCAATTAGCCAGAACATATGAGTATAATTAATTAATATCTATAACGCATATTGTTAGGATTGTTTCAGTATATAGTTTGTTTGTAAATATCATCGTTGACTGACTTAACACTTTAGAAATAGTTATGAAATGTAACGGGCTGCTCAAGTTCTACCACGAAAAAGGAAAGTTGATGCTAAGAAGCGAATTAGTTGTTGAAATATCAGCGATTAATAGGTGGAATATTCTCGCAAAACCAATTGATAATAAATGAATGACTATAGCAAATCAGAAGGCTTTACAAAATATAGATAAATAAATACATGTTGGGTTCACAACTTGTAAGGTTCAGACATAGATAAAACTACATGTCACAATCAAGCTGATAGATTGATAGTATATAATTAAGACTTCAATACAACATGTTCGTACAGTTGCCACGAGGGGAAATAAACTAAAACATAGGTTACATACATATTCGATAATAGCAGTCACGCTCATATCAGGTTACACTTACTCAGGTTACATACAGTTAAGCTGTACGTAACATCTCCCTTCCCTTAAAACATAATTAATAACTGTAAGATTCTATTTATTGATTATTAAAGTTCCTTATTAAAGTCCTTGGTAATTATTTATGATTATGATAAAACTGTGAGATCATTGTTTGATTGTTAAGAATTAACGTTATTTATTTTCTAATTAATCTGGAATAAATCTATTTGGTGGTCTAACCACTCTACCACTCTTTCTTGTAGCTGTATCACCATTTGTATCACCATTTCTCCCATTATTTTGCAATACATCATTATCGTTAGTATCATCGGCTACTTCTAGATCATGATCTTCTTCATCAGTAGTAATGCTTGGTACTAACTTTAGATGTTGCCGATTCCTCCGGTATATTGCTCCATTGAATTTAATTAAGTATGATCTTCTTGACTTATTAGCAGCAATAATTTTCCCTTTTTCACTCCATTTGTTATCCTTCCCAATACGAGTACGTACGTAATCATTTACTTTTAATACCGGTAAATCTCGTGCTCCATTTCGAGAGTCATAATTTTTCTTGTACCTTTCTTTTTGTTGAATATCATTTTTCCTCATCTGTCTATCCACTGGTGATTTTGGTATGAGAGTTGATGGTAGAACTGGCAATTTCGTCTGAAGATTTCGTCCCATCAGCGCTACAGCTGGTGCAACACCTGTTGTACTATGTGTTGTATTTCTATGTTGTTTTTCTTTCCAACGTTCTTTTTTCTTAACTTCAGGCAAAATAGGAAACGGTACTCTACGCGGAGCTGTCACGCAAGAAGGAGTAGCACCATCCTTAAGGGTGATTTTTACTGGTGTTGTAATCATTTTACCAAAAGATGCAAATATATTATTTTCAATATTGTCAATGCGTTTAATTAGATTAAATGTAATGAGTTCATTTCGTCCTAACAAATTGTTTTTCGTTCCACGGATTACATATATCTCACAGTTCTCAAACGTTGAACCGTGACATAACTTAGTTGTAAACTTACCAACACAACGAACTGCCCCGCCAGGCGATGACAGGTGTTTACTTACGGCTGCAAGTTCAGGTTTCGGATATAAACTTTTCCAAGTGCTCTCTGTAATAACTGTAACGTCTGCACCAGTATCCAATTTAAATTCTATATCTTTCATATTTATCTTCATGTTTATATTCCATGGTTCCGCATTGGCTTTGTTGTATGTAATGGAATCCAAATAAAATTCATCATTGCTATCCTCGTCTGTCTCAACTTCAACTATTTCCCTGATATTCTTTGAACGACACATTTTCGCAAAATGTCCTGGTCGTTTACATTTGTTGCAACTCTTTCCTTTTGCAGGACATCGATCTTGCTCGTGTTGATATCCACATTGGCTGCAATCTTGATTTTGACGCGTTGTTCGTGTTGCTGTTGACGACCAATTCCTCTGATATCGACCTTTGTTTGACCGCAACTCTTGAACACTTAACTCTTCATTCACGCTCGACACGCTATCATCATCTTCATTCATTCGCGATTGTTGTTTAATTTGCATTTTAATCATCTCTGTTTGTCTTGAGATATCAATAGCTTTGGCCAAAGTTAATCCACTGGTAAGCTGTAATTTTTGCTTGACTTGTTTGTCTTTCAAACCAAGAACAAGACGATCACGCACGTGGTCATCTGCGTCGATATACGAACAATGAATAACTAATTCTTGTAATGACCGAAGATATTCTTCAACGGATTCCCCTTGGTTTTGTCTCCTTTCGTTAAAAATCGCCCGTTCATGTATCATGTTTCGTTTAGGGATGAAATATCTTGTAAATTTCTCACTGATTTCTTTATAATATTCTTCTGCGTCATCTGGCTTTATTTTAGCATCCAACGATAACGTTTTAAAAATCTTTGAAGCTTCTCTGCTACCCATGCAGTAAATTAAAGCATCTCGTTGATTTTCACCAACTTGTTTATCAAGAAACGAAATTCTTCTGAACCGGTTAAAATCATCTAACCAATCTTCCCAATCGGCCGGTTTAAATGAAAATTTCGCTGGCTGTTGATATTGTGCCATTTTGGCTAACGCTGATTTTAACAGTTAGTAATTAAAGTATAATGGAAAATATAAAATAACTTGTAGTAATATAATAAATTTAACATCTGACACCATGTCACAATCAAGCTGATAGATTGATAGTATATAATTAAGACTTCAATACAACATGTTCGTACAGTTGCCACGAGGGGAAATAAACTAAAACATAGGTTACATACATATTCGATAATAGCAGTCACGCTCATATCAGGTTACACTTACTCAGGTTACATACAGTTAAGCTGTACGTAACACTACATAGTTATTATATATGATGTATTAGGATGTTGACCCTACAACGGTTAAAAGAAAAGAGAGAGATTACATTTTGCAGTTGCTTATTTACATGTAGAGAGCGATGTGATAAACGGAAGTTACAATGTATATATGACAACAAACAAACCACAACACGTTCATTAGTGTCAGCATTTGTTGTGAAGTCATGATGAAATACAAACATTTTAAATGTGAACAAAATATTTAAATTATAGATTTACAAAAATTGCAGCGTAATATTTCTTCCCATCTGAAAATATCCTCAATATTAAATTCCTTTATGGCTATTATTCCTATATTCCCCGCACTTTTAAAACATATTAGCAAAACAATAAAACTCTGCGGGAAATATGTTTTTTGCTCCGTTCTATTAAATTAAGGAAGAATCAAAGCAACAATTGAGTGGAAAACGATTCCCGGGAAAATACAAATACTTTAAGATATCAGCTTCAAAATTTAAAAAGCTATGCTCGAAGACACACACACACCAGGGCTATTTGTGATAGGATATGATGGCAGAGACAAACGCAGATGAATTCATAAAAGCTATACACAATAAAGTTGCACATGGTTATAAATAATTAATATTGTAAAACAAAGGTGTGAGATCTGAACCGATTGCAAGAAACAAACACAGAGAAAGACAAAATCATAACAAACTATATTTTTATTATATATGATAAAGTTGTATAATGGTTACAAATAACAAACATTATTGACCTAATTCAAGAAATTACAATTCCCAGTAGTTGATATAGTGGCAGTTTTCCAGCTCTGAATTTCTCCAGTTTTTCACACAAACAAACTACCGTACCGTATACGTTTAATGAAATGAGGTGTAGAAAGATTTTTACCGTATGAGGAAATTATAAGGCAGATCACAACTCTGCTCATGTGTGGCAAATGTTAAAAAGGCCTGGGAAAAGCAAATCGAAATTTTATGGGGGGACTGGTGCGGCCAGACAGTAATCGTAAACAACGTTTACAAGAAATCAAACCAAGCAATCAAATTGCAGGATCATGTCGCAATATTTTATAATGTTTATACCCTTTATCTCGAATCCTTTACATCACAATAATTTGGCCTAGGTGCTTGGTTGGTTGAAGGTTGGCAGCAAAATACGATAGCTAGTTGACCAATAGCAGACCTGACACCACCAACCAAGCTCCAGTCACACTGCTAAGTCAGTGGAATTCCTAGTTATACTTACCTTTGTAAACCAACAAGGGATGGAAAGGGAGGGGAAAAGAAAATGATAAGCAGCGTAAAATATCAGCAGCACCTGAATTAACCACATCAACAAATAACAATAGCAACAACATTAAATGTGTGTTAATATACAAACAAGACATCATTTGTTGAGATGAATGGCTTTGACATAACAGATCATAGGATACATACAGTCACAGATCAAACAAACCACTCGATAAGCATAAACTCCTCATTAACTTTCCTAAACCATTCAGCGGCACGTTGAATCAAAGAAAGAACGATATAGTCCTGAACTGCATTGATAAGGGGCTTAATCTAGGGTCCTAGGAAGTAGGAACTAACGGGGTCATGCTGTTACATGTGCTCAATTCAGCAGCAAGGCAGATTGCTTGTCTACAAGTAGACTTTGTGCCATTTAACAAAAGAGCTAAGCAGCGGGATTCAAAGCTAGTGTTTAACCTCAGTAAAATTTCATTTAACTACAATATATTTCTGTTTGACTACCATGCAGATGTACCACAGTTCACAGCTAATTGGAGTTGAACATCTGTCTCAATTCCTTCCCAATGAGAAGGGAACATGTTTCATACTTTTTATATACCAGTACAATTATACTGATAAATCAATATCAATATTTGATGTCAACCATTGTGCAGTCTTGGTTGAATGACAGAGTGATTGATTAAATCAATTGATGATATTTAAAGAAAAAACATGTTTAGTTTTGAAAATTGCAGCAAGTAAACATCAAAACGTTTTTAAAATGGTAAAAGGTTAAATTATTGAAACTGACTTCCATTGTATGTCTTTGCAGTGAATTTCTGAGGTGTCCTAAAATGTTCTACATGATTTTTCAGGATCAGTTGAGTAATAATATACATCTTAGCATTATGCCACTGTACTATCTGTTCTATATTATACAAATTGATTAAAGATGAAATAATTACAGTCGCCATTCTATTGCTATTTTTAGATGTGGTAGAAAAGTTTAAAGAAAAACAAAACGGTAAGATGTTAGACATGCTGCTGTCAATTTCTAATGGTATGCTCCTATAACAATTTATAACTGTTGAACATCATTATGGTTTGTAAAGAATTTGTACACTAACTTTTTAATTCTAATCTTACCGTCATATGTGCAGTTTTACAATGGAATAAACTTTTATTTCTCGTTTAAAGTGGGAATAAACCCCCAGACTATCTTTACATATGTAGTAGAACCCGACGTGAAAAAAACAATGGCGTAATTTTTTTTTCGATCTGGAAATTATTTCTTGGTGAAAAGCGCCTTCAAAGTGGTGTTTTGACCCAAATGTCGCTGAGAAAAAAAGGGATTGGATCTAGCTTTATGACGACAAAGTCACAAGTCGTGCGGTTTGTCTAATAGACTCAAGAGTGGGCTGATCACGCGACGTAATCTTTGAGGTGACCTAGCTCCGAGAAATCACGCAAAAAAAAATTCTGACAAGGCTGAGCCATGAACAAACATATAAACTCGCGAATTACGTAAAAAAGATGCAATTTGTGATTTCAGGAGCAGAATAAAATCTATTGAAACGCTCGGTCGAAAAACTTTCTCGTAGCGTCATTAAGCGCAATGAATCTGATATAGATTGCGGATTAATACAAATGTCAGGCGGTGCGACTGTTCCTTTGTGACTAGTCTAGTGACACATATTAGTTACGTATTCTGTGTGACCGCAGTAATTCTCAAATCTTAATTAGTAGACACGTACCCTTTAAAATAGCTTGATCTTAAGTTTTAACTATTTTTAACTCTATGATCTGCAAGTTGTTCTTGAGTAAATATTTCTACAGGATATCCTTTCCATGATCTAAATGTGAATGAAAACTGACTTGATTTGCAAGGGCATGCACAGACGACTTTTACTCGAGATAGTTGGTACTGCAAAGTATCAATTGTACTTTTTCGGATTTAATTAAGTATTACTAAAACATTAAAAAGACATTCTTCAATTATCATTTCAACGTTCAAGTTTGAAATTGATGTTTGTCTAGTAAAACTTAAACCATGTAATCGTATAGTTTATACGACTGTATAGATAGATATATTATACTCAATAGTCTAACAAAGTGTTCATCATTAATTCACCAAGCATTCAATATTTAAAAAACCATTGAGAATTCTTCAGTACATTACACTATAAAATTCTATAAAATATTGGAAAATAGTACAAACATGATAGGGGGCTCGGACGTTCTTATTCAAGTTTACAGCCGTATATGCTAGAGCCACTAGAATTCTAGTTAACTACAGTAATGCAGATTCTATCATTTGTCGGTTTTGCGGTATATCTTCATTGCATAAATTATTATCCTCTCTATCAAAGTTATATGATTAACAAAATTAGGGTTTTGCAATGTGAGGTCTCGTTCCTTATTTTACATACGCCACAAAATTATTTTACCAGTCTAGTATTCATTCCTTCGGCTATAAAGTAGAACATGTTAGCATCATGTCGTCACAATCTGTAATTTATAGGATTAGTAATACAGTGCAGAAGTTACTTTGCACAAAATATCTTTCTACAGAGACGCGAAATCAGATGGACGGATTTCGCTTCTGTGAAAAGAGGACTATAAAACCGACGGCTATGGTGTTCTTAATAGCGTTTCCCACCATACATTATGATTTTTACCCTCAAAAGAACACTCCATTTTCAGTGCAGACATATGCTTACAACAATAAATTCTACTTAGCTAGCTTTTGTGGTCACCAGAGAATCTTTTGATATGTGTTAAATATGTGTGAGAATGATATGTCAAAATATAATCTGTATTACGCGCGCTACGAATGAAATATTTTCTGATTTTTATTTTCTTCAAATTCGTGAACTTTAAAATCATTAAATCATCTGGAATTTTGCTACTCTTGAGTTTATATGTTCTTCCTTACCTCAGTTTTGTGGGAGAGAAAAATAGATTGCTGTCACAGAGCTACGCCATCTCAAACGTAACATCGCGTGATTAATCCGATCTAAAGTCTATTAGAAAAACCACACGACTTGTGACTTTGTCGTCATAAAGCTAGATCCAATCCCTTTTTTTCCCTCAGCGACATTTGGGCCAAAACACCACTTTGAAAGCATTTTTCACCAAGAAATAATTTCCAGATCGAAAAAAATATTACGCCATTGTTTTTTTCACGTCGGGTTCTACTATATATGTAAAGATAGTCTGGGGGTTTATTCCCACTTTAATAAAAATAAACTGTCAGTACGTTTGTTGTACATGGATGAATATATTCTTATCAAGAATAATACCTTTGGGAGTCTGGATAATAGACCTAAATACAATGAATGCGCCATGCAGGTTTTATTGCACGTTTTTATTGGTATTATATAACACGTTGGAAAATTAAACATTTTGCATCAAAGCAGGAACGAATCATGTTCATTTTGAAATATCGTAATCCTAAAACTATTCTTTTGTTGCTATCCTCTACTTGGAATGTTTTAAGAAGAAACTACTAATAAACAATAGTTAGTATGAAGTAAATTTAAATGTTACATTGAATGTTGTTTTAAGAATTTGAAAATGGTGAAAATTTGAACATTTATACTTTTGAATATTGTTGTTGTTACTTTGTTTGTTGTTTGTGTTTTAATTCTGGAACTGTTCAAAACACGTTTATTGACTTTATTTCTGTTCTCAATTTCTGTTTTCTTTGTATGTGCTGTTGATGAGGATCAATTTTTAAACATTTTTATGACAAGTCTCAATTCACAAATAAACTGTACAATTTTATTTCGAGGTTGGGACAACCACAAGGCAATTATAAACAATGTTTTTACAAACCACTTCCAACCAATCAAATTGCAGGATTATAACATAGAAGTTTATAAATTTTTTTATCATACAAATATCATGTTAATCTGTTCCTCTTATGCTTAGACCAAACTGAAACAAGAAAAGACAGAAATCGTGAAGATGAAAAAGAAGAATTGATTGAAAAATGTGAGTGAATTAATATTCTTGAAATAGATAGGTGTATTGTATTGTGTATTCGGCTATGTTCAAATAAGAATAACTGCTTTCTTATCTCAAATATTTTAAACATTATAAACAATGTCTTTATCAAAACCTTTCCAACCTATATTTCATTACATTTCCATTTTAATCAAATCGCAGGATTATGAAGCAATATTTTATAAAATATTATATCATACAAATATCATCTAATCTGTTCCATCTAAAATCTTGAAATTCAATTAACACATGCATATATATTTTATTCTGTTGTGCTAAAGAAATTTACAAAGGCAATTTCTACTCCCTATTCAACGTGGTACATCAGAATCTATTTCTTTCAGTATCTATGCATCATTGAAATCATTTCACTTTGATTTTGCCCGGTGGAAATTTTTGCAACAATGGATTCTGAAATACTGATATCAATATGGGAAATTTTAGTCGCATCATCCAATTCAGATGTCTTATCTAGTATATTTGAACAACAATTATGCATAAGGAGTTGGAACGCATTGTTTTTTGAAGGCGACTAACTCCCACTCTTGTTTGATAACTTCTGATTCCGTTGCTATATCGTCTACAAAACAAGACTGATTCCACCAAAAGTCTCCCTATGAAGATTTCCAATGGCAGTAAAGTACATTGCAAATATTTTCATTGGATGATCCCCCAAGGACCAATCACCATATGACCATTGCCGTTATATTTTCATTGTTCGCTTTCACAGAAGAGTGTGGAATTAACGATTACCGTACTTTTCCATTATATCCACAGATAGGAGGAATTAAATGTTAGCACATTTAAATGAGGAGGGGATGTGACCAGGTGTAAGTGATATGTAAGGGGATAAGTAAGGGATTTTTTGTTCTTCAAGTATTTGCTTAAACTATGGTCAAGGTCAAGACCAGCGCTAAGTTTATTTTTCAAGTTAGAGATGATTTTGTACCTGGCAAATTGTCAAGTTTTGATTTTATCACGTAATACCGAGTTGGGCACTGGACATATATATAAGGACGATTGAAGCGGATGAATAGACACAGACAATAGACACAATTTGTTACACCAACCAACAATGCTTCTAACTTACTTCTAAGGTTAATGTTAATAGATAATATCAATAAATAGAAAGGATAAGAAAAATGAGGTGATGGTTAAGTATATGAGTAAAAATTACAATTGATAATGATAGTTCTAATGACTTAAAAAAACAATTTGATAAATTTGCGCATATTGTGTGTTTTCTGCGTCTAATATTGCTCTGGTCATACCGAGCCCTTTCCACCAACTGACGCACACGTGTCAATTAAACAAAATATTAAAGATCAAATATCAATCAATCATAGCGCATGCGTAAATACGACAATGAAGATATAATAACCCCCCACCCAATGTACTGATAGAGAAAATGAGTATATTTAAGGATAGTTGAACTCATCACCAGTGGATGAATTGTTTGCCCCACATAACTGTTTTGTTGCGGCTATTCAATTTAACTGAAAATCCTCTACAGCTGTAGAAGCCAATTGACCGACGATTGCTTGAAAGTTGTTATTCTTATTGCAAGATTCAAGTTTTCTTTAGTTTGCAAGATCAATGATGAAAATACACCATTATCCAATCCATGTACTTTGATCAACAAGCAGTTGCTTCAATATCAAGTTTGTAGTTAAAAATTTCTACAAAATGTAGATGGATTTGCAGCCCTTCAAAATAATATATTAATCTTTTTATTCTTTTTTAGTTTACCCAATGGAAAGTGTTCCACGTGGCCTATGTGTTATTATAAACAATGTTGAATTTAACAAAGAAACGGAATTGGATGATCGAATAGGCAGTGACTTAGACGTGGAGAGACTAGAAGAGACGTTTAAAAAGCTGAAATTTCATGTATCTATACATAGCAATCTGAAAGCCCTTGATATCATTGATTTGGCAGCAAAGTTAGGATCACAGGATCACACTGAGTACAATTGTTTTGTCATGTGCATTCTTTCTCATGGCAAAGAAGGTAGTGTTTATGGTGTAGATGGAAGAACAGTTGAGAGTCATGGCATAAGGAAAATGATCTGTAGTTGCCGATCATTGTTAGGAAAGCCAAAGTGGTTCATTATTCAAGCATGTCAAGGCCCAACCTGCACCAAGCATCTAACAAGTGATGGTCCATCTGAAGAAGATAGTGATATGGTATCACAAATGAATGTTCATTCAGATGGCAAATCTACAAAATTCTCTGTGAATGACGACACTGATTGGTTGGTGTGGATCGCTGCAACACCAGGTATGTCATAACATCTTCATAATATTTATAAACAATTATGATTAGACTTTCAGAGAAATGTTTTTTTAATAAATGAAGGTTTAACCGGCATTGTGAGTATACAAAATATCAACACAAATGATGTGTACATTTAATATTTTCTTTTTCTGTGAACCTGTGTTGCTTTGTTGGACTTGAATGACTAGGCGATCAGTATCAGTTTAGTATAGTGGACGTAAAAGTCAATTCTGTGACAAGGAAAATCTGATTATATTATGCCCTCCTGCTGTTGATGATGCCGCTATGATTAACTCATAAAGTGGTACTACTATTTCAAGTATTACCATTTTACAAAATTATGGTCAAATTATGAGTCCATGAACGTGACATTGCCCAAAAGTTCATGACAGTTCGTGAACTTTCAGCCAATTTCACATTCATGAACCAGCTCTCAAACCACTTGTAAACCAGTTCATGAATTTTTCATGGACGTTCAGGTGAATTCATATTTCAAAACCAGTTTATGGGCTGTTTAAGAACTATCAGGCAATTTCCCATTCATGTACCAGTTCATAAAGTGTTCATGAGCTTTCAGGCCATTTCACATTCATGGACCAGTTTATGAAGTTTTCATGAACTTTTAGGCGATTTAGCATCCATGAACCAGTTCATAAAACAGTTCATGAATAACAGTTCATGAAGTATTCATGAAGTGTTCAGGAAATTTCACATTCATTAACAAGTTCGTAAAGCAGTTCAATGAAGTGTTCATGAACTCATGGATTTTTTTTACAAGGTAAGGTTGACCTTGTAATAGAGGTCATCAGAGCGACATTGATACTCGGCTTCTACATTAACATGTAACCAATCCACTTGCATTGGGTAGCTCAATGGGGTTGAATTCAGCTTCAAGAATGGATTATTTACATTATCATTTTGTTGATAACTCACTAAAATCTTGGTAACAATGAAATGTGCAGAGTCGTCTCTGGTTGTTATAATGTGTGTCAACATGTAACCAATCAACTCTAGAGCACAGTAATAACATGACTGCTTTTGTGTGTTTCTCTAATTCCTTTGATAACGTTTAGGCGATTTAACTATTAATGGCGATGCAGGGATATATTTATATCCAGAAAATGTATCCTAATATTCTTCTTTATAGGTAAAAAGTCATGGAGAGGTAAAAATACTGGCACTTGGTTTATATTTGATGTGTGTAACTTTCTTAATGAATATGCAGCAAAGCGGCCAGTATCAAAGATATTCCTACTTATGAATGATAATGTCTCACAACGTGAAGACAAAGCAACAATTAAAACAAAACAAAATACATATGTAGAAGTGGATGCATATGTTAATTATCAAAGGATAGACTCTTTGAGACGCACATGGTACCTTGCAGGCAGTAAACATACCTGATTACATCAATTGAAATATTGATGTTGAAATAATAGTCTTTATATATGAATGAAATTTATTCTTTGAAAAAAAAGTAAGGGCCCACTCACTTACCTGATTTTCAGTATAAATTGTTACAAATTATTCACAATATATAATTCTGAGAAAGTATTATATAATAACAAACGATTGTTTAATAACCTATTCATCAGTGTCTCTATTATATTCTCATTGTACATAGATGTAACAAATGTTTAGAAATGTAATGTATATAGTTATATATGAATTTAGAAAAAATTTTAGAAAAAAATTAAGACATTTAGTTAGCACAAAATGTTTGGATTGATTTAAATCGCTGCATATTTCTATTTCCCTTGCTTTTGAACATTTTTAATATGGTTTTAATGCTACGGAAACATTGATTATAATAAAAATTTGCATATTTTGATATTAATTGGTATCCGCTACGCTTGTTTTGCGATGGTACTGCTGGTTATGAAGCTTAATTTGTGGCTATCTTCATCAATCTTAGACTTTATAACTATTATCACTATGGGGTGTAAAATATTTGGATATTTGGTGAATTAAATTTGAATATTTTTCGAAGCATTATTGCAATTTGTTTGTTATTGTTTCAATATCAACTTTTCTACACTCATTCTGCGTCCTGTGTTTTGCTGTAACCAGCAGTAAACATGCACCTTGTCATGTAAATACAGCTTGGATGATTAATAAATGTTAAATCTGAGCAAACTCTGAAATTTTGATGTCTTATTGTTACAAAAGCGGCGATATATCTACTTACAAAATTGGAATATTTCAGTGAAAATTTGATAAAATAATTGAGCAGATTTGATTCGAAATTGAGTGATACACAACAAAATTGTTAATTTCAATCATATTTAATGGCTTTAAAAGTAGCTCGAAATAATCCGGCTCATCTATTCTTTTATTTTCTAACAACAATATTGGGTCAGAACACTGCTTTTCCCGCCACTTTGGGAGCATGTGTCAGCCATTATGGATCCCCATAGGTGCTACGTTTTAAGCCCGTTTTCGAACGCCGTCAGCAGTCTATATAAGCAGTCTATTAAAACCATGTCTATGTTTTACACCCACCGTATTGGCAGCCATTAAAATAAGGCGTGACCTAAAATTCGGTAAACGGAAAATTCAAATCGCGTCAGCTCTATTTAGTATCCAGTCTACTTTTTTCAATAGTACGAGCGCGGTTACGTTTCCACGTAATATTGCTTTTGCGTCTATCGTCAACTTAATCGCATTCAGTAATGGCAACTGCAATATTCAAGTCAGCAACACAGAGTAGCGTGCTGCAACATGTAAGCTTTCACGATTGCCTTTACTTCATTGCTCATCAAAATTATAAGGGGAATATGTAGGATAACATTTTTTGCGAGGCAAGCGCAATAATGTATGCATCCAGAGCGATGAAGTTAGCTGTTATTTTGATATGTTTTTATGAAGCTGATACAAGTTGAATTGAGGCTGACACGAGTTGATAGTATAGAAATATAGAAAAGAACAGAAATAGTTTGTTGTTTATGCTTACGATATACCAAGAAAACCCATCAAAGTCTTACAGCATCATTTTATACCAGTTTGGATCATTTATGCCCTATAAGAATGCATCCAGAGCGATGAAATGGGCTGTTATTTTGACATGTTTTTATGAAGCTGATACAAGTTGAATTGAGGCTGACACGAGTTGATAGTATAGAAATATAAAAAAGAACAGAAATAGTTTGTTGTTTATGCTTACGATATACCGAGAAAACCCATCAAAGTCTTACAGCATCACTTCATATCAGTTTGGATCATTTATGCCCTATAAGAATGCATCCAGAGCGATGAAATTGTCTGTTATTTTGATATGTTTTTATGAAGCTGATACAAGTTGAATTAAGGCTGACACGAGTTGAGAGTCATTTTGAATAAACATGCCGAAGAATTGCAGAACAAAAATCCCAAAAAAAAATTCGCGAAAAGTTTAGATGATGTTCCTTTACTGTTCAGTAATAATAATAACAGTAATAATATCTTCATATATAACGTAAATTATGAAAAAATTGAATTGTTTCTCCCGTTCCCAACCAAAGTCGTAACTTTAAAATCAAACGTCCCACGCATAGAAATTCATGTTTTTTGGCGGGAAATGTGATTCAAATCACACGTGTCGTTAGATCAAAGAGATCAATTCTTTTATTGTTCGTTTTAACATGGATCATGGATTTTGATTAACAATTTGAAATGGATCAATCCAGTCCAGTAATCTAGCATCAGTTGAAAAATTGGAAGAAGATGAAGTCAGTACTATGGAATTGGAACGTAATCCCATCATCATAGAATCTGGTCAAATAGAACAAACCAGTATTATACCTCAAGCAGCATGGGAATCTCTGTTTTCAAGACAAGATACCGAGTCAAGCGGGACAGCGATAGATCAAGATGCAGCTGAAAACCTTATCAGGCATTTCAGCTTGGCAACAACAACAACTTTTGTAGTGTGGAATACTGCTAGAAGGGTTTTGGAAAACAGGTATGACAATTAAACAATTGTAAAAATGCAAACAAAACTACTTTGTGGGAATGTCTTGTTATTTGCGAGAAATCCTCTCAATTAAGGAATTTCTTACATCTCAGAACTATCTGATCTGAAAATTCATATTATGTTTAGAACAATGACGTACCGTACATAGCTTTGAATCAGAAGGTGTATGTCTACCAGCATGGGAAATCACAGCCCAAACCAAAGTTTGCAAAGTAAGTAAGCAGTCAGTTATATACAGATCCATCTCTGCAGCATACAGATTAAATATGAACTACAGTAGTAAGAAGACTACTTGAAAGGATGAATCTCAAAAACTTTTTTGTATTTTCCCAATTTTTGCCACCTCCATACAGCAGCCACCTGTCTATTGCAGCCATGACAATGTTGTAGAAATGTACCATGTGACTTGATGTACTCATTGAATTATCCTTTGAAAGTGTGTTGTCTAAACAGGAAATGTCAAGGACCCTTCATAAGATTTATTTAATAACATACTTGTAATGGTAATTCCTGCTCCCATGAAATCCATAAACATCTAGTTAACCAATATATTGAGCTAAAGGAACACTTTCGTCATTCTTTTAAAAGTGGAAATAATGGAATGGCCTCTCTATTAACGGGACTTGAGGAATTTTTTATGAGAACTGCCCTTGAAAAAATCCTGAAATGGCCCCTGAAAAATATTGGGAAAACAAAACAACAACACAATCTAAAAATGATGTCAATTTTCTGAAGGGCAATAAAGAAGTGTAACTTTGAATACTATGACCTCCAAACATTTATAGCTGTAGGCTACCATAGAATTTCATTTCAAATATTATATCTAGCTATTATTTCAAATACAAGTGAATATGAACAAAAATATATATTAGTCGAATGCTAGTTTGTACCAAGTGATGCATTTGAAACATGACACACTCCATTTAATAATGATCAAATATAAGCAGCAAATATTATAAAGGCAATAATCTTATAATCAATAGTTGTATATCATAAACTTAGAACAAACCCAACTAATGACACACATAATAATCTAGAATACACCATAGCGACATCTGGAGGCTACGCAGTTGATCTCTCCTGAAAATCGAAAATTTGCAACATTATTCTATCCACACTAACCAAGAATAATTTACATAAAAAAATGGTCCTAACAAGGATGTTGAGAGTGGATAAATAGCATAAGTAGAAACAACAGATAGCCTCCAGGGGTCATTTGAGTAGTGCTGATTACAGGGAGGTCAAATTTTGCTAGAAAGCTTGAATATAACACTATGTTAACTATGAAACAATCAATTATCATTTGCAGATATGAAGACCTGAATCTGAAGCTTTCCAGCGAGGTGTAAATTTGCTCAAGTGCATTGCAGATATCAGAAATCCATTCAACATGAATCGCATACATGTATTATCGATGCATGAAAGGAAGGTACTACATTATCAAGTTGAATTTGTAACAATCTCTCACAGGATTAACCATTTGGTCTGTTATGTTTCTTGTGGCATGTGTGACGCGTGATGTGTAGAAAGTACAGATCATTAACTTAGTTATGTCTTTTTTGATAGCTAATTGAAATGGATGATGGTCGCCTCAATGACAACATTATAAATGCATGGTAAAAGATGCTGCAAGATTGATACTAATCTGATAATGGCTTCCAAGACATACTTTTGCAAAGAAAAATCCTTGAAACCAAAAACAAATTGGGCAACAGCAACAACTTGGCATGGAAGGAAAGTCAATAATAAAACTTTACGATACATTTCATGAAAAAATCCAGCGCTCTCTCTCTATAAATTCCGTCAGAATTTTTGAAAGAACTTAAAGTAGCCTATGATTACAACCAAAATATGATGTTGTTCAATATCTAATGAAAAGTCTGATCTCATCTTGCGGGAAACAATAGGTTGCAGGAGTCAAGTTTAAAACGTTTTGAGGGTATATTTAAAAGCATAAATGATGAATTAGGCCTACTTCTTCTTGCATTAGTTTATTGTGAAATATCATAGCCTTCCGGTAATTGCTCTCATAAATAAGAAATGTGAATTTTCTGCTGGGGTTTGGCTTATGAATCATAAAATAATATCAATTTTTATCCGATTCTGGATGTAAATAGTGTAGGATATAAGTTCAATGTGAAATAATCAGGGGTCATCAATAAACAAGATTGCAGAGAAGGGTGATTGCACCCCTGAGAAGAAAGAGCGTTCCCTGGAAATGTTTTGGGGCAACAGAATTACGTTTCAGTAATAATTTGCAGACGATTGCTGGTGATATTTAGTTATTGGAGATCTCGGAAATTACATAACAAGCGTACAGTTGCGGGTACAAGGTGGAGGGGTACCAATCATCACAGTAGGCCTACAGATGTATGCCTATCTTTAAATCGTCCCTGAAAAGGTTTGGCACTGGAGGCACACTAATAGTAACAAAAGCTCTACAAACATCAATTTTGCGGGCATTTTAATCAGCAATTTTAAAGAATCTGTTGCCTTGCTTGCTCAAACCACAACAACAAAACAACTTTACTGATTCCATCATTTCAAACAATTTTACATTGTGTTTCCAACAATTTCATTCTTACAAAGTCTGGAAACTGCAAAGTTTAAACCGCCATCGCCATGATTAAAACCTCAATATGAAGTTATGAACGTCAACTAAAACGCTAAGTAGCTTTACGCAGAAAACGCAGCCGCGTCGATAGCATTGAAAAAGTAGACTGGATACTAAATAGCAGAGCCATCTAAATAGATGGCTCTGCTAAATAGAGCTGACGCGAGTTGAATTTTCCGTTTACCCTAAAATTCGTGATGTTGCTAGGCATGACGGGATACACCAAGGAAAGCAGTTTATTTTCAAAGAACTTCCTTTGAAATGACACGATTTTGGAAACCCCAATCGCAGTTTATGAGCAATTTATAGCATTTTAAACTGTAAAAACAAAACGTCGGATAGTCAAAGGCCTATAGATAACCCAGAAGCGTATAAGGAGTTTGGAAAGTGCTCTGCGGAAAAGGAGTTTAACATATTGCATATTATTTATATGTTATGTCAAAAAATCCTTCGTACAAAAGCGTCTGCAAAATGACCCTAAGTCTTGCCTTTTGCCTCGATTTGATTCTACCAACCTCTGTCCACCCCGCCCATGCTTCGAGGGGTCAGCCTTATGTCAAAGCGGGTTCGTCTGGTCGTGACGTCAAAGATGAGCCTGCATCATCAGCGTTCAGCGGCTTGCGTAGAAAGTGTATTGTAAAAGATTCCGGGGAGACTGCACAACTTCTGTTAACTCTCTTAATCATGCAATAGCCAACTTTGATATTTCATAAAAATATAACATAAAATAAAATTGTTTTTAATTATTGAAATGAAATATTGTTTGATAATTTTCAAAGTGGTCTGTCTTAGGTCTGTCTTAATTGTGTTTGAATAATTTAAAACGAAGCATGACGATTGAAAGCACCCTTGTCACCCTTCTCTTGCATGTCAACGAGTCTCCTAATTTCGCGGGAAAAATTCAATAGCATGTGGCTATTCGAAATCAATTGACCCTCGTGGTTCACTCGATTGTTTGAAAGAGATCAATGATCATTCCTTGTTTGTCTCTTGCTCATAGAAATATGTATCCATTTATTCATATCAATAACACTAATATCACTAGTATTTAATGAATGGAATAAAAGTAAAGGCAAGCGTAGTCTTTTAGGAAATTGACACTAGTGTGACAGACATACAGTTTTTCTTCATGTGCTATGGCTACTAGTATTGACACTGAGGGTACTAGTCCGGGTTGTGAAACAGCTACGAAAGAGCGCATGTACGAAATACATTCATTTACAAATAGAGAAGAGTTGGAGGACTTCATTGAAAAGTTCAAAGTTGACACATTCTCTGGATGGAGAAGTTATCACAAAGACAAAACTTATGGTAAATTTTTAGTTCAACCATGGCGTTTATGCCATCCAATGAGGACTCCTGTATAGGACAGGATCCTCTGCAAAAGGAACTCCATCTTTTTGATGTTAAGGAATGATAATTCATTTTCTAGATGATAGCCCGCAGGAGGCACCCAAGTTCGTCAAATCTGCAAGACTGCGTTGGTCATTGAGTGCATCCAAAGAGGGCGTTGACCATCCCTTCGACGGTGTCCCTTTCGTCTGTGCTGGTAACAGTTACTACCAATGCCAGCTTGGCCAAGACTTTGACGCAAAAACAAAAGAGAAACGAAAGAGGGAGCGAGACGCGAAACAGGTATGTAATTAGTTGTATTTTTCTAATTTTCAGAGCAAGAGTTGAAACAGTCAATTTCGAATTACGTGGGACTCTTCAGTGTAGGTTAGTTGGTATATATTATGGTCTAGGATCGAAAATAAAATCCTGTTCAATCCACTGAGATGTATCTGAGTTTATTATCATAATTTAAATCAATTTTTTAAATGGAGTTCCAAGCACAGCTATAGTCTACACAGTCATTAGACGGTGCTGTACTTGTCTTCTGACTGTTGACCATTTTAGACAGGTGGTCTCTATCTATAGGGACTTTGATTTGTTTGGTCGATCAGTGACTAATGGCTATAGTAGTATAAATGGAAAATCATTGATCCTTTAATATGCAAATGTATTCTATCAGGATGGTGATCATGGTTTTGTGAAGAGACGAATGATGCTGCAATGTAGTAAGAAACTTGGTTGTCCAAGCAAGCTTTATGTGTCACGCACATTCACCTTCTGTTATGAGGGTAAAATGATTGAGAGCGATAAAATAACATCCACTCTCGTAGAGATTTCAAAACGGAGTCAAATGTAATTAATAAAATAAAGGGCAATACACAGGGGAAAGGGGAAGTCGATATTAGTCTAATTATGGTAATACGCATTAGCATAACATACCCCCACTGTTAAAAAAGCACCGCCCCGGTGTTTAACGTCTACATTAATATTATATGAAGGTAAATTAACTGATAATTGCACAATAAAGATAATAAAAATAATGTAGAATAAATGTAAAAAAGGAATAGATAAATAATTAATAGATAAAAATTATGGTTCAAATATTAGAGTTGGTATTTTCTTCGTAGTCTTTGGTGTTACCGGTATGCCAATGTTTATATAAGTCACGAGAGTCACGTTATAGGTCGGGCGTACAAAAACGATTTTCTCTGAAGAATTGTATTTATTATATTTGAATGTTGTAATTCTTTTATGCTAGGTTTATGTAGATGTGTGTTAATCAAATAAATATTACTGGTTGTATTAAGCTCATGGCAACTTGAAGTTGTATTTTGTTGTAATCGTTTTTTGGTGAATGAAACAATCGTACCATCTGATTGCTTATTTGTTAATAATTTGTTCAAACATTTGTCTGAAATGGGACTAATTTCTAATTCGACATTACTTAAATCTTCATTACTTTTAATTGATAATACGTTATTTTTAATATCATGGTTTTCATTAACGTTATTAACATCGTTGTCGACTGCTATAGCGGAAGGCGTAGTTTCCCTTCTCCACTGGAAACAGCAAGGTTTAGTGCAGCGAATATATACACAATTGTATTCGCTTGCCATTTTACGTGCCAGTATTTTAATAGGGTAAGGCAAAGTTATTTCGAAATCTTTTACGTTCGAAGGTAATTCAGCCATAAATTGTTCTGTTTCAGCACGGGACTCGTTAACAGCTTCATTGTAAATTCTATTTTCAAATTGTTTATATTCCTTCTGTTTTCTCCGTATATAGTTTACTAAGGAATCCATAATTGTCGACATTGTAGAAGATTGAATGGAATAAAAATTATAACCAATAATAAGCCATGAGAATATTAATTATATGATACAAACAAAATGTATAATAAAATAAAATTGATCCTTATCGGGCTCCAAATGTTATGAGGGTAAAATGATTGAGAGCGATAAAATAACATCCACTCTCGTAGAGATTTCAAAACGGAGTCAAATGTAATTAATAAAATAAAGGGCAATACACAGGGGAAAGGGGAAGTCGATATTAGTCTAATTATGGTAATACGCATTAGCATAACACTTCCCACAATATAAGGTAATGCAATGATACCATTAGGACTTTGACAGATGTGTATAGTTGCAAAAGTTCAAACAATCATAGTCTAAAGGAACATCGAAGTTAACATAGAATTTCAAAATTTATTTTTGCTATAGTGTAATCTGAATTTATTATAGGTATTCGATGTAATCGTTTCACAATATATGAATATGTATAATATGAATTATCACTTATTCTGAATGTAAAACCTTGTCATTACTAACTTGCAGGTAAACCCAGAGCTCAAAGGATATCAAATGGATTCATCAAAGGAAAAAGTAATGAAACAGCTCAAAGAAGCACTGAAGAATGAAATTCATGTTGAAATTAAAGAACGATATACCTTGAAGTTACCTAATCAAAGCAGTCACAAATACCATTCAACATCTGGTGAAGTATGATTACATAAAAATCAATAGAGATCACAATGAATTAAATGATATTTAATGTAACAACTAGTTTTCAAACATCTACATTACAGGCAGCATATATTCGAGAGCCCATTGATAAATGTATTGTTCAAAAGGTAAAAGAGCTCTTCAGCATCGGAGTCAATACTGTTGCTGAAACTGAGAGGCAAGGCATCTGAAAAACTTTGTGGTGAATGATCTCTTCAAAGACCGTCAACCACCACCCACAATGCGCAGGAGGTTTTACCCATTGAAAAATGACATCAGGAACATTTTAAATCTAGAGAGGAGAGGCAAACGCCATTCACCAGATGACCTCAAAAATCTCAAAATTCTTTGTGATGAATGGGGACAAGTAGAAGGCTGTGACGTAACTTGTCAGGTAGTTGAACTTGATTTGACTGATCCATTGATTTATTGAAATATGAATATTACAGAGAACTTCTTTATGATGATTATTTCTTTTCACAGGGAACATCCCCAAACGAGAAGTTCTTATTTACATATCAGTCTGATTGGATGAAGCGATTACTGATTTTGTATGGCCAAGATTTGTGTTTGCTTGATGCCACATATCGGTGTTGCAGGTATATATTCTTGAACAACTGCAAAGATATAATATTAGTCAAAAAATAAATAAACAATAAGTGAAATCAACTAATCACGTAAGCATCCTACATTTATAAATCCACCATTTGTAGAATCACTTTCTCTACTACTGCCACATGATGGTCATTCAAGTTCATAGGTATTAATATATTATGTATGACTGCACTGGCTGAATACAGAACTTATAATATCTGATCTAAACTGAATAGGCTTGTTCTAAATATTCAATATATTTTTGAAGTGTTCAATTTAGTACATATCAACGAAATAAGCTCTTCAAATTGATCAGATAAGTAATACTTTTCCAAATTAGATGGAAAACAGTAGCATGTGGTTATAAACTTAATCTTGCATATTCAAATTTCTATCTAGATATGCAGTCCCACTGTTCTTTTTATGTGTAAAAACTAATGTATGCTACATGGTTGTGGGAGCTTTCATCCCAGAGAATGAAGATCAAGAGTCACTGGCAGAAGCTTTAGAAATACTCAAGAGTAATAACCCAGAATGGCAACCAAAAAATTTCATTGTTGATTTCTCCCTATCAGAGATAAATGCCTTGAAATGCTGTCACCCAGGTATGTTACTGCAATGCTAAACATATCATACATGATCAGCTCAAGGAATAGTGCATACCGGTAGTCCCTCTTTGAAACTTGTGCAAAAATTTCTTAGTCTCACAAACAGTTCATGAACTGTGTTCACAACACTTTAAGTAATGTATATGCCCAGTGTGTAGCAGTACATTGATTTGTTTATGTTTTATTAAGATTCACATATACATCTCTGTGATTTTCATCGAGAAAAAGCGTGGGGAGAGTGGCTCTCGAAACATGATCACGGTGCTTATAAATTCAAAGATAAGTTACTTGAATACCTCCGTGCTGTGGCAGGTAGCCATGACGAAGCAACATTGAACACCAACTCAGATAAGATGAAGACTAGTCTAGAATGGCAGCTTTGTGAAAAATTTCAAACTTACTATACTGATTATTGGGAGAAGCACATAGAGGTATATTAACCCTATAAATTACAAAATCATGCAGCCTGTGAATTTTGAGGCTGGATTGTCCACATACTATGATGTGATTGAATAATACATTACCGTATGTTTTTCAGAAATGGGTCATGTTCTACAGAGAGAAGAAGTTGGACTTGGGGGTTTATACCAACAATGGCATTGAGCGACAAAATGGATGGCTAAAATCATCTTTTCTACAAGGAAAGAGAAACAGCACAATCTCTGAACTTGCAGAAACAATTGTTGGGGGATTTTTACCCGACAGCTATACTAAGTATGTCAAATTGATATCGAATTTTTCCTTAAAATATTACATACCAATCTGAAATTGTTATATATTTCCATCTCAAGGTACAAGATAATGAATCTACAATCAGCGGCTGAATATCGAAGATACGGTGATGATGTACCAACATTTTTGTGGAATCGACCATCTTCTTTAGTGAGCCACATCATTGATAGATCAATTGCAGATTATCCTGTATCTTTCATTCAACCCTTGGGTCCAAACCAGTTCATAGCAAAAAGTCAAACAAATGCTGGGCATTATAGTGTCACGTTGGGAAATGAAACAACCATGCCATCATGTCAATGCCAGGACTTCATTGATTTCAGACTGCCATGTAAGCACATTTGTGCTACAGTGAAATGCCAGCCAAATGGATGGGAAGCAATTGGAGATCATTTTAAATCCCATCCCTTATTCAATCTTGACCCAGTGATTGTTAAACCTGAAAACAGAGAAATACCATTGAAAAAAGCACCACATATAACCATCATTGAAACATGCAATGAGGCTATCAGTGACTTAATTGAAATTAACGTAAAACCTGAAACAGGAAAATCAACAACAAAGGTTACAGAATCAACTTCAGGTAATTAAACATTTAATTTCAAATTCAATATATCCACATTGCACATTTACAAAATAATTAATATCATAAAAGGACAGCAATATTATGACCAGTAATACAGTTGTAACTACTGTTACAGTACGCCTAAAGAAACTGCGATATGTAGGCCCACTAGGCCTATTAGTATTTGACCTCCATAATATACCAAGTTATATATATAGGCTAACAGCAGGACTAGTAAAATAATTTTGATTTCCATTTTCTATTAGCTTCTAACAAATCAAAAGATGACTGCATACGCTTATGCAAGTCCCTCCTTGATGAATTATACATTCCCAGAGACAACGATTCAATCAACGAGTTACATCACTTGATTTCTGAGACCTTGTTTTTTGCCAGGCAACATAGCTTCAAAGACAACAACATACCATTGAAAGGTGAATTAAAAAATTTATTCTTTATATTTTTTAAATCCAACTAAAAGGTATTGTTTACGACAGCTTCCAGTGTAGACTAGCATTTAGCCTTACGCATGATGCTTTGCAGATTTTTAATTTAAATCATTTTATTTGTTTTTAAAGTGGGAATAAACCCCCAGACTATCTTTACATATGTAGTAGAACCCGACGTGAAAAAAACGATGGCGTAATTTTTTTTTCGATCTGGAAATTATTTCTTGGTGAAAAGCGCCATCAAAGTGGTGTTTTGACCCAAATGTCGCTGAGAAAAAAAAGGGATTGGATCTAGCTTTATGACGACAAAGTCACAAGTCGTGCAGTTTGTCTAACAGACTCAAGAGTGGGCTGATCACGCGACGTAATCTTTGAGGTGACCTAGCTCCGAGAAGTCACGCAAAAAAATTTCTGACAAGCCTGAGCCATGAACAAACATATAAACTGGCGAATTACGTAAAAAAGATGCAATTTGTGATTTCAGGAGCAGAATAAAATCTATTGAAACGCTCGGTCGAAATAATTTCTTGTAGCGTCATTAAGCGCGATGAATCTGATATAGATTGCGGATTAATACAAATGTCAGGCGGTGCGACTGTTCCTTTGTGACTAGTCTAGTGACACATATTAGTTACGTATTCTGTGTGACCGCAGTACTTCTCAAATCTTAATTAGTAGACACGTACCCTTCAAAATAGCTTGATCTTACGCTATATAAGTTTTAACTATTTTTAACTCTATGATCTGCAAGTTGTTCTTGAGTAAACATTTCTACAAGATATCCTTTTCATGATCTAAATGTGAATGTAAACTGATTTGATTTGCACGGGCATGCACAGACGACTTTTCCTGGAGTATGGTACTGCAAAGTATTAATTGTACTGGAGTTGGTACTGCAAAGTATTAATTGTACTTTTTCGGATTTATTTAACTATCGGTATTACTAAATTATTAAATAGACATTTTTCAACTATCATTTCAACGTTTAAGTTTGAAATTGATGTTCGTCTAGTAAAACTTAAAACATGTAATCGTATAGTTTATACGACTGTATAGATAGATATATTATACTCAATAGTCTAACAAAGTGTTCATCATTAATTCACCAAGCATTCAATATTTAAAAAACCATTGAGAATTCTTCAGTACATTACACTATAAAATTCTATAAAATATCGGAAAATAGTACAAACATGATAGAGGGCTCGGACGTTCTTATTCATTCTATCATTTGTCGGTTTTGCGGTATATCTTCATTGCATAAATTTTTATCCTCTCTATCAATGTTATAGGATTAACAAATTTAGGGTTTTGCAATGTGAAGTCTCGTTCCTTATTTTACATACGCCACAAAATTATTTTACCAGTCTAGTATTCATTCCTTCGGCTATAAAGTAGAACATGTTAGCATCATGTCGTCACAATCTGTAATTTATAGGATTAGTAATACAGTGCAGAAGTTACTTTGCACAAAATATCTTTCTACAGAGACGCGAAATCAGATGGACGGATTTCGCTTCTGTGAAAAGAGGACTATAAAACCGACGGCTATGGTGTTCTTAATAGCGTTTCCCACCATACATTATGATTTTTACCCTCAAAAGAACACTCCATTTTCAGTGCAGACATATGCTTACAACAATAAATTCTACTTAGCTAGCTTTTGTGGTCACCAGAGAATCTTTTGATATGTGTTAAATATGTGTGAGAATGATATGTCAAAATATAATCTGTATGACGCGCGCTACGAATGAAATATTTTCTGATTTTTATTTTCTTCAAATTCGTGAACTTTGAAATCATTAAATCATCTGGAATTTTGCTACTCTTGAGTTTATATGTTCTTCCTTACCTCAGTTTTGTGGGAGAGAAAAATAGATTGCCGTTACAGAGCTACGCCATCTCAAACGTAACATCGCGTGATTAATCCGATCTAAAGTCTATTAGAAAAACCACACGACTTGTGACTTTGTCGTCATAAAGCTAGATCCAATCCCTTTTTTTCCCTCAGCGACATTTGGGCCAAAACACCACTTTGAAGGCATTTTTCACCAAGAAATAATTTCCAGATCGAAAAAAAAATTACGCCAATGTTTTTTTCACGTCGGGTTCTACTATATATGTAAAGATAGTCTGGGGGTTTATTCCCACTTTAAATTTCAACTCTTTTAATTAATGCCTGTTTTGAGGGTTTTTGATCAGACTCCAAGAGCTATATAAATTGGCAAATTACTATTAGTATTATATAAGGATGGTCACTGAGTAAAATAAAACAAATTAATTCTTAACTACTGTTACCGAAGTTTCACGCAGATGCAAAATTATCATTCACAATTGTTATATAAGTTACAGCTCTGGCAGTTTTTAGCACTAAGCACTATTACATCTGCCATAAGATAAATCTATATTTGTGTAATATTAATATTTATTATTATTAATAAGATTTTCCAGCAATAAAGAAGCATAAAGACAAGGCACCATCATCTCATTTAACTGTAAAGCAATTGAAGATGCCCAAAAAGAAAAAGCAAAAACGATTTGGTAGAAATATTCAACAATATTTTAGCTTACATAGCACATTACTTAGACCTATAATCTTATCTAATGCGATGCGGCTTACATTTTAGGGGTAGGGGCTGAAAACAAAGAAAACTATACCACCATCGGGATTTCAGCAAATCATCAACTGTTAACAAAGAAAGACTTCCAAAAAGTTAATGGTATGTAGGCCCTAAGACATTATTAGTTGATGTTACCTATTCATCTCATTGGTAAATGCGGCTATTTATTGTTCACTTGATAAATATTTACTATAATATATTGCATAGCTACAACATCAGTTAAACTGCAGACAGCAAAAAAAAAACGAAAATGAGTTGAATTTGAAACCACAGGTATTGCAGAGGAACCTATTATTTTATTGTTAGGCATATTGGAAATCAAAGCGGTAATGTGCTCTATATTTTTTTCTACAGTTTGAAGCTGAGAAATTTGCATGTAGGCCTGTGGTTGTTGAATCAGAAGATGAAGACACAGATGACCCTAATCAATGGATAAAATCAGGAGGGATAAATTTATCAAGAAAAGATAAGGAGGTAGTTACAAATAACTAAACTTATAATTGAAAAAATCACACAACTTCAAGAACAACATTGCTTCGCTGGCATCTGCAGCAGCTTTACATCATCAATATTTAACCAACAATTGATTATCCACAGGTACTGATATCTCCAGAGGGCATGCTGAACGACAACATCATCAATGCCACTCAGAATTTGTTGAGGAATCAATTTCTCGAACTGGCAGGCTTCCAAGACACTCTGATTCTCAATTCGAAGCATGCCAGTTCAAATAACAACCAGTTTGTTCAAGTCATTAATCGCAACGGTACTCACTGGGCCACTGTGAGCACAATAGGCCTCAAAAGTGGTACCGAGGTAAAATTGTATGATAGCATGCAGCCACGTAAACTGGATGACAATAGCCAGGAAACATTGGCCTCTTTGATAAGGTGCAGCAATCCTATGATGCTTGTTGCAGTACCACCAGTACAGAGGCAAGATGACAACTTCAGCTGTGGCTTGTTTGCCTTGGCATTTGCCACAGCTGAATGCTTTAAAATCAATGCAAGAGCTATTTCTTTGGACCCTATTTCCATGAGAGTCCATCTGAAATCTTGCCTTGAAAATAAAAAAGTTACACCCTTCCCGTACAACCACCGCCAATACAAACCCTCATTCAATACTCTTCTGGCAATAGAAATACATTGCTCTTGCCGCTTGCCAAGAACATCGATAAAGCCACTACTGAAATGTTCTGCTTGCAGAGAAGAGTTCCACAGAACCTGCCAAGAAAACCTTGGTACTAATCCTGAACTACACTCTGCCTCTACTGTCTGGATGCGCTTAGTATGTAGGAATCTGCCAAATGTTATCACATAGATCTGATTTCTAAACCAAATGTGATGTAGTTAATATATATATTTACAATTATAATAAAATAATAAAAGGAGTCAAAGACTACACATTCATAATTGTAACTAATAGTTTCATGCTTACGCAATCATCAGACAAATAAACTAAATAATGAAAAACATACAGTTCAGCCTATATCGATTTACAAACAACAATTACATGCATAAACATACATGGAGTATAAGATTTGTCACAATGGTTTCTATTTTAAAATTTTAAACCCTCAAAGGTTCAAGTTCAAGTAACAGTCTGATTTGAAAGCAGGGGTTCAACAGACTTTGTTATATTAATACACATATATTATTTGAGTAGGCTATGTTTTGATTCAATCTGTTGTAATTTTTTGCCTATGTCTTCATTTAAATATTTTAGTCCGAGTCCAACAGTGAAAGCATTGCCAAATCAAGTTAAATAAACATTTAATTAATAATGACATTTCTCAATTATAGATAGGCTAGTGATGACTGAATACTGACAGAGTTTCTGATACAGTTTTCACAACATGAGATTTGCTGAAACAACTTGGTGCTTTACCTGATAATATTAGCCTAACACACTTCTGCTGCCTCCAAGTTTGAAGTCTCTTCGCAGAAGAAAGTTGGAATACATATGCTGCCTGGAAAACATTAATTGATAGGCCTATCTATTTTTGAGCTATTTATGTGTTTTTAGATTAAGATACGCCGGGCAGACCTTATAAATAACTGAAAAAACAGCTAACTGTTACCTTGTGGTGAACCTGTATAAGAATTGCATTCCATTGTTAGTACTTTCTAAACTTCCAAATTTGTAAGAATATTTGATAAGAATATAAAAATGTCCAACAATCATCGATTTTACTTTTTCAAATGAACGAATGATAGTACGCATGCGTTCATAATACTTGTCACGTGATGACCAGACGAACCCGCTTTGACATAAGGCTCACCGCTTCGAGGAAGTGAAAATCAAGACTTTTATGCTCCAGTAATTTGTTCGCAATTCTGTTTAAATTACTGACACAATGCCATTTAATAATATCTGGAAGTTACTTACCCATAAAGGAGAGCGAAGTGTTACATCATTTAATCATATGTGGAAGTTGCTTCTCGATATAGGAAAGCGAAGATTTGATAAAGAAAGTGGATGTGTTACGTTATTTCTTGGCGAAGAAGATGGTTACTATATTTATCCTGTTATAATTGTCTTATCTAACTTCAAAGTTGGAGATGAAATCTCAAGGAATTTTAATGATGTTAAAAGATATATAAAAGCATTACAATTTAAAAGGAATGAATTTAAATTCTTACATATTGGCTTGCAACAGTTGAACAATAATTTTGCTGCTCGGCTTTGTAATTTGATTGAGTTGGATATATCAGATGCGGAACTTGTCATTGAGAATATTGAAAGTGTTATTTTTCATCTGAAATCATTGGAACATTTAGCTTTCATCAAATGTGGACTTCAAACAGTCCCGAATAAAATTATAAATCTAAACAACTTACAAAGTCTTGATCTACGTTTAAACTCAATCAAAGAATTCCCAGATGATATGTTAAACAATTTGACTCAGTTGATAAGTTTAGATTTGACCGCAAACAAATTGACGTCGTTTCCAGAAATTACAAATAGTGATATGAAATTGGAGCAACTTGATCTATCAGAAAACAGCATCAAAACATTACCTAATTCAATAACAAGATTGAAATTCTTAACTGCATTAGATATTGTTCGCAATGGATTGTCATCGCTACCAGATAAAATTGGAGATCTCAAACAGTTGAAGATGTTACAGTGTGGTAATAATTCATTAACTTTCTTACCTAAAAGTATTGCAGAATTAAAATCCTTAACTGAATTAGATATTTTTCACAATTGCTTATTATCGCTACCAGATAAAATCGGAGATCTCAAACAATTGAAGATATTACAGTGCGGTAATAATTCATTGACTTTCTTACCTGAAAGCATAACAGAATTGGAATCATTAACTGAATTATTTATTTATGGCAATCAAATCTCATCGCTACCAGATAAAATTGGAGATCTGAATCAATTGGAAAAATTAAATTGTAATAATAATTCATTAACTTTCTTACCTGAAAGCATAACAGAATTGAAATCATTAACTGAATTAAATCTTAATGGAAATCCTTTGCAAAAACCACCCTACGAAATATGTGTAAAAGGATTTGGTGCAATTGATGGTTACTTTGAAGCTTTGAATACATTTACTGGATTCCATAGCAACAGATCAAAGATTATGCTAATTGGAGAGGCTATGATAGGTAAATTGTTTGCTTTTAATTTATCTTTTATTGTGGTGTCTGATAGATTAGTTTAGTATTTTTGTAAAGATTAATTTTGTTCAGTAAAAGTTTCTTCGAAAAACATTTCAAGATAAACGATAGCGACAAAAAATAAACAGACTTAGGTTTAAACAACGTTTCGCAATAGCTTAATTGCATCTTCAGGTTAAAAGGAATAACATATAAAATTACAAAGTATTTATAGTAAATATTTTTGTGATTATAAAATTGGGTAGAAAACAATACAACAAAGATAATATATTATTTACTTAGGTAGAGTTATACAAATAGCCTAGACCGGACGGAATCCATCTGAGTGTTAAGGGTCGGACTTAGCTCTTTGATTGATAGCATTTCATGAATTAAACAATCAAACTTATTGGTGCACTTCCTCAGTACAGAAAAAAGATGTCCTGAATTTTTGACATTTTTATTGTGAGTTTGTAAGTGTAAACCGACTGCCGACCCACAATGTTCGTCAATACGTTGATGTAGATGCCGGCGAGTAAAGCCGACATAACTCGCATCGCACGAGTCACACTGGAATAGGTAAACAACGCATTGACGAGACAGTAAAGCCGGCCTCGGTTCACACACATGAACATCGTCAATTATTTTTCTAGATTTAAAAACTGGTCGAAAGCTCTGTCCGACTTCTACACTCAGAGTTTTCAATTGTCGCCGTAGTGAATTGGCGGAAACCTGGTCTTTGTAAGGCAAAACAATGTTAATTTAATTAATTTTGTTAGATGTTTTTTTATAAGCTAGTTAGTTTGATTACAAATTGCAGGCTTCTTGCTTCTTACTTGTGGGCGATTCCATCAGAAGTGTAACCAAAAATTTTACAAGCGTCAAAAATAAAGCAAGGAATTCAGACAAAAATCAATTGTTTTCTCCAAAATAGATAGTTTTCATCATGTATATCAACGATAAATCAAAAACACAGGTATTTGCGACAGTTTCGATATAATCTTATAAGCAATTGAGAAAGAGATCATTAAACAGTTTGACATGTTATATATAGTAATTAATCTAATTTGCATAATAATTAATCTATTGTTCCTCGGGTTTATTTAACATGCTAAAACTACACACATTATGACGGAAGACAAAATTCTATGAAGACAGCAATTACAGATACAATACAACAACACATTAGAATACTAACAAATGCTTTACAAAATAAACTATTCAAATACAAAAGACCGGTAGCAAAATGTTCCGTCAGGTTGATCACGAATGTCATGATTGTCCAGCAGGCTTTGAAAATGGAAGTGCCGACTTGAGATGCTGACATAACTACAATCCAGTAGTCACATTTAATATTAACAACAGTGCCGGATTAACCCATAAGCGGTTAAGCCTTAGGCCACAGATAATAATAGGCCTCCAGAAATTATGAAAAAAAAAAATGAAAACATCAAAAAAATTGAAAAAACAGTATTTTTGTGGTCTCTTATGAAATTCTCATATTTTAAACTACAGTAAATACAAGTGTAATTCAGTTTTATCTACAAGCCATTGGTCACATACATTCATACAGAAATTGATCAAATTGTTTACAAATGTCAAGATTTAATTGTCATAACGATTTTGAATTTCCTTCCTGTCTCATAATTTTGGTGACAGCATTGCTATTTCGAGATCAAATTACACTTGCTATTCAAGGAAAACAATCATTGACAATAATAACACATTGTTATTAACCACACATGATGACTTGTAACATCCTGTTGTGAAAAAATGATCCCAAAAAGATTGTGTTGCCATGGCAACGACCAATCGCAGCGGCTCAAATAAAACTGATACAACAAGTAAGTTGACTTTAGAATGGGAAGGACATTCATTCCATACATTCTATTACAGTAATACTGTATTTATACTAAAAAAATTATATTCCTAAGAGAGTGATTGTCATTGCTCATATAAAAGCAGAATAAAGAGGGAGACCAACAAACAGTATAATTATGTTATTTTCACCAAATTTCCGTAAAAAATTTTTTAGGCCCCATATTAATCAATCGCCTAAGGCCACTGATAATATTAATCCGGCAGTGATTAACAACTATAATGCATGAAAACGATATGATACTTTGCTTACAAATTCAAGTCCAAAGTGATATCCAGTGCCTGAATTTCTTTGTCCAATTTTAATAAAACATTTGAAAATACTTCTACAAAACAAAGTTACGAATAATGGAACATTGACTAAATACGGACAATCCAGAAATACAGAACCAAAGGTACAAAAATTCTCACTCAGCTTCCCAATTTCATTTACGTATTTCAGCAAGGCGTTGATATTGATAGTGCCGACCTTGGAGGTCGACATAACTACAATCCAGTAGTCACACAAAATATTAACAACAAGGCATTGAAACGACATTAAATTCTGTTTGTAAACTTTTTGATTATCCAAATATCCAATTTGTAAAACTCGCTCTTCCGTCATCTTTTTAGTACAATATCCAGTTAATAATTGATACAACATAATACTTGGCAACATTGAGGTTCAAGATCTCCGAGGTTGTGAATCTATTTGTAGCTGGCTTTCCAAGTCACTTGGAAAGGGACAACTGGCTATCGTGATTGATACGCTGATAGAATAGGTAGTACTTTGATTATATTTCATTATATCAACGATAAATCAAAAACACAGGTATTTGCGACAGTTTCGATATAATCCTATATCATTTTCAAGCAATTGAGAAAGAGATCATTAAACAGTTTGACATGTTATATATAGTAAAAAATAGATACTTTTACCATCATTATATATATGTTTGATTGAGATTATAGACTTTGATGTGGATAAAATAAATGTTTTAGAGAGGGCGTCGAGTTGGCCGCTCGTGAATTTATGAGAACAACAACAAATTAAAACATGAAATTTTGCGTTTTTCTGTTCATGATTTTCTAACAAAACTTACATCAATCAATATGAATTCACTTGTTTTGTATTATTAAGTAGTAAAAATAAAGAATAATGAGTGTATTTTACCTTGAAATTATATAAATGTTTCGATCACTTCGGGCCGCTGTCAGTCAGACACGAAAAAGTCCTAAATGTTTTGTTTACTCCACAGCGTGACACTTGATCGCTAAATCCTTTCGTATGCAAAGTAGAAAATAGTTCATTTGCATGTTTGGCGGAAAATATTGCTCTTTTCTTCAACGTCATCCTTTAAATCAGCGTGTCTGACTGACAGAAAATATTTGTACGGACAGTTTCGACCTAAGCGCAACAGTCGGCCTAGTTTTGGCCTATCATTATGGGCCTAGCTAGAAACAGGCCTCGATAGCATTTAATATTATATAATAATACATAATCTTAATGAGTATCAAAATACATGGCACACACTCTAAAATTAAACATTTGCAAAATATTTATAATTAATAGTTTTGTCTTGAAAAATGAGTTCTATAGCAATGTTCATTAATCATTGTTGTAAGAAAATTCCAGAAAAAATTGTGTCGAATGGAAATATTTGAGATATCCCATGTTTCAGTTTATACCAAAAGTACTAACTTCATTGATATATAATTAATTTTTAGTAACAGTACAATAGTTAAGTTAACTCTTTCATGCAAAGAAGCGATCAGAGGTAACCCAAGCTATAAATAGCCATATAGATTTTTGGTTATACAATTGAGCAATGTGGGGTAAATTTCTAAACTAAAACTATCAAATTCCCAAGAGTGTTTTTAGATGAGCAATTAAATTGGCGGGATCATGTTACCTATGTATGCTCTAGGGATGAGACTATTGTTCTGAAAACAATCGGATTTGCCGATAACCGGCGCCAATTTTTACTAATCGGAAAATAATTGGCATCGGCAAATCAACCACTTTGTCAATCGTTGAACCGATTGTTTTCAGACAATGAAATTCAATACGAAAATTTCTTTATTCGAAAATTTATTAATTTAATGTTTTGATGTCATCTTAAACTTAATTAAAAGTTTATATCGCTCAGTGCAGTCGCTCTGTTTTGTTTACATCGTTTTGTAATTCAAAACCTCTTCAAAACGTTCGAATGATTCGTCATGCCACTTGACACCTTCCATTGTTATAAAGGGAAAAAGGTCAACACATTAGCGTTGATGAATAAAACATGTGAGCATGGTCGAATGAATAATTTTATTGAGAATGAGAAAGCGGCCGTCGGGTTTTATTTTGTAGGAAACAATTTTAAAATAGTTGAAATAGTTTGATGTTTAAAAAATGCTTGTACAGAGATTTTATTTTTATTATTTTGGATGAAGTAAACTGAAAAGATATACGAATTATTTACGAGAAAAAGTCCCTTCGTTTAACATTGCCCGCTTCGCTGTGTAGACAGGCAAACTTTTGCTATCATCAAATTTAAAAAGCATAACGATATTTCATTTCGTTTAATTCAGCTAATTGCAGACTTGCATATATAATGTAATTTCATATTATAAACTCATGATCTACGTCCACGGTTATGTGTTTTCTCCTGCTCTTCTGTTTTCAAATTTGATTTGTTTTTGTATTGGAAACAATCGGCAAAAACGAATTAATCGACCAATTGTTATGACTAATCGGCATCGAACATCGGTAAATTTCATTATCGTCTCATCCCTAGTATGCTCTTGAACAATCATCTAAACAAATTAATTTTTGAATAATACTACAAGCTACAATGGTGTATAATTATCTTGCAGCCCGAATTACGTGTCCCAGGTAGTACGGTACAAATGAGATTTAAAAACAAGTTGAGTGCGGCAGGTCTTGAACGCGGAATACGGAAGACGCAGAATGATTTAAGGATGAGGTGAAATAGAGGTTTTGATTGTATGTTTGAATATCAGAATGATACTACAGGTTGCTTATCTCCCGCCATTCCTGCTCTATATCTGCCGCTAGCAGCAAAAACACAAGTGTAGTGAATAAACAAAACAGAATGCGATTGATGTGCATATCGCGATAGATATAATATTCCGATAAATGCAAAACAAACAGAGTAGATCAACAACTCAATAAGGGTCAATAATGAATATAAGGAATAATTCATATAACTTGATTATAGACCATTATACAGTATTAATTTTGCTTTTATCTGTTGTGATGTTTTATAATACAGTAATATAAGCTTTATATTTAATTGTATCCTCACTTACATGTGGCCTTAAAAGTTCTAAAAATAAAATATTAGATTTAGAACAAACAAAATTTAAGTTGATTTCTATGAAAATTTTATTGAAATAATGCTAGTTTCTAGAGTTGATCATTCAATATTCTAGTACAAATCATTTTGAATCCGGTATTTCGTCACTAGGAAAAGTAAATATCATCATTCAGCGACATTCACAATGTAGGCAATGTGGGGACGTATCGTTGCGAAGAAACTGGTTGCAAAGAAAATAGAGCCCTTGTCTTGCCTTGCAATGAGTTTCTTCACAGTGACACATCTTACTTCTGATCTATATAGGAGATGGTTCACTTTGACAAATAGGTTGAATATTACATATATTTTAAAAACCTGATATTCGTATTCAAGATGTGATAAACAACGATATTTCTAATTTTGTTTACTTTGAATATATGTAGTGGTATCAAGTTAGTCACGTTGTATTCCTCATTGACCCTTGTTATCTTATTGACTTGTTGATCTACTTTGTTTGCTTTGCATTTATCGGAATATTATATCTATCGCGATATACACAGCAATCGCATTATGTTCTCTTTATTCACTACACTTGTGTTTTTCTGCTGCTAGCGGCAGATCCATAAATTATTCCGCGTTAAAAAACCTGCCGAGTTGAGTGCTATCGATGCCATCGATAAAAACCCAGGGTCTCAGGTTCAATTCCTGTCCGGAGCACTATAGGTTGGCGTCAGGAAGGGCATCCGGCTATTAAACGCACACAAGCTTCAAAATACTAAAAAATTAACCAACCACCCCGGTGAAAAAAAGCTGTAAGCTTACCCGGTTAGTGGAAAAATGATAAATCCAAAAAAAAAAAAAAAAAAAAAAAAAAAAAAACCTTCCAATTGCTGCCTTTTCCAATGCAGCTTTCATTTCAACCTTTATTCCATATTATATTCAATAATTAATCATCCTAAAGAAAAACAGCAATATCTGCTATATATAAATATCAGCAGCTTCAATAGAATATCTCCTAATGCGGTCAATAGTCCAGGATAATCTTGAAAAATGTATAATGAATCATATACATAAAAAATACAGAATTTTGACTAGTGAAATATGGCATGACCGCCTTTGGCTGTTTTCAATTTGAAAGAGGGAAGGTTGTTGTTTGTCGTGATTGTTCAGCTTGTTTGTTTAACAGCTTATCACGGACCACAGTGTTGGATTGAAGTGAATACCTCAAACAGGTGCCGTAGATGCAAAAGTTTAACATTTTTCCGTTTGCCAATTTTGCTAGTTAAAACAAGATAATATTGAAATAACTTATCAATGTACAAATATTGTGTTTGATTTAAAGTGCACATGACACCAACAAATTTTATTCCGGAATCAAGTAGCCCATGCAAAATATATAGGAATGGCGGCAATAATTTTTCTATTTGGACTCTTATAAGCGGAGATATTTGATTTTGAAAGTACCATATTTCAGAAATAGTGCTCCTTCGTAAGTCGGAACTCATGCCGGAATGACAAGAGAGCCCACTATGGAAAAATAACCAAATCTAGACTTCAAAAAATCGGTTTTATTAGACTTCGATGGAGTTTTTGACTCATGGTTACGTAAGTGACCTTGAGTCTATGCTGTCATGGTGGAAACGTTTTCATTCATTTCATTTCATTTCATTTTTGACTAAATCTGTTGTTCTTTTGAAATAACGTTCAACACACTGCTTTGCGTGCTAACAAAGGACGAACAAAAAATGATTGCGCAAGAAACACCATTTTATTGTTAAAAATACAATGGGCAAGCTGTGTGATTATTCTAAATTTTTTTGACATAAATTTTTTTCCATTGCCCGCCATGATGGCCTACTCGCAGCTTAGCGAGATTACAATTGCATTATTAAATGAAATGTTTTCTAATACTCCTGGATTAGTTTACATCGTGACTATCTCTTCATTGGTAGAACACATGATTGTTTTCTTCTTCTCGTCATTTGAAATGGTTAATGAAAGGTTTTAATCGTTCTGTAACATCACTATTTGAGGTGAAACTTCAAAGATAATTGTTGTTGTGTTTTGACCATGAGAACTTTTAAACCGACAATTCATCATTTGTTTGGGGGCTTAGACAAGACAGTATTATACAGTATTATACATTTATTGTTTTTATTGTTTTCTGAAGAAGTTATTTTTTACATCAAACTGCTAAGCCAGTCGTCATGATTTAATTTGGTTTATTAAAATGTTTTAATTCTGCTGCGACATCAGCTTAAGAAGAGACAATTTCGCACGTCATTTACAACTCACACCTGTATTATAAGTAATGAAAATCACTTCATTTATTACCTTGTGGTGTGGTCTAATGGTTAAGCGTTTGCATATGGCGAAAAAGGGGGATGAAGTTCTCGCCCATCGGTCTGCCTTAACATTTTTTTCTTTTTTTCTTTTTTCTTTGATTTATTATTTGGATATATTTTTCTTTATATTATTATATTATTTGGATATTGTTATGATTTATTTTATTTGATTGAAGTTGATTTTTATATCATTCGATTGGATTGATTTACTTTTTTGAATTTGATTTTATTTTATTTTTCTTTGCATGATGATTTGATTGATTTGAAATTCTATTGAATTTGATTGATTATTTGATTGATTGATTGGTTTAATTGATTATTATATTATTCACCATGAGTCCGAGCGTAGCGGAGCTATTTTTCTGTCTAAAAGGTGTTAAAACACTGGATTAACGCATGTTATGCATCAAGGTGTTGACCACTAAAACAGCGGCAAAACGCTTTGTATTCACTTCTATTCAAGTCTAATATCTCAGTTCCCAGAATGTTCAAGTGATAATGTTTCAAAATAACAAGTTTTACGGCCGTATCTTAATATTTGTTTCGTAAATCATTCATTCACTAAAAGTTTCCAGGATCGAGTAACCTTTTATCAAATACAGTCAAACCTGTCCTCTAAAACCTGTTTTCTACTTTAGTTATGATATATAACTGTACAACATTTGGCACCTACACTACATTTCAGAACTTGTTACTCTTTATAAACCTAGAAGATCACTAAGGTCTAAAAACAGTAATACTCTGAATTTTAAATTGTACAAACTATGCCGTTATGGCGGAAGAATTTTTAGCCATGCTGCCCCCGCCGTGTGGAACAATCTCGCAGTAGAAGCAAAATATGCAATAACAACTGAAACTTTTAAACAACTAATAAAAACGAGTCTTTTTAAAATTGCTTTTAAATGTTAAAGTATTTACAGTATACTTCTTAACCAACTTTTAACTTATTTACACTACTGTTTGAAGTAATAAAAAAATAAAATAAAATATATATATATTTATAATATTATAACATGTAAAGCGCTATTGAGCAACTATTGGAAATAGCGCTCTATAAATAAATAAAGTTTATTATTATTATTATTATTACAAACGAACATGTCACGAAAGGAAGGCACACAAAATCAAAACCATAAAATGCATCTCTCTGCCCACAGAGTAAATGTCATCGCTTCAAGTCTATTTTTACATAAACCATGCGTAAACTTATCAGGGATGACCACAAAAATATTTCGCACCTGTGTTATGATATTCTCAACGATGACAGATTCAAACCTCACACTTGTCAAAATAAACGATTATCTCAGCGGAATCCACTCTTTTTTATGCATCGTGTAGAACTAGTCATTTGCATAGGGTATGTTAGGTTTTGAACATTATAATTATTCAAACAGAATTTTTCAAAATGTAACCTTTATAACCATCTAAAAAAATCTGTGAAATGTCTATTGTAAAGTTGAAATAGTGCCATTTGAAAATTATTAGTGTTTTCCCCATTCACTTGACCTATTAATTTAGAGGGGCCTTGGTACCCCACTTCCTGGTGGAATTTGAAAATAAAATTTTGGCAATCTTATTTTTAGATCCCTCTGACAAATAAATTGGATTGTGCATTTCACATTTCAAAACTAAGCTATTTTTGGACCAGTCTAACATGCGTTAATCCAGTGTTTTAACACCTTTTTGACAGAAAAACTCCAGCGAAATCTAATAAAACCTTTCTAAACTCTACATTTTACGTTCAATTTCAGTCATATATGGCCAACAAGGTGTCCCGAAGATATGGGCATATCTGTTCTGGAAAGTGGACAATTTCTTTTTCCCGAGAAAAAAGTTACGATTTTTCGAAGTCTAGACTTGGTTATTTTTCCATAGTGGGCTCTCTTGTCATTCCGTCGTGAGTTCCGACTTTCGAAGTAGCACTATTTCTGAAATAGGGTACTTTCAAAATTAAATATCTCCGCTTATAAGAGTCCAAATCGAAAAATAATTGCCGCCATTTCTATTTATTTTGCATGGGCTACTTGATTCCGGAATAAAAATTTTTGGTGTCATGTGCACTTTAACGGCGAATATATGGAGCAGCTTCAGATTTTCTACATGTCTTCCGGGAGCTAGGATCCCGGAATCCCAGGGTTTATCTGACCCTGTCAAAGATAACTGATTCAATGAAAATAAAATGTGAAAGATCTCTCGATCATTGTTTGATACTTATCGCTTATGGCTATGCTTTAGCCTTTATTATGGATGATTTGTCACGAATATCAAACAATTGTCGAAATCAGATTAATGATAAAGCAATCAAATCGTATAGTCTGGAATAAAATCTATGAAGCCTTAAAGTTATAAAAACGTTGTGATTACCCCCTCATCTTCATAAACGCCCCTGCTCCTGAATCCCTATGTCACCCCACGCCTGTTGTGTTTTCAAAACTTCTGGTCAGTTAAAAATCTATATTGTGTTTTCGAAAGGTTGGTTGTGGTTTGAGATATTGTCTGTTGTGGTTTGCACCTCTTGGCCACCGTACCAATCAGCAAAGAGTTTCACAAATAAATTTGAAAGTAAAACTTCAGACATACAACTTTTTGAGCGAACAAAAGTGTTTGGGTAAATATTTTTTTCAATAGAAACATTTTTTCACAATTTTACTTTTTTGAAGTCAGTTATCAATGAACATTGACATTTGTTTTTCCAGAGTCACTCTCCTTCGCGCAGACTTAAATCTGTTTTTTATGATTACTAGGGTCTGCGTAATATCGACAGAAAGCTTGCGCTGGACCGAATCAGGAGAGTGGCCAAACCTGAGAAATATTTTGTTTGTCTATTGTTCATTATGCAATCACGATATGGTTCTACTTTTGCAGAAATCTTGCTAGCTATTGGATGATCGCAGACTGATATTACGCAGACCCTACTGAGTGACCCCATATTGCGAGGCAACAAGGCAATGACGTAGTGAGCGAGGCAGTGACGTAAATGAGTGAGGCAGTGACGTAACGAGCGAGACAGGACATAACAAAAATAAATAAATTAGGTTCTTTTCACCCAGGTGACATTTTATTTACCTTTTCTGTGTAATGGCTTGCGTAAGACGTGTTATATCTGTTTCATAATCATGTAAATTGTCACGCTGTAAACTGTTCGTCCTCTCACGTCTCTGTCCTTCGTCGTGTCAACATATGAACCAAATATATGTCTATACCAATTATATCTATGTCTTGTGGCTCTCAAATGTCTATCTGAATTATATCTACTTAATAACTGGCACAAATTGTGAGCAACGTGGAAGAAGCAGCCTTCTCTTAATACGCGGCCTGGTATTTGCTAATTGCTTATTATACGCCTATTTTTCGCCATATTAGAAATATATTCATTACGTTTGCCTACTTATTTTACATTTTATACACCAAACACCCGCTGGATACCAGCAGATGGAACTCACCTACTCGAATACAGAAAAAAGTCTGCTGGTATCCTCTTTAACATGGAGTCAGATTTGCCGATGTCACAGCATCTTTGAGGAACTTTGTCACCTGTATTTGTCATTATTTATTTGGAATTATTACTCAACGCCACGAAAACATAGTTCTAAAACATTCAATATTGTATGTATTGCACATGTTATTCAATTATTTACTTTTTCATGTACATTTTACTTGCGCAGCCCTGCAGATTCCCTTGCCAGCCTTTCAGTTACAGTCACATGACTCCGTTTTTCTGGGGGGGGAGGGGGACATCTGTAATGGCTTGCGTAAGACGTGTTATATCCGTTTCATAATCATGTAAATTTTCACGCTGTAAACTGTTCGGCCTCTTATGTCTCTGTCCTTCGTCGTGTCAACATGTGAACCAAATATATGTCTATACCAATTTATATCTATATCTTTTGTCTCTCAAATGTCTATGTGAATTATATCTAGTTAATAACTGGCACATCTGTTTCAATAAAAAGTACTCATCAAGTATTATTGCTAATTTTAAATATTTCAATTCCTTTGGAATCACGGCTTAGAGCATTTTCACCCAGGTGACATTTTATTTACCTTGTCTGTGCAATGGCTTGCGTAAGACGAGTTATATCTGTTTCATAATCATGTAAATTGTCTCGCTGTAAACTGTTCGGCCTCTTATGTCTCTGTCCTTCGTCGTGTCAACATGTGAACCAAATATATGTCTATACCAATTTATATCTATATCTTTTGTCTCTGAAATGTCTATGTGAATTATTATACTTGATAACTGGCACATCTGTTTCAATAAAAAGTGGTACGGTAGAAAGTATGGTACGGTAAGTATATTAGGTACTCCACTGACTTATCAGTCTGACTGGTGTTTGGTTTGGTGGTGACAGGTATGATTTATGCCGTATTGGTGCTTTGTAATTGTATTGGTCATCTACCAATATCCACCAACCAAGCACCAACGCCAAATATTCAATATAGGCTAGGAGTTTAAATCAGGGTTATAAATTATTGGCAGATTTTACCCGATGCAGAAAATTTCCCAATGCAGACTGGTTTGTAAGTAATTTACTGTAACCATGAGTTAATGTCTAGGCTATTGGATCTCATAATTTGATTGAATTTTATTTGCTTGTTTATATTGTAGGAAAAACCAGTTTATGTAATGCATTGATTAACTGCAAAGAAGAGAAGATTGATGTTAAATGTAGAACGGAAGGGATCGATCTTCGCAAATGGAAAGTTAGACCTGAAATAGATGATTTGGAAGTTTTAGTTGTTGACTGTGCAGGTCAGAGAAAGTACATGATCACACACTCCTTCTTCATTTCACAAGGTGAGTAGACAGAAACTAAAAGGATAAAAATTATAAAAATACACAGAAATGTAGTTGCTGAGAAAAGATAAATTCGCTGATTCACTATTCATATTTTACCAGAGACAAAGTGGTCACTAAATACAGGTGGTCACCTAGACAGGTTGTTGCTATTGCAGGGTTGGCTGTAGTTATGTGTCAATTATTTATTTCCAGCTTAACTACGTTTATGATACTAATTGTGCACAACATCATGATCTACTCACTTCTATATTCAAAGGTTGAACTAACATTTACAAAACCACATAACATTTTAAAGTATTAATGATGATGATGATGTTTGTTTGTTTCATTTAATCATTTATTGTCAATATACCCAAAATAAATACAGGATGTGTGACAGGTTTGTAAGATGTAGTCTTATTTCTACATATTCAATTAAATTATTTACATAACTACAGACTAGGTAATATCATCAACTTCACTTTCAGAAAGTCACTTTTTTAATGACTTCGAGATAAATATCCCAAGTCTTCTTGTGATTTGGGATGATGCTTTGGTAAACAAAACCTTCAACTGTTCTTTGGTGTCAATCTGTCTGAAGTTTGTATATACTTCTTCAGCTATTTTGAAAAATTGATCGCGTAGATCGGTATTATCAATGCATTGAAACAGAAGGTGCACTTCATCATCAATATATTTTTCATCACAAAATTTGCATGTTCGTTCTGGGTATGGAATGTCAAAGTATCTACCAGTCTGAACTCCGAGTTTATATGCACTAGTTCGTAGTTTAGTTATTGCACGCCTAGCGGAGGCATTTGGAATTAGTAGGTAACTTTGAAATTCAAAATGTTCATAAATATTTGCATAAAATTTAATTGATTGGATCTGTTTAGGCTGTTAGTGATTAAGTTTTTAAATTTTTCAGAATGTTTATCAATTAGTTTTTCTTCTTTGATTGATTAATTTTTTTACTCCATTTACTAGCAGTATCTTTGGATAGTAATAATAAAAGGTCTATGTTGACTTCTGACAGAAAGGATTCAGCTTTTCCTAGCCAAGATGTTGGCGAGTTATCGAGCATTTGCTCAGAAAAGGATTATATATAATTGTGCTTTGATCGGAGTTGAGCAGTCGTAGCAAGTACTTCAATACAGTGACTTTAATGTCTATCTGCAGTGGTACAATACGTAGATCTCCTCTTACTGCTAGGGTGTTTGTATTTCCCTTTACGCTCAGCATTTGGCGCATGATTTTTCTTTGCAGTGCTTCCAGTATGTTGTTCTCTTCACTAGTAATAGTGTCTCCCCAAATATCGGAAGCATAGAGGAGAATTGGTTTAACAACAGTATTATATAGCGTATGATGGATAGCAACGTAGTCCGTGGGGGATCCCTTCAACGAGCGCCTGCTTATGTTCCAGGCCTTTTTACCTTTTTTACATAGCTCTTTTACACCAAAAATCTGCTTGCATGATCTATGGAATGTGAATCTAAGATATTTATAACTATAGGGAGGATTGGCTTAGATGGCAGAGCAACCGAACTTCATATCGGATCATATCTGATCGACTGTGGTTCAAATCCCCCTAAGGTCAACTCAGCCTTGACTTTATTTGAAACATCAAATGAGTACCATCTGAGGATGGCGGATGGAATGGTCCAGAGGGAATTGCATTGTGAGTAGCTGTGGCACATCGTTGCGCATTGACAATCAAGACTTATCTGCCATGAAATCTGTTGAAATTGATCTGCAGTGTCGCGGCTGAGATTAACGAGCGTTTAAAATCATTGCTGTCAGCGAAAAAAGTCACTCATCTAGAAATAGAGGAGTGGTACGGGTGCTGTCGGTAGGGCGACACCGTCTACATTACTTTTCATTTATAACTATCAGTGTAAGTAAGTTGTTTCCCGTCTATATAAAAATTGTGTGAAGGTCCCGATGGTTGTAATTTGGAAAATGCGATACATTTTGACTTGTCGTGGTTGACATTTAGTTTCCATTTGGAACAATATTGGGAAGTTATGTAAATACAGTTGTGACGCCCTTGTGGGGTGGAAGAAAAAAGAACAATGTTGTCTGCAAACATCAGACAGTTTAAAGGTTGATCTAGCAAGATAATAGGATCAAAGGAATTACTTGTGATGGTTTTGGCAAGGTCATTTACAAAGATATTAAAGAGATTTGGGCTAAGTATGCAGCCTTGCCTTACTCCAATGTTTGGTGTGATTGCTTTGGTTAGCTTTTTGTTATCTATAATGAATGCAGAATTGTCAGAGTACAAACTTTTGATCATGTCATAAAACTTGCCATTGATATTGAGTTGCTCTAGTTTTGTAGGAGCCTCTTTTGGCAAACAGAATCAAACGCTTTTTTTAGGTCAATGAAGCAGGCATATAGCTTTTGATGGTTTTTTGTATATTTATGCAATGATTGTTTTTAAGCAGGATAAATGGTCGGTTGTCCGGCGATTTTCTTGGAAACTTCATTGTGTTGGGTGAATTAATTTGTTTGTTTCCAAAAAATTGTTTAGTCTTTTGTTAAGAACGATTCAGAAAAGTTAGCCAAGGAAACTTGTTAAGCTTATTCCTCTATAATTAAAATGGTCAAGTAAGTCACCAGATTTGTGAATTGGTAAGATCATAGATTCTTTCCAAGTAAGAGGGAAAATAAAAATAATAAATTTGTAAAATGTTTTTTTGTTTATTTTGTTTATTTTATCAATCGTAAAATGAATCATCTCTGATAGGACACCATCAGTTCCTGGAGATGATGATAATGAAAATCTAATAAAATGTTGAATTAATTTCAAGGTTGTCTATTTCTTCTTGTATTGGATCTCTACAAATACGAAGTAACACCTGAATACTACCGAGAGAATGTTGGCAACTGGATGAGTGTAATATTGGCTCATGCACCAGATGCTACCATTCTCATTGTACCAACTCATTTGGATCTATGTAAAGATAAGGTTTCAATTAAGGAGAAGTGTAAGCATGTGATGCAAAATGTGTGGAAAGATGTTAATAAAAGAGAAAAGGATTTAGAAACAAGTCGCCTTGACAATATCCAAAGTGATGATCAATCTTCCCGTGTAACTAATGCATCTGTTAATTGGAAAAAACATATTAGTTCAGCACTACAACTTGATGATGAGGTGAGTTGCAAAGACAAGACCACCGTTTTTTCTAATGAGACTTGTGAGGCATAGTTGTATCTACATACCAGGCTATCATGTTTCTTTTCAGTAACAGAAATGGCAATCAAGCAATGATTTGTATGATTATTTATTAGAAATTTAAACAACATTATTAAACCAATCACAGAACACAACATATCTTTCAAAAGTTAAAGTAATTTGAATGCAATGTTTGCTACAAAGCCTATGTAAATTGACCATGTTACCAATAAAAGTTGACTGGCTCAAGCCCCGCTTTCTTTTTGCTGCCTCATTTTCATGACTGGAAAGCGCGACTTGTGTCCTTCGAGAGCCGTTGTGCAGAATCCTGCACAACGGTATTTTGTTTGATCCTATTGTTTCATAAATGTTCACCCGCTCATAAGACGGAAAAAGATGCGGCACCCAACACAAGCAAGTTCTCTAATACTGATAACATTTTAAAGAATTTTAGGCTCCTGGAATTAGAAATGTTTACATAACGTTTAGAATATTCAATGTTCATTCACATCTTACAAAGTAAGACAAGTAATTGTTTTTTAAAATAGTAGTTTGGTCTTTCGTTAGACGTAGCAAATGACAAATGACCAGAACAAAATATTTACGATATTCAGAAGTCACGACTTCGCGAGGTTTTTCAGGAACGGGAATTTGATCATTATTTGATATCAATCAATTAAATGCCAGAGCAAATTGACCACGAAACATCTCTGCCATTGAAAACAAACAGCTTCGACAGCGTCAACTTGATGATAAGGAACTGCTTCAACCAACATTTTTCTGTTCAATGTTGTGGTTTGTTTGTTATGCTTACATTAATCCTGTCTGTATCTCGTCTTGCTCTACATGTAAATAATCACTACAATTTGTAGTCACTCTCTTTGTAAGTAAACCATTGAAGAATCAACACGTAATAAATGTCATCTTTCGGAACTCTAACACAGACTCAATAGCTTCACAAATTTCAGGCTCCATAATTGTGAATGAAGAGGGAAGGATTTCAAGTTGCACATTGACTCCCTGGAACACTAACAGACTATGTGCGTCACTTCCTGAAAACTGAAGCGCTTTCTCTGTGTTTAAAGACAATAAATTAATCAAAGGACACAAGTCTCACTTCCCAATCCATCAAGATGGGCATAACACAGAAGTGCGACTTGAGCAAGTCAACAATAGAAGCAGAGAGAGTACAGGGAGTACTATTTTACTTTTTCTATGATACTTTTTCAGAAAAGTATTTATAGCCAAAGATTGTAAAAACATTTCATGCTGGTATAAATTTACCACTTTCACCCACTTGAACCAACGGCACTGTTTTTTAATTATGTTTCAGTTACTTGTGTATTCGGATTCAGCTACAACTGTCTCAATCAAAATGATCCCAGTATCTTCATTTGGTAAACTTGATGGTATTAGTGAATTGAGAAAAGAACTTATAAAAGTCCTTACCAATTCAGATGTGATGCCACTGGTTGGGCGAGAAATTCCAACCGTTTACGCAGAGCTAGAAGAGTATTGTGTCAATCAAAGAACTACTATTCCGGTTATAGAATTAGAAGTTTTTATTGAAACAGTCAAAGTCAAATTTGATATGACCAAAGAAATGGTAATCTCAGCTTTACAATACTTTGATACAATCGGATCTGTGTTGTACCTCAGCTATGGGACAGAATTTAATCGTTTTGTCTTTTTGGATCCAGAATGGTTTATTATTGTTTTGAAGAAAGTATTTAACCACAACGCTGATAATGTTATTGAATTTAAAGAGGAATATATTGATCTGTATGATTTAGCATTCGATGATTTTATGCAACTCAAGGAAGAGCTACTAAAGAATGGAAGGCTAAGCATACAACTTCTGAGGTACTGATATTTCTAATTACGTAATGAGCACAATTGACGTTGGCCAGTTATGTTGGAAGAGGGTTGTGAAAGTTGACAGCCTGTTTTAAATATTGCTCAAGTGTCCTGTTTTTGTTGTAAGCACATATGTAAGGCTGATAGTATATTAAAAGTTTTCAATGCTGTTTGACAAAAGAGGGAGACACCAGGGGAGCCACCTGGGTGGCTCCTTCTAGGGGTCTGGGGTTTAAAAATGCAATTGGCTCAAAGGCCTCTCCTGATCATTTTTAGAGCATTATTTGAAAAAAATATTAGGAATTTTCACAACGCAAGTTAGCTGAAGAAGGCCCTAAAAAGCGGTTCAATGTAGGAAATTTGAAACTTTCTTATATCCTTCAAATCATCCAATGCAAGATGGAATTGCGGAATTATTTCTTTGCTTCTGGCAGACTAAGCATAATGAAATTTTAAAATCTGAAGAAAGGAAACAACATAAATTCCATCGATTCAAAATACCTCGAGTTTCGGGAAGGAAGAATATATTGAACATGCAGTGCATGTCATAATAGATTGATGATGATTAAAATGATTTATTTTGATATTAATACTTGAATATCCAATTGACATACTAAATTGTGCATTTCAGATGTATTTGGTCAGACTATGTTGCAAATAATGATGACATGATGTACTTCCTCATTGACATCCTTTGTCATTTCAATCTTGTAATTAATCTTGGAAAGCAAGAGGATTTATCTGGTAGTACCTCATTGATTCTACTTGTTCCTTGGTTCTTTAAACCAGCACCAGAAGATGTTTTACACAAACTGAATAGGCAAGAGATTAAAGATAAGGATTGGGTAAGTAACATACCGCTCAGAACTCTGCCCATTTGATACTTTCTTAAAGATGATAGATATAATGTTCTAAAATATCACAAATGTTTTCTGCGATCTGATCGGTCGAAAGAGCTAAACAAGGAGAAAGTTGGGAGACAATCAAGAAACTAAAAATCCCTCGTGATTTTTTAGCGCTACACTTGTGTGACTTTGTGTCTCCCAACTTTTCCTGATTTATTCAAATATGAATACAAACATTTGCAAGTATGTAGTAACCCTTTATTAATGACTGCTATAATATGAAGATATAATAGTCAATAATATGATTGTTGATGCTGTTACCCTTGCCCTTAATTGATAATTAATTTATGCATGATTGTTGATCAAATCGCATCTCGGATCTTAGGCTGTGATCGATCTCCAAAGTTTTTCAGAAAACTGTTAGGTATATATGTTGATCAACGTGTAAGTTTCATATTTGAGTATTCAATTTATGCGTTACTTTGTAATTATGCAATTATGTTTGAACTGGCAGCAGCGTATTATGCAAACATGCCCTGATGAATTTTATGTGTTGCCATTTCACGTTGTTTGGATATTTAAATGTACCGTGTTTACATAACATTTTGTTTTTGCATTGGTTTACAGGCTGAAATAACCGTTCAATTTAAATCCATCGTTTCTCCATTCCCTGTTGGCTCTTTTGAGCGTTTCATTCCTACTATTTTTCATGAGTTCGATCATTCTGTTGCTTGGCAAGATACTTTCCTTGGAACTGGAGCCAACTGCAAAGTATGTTGTACCATGGAAAATGATGGGCGTTGTGGCAAATTAATTTTAAGAGGAAGATGTCTCCAGAAAGATATTGATGACTTGTGGAAGTCATTAATACGAATCATCAAGGTTCAATTTTTAGGATTATTATTTCAATATTCTACATATAATAATAATAGCCATCTTATTCGATACTTATCCATCCATTTCGATTACTTTAGATTGCAGATGATTTTTTTGTGTGTCTACCTGGTCTTGGTTGCATTAAACGACAATCATTATGCCCAAGTTGTGTTAAAAAATCCATTGTTGATCCATACAAATTCAATATCTCATCTTGGCATGATTATAACTGCAAGACAAGTACGTTACTATGTGGGAAAGAAGATTCACTGATACCAATCAATTTGATACTACCACCAAAAGGTAAAACAAACTTCAACATGTTAGAAATTAATTTTTAACCTGTTGTAATCATACTTTGTTTGCTAGTGTATTATTCTATTCTATTTCGTTTCTTTTCCTCTGATGATGTTGAGATTATATTAAAGCAAAAACAGAACAGATACTTTAATGCATATAATTACAGTCGAACTTTCTTAATATCCCCCCTCTGGTATGGATGAATAGCAGGACATTAAGCGAGGTGGGATATTAAGCGAGGTAGGAATATGATAGTTGATATGGAGAATTAAAACTAGAGATCAGTTCATGTGGGGATATTAAGCAACTAGGTGGGACATTAAAAGAGAGGATATTAACCGAGTTTCACTGAATATATATTAATGCTTTAAAAGGTGTAATGATTACAGTAGTCATTTATTGCTGTTTTTCAGATCTGTTTGAACAGTGCCAAGTTGGAAAAGAGTTAGACTTTCTACCGTCAATTTCTAATGGTATGGTATTTGAAGCAATGTCTCTAGTGAGATATGTCATACAATCAACCCTTTGTATAGAGGTCACCTGTTCAAATCGGTCAATTGCTACATATATATATCTCAGCTGGTTCACATATCTCTGTATACAGATTAAAAATATTTTTTATTTTCGTTACAGGCAAAGTTGATTTACGTATGCTTGATGAAATCTCTCAACTAGTTGGTCCAGTGCCACATGCTCTTGGTCGCTGCCTTGGTCTGCCTCATCATACAACACAAAACATCTGTTACGACAATAGATATGAAGCAGTTACAGAACAGAACTACGCAATGCTTACTACATGGATTGAACATGTTGGCAATAAAGCAACTGTAATTGAATTATATAAATGTATTCTGTCTATGAAACCAAAACAGAAAGAAGTTTTGAATTTCATCTGTGAATACCAAACATAATTTACACCAAATAGAGATAATTTTGTAACCATAAAATCATTATTTTTAAAACTTTATAAATCTATAGCTACTTAAGGATGGTGACTGAGTCAAAGAAAACACATTCTTAATTTCTGTTACTATAGTTTCACGTAGTGTGCGATCATCAGACAGTTGATACTATCGTGGTATCGTGGTTGATACTATTGTGGTTGATACTAGTGGAGTATCAACTGTCTGATGATCGCACACTGCGTGAAACTATAGTAACAGAAATTAAGAATGTGTTTTCTTTGACTCAGTCACCATCCTTATGTATTATACAGCTCTGCCAATGTTTAATCGGTATTGAGCACTATCACATCTGACGATAGATAAATCTATCTTTATTATTATAAATCTATAGCTATTATTCTTTAAAACATAACACATCTAGTTGTTATAATCACTATTTTTTTTTATTTGACTTTTAAGATTCTGTAATTGGACAATTTATATGTACGAGTTTTTAGCAAGATGCCTCCATGTGGAAATCGAAGGTGTTAGAATCGGATCTAATCTGAATGGATTCTGAATTCAATTTCAGATTTCGGATTGGATTGATTCCGCCAGAGAATTTGGAAAACTTTAACCAATGCGCTTTCCAGTAGTTTTTCGTTCAGTTAGACATTTGGAATTTAGGGTGCAGCTGTTATTCGTACTGAGTGAAACCTGTACATAAGGGTCACCCTATAGAGCATCCACCTGTCTATATAGTGGTCACTTCATAAGGTCAAATGTTCGTCACTATTGAACTTCAACATCTATTGAGAGGTTACCCGCTTTATGCGGTCGAAATTCTCTAATGCCATAGATGGCCGGTATAGATAGGTTTAACTGTATATTGATTATTTTCGATTTGTGATTAATTTATATTTTTCAGATAAGTGAAATAAATGAATGTCAGATCAGGTCGATGATTAGTTCCGATTATTTTCTATTGTTATTTCGGATAGGATTCTGGTTATAGATTGTTTATAATCGTACTATATTTTCGGGAAATATGATCCTATACACACAAAGAAAAGTTATTTGAGGTTTAGTGATTATGCTTATATTATATATGTCTTGTTCAGAATTTACAAATTGTCAAAAATTATACTTTTCAACGAAAATATTATTTTTCTCCGAAATATTATTCCAAATCGAATGCGAGGTTTTTCACGATGAGAGAGAGGTTATAAACTCATGGCGAATTTATTTTTTAGAGCCAGAAATTCTGGTTGGAAATGGTGATAAGGGAATCTGTAACTGTGGAAAAGTAATCACGTAATATCAAAGCAATCAATCTATAAATAAAAATCATCGCCATAAATACTGATTTAGTTAATCAAGATGCTGGAATCATCGATGCTTGATGAGGGTAATATTTTAGCTGATAATCTTCGTTTCAATTCTCAAATCCTGTGTAGACTTTTCGCTTGCATATTATTATTTTGGAGATTAGAGAGAGAGAGAGGGATAGCTTTTGTTCTGGAAAATAAAAGGATATTCTTGTTCTCTGCTAATTTGTAAGCCATGGTCTGATATAGGGTTCCTCTACCCTATATTGGTATTGTATGGTGACTATGGTATCTTGTCTCTCATCAAGTTCAGTTGTGTGTGCACATTGCCTCTATATTGTAACTCTGTAGTCTACTGAAAACTCAGGTCAGCACACAGAATAGATACAGTGTAGGAATGAATATATTTATTTATACAGACCTGTTTAAAGGACGAAGAGCATAGACATAAGAGAGTGAACAGAATACAACATCGTCATTTAAATCACTAGGCTACGAAACGAGTCAGTCTGAAAAGTTTGTGATGTGCCTGTTGATGTACCATGTTGATAACTAATATTCATCCATAGAAATTCAACTAAATTAATTGAATCTCAGTTAGGCAAATTGCAGGTTTTCAATCTGGCTCCTGAGTTGGAAAAGTTATATCAAATTTGCTTATACTTTACGACGTGGTTAGCCGTCCGGTAGCCGAACGCCATTTTCAAAGTGATAGCCGTCTGGCACTCAATTTGCGCATGCGTTAATTCTGTTCCAGGCAACGAAGGTAAAAATTGATTCAAAGATCAAATAATATTCCAACCGCAAACCATCAACAGATTAATATATTTTTTTAGTCAACTCTATGCTAGCCTGAAAGAAGAGTCAAATCTAAGTTATAGAGACCTTGTTTATTTTTGTTGTTGATCAAGTAAGTTTTGAAATTGCAGCACTCCTCGTATTTTTCTCAACGGCATCGGCTCGCTTTTGAGAAGAATCGCGATGAAATTTTGTTTCTCGTGTTCCAATGTTAATTTAAAGTTTGTCCCAGATTACAATTGTAAACAAATACTGAGTGAAATGATAAATACATCATTGACTTCATGATAAAAGCTAGTTTAGGTAGGAAATTTTCTATCGTTTGAATAACAATTACTCCATTATAATTTGCCGCCATAACTTTTTAAAAACCCTTCGGCTTTCGCGTTGTATATAAGTAAAATCAGATCAAAGATTAATGATCCCGGAATAAGCATTAGAGAAATAACAAACACTCGTGGACTATAACTTGATTTGTGTATAAATCCAACGCAGAGTGAGGATGTTTTACCGTGAAATATTAATATACAATTTTGAGCAGCCAAGCAACTAAATTAGAAAATTGTGCAAGATATATAACTCTAAATCCAACGATATTATCTTGCCGCTGTAATTTATTATTCCAAAACAGATTCTATTTAAGGTAGGTTCTATCAGAACTTCAGAAGGTATTTAATCATCAAATCCAACGAAGAAACCACTAAATAATCGTGTGACTAGCCGTGTTGAAGGTTAGTGTGATAATAAATTCTGGGACGAAGCAAAGCACACTCATGCGCAAATTGAGTGCCGGACGGCTGATATCATGATACTGACTTGTCGATCTGATATCATTTAAGGAAACAAATATTATATATTTATAAATAGAGAATTACACAGGCTTTTGTTTGAATAAACACAATTCAGTGGAATTAAACACAACACGGAGTGAAAATTTATTTGTCGATAATGTAAACAATATCATGAAATATTAGTTTTGCACAGGATACCATTAATCAACTTCGATAAAGACTAAATCACATCATAGAGCAATATCCCTTTTATATTGTTGATGCTAGTTTGTGTCTTGAAATATTATTTGTTTGATTTTAGAGCAATTTTATATTCACATAAATCTTTGTGTTTATAAATCACTAATTAATATGCTGTCCTACAGAAAATAATATCACCCGATCTTGGGTACATCAAATATCCAATCAACAATTGCAAAATAATTTTTTTATCTGCTTCAAACATTGTTGTTTAGTAAACTTAACTTATTTATTAGCAAATACTCAAAAACAGAATAGCTTGACTTCAAAAATTCCATGTCGCCACGTGCTGAATCAGCTGATTTTCGTGATCGACCAAAGCTATGACTCTCAGCATTAATTTATAAATTTTAAAGGGTCAAACCAGACCGGCAGCCTTTGCATTCAACTTTTTTCAAAATGGAGTCTCGCAGCCTTTTTATCAACGTCATAGCATTCCTCATAATTTCATTTGTGCCGTAGCAACCTTTTAATTTTGTATGGATATTTCTGAAAAACAACATGAAAACAGGAGCGAAACAATGCGAATTGAATAAGGATAATGAAAACTATGGTAATTATGTACGACCGTGAAACATTAACATCAAACCATGCGGAACAGTCTGAAATTTTTATCAAAACATACTCAAACCACAGAGAGAAATACACGAAGGAATGGCAAAACTGATCAATAATAAAATACTATTTTAATTAATTTTGCTGTAGAAATTCATATATTTCATGGGTCCAGAAATTACATATGATGTTTATTTCATCTCGATCGAAGTTCCATAAATATCAAGTGTGATTGAAATTTGAAAATAAGCTGTTGATTTGAGGTTGTGAAAATGGAGCTTCGCTTTTTGTTCTTTGAAGGGATCTCGCATTGATTGGTTTGTAAACAGGAAAACATTGTCAAATCTTCACTCAGGTGTTCCTTTAGACAAAAGTCCTTATACCAGTCTTTGCAAATCACGAGATTTAGGTAAAACTTTGTTATGGTTTATCGCCACAGCATATGAACAGATATCCTGATGTATAAGTGAAAGCTCTTGAGTTATCGGTAGCCTTCTACCTGCTCCTTCCCTTTTACCACCATGTTCTGGATCTTCAGGAAACTTGGCATTCGTGTTATTAAAATTATCGAAGATTAGAAATAAAGAATACGCTAGTGAGTAAAGCTCTTGTTCAAGAATGGTGCAAAAATATTTTACGACAAACGCATTCTAGACGAGGCAAAGCCATGTTTGGAAACGAGTGTTTGAATTTTACGTGCACTATTCAAAGTGTGCGCGCGCAAGGTTTCCCGGTCTGTTTTGACCCTTTAACACAAAAATATACTTGAGTACATCCTCCTGACAAATTCATTTAATATACTTTCTATACCATTTACAAAGCTAAAACATTAGTTTCACTTTGACATACAATTATTGAGCTGTCCCCAAACGCCATTTTGTATTTGATAAAATCATGCTTGCTGGAAAATAATAAAATTTCGTCAAATCTTGGCCGATTTATATCAGGTTTTCTGCTCTATGCAGAACATTTGTGATTGGCTGAGCAAGTATTAAACAAGCCAGTGGGAAAACAATTAAAAAAATTGTCAAATTATGAAGGAGCTGCTGTGAGTGGCTTCTGGGCCTCAATGGAAAATTCAAGAGCCGCTCACAGCAGCTTCTTGGCCGCGATGAGTTAAACTAGGAAAACCTTTTTATCTTCGAAAATCCATTCTTGACAACATAAAAATCTTGTCTTCATTGTGCAAGAGTAAATTACGACACAAGTTGAGTTTGTAGAGTGTTGCTCTTCACTTTAATAGTGGTATGTTGCCTGCTGACAGTAGGCCTACAGGGAGAGATGCTACGGGCTACTATTGCCGTTAGTCAGAGCTCTTTATTACATCAAACAGGATCGCTCAATGATACAACAATAGGTTAAAGAGAACGTTTATGTTAGGGATGCACCAAATATTCGACAGACCAAATAATCAGCTACTATTCGGCCGAAGATCAATCCATTATTCTGCCGGTATTCGGCCTTTTCAAAATGTTTAAATAAAGTTCAAAATTGATCTCTCATGTATTTATTTCATAATTATTTAATAACAGTTCATCTTAATAACATAATTAGACATGGGTTGTACTATCTAAATGGTCAATGTTTCTTATTTTTTACTCAAATTCTCATAGTTTTGTGGAAGTTGTGAATATTTTTAATGAAGCGTATCGAATATGAAGTGATTCAAATTATTCCAAACTCGTTCAAAACTCAATGGTAAAATCTAATGTTAAAACAAAATACTCTAACCTCTTAATCAATTTGAACATTCTTCTTAAACTAATGAAACCGTTTTTCTTTCTTTCTTTGGAATAAAGTAAACATTTTGTAGATATAAAGGAACACAAATCACAACAAAATATTCAAACTCGACATGCAAGACGACTCTGAACGTCTTTTACGTGTTTGAATGGCCAGCACAAAGCCTCCTAATTAGCATAACAAAGTGGCTTTCAACTTACGCGCCATTAATCCTATTTTGGGCTTCCCTTGCTATGACAATTAATTGATTGAACAAACAGGATGGTTTGCAAATCGTTTGATTGATTTGGAACTTCAACGAAGTTAATAAATATCTGATGTCAAACAGACAGTTTTAAATGATATTTCACTTGACATTATAGCATTCAAAGCAATGCAACAATAAACTGTAAAATCTTGACTTTTGATATTCAAAAAACTTTCTCCGTATTGTTCAAAATGTCTTGTTCTTTATTTCAAAGGGAAATCGTACTGCCATGACAACAGAACATGGCGCTTTCATAAACATTTTCCAAAACGTTAAATGAGGCGAAAATACAATATCATCCGTATGAAGAAAAGCACATCTAACTGTCAGGCAATATTCTGATATTTCTAGCATGCATAATAAACCAAACAAATCAATCTTGAATGACCATAACAGATCAAGAACTGACTCAAAAATTGGCCGAAGATCTGCCAAATATTCAGCTGGATATTAGACTTTTCTGGCCGAATATTACCTACTTGGCCAAAGGCCAAATACCTGATTGGGTGCATCCCTAGTTTATGTGGTACAGTTTACCCACATATAGATTTACAGGAATAATTAACAATAGACAATTATACAATGATGTAAATACAATATAAAACCACTACATCATAAAGATCCATGTATATTTATTGCTTTCTGAATAAAAAGTTAGGCAAAACAACCGTTTTTTCCATCAGCGTATATACAAAGGACTAAAAATTTCACAATCTAATTATAATTAAATAATAATTTCAGATGACGAATACATTGAAGATGAAGGAGATGAAATCTCTGCTGATAGATGGCAAGAAGCATGTTGGGTTGTCATCACTGCATACTTTGATGAGAAGGGTCTTGTACGTCAACAGTTAGATTCCTTTGATGAGTTTATACAGATGTCAGTGCAACGTATTGTTGAAGAATCACCACAAATTGAAATGCAAGCTGAAGCACAGTATAAAGAAGCAGACTTTGAAGCGCCGGTAGGTCACCACTCCTAAATTTGTTCAAATTTTGGGGATTTTCAATTTACGGGCATGCTAGTGACATGGTTGGCTATTATGTTTACATGTAAACTTCTCTTCTTGGCCCATGTCCTTCATTGTTCAAGCCAGAGATTGAACCTGAGACACAGCAGGCAACATGTGTAACATGTAAAAGATGTGCGTCAAATTATCTGAAAATTGACCACATCTATAATCCAAATCTGATCTGATTCTCAAAATTAAATTTTCTACCAAATCACAATTATATTTAATTTGTCTTTTCAGACAAAATACCAACTCAAGTTTGAACAGATTTACTTATCAAAGCCAACACATTGGGAAAGAGATGGAGCTCCAAAACCCATGATGCCAAACGAGGCACGACTGCGGAATTTGACGTAAGCATTCTCATAATACCTTTAAATTAGGACTTAGGTTAACATTGTATTGTAGGATCAGATATGATATTTGGTAATCTTCAGACCTTTAATGGTTTATTGGGGGATTTCCTTGACTGGGAGTCCCAGAAGGCTAGCACAAATTTATATAAAATATGTAAATACAAAATAAAATATAAAAAAAGAATATAAAAATGAATACCGTAATCCAGTGCATGTAAGTCACAGAGTGATTTTTTCAAGCAAAAAGTTGAATTTATTCATTTTGTGTGTATAAGTTGCACCTTGAGTTTTGAATTATTTGAAGATGAAATATGGAAAAAATCACTGTAATTTGAAAATAATTTCACGTATTTCTAGTTAAACTCATCCACTGATGAGCTCTGGCCTAGGTGCTTGGTTGGTGGGATATCTATTATATACTTTATGCTCTATATATTTTATGCTTTCAACATGCTTTTATGCTCTATTGCTCTGTATGCTTTCATGCTTTTGTAATGCTTTTATGCTCTATAAGCTTTTATGCTCTATATGCTTTTATGCTCTATATGCTTTCTATATGCTTTTATGCTTTCTATATGCTTTTATGCTGCTATTGCTACTGGCGAACCTGTCACACTCCAAACTATCTCCAAAGTGCTTGGAGAGGAGGGACAGGAAGCCTGGACATCCCACCAAACATGACCAAGCACCCAGACTATAGTAAATTAACATACCAAATACAACGAGTTAAAAATATTATAAGAATAAAAATTTTATTTAATTAATTAAAAATCGATAATAACATTAACTAAATCTTACCTAACTTAATAATTTAGAGATTCCGGCAAGCGAATGAGATGGAGTCCTGGTGTATAACGTATAAGCGTCGCTAGACCAACGGCCCAATGCCTTTATGATATAAGCTGGAATACCCTTGCGGCCTGCTACAGTGGCTGCTCCGATGCGAAAACTATGAGTATTAAAGTTCCCAGCAACTCTCGCTTGACTTAAGACTTTCTGGAGCCAAGCAGCAAGATAAGTTCTAGACAATGGTTGACCAGATTCCAACAGAAAGAGCGGGTCAGGAGTATTGCCTCGTTTGTTAAGATAGGTGGACATAGCATGGACTGCGCATAGAGGACCATTACCACGGCCAATATAAATAGGGCAACCATTGCGAAAAGGATCTGTTTTACTTGATTTTATCCAAACTCGCAAACACGTAGGAGAGGATAAATTATCAAAAGCCAAATCATTTGCTTGCAGATGAACCATTGGATCGAAAGAGGCTAAATTTGGAACAGTAAATTCTGAGCAGCGAAGAAAACCAAAATATGCCAAAGTGCAAGCTGCCCACATCATTATATCGTCATAGCGGGTGAACTGTAACAAATAGTAGATTTTCAGTAATACGCTGTCTGTAATAGGAAGGCGTCTATTATTTGACGGTCTGCTACATCGTTTGATTCCTCTAAGAACTTTAGCCAATCGAAGACAATTTGCAAGAGGATCTGAATAACCTTGATCAATATGCAAAGAGCGGACTGCTGCCAGATAAACCTTGACTGATTTATGCTGCATAGATTGTGCCAACGTTGAGGCAAACCAACACAATGTATTTTCATCAGCTGGGCAACAATTAACAACTCCCAACTCCCTTGAAAATTCAATAAATTTGCGTTGTGCCGAACCATAAGTACGACGTGTTGAAGGAGCCAAACTTTCAGTCATATACATATTAGATTGTGATCGTAAAATGTTCACATCAAGGCTGCCAGTGTTCGCAATGGGATAGGTGTTGGATAAGCTTGAGCAAGTGGCGCCACGTGCCGGAATTCCTGCCAACGAAAACGAGAGAGTGAATCAGCAATTGTGTTTGAAGATCCTGGAATATGTACAGAAGTAAAAGAAAAACTGTACTGAGCTGCTGTTAGCAAAAGAGAGCGCATCAATCGCATGAGTTCAGGATTTTTTGAAGAACGTTTATTGAGCACCTGAACTACTGCCTCATTATCCGAATGAAAAAGGACATGTTTTTTAAACCACGAATTCCCCCACAAATGAGCAGCAAGAACAATAGGAAATAGCTCTTTATATGCGATCCCATGATGCATTTGGGTTGCAGTCTATTGACCATTGAACCATTGTCGATTCCACATAGCTGCATAGCCAATAGAGCCTGAAGCGTCAGAGAAAACATGAACATCATTGATTACAGGCTTTCCAGAAAACAACCAAAAGGATACACCATTCCATGCACTAAGAAATTCATGCCACCAGCACAAATCCAAAAAGAATTCCCTAGACAAGCGAATCGGATGGTTCGGTTTGCGAAAACAGCATAGAAGATCCAGCATGCGACGGATAAATGTTCTTCCAGGCCAAACAACCTTTGCTGCATGGTGAAGATGACCAATTAATGATTCAAGGTCATGACGGTTGCACCAATATTTTTGCATCCATAAAGCAACTAAATCCTTTAAAGAACATAGCTTTTCTGACGGCAAGCGAGCAATCTGACGAGTTGAATCCAGTTCAATGCCTAAAACTGTCATCACAGATGCTGGACCAAGACATTTTTTAGGATGAAGTGGAAGACCCAACTGTTGACATACTTTCATAGCACATTGCAAATGATTGCCACATTCATCTGAATTAGCAGGGCCTGACATAATAAAATCGTCTAAGTAATGTACCAGATTGTTTAGACCATAATTATTGATCAAGATCCACTCAACCGCATCAGCAATGGAATTGAAGATGAATGGGGCAGAACGTAACCCAAAAGGCAAAACCAAGTCAACATAATATTGTCCACGCCATTTCATGCCCAGAAGAAAGCGATCCAGAGGATGAACTGGGACATTACGGTATGCTGCTTCAACATCAAACTTAGCTATGAGAGCACCAACCCCCAATGCAGTTATCATTGCCACAATCTGATCCAACTGGATATAATGCAAATTGAAAGCCTCAGGATCAATCCCATCATTCACACTATGCCCACGAGGGGACGATAGGTCAACGATAAGACGCCACTTGCCTGGCTGGCCGCGTTTCGGAATTACGCCAAAACTACTAATGTGAAGATTTGGCAACGGTGATATAACAAATGGTCCAGCTACTCGCCCCAAACGGACTTCATTAGCAATATACTCATCAATAACCGAAGGATTAGATGACGAAGATAGCTTGTTCTGCTTAGATGACTTTAATGGTTGATGGTCTTGGAACCCTAAGTGAAAACCATGTGTAATACCATGTATAATATAACTGACAAAAGCCTGATCCGGATGGAAGGATAATTGAGAAGCAAACGCCTCAGCTCGCAACGGTGATACTTGTGAAACCGATGGCAGACCAAACAAAGCTGAAATAGATGCATCAAGTAATTCATTAGAAGAAAGAAAAATAAATAATAATAATAATAATAATAATAATAATAATAATAATAATAATAATAATAATAATTTTGTAGTAAAAGACAACACAATTAATTTTATATTTTTATTCGCAACGTTCCGGCTTTGCACTGAAGCCATTATTGAGCTAATAAATAAATAAATAAAATAAATAAATAAATAAATAAATAAATAAATAAATAAATAAATAAATAAATAAATAAATAAATAAATAAATAAATAAATAAATAAATAAATAAATAAATAAATAAATAAATAAATAAATAAATAAATAAATAAATAAATAAACAAAATTAGAAAAGAAAACAAGAAATAAAATCAAAGAGAAACACACAAAAGATTGGATTACAACTAGCTTGGCGAATTATAATCGGATTGGCGGATTATAATCGGATTAACACATTACAATCGGATTGACGGATTACATTCGGATTAGCGGATTATAATCGGATTTTAACTGGAGTAGCGGCTCGCGATCCCGATTGGCAGATTACATCGTAGATGGACGAATGTATGCGCACATGCGAGGATATTACTGCAGGCGTGACATAACGAATACTTTTGTAAAAAACAACGCCAGTGAGGTGTGGCAAACATCTAACAGTAGAATTGATGAATGCAAGTATAGTAAATGCTTTAATACCTTACGCAATTAGTCTAAAAAGGAGAACGAAATGGAAATTAAAATGTTTGAAAGTACTTGGATTGGACGCGCGTAGACTACTTTAGTAAAGCTATCTTTGCTGTGACTGCCTAGGAAAATTTCGAATGATAATTGTTTCAATTTATGGACGTCTGTTGAAAACTTTAAGAAATAAATTCATTTTCGATCGCAATTTGCCAAACTCATTTATCTTACTATTTGTTTATTTTTTGTGTATTTTTGGTTGCTATTTGATAAAAGCTTTTGAACTGTAAATTAATCGAAAATGCCATTAGATAATATTTTTAATTGCTATTAATCGTCACATTAATGAGACTAACCGGACAAACGAAATTGCTAAAAATATATTACAGCTTTTCCTGTTTGTGAATATTAACGACTGCACAAAAAACAAAAACTCGCTGATAAACAAGCAAACCTCATTAACGGAATTCATAAGCTTTTTAAATGAGCAATATTACCGGAAATCGAAAATTATTAACAAAACAAATTAATGGTGGGAATACGCAATACACGACATAAGTAGACAAAGCCAAATAATGAATATTCAAATAGCTATTAATTAAAGTCATTAAACACAGTACACGCAAAGCAAGAATATTGGCATAAGCTACAGTTAAATATCGCTATCCGATCAAGATAGTTATACACAATAATAAAAAGATTAAACATTGAAAGATTGTATAAGCACCCCTTAAAAATAATTAACAATAGTTGTAAAATTATGCATAAAGGAATGTTGAGTTGCTAACGCCGAATCGGTTGCTGATTACCAGACTTATCTGCGTCCGCCAAACGTTTTCTGTTATTTGTGACGCTTGACATGCGAGCTGCTTGAGGCTGATCACACTTACTAATTCGATGTGGACCGTACTAATTTGATGGAGGACCAATCTCGAAAAAGATATGCTGCGGCATTCTCACGAAATGCCCTATCGTAGTGAAGCCAAGCCGAACCATTAAAATGTCTGTATGTCCGTATTATTAACATTTTGTAAAGTGAGAGGTCATGCCAGCGATGAGGACAATAAGCGGTGAGCACCATGACGTAGATTGTAAACGCTTCTAGCCATGATACAATGTCCGTAACTAAAGTACGTTGGCGTCGAACAGGAGGATGAAAGACCAGTCTGCCATCAAGTAGAAATTCTGCTTCACTTTCAGTTTGATGATTACCCGTAGCAATCAAATCTCCTAGCTCTATAAATTTCCCACTGACAATGTGCCCGACCAGTTTAGCGGCAACAGGTTGACAGCCAGGACCCAAAACATACGGCGGATAAGATGACTCCACGAGAGACGATGGGGTGGCAGTATGAACAGGCATTGACACCGTAACAGGCGTGGAAACAGGATGATTGAAAGCAGACGTCGATAGTAATGCTGGGGCAACCGAGACAGCGTTAGCAGACGAAGTTAAAGTGAATTCATTTATAAATGAGGGTACAGACGGGACAGACCACATACCTTCTGCTCCGTGCGTTGGAGCACTTACGTTGGCTGCTTGTACCGACTCCGATTGGTTAGCTGATGACTTTGCCAATATAGCTTCTGTGACATCTTTAACTAATTGCTGCATATCAGCAGCTGATAACGTCGTTTGATGACCTTCATTTTGAACGGCCGAAGAGACCATGGACGCATCCATACTGTTGCGAGTTCGTCGAGGCATGATTGAACGATGTTTTAAATAGGTAATGATATAATAAATGTAATAGGAAATTGAGTTATGTGAATAATATATATAATAAAAAATTTAAGAATAATAATAACAGTAAAAATTGCTCTGCCAAAAAACTTGCACACAAAAGGCTCAATCAAACTTTTGCTACCGCTAACAACGCTTTCCTCTAAAGGAGTGACTAACCCAAAACAAGGTGTGCCTAAAGTAGCACATTGTTTCATCCTTCTTACCCAGGCTCTTCCATCTGTGCTGCTTACCTTATTTGGTATAAAATAGCTTCCCACGCTGTTATCTAAACTTTGTTACTTACGTCCGTAATCTAACGGATGTGAACTAACTCCCACTAGAAAAGCTAGCCCCACTAGAAAGGAGGGGTTTCATGCAATGGCAAACAACAGTGTCTGAGTCTAATTCAGCCTAAAATTGTAATTAAATTAAAATTGTAACCACCATTAAACTAGTATGTGATCAGAAAATATGCCACTGTTTTTATGAAATAGTAGTCCGCAGTCATAGCAACAACAACAAAAACAAATCAAAACCGATTAATCGTGAATTTTAAAACCATAAACACCAGAGAAGAAATGAAGTAAATAGTAATAATCCAGTTTTAAAAACAATCATTTTAATTAACATTTCCTTCTTTAATATTGTACAATTCAATAGATAACAAATCAAATGAACTGCGTAAATTCTTTACGGTTATAATGAAGTAATTTGTTGTTTTTAAATGTCTCGCTTCTTTCTCAACGAGTAAGAAAGATTCCAGTGTGTTTACTACGCATGCTTTGTGAAAACAAGAAGAAAAAAGTAAAGGTTACTGATTAATGACCAAAATATTCTAAAAAGCTGTTGATGTTTTTGTATTTTGCGCGTATTTGTCGCGTGACGATTTTAAAGAACAAAACTTTGACTTTAGAGTGCGAATTATACCCGCTTGATTATGGTAAATGCGTTTGTAATATATTCGACTAGAAAAAAAGCTTCCTCCGGCAGCTTTTTTTTAGCTCCTGTTGAGAAGTTGTATTTAATTTTCCTCACTAAGGAGGTGGTATAGTTCTATATATAGTGTGGATTTCATAATCAAAAAGTTTTTGTTAACTCATTAACGACGAAAAGCCCGAAATTTGATCACTCCATTATGACGAAAAGCCCGTAAAAGCCCGCGCATCAGTAAGAGTTTTGTTTTTGAAGTGAGGCAGGGGTGGGGGCCCAGTCCCTTTCATTTTAGTATAAGTAGAAAACTGAAACGATCAGCTTTCTTCTGATACCAAACTTGTGGCTTTACGACTACGCGCTTTATTTTCTACGAATTATTTTCGCGGATCTATACAATTTGAAGACGTAAAATCAAATTGATCAACCGAGGGAGTTTGAAGAAGGATATTTTGATGAAAATGCAAGGTCTTGCGACGAGGAATCTATTTATGGCTTTTCGTGTCCCAGCGACAGTGATGATTCTAATATTTCCGACGCATCTATTATTTCTGACGATGAGGCTGAGGCAAATAAAAGTAAAACGGCAGCTCAAATTGAAGTTGAAAAAGAACTAGAAAGAAATACGTTAGCTGATAGTTTTCTAATGCAATGGTTTAAAGATTCTGAATGGTCAGACGAGACTCAAGAATTTGAAGTGCCAGACTTTACGAATATTCCTGGTTCAAATTATGTTATTCCAAACATAGAAGACAGTTCTGCTATTGATTTTTTCCAGTTGTTTTTCACTGCAAATGTTCAAAACCGCATTGTCGAAGAAACAATTCGCTATGCTTATCAGCAACATGCTTTTTTGTTTCATTTTACCGTAGAAGAATTGCGTGCTTATTTGGGAATAAATATAGTCATGGGTTTTCACATTTTACCCGCAACTTATGACTATTGGTCAAGCGAGAAATTTCTAGGCGTTCAGTCAATAAAAGACGTTATGACTCGTGATCGTTTCATGATAATATCAAAATTTCTTCACTTGAGAAACAACAAAAAGGCACCTAAAAAAGGTGAACCTGATTACGACAAAATTTATAAAGTCCGTAATATTTTTAACAAAATTAACAAATCATTTCTACGAGTTTACACTCCTGAAAAACAACTTTCGATAGATGAGGGCATGATTAAATTTCGCGGTCGCATTTCCTTCAAGCAGTACATGCCTAAAAAGCCAATAAAACACAGAGTAAAAGTATGGATGATTGCTGAGTCAAAATAAGGCTATGTTTCCAACATGGAGGTCTATTTTGGCCGAAGCAAAGAAAACGATAAGCGAGAAACAGGGCTAGGCAGAAAAGTTGTTTTGAGATTATCGTGACCCTTCTGGTATCAAAATCGACATCTGTATTTCGACAATTATTTCAACTCACCTTCACTACAAAAATCTCTATTGAAACGAGAAACATTTTCTTGCGGCACGCAACTTGTAAATCGAAAAACTTTTCCAGATGATTTGAAAAAACCAAAGAAACTAAAAAAAGGCGAAGTAAGAGTCAGGCAGAAGGGTCCACTGGTTGCAACTCAATGGCGCGACAAGCGTGTTGTAGCCATGCTTTCGACTAGCCACACAATCCCGGCGAAAGAAGTTTATTTTGCTGGTGAACAGTTGCGTGGTGGTAAACCTGATGTTGTTGAAAGTTACAACTGTTTCATGGGTGGAGTGGATAGAAATGATCAACTACGTTCCTATTATACTGCCGGTCGCCCTGCCAAAAACTGGTGGAAGTATATTTTCTGGTTTCTCTTCAAAGTTTCAATGGTAAATGCGTGTATTTTATTAAATCTCAGCGATTCTGCAACAAAACACTCTTCACAGCTAGAATTCAGAAAAGCATTGGCAACTCAATTAATTGGGGGCTTTACAAGTAGAAAAAAACGGCACAAGCGGAATTTGTCTTCGATTGCTGATGACGCTGGTCCATTCAGTCATCACAAATGTATTCGTTGTGAAGGTTCGAAGGCGGACTGCTATAATTGCAGAAGGAAAGGCAAGAAAACACCGAGTGGGTATAATATCAGAACTGTTTACATCTGCTCTCATTGCAATATCCGTTTGTGTCGTGAAACATGTTTCATTGAGCACCACGCATAAATTCAAATAACAACTGAATTTATCCAAAAATTATAAGGCTGGGTGTTTCGTCAATGCTTTTCTCAGGCAAAACAGTTTTCGGCATAACACAATTTTCATCACTCCATCTATAAATTAAAAAATAAACCCCCAAAAATACAAAAAAAATATCTAGTATTTAGATAAATGAGAGGGAAAATGTTCAAAAAAATGACGTCAAAATCGAACGTCATCATGCAATTTGATTGGTCGGCCCATGTCCATGTCCTTGTGTTTGGAAATTCAAGGATGAACATTTTTCAAAAACTTCTGTCGAAATTCGAAAACACTTTATTGAAAAGCACTCAAAAGTCGGTCAATTAAATAGTGATATTCAATACGATGCGAAAAGTCATTTTCCTAGTTTCTCAAGGATGTATTAATTATCAACTCGTTATCAATTCAATTCTTGTCTCCTTTAATATAAATATCCATTGTTAAATTGGTCTACTGTCATAGCAACGGTAACTAGTATTAAACCCAGACAGAACAAGAAAACAAAATTCTTACTGTGATCGAAAATTTTGATCTTTTAAATAATCACAAATGTAGTAAAACAATAGTCATGAACATGATGCATAATTTATTGAAAGAAAGCAGTAGCAAACAAATATTCCTGAAAAAATAATAAAATTTAGTTACAAATTAATTTGTTGTTAGGTTTTTAAATTAATTCGAATTTGAATAAATTAGAATTTTGCAAGCAAAGTTTACCCAGCTGTACAAAGAAATCAACTGTTTTTTATATTTTCAAAACTAGCTCAAAACCAATATCTGTCGTCGCTGAAATAGAAAAGATAATATCCATGAGTAAAAAATTATCAACTAAAATCTCGAAAATATTTTTGCTGATTTTCACTCTAATAAATTTCACACTTCCATGTCAGAGTCATAGCCGACGTCATAGTCTAATCAGCCGCTAGGCAACCGCTAGGCAACCGCAGTATTTCTACATTTTTCCAAACGAAGGAAATTTTATTTCAGTTTCTGCAATAAAGTCAAAATTTTTCAAAAATCGTCAAAACTAAGAAAATTAATAGTTTGAAGCATCAACCGAATTGGTGATAGGGTGCAAACTGGAGTGAATGATTTGAATAAGTTTTTTCAAAGTTTGAATCATGATCATATAATTTTAAAAGTTTTAAATGAATGAATGAATTTGTAGTTCTAAATCATCAGATTTTTTGATTGATTGGAGTCAAAAGAAAAAAGTTTGTTTTATATTCTACAGATTTTTCAAAAATATTTGAGACCTTCAAGCTTCAAGTTGCAAGGTATTTTATTGAATTTCTGGTTGAATTGTAATTTGATAAAGTTCACACTTCCGCGGCAAAGACATAAAAAAGATACCTTTCTAGTGTTCAATTATCCGTTGTCAAAGTAACCGTAAATTAGCACTATTCAGAAAGGTTTTTCGTGATTCCAGCGCTTTTGATAAGATTTTAATGATTCCCGAAAAACTGAAATTATTGAAATATTATTTGAATTTCATGGTTGAGGAATAAAAATCGGGTTGAATTTCAAAGAATAAAGCATAACAAACCTGTGAATCAAACTAAATTTAAATTGGAATCAATTATTTGTAAATAATTATTTATTTAATTCGGTTTAAAATATTAATTATATTATTCTCTAATTCTCTATCATAACTATACGGTCGGCAAGTTAGCTACAAGTTTCACAAAAAACAGTGTCAGAACAGATATAAATAACCAATACAGTACCAACTTGTTTCAAGAATCAAGAATGTCTCAAAAAGTCAAATCCTATTTTTGCCGCGAAAACTTGATTCCTGTGGTGAGCTCCCTGTGGATACAGACACTGACTGGGGGTTGAGAAGCGCGAAATTTGAACAGTTTCATGCAAATGCACGATAATTTTTGATGTCCTGACTTCACCAAATTTTCTCGGAGAAATAAGACTTATATACGACTGAGAATAAGACTGATATATACTTATTATGGCACTAATGGAAAGAGGATTTATCTGGCTTCCATGGAGATGTTTCTTTGAATGATATTTGTTGAAATGACTGAGCTACAGCGCTTTGAAAACATTAAAAAATCATTTTCTAAAAGAGCTTTGCGGCCTTCGTCATCAGGAGTTGTTTTGAAGGAAATCTCTTTGTTGTTAATGAGTTAACATGAAAGATATATTCTGTACAGTAATAAAGATTGACTCTTACAATTTAAGCATTATTCGATTTCAGTTAATTGATACTCGTGTTGAAAAATACTTTGCTAAAGTTAAAATGACTACAATGTTACAATAATTACTGAAGCGTTTTTGAAAATTTTGAACTAAACATGGTACAGATTTCAGCTACACTATTTGACCATTTCAATATATAAGTAGTAACAAGATGGAAAATAACTTTCAAAATTAAGCTATCATGTTTCAAATCCATGCACTTACCAAATGAGTAATGTTTATTGAAGTCAAAGAAGCATTGAAAAATGCATACAGCATATATACGCTTAAAGCTAAAATATCATAATGAAATTTCTTAATAGTATTTCAAAATTTAAAAGAAATCCTCCCATACCAGTAATAGTAGTTGATGATTTGAAAATAGAAGTATGAATTAAGGTAAGATTTTGAAAATAATTCTCAAGACTTCCAGTTACAATTGGATTGGATTAATAATGTACTGCTGATATCTAACTCAATTTGAGCCATATAGAAAATATGTCATATAAAATATCATAGTCCTTCCATACCAGTACTGTATATACTAATAATATTTCATAATTTAAAAGTATTAATTAAAGTAAGTTTTGCCATTTAACATTTTGGATTTTTCTCACTCAAGTGCTCACAAGATTAACACCTCTTTGCGACTTCGTCTAAGCATAATCGGCATAGTTGATGCGCATTAAAAATAGTCACACACCTTCAATAACCAGCAGCGATAACCTGCTTAGACGAAGTCGTAAAGAGGTGCTAATCGCGCGAGCACTTGAGTGAGAAAAATCCAAAACTAAAAACTTTTTGACTTTAGAGGCTTATATCTCTTTACCAGGATCTTGAATATTGATCAAATATAGCTCTAAATCTCCAGCTGAGTGTTGAAAATTTCATTCCGAAAGCAGATTGTCATTTGGTTTAGCGATTTTTTATTTAGAGACAAATAAGTAAAAAGTTTAGTGTTTTTTGCGGTGTAAACCCTCTTGTGGAAAATGAATGGGTTCCTGTTCGAGGAAAAAGAGTGAGACACAAAATCGTAACTTTGACTTCATTTTTGAGGGGGAAATGCTTGTGCAAAGTAAAAATACAAGAAGAACATGTACTGATAGAAAATGTTTCTCTATCTAATGAAGCAAATGTTTTTAATTCAAAAGCTGGCTGATGAATGTCAAACCACAACTATACAGAAACATTTTCGATTTTGTAATCAACTTTAAATTAAGCATTTTATTAACTTTTTGACCTGTAGCATTGTTTTTCCATCGAAATCAACTATTCTTGATCTTCAAATATGTGACTAAAGAATGAATGAATGTTGATTCTAAAATATCACGAAGGTTTTCTGCGATCTGATTGGTCGAAAGAGCGTGCATGAAATCCTAGGGTAAAACATGGATCCGAAAACCGGGAAAAACCGCAAGCTTCAAAAAGTATGATCTGTGATAAAATACAGAATTTATAACTTTTTGATAACAATCCAATACATATCTCAATAATGGCTACGATTTACAAAACGACATTTAGCTAGCTCAAGATGTTTTTATTTATTGTTAAAATCCCCACCCTTTGGTGGGGTTTTGGGATTGGTGCTTGGTTGGTGGGAGTTACTCATTCGTTCGTTAGGCAGCTAAACTCGTGCTAACCTGTCTCCACCACTCGAACCAAGCACCGTCACACTGATATTCAGTGGAGAAATTAAAACTACCCTGTTGAAATAAAGGTTAGACAATCTACATTTTTATACAGAAATATTAACTCAAACATAGACTCTACATTCATCTAATAGCAGTCACTACAGTGTCGAACAAAGCCTAGCCTATATGAGACTAAATACCTGCTAACTTATCTAAAGTATAATCAGCAAAGACAGTAATGGAGAGGGCGGGTGGGAAGCAATCGAATCACGACTGTTTCGTGTACGTCTTGACATATTTGCGTTGCGTTTAATTAAATGCGAATTCGTTCGTTCGTTATCGACCTGCTAGCAAGCTAGCACATGCAAGAATGACTACACCCTTACAGTATCACGAGACTTACCCTCTGTTGTGGAGAAGAGGCTGACCAAGATCACATGATTCCAGGTAATGCAGTGCACTTATGCCTCGTGGCATCTGATGGCATACATTCAAACGAGGCAATTCCAGCATAACGATTGTACGTAGGACGTACTTCGAACCCCCTCAAAAAGGTCTGGATTTTAACCTCAACTACATGATATATAGTTACAAAAAATATGGTAAATGAGTTATTGGTCGTGTAACATGCAAAATAAAAACACAGAATGAAAGACAATTATAGGCTACGCTGTTTCAAGGTAAACCTAAAATTTAAATAACAACTACTGCATTAATTTGCTTAAGAACTATTGTACCACTTATATTACAGACGTTCTTGTATATGTCTTTCTTTATTCGACAAAATCTATCTTGTTGTGGGATTCTCTTCATGCTTGGTTTATGAATTGAAATTGAATTTTAAATTGTGAATTCATGAATTGAAAATTCTCCGTCGAATGAGATTCCGACATTTGTTTTATTTTAGAAAAGGGTTACCACATGCTTGCAAATGTTTGTATTCATATGTAATAATTTCATAGTAAATATGAATACAAACATGGCAAGTATGTGGTAACCCTTTATTCACAACTATTAGTTACAGTATTTACTTCTCAGGATGATAGGCCTATGATTTTCAAAACAGGTTGCTGTATTAAATACTGTATTGGTGATCAACATCTCTTTGTTCATTTCTTTTCATTTCCATTATTTTAAAAATAGACAGGTCTGGCTGAGGTCTGTCCTCATTTTGTTGATTTTATTAAAAAAATCAAAACTTTTGTGAACTGGGAGCTGCGATCATACTTTTTAAAACATCCGTTTGTGTGAATGAGGACATATGTCATATGTGACTTTGAAATCAGGAAAGAAGACAATTAATATGGAAGCCATAACCAAGCCCATGGTTGTCTGACGTCATTTCGCGGTTTACTAAACTAACCAAATCCTATCCACTCTGTCATTGAATTTGTCGGCTTGAATTTTGTTTTGAATAAATAGATAAGTTGACTCAACTGAATAAAATAAACTGAAGCGTTAAAAAATAAATAATACTATTGCGTGGACTGTGGTTTGCTATAATCCTACCACGGTCCACGCCACGCTTTTGTTGAATTTGTCGGCTTGAATTTTTTTTGAATAAATGTTAAAGTTATTCTTGGGACGGACCAGGAGCCTGTAGAGATTTGAGATTTATTTATGTTTGCATGTAATTATGATATTCCTGTTGCTGTTACTAAATACTTATTGGTAGATATTTTGATATGTGATATCTACGTGAATCAATATGTTTTGGGGATGTTTTTACAATTCAAACGGTTGAAATTTAGGAATGATTGTCAGCAGAGAGCTACACCTGGAAAAGTAAAATTAAACATTAATAATCACAAAATAGAAAGTAGATTCGTCATCATCCCAATTTATATTTTTGATTTTGTTCGAGATTTCAAAACACTTGATCGAGTTCACGGTTTATTGCCCCTTGCATCAACCATTTATATAATTATTAACTATTTTTTGACATTGTTTCAAATATTGAAAAGTATTGAATAGTAAAGAATCCAAATCTTCAAATAGACGTTCTGGTGTTGTACAGAAAATAATAGAACTATTATTCTAATGGTTTCCAAGAGTTATTTATTGAGTTGGAACTTTTATTTAGGGAATATTCCCGTATTTAATTGCAGCAATTTAGATGTGTAATCATGTTTAACAGAAATATTTGTGTAACTTGAAAATTGTACAGGTTTCTCTGTATGCTTGTCTACTATCACTTTGAATTTTACCTACTGAAAAATGTACTGAAATTTATGAATAGGCTACTGAATGGGGTTCTTTTCCAGGGGTCGAAAACATTTTTAATTGCCCGTGACCACATAATTTTGCCTTTAAAGTGCCTGTAAATATTTTACCGGAAATGTTCCTTGTCAAGCAATTCAAACTAGCCTTATTTATACATAGACTAATTAATAATATACTAATCATCCTTTTGTACCTCTTATTCGGTTGTACTAATAAACTTTATGATTTTATTTATAGATTAAGAATAATTTTAAATTTTAGATAAATGTTCCTGCAGGAGAATACTATTGTTCAGTAATTGTGCCTGCGACCGCTGGTCCCAACATTTTCTACCCCTGCTCTTTTCAATCAGTAGCTTTTGAATTTTACGGTGCTTTTCAGTAGTTTTTCAATAGAATGACAAAAGTTAGAGATTTAAGATTAGATTCAAGTGTCTGGTGATTTTCAGTACTCAGTCCAATTTCAGTATGTTTTTAGTAGATTTTCAATAGCGACTCAGTCAATTTAAAATCCATAGTGTATATGTAAATCATGTTTTTTTCAGTTATTCTGCACCACTCTACGTTGATATCACAAAGACGGTAATCAAAGGAGACGTCGAACAAGACACTGAATCACAAAGCAAGATCTACATTGGAAAAATACCAATTATGCTACGTTCAACCTATTGTCTATTAAATGATCTCACTGATCGTGATTTAACTGAATTGAATGAATGCCCGTTAGATCCAGGTGGATATTTTATTATTAATGGCTCAGAAAAGGTATTGATCGCGCAAGAAAAAATGGCCACAAATACTGTTTATGTTTTCCAAAAAAAGGACTCCAAATACGCATATACTGCTGAAATACGATCGTGTTCTGAACAATCTTCTAGACCGACGAGTACGTTATTTGTTTCATTAATGGCACGCGGTGGCGCTGGAGCTAAGAAAAGCGCTATTGGTCAACGTATTGTTGCAACTATACCTTATATTCGCCAAGAGATTCCTATTATGATTGTATTTCGTGCGCTTGGATTTGTATCTGATAGAGATATTTTGGAGCACATTATTTATGACTTTGAAGATCAAGAAATGATGGAAATGGTAATTAATTATTATTATTATTTAGCTGTTGATAGTGGTCACCTGTTGCTTAGGTTCGGTTCCGATATACTAGTTTCTACCGTAATTCCTCTTATGATTATAACCAGTGCATTCGGTATAATTCACTGACCATGGTTTTCCAGATATTTAGGGCCCAAACAATCGATGTGGCATTGCCTACAAGGTTTCTGTGTTTTATTTTGCATGTGAATATGAAGTTTGTTACGGATATATATATATTTCCAAAAAGATTTTATAGGGCTATATTCCACTTGGCCGTAAAATTTTCTTGTTATCTCTGAATAATGTAATGGTTTAGTTTATTATTATTTTATAATCTGTTGAGAATATACTTTCAAACTATTAAAAATATTAATTTTGATCTAGTTTAATTTTAATGTTCGTTAAGTCGTAGTCCAATGAGTTGCTTAAACAACTGAACATTTTTATTTCAACAGGTCAAGCCTTCACTTGATGAAGCGTTTGTAGTACAAGAGCAAAACGTTGCATTAAATTATATCGGTAACCGTGGTGCTCGTCCTGGTGTGACCAAAGAATCACGTATCAAATACGCCCGTGATATTTTACAGAAGGAAATGTTACCGCATGTTGGTATCAGTGATTTCTGCGAGACAAAGAAAGCTTATTTCTTGGGGTGAGTTAATGATTTTGTTACAGCTCAATTTGTTGTCCAATTAAGTTATATTGAACTATACTCGCGCTAATATTGTAGAATATTGTAGCCAACCGTAGGGCATCACATGATGGTAAATGATTAAACCTGTTACAGACTAAATACTGGAGACCCCTTTAAGTCCCGGAAATTGGGGAAAAAGTTATAATTTAAAGTATAATTCAGTTTAATTAAAATTGGTGCCTCTGTTTTCTAGTCTTGTATTTGGCATTTGGTGCTTGGCTGATGGGGTGATCTGTGTAAGTTGTATGTAGTAGGCAATGCAGCCTGTCACCACCCCATCAGCAAGCCCCAGTCACACTCCTAAGTCAGTGGAATTCCTAATCATACTTACCCATAAAATATGCGGAGTGGAGGGTGGGAGATAAATCATCAAAACCTTGGAATGTAATTTCCCAAGACGGATAGCTGTTGTAGCAGTTATATTGACCCAATGCATTGAGCACACTAGGGAGTAGTAGCATATAATTGGGTTACTGAGTTAACCGCTGCTATGTATTGAATGCAATGACGTGAGATGTAATGAAACTGACTTGTAATAATAGTAAGTAATATTGAATGACTGAATCAATATCATTCTGCTGATAGGTTAGCATACTGCAAGGCATTTTTGAAGATTAATAAATTTAGCAGTAGTGATAGCAGTAGCGATATCGATAACTAGCAGGGTTGAACTGATTATATTTTTTGGCATCTGTAATACCCCAGAAGACTAAGCAGCATCGATCATGAAGTTCTGTTGTCTCGTTTGTCAGCGTCATCTTGTAATTCCCATTATTCTACTATTTGCATTACTACTATTATCGGTTTGCTACATTTGTGGTTGGTGATTTGAAGCGGCAGTGTCTTTGGGGGTCGTTGGCGAATCGGCGGTAGGCGGTAAGGAACAGTTGGCACGAAGGGGATTACGATGGGCTGCTGGTTCTCCTCTATATGTCTCAAATAAATAGATGGACGAAATCAATAAAAATTAATCATAAAAAGTAACACACACAAGTTACAATTAAGTAGTGAAAAATTCACACAGAAGTGAATGATCAGACAGGTAGCCTGTGATTGGTATTGCAAATTGTAAAAAGTTGTACGGCTGCAGGAGACTAGCAGTTAGTAGCATAGTAGCACGAAGTTACTGGAAAGCCCAGTTCATTAAAGTGGTAAATCATGTAAAATGACGTTTAAAGGTTACAAATTTAGGATTTGGCAGTGAGCAATTCATGTAGTTGCGCATGCATAATTTAAAGCAGCTGTATTCATTGCATCATGTAAAATTTGATACATATTACATAAAGCCTCGCGCGCACGTGAATGGGGAATGTCATTGCCATGCAATGTCAATGTTATAATAAATAGAAGTACACTAAAGTTACTTTTAGCCATCAAACCATACCAATGGTAACAATAAATCAATATACAACTTCACGGTCAAGCAATAGTCCAGTCAATCTAGATCGAAAAAACACGGAACCCAGGACAAATTGCAACACAAGCTTTTTTTACAGATTCTAGAACAGAATTTAACGCTTAACAACATACTGAAAATCGAGAAAAATCGAGGTGGCGGAACATTACTTTATTTGCATTTAAAGTCACAAATTATTAACCCTTTCTAAAACGCCATTATGCTTCAATCTAAACGTCTGCGCACAGGCTGAGCGCGACATGTTTTCGGAAAACTGTCAAATTTTGATCGAAAGACAATACAACAAGATGGTAGACATCGTTCGCGTAATCAGGTTTGCGTATGATTTTTTATGATTTAATGGTGAAATGGTACACTTTCCTCCTAATTTTGGTACTTAAAGATATTTGATTCGAAGAAACTCTCTCACGAATTAATTCATAATGGAATGTTATCAGTTCGAAAGTTCTCCCAGTGTTATATTGCAGAGGAAAACGAAGGATGACAGGCACTATCAAGGACTAGGTTCAAAGCAAAAATCTGTAGAAATTCAATAGGGCCTAACACTTATTGTATTGGCTTTCCATTTTCCAAAATCAAGGTCAGTATTTTAATTAAAAGTAAGTGAAACATATTTTTAATGAATTATATTCAATTATTCTAATGTTTGTTCGATGTGTAGCATGATCATGAATTCATGATGTGAAAATAAAAATGATCATGAGGATTCAGTTCTCAGTTGTTTGTTGATACATAGTGGTTTAGACAGGATGCAAGACTCCCAGATATTTGGATGTAAATGCATGTACAATCGCCAATCCCTATGGGCTCTGCTGTAACAGTATTAGATATAGCATCAATTCTGCTGAGTGATCCAAATCAGGACCAATAACATTTGTATTATCTTTATTTCTGACATAGTTTGGCAGCATATTAATGCACCCCGTATAACAGTGCACACAACAGTCTGTTGGCCCCCTATATGCCATGGCAATAACGTATTTACGTACTCAATTTGTACAATTTCATGCATAGCATAATGAAAGTTTTAAATTTCATGCATTCAAACGAAAGAGCTTTCTTGAAATTGATTCAATTCAGACCTATCTGCTTTTAAATCGTATTATTAATATTTAGCTGAACATGCAAAGTTTGAATGGTAAACAAGGTGTTTGCAAATAATACAAATTTTGCATGATAAAGATAGGAAAACATGGTTGAAGTCTTAAAATGGGGTCTGGAGATTCACCCCCTTGAGAACTTTTTGAATTCTGGCGTCCCAAATAGGGAATTTCGCTATGATTTTATCTAAAATATTCATATAAAATATATAAATATATTGTTTTTATATAACGCAAAAATCATCGATAACGCAATAACGTAGGTAAGAATGCCTTTTCACGATTTCATAGACAAAATTTAGGGCAACAAGGATAACACGTCCTGATGAGTCGTAAAAGGCCCCAACTGTTGCTCAACCCCTAATTTACAAACATTGCATGTCTATTATCGTGCAACCTAGATATCTTTTGAGCAATTGAGGATGTTCCTGTTATCTTCTGTGGACCCCTAGACCACACATGTTAATTATCGCAACAATGGTTGAATGTCTCTTCAATCTATTTTGAATGGTTTTATTAGAAATATACATCCACTGTATTCAACATCTATATTATTTTATAATCATAGATAAATTTTATGATGGTGAAAGTTATGGACTCTTGGACCACACCTATTATACTACTGACGGTGACGAGATGTAACTATAATGCCTATGAGATGGTCTACTTGATTTATATATATATATATATATGTTCTATGCAACCTATATATGATTTTATGATGTCAGAAATGTTCCTGTTCTTGATATGTGACTCTTGGACCACACCTATTATACTACTGAGGGTGATTAGATGTATCTAATATGCATATGGGATGGTCTACTCGATTTATATTTGTATTCTATACAACCTAGATAGGATTTTATGATGTCAGAAATGTTCCTGTTCTTGGTATTAAACTCTTTGACCACACCTATTATACTACTGACGGTGATAAGATGTATCTAATATGCATATGGGATGGTCTACTCGATTTATATTTATATTCTATACAACCTAGATAAGATTTTATGATGTCAGAAATGTTCCTGTTCTTGATATTGGACTCTTGGACCACACCTATTATACTACTGAGGGGGTTAGATGTATCTGTGATTCCTATGGGATTGTCTACTTAATTTATATATACGTTCTATCTAACCTAGATATGATTTTATGACTCTTGGACCACACCTATTATACTACTGAGGGTGATTAGATGTATCTATAATGCAAATGGGATGGTCTACTCGATTTATATATATATTCTATGCAACCTAGATATGATTTTATGATGTCAGAAATGTTGCTGTTATTGGTATTGGACTCTTGGACCTCACCTATTATACTACTGAGGGTGATTAGATGTACCTGTAATGCCTATGGGATGGTCTACTCGATTTATATTCATATTCTATACAACCTAGATATGATTTTATGATGTCAGAAATGTTCCTGTTCTTGGTATTGGACTCTTTGACCACACCTATTATACTACTGACGGTGATAAGATGTATCTAATATGCATATGGGATGGTCTACTCGATTTATATTTATATTCTATACAACCTAGATAGGATTTTATGATGTCAGAAATGTTCCTGTTCTTGATATTGGACTCTTGGACCACACCTATTATACTACTGAGGGGGTTAGATGTATCTGTGATTCCTATGGGATGGTCTACTTAATTTATATATACGTTCTATCTAACCTAGATAGGATTTTATGATGTCAGGAATGTTCCTGTTATTGGTATTGGACTCTTGGACCATACCCATTACACTACTGAGGGTGATTAGACGCATCCTTATTTTGTATGGGATGGTCTACTTGATTTATATATGATTTATTTTGATTTTGCCGATTTGAATAGAATTTAATATTTTAATATTTGCCTGGTAGTTAATTAATATAATCGTTAGGTACATCGATTTGCCTCTATTTGCAAGGAGCTAATGCGTGTTCTTATGCCTAGCCTCTTTTAATGCGCATTTTATCTGGCGTTATTGGTGATAGTACAGTAAAAGTACAGTAAATTCCCTAATATAATTTTTAGCCTCGTTATGGTTTTTTCTGTTATAATGATCAACTTATGATCTTTTTTCTGTAATTATATTGTGTCACTGAGTGTGTTCTTCTTGATTGCGTACATTCTCTTATTTTTGAAATATCGCTCAGTTTTTAGCCCTACATGACACAGCCTCGCTTTCATGCCGACAGTAACTAATTTCTATAAAATGGAGCACCTTCCGCCACTTCGATTTTTCTCGATTTTTGATATGTTGTTCAGCATAAAATTCTACCCTACAATCCATAAAAAAGCTTGTTGCAATTTGTCCTTGGTCAAATTTTAGATTGACTGGACTACAATTAAACTTGTAAGATAACTAAACCGTAAAATAAGTCACTTATAATTAAATCAGACACACTTTAGTTCGCATATTACGATAAATAATATGCAAATATAAATTTAAATACAATTTGAAGTCCAAGGCAACCAGCCACAATAATAAACAGTAACGCCTTGTATAGGAATGGTAACAATGGTGAGGTAGATAATTCGCAGAGGATGTAGTTTGATAGTTCAGCAGCCAGCAGTACAATACTTTGTGTAAATCACGGCAAATAAATCATGCCCTTGACCACTGGCAAGTTGCAAAAGCAAAACCTTGAATGTTGATTGCCTGCAAACAAATGAAAATAAATTTGATTTGAAAGACAGCCAAACAATTGAAAGTAAATGAGAATCATGTAGAATTAAATGAACAAATGCAAGTTAGAAACAGGTGTAGTATTTGTATTAATTGGCATAATAAGTTATTAACCCCTTGCAAGAACTTTCTAAAGAACGAGTCAATAATTATCGAAAATTTCATATGCAGAAGTCGTGCATTACATTCATACATTTAGGTCTAAAATTGAAGTAAAATATTGGCGATGAAAATTGAAAATCTAAATCATTGGAGCGAAACACACAAGGCTATGGCAGGAACATTCTGTAGAAACCGCAGAGGCAGTAGCTCCTAAATAACATTGAAAAGGCGACTAGCCCAAACCAAACACGTGCGCGCGTGGCCAATAGTTTAAGGCAAACATTCACAAAAGTTTGGCTAAAATGACACGTCCAAAAGCAGAGAGAAATCGGCCAAACAATTTACAGCCTTACAGTTCAAAACAATAACGAAGGCATTATGAACATATTCAAAAGCAGAACGATTAGAATCATTGAGCAAACGTAGTGATTCTTACCTTGAAGGTGAAGGTGGTCCAAAATGATCGTTTTAGTGAACTCAGCCATTTTATGTACAGACAAGCAGCGAAATAATTACAGCCGGCCACAACAATAACATAAATGGTAAAGTCTTTTAATTACATTATTGAATTACTCATTCACAATACGTCCTTTGATAGGGTAGCAGACCAGTAACATATTTGTTGTTTAAATCATGTTTGATTTAATAGAACAGCAGTTTTCTTCAAGCAGTGAATAAAAACGATTAGCTTCTTCAGTGCGTGTCAACGAAATCACCAAGGCGTAAACAAATGTTTAATGCATTGTTTGCTGAGACAACGGGAGATCGTTTGTCAACACGTCGAAGAAGAGCTTCGGTTGATCATAGGCCACCCGGCGTGCCAGAAAACACATTTCGAAGGAAAGAAAATTAAAATAAAATACTTGCAGTGATCGAAACGAAAAAACAAGCATTATTGACATAGTTCAAAGGCCGAACAGGAGGATGGCAAAAAAATATTGGCGAAAAGTCCGCTGGTTTTGGTAGAATAACCTCTGCGAAGGTGGTTTTTCCCTTAAATGTGTTGCACAGCTTGGGGTAATCGTGGGTTGTAGTCGAAAGGCCCCACCGGGGCCATCCGTCCCGAAGAAAATGCCCCTGCGGGGCATTTTCGCCTTCGGCAATGACCCCACTAGGTTAATTAATTTCAAGTGCCTAATAATCAGGTGATAATCTATTAAACACGTGTACCAGAATTTGAGGCCCCACCTACCAGTGCGTTAAGCCATACCCTTCTTCGTAGGCGTTTTATACCTCGGCTAATTTTAACCTCATTTAAAATATATTAAATTACAATAAAGTACTTTCAAAGGAAAGTGAATATAAATCAAAATGGAAAATAATTATTTCACATACCGGTACAAATGTTATACTATGTAATTTCCGGGATGGTACTTAAAATTTATATCTATACAATTTGGCTGTTCAATAACAATTAGCAATTATTATTTCTTTTATAGATACATGGTACATCGCCTGTTACTTGCTGTACTTGCAAGGCGTGAGTTAGATGATCGTGATCACTATGGTAACAAACGATTGGATTTAGCTGGACCTTTGTTAGCTTTTCTTTTTAGAGGGTGAGTAAATATTAATGAATTTAATGCTAACGTAGGATTTATCCATGCCGTGTAACCATAGTAGGCAGGATTTAAAAGATGTACATTTCATTCTGCATTTACACTAGCCATCTGCAATCTGAGATTGCTGAATTCACACTTCTGTCAGACCATAGTAGGCCATAGTAGACCATTGTAGGCCATAGTAGACCATAGTAGATCCAAGGCCACATACACTGCCACAAAGTGTATACATCATAGGAAAATGAGTAGGGATGCACCGAAATTCCGTTTCGGCATAAAATTCCGGCATTTCGGTTTGGCCGAAATTTGACCTTCGGTTTCGGCTGTTTCGGTTATTTCGTCCATTTCTTATAAACACATAAAATGTAACAAATAATCATATTTGATAACATAAATCAAAATAATAATTGATTCCATCCTGTTTCCAATGCATCATATAGCCTTTACTGTCTTTGATAAGTCTTGAAATGGAATCCTACGAAGTTTTCCGCTGATCGCAGCCATTTTATTGCTTTGCCTCATTTTCAAAAAACCTCGCTTTCAGATAAATCATCAGACCATGTGGTCAAATAAATTGGACGGACATGTTTGTTGCGTGAAAATTATGTTTCCTTGGGATCAATTATTTTTTTCCTAAATAGAGAAAAAGATTGTTCTTTTTAACCTTCGATTTGTTTTACGAAGTCGGTTACGAAGTAGTAGGCCTACTACTGGAGTGGAGAAGAGATTGAATCTGATTGCCTTTTATGATTAAACATGAAATCAAATAGGGGCAATCATTTGTGTTGATGGTCAATTTGTTTTAAAAATGATTCTATATTCCAAAGTAAGCAATTTCAACTCGTTTTTGGTGATCAAATGTCGTATAAGAACTTCAAACGAAAGAAAAAATGTGCCGGAACAAAACCGAAATTCGGCCGAATTCCGGCCGATCATACCGGCATTTTCGGTTTTTCGGCCACAGCCGGAATAGCATTCCGGTGCATCCCTAAAAATGAGACAGCTCAACTACAAATAAATGGCATGCAATTTCAAATTTGAAGCTTAGCAAACAAAATATTTATTTTTATTGCATTGAAATTGAAAAAGTTATCACCTTTCAATTTCCTGTTTCCATTAGAAGCAACCAAGCGAATTATTGTGAAATGAGATCATCCGGCAGGAGTGTTTTCAAATTTATGTTTGTTCTATTTTTCATCAAAAAGCAACATCTCTTTTTATGCATATACAAAATCTTTACTTTGAATAGTAAACTTGATGTTTACCTTGTATTTATCACCAGTAGAAATGACTTGTAAAACAGGATAAAATTGTGCTGCCATGACGACTGGTGATTGTGTTATCATGGTAACAACTGAATCCCATGCCTTGGGATTCTGAGGTGTACCTTTTGTCGCACGTGTGTGATTTCAGGATTACAAGCCATGACCAAGGAAATCATGAGAGACCTTTCTGATGTTGTTTGTCCTAGGTGTATAATAACTTTAGGATAAATCAACTATTGAATCAAGAATAGATATTTTATTTGACGCTAATCAGAGATTTACATCATAATTGATTGTTGACGAGAGAGTTTTTTGTAACTTTTTAAATTGATGTTAATTTGATATTTATTTGGATTTGTGGTTTAGTTGAACTAACTGGACAATGGTTTGAAACTAAATTATGATTAAATGTCTTTGAATCTGATGCTAGTTCTCGGATTAAATATTTGTGTCTTTCACTCCAAGAATATCAAAGATCTCCACAGCATAATCACTCAACAATAAACAAAAGTCTAATATCTCAGTTCTCAGAATGTTCAAGTGATAATGTTTCAAAAACAACAAGTTTTGCGGCCCTATGTTTGTTTCGCAAATCATTCATTCATTCACTTGACAGTTTACAGGAGTAACCTTTTTATCAAATAAATAAAATGAATGAATGCAGTAAAATAAATTAAATGTTAAATGTAACATCATTTATTTGATTAAAAATGATTTTCCTGTAAACTTTACAGCGAATAATTTCAATAAATATTAATTAAAGTAAATTTAAATTTGAGTAAGGAAGAAAAATGAAACGTGTTGGATCACATGGATTCTGTGAACTAATGTCGAAGCAAACTGAGCAAACAAGCTGTTCTATTTATGTATTCATAATCTTTGTAAAATTCCAGTTAGTTGAATTTAATGTTTTCAACACATTTCTAACACCCGTGAAAAAGGTTTTGTTTGTGTTTTCATAGTCTACTTAAATGGTAACAATAGAACAAAAGATTTCTATTAACTCATTGCGTACCAGAAGCCGCTCTGAGCGGCTCGCAGTTGTGACGTTGTGTACCAGAAGCCGCTCACAGCGGCTCTCGCATAAATTAGCAATATCGATCCGATTGGTCGACCAAAAGGTAGAAAAAGTCGTCTTCTTTGTTCCTTATGTATATTTAAGCTAATATATGCAAAATATCCGACAGGAAATGATCAATTAATGAATAAATTAGCAATATTTTCGGTTTGTTGTGTTTTCTTCGAGAATTTCTCATTTATATTATTTCAAAGTGGCACGTCCTAGCCAACGCGTGTCAGCTGATTTTGCTAGAAGTCTTATTTTAGGCTGTTCTGATTCTCTTTCCGACACTGAAAGTAGTGAAAGTGATGAATCTTATACGGCTGATCCAGATTGTAGTATGGTTGATACAATAGATGACGAAAATATTGAGGAGGACATAAACATTGCCGTAGGAAATGAGTCTGACCAAAATCAGCTGATCGAAGCTGACGAAAATTTACCATCGTCATCCAGCAGTAAACGGCAAAAAACAACAAAGTCTTCTAAAAAGAAGGCAAATGATACACGAAAATTTGCTGAAGTTAAAGCTGGTGCTGATAGCTGTGTACATAATTTTCGTTTTGTGCCTAATAAATCTTGTGGAATGGGAGAAAATATCGGAGAAATTGCAACGTCACTAGCTGCTCTGCGCTTGTTGTTAACTGAAGATGTTATGGACAAGATGTGTTCACTTATAAATTCATACGCAGAAACTAAAGTAGCAATGAACAGGCCAAGTCGTAGATATTCTGTGTTTTTAAATTGGAGTCCCATTTCAAAGTCAGAACTTATTAAATTTTTGGCATTATTGATTGCACAGGGAATTGACAAAAGACCCACAGTGAAAGAATACTGGTCCACCAGTGACTTTTTACATGTGAGTTGGTACAGGAAAGTATTTCCAAGAGCCAGATTCGAAGCTATATACCATACCATGCTCCATGTGGGAGAAGAATCAGATGGAAATAGTAATTCTGGTAAAGAGAAAATTGAACATTTTATAAATCTTTTGTTGTCAAAATTTCAAGAAGTGTTCTACCCCTTCAAAGAAGTTAGTATTGATGAAATGGTCATTGGATGGAAAGGCAGGTGGAAGTATAAACAGTATAACCCTAATAAGCCTGCAAAATACCATTTTGGACTTTGTGATGCTGCAACTGGGTATGTTTATAATATATTGACATATTTTGGGTCACACACGTCCTATGTTGCCTCTGACGATGGGAGCAGGGGGCATGCAGAGAAAATTTTTGAAACATTGTTGGTCCCCCTTGGAAAGGGACATCACATTTATGCAGACCGGTACTACACAACCCATGCTCTAATTAAATTTCTGAATAATAGAAAATTGTATTATACAGGAACATTGAACAGGAACAGGGTCCGGTTTCCCCCAGAAGTAAAAACCACTCTTACCAGATCATCGGGTAGCCAAATATTATAGGGAAGTAGCTGAATCAGGTTCTATTTCATCTGATGGTGTTTTGACAGCAATTTGGAGAGACAAGAAAGCTAAAAAGCCTTGCATAAATGTATCAGCGTATGCTATTGCAGAAAATGTCACTGTCCAGCGCAAACGAGAGGAAGTAGAAATGCCTTGGACAGTGAACAATTACAATCAGAACATGAAATGGATGCAATTTAGCTGATCAGATGACATCTTATTATCCCCAGTATCAGAGAAAGGTAAAAAAATGGTGGAAAAGAGTTTTCTTATGGCTTCTCGAGGTTACGAAAATCAATGCGCACATACTGCTTGTTTTGAGTAATTCTGATAACAATTTAGGTAAAAAGAATTTACTACAATTCAAGAAAGATTTGCTATCACAAGTGATGGAGTGGGCCCATGAAGAAGATGGGGACAATATGCAACCAAGTAGAAGACAGGGACGGCCACCAACTTGTTCTTTCTTAGCCCCAATGTCAAACCAGCCCCATCTAGTAAGATTTGTTGATGCTGACAGGGAATGTGTGGTATGCAACAAACCAGACGAAAGAAAGAGAACAAAATTTATATGTAGTGGTTGTGAAGACCAACCACATTTACATCCCAAAAATTGCTTTGAAAAATATCATACCCAAGTTCAATATATGTAATTTTATTTTTCATATAACAATAACAACAATAAATTCGTAAATTGTATTTGTAAATTTTTACACTATGATAGCTACATAGTCATTTTTTTCTTCAACAAATTGTTTGTAATGCCTATATTCAATTCACTGTAATTTCTTTATTTCTTGTTCAATTATAATATATAGGCAATCAAATGATAGCCAACAATATTATCTTTTCAACCGTATATAATATGTAAACAAACTATAAGCTTCTGAGCCTCTAGCTAAACAAATATCAGAGTTTTGAGAACTTGTGCGCCATGTTGAAAAGTTTTGCTGTTATCGTCCAAATTTTTATTTTCAATAATAATAGTATCAAGTAATAGATAAGACCTTATATACATCTTCTAAGTACAAAACAATATATAATAAACCATATTTTTCACCTTAAATTGCTCAAAATGGTCATTTTGTTATAAGTTTGTACAATATACTAACTACGTAACCATTATTTTCTTCGACGATATGCTTCCGTGTCTATATTTAATTCATTGTAATTTCTTTATTTCCCAATCGATTCTGATATATAAGCAATCAAATCAAAGCCAATAGTATTATCTTTCCAGTGATATATATCATGTAAACCTATTACTATATGCAGAGCCTCTAGAGACGAAAACATTTGAGTTATAACAAAATGTCCGCCATGTTGAAAAAAAACTTGGGCACAAGTGATAATAAACCTGGGAGGGAATGAGTTAATATTTGATACAATTCAAATATTGAATTGTCGAATATTCGATTACCGTTTTGACTGTCAATTTGCATCTCTATTGTAAAAGAAATTATGTTGATCAATACCGTATTGCACTATAACTATATGATAATGATCACTATTGCACTATAATGATATGATATAATGATCATTATCGCATTATAACTATGTGATAATGATTAATATCGCACTATAATTATTTGATGATGATCAATATTGCACTATACTTAATAAGTCACCTAAGTCTTATATGCTTGAATAATCAATGTAAATTATTTTTGTTTTTAGTCTCTTCAAAAATCTACTCAAAGAAGTTCGATTATATTCATATAAGTTCATCAACAAGGGCAAAGATTTCAAGATTGAACTTGCAATAAAAACACGTACAATCACAGATGGTCTTCGTTATTCTTTGGCCACAGGCAATTGGGGTGATCAAAAGAAAGCGCATCAGGCTAGAGCTGGTGTGTCACAAGTTTTGAATCGATTAACCTTTGCATCAACTTTATCACATTTGCGCCGTCTTAATTCACCGATTGGAAGAGAGGGTAAATTGGCTAGACCAAGGCAGCTTCATAATACGTTGTGGGGTATGATCTGTCCGGCCGAAACACCAGAGGTAATAAAACACAGTTATTCGGAATGATCATTTGATGTAAATAGTCTGAATTAGATGTCTTCTAATCTGATTCTAGTCAGAGTCCGATCCCATCGAATTTTTTTCGGATTCAGATTTGATTTTTTAGTTTTGGAATGGATCAGTTTTCTAATGATCAAAACCAAATCGGATAGGATTTCTTGATATTATTAAAATTAGATACTGAGTTTTTTGACAATTATGTTTTCATTTAATTGATAGGATAAAAATGTTTTTATCCTTGATTTACTACTATTTGACCATTTACTATTCATATTTATTAAATGATTTACAGGTGTTAGGTTAAAAGCTTTGTGTATTTATTCCTAGAAGAAAATTATCACCATTTTGATTAATCGGATTCATATATGCTGAGATCGGATCAAATCTAAAAAATTCAATCTGAAATTTTCAGATTTTTTAGGGATAAATGGGATTTGGATGACGTAGCAATTACAAACATCTGCTAGCGTCTGCATGTGATAACCCTATTACAAAATTAAACAAATTTCAAAATCAGGTAATTACGGAGGGTTATTCGAATTTTGAGTTAATGATTTAATATTCAATGTTTTCACTTACAGAAATGTTCTCAATTTAATCAAAACTTCAAAATGTTTCTATGTGTGTGTGTAATTTTCTTTTACTTTGTAATTTTATTGTAAATACAACCACATGAGCTTACATAAGCTTGTTTGCGTGGGAATGAAGGACTGGACAGCAGTCACATTTATATACATCTAATTGAAATGAGCTTTTTATTACATCAAAGTTACATACAGATGAAATACGTTTTATGAACTGGCAAGGAATCGAACCGCGGTCTCCTGCAGGGACTGCGGACATTCTGCCATTGAACCACCGGCCCACTATAAAGACAGCTTTTGTTAGTATTATTCCTTTGATTATACGCTGTGACAGTAGTTTCCTATTCTTCCTCAGCTTGGAGCCTTTGACAACATTTTACCTTCGAATTTTGACGGGAACTTTTGAAGTATGCTGATCCTAGAATTTTAAAACACACAAACCAACCAATCAAGTTGCAGGATTACGTTCCATTAAAATGTCATATTTCAGAATGACTTTTTAAAATTATATTATTCTCTGTGTTTGTGTATCTTTCAGGGGCAAGCTGTTGGCCTGGTGAAAAATCTAGCCTTAATGGCTTATATATCAGTTGGTTCACAACCTAGTCCTATCCTTGAATTTTTAGAAGAGTGGACTATGGAAAATCTAGAGGAAATTAGCCCTTCAGCTATTAAAGAGTATGTCGCTCACTTCGCCTATCAATACAGGGCTCGTTAATGGAATAAAATGTGGGAGCAATCCCAATTTTAAATCATAATTATTCTCAGAGTTGCTATGCTAAAATTGGCTAGGTAGATAGATATTCAAGGTAGACTAATTACATATAATTATAGGTATACATGTTGAATTATGCAGACTTTTCCATTTATGCAGACTTGCATTAACTGACTGTGATGCATGTTGTAATCAACCTGTCTAAATGTATGTTCCCCAATGAAGCTGTACATTTGCCATTGGGCCACATAGGAGAACTCTTTCTTAATCTCTGCATCTTATAAAAGCATGCTTTTGAATTAAAGTGCACATGACATCAACAAATTTTATTCCGGAATCAAGTAGCCCATGCAAAATAAATAGGAATGGCGGCAATAATTTTTCGATTTGGACTCTTATAAGCGGAGATATTTAATTTTGAAAGTACCATATTTCAGAAATAGTGCTCCTTCGAAAATCGGAACTCATGCCAGAGCCCACTATGGAAAATAACCAAGTCTAGACTTCAAAAAATCATAACTTTTTTCTCGCGAAAAAGAAATTGTCCACTTTCCAGAACAGATATGCCCATATCTTCGGGACACCTTGTTGGCCATATATGACTGAAATTGAACGTAAAATGTAGAGTTTAGAAAGGTTTTATTAGACTTCGATAAAGTTTTTCTGTCAAAAAGGTGTTAAAACACTGGATTAACGCATGTTATGCATCAAGGTGTTGACTACTAAAACAGCGGCAAAACGCTTTGTATTCACTTCGCCGCGGATGATGACCTAAACGTTTATAAAATTTAAAAAAGTTCATTGCACTATTTTGGTCGATCTTCCGCAGCTTAACGTCAGTGCTGCACTGATTTGTTAGCTTCAATCTCAATGATTGGCTATTAAAAACCATTGCATGACCCTCTGTTTGCCTTTCAGCAAACGCGTTTCTTCAACAAAAACACAATTACAGAAATATGAAATCGACACACGCAATGTGTTTAATATCATACCTTAATCTAGTTTTATATTCGACGGACAACGGTTGTTGTCGACTTCTTCACAAACCTATCCTGTCTAAGAATGATATTTAATCAATGAATTTAATATGCTGAATTTTTTTTTTAATTTTATAGACGTTTAGATCATCATTTGCTGCGAAATGAATACAAAGCGTTTTGCCGCTGTTTTAGCAGTCAACACCTTGATGCATAACATGCGTTAATCCAGTGTTTTAACTCCTTTTTGACTGAAAAACTCCATCGAAGTCTAATAAAACCTTTCTAAACTCTACATTTTAAGTTCAATTTCAGTCTTATATGGCCAACAAGGTGTCCCGAAGATATGGGCATATCTGTTCTGGAAAGTGGACAATTTCTTTTTTGCGAGAAAAAAGTTACGAATTTTTGAAGTCTAGATTTGGTTATTTTTCCATAGTGGGCTTTCTTGTCATTCCGGCATGGGTTCCGACTTTCGAAGGAGCACTATTTCTGAAATATGGTACTTTCAAAATTAAATATCTCCGCTTATAAGAGTCCAAATCGAAAATTTATTGCCGCCATTCCTATTTATTTTGCATGGGTTACTTGATTCCGGAATAAAAATTTTTGATGTCATGTGCACTTTAAATTGTAAAAATGTTTGATACAGAATTAGGATTTGGGAATTTTAAAAAAAGTTTTAATCATATAACTGTCAATATATATAATTTATATTTGTATTGGTTAATAGTGCTACAAAGATCTTTGTCAATGGTTGTTGGGTCGGTATCCATCGCGATCCAGAACAATTGATTATCACACTTAGAAAATTACGCAGACAGATGGATATTATTGTATCTGAGGTGAGCATCTAATTATAGAGATGATGATTAAGGATGAAATTGCAATTCGGCAGGGTCCGACAATCGGAGAAATCCTGGAATCCTAGATTCCAAAAGGCTAGATCAAATTCAAAAGATAATTAATATTTTCAATGATTTATTGGTCAAATATGAACAGAACAATTCAGAAGAAAATGTTGACATTCCTCTAGAATTCAAGAAGGCTGAACCTTTTGTTGGACCCTGATATTCAGATCCAGAATTTTTCTTTAATGTATGACATGGGAGTGAGTGTAGTGGTTAGGCTGTTGGACCTCATCCCGCAGGTTCTTGTGTTCAATCCATGGTAGACAGGGTCCATCAGAAGGAGGATTTTGCAAGGCATTATCAAATATGAGCAAAACAATTCTGATGAAAATGTTTAAATTCCTCTAGAATTCAAAAGAAGGCTGAACCTTTTGTCGTACCCTTAGTGCAGTGGTTAGGGCATTGGACCTCAGCCCGTAGGATTGTGGGTTCAATCCCTGGAGGGACATATATCTGGCCATTAAACTCACACACACTCTCCAAGCATATCAACCAACCAATTAACCAACCACCCCAATGAAAAAAGGGACTAGCTTACCAGGTTTGTGGTAAAGTGATTAATCCAGCAACAACAACAAAAATGGTGTTTTGGATCAATTTTATTTAGAAATGGATATCACACAAGTATCATTGTTTTTACTGATTGAATAATTCAAATTTAAAAACAACATCTTTGTCCAACATCAATAACGTCGTCAAAAAGTCTATCTTTGTTGACCCAATATAGATCATTTCCAAACATTTTGATCCCTTCTGCCACGGCAGAATCACTGAGAATTGGCCTCATAAGCTATTTTAAGATCATCTTGACCATCTTGGTTCTATTATCTTGGTTGCCGGCATGAAATGCATTTTTTATTTGCTTGTTTTATGCATTCAATTCCATCAGACATATTTTAAAAGACCGTAAAGAAAAACGACTTTAATTTGTATAAGCTTCATCATTTTCCAATTTTATATTATATAGGTCTCCATGGTGCGTGATATTCGTGACAAAGAAATCCGTATATATACGGACGCGGGTCGTGTTTGTCGTCCACTTTTGATTGTTGAAAACCAAAAACTTTTGCTGAAGCGAACACACATTGAAATGTTGAAAGAACGTGATTATAACCCGTATGGATGGCAAGATCTCGTTGCTAACGGTGTTGTCGAATATATTGATGTCAATGAGGAAGAAACGGCTATGGTTGCTATGACGCCTGAAGATTTACAAGAATCCAATAGTGCTTATTGCTCAACATATACACATTCGGAAATCCACCCTGCTATGATCCTTGGCGTATGTGCCTCAATTATACCCTTTCCGGATCACAACCAAGTAAGAATAAGACAATTTTGGAACTTATTTGATTCATCTGATAGTGTTATTATTTATTTAGCTTATTTTATATCACTTTCTAACAACAAAACCCAAAATATGATAAATAGATGAATGGCCAGTTACAATGATTCATATTGCCGATTAGACCAGTGATGATTAAAGATCACCAATAATACAGTCAAACCTGTTATAACGGTCACCTCTATAATACAGTGGCCACCTGTCTATAGTGGTCACTCTTGGTATGTCTGAAATAGTATTTTCTGAGTGGACCCTTTATATAATGGCCACCTGCATATAGTGGTCAATCTATCCACATCTCGTAGCAGGCTATTATATACAGAATTCACTGTAGAACATTTGATTAATTAATTGATGAATAACTTCGACAGAGTAGGTTAATGATGCCTATAAGTATTTTACATCCATCTTTTTACCTTGAGTTCAAGACAAAGGCGATTGCTTTGGCAATGCTTGATCCCCAAATGCATAAATGTCAGTTATGTTGGTCAGCATAGTTTTGGACTCAACCCATCTCAGAACAAAGAAATAAATTCTGGAGCCAGAGTTCAAACTCTTGTGTCCAGGGTCCGACTATTTAGTAAGATTCCTGCGATCCTAGATTCCGTAAGGTTAGAGCAAATTCAGAAGAACACTGACATTTTTATGATTCATTGGTCAACCTTCAACAATGAAATTCAGAAGAAAATGCTGAAATACCTCTAGAGATGATTCCAGAAGGCTGAACATTTTGTCGGAACCTGCTTATGTCATGATATAACGAAGTGGACCTTTTCTATATACTATGATCTTATTTTCTTGCACAACAATTCGAAGGTTGTTGGTCATTATAAACTTTTTTAATTCTCTTCAGTGTTTTCTAGGTAGTATTTTCATTGGACCTTGATTGTATCAGTATAATAATCAATTATATATCAATTACAAATCGTACAATTTCATTGTGTATGTATATTGACATCAAATCATTCGACTCCGGTAGGCGGCGGCTTACCAGTATATTCTTGTCAACCCAGCAGCTTCATCTCAGCAAGACAAGTAACTATTCTACCTGAGAAACTTGTCCAAACCAGCAAATCATAGAGATATTGAGTAGGATGGAAGCAATAGAATATAGGATCAGTCTAATAATCTGTTTAATAATCATTTGAAGACTGTTATACATGTTTGTCGATGTCTATGTTTCCTTAGTCGCCACGTAACACCTATCAATCTGCTATGGGTAAACAAGCGATGGGTGTCTACATCACAAACTTTCATGTCAGAATGGACACGTTGGCACATGTACTTTATTACCCACAAAAGCCTTTGGTAACAACAAGATCCATGGACTTTTTAAAATTCAGAGAATTGCCTGCAGGTATGTTTATTGTGAGAATATTTGGTTGGTCCTCCTAGGCTATACAAGCAGAGCCATCTATTTACAAGAGTTGGGACACGCGTTCATGTGCCGCTATCGTCTCCTATTGGACAGATGCCATTCACGTGATTTTTTGGACGCCATTTTCGTACTTTCGGCACCAGGGTTCTTGTGTTTTTGGCTCCAGGTTTCCTGTTTTAAGCGAAGTGTGCGGAAAAATACAACTTTTATCAGTGAAAACAAACATAGGCTATTAAATTATTAATTGTTGTGTTAATAGACGAAATAGTAATCGAAATAAAATATTGTTTACTATTCCAACTGGGGACAAGAACGAGAAAATAGTTGTCTTTGACTGCAAAGAATAAGCGTAAGAGCGTAAGAGATACTCCACAAACTCCTTGTCCATTTAGCAATTCCAATAGCATTGATCTGATTTACTCTCGAGCAACATGCTGATGAGATCGATAACAAAGTAATAAGGTATACATTGAAGTAAATTTTTATTCTTATTTTGAGAGTCCAGCAAATAAATATGGAGAAAGACAAATAATAAATGGTTATATTACTCTTGTTAAACGATCGCAAACCATTTCACACAGTTCCAAAATGGCTGAAAAAAACACAACTTTCTCTTGCACATGCACACTGTTGTTAAAAACGTGCTCGGGTCCAGGCCAAAAAACAAAAATGGCATGAGTGTCCCAACTCTTGTAAATAGATGGCTCTGTATACAAGGGCTATTGGCTTCCCACACTATTAGAACATATGCAGTATTGCTTGTATGCTTGTATTGTTATTAGCGTTGTCGAGTAGTTGTACTTATTGGTTGTAATTTGATGCTAATTTTGAAAAAAATTATTGAACCTTAGTCCAGTGGATATGTTACCTGACGTCGGCATGCGGGGTCTTGGGTAGGGTCAATACCTGACTTAAGCACTATCAGTTGCCGTGAGGAGGGGCATCTGACCATTAAACACATTTTATTCATCTAATTGTCTGTATTTTCGTCCTCAAGGTATCAATGCAATTGTTGCCATTCTCTCCTACACCGGATACAACCAAGAAGATTCTGTCATTCTTAACGCCTCAGCAGTCGATAGAGGACTTTTTAGGTCTGTGTTTTATCGATCATATCGTGACGAAGAAGCACGCCGCGGAATGTTTGAAGAAGAATTATTCGAAAGACCGGAACATGGAAGTTGTCAAGGTAATCTGATTCATAATTGATATTTTTTTACATAATACATTATGCAATTGTTAAATGTAATCCTGAACTGTTATGGACTAAGAGCCATTTTGGATTTAACTACTATATATATTAATTTTTGAGCTATACAGATTAGTTTCCATGACAACGTGATTGAAATAAATAAAATGAAGATTCAAATACATTGAATAATGAGGTATAAATTATGACGACTATATGCTTTTCATGTATCACTGAACTGACCATTATAGAGAGGTGGCCCTTATAGACAGGGCTGGTTCAGGGCAATTCCATCGGAAGTGAAACCAAAAATCTTACAAGTGTCAAAAATAAAGCAAGGAGAATTCAGACAAAATCAATTGTTTTCTTTCAAATAGTTACTTTTACCATCATTATATTTATGTTTGATTGAGATTATAGACTCCGATGTGGATAAAATTAATGTTTTAGAGAGAGCGTCGAGTTGGCCGCTCGTGAATTTATGAAAACAACACTAAACTAAAACTTGAAATTTGGCGTTTTTCTTTTCATGATTTTCTAACAAAATTACATCAATCGATATGAATTCACTTGTTTTGTATTATTAAGTAGTAAAAATAAAGAATAATGAGTGTATTTTACCTTGAAATTATATAGATGTTTCGATCTCATCGGGCTGCTGTCAGTTAGGCACGAAAAAGTCCTTTTATAAACATTTTGCTATTCCACAGCGTGACACTTGATCGCTAAATCCTTTCGTATGATGATGATGATGATGATGATGATGATGATATCTTGAGAGCATGATGAGAGTGATTTTATTCTTCTTTATGCCAACACTTCGAAAAAATCTACAAATGTTCATCTCCAATTCGCAAAATGGCGAGCGCCCGTGTCAGTCAGACACGGACCTTAAACTTGCTGTAATTTATTTATATTTTGAGTTATTGTGAAAAATGTTTTACTTTTTGGGATTCTTTTTGCCACTCTTCATTTGTAAGAAATAATAATTGATCAAACTTTGCGTGGATGTTGATGCCCCATTCGAAAATATCTTCCAATGTGTCAGTCAGACACGATGGATTCGCCCTTCAATACAGGTGTTTGCTATGGGATTTAAACCCCCCCCCCACAACGTTGCTGGGTGTATTGCATTATATTCAAATCCATGGCTGGAGACCGTCAATCGCCTCTTAATTTTGAACAATAATCAAATATTTAGCATGTGAAGGGCTCAGGTTTGTAGCTTCAAAGCTACATTCAAACTCATTTGATATCCCACATTCCAAACTTGATGTTGAACATGCCATCGACAGCATCAATTGTTTTAAATAAGAATGAACATTTTAACACTTTGAAGGATAATCTTTCTTCGATTGTGATTGAAAGAAATAGCTTTGAACAAAAAAAGTGATTTACATTATTTACAAAGAATACACATTACATTATCACCTTGTGTTTGAGACCATAACAAGGTCATTTACGTAACCATGAGTCAAAAATCAAAGTTGAAATAGTATTACAGAGTCATAAATAAACTAATAAATGTTTTTCTACCTTCACAGCAAGCTAAAAAAAATTACCCGGCTAAATACTTGATTCTTCTTCTTTAGTAACCTTTGATTGACCCTCTACTGCAGCCATGATTCGAATTAATATGTTTTTTTTTGCCGCACATTTGTGGAAAATTGTTGTGTGACTGCAACACCCATGGAGTAATGCTTTCTGTGTATCACTGAATCTTCTATCTCATTTACAGGTATGAGACGTGCAACTTATGACAAACTTGATGACGATGGTCTTGTAGCACCTGGTACCAGAGTCAGTGGTGACGATGTGATCATTGGTAAAACGGTCACCCTTCCTGAGGAGGAAGATGAGGTACCTTTCTAGGATCTGGTTGAAGAAAGTTGCAGTACTTTTGAACATTTTTGGGGCAATTTTGAGACAAAAAAAATGCCAAATCATACAATTTTAAAAGTATTACATTACAGAAGCTCCCAAACATGCAAATACCACACCTTTTCTTCGGGGAAAATGCCCCTACTGATGTGAAAAATGAGCAAACAACCCTCCGATTAGAAGCTCGTAGTTACGTACCTGTACGGCTGTGTTGTTGCAAATGTTTAAAATAATGGCTACTGGTATCAGAAATGTTTAGGGACAGGTGTCAATACTTCTGAAGAACTTTCATGTGGCAACATTGTTTTAGGAAACCTATTTCAAGAATAATTTCCGAGTGTTTGGAGAGAATTCCTTACACCAATTAAGCACAATGCTCATGAGTCTACAGTGCAGCTAATATTGAAAATGATCGCTGATCAGTAATGAGCTTACACAGAATTTGTACATTAATTTTGATGTTGTTTTTTTTCATCTAGCTTGAAAGTGTTACAAAGCGCTTTACTAAACGGGATTCAAGTACATTTTTAAGGGCTAGTGAAACTGGTATTGTGGATCAAGTCATGGTGACGATTAATGAAGAGGGATATAAGTTTTGTAAGATCAAGGTAAAATTATATAAATATCTACCGTAATCCAGCATGTATAAGTCGCACTTTAAAGTCAAATGTTGGTATATGTCGTTTGTTGTTTCAATGGTCTGTATCTATTGGAATTTTATTATTCAAACAAAATGAGTTTCATATCTGACAATTATGCAAGAACGTATCAACAGCTGGTTGACCCCGGGATTTGATAAACTATCTTTCCAAAACTCATGAAACATCCTTGGTGGGGAGGGGATGAAGATTTTTTACTATCCCCTCTCCCCCAAGGGACACAAAATTTCAGCAGACCCCCCTCTAGAATTCCGATACCTACGTTTTGACACTCAGTGATTACCTGATTATAGCACTATTGTGTCTACCGATTCATCCAGGTGTGACACTCAGCGATTGCTCTTCTCTGCTTTTGAATTATATCAAAACATTACCTGATTATAGCATTATTGTGTCTACCGATACATCCAGGTGTGACACTCAGCGATTGCTCTTCTCTGCTTTTGAGTTATATCAAAACATTACCTGATTATAGCATTATTGAGTCTACCGATACATCCAGGTGTGACACTCAGCGATTGCTCTTCTCTGCTTTTGAGTTATATCAAAACATTACCTGATTATAGCATTATTGAGTCTACCGATACATCCAGGTGCGACACTCAGCGATTGCTCTTCTCTGCTTTTGAATTATATCAAAACATTACCTGATTATAGCATTATTGAGTCTACCGATACATCGGGGTGTGACACTCAGCGATTGCTCTTCTCTGCTTTTGAGTTATATCAAAACATTACCTGATTATAGCATTATTGAGTCTACCGATACATCCAGGTGCGACACTCAGCGATTGCTCTTCTCTGCTTTTGAATTATATCAAAACATTACCTGATTATAGCATTATTGTGTCTACCGATACATCCAGGTGTGACACTCAGCGATTGCTCTTCTCTGCTTTTGAGTTATATCAAAACATTACCTGATTATAGCATTATTGAGTCTACCGATACATCCAGGTGCGACACTCAGCGATTGCTCTTCTCTGCTTTTGAATTATATCAAAACATTACCTGATTATAGCATTATTGAGTCTACCGATACATCCAGGTGTGACACTCAGCGATTGCTCTTCTCTGCTTTTGAGTTATATCAAAACATTACCTGATTATAGCATTATTGAGTCTACCGATACATCCAGGTGCGACACTCAGCGATTGCTCTTCTCTGCTTTTGAATTATATCAAAACATTACCTGATTATAGCATTATTGAGTCTACCGATACATCCTGATGTGACACTCTGGGATCTCTTCGTCAGAGTTGAGATTATTCTCTTTAAAACATGAAACAATCGTTTTAGAGTTGAAGGACTATTTTCAAGAAAAACTTTATACAATGTAATTAAATTTTAGCTCTATTGAATTCACCATCGTTATTTTATTTGCTGTACAGTAGAATCCGGCAATAACGGTATTCTGTCAATAGGAGTACGGTAAGCAAAAAAGTCTGATACAAGATTAATTTACAGTCCAACTTTTCTAAATATTCACCGCTAATAAAAGATTCTGCCAAACCAGTAAAATAATTTGTCTCCTTAGAATACGGTTATTGCCAGATTCAACTGTATTTCCAAGTTCTATTTACCTTAGCATGGATAATCAAATACAGTGTTAATCGGGTGCTATGTGTACCTATCTGTCATTTTGATTCAAAACAAAGCACAAACAACAACAACACTTGTATTGTTAGTATTGTTGCTTAGTCTTTCACACGCTGAATTGCAGTCATGTCTTTTGACAACTTCTTTGTTGTATACCATCTGATTATTGTATATTTAGGTTCGATCAGTCCGTGTTCCTCAAATTGGAGATAAATTTGCCAGTCGTCACGGTCAGAAAGGTACATGTGGTATCACATACCGTCAAGAGGTAAGCCAGCTCTCTCACTATTCTTGAACTATGGATGTTATGTACCCTCCTCTTTGCACTTAGTTTTGACCTGTTGTATGTTTCTATAAGGATATGCCCTTCACATGCGAGGGAATCACCCCAGACATCATTATCAATCCTCATGCTGTTCCCAGTCGTATGACTATTGGTCATTTGATTGAATGTCTTCAAGGAAAGGTAGGAATACATTCACAACTCACATACTTTGTCAATCTTATGCAAGTCAAATATTTTATTATGATTTTTACTGTACTTACATAAAAACCTGTATATAACAGCCAACCGTATGATCTATATAAGTTGAACACCGTAGACAGGTGGTCTTCGTAGATAGTGTTTATTCAATAAAATAATGCCTTTTGTATATTACTAAAACATTCGTCAAATGTCAATAGTTCATGGGAAACTGTGCACCAATTGCTACTATTAGTCACTATTAAGCAATTGGTGCACAGTTTCCTATGAACTATTGAAATTTGACGCACAAGAGAGGATGTGAGGAGAAAACAAAATGGGATCGGAAAATCATTAGCCGTTGCGGCAAGTGTTTCGTCTTTGAGTTTTCTCCTGGAGTGACTTGAGTGCCCCAAATACATAGACATAATAGATATAGACTGCTGATGGCGTTCGAAAACGGGCTTAAAACGTAGCACCTATGGGGATCCATAATGGCTGACACATGCTCCCAAAGTGGCGGCCTGGCGGGGAAAGCAGTGTTTTGACCCAATATTGTTGTTGGAAAATAAATGAATAGATGAGCCGGATTATTTTGAGCTACTTTGAAAGCAATTAAATATGATTGAAATTAACAGTTTTGTTGTGTATCACTCAATTTCGAATCAAATCTGCTCAATTATTATATCAAATTTTCACTGAAATATTCCAATTTTGTAAGTAGGAATATCGCCGCTTTTGTAACAATAAGACATCAAATTTCAGAGTCTGCTCAGATTTAACATTTATTAATCATCCAAGCTGTATTTACATGACAAGGTGCATGTTTACTGCTGGTTACAGCAAAACACAGGACGCAGAATGAGTGTAGAAAAGTTGATATTGAAACAATAACAAACAAATTGCAATAATGCTACAAAAAATATTCAAATTTAATTCACCAAATATCCAAATATTTTACACCCCATAATGATAATAGTTATAAAGTCTAAGATTGATGAAGGTAGCCACAAATTAAGCCTCATAACCAGCAGTACCATCGCAAAACAAGCGTAGCGGATACCAATTAATATCAAAATATGCTAATTTTTATTATAATCAATGTTTCCGTATCATTAAAACCATATTAAAAATGTTCAAAAGCAAGACAAATAGATATATGCAGCGATTTAAATCAATCTAAACACTTTGTGCTAACTTCAAATACCAAATTGTATTGGAATTTAGACTGTTGCGGTCAGTTTACAACATACAACTGTAACTATTGGGCGCATGTGTCTACCATTTTGGCTGCCCATGAGTGCCACGCGTCACGTGACCCCATCAGCGGTCTATATCTATTATGTCTATGGCCAAATATCAATAGCTTATAGGGAGCTGTGCCCCAATTGCTTTGTATGATAACTTGCACAGTTTTTATTTCACAGTATTTCATTTGTGATTTCAAACTCAAATTGTAAATTCTAATGCGTTTTCATACATTGTTTTGTTTTACGTTGATGTGATGATTTGGTGTCACTACTTTAAACAAAACAAAGTCAGATGGTCACTACTGATGACTTTTCCAAATTTTGGTTGTCAAATTTATGTAACAATTTTGTGTCTTTTAAAATGGTTCAAAATTGCAGATTTTCAAAAGCGAGATTGATTCGTAAGACCATAAATTATTTTCAAACATTTATGAATAATTTTAAATCACATCGAGAGACAAGGAAATAGAAAAATTAAAAAGAAGTACAATTATCCTTCAAACACAATTAAAAAGTGCTCATTCATGGCTTGGAATTTTGCGGTTTCAAGCTGCTGTTGTGGTCCTTTGTATCAACCATACATGTTTTCCTTGAAGTCTGCCAAAGGAATCAGCAGCCTGTTTAAGTCTAGGCCTGCACCAGTGAGCATTCTCATCTCACTTAAAAACCAATTTGAATGAATCTAATGTTTTTAGTTATTTTGATGATCATCAGTTGTGTCAACTATGCATGATGGTACATATTAGCCTAATTGCGCTTGAGTAGCTTACACTGGAACACATTCAGGGTCTGATTAAAAACACTATATCAGTACATACAATACAGAATCTCCCATTTTATAGAACCCTCAACACATTACAGAAAATCTTGTGATACTGTATGTCCAATAAGTATACTTAATAATTAAAAGTGATTACGTATATGTGACGGTTCATGTCAGGATCAACATACAGTGTAACCCGCTTATGTGCAATTCGGATAAGCGAAATTCCCGCTTATCTGCAACGTGGCTTTGAAACCCGTTGAACAATTTTCTGGTCAAGTCCTTGGTAAATAATTTCGGATAACTGAAAATTCGGATAAATGCTAGGAAAACCGTTGGCAATTTTGGATTTCGCATTATTTGATTATCTAATATAGAATTTTCTTTTAATTATTTTCCAATCTTCAATTTGTTTTCATTTTGGGGGACTCAATCTCATTTTATTTATTAAAATACATTTAAGTTTTCAATAATTTCCCACTTCTTGCTTCCAAACTGAAAAATTGGATTTTTCCCCAATTATTGATTGTGACACAGACCGTCACATATGATATTTACTTCTGTTGTTAGGTTTCGGCAAGCAAAGGTGAAATTGGTGATGCGACACCATTTAATGATGCTGTTGACGTACAGAAAATCTCAAGTTTACTCAACGATTACGGCTATCATTTACGTGGAAATGAAGTAAGATATTTCTATTAAGACGGTTTTGGTGTTCCCTATGCTCACTTGTCCTTCTTTATAAATACAACTTGTACAAATAAAATAATATATTTTTTCAAGGAAATCATACCTCAGGAAGGCAATTGTCCAATCGAGTTACCTCGTACAGGTTTATGAGTGACGCAATATTTGCCTATTTCATTCTCCGGTATTTGAGATTTTAAATACATACTGTCTGTGATCTGTGAGAGCGTTAATTCCTGTGACCCGTGAAGAGCATAGATTCCTAATCCTTCTTTGTGATTTGAGTACTTTCTTACCGTTATGTACTAGATTTTAATAGAAAATATTGAAATCAAGCCAGGGAAACGTTTGGAAGGAAAATATCAAAAACGTTGTCTAATGACCAACTATTTAGTTGAGAAAACTGAAAAACATCATCGCTACAATCCTTCTTTATAGTTACATAATATCCTTGTCCGTGATTACGTCATTTTTAGTCTGTGGATTGTCCTGATGACCCCCCCCCTTGTACAACCCTCTGCTAAGAATGACCTCCACAAAACAGTCGTCTGTGAAATGTTTCATCATTGACAGATTTTTTAATGTAAGACTTACTGTATCTATTCAATGGGGATAATGTGAGTGGTTGGCTTACATACAGGAGGGGTCATTAACACAACCCCCCTCTGTGGGACACCCCTCTTTGGCCCCAGATAGTATTTGAATTTTACAGAATTAAGTTTGTTAGGCTTTCTTAACGATTATATTTTTATTTTATTTGCATTAGATTTTTCTTTTGCATAATAGAAGGAGAATATACAGTATTCATTTCCAGCCTTTTGCATTCGACATCACATTTCCTCATGTGTTGAATTCCAAGAACACAAGAACGTAGTTGCAAAACATTTGTTTACCTCCGTTATTTTTAATTAACCCAGTAACATGGATGATTCATGGCTAGATGTATATATTTTAATGTTTGTTTTGTTGCTTAGGTTCTGTACAATGGTCACACTGGTAGGAAAATCAACGCCCAGGTTTTTCTTGGTCCTACATATTATCAACGTCTGAAACATATGGTTGACGATAAGATCCATTCCCGTGCTAGAGGACCGCTCCAAATCTTAACGAGACAGCCCATGGAGGGAAGATCAAGGTGAGTTAATTACTTCAACCTGAGACCTGACAGACAAGCAGTGACCGACAAAATTTTTAGCCTTCTCTAATCCTAAAGGTCATACGGGGCTATTTTTGTGTCCCGATATTTACTATTTTATTTTCTGTTATTCGTGTCATTATGAATACACACCACTCATGATTTTTAATAGAGTTAAGTTCTTAGTATTGACCCGCGAAGGGTTTGGATTCCAAATCGTTATTCGTGATTTGATCACAGTACTGCATTACCGTTGCTGTTGTATGCTAGATTTGGGTAGAACAAATGACCAATTATTAGTTGAGAAAGCTCAACAAAAATGTAAGCGCTATGCTCACGTAACTATTCCACAATATTTGTTAATTAGGGATGGCGGACTTCGTTTTGGTGAAATGGAACGTGATTGTCAAATTGCCCACGGTGCAGCGCAATTTCTTAATGAGCGATTGTTTGAAGCATCTGATGCGTATCGAGTGCATGTATGTAACCTCTGTGGGCTGATTGCGATTGCAAATCTAACAACAGAAACATTTGAATGTCGTGGATGCAATAACAAGACTCAGGTAAGAATCTTATTGAATCCTAATTTCAAAGGAAATGCTGTGTTGTCAGAATAGGTTTCCTATCTGTCCTCAGATTTGTTCACATTTTGAGAAATATGGAAGATAATCGGAACTCTTAATCTTCCAAAATCATTAATCTAATTCTCAAATGATGTACACAGACAAAGAAATTTCCATTCACAATTCAGACAATGTTCTAGAGTTCCTAAAGTTTTCCACCGAAATTCGATAAGAAATAAGCCTGTTAATATCACAAAGGATTCCTAACGGACCTAAGGATGAGTGAAACACATTGAATTATAGTGCCAATGAGCTAACTTGTGAAGAATCAATGTTAACTATTAACCAAATAGTTCACACTTTCCGTGAACTATGGTCTCATAATGGCACGTAAGGAGAAAACGAGAAGGCATCAGAAAATCACAAGCCGCCTTGGCGAGTGATTTTTGCCTTCGAATGTTTGAAACTTCACGGAAAGTGTGAACTATTTGGTTTAGAAAATAAGCAGCCCCAATTGTTACTGTTTGGTACGCTTTTTAAGAGCATTTGTTGATCTTACAAACCCTGATCAACAGTGTAATTCTCCTATATTTATAACGTCACTAAAGCAAAGGCAAGATTTGCTTGGCACGCTGCATTTCAATTTTCAAAGCTGCAGTTAGCCATTTTAAAAATTTGATAGAGTTGAGAAGCGTTATTGTCTTCTATATCGTCTGGTGACAAACATAACTAAGAAACTCCAAAGAGACTTATTACTGCTGAAGTAACCGCTTTAACAGTTATCAAAGACAGAGGGCTGCTTTATACAGGGTTTGATAGAAATGATAAATTAATTTGTTTTGGATTTGACTAATAATCAATACTTTTTTTTAATTCAGATCTCTCAAGTTCGTATTCCCTACGCCTGCAAGCTTTTATTTCAAGAGCTCATGTCGATGAGTATTGCACCACGTATGATGGTGAACGCCAAGTAATCCACTTTAATATTTTGTAAATAATTATAACCATGTTGGATGAGAAGATACAGCTAGATAGAAGTAAATGTAAGGGTATTGCTTCGAAACGTATATGTAATTTACAAGAATTAGCATGTTCGGTATAGTATTTTGTATAAAAGTAAATAAAATATAAAATGAGATTTGCAATTGACGTTTTCATTCTATAGTTGGATTGTACTTTTTTCTCCCATCAACTCATGGTTACGTAATATCATTGAGCCTATTCTATGATGCTAGGTAGTATCGTAGTACTAAGGGTTGATTTCTTTTTCATCATTTTCTTTTCGCGTAGACGGAAGTTCATCGCATCATGCAATGCGTGTAAACAATACCAAACAGAACGTCATCAAGCATTAATGGCTAGCTAAATGCTTGATTGATGGCTGATTAATGGGTAGATAATATAATTTCATGACTACAGAAATTCGTACAGTAAAAATGACAAATTAACTTCAATGAAAGTAAAACATATCACATGGAAATTTCATGGCTAGGGCTTGGCTAGGGTACTCTTATAAAACGTTGGCCCAATTTATATTGTCGATTTAAAATCGCAATTTAGCTTCCAGAGAAAAATAACTAATACCATCAAAGGGCCAGTCGACTAAAATTGACGACAGGCTATGACCAGAGCCATCTATTTACAAGAGTTGGGACACGCTTTCATGTGCCGCTATCGTCTCCTATTGGACAGATGCCATTCACGTGATTTTTTGGACGCCATTTTCGTACTTTCGGCACCAGGGTTCTTGTTCTTTTGGCGCCAGGTTTCCTGTTTTAAGCGAAGCGCGCGGAAAAATACAACTTGTATCAGTGATAACAAACATAGGCTATTAAATTATTAATTGTTGTGTTAATAGGCACAATAGTAATCGAAATTAAAGTATTGTTTACTATTCCAACTGGGGACAAGAATTAGAAAAAGTTGTCTTTGACTGCAAAGAATAAGCGCAAGAGAGTAAGAGATGTAGTCCATACTCCACAAACTCCTTGTCCATTTAGCAATTCCAATAGCATAGCATTGATCTGATTTACTTTCGAGCAACATGCTGATGAGATCGATAACAAAGTAATAAAGTATACATTGAAGTAAATTTTATTCTTATTTTGAGAGTCCAGCAAATGAATATGGAGAAAGACAACTAATAGATGGTTATATTACTCTTGTATCATGTTAAACGATTGGTCATCGCTGAATCGCATTCTGCAAATCCGAAATTCTACTACGCATGCTCAGAAAAAGTAATTTGATTGGCTGATTTCTCAAAACAATGGAATGACGCTTGGCAAAGCGTGCGTCTGAGACAAACTTTAACAACTAGTATCAATGCTCTTGAAGAACCATGTGAAGAAAATCAACCATCATCGCACATCATCCGTGAGCAGAAACGTCTTGCTGCTACCCTCGTCCGCAGCCGTTACGGTCATCCTGATCATTTCTCGCTGTTTTCTCAACTACAGGCATGGAGGTCAATTCCTGCTTGGAAATCTTGGATAACCATCCACAAAAATACTGCTGTTACATAATATGGAAGGTCAGGATGTGAGTGAAGATACATTTAATATGTATCCAACTCCTGGAGTTTGAAGAATCACATTTTAATCGTCAATTTACCAATTTCATTCCTTCGACATGAATTCAGGTGTGGTCATTTCCTTCACGGAATAGGCTACATGAGATCTGGCAAATTCATCGAAAATCATATTTAAATCAATCGTTATAACAGAAGAACGTCAGTAAACAGGTAAATAATGTTCTTATTTGTATCTTCATCGAAATCTTAAAGTTATTAGATTTTTTTTAAATTTTATTTTGACCCATTCTTACTGATTCAGGTTTTGACCTCTACGCAGCAAAATTCACGGAATGCGATCTGAAAAAGTCAACAGAAACCATGTTCAAATCAATCGTTATAACAGATGATTGTACAGTATTTGTACTAATAATTACGTTTATATGGCGATTAGTTTTCATTTTAATCCAATGCGCTTTACAATTACATAACTTTTCGATGTAATAAATAGATAACTTATATTTGTTGTCTGTGTTTTCTATATTAATTTAGATCCAGTTTAGCCGTCGTTGTGTTGACTGGGTCACAATGTCGTTTTGGTGAAGCCACCTATACGACAAATTCAATAAATCAGTTTACTGATATGTATGTTCATGTTTATAATAAAACTGAAACTCTTTTAATGCAGCCTTGTGATAATTGTTTCGCATTATAGACTTCATGCAAAAGGGTGTAGTTCCCATTCTGACTTGCATGTGTATCGATTTCATACGAAATAAAAGGTACCCATGGATAATTATTTGATATTTGTTAGGAAACTACACAAAGTTCTACATAATAAATTGTGAAATGGTATTCTCAATTAGAAAACTGAAATTCTTGTCATGCAGCTGAGTGATAATTGTTTCGCATTATATAGACTTCAGGCAAAAGGGTGTATTTCCCATTCTGACTTGCATGTGTATCGATTTCATACGAAATAAAAGGTACCCATGGATAATTATTTGATATTTGTTAGGAAACTACACGAAGTTCTACATAATAAATTGTGAAATGGTATTCTCAATTACAAAACTGAAATTCTTGTCATGCAGCTGAGTGATAATTGTTTCGCATTATATAGACTTCAGGCAAAAGGGTGTATTTCCCATTCTGACTTGCATGTGTATCGATTTCATACGAAATAAAAGGTACCCATGGATAATTATTTGATATTTGTTAGGAAACTACACGAAGTTCTACATAATAAATTGTGAAATGGTATTCTCAATTAGAAAACTGAAATTCTTGTCATGCAGCTGAGTGATAATTGTTTCGCATTATATAGACTTCAGGCAAAAGGGTGTATTTCATACTCTGACTTGCATGTGTATCGATTTTATACGAAATAAAAGGTACCCATTGATAATTATTTGATATTTGTTAGGAAACTACACTAAGTTCTATATAATAAATTGTGAAATGGTATTCTCATTTAGAAAACTGAAATTCTTCTCATGCAGCCGAGTGATAATTGTTTCGCATTATAGACTTCAGACAAGAGGGTGTATTTCCCGCTCTGACTTGCATGTGTATCGATTTTATACGAAATAAAAGGTACCCATGGATAATTATTTGATATTTGTTAGGAAACTACACTAAGTTCTATATAATAAATTGTGAAATGGTATTCTCATTTAGAAAACTGAAATTCTTCTCATGCAGCCGAGTGATAATTGTTTCGCATTATAGACTTCAGACAAAAGGGTGTATTTCATACTCTGACTTGCATGTGTATCGATTTTAATAAGAAATAAAAGGTACCCATGGATAATTATTTGATATTTGTTAGGAAACTACACTAAGTTCTATATAATAAATTGTGAAATGGTATTCTCATTTAGAAAACTGAAATTCTTCTAATGCAGCTGAGTGATAAATGTTTCGCATTATAGACTTCAGGCAAAAGGGTGTATTTCCCATTCTGACTTGCATGTTTATCGATTTTATACGAAATAAAAGGTACCCATGGATAATTATTTGATATTTGTTAGGAAACTACACTAAGTTCTATATAATAAATTGTGAAATGGTATTCTCATTTAGAAAACTGAAATTCTTCTCATGCAGCTGAGTGATAATTGTTTCGCATTATAGACTTCAGACAAAAGGGTGTATTTCATACTCTGACTTGCATGTGTATCGATTTTAATAAGAAATAAAAGGTACCCATGGATAATTATTTAATATTTGTTAGGAAACTACACTAAGTTCTATATAATAAATTGTGAAATGGTATTCTCCTTTAGAAAACTGAAATTCTTCTCATGCAGCTGAGTGATAATTGTTTCGCATTATATAGACTTCAGGCAAAAGGGTGTATTTCATACTCTGACTTGCATGTGTATCGATTTTATACGAAATAAAAGGTACCAATGGATAATTATTTGATATTTGTTAGGAAATTACACTAAGTTCTATATAATAAATTGTGAAATGGTATTCTCATTTAGAAAACTGAAATTCTTCTAATGCAGCTGAGTGATAAATGTTTCGCATTATAGACTTCAGGCAAAAGGGTGTATTTCCCATTCTGACTTGCATGTGTATCGATTTTATACGAAATAAAAGGTACCCATGGATAATTATTTGATATTTGTTAGGAAACTACACTAAGTTCTATATAATAAATTGTGAAATGGTATTCTCATTTAGAAAACTGAAATTCTTCTCATGCAGCCGAGTGATAATTGTTTCGCATTATAGACTTCAGACAAAAGGGTGTATTTCATTTTCTGACTTGCATGTGTATCGATTTTAATAAGAAATAAAAGGTACCCATGGATAATTATTTGATATTTGTTAGGAAACTACACTAAGTTCTATATAATAAATTGTGAAATGGTATTCTCATTTAGAAAACTGAAATTCTTCTCATGCAGCCGAGTGATAATTGTTTCGCATTATAGACTTCAGACAAAAGGGTGTATTTCATTTTCTGACTTGCATGTGTATCGATTTTAATAAGAAATAAAAGGTACCCATGGATAATTATTTGATATTTGTTAGGAAACTACACCAAGTTCTATATAATAAATTGTGAAATGGTATTCTTATTTAGAAAACTGAAATTCTTCTCATGCAGCCGAGTGATAAATGTTTCGCATTATAGACTTCAGGCAAACCGAGTGATAATTATTGTTTCGCATTATAGACTTCATGCAAAAGGGTGTATTTCCTATTGTATGACCTATAATGTGTGATAGTGATGTGTTACATTGCGTATGTTGTGCTTAGGGCTTTTTGAAATGTTATGTATTGAGACATCTAGTTCTATTGGTAGTATAGTAATGTGAAGTCATTTAATATGTGTATGGTGTATCGTGGATGTCATGCTGCAGGCTATTTGTAATGTTAAGTACTGAGGCATTTAGCGCTATTGAATGATATACCACGTGTTGTAGTTTCCTAACAAATATCAAATAATTATCCATGGGTACCTTTTATTTCTTATTAAAATCGATACACATGCAAGTCAGAAAATGAAATACACCCTTTTGTCTGAAGTCTATAATGCGAAACAATTATCACTCGGCTGCATGAGAAGAATTTCAGTTTTCTAAATGAGAATACCATTTCACAATTTAATATATAAAACTTAGTGTAGTTTCCTAACAAATATCAAATAATTATCCATGGTACCTTTTATTTCTTATTAAAATCGATACACATGCAAGTCAGAATGGGAAATACACCCTTTTGTCTGAAGTCTATAATGCGAAACAATTATCACTCGGCTGCATGAGAAGAATTTCAGTTTTCTAAATGAGAATACCATTTCACAATTTATTATATAGAACTTAGTGTAGTTTCCTAACAAATATCAAATAATTATCCATGGGTACCTTTTATTTCGTATAAAATCGATACACATGCAAGTCAGAGTATGAAATACACCCTTTTGTCTGAAGTCTATAATGCGAAACATTTATCACTCGGCTGCATGACAAGAATTTCGGTTTTGTAATTGAGAATACCATTTCACAATTTATTACATAGAACTTAGTGTAGTTTTCTAACAAATATCAAATAATTATCCATGGGTACCTTTTATTTCTTATTAAAATCGATACACATGCAAGTCAGAGTATGAAATACACCCTTTTGTCTGAAGTCGATAATGCGAAACAATTATCACTCGGCTGCATGAGAAGAATTTCAGTTTTCTAAATGAGAATACCATTTCATAATTTATTATAAAGAACTTAGTGTAGTTTCCTAACAAATATCAAATAATTATCCATTGGTACCTTTTATTTCGTATAAAATCGATACACATGCAAGTCAGAATGGGAAATACACCCTTTTGTCTGAAGTCTATAATGCGAAACAATTATCACTCGGCTGCATGAGAAGAATTTCAGTTTTCTAAATGAGAATACCATTTCACAATTTATTATATAGAACTTAGTGTAGTTTCCTAACAAATATCAAATAATTATCCATGGGTACCTTTTATTTCTTATTAAAATCGATACACATGCAAGTCAGAAAATGAAATACACCCTTTTGTCTGAAGTCTATAATGCGAAACGATTATCACTCGGCTGCATGAGAAGAATTTCAGTTTTCTTAATGAGAATACCATTTCACAATTTATTATATAGAACTTAGTGTAGTTTCCTAACAAATAGCAAATAATTATCCATGGGTACCTTTTATTTCGTATAAAATCGATACACATGCAAGTCAGAGTATGAAATACACCCTTTTGCCTGAAGTCTATATAATGCAAAACAATTATCACTCAGCTGCATGAGAAGAATTTCAGTTTTCTAAAGGAGAATACCATTTCACAATTTATTATATAGAACTTAGTGTAGTTTCCTAACAAATATTAAATAATTATCCATGGGTACCTTTTATTTCTTATTAAAATCGATACACATGCAAGTCAGAGTATGAAATACACCCTTTTGTCTGAAGTCTATAATGCGAAACAATTATCACTCAGCTGCATGAGAAGAATTTCAGTTTTCTAAATGAGAATACCATTTCACAATTTATTATATAGAACTTAGTGTAGTTTCCTAACAAATATCAAATAATTATCCATGGGTACCTTTTATTTCGTATAAAATCGATACACATGCAAGTCAGAATGGGAAATACACCCTTTTGCCTGAAGTCTATAATGCGAAACATTTATCACTCAGCTGCATTAGAAGAATTTCAATTTTCTAAAGGAGAATACCATTTCACAATTTATTATATAGAACTTAGTGTAGTTTCCTAACAAATATCAAATAATTATCCATGGGTACCTTTTATTTCTTATTAAAATCGATACACATGCAAGTCAGAGTATGAAATACACCCTTTTGCCTGAAGTCTATATAATGCGAAACAATTATCACTCAGCTGCATGACAAGAATTTCAGTTTTCTAATTGAGAATACCATTTCACAATTTATTATGTAGAACTTCGTGTAGTTTCCTAACAAATATCAAATAATTATCCATTGGTACCTTTTATTTCGTATAAAATCGATACACATGCAAGTCAGAATGGGAAATACACCCTTTTGCCTGAAGTCTATATAATGCGAAACAATTATCACTCAGCTGCATGACAAGAATTCCAGTTTTCTAATTGAGAATACCATTTCACAATTTATTATGTAGAACTTCGTGTAGTTTCCTAACAAATATCAAATAATTATCCATGGGTACCTTTTATTTCGTATGAAATCGATACACATGCAAGTCAGAATGGGAACTACACCCTTTTGCCTGAAGTCTATAATGCGAAACAATTATCACAAGGCTGCATTAAAAGAGTTTCAGTTTTTATTATAAACATGAACATACATATTAGTAAACTGATTTATTGAATTTGTCGTATAGGTGGCTTCACCAAAACGACATTGTGACCCAGTCAACACAACGACGGCTAAACTGGATCTAAATTAATATAGAAAACACAGAAATCAAATATAAGTTATCTATTTATTACATCGAAAAGTTATGTAATTGTAAAGCGCATTGGATTAAAATGAAAACTAATCGCCATATAAACGTAATTATTAGTACAAATACTGTACGATCATCGGTTATAACGATTGATTTGAACATGGATTACTGACGTTCTTCTGTTATAACGATTGATTTAAATATGATTTTCGATGAATTTGTCAGATCGCATTCCGTGAAGTTTGCCGCGTAGAAGTCAAAACCTGAATCAGTAAGAATGGGTCAAAATAAAATTTTAAAAAAATCTAATAACTTTAAGATTTCTATGAAGATACAAATAAGAACATTATTTACCTGTTTACTGACGTTTTTCTGTTATAACGATTGATTTAAATATGATTTTCGATGAATTTGTCAGATCGCATTCCGTGAAGTTTGCCGCGTAGAGGTCAAAACCTGAATCAGTAAGAATGGGTCAACATAAAATTTAAAAAAAATCTAATAACTTTAAGATTTCGATGAAGATACAAATAAGAACATTATTTACCTGTTTACTGACGTTCTTCTGTTATAACGATTGATTTAAATATGATTTTCGATGAATTTGTCAGATCGCATTCCGTGAAGTTTGCCGCGTAGAGGTCAAAACCTGAATCAGTAAGAATGGGTCAAAATAAAATTTTAAAAATATCTAATAACTTTAAGATTTCGATGAAGATACAAATAAGAACAGTATTTACCTGTTTACTGACGTTCTTCTATTATAACGATTGATTTAAACCTGATTTTCGATGAATTTGTCAGATCGCACGTATTCCATGAAGTGAAATGACCACACCTGAATTTGTGTTGAAGGAATGAAATTGGTAAATTGAAGATTAAAATGTGATTCTTCAAACTCCAGGAGTTGGATACATATTAAATGTATCTTCACTAACATCTTGACGTTCCATATTATGTAACCGCCGTGTTTTGTTGATGATTATCGAAGCTTTTAGAGTAGAACTGATGTCTGTCCACGTGGTTGAGAAAAGAAGAAACCAGAAAGAACCGTAACAGCTACGGACAAGTTAATATTCAAAGCGTCGAAGGACGCGATACTTGAAATAATTTTGTTAGCATTTGCGCTGTCTGCTCCTGACGCACGCTTCTGCCATTGTCTTTCAAGATAAGCCAATCAAATTAGGTTATTTCATGATGACGTAACTTTTTCTGGACATGCGTAGAAGGATTTCGGATTTGCAGAATGCGCTTCAGCGCTCACCGTGTCCCAACTCTTGTAAATAGATGGCTCTGGCTATGACAGTGTGGGAATAATCAACACATTTCAATTTACTCAGATGTTATTTTCTATTTTCGCATACCGGTACGTTGACACTATGGTTTCAGAAACAAATCTTGGGCTCATACGCTTGTTATCAATCGTCAAGATAAAATATTACTCAATAAAAAAAACATAACTGGAGGCAAAAAAAAATTGATATTCATCATAATTATAAATATACATTAATGAAAATCATAATACACCTAATCCAAATGATCATTAATAACGTTGCCTACATTCTAGCTACCTAAATTCAATACATAGGGGTCTAACTGGATTATAATTATGAAATACTAAGTTGACGGTATATAGATATAAGGAGATAAATTAAAATTGTAATAGTATAATAAAGTATTGCTCATACCAAACATGGTTACCAATCACAGATTGGAATGTACCGGAACAGTCATATTGAGAAACTAATATATTCTAATAGACTATTCCCAATTCAAACTGGATGTCACACTTCAGTATTGCTTAAACTTGAAGCTCATTTTACTGTCCATTTGTGACCTTGATTTGTGAAATGAGAATTGGAAAATATCACCACTTAAACTTAACATTCGCAATACTGCAACAACCATTTACTAAAATTATTCTGTACCACAAATGCTTCTATTGTTTAGTCTTGAGGGCATCAACGAGCCTAAAAGTCAACAAAATATCACATCAATGAAATTCTGCACACAAGCAATAATATACAGTCAAACATTTTATAACAACCACCTGTACATAATGGTCCATTTATCTACATCTCATTCTCATAGCTGGCTGTTATACACATGTTTCACTGTATGTAAGTCAGTCAAGAACAAGAAATAAAATTTGATTGTCAATACTGTCCAATTGTAAATACAAGATAAAACAACAAACATGCAAGATAAAATGGTCAACAAACAACCTTGGAAATTAAGCTTTAAAATCAACTGAAGAACAAAGAGATGCTTCGTATGTTCTTCAAGAAAGTCTGAGATTGCTGAAACTACATAATTTATCTTCTTTGATATTGGATTCATTTATTAATTTTTTTCAACTTTCTCTGTGTGCCTGTGTGCCGCGACTCTCAGTTTCATAGAGCAGGACATAGGGTAGAGGCTATTGCCTAGTGTCAACAGAGTATGTACGCATCTTGGCTTGACTGTCTCTGTAGCACTTTTTGAACAATTTTAATGCAATTCATTATCAGTTTATTGATGATTGAACCAATTTTTATGGCAAAAACGTTAAACTGAAAATTCATTATTAACTGTGAAAATTTGAATTTTTCTGAAAATGGTTGCTTGTATGTACATTAAAACTTGTATACTGTTGGAAAAGAACAAAGACAGAATTCATACAAATGTGGGGGGGGGGGGGTGAAAAAGTGTTATTGAGTATGTATGCAGAAGGGGGTGATCAAAAAGCTTACAACTGCATACAAGGGGGAAGAGGGTATTGAATATTGGGATATTTACTGAGCAAGCACATATATTGTGGATGGCCCTTAACTAATCATACATAGGAACACTTTGATTATCAGATTTTTATTGGTTACCAGTACTCTAGAATTTTTCATTATGACATCATGATCTGATTGACAGAGTTTGAAAATACGTAAATGTAAGCTTTGAAACCCACTCCTGGCTCTTTTCATTAGAATTAAAAAGATTTTGAAAATATCCTGGTCCACAGTTTTAAATATTTGTCAATACAAATAAACAAGGTGTATTTTGATTGCTCTTAAACCCACCAATCCATAGCTTCGTCTAAGCCATCTCCTTTGACAGCTGATGTTTTGAAGATAGACCACGTTCTACTTTTTAACGCTGACAAACCAAGTGAATTAGATACCTCAGTAGCTGACATTGCACCTTCCATGTCCTAATACAGAAAATGACAACAAATATCAGGCTAGGATCTGGATGCCCTATACCATATTGTGACATATTAGCAGACAATCATCAGTCAGATGTGAAAAAAGCTTGTACCTTATCAGGTTTTCTGAATAAATCATGATGATGATGACGATGAATGAGAAACAAGTTACATTTATCTATACCGATAAAACCAATAAGCAAAAGCCTCTGTGTGTGTATGCGGTCCAATTTTCCGTCAGTTTTCAAGTAAATTATTTGAGATATATGCATCATTAGAAACGATGTTTTCCAGTCGAGGTTAGGACAGTTTTGCTTCAGGTCGGACGGGCTTCAATGCAACTACTTCTTGTTTTGCATAATGGAAAAAAACAAACTTTTCAGCTGAATATTTGTATGGCTTACATTTTCGATATCAAATTTCAACGGCTCTTGAATTCTAAGAACATGTGGCTGCTATTTAAATTAAGCAAGGAACGTGGGTGATTAAATGCTAGTTCCATCTAGAGTGAAACAAGTAAATAACAGCCAGATAGTATGGTCGCTATCAAGCCTTTGGCAAACAGTTTCCAATGAACCATAGCTTGAATGGTGCACAGCAGTGCATGTAAGGAGAAAAGGAGAAGGCATAAGAAAATCAAGAACTACTGTGAAGAGTGATTTTGTCTTGTGAGTTTCCTCCATGAGTGCATCAAATGTGCCTTTGTATTGTCTGTCTTCTTATTGGTACTCCGTACCAAGTGTTTCTATTGAATAGATATTAAATAAACATTTACGTAGTGTGATTTCATGTCATTACTCAATTTTCATCATTTTCAAATACTTGTCAATTAATTTTCTCTATTCACATATTTTAATAATCAATCACAACAGACTACCAAAAGATGGTAATGGACTATACGAAGAAAAGGTCTGTCTGCACGCAGAATGAGGCCTATCTAGAAACCTCTTTGCTAATTTCTTTGTGGAATAACTAACGCACCTTTACGAACTTGTTTATGACTTTCTTAGGCAGGGGTTAATGTTTTAATAATTTCTACCAAAAATGGCAATTCTCATTTGTGAAGTCAAGTTTTAATAGCAAGGTTGACTGCCTTGTACAGTGACCTCTATATACAGGTAACAAATTAAAGCAGGCATATTATTAACCATTAACACTTCACCTGTTTATTTGCAAACACACAAAGGATTGCCTTTCGTAACTCTTCTTCCTAAAAACCAAAAAGCAGAAATATGAAAGCCATGGAAATTTACAGTTCCCATAGACCAATAACATAGAACAGTCATAGAGAAGAACTTTTTCAGGTGTCCAGTTCAGGAGTTCATGAACAGTTTGCGAATGTTAAAAGGCCCCAATTTTCATGAAATGTTGATGAACAGCTTGTGAATCTTTATGAACAGTTCATGAACAGTTTATGAAAACGTCTATGAAAATTGGGCCATTTAAAGTTCATGAATAGTTCATGAACTGTTGTTGTCAACATAGCTAGAACATTTTTGAAACAGCCTCGCTTTCAGTATGACGTCATTACGGAAAAATAAAACATAAAGTATGTGACATGTGACATAATGACCTAGAATTAAATATAATAGCAATACAAAATTAGTGTATGTTTCAGCAAATAATACTATCTTATATCTATCAAAATTAGTGTATGTTTCAGCAAATAATACTATCTTATATCTCTCAAAATTAGTGTATGTTTCAGCAAATAATACTATCTTATATCTATCAAAATTAGTGTATGTTTCAACGAATGAAACATTTTTGAATTTGGCTTAGTGCCAACATTCCTGGGAGCATGCTGCTGTGAATGTCTATTGAGGTTCAGAATACGAAACAAGCTATTTTTGACTCATGGTTACGTAAGTTAGCTTGAGTCTATGCTGTCATGGTGGAAACGTTTTCATTTCATTTCATTTTTGACTAAATCTATTCTTCTTTTGAAATAACGTTCAACATACTGCTTTGCGTGCTAACAAAGGTCGAACAAAAAACGATTGCGCAAGAAACACCATTTTATTGTTAAAAATACAATGGGCATGCTGTGTGATTATTCTAAATTTTTAGCAAAATTTTTTTTACAAAATTTTTTTCCATTGCCCGCCATGATGGCCGACTCACAGCTTAGCGAGATTACAATTGCATTATTAAATGAAATGTTTTCTAATACTCCTGGATTAGTTTACATCGTGATTATCTCTTCATTGGTAGAACACATGATTGTTTTCTTCTTCTATACATTTGAAATGGTTAATGAAAGGTTTTAATCGTTCTGTAACATCACTATTTGAGGTGAAACTTCGAAGATAATTGTTGTTGTGTTTTGACCATGAGAACTTTTAAACCGACAATTCATCATTTGTTTGGGGGCTTAGACAAGACAGTCTTATATATTTATTGTTTGTATTGTTTTCTGAAGTTATTTATTACATCAAACTGCTAAGCCAGTCGTCATGATTTTATTTGGTTTATTAAAATGTTTTAATTCTGCTGCGACATCAGCTTAAAAAGAGACAATTTCGCACATCATTTACAACTCACACCTGTATTATAAGTAGTGGGTATGGTCTAGTGGTGGAGCGTCTGCATAAGGCGCGCGGGTCCGCGGTTCAATTCCATTGGTTTGCATTAACGTTTTTTTCTTTTTTTCTTTGATTTATTATTTGGATATATTTTTCTTTATATTATTATATTATTTGGATATTGTTATAATTTATTTTATTTGATTGAAGTTGATTTTTTTATTTGATCTGATTTTTATACCATTCAATTGGATTGATTTACTTTTTTGAATTTGATTTGATTTACTTTTTTGAATTTGATTTGATTTGATTTTTCTTTGCATGATGATTTGATTGATTTGATATTCTATTGAATTTGATTTCCATTGGTTTATTTTGATTATTAAATTATTCACCATGAGTCCGAGCGTAGCGGAGCTATTTTTTCTGTTGCTATCTAGTTTTCTAGATGCAAAAGTGCCGCAAATAGGAAAGTTTTATTTTTAAAAATATAGCAAGAATAATACTAATTGAGAAAAAAGAACCTAGCAGATTGATGCAAATTGAATTAGACTATACATTAGGGTTTAAACTTCAACTATCTACTATCCTCGCATAATAGGTTAGAGCTACTATCTTTGAATTAGAAAGATAATCTCTGTTAGAAATGAACATTCTGTAAAACATCATATTAAACTTACATCTAACATAGCAGCTAATTCTTGCTTAGAAATCCCAATCCTTTCTCTATCTTGACTATCAACAACATAGATAACTGCATCTGTGTTTGCATAGTAGCATCGCCAATACGGGCTATAAAATTAAAAAGTAAACTACTTATAAATAACACAAAGTAAAGAGACCTCCTATACATAACAGAGGGATATTGGCACACTTGCAAATATAAGCAACATTCCTGGAGCTGACTTAGACTTAGACAATTGATGACTTGGTACTACGGCTAGGGCCTCGGACATTCGCATGTCAGGTATCAGGATCAATTCCTGACAGGAGCACTGATTGGTGTGGAGGTATTGGGGGACATGGGGGCTCCATAAAACACACAGCTACTTCAAATACTAATCGATTAAAATTTATCCAGTCATCCCCAGGGTCATCCCCAGGGTCCGGCAAAAGTAACAATCCTAGATTCCTGAGCGTAAATTAAGAAAAAATTGATCTTTTTATGATGTCAGATGTACTGGTCAAACTTCAATAAGAAAAATCAGAAAAAAATGTTAAACTGCCTCTAGGATTCCAGAAGGCTGAACCGTTTGTTGGTCTCTAGCCATCCCAGTGGAAAAAATTGAAATTGTTTTGGGAAGAAAGTCCTAAATGTATCCTTATTCAATGTAGAACATATTGATTTATGCGTAACCAAAGAGCGATAAACCACAGGATCCTAGCTCCTGTGAAGACTTGACAAAAATCTGAAGCTGCTTCATATAATTGATGCTAAATGTACAGCAAAATTGATTATTCTAAATCTGTTTTCCATAGAAGAATCAGAATCAAATTTCCTCAATCTGATAATCAAAATTTAATTTATTTTCAAGCAAATGGAAAAACGAAGCTTCTTTATTTATTCCTGTGCAATGTAACGTTCACTGAGTTGGTTGTACTGTACATGTTTTGTTCACGCGGCAAAGCATTGTAATTTAACTTCAATTTCAGGATGACCAGTGATTTTATTCTTCTTTGTGCCAACAAAGCATTGTAATTAAACTTCTGTTAAATTTTTTTCCATACCAATTGACATCCTTTTTACATTGTCTAGCCTATTGTTCTCATGAAAAGGTTGAAGGTTATCACATTTTAAACTCGATGAGAAAAACATAGAAAAACATGTGAAGGTAAAAAGTGTTCATTTTATTTGCATGGATTTGAAAAATGAGTAAGGAGGCTTTGACCCAAAATTTGTATAATATCTGCATTAATATATACACAGATTTTAATTTATAATTTAAAAATTGTTCTAATAAATAAACTCACCGAATACTTGTCTGGCCTAGAAAAGAAAAAGATTAAGAAAAAAGATGTCATCATTAAATTTATAAAATCATCAAATGTGATACTGATCGCTGATTGGTTATTGTTGATGTTTGTGTCAGGCTGCGTAAAATCGTAAAATTACGGCTTTTTGCTTGAAGTCCCAAAATGAAACAAATTAGCAACAAAAACAAAATGGCGTTCATATGAAGAAAAGCTTTAATGCTTTAATTGATAGAGCGCATAATAATAGCCTTCGAATTAAAATTAACAACACAAAACACAATAATTTTGAAACAAAATATCATAAACTAAACATCAATCTATAAAATTCCCTTGTTCAATGTTCCTGTTCGTAGTTCATACAGCAGTTTTGTCTTGTTGATAAACGCCAAAGATAAGATATAATAAATTCCAGTATTTCACTGCTTTAAAAGCATAAACGCATAAGATCCTGTACACAAATAGCTGAATAATACTTTGAATCTTGAACATTAATTAATATATTCAGACTTAACCAATGCTTTTTGCGTTTATTTTCAATCTATTTTATTCCATTTTTATAACTTGTCGTAGCATTACGCACCCAGCATGTTTGTATCGGAGTACATAAAACTCAGCACCGTTTTCTATTAGTTAAATCAAAGTTGGCAACTGATCATAGCGCCTTGTTGAATTGGAAGCAAATTGACAGACTTACCTCCTAAATCCCATACTGAAAATAAAAAAAAAATAAAAATGTTAAATATTAAATATTAAATACATGATTAGCACTAGCCTGCGTACCAGCCCCAAGGTTTTTCCTGAAACCATCAGGTCTGTGAAATAATGTGTGATTTTTAGCCCATCGAAAATAACACCTATATACTATTGGTAAATAAATAGAATGAGTCAAAAAAGAGACATACGGTTCTCGCTACTCTGAGTTTCAGGCCATACGGCGATCATCAGGCAAGTATCTAGATCTTCATTTTATTTAACTGAATTTAGGATAGATACTAGATTATTAGGGGTGAGCTAATTGTTCTGAAAATATTCGGTTTTGCCGATCATCGGCGCCAACTTTTACTAATCGGGAAATAATCGGTATCGACAAAACAACCACTTTGTTCATTGATTCACCAATTGTTTTTAGACAATGAGATTCAAAATAAAAAAATTTATTTGAAAATTCATTAACTTATTGTTTTGTTATTTTAATTAAAAAGTTGATATCGCCCAGTACAGTCGCTCTGTTTTGTTTACATCCTTTTGTAATTCAAAACCTATTCAAAGCATTTGAATAACTCGTCATGCCGCTTGACAACTTCTATTATTATAAAATGAAAAAGGCCAACACATTAGCGTTAATGAATAAAACATGTGAGCATGGTTGAATGAATAAATTTACTAAGGAAGAAAAAGCAGCCGTCGGGTTTTAATTGTAGGAAACAGTTTTGAAAATAGTTAAAATAGTTTGATGTTTAAAAAATGTTTGTACAGATATTACGTTTTTATTATTTTGCATGAAGCACTCTTAAAAGTTGGAAAGATGTACAAATTATTTACGGGAAAAAGTCGCTTTGTTGCCCGCTTCATTTTGTCTTGTGTGGACAGGCAAACTTATCTGCTATCATCAAATATGAAAAACTTAACCATATTTCCAGTTGTTTTATTCCCCTAATTGCAGACTTGGCATTTGCATATACATACAGTATAATGTAATTTTGTATTATAAACTCATGATCTACGACTATGTGTTGTCTCCTGAGTTTTGATTTATTTGAATGGGAGACAATTGGCAAAAACCGATTAATCGGCGGCTAACTAATCAGCATCAAACATCAATAAATTTCATTATCGTCTCACCCCTATAGATCACTAATTGCTGCCTTTGATGGGAAGTGACACAATGGCAATACAACAATTTGGAAAATGTTAGATAACTTATATAAGTGTGGAGGTATTCTCTGGCTAGTTTGTAATTTGTAAATTGTATAAAATATGAAGTGGGTACAAAAAGGCTAGACATTAAAAATTAATAAACTTTAAAATTACATTCTAGCTTCATACCTTGGAATTTTAAATTCTTATATGATACTGTTTCAACATTAAATCCTATAGCTAAAAGATAAGAAAAAAGAATTATGAATACACTGGGAATAGACAGTATGACACAGGCCTTGAGAATTGGCAAGAGCCTCTACTCCATGGTATGTATATGAAACTGAGAGTCGTTGCACATGGGCTGCAGATACTCATAACAAAAAGTTGTCTTCCATTGTTCAAGGCAAGAAGGGCCAATCAGATGCGACCTCAGAGTCATATGATGGGATTCTGTTGCAGTAAGACCAAAACAATTAATTGCAAATTCCCAAAAAATTGAAATGGCATACATTTGCATGAGATTTACCATTTGTGTACAAATTTATGTTTATGAACTAAAACGGAGTAGGGGAGATCGGGTACACATCGGACGCTTTTTGGTTTCTTACTTGTAATTATTTTATTTTTCGCTCAAAACAAATAAATCGTATATCATTTAATAGCTATTGTGCCATGTTTAAAAGGGTAAATTGTTGGAAAATGAAATATATTTGAGTGCCGAGTATTTAATCATTCTTTTACCCCTAGTTGAGCGGGGTGACTTCGGCCCGGGGTCGCTCTGGACAGTGAATTTAAACTCTCAGCAATTAACGAAACAATGTTTATTGACATCAATCGAAAGCTTTATCATTCATCTACTCACAGAAATCAATGAAATTATTCATAAATTACAAACCATGCTAATATTTATAATTTCTTTAGCGTGTTGAAATAGTCATTGAAAGCCGTAGATTCAAGTGATAACACAGCAGCTCCAAACGAAAACAAAACATGCTCGTAAATCAACAAGAGTAAACCAAACTCTTCTACATATATAAATTGAGACATATCTGCAATTAAATGCACTTAATACTTGATTACCACAATTTGATATTATATTTAACTAGACCATATTATTTCCACATATTCTAAGCCGATGGATCACGCAAGCTCTGAAATGTTTACACAACATCACAGCTGGAGCGCGTCAAACTTAAAATGGTACCAAATATCAACATGTTGGTTGCGTGGATTTTCTTCGTCGAACTTTTTCTTTGGGAATAAATAATACACAAAAGCGGGACAAAGTTTCAAACCATAATAACTTTTTTATTACTTGATGAAATTATCTAAAATTTTGGCAATAGGTATGTTTTACCTTTGATTTTAACATACTGAGAGGTTGTATTTTTATATAAACTAAAACCGTTCTGTCCTAAGTCACCCGCGTCCGAAGTGACCCCTGTCTCCCCTACTGCACTTGCACTGCTAATACAATGAGGTTTCTGGGAATCATGTTTCTCAACAAGTTTCGAGAAAGAATTTTGAAATATCTTATCGCCCTGTAGTTAAATTACTGGAATTCTAAAACGTTTATCACACCCTATAAATGTTTGCCATACTACTACTCACTTGGTATTGTCGTAACTACTTCACCAACTTGCAATCTAAAAAAGAATTAGAAGAAGATAACATTAGTCCTATGGTATCTTGCAATGCAGTTTGAACTTCCAAATAATGTAGCAGAACTACACGCCAGAAGTGAACTATAATAGATTCACTTTGGATATACTGTATCACAGGAAAGTTAGTGGGCAAACACAATCAAGTATATCATTTTACAATTTGTTGAGTTTCAAAACTTTCAATTTGGTTGATGGTCACAGCTGTGGGCCTTACTGTATTGGTTGAGGCGTTGGACCGCAAGGTCTTGGGTTCGATCCCTGGCACAAGCACTATTGGCGGTTGGTAGGGTCAGACAAAAGATTCAGCCTTCTGGAATCCTAGAGGCATTTCCACATTTTCTTCTGAATTTTTTTGTTGATGTTTGACCAATAAATCATTAAAAACATCAATTTTCGTCTGAATTTTGTCTAGCTTTCCCAGATCTAGGATCCCAGGATCCCCACTTTGTCAGACACTGGCGGTTGGCTTCAGGAAGGGCATTCAGCAGTTAAACGCACAAATACTGATCAATTAACAAGCCACCCCGGTGAAAAAAAGGGATTAGCTTACCCGGATTGTGGCAAACTAATAAATCCAAAATAAAAATAATAATAGTTATAAATTTGTGTTCTCATAAATGCCACAAGGTAAAAACCTAATACAGTAAAACCTGTATATAGCAGCCAGCTTCGAGAAGTAGATAAATGGACCAATAGGTGGGCTTTATATACAGGTTCAATTCAAAAGAAAGCACTATTTTGGACATTGCAAGAGCGACAAGTATAGACAGGTGGCCAATTTATAGAGGTGACATTTATAAGATTTGACTGTGTGTAGCATATCAGAGCATTCTTGATCTTTAAATTCTTCATTCAGAACAACGACGGTATCAATCTGGTATTAACATTTTTGATAATTACAAACTTTTCCAAGGAGAAATGACATATTTAAGGGCAAGAATAGTAAATTGGGCATTTTATTCAGCATCAAAAACAAAAGGCAAACAAATCGCTTTGTGTTATCAATATATTAACACCCATTGTACAAAGTTTTCAAACTTAACCTGTTTTTGGATAAATAAAAGTGAAAAAAAGATTATGACTGTATTCCTAAATGCCTTACTTACCTATATAAAATGGTAGTTTTTCCAGCACCATCAAGACCAAGAATGAGAATCCTGATTTCCTTGGCACCAAATAGACCCGAAAATACCCTAGAGAAAAATGAACCTGAAAAAAATATTAAAATTTGATAACTTAGTAGAAAACACTTGGATGATATGACAGACAATAAAAAAAAATAATTATACACCCTGTAGTTTAGACCCTGTAGAACTGTTTTTAAAAATAGGTAAAATAGTTTTCTTCCAGGATTCCAATTCTTTCCTCCAAACTCTTCTGGGTTATTTTATCTATGTAAACGCATGGGCGGATCTAGGGGGTGCAAAAGGAGCGCTTGCACCCCTTCATAATTTTTGAACTGAGTAATTGTTATTTTTATCAGTTATCTATAGGGCATCGCATCGTATCAAAAGTACAGTCCTGGGAAAGCATTTCTGGAAAATTTTCCCGGAAATTTACATAAAATTTCAAAAATTTTCAACTTTCTATGTTTTTGAAATCATAATTTTTGATTTGATTTATATTTCATTTCATTGATATTGAAAGTATTTTGTAACACTGGTTACAAAGCTGGTTATAAGGACCATGTGGTTTTCCTAATGTTGAATAGCACAGGAACATATTGTAAATTAGCCGAACTGAAACCACTTCAACTCAAAATAATATATAATGAAACATATTTAAACAATCAGCATTATATAATGATATCAATAGACCATTGATGGTTGAAGTTTTCTCGCTTTTTCATGTCTTTTCCAGTCTACATGATTCGAAATTTCATTCGACTAGCAGTGTGAAATTTGATCGCGTTGTTATGGGAGCACATCCGCTATTGTTCTCAAACAATAGGAATCGAATGGTGTTAATCAAATAGAACGATGTTGTTTACAATTTATGTCGCGTACGTTTATTCACCGCTTTTTGTCTATTTTTAAAACTTTTTAAACATCAATAGAAATAATATATTTGCAAAAAAGAATTTCAGAAATAACTTTATAATGAAATATAATGTGTCCATAAAAAAAATAATTTGAAAAAAAAATTTTTTTTCGGAAAATTCCCTAGTTATCTAACGAAAAATGAAATTTACGTTGTATGCAGAAACTAGAGATAGGAGGGAAGTAATTGATATCACATCTGAGCTTCTCATCATATTAAAATTGATTTTGAGACCAATAAATAGCGTTTACAGGCGCTTTAAGAGCTTTAAATCTCCAAAGAAGTTTCCCAGGGAGCATGCCTCTGGACTCCCCTACATGGAAAAGACTACGCCCCCTGAAGGCTAAATTATTGCACTCCATGGGATAACTTCTAGAGAAGCTGTTATTTTCTAATGACATTTTGTCACTCGGAGTAAAGATTGATCGTAAAGATTGATGATCTTGGGTGTAATTCCAGAAGGAATTATATTATAAGTAGCACTGCACATTGACAGTCAAGTGTCGTAACTAAGATCAGTAAAAAGCATTTTTACAATTGCATCTTTCAGAGAAAAGGTCCATCCCTCTAGAAATACAAGAATGGTAACAGGCGCCTTTGGAAGGGTAAAACCGTCACTTAATTTAACATACCTCAGGATATAAATCAGAAAAATGTCTACTTTCTTCTGAACAGGGTCCAATAAAATATCTTGCCTTCCCCGTTTCTAATTAGACAATAAGAGTCTAGTGAAAAATAATTTCTTATTTTTTTTTTATTGGAAAGTAGGTGTGCGATAGATCGCACGCCTTGGCGCCTTGGAACACCGTGGCATGTACGGAGGTGTGCATGTGCGATCGCACGCCTCGGAATACAAGCCATGAAAACATTGCTTTGTAATTTATTACATTATTGTGGATTTTGGTGGTTGAATTTACCAAAAACAAAAATTAAAGTTTAGTTCCGATACAATAACTGTGCAAGTTGAAGCGGTATCCTTTGCAAACGGATACAAATGGTAACTGCAACAATTCTTCACCATATATTATGGCCTTGCTGTGCTTGCTATCTCACGGCCTTGCTGTGAGTCTCACGCTTCTATACTGATTCTCACGGTCTCACGGCAAAATAAAATCTTAAGAAAATGTCCCTACTTTATGTGTATAAACTCTTTGATAATCTAATTAATGTTCAACATCTTAATTTATACCCTGTTGGATTATTCTGGGTGTTGTTTTTGAACTGCTTTCATGTTTTTATCAAGTGTCAACATTATACAAATTGTTGTCGTAAATTTTCGCTTCAAGCCATTTTGAATCTATGACGAAATGCATGCCCCCAGAACCCTATAATTTGGCAATCCCCTTGGGGCGGCCCCTATATTTTATCTCCAACATACTGAATTTCAAAAATCTCACTATTTTTTCAAATCTCAAGTTGGAAGGTCTGGTTATACGGGGACTGTATCTACCTCTGGAATTTAACAATTTTACTTTCAAATCATTGTAGGTTAACAAATAATTTCGAAAACCTTCAAATTAGATTGTAAAATCATATTAATTATACAGCAGAAATAATCAGTTGCTGATCATGTTATAAAATTTAAATCACTCTTTATCAGTTATTCAATGGACATCGATTGGAATCCTGAATGAAAACCGAACGCCAGTTAAAACCATAAAATGAGCAAGCATTGTGACTGATCTGCACATATACCATGAATACTGATTATACTGAATAGCCTACTGAATCCTGGATAGGCCTAGCTAGTAGGCCTTTTAAAAAAAAAACATTAATATAGCACGGTCACTCGGTTTACCTAATGTGGTGTTTTACGTCTTAATTAAAATTTCAGTAACAGTTAAATCCAGATATTGTAAATTTATACTGGCTTCATATGACCTGATATTTTACACGAAATGTAGTCACTTGGAACGTTTGTTGTTGCGAAGGTGTGGGTGTGCAAACCAAAGTATTTCAGCCAAAAATCAACCTACCCATAACTTTTCTCAGCTAGAGCAAACGATTGTTATTAATATCATAACATAGCATCCAAATAATTGTATTGACGCTTCAATTAGCTTGATTATTATCAATGTATAGCAACAAATAAACTCATAAATATAACAAAATTACAGAAAATGAGATGTGGCAAGTTTTGGCAGCATTTTTATTTCAACAGCGTGGAAGACTCATTACCATACCTCTACACCATTAATCTTATTACACATCTCAAAAGAAATCACAAAGTTTAGTTTGAAAATTTAAAGCATTTGAATGTCTTGAAATTATACTTCATGGTTTTATAGTATTTCAGGTGATCTGGTGTTGCAATTAAGAGATGTTCTCAATAACATTTTAATCACAGTCAATCTCATTTATAGCAGTTAAAAAGCTTGTAAGTTCAACTGTTTGTATAGGCCTACTGTTCCCGAATTATCACCAACTGGGAGAGACAAACTTCCCTAAAACAAAAAAATCTTCTTTGCACCAAGAACATAGAAAGAAATTTGTAAACGAAAAATAGCTTTCAAATCTATATGATGATAAAGTAGTTTACCAATCAGCCCCTCTAGTGGGGCATGTAAAAAAGTAACCACTTTATAACCACAGTTGCTTAGGTGAAAATTAGGGGATAAATAGTAAGCCCCGTATGTGGCATGGTTGAAGTTCGTTCAGCGGTTTTAAATTTTTGTTTCTGCGCCGGTCAAAAAAAAAGATGGAAGACCCGCAGAAATTACGGGATTTTACACTGTTTTAAAACCAATTTATCGACCTATATTAATGGGTTTATAATAAAATGGAAGGAGAAAAACAACAAGTAAATATACGTTCGTGGTATGAAGTACCATCGATAGCTCATTATTGCCAACTATTTAAAACTGTTCTCGATTTACTTGATTTCGATGTTGAGGTAAGTTAGTATTATTGCTCCTTTTTTGTCTGTGCGTGAGAAATCTGTCGCCTTTTGAATTACAACAATCACTTTTTCTTGCAATTTAGCTACATTAATAGATATTATATTGTGGTTAGTGAATCCTACTATGATTATCTTACCCTTGAAATGTTTTTTTCAAATAGATAATATGTAATTTTAATATTTGCTTCGTCTTTCATTTAACCATATATTCAACGTCATGAAATTACCTCGCTATTGTTTAAAATTTTCACATTAATAATTACAACCGTGTAGTTAATATCTTTAATTTATTTTTAAGGATTTGGAAGATGCTATTGCTGTTGATGGTGCCCTGGATACAATCAGTTTTCTACCAGAATTAATTTCACGTTTCCTTCGCGGTTTATACAAGACGAAAGATATAACGTGAGTATTTTTCTTTTAGCAAATTTGTTTACTGCACTTGCATGTATGGTAGCCTATGTTGTTGCCAACTTTTCAATCTAAAAGCGATGATTAATTACTGCTTATTCATCTTTTCTGTATTTCTAAATTGTAGAAATCTGTGTCTCCCTTTATTTTCTTTCATAAATTTATAATCAAGTCAAGATTTATATCTTCCCTATAAACCTCGAGGCTGTAAATATTTATGTAAATATTTTGAGGTTTTACTTGCATGTTAATACCTTTATCTACAAATTAAATATCAAATTCCTATAAATTTATATTCCTAGTATTAATGTAATAATGGGCTAGTTTTTAACGAAGGTATAACTTACATTCAATAATCTACTTTTGCAGAGGTGAAGACATTACAGTAATAGCTTCGTTCTGCAGACTGTAAACAAAAGGCTCGCTCGAACACATGTTTATTGTGTAATATTAGCAATACACTTTTTTATCTTGAGATTCATGGATGCTTGCCAAAGTTAAAACCATGGAACTCTTAGAACATACACATTTCAATAGAATGTATCAGTTATATCAAATATCTATCAAACTGCGGTGTGATCTTGTTTCATATATTATTTTATATATTATATCAGATATTACTGTCAGATATCAGAGGTGATAACAAATAATACATCATAACCGACGAGATCAATTTCGGACCCTATGGATTTTCCCAAATTCAACCCTGAACCTTTTTATCCCACCACTCAAATGTTTATCACAAATCTTTCTGCAGCCAACTTCTCGTTTACAACCTAACTGTATCAGAAACACCTTATATGTCCCATTAATTTATCAGGCACGTTGCAATCCCCCCGCTTATCTATGGGCCGGTAGCTCAAGGGTAGGGTGCCTGCAGCTCCTGCGGGAAACCGGTCCTGGATTCCTTGTCAGTTCATGAAATGTATTTTATTTGTATGTAACTTTGATATAATAAAGCCCAAACTGGATGTTCAGCCGTTGTTCCCGCGCAAACAAGTTTATATAGCTCATGTGGTTGTATTAATGTAAATTACGAAGTAAAAGAATTTAAAGCACATACACACCTTTGCTTAACTTTGAATACTATTGGTCCTTGAAGCGACTTGTATTCGATGAAATATTTGACATTTGATACTGAGAATTTTCATTCAAATAAAATATTGATGCGACGCAGAAATCATTTTTTTAATGCATCTATCTTGTTGCTCATTTATTTTCATGATGTCATCAGGGTCTGATATAATATCTTTCTTTACGGGACTCTGATTTTTGCTTCCCAAAATGTTTTGATGTAAGCGTTTTCACAGCTTTTTATTTTAGGGATTATTATCATGAAAATGTGATAACAACTACACCTAGTTTGACTTTTCCTCCAAAGAAAAGAAAGCCAATTATTTGTCTTCATATTATAAAAACTAGAATACAGCTATTTCTTTCGCTTCCTTCTGAATTTGTGCTATCCTGTTTGGAATTCCAAGTCCCGGAATCCCCCATTTTATCAAACACAGGACGTCACTACTCATCAGGCCCGGATACAGGATTTTGAAACCCCTGTCAAAATGAGGTAATCAAATTGCCACACCCAAATTAGGGGACAAAACCCCCTTTTTCAACGGCCCTGGAAGAGGAAATAAATAGTCATTTAACAGTCCCACGGCACCAACAACTCCCTTCATCATTTATTTTGTTTAATAAAAGGGGAATCTTTAATTGTTTTAAATTTGATACCGTTACATTAAATTACTAATCAAGGCAATATTAGCCTTCGTGCAGGCTAAAATATATCTTGGCGAAAGTGTAAATATACGTTATGTATGTTGTTCAATCAAATTTGAAAGCATAATGATAAAATATAAATTAAATTGTCAGTTAGCTAGTTAAATAAATTGTCAACAGACAGCACTGATGTTCTTTCTGATGTTTGACTACGAATCGACGCTGGAATCAGTTCTACGGTTCTCCACAATCCAATAAATCAAAATCAAAACAAACATACATGAGATCATTTGGGCAGTGATCATATTCATCTCGTATTGATACAGTAGGCTCATCATCTAGGAAAGAAGCCAACATCTCTTTCTCACTTAATGATTACCCAGTTTGCTAAATCTCAAAGTTGACTATCAGTTCATAATTGAGCACATGCACATGCATCCAGAGAAGAGAAGTGTAGATTTGTAAACAATTGAGCTGCGGTAAAGTTGCAAAGCAAACCAATAATGTAAATGAATAACGAGATTACAATTATTTTTGTTTCGCAAAGTTAGCAGTCACATTGACAATTCCATATTCTGGAGGACATATATGGCAAATATGACAACTTGAATGGATTTTACGATTTGGCAAACGAGTAAATTTTCTCAGAAGCCAAAACTGCAGACATAATAACTTTCACTCTCTGATTTCCTTCAATGATAATTCTCCATCACGCATCAAAGATCAGATTATAATTTAAATGTTCGAATATACTGTATACTACGTGAGTAAGTGTCCAAAACAACAGTCATGGCTCATGACTGCACGACAACAAAATAACCGTGTGTCAAAAATAAGTAAGCTTACCGATCGTTGTTTTTGAATTTCTTTAACAAACATGTGCAAATTATTCCTCTGTCAAATATGTCCAAGATTGAAGTAGTTTGTCAATTTTTTAAAACCAATCATGTTGCGTAAAGCATGGATAGGCTTGATTTTCTTCCAATCAAATACTTGCCTTAATCTGCAGTTTGACATTGTCTATGTCAGGATTGTTTCAAAGTTTGTCAATTGTTATTGAAGAGAATCAAAATTTTCATCTCTAACCAATCAGGTGCCAAACAAAATCATGTCAATTGTTATCAAAGTAGGTCAATTGTCAAAGTCTCTGATCATTACCCAATCACAGTGCAGTTGATTGAGATCATCTGATTGATGCAAGCTGTTCAATAGCCTGCGTGCAGACTAAAACCTATCTAAACGAAAGTGTAAACACAGTTGTTCAATCGAATAAGTGTCGGGAGCGATGACGTTTGCAATGTTCATTCAATTAAAAAGGCCCTACTTCATAGACATGATCCATCATTCATCAAGTCTTAGCAGAATACCCCGTGCAGAAAACCAGATTACGTCATGATTACGTTATCGGGGGAAAAGGTACGTTTGTCAATTGACATACGAGACCCCCCCCCTCTATCCGGGCCTGCTACTCATTATTTCTTTAAACTGAAAATAGGAAGTAGGGATGTTACCAAAATATATATATGGCCAAATTGACAAATAAAAACATTCATTTATTAATTATTTTTTGCATGATATTGTGAATGCAATTTTTTCAGTAGGCACCCCTATTATTGGTCTATTTCATAAATAAATTAATTGCTTTGTATCCGTTTTACAGGCCATTAAATTACGAGCATTATCTTGTTGATCTCCTTGATTATCATTACTGTCATCTTGAAAAGACCGACAACCCGCTGAAGTCAATGAAATTCAAGTAAGTAAAACAATATTATCATTCACCACTATAATATAATATTATTCATATTGTGCACTAGCCGGGGTTCGATTGCTGAACGGTGCACGCATGTTTATCGTCAATAGTCATTTGTAATTTTGTATATCTGTTCATGTTCCCCAATAAACAAGTTCTTCATTTGTCTGACCCTGGTCATGCCAAATCTAATATTACAGGAATTCTTGTTTTTGTCAAACTCTGATTTAAGACCTGACAGAAGCATTGTTTAATTAGAGATGCAATTTGATGCTGAAATCACTATTCAAATATTATCTAAACTAATTTCTAGCCATAACCTTGATAATCAATTTCAGATCAATGCAATGGAAATTGTTGGCAATTTTGACTTGCACTTAAGCAGGTTACACTTTAGTAACTATTATTAGAATGTCCGTTACACTGACAGTAGTACTATTATTTTTAAATCTCAACACATACATACTACTGTGTTTGAAAACCAGTTTCTCTGACGGAAAGATACTGCAAGCTAGCATTGACCCTATTAAAAATATTATTGCATGGTGTTTATTTGATTGTTTTTGCAGGCGATTGTCAATGAAGCAGAAGGTAGATATAATTTTTGATATTTGTCATTGGCGACTTGAAGTTGATGACGCACAAGAGCACATCAAGGTAAAATAAATTGTTGTGAAATAATCAAAGTAAACAAATTTTGATTGAAGGCGTGGTGATTATCGATCATTATTATTATTATTATTATTATTATTATTATTATTATTATTATTATTATTATTATTATTATTATTATTATTATTATTAGGGATGAGACGATTATTCTGAAAATAATCGATTTTGCCGATCATTGGCGCTATTTTTAGTGATCGAAAAATAATCGGCATCGGCAAATAAATTAATTTTTAATCGTTGAACCGATTATTATTTGACAATGAAATTTGAAACGAAAGTTTCGAAATAGTCGCTACTGTTTGTTTACATCGTTTTGTAATTCAAAACATTTGAATAATTCGTCATGCCATTTGACACTTTCTATTGTTATAACGTGAAAAAGGTCAACACATTAGCGTTGATGAATAAAACATGTGAGCACTGTTGAATGAATAATTTTATTTACGACGAAAAAGCGGCGGTCGAGTTAAAATTTTGAGAAAATAATTTTCACATAAAATGAAGTTGTTTCATATTATAGCAAACGTTTTTGTGGGGATTATATCATGATTGTTTTGGTTGGAATACTCATCAGACCTGTAAGGATTTTCCAATCAGCTATGGGAAGAAAGCCTCTTTGTTGTGTTTATGGTTTGTCAACAACCTTTCAATTTTGTTGAAAACTTGCGCTTAACAGTTACTGATTTACTACTACCAGTACTAATTTCCATTTAAATTCTCATTCAAAACATATCATTTACGATGTCAGCGTAACACATTTAATGTTTCATTTCAACTTTGACTTGTGTGATGAAAATATCTACGGTCCGCGTGTTGTCAGACGGCCAATATTTTGTAATGGTTTGTTTGAGTGAGAAATAATCGAAACATTCGATTGATCGGCCGAATACTATGACTAATCTGCTGAGAACTAATCGGCTTCGAACATCGGTAAATTTGGTAATCGTCTCATTCCTAATTATTATTATTATTATTATTATTATTATTATTATTATTATTATTATTATTATTATTATTATTATTATTATTATTATTATTATTATTATTATTATTATTATTATTATTTTGTATTTAGACAATGAATACTGAAGATATCCGTCTATCTCCTATTGGTTGCGACTCTAATGGATCATTGTATTGGTATTTTAATGGTACAAGGCTATACAAAGAGCTGTCAGAATCTCCGTTTGTAATTGAATGGGCTGCTGTAAATAGTCATAAGGAAAGCATAATTGCATCGAAAGCAAAACCAAAAGGCAAAGCAGGAAGGAAGAAGAAGAAAAGACATCCTCGTAGTAGAAAAGAAGAGATTATATCTTCAGATACTGATGAAAAAAGGTAGATAGTTCAAATTTCTTTCTAATCTAATTACAACAATATTTCCATTATTTGTGATGTAGGAAGGATTTGAACTTTATAAAAGTGACACGTTTGAAGATGAGGCCAAAATCTTTATTCAATTTTGAAAATTTGCAGAATTTATGAAGACAGCACTATTTTGAATGCTGACTTGAACTTCAGTTACCGACACAAACGTTTGTATACTCTGTTATCTCCATTGCCATCTTCTCCACGCATTAAGATGTTAAAGAGGCAAAAATAACCGACAGATGCTATCGGCTTCCTGTGCATGTTTACGTTGTCCTTTGTGTCATTTCGATGTCTGCAGCTATAAATTTCACCAAGCGTGGTCACACAATCCATATATCAAGCACAGCTTGATGCAAGCTGCAAGCATTAAATCTGTCAAACGTTTTCTATCTCTGATATACTGTTATTATGCTCAAGATCTTACTTCGGTCAGTTTCTGAAAGAGTACCATGAATTTAGACTCCTTACTTTTTACGATATCATCTCAAACTTTTAATAGTTTGAAATTATATTCTTGTCAGATTTATATGCTTTTTGAGTAGAAAGAGTTTGACTGCAAATTTCAAATCCTTCTAGTCTGCTGCAAGCTGTGTTCACACATTGTGTGTACTTGTTGTAAAGCTTTGAAGAACAATAGCAACGCTTTGCAAATTGAACCCAATTTGTTGAACCTGTTTCCAAAGGTGTTAAAGCTACTTTTGAAAAATAAAAATAATCAAAAGAGCAAATTTAAAAAAAGAAAATGGATAATTTATGATTTTATGGGTCAAACTTTTGAAAAAACTAGAATACCAGTTACACGCAATGCGTGTTGTAGAGGCTACATGCATATATTAGCTACATGCATGAGGGGCTATAACGTCCACAAATATCAAAAAATTGATTAATAGCAGATAATAAGAGATGCATTATTTACACATTTATGTGGCAAAATTATTTTATTTAACATTATTTATTGTTCTTTAACTGTGAGACTTGGTGATGGCAATTTATATATTTACGGGATACCGTGGATAACCCTGGAGCATGCTACATATAGCTGACCATGAGTTATAAAATTGAATTTCATAATTTCTTTGCCATATTTGCAATTTCTTCTTCTCATTATCGTCTAGAAATAATTTCATAGCGGTCCGAGATAAATGGGATAGTTATAGGCGAATCAGATTCAACATATTTGAATCGGATTCTGTAAGTAGTTTAATTTATAATAACATCCTTGTAGAATCATCATCATCAAATTCATCACGTGTTCCGTAAATTGAGTTTATTAACGCAAATGTTCTTTCTAAGTTGTAATAAGGAAGCAAAGCCTTCCTAAATGCTACTTCTAAGTAATCTGAATTTGAAAAGGATATTAAGTGAGATTCTATTGCCCTCTATTCTCTTTCACTAATTCAATCAGATCACATTTAGTTGGTCAATTGTTGACCACTGGGCAGCACCGGTACCAACGATTTGTGACATTTGTTACCTGAATGCAATCTGAAAACTATTTCATTTGAAACTTGAATGATGATAATATCATCATGATTAACATTTGTAGTGCTGTTTTAAGAATGTGTGTATTTCACTCAGGGTTTTAATTTACAGTTTTACATTTTGTCCGAGCTATACGTATCAAATCTATATCCTCGTTTGTGCCTGTTTACAACTTGCATTCTTGAGTTCGGAGTTTTAACTCGTCTTGCTCCTGTCGTGCTTATGTAATAGGCTCACGCAATTGCTGGACACACTTTAACATGTGGTATACATGAATAAGCAGGACAAAGGAAATGGCTAGTTTGCATTGATGACATTGATTTCTCTTTTTCTCAACACAATCTTGAGTACTTTTCGCACAGCTCGCTGCTTGTACTTATATCACCGTCATATAAGCTTAAACTTGTCACATTTCATGTGTTAGTAAATGTGTGAACTTTCGCTCCACTTGCAGACATAATAATCGACATAGATCATTGAAATTTGACACTGAGAAGTAAATTGACGGTTGCTTGTCAATCGTGAACTATTCGCAAAGTCCAGTTAAATTAAAAAAACTTGGATTCAGCAGAGTAAGCTCCTGAACAATAAGTCCACTTAACTGTAGCTATGCAATTTCTAAACATTTTAATTAGCATTTTATTATTTCCAAGAGTCTTTAATAAATACATCCATGTCATTCTAATTTTGTTTACATTTAAACAATAGCAGCCGTACAATTGTTACTTTTCATGGATTAATAAATGCGTGAAAAGAACACATACATACACACAGGCACGACGTATGGATCTCTATTCGTATATAGATAAGTGGCCTAGATAGATAATTGAAATTTAAAATACTTGGATTCAGCAGAATGTATTCCTGTAATATTTCCTTCTTGTATAAAAATAAGTTCCCATAGTTATGCTATTTCTAAAGCATATCGAAATATTTAAATTGAAATTTTACAATTTTATTATTTCCGTGGGCCTTTATATAATTACTTGATACATCCTTGTTATTCTAAACCTGTTTACATTAAAACAATAGCAGCGGCGACGATCGTCGGAACACCATGACAACAGAGAAACACCTACTCGACAAAAAAAAACGACACTGGCGTTGTAAATATCTTACTTTTTTGCAGAAAATCGTTAATATCTCTTCATACAATAAAAAATCTAGAATAAATTATTAGCGCAGCTCGCTGTTTGGACAACGACGATCATTTTAAGCTATAGTTTGTCACATTTCATAGATTAATAAATGCGTGAAAAGAACACATACATACACACAGGCACGCACGGATCTCTATTTGTATATAGATAATTTCAGAACCAAAAATAAATGTTGAAATGTTGTAGGATTCCAGAATACTAAACTTGACATTAAATCTCAAAAAAAGACTATGTTGATTATCCTTGCGCAAATCTCCTTGATGTGGTATTAATTATGGAATTTTATCATTTTAGTAACGATACCACAGATATCGAATGTCATAACAACACAAACAATTTAAATGAAAATGGTAAACCTTCATGTGATTTATGGTTGGTCAGATGCTCAACGATAGATGAATGGCAAAGCCTTGTTGATTCATTAATGCCTAGTGATGATGATAACGACCAGGCCCTACTCAAAGTTATCGAGGAGGAATTCCTCCCTATTTTACCATCGTTATTCGAAACAAAGGTACATAATTAATTAGTCATCAAGCAACAGGTCAATACGAAAATTGAACAATTTAATTGGTCAAACAGTGGTCAATTCCAAAGCTGTATTGACCGCTCCGTGTTTTCTGACTGTTATGGCGTGAAGACGCAACGGATAATTGCACATCAAAATACATTAAAACTTGTTCCAGTATTACTTGTTTTATTTGTTGTTGCAAACGAATTGATTTAGATTCCTCCAACTCACAGAATCTTGAACAGCTGAGTTACAACAATACAACTGTTAAAGTGTGCATAGTTTACAGGGCATATATAAAAATAGTATATCTCCAGATCCAGGATGAGGAAGTTTAAGTAAGCAGTCTGAATCTGACAATCTGATCCAATCAGATTTCGGACCAAACTCAGATTGACTTTCAGCTTTCGGATCAAGTCGGATTTTGAGATTATTTTAATTTGAATTTTTTTTCTGATCTAGGATTTAAAATTTTGGGATCGGATCATTGATGCTGGGATTAGATTTGGATTACAGCTAGTTTGTACCTGTGGTCACACACCTATTTAGCAACACTTACCAAACATAGATTTTTGAGACCTGCAAATGTACTTCTAGCTTTTTTGTCTTTCCCTTATAGAAGTTACACTGTATTATCAACTTTTCTGTTTAGGAAAAAGCTCTGCAAAAGAAACTGATCAATGAGCTGACTCCACGTCGTGCATCTGGTCGAATTGCAGAACGTCATCAAGTAAGAGAAGAAGATGTACAGCTACAGATGATGCTAGAAGAAGAAGAAGAAGAACGACAGCAGATAGAAACTGAAGAAAAAAGACGGCAAATGGATGAACAGAAAAGAAAAGAACGAGAAACCAGAGCAAAAGAGAGAGAAAGAGTGGCTGAGGAACGTCGCATTGGTGAGATAGTAGTTTAATTTCTAAAGTTATTTTATTAGATTATTTATAACTGCTATTTAATTAATAGATAAATAAAACAAGTTAAAGAATACAGAGACATACAGAGTCTTACTCCAAGTTTGACGCCAGACTACGATCAATATCTATTTATTTATTATTTGTTATTTATTTATTTGCTTACTTATTTATTTATTCATTCATTTATTTAATAATTAAAGCTCTAGAATTTATCATTGAACACTTTACCTATATCGGCTCTATGCAAGTGGGTGTGGACAATTTCAGTTTTTACTATTTAATAATTTATCCAACTTTCTCAAATTGTTGACTATATATTTTAAGCATATTCCAATAAGGTTGAATCATAAAAAATCAAAACCCAAAATTGTTACCTTAACCTGTTGTCCTGGGTTACAGAGTTTCGATAAAATGGGGAATTCTGGGGTTGAGAGTTCCAGTGGGCAAGCAGAAATTCAGAAGGAAGCGGGAGAAACAGTTGTATTCAAGTTTTTAATCAGAAGAAACATTGTTTACTTTTTTTTTCATGAACAGGGAGGTGAAACCTTGCAGTTTTTTCATCATATTTTCATGACAATAGTCATAAAATCAAAAGATCTTGAAACTTTAACATGACGTAATCACCTGAATAAAATGTAAAAGAAAATATAGGAATCCTGCAATTGCATCTAATTTCAAGAATACAAGCCATGGAAAAAATGAACTACTAGCTTACCTGGTTTGCTTGTAAATAAGAAATCCAAACTAAGTTCTGGGGCTGTAGAATAATGTCGAGAGTACCAATGTTTATTGTTGTTGTTTTGTTTATTCCAGAACGTGCAGAGCGTGCACGCCTTAGAGACGAACAGAAATGGGCTAGTGAAAATCCAGAACTTGCTAGAGAACTAAATATAGCGCTGATGGAGGAAACGATTAAGAAAAGTGGCAGACTATCATCTTCAGTGAATGAGTCTGGGTGAGTAATCTATTAAAAGCTTTGGCCTTGGGTGTAATGGTTAGGGCGGTGGACCTCGGTGTGCAGAGTCTAGGGCATGGTCCGACAAAATATTGTATTTTTGCAAACCTCGACTGTTTTGATAAATGTTTGAGTAGTTTAATGAAATGGAAGCATAAAATCAAAATTTGATCTTGATCTGGGGTTCAGTCCCTGTCAGAAGCATTGTTGGTTGATTTCAAGAAGGGCATCTGGCTATTCTAAGCCCCCCCCCCACGCATGCCCCCAAAAACACTAACCAACTCAACCTACCACCGGGTGAAAAATAAGCTTGCCCGGTTTATGAAAACTTTATGAATCATAACTCCCCTACAATCCCCTGCAATATCATTCCAAGAGCGAAAGAAGTCGGAAGTACAGTAATATAATGCATATATCCTTCAATTCGCATTCCTTTTTGACTAAACAGGATTTTTGTGCATGTAACGAAGCCAGTTTATTTGGTGTGTGTCGATTTGTGAAAGGAGAATAAATGGTAGAAGTCATTTAGCTCTAGATAGTATCAAAACTTATTATTCTTAATGGCTTTGTAACATCATTTGTTTTCTTATTATTTATTTAGCAGAAAAATCAATGATGTAGACGAAGAGTATGAATCGGCAGCTATGTTTAAAGGTAAATAACCAACCCGCACCACTCAGCCTAATAATAATCATGCATAAAAAATGTAAACTTAAAAAAAAACTGTATATAACAGTCACATATAGAAAAACATAAATTGAACACTATAGACAGGTTGGTGGTTGACTTCATATAGAATTGATTAATTGAGTGATTTAAGGGAATGATACTTTTTGCAGATTATTGATAATGAAACACAGTGATGATAATTAAGTAATTATGAAATACTTGCCGTTTTAAGTTGGACTTTAACACGTGGGAGATGCATACCTGGTTGGACAAGAAAAAGACATCAGAATGCATGGGATTTTAAACTTTTGAGTATCTCATTGCATCTTGAGTGTATTAAATTCAAACTGTGAACGGTGTTTAAGCATTTCATAATTTGATTTATCAAATAACTATCACATTCTCTCTCTAAAAGTCTGAATAAGTACTGTGAAAAAAGCATACAGCTTATTCTTACAGGTTTATTCTGAATAAATGATGATGATGATGATGATAATAATTTAAGGGATTTAGATTCAGATCAGATGACGCTCATAACTCCTATTTTCATGACGTAACTTCCGGTTTCATTGAATTACCTCTCAAGTTCTCATGTTTGTTACTGTTTTGTATATCTCATTATTTAGTTCTTGATGTGATCAAGAAACACAAGGATGCATGGCCGTTTGCAGAGCCTGTCGAAGAATCTTATGCTCCTCGTTATTTTGAAATAGTCAAGGTATTGATATATCACACTTGTTTAAATTGTTGTTGTTGTTGTTTAATAATCTATGTTTGTACGAGGCAATTCAATGGCCTCAGCCATGATTTCAAATGAAATGCCCTAGAAAACGGGTTTCCCACGCAAATTGTCACACATGACTGCAAGTACTCCATTGACCATATATTGATATATATAATATTGACTTTTATTTTAATTTGTTTGCCTCTTTGATTCTTCTGGACTAGATTTTTCTATATTGATGGTATTTATGCTCTCTTTTTAGAATCCGATGGATTTGTCAACTATAGAAACCAAACTTGAAGAGAACAAATACACTAGCAAAGTTGAGGTAAAGAAATGTGTCCTTGTTTTGTTTAGATTGTAGTTTGGCACTTTGGCAAGCAGGGTCCGACAAAAGTGGGGATCCTAGATTCCGGAAGGCTAGAGCAAATTTGGAAGAAAATTGATCTTTGGTCAGATCTTAAAAACAAATATTCATAATAAATATTGAAATGCGTCTAGGATTCCAGAAGGCTGAACTTTTTGTTGGACCCTGTTGGCGAGTGTGTGTAGTTTGTTATGCCACTATTATGTTATTATGATCTGCTGAAGATAATTCTTGTCTCTAGTTTCTTTGTTCGTTGGGTCTGATTGTAATTTGAGCCTTTCTTTGTGTAACAAATAAGCATTAGAAGAAATGTAACTGTCCGTCAGAGGGGTCCTGGACACATATTCTAGGATCCGGCTGGATCTTCACCTTTTGGCCAAAATAATTTCTTTGCCTTCCAATCTACACAAGCCAATTTCCAGTGTTTCACATTTACCATATTTTAGTGACCTCATGATGTGCAGGACACTGAGTTCCCAATTCCCTATCACACATGTTCTCTGTATCTGTAGGCCTATGTAAATTTGTGATGTCTCTCGAATAAACAAGCATTTATGCTTACAACAAGACTGCCAATCACAGTTATATACAATTGAATTAATGTTATTAATACATGTGAACATGTTTATTTCTTTATGCAGTTTGTCAATGACATCAAATTAATGTTTCGTAATTGTTTACAATACAATGGTGAAGAAAGCTGTGAGTAACGTTGTAGTGTTGTACATTTTATTTTCTATCTCGAATAGGCCATCTGGCTAGAGATAGTCGTCATCTGTACGATGGTCGGATAAAAGTTTTTCAGAGAATTCTAATTTTTCTTACCAAAGTTTTCGAAATCTTGTAAATGTATTTCATAGCTTTTATTAAGGGCTATTGTCCATTTATTTTCATAAAATATGATACAAATTTTACCTTTTCATTTTTTAACTTCCAAAGAAAATGAAGCAATTTATAGGTCTTCTGCTTATAAAACCTGAATAGGCCTACAACTTCCCATCCTTCTGAATTTATGCTAGCTAGCGTTCTGGGATTCTCAGTCCCTGAATCTCCCATTTTATCGAACCCTGAATTATTCTGTTCTAACATTGATTTGTGTTACATTTAGCATACACACAAATGGCCCTGAACTTGGAACGTGTTTTTAATCGTCAAATGATCAAGGAATTTCCTGATGATGAAAATGACAATGATGACGAAGATTACGAGGAGGAACAACACAGTAGTCGTAAGAAATCAAAACGAAAAAGTACAACTGACAGTCAATCTGGAGATTCTTACAAACGTGTCAACATTGGTAATAATCAACACCAACAGCCTGGTCTATCACCTGTTATTATGAATGGGGGTATGTCCCCTAATATGGCAATGGCGGCAAACATAAGACAATGGAATCCAATGGCTTACCCTGTTTTACCAAACGGATTTGGATTTTTACAACAATCGAATCGTCCTCTCGCATCAAACATTCCCACAGCTGAATTTATTAGAGCGCAAATGATGATGAATGCTCAGCAGCAAATGCAACAACGTCATGTTCTCATGGCTGACCCTAGGCAGAGAGAAGTTGGTATGCCTAACCCATTCTTATTTCAACGTCCACCTAATATCCCATTCGGCTTTGGCGGTATACCACCTTCGAAATATCCTGTACCACCGTTAAATCCTATCATCTCAAATACGGTGAAAACATCAGGTAATAAACCAATTACATTAGTCATATATAAAAATTAGACATATGTTAATATATTTATTTCAACAGTCAAGTTATGCTCGTTAGATTCCAGTCCAGGGTTCACTTATCAGTTTTACTTCCACTTATTCTCTCGGTAACAAGAGACTCCACAAAGGTACTATTCCCTCAGATACAAGAGACTCTACAGAGATACTATTTCCTTGGTTACAAGAGACTCTACAGAGATACTATTTCCTCGGTTACAAGAGACTCTATAGAGATACTATTTCCTTGGTTACAAGAGACTCCACAGAGTTACCATTTCCCCTTTTGCAAGAGACTCCATAGAGGTGCTATTTACTCGGTTAAAATAGACTCCACAGAAAGCCTTGTAAAATTCACAATTCGTAAACTGTCTACTTGATAATTACGGTAATGTTGATACTTTTCTATTGGCAATCAGAATGCACATGGTTAATAATAGACATATGCGATAAATGCAATGAAAATCAAATGTTATCAATTTCGACTTGTGTTAAAGGGTATTACTCAATATACAGTTAGTTTCTATCTGGATTATTGAGCAATTGCTTTTAGGGATGCTGTTAAAGTAGCAGCAATTCAAGTAAGATTCTAATAATTTTCAAAAGCTCAGTAATATAATGATACTGTGTCCTTTGTAATCTGTTAAAATCTTTTTTAAAACCATAATTTTACCAACTGCAATAATACATTTCATTGTTGCATGATTCAAAAGAAATCAAAATTGTTACTATAAAAAATCAAAACGACATTTGTCTATTGGTATCTTGTGAGCAGGGCTATTTTCACTGGTTTCTGATTCAATGAACCATTGTTTTATAAACAATACTGTGTAAATCGCTAAAGTGTAATTCGGATTTGTGAAATTCTCGCTTCTGCAGCCTAACTTTGACAGCCTATAAAAAATTTCTGGTCAAGTCCTTGTCAAACAATTTTAGATAAATTGCAAATCAGATAAATGCAATGCAAACCGTTGATAATTTAGACTTGCGCTTAATCAGATTACATTGCCTGATTCTTCAAATACGATTTGATTGATGACAATTTTGAAATCCAAATATTCAAATGGAGAGATTTGTCTGTTTGTGTTGTGAATAGGTGAATCAACGTCAAACGCTGTAACATCTTGTCATTCGTCAATGGATCGAACATTCCCTCCTCAAGCTTTTCCTGGTATGGTAAGACCATCTATGGATGGTGAGAAACTACATCAAATGTTGGTTGCTCACAAAATGAATGAACTTCGACCTGCCTCTCAAAGTGAGTCATCATTACCATTAACTTATATTTTATTAATTATCATTTATCTGCATTTATGTTGTTACATTTTCTTTCAATTGTTGGTCATTAAAATGCAATACTGTGTTGCCATGATGTGTGGTAAAAACGCCAGTGCTTTGTCTCAGCAAACGGCAACCAGCTGTAAAACGCATGCACGCTTCGCATGCTAACCAACCACCCTATTAATTATCAATCAAATGTTCTTGATAAGCGACCACTTTCTAGTAGGCCAAGGAGTTGTTTTTGTTATTTTCAACTCATTTTAACTAGATACAGTGAAACCTGTGGATAACAGCCAGCTACGAGAGGTAGATATATTGACCACTATTGACAGGTGACCTTTATATACAGGTTTGATTCAATAGAAAATACTATTTTGGACATTGCAAGAGTGACCACTATAGAAAGGTGGCCGCTTTATATAGGTGACAGTTATTAGAGGTTTGACTGTAATGATTATTTGTTTTTTTCTCCTCAAGGCGGTCAGCATGTGTTTCCTTCAGTTGCATCACCAGTGTCCCGACCGACAGCATCAATCGCTCATTCAGATCGAGCTACGCCTGGTATTGATTATAATCAAGGCAGCCGTGGCTCAGTACCTGATAAACCAATCAATTCACCGCAACAAGAGAAGGCACCAATGGGTAACCGTCAAACCAAAGGTGATGCTTTAAATTCCACAATGTTAGAAGGTACGTCCGCTGCTGCTAGGGATAGACAAGATCGAAAGTCAAGTTTAGAAGTTAGTAACGCCCGTGTGAGATCTTGGCTTGATTCTCAATCTTCACATTTCGCACCAATAGAAGATGATATGCCGCCAACGTCAACATCATTCTTATCGGCAATCAATGGGGATGATAATTCTAGCCAATCACCCTCCCACCAGGCCTCTCCAAAACCAATCTCGATTACTGAACATAACGATCGATTACAAAACAATAGACAATCACCTGGATTACGAAATGGAAATGATTTATCTCACCGAAGTGGAACAGCTGGAGTTAATGAACAACAACAGCAGAACAACCAAAAAGAATCACGTAATGGAGCTAATCAAGAAAGACCAAAGTTTTTAGATTTATCACATTCCAAAATGACTTTATTTCCTGAAACGGGATACCAGAAACCTGTTAATAGAATAACAGGAGATATATTATCTAGTTATCTAAACTCAAATCCTCATCAAAACATCACACCAACATCTGCAACTCAAGCAATTCCTCAACCTCGTTTTAGTGTCAAAGGACCCAGTAGCCTGTTTCATCATCACCCACCATCACAACAACAACAACAATTTGAAAAACAACAGCTTGAACGAGCCTATCAAATGCAACAACAACAACAACAGCAGCAGCATCTACTTCGTATGCCGATGTCGCAGCATCATGAATTGCTCCAATCGATGCAAGCTAATGCTTATAGACAGAGTTCAAACATTGTAGACTCATCAGCGTTACCTATACGATTACCTTCTCATCCTGCATCTAAAATAAATGAACATCGTTACCAAGCATTAGCTAATAATGCTGTCGCAAGACAACAATTTCTTGAACAACAACAACAACATATTCGTATGTCTGCAAATCGTGGTGTACCTTTGAAAACGAGTAACGCATTTAATGGTAAGTTTCAACTATGGTTTTTCAAGTTTTTCAAAGATTATAATAGTATCAATAATTCTACGGAACAAAATATTTTATTAAAGTACCGATTGATTCTGATGCATATGAACTGAAAAAAATTGATTAATAAAAGTTTGAAGCCGATCCGATAAGAAATGAAGGATATATCAATGTTTTAAAGAGTCTATTTCTGCCACACATTTATTTTCGTGACGTAAATAATAAATTTTCAAATTTGTTTCTAACTAATTTAAAATAATATTGTATATTGAAAAGTAGTTTGAAGATTTACGTCATGAAAATAAACATGTCATGAAAATATTATTTCAGTAGAATCCTCTATTGTTATCAAGCCAAATCAAACGTGTTGATCAATAAAGGCAGGTTTCCGTTTAGAATCGGGAGGCACTGGTAGTCAACGAACATCTTACGAATATCACACATTTTTGATTTTCGGGAGTGGACAGGCGATGATTGCATTTCATTTGCGTTTCCTGTGCGTTCATTTTTATCGACCAATGCCTCCTGATTCTTATGAAAACCAAGCTTAGCCTGTTGAATGTTGATTGAAATTAAATTGATTTGATTTTGAAATTAAATTAATTTGATTTCATCTATAAAAACAAAACAGAACTTTTCCAAATTTAATGAAAGCGTTGTTGAAGATTACATGCGTACAATGTTTTTGTGAATTATTATATACGGCAAGTGATTTCCAGCTTTTGAGTGTATCATTGATGATGTAGTAACTAAGAAATGGTAAAGCAGTGGTTGTATAATAAATAACATTGAATTCCCACCATTTTAAATGTTTGAAAGTAGATGATAACGACAAGAGAATACTAAGAGGGTTATTACAACATTTTGAATTATCAATGTAAGTCATTTTCAAGCTAAAAAGAAATATTATAGAGTTTTACATGTGTTATATAATATAAAATAAATCTAATTTACATAATGTATTGTATTACAAAAACAATGAAATTCTATACAAAAACGGACAATGACATTAAATGAATCAATTAATGTAATTATAGTTGTCATTACATTGATAATTCGAAATGCTGCAATAACCCTCCTAGTATTCTCTTGTCGTTATCATTTTCTTTGAAATGTGTTACAACATGTATGTTTTAAATTGAACGATCGAGGTTTTAATGTTTTGTTTTCGCATTCTTACTACTATAGTTGTGTCTATAGACATGTTGTATTTGTCTGTTAATGTGTTTATGTCCCCCAATAGACAATCACTTGTGCTTATGGGGTGACTATCAGATATCATGTAGTTGTCTGGAAACAGAATAGTAGTAATAATAATATTTTATTATTATTATTATTATTATTATTATTACTATTATTATTATTATTATTATTATTATTATTATTATTATTATTATTATTATTATTATTATTATTATTATTATTATTATTATTATTATTATTATTATTATTATTATTATTATTATTATTATTATTATTATTATTATTATTATTATTATTATTATTATTATTATTATTATTATTATTATTATTATTATTATTATTATTATTATTATTATTATTATTATTATAAATAGAGGAGTCAAAGACTACACATTTTGTTACTGTAACTTGAAGTTTCACGCTTTATTGCGATCATCAGACAGTTAAAACTAGATAACTATCTATCTAGTTTTAACTGTCTGATGATCGCAATAAAGCGTGAAACTTCAAGTTACAGTAACAAAATGTGTAGTCTTTGACTCCTCTATTTATATTTACAGCTCTGTCAACAGACATTGAGCACTGTTTTACTGCTATTGGATAATATTTATTATTATTATTATTATTATTATTATTATTATTATTATTATTATTATTATTATTATTATTATTATTATTATTATTATTATTATTATTATTATTATTATTATTATTATTATTATTATTATTATTATTATTATTATTATTATTATTATTATTATTATTATTATTATTATTATTATAATATATGTTGTATAAATTGTTTGCGTCATCTTTTGTTTTTTAGATCAAAACGCAAAATCACCGTTTGGTCAATCGTAAAAACTGTTTGTTAACTTGAAAGATAGTCAATATATTGATACAGTCGTTTAACGCACAAACATTCATTTATTTTGTAATTATAGTTGTTTACATTGGAAATTCACAACTAGAAAACACTACTTGACAAATATATAACTTTAATGATATACTCATTGTGTGTTTTTTTACAACTGTGTACAATACATCTTGGACTAAATTAAAATCATTATGTACATATTTAAAAAACTGTAACGTTTATATCATTTAACGTCCCATTGCAGTTAACTTCAAATATATTCAAACTTACTTAATTATCCCCCTCCCCCTTGCAGTGGGACATTAAATGATATAGAATATGGGAATGTGTATGGGGAGTAGAAAGTATAAACACACTAATCTATAATGATAATGTGCAAGGTTGATTCATCTATATAGTGAACACAACCCAGCTTGCTTAATATTCATCCATAATTAGCTGGTTTCCATATTCCATTTAGTACAAACTTTCATGTTTACCTTGCCTGTTGCCCCCACGTTTTAGTAATATCAACAGGGATAGCAAAGTTGACTGAAATGAAGGATTGTATATGGAGAAAGGGAAATCAAATGATATATGATACCAACTCTTTATGTTTTAGCAGCCTTCTCTGTTGCCTCTTTATCAGTTGAATCATTTTCTGTACATGATTGATTGTTTATCCTAATTGCTTCTTTAATGTAGATGTTATTCTCTTTGCCAAATTCAGTAAGCTTGCCATTTAAATAGGTGTGCGACACAGTCAATCCAAACATACTCAAGCGCAGCATGGCATTCTAAAAAGCAATTGAGAATCTTATGATTAATATTTGGCTAAAAGCAAATATTGAACAATTTGTGTCAAGGCTAGTGCTACGTCATGAAAACAATCAAGGCATCAGAAAGTTGTCGTAGCGAATGATTTTCAGCCTTCCCAACGTGTCTCATTATCCCAGCCCCATGGTCTGAACTAATAATGTGATTTTATCAAGCGAGAATCCACCACACAATTGAACATATAGCTTAATGTGATTGTAATCCGTTGTTTGTTGTTAGCTATGATGTGTTTACGAGTACCAAATAATAGATTATTTTACGACAATTAGTGTTTTGTGATAAACGTGCGACTAATTCACAAAATTTACATTGGTTGTTATTACTGTTAGATAGGAAATCTCACATTGATTCAAAGATGATAAAGATGTAATGTCTGTGTAAGGGGCCATCCATAACTACGTACACAATATTTGACTCCCTCTGTATGCAGCTGTACGCTTTTACATTACCCCCCTTCTGCGTAAGTACTGGCAGTCTCCTGTCCTTGCCAAAAACAGTGTAGGAGTTCATGAACATTAAATGGCCCCAAATTTTCATGAACTGTTTTTGAGGGTTCATGAACTGTAAAAATTTGGGCAATTTAACGCTCATGAACTGTCTGTGAGGGTTCATGAACTATTCATGGAAATTGGGGCCGTTTGACGCTCATGAACTGTCTGTGAGGGTTCATGAACTATTCATGGAAATTGGGGTCGTTTGACGTTTATGAAATGTTCATGAACTGTCTGTGAGGGTTCATGAATGCTCATAAAAATTGAGGCCATTCAACGTTCATGAACTGTTCATAAAAATTTGGGCCATTTAATGCTCATGAACTGTTCATGAACTGTCTGTGAGGCTTCATGAACTATTCATGAACTGTTTTTCACAGGAGCCCTTTCAACCCTGCATTTTTATAAATTTTGTCTTTATTGTTTCCTAAAGTATTAAAGTGCAACCTTTTTTATATGCAAATGTACGCGGTTAAAAATTGAATTTGCAGTTTAACTGTTCTGCAATAAATATCGATTTAATCGTCAACAAACTGATAGTTAACAGCATTATAATATTTCAAAGAGCCAATCAGGATGCATACTTTTGATGATTAACAGCCTCCCCCTGTACTCAGTTGTACGCTTTTCATATGACCCCCTCCCCCTTAACTGAGTACATACTTCATTGATGTCCCCTAAGGTGAACGTCCTTTGAGCTTATAATAAAATTTATAACAAACAAAGGCATGGCATAGTTCTGTTCTGTTTATATGATTGACACCAATACTCACTGAGAAGGATGAATGATGAAGGAAATCTGTAATTAACAACTGGACAGCTGTGAGGGATTTATTTCTGCATTTAAGCATTACAGCCGCTGATGTGCACACAAAAGGTAGCCATGACGTATCATCGTCCTCATTATTTTTCGATCTCTTTCGTGTAGCTGCGACAAGAATGCTCCTTAATATCGGAAGTCTCTTTTCCATTTCATTATAAAAACTTTCAAAAGTAAAATTTATTATATCTTTTTTTGTTGTTTTCCGCAAAATACTTGGATTTGGTAATTTACATAAGTCTTCACATTCTAAATGAATGGCTCTTACAATATTATTTATGATATGTTGTTTGAGTTCTTTATGTTCCCAAACGGCGGCAGCAACCTTGTCTAATTTGCCTTTCAAAATTCCAGTACAAATACGATTTAAATCTTCATCAATAACCTTACTTCGTTTACAGCTCGGCCACTCAACTGTCAATGTTATTATTTTTGTTTTATTACCCTCAAGGGTTTTTGGGATATTGTTTGTATTTGCTTTTTTGATCAGATTTTCTTGTCTGGCCTTCACTATCACAATTGATGGACCTTGGAACTGTATCTTTTCAGGTGCAGAGATTTTAAGTGTGTTGCTTCCTACAGGAGTTTGCAGAGCAATGTTTCTTTCTGGTAAAGAAATTGTAAGAGAGCGAGTATTTTCATCGGTCAGAGTTTCAATAGAACTCTCTTTGACTGCAGGGATCTGAGAAGGAATATTTGTAGCAGATATTTGTAGAGGAACACCTAAGTTTTCTTTAGTTGGAATTTGAATAAAATCGTTTTTCTTTTGACTAGCAATTTGAAGATGGTTGATTTGTTGTTGAGTAGGAATTTGAAGATAGCTTATTTTCTCTTGACCAGGAATTTGAAGAAAACTGCTATTATCTGCTGGAGGTCTACAACCTTGTATTATAGGCCTAACACCTACAGGAGGAACGCATATTTGAAGAGAATTGCTTTTCTTTGGATTAGACAGAAGTTGTACAGAACTGCTTCTGATCCGTACATCAGGACATTGTCCTCTTTTCAACGAACAAGCATACTTTTCACGTAATCCTCCTTCGATCAATCTAACTTTCTTCTTTGCGTGATCTAGTTTTGTCACATCCCGTAAACACGATTTACAAATATAATCGGTGCGCTTCAAATCGAATCTAAATGGTAAACATCCAAGAGTATTTTCAATAAAGTTTCTCCTTGAACTAATTAAATTCTTATCAGTCCTGCATCTTGGTTGAAGAAGACAAATTACACATGCATCCTTCATATTCATAACGTAATTTTGTAAACAGACTATTTGCCGCCATTGTGAGATAAAGTGCGCGTGCGCTAATCACTTCTTCTCGCGGGAAAAACAGTAAATATTGTTAGGTGATATTATTTCTGCTTATAGCTGGATGGAAAATCACACGTTCATTCGCACTTCGCAGACCCGCTATAGAGTTTCTAGGCTCTAGGTAGGTACGTAGGCAGAAGTATGAAGGGTTTGACCGTATTTAATTGCAACTACGAAACTACGATAGCATGTTGTTGGGAACTTATTGGGAGAAGTCACAAGTATGGCTTTAGGGGGAGTTTTATTGTGTGTGTCTGTGCAATATTTATTTAACATCGTTTTTCAACATGAGAAAAACTTCTCGTTTTACATTGTTACGATGGGAGAGTGTAACTACTTCTTATACTATTATAACTTACATGTGAGTTTCACTAACTTCTATTCCAGTAATTAGGATACTTAAAATGCAAAAAGGCATTAAAAGAGCCAAATTGAAAATTATGAAAAATTTAAAATTTTGGAACTATGAAATAATGATAGACTGAAATATAACGTTAATTTAAGTTTATATTTTGTCCATTAGTGTCCCTTCTTTTTCCCATTTCAGAACCAAATCCAGAACTGCAGCGTTAAATTGGATGCGGTTAAACTTATTAAACCTATGGCCTATTATATATCAACCTAAATTAAACCGAATTAAACTCAACTTATAAACCCATCAAACTTGTGAGCTTGAGAATGCCCCAACAGACATCACTTCATAATATATATTTTTCATAAGACTGACAGTGTACCGTATAACCAAGTTGTAACCGCAAATGGAAGTCAAAATTGTCAGCGATTTCCATTGCATTTATCCGAATTTGCGATTAACAGAAAATCAGGAATTATCAGGAATATGACCAGAAATTAGCTTATAGGGTTTCAGCAGAGAATCAGGAATTTCACTCATCTACATACAGTTTTGTATACCGATTAAATTTGAATGTCGAGAGCACACAAAGAAGGCAAGCCATTGAATTCATTGACTCATTGTTTACCCTCAATCCTGATAATTTTATAAGCAGGTAAATTCGTTAGAAGAATTTTTTGGTTAATAAACCATCTGAACTGAAGAACGTATAATTCACGCGAAACTTATAGGAACGGAGTAAACTCGTGATCTTTGATCTATTATTTATATTGCTCTGCTTTCAGCATTTGAGCACTCAAATTAATGTTTTGCCTTTACAATTACTTTAAAATCATTTCATGTATTTTCCGGGATTTCTCCTGTTAAAGATCAGATCACTAATAACGGAGAATGAAATAGGCAATTGACAATATAAAAGATAAAAGATATATGCGTATAACAATAAAACTGCCATGTCAGCCAGCTATAAGCCTATAATACAGGCTTAAAAGTTTCATAATTAATTCTATCATTTATGTAGCCTACAGCCATGGTACAGCCTATGTTTATGTATATATGTAGATAGTATAAAAGATGCTCTTCAGACGGTTTATTGACGCGAAACGGTTCAGACGCGAAACTCAAGAGTAACGGAGTAAACTCGTGATCTTTGATCTACTATTTATGTTGCTCTGCTTCTGTAGCATTGAGCACTGAAATTGATGTTTTGCCCACACAATTACTTTATCATGGGAGAATTGGAGATAGTATATATATACAAAATGTTGTCAAATCTGTGTTAATTTGATACTGTTCTTGAAAATGGGAAAGGATTTCCTAAATACTGTTAGTTTAATTTCACTATATTTTGAGTGTCTATCCTGCTACCGTTGCAAATTCCTTAATAAAAGACATAGAAGGTTTCAAATATAAAATTAGCCCTGAATTTGAGGCTCAGCAGCTATTTCAAACAATAAAGCAATTATAAACTTTAGCAAGAAAAATATGTTGAGAATATTTACATGTTTCAATGCTTCTAAATTTCTGTCTTGGTCGGAAACTTCAATTATAGAGTTCATTGGTTTGTTTAAAACCTACTATTTTAAATTTCAAAATATGATAGTTTTACTTTTGAAATAACAACTTTTCCATTGTGGATTTTCTCAGTATAGCGTCAGTTGCGGAAAAACCTGCATAATATGATACCACACTGATAATTTAAGTCTTTTACGATATAATCTTGTGATAGATGCTATATCTTGTCAGCCTTGTAATTTTATTGAAATATTATGGTTTTATATGTTTTATCTTGATGTTTCATACACTCTCGTTTAGCAAATCAAGATGTATTCCTCGCAAACCCAATTCTCGCCCTCACGAGAACTTGCAGGTAGGCCGTCGCCTCGCACCAGAAGGAACACATAAACGCTAAATAATGTTTGAACAGCAAAATATGATCTACACTACGCTATGAACTACGCGATTTATGCTATTCAAATTTTTCGGATAACAGATTTCACAGTATAATTCATTTTCATTGTCATGATTATTTAACGGTATTTCATGTTTCTGTGTAATGTCCGGTCATAGCCAGCCTGAAACTTAGATCCTCGGTTGTAATTTACCCGAAAACAAAATTAAATGTCAATATTGTACTTTAATCTGCAATTGTCGAACCCAAAACGTTCCTGGTCCCAACTCTTATAAATAGATGGCTCTGCGGCTATAAAGAGACGTGCCATTTTTTTGGATCAATATTCCAGCTGCTGAGAATATACTTTTTGGATAGAAACTGACAGATTCTGGAACATTTTATGTTTTCTTTTTTGACCCTATATAGAGAACATTGAAATAAGTTTTAAAAAACTTTTTTTTCAGATTCTTGAAACTTTAATGGGGTAAGCTTTTTTAAGTTGTTCGTATCTTTTGGGTAGCATTAACAGGATTGTTGGAACTGAATATTATGACTATACAATATATGACAACGACACATCTCGTAACACAAACTTTCTTATATGGTATAACCATACGCAATTATCTGCTCTTTGATATTCATATTGCACGGATAGATATAATAATAATAGACTAACTACAATTATATAATTTAATTAAATAATTCACTGTAACTAATTAAATATAGATATATATCAAAACTAAGATCATCAAAACTAATATATGTGATAATGATGTTATATATATCCGCTTTCATGGGAGTTTCAGCAAAGGACAATTTACCCAAATACAATTATAGTAATACCTTAATAGTAAACTATAGTATTAGCAGCATTAACTATTCGTGATGTAGATATTTTAATCGGAAATTCATTGAATAAAGATGCATAGAAAATGTCGTGCTCTACTGTTCACAGACACTAAGTTTTTGAAACAATTTCTCTGCATCAAAGATAGAAAAGATAGTGTTAACCTCTGTCTCATCGCAGTGGTCTCACGCAAGAATTTTTCATAAAATGAATAAAAAACAATTTAATTATTAAGAATATTTATGTAGATAAATACTTGATAAATAGCTAAGTTGGCGTTTTTAGTATTCAATATATTGACTGAACTGAATGAAAAAGCTGCATGCGTGAACCAAGGAACTTATATATGATAGCATAAGTAAATAGCAAACACTGATTATCTTTTTCAAATACTCAGACAATAAAAATGTACTCCACAATAACATTTTCCTCTTTTCTATTTGGAGGAATTTCATATCAACTAATCACGATTTACTATATTAGGGCTATATAACACATACTTCTGATGGTATAATACAATCATCTGCTATTTGTTATACCCAATGTTAGTATAATTGGGCTATAATTAATATATAAACATTTTCAATATTGACTATTCGTGATCTAGATATTTTTAATCGTTAATCATAATAGTGCTATGCTCTACTTATTACAGACACTGCATTTGATTAACGACAACTGATGTCCATCTTGCAATTGTCACTATGTCGGGATGTCCCGTTGAATATTAACAATTACTTTTTAACAAATTTAGTTATATATTTTACAATCAGATGATGTATTAGCCAATCATATGTCTCTATTGATAGAAAATTTATTCTAATGGTTGATTGGTCATTCAAACCTTTATAAGGTGTACTTTTATTGCCTAAGCCGAGTATAGTATTGAAGGTCTGATTGGAGAATTAGTCAACACAACAAAAAAATAATTTTAAAGATGAATAAATTAATGATGCTTTTGCTGGTCGTTGGAGTTGCCTGCGTAATCGGTAAGCATTTTTATTGCATTTCATTAATGTTGTATTTAATTGAGCATAAAATGGGGTGGTTAATATATATGTATCATAATTAACTGAGTATATATTTTTATTTCAGCAACTTATAGAGGGAGATATCCAGACGAAGAAGGTATGCTCTACGAGAAAAAAATCGACAGATGAAATGCAATTTAAAAAAGCAAACTAGATACTGTTATCTTGACTTATTAATTATTATTTATTATTCACTACACATTTTGAAAAACAGAATTTGTACTGAAACCTACTGAAAACTACTGAATTGAGCACTTTTCAGTAGTTTTCAAATGTTAAAAGTCAATTTGTATTTTTCCGTACAAATTTCACGGTAGACAAACCACAACTTTCAAGGCAGAGCTATACGCCGCAGTTACCCGCAATGCAATTCCCTCTGGACAATTCCAGCCTTTGATACAATCTGCAACATTTCATTTCAGATTTGAACTGTATTGTGAATCACATCTAAATATTAAAATATTTTACCATGGAAAAATATGTTTAAGGATAATTAAAATGAATGGCCATACTAAGTTGAATTTTTTTTAAATGATATTAAATTAATTTCGAAATGTGTATTTTTATTTTATAGACAGTTTAGAAGAACTCGAAGACATGATTGAAGAACATCTTATGGACTATCGTAATCGTAAGTTTAGTTATAGTACTGTAATACCTTCTGATAAGCGAATCAAAAACCCGAAGTTCCCCATGTATCGGAATCTATAGCTGGGGCATTGGTGTAGTGGCTAGGGAACTAGAACAGGGTATTGGGCTTAATCCTTGGCAGACACATCATTGGTTGGTGTCAGGATAGGCATCCGGGTATTGAACTCACGGACGCTCAAAAACACCAACTAATCAAATAATTAAGTGAACCAATCATCCGGTTGAAAATGCCTTCCCGGGATACGCTCAGTGATTAGAAATAGGCAAACATTCAACAATAATCTAATAGTACAAACAAGCAAAGAAGTATAAGAGCATTTTGAAAAAAAATCAACACGTGACGTATCAATCACTGCCAATCAAATCTTGTCGATCATGGTCCGTCGGAAACTGATAACGATTGAGAAATCAATTATGTGAATGCAGGATCATGACAATGTATATGTATGCTTGAGAGCAACAAAGGTCATAGGTTATCAGTCATAGGTCATCAAAGATGTTATAAACATATAGATGTAAATGATAGAACATTATATGGATGCATATTTAAAGGGATAGTGGATCGATCTTGCCTTACAGCTAGCACCTGCACATTTGTGGTTGCATTTCAAACAAGCATCATAGTTTATAAATCAACTCAAAATTATATACATTGAGAAGTTTAGAAAATGTTTATTGTTATTAATGTTTTCAGCACGTCAAGATGCACATGCGTTTCACACAAATCCAAAGAACCCGAGGAATAATGATAGCCGCCGTCGCTTCGGAAGAGGAAAACGTTGAACAAACTTTGAATAATGCAACTGATCTGCCACCGCCCATCGTGTCTTTCCATTTACCAACTATTCTAGAAAGCTGATACTTATATATGTAGTAAAATCCTTTTATTTAAAAAAACTGAAATAAATTCATTTGAAAACGTATCGAATTTATCTTGCAAAATGATGAAACTCATTTGGAAATTTATGACATGTGTCAATTCATTTACTGTATAATAGTGTCTGCATAAAACCACTTTTTGTTCAATCACGTGATTTCTATCCAAGGATCTCTCGATTTAATAAGAAGTAACGTTGGCTCGCTTCATTATTTTTTTGTTTCGATAGTAGTATCTTTGAATTGTGGTGAAAATGTATGAGATTTAACAAGGAAGTGTATGAATTGAGATTGAACCGAGTTAAATCCAGCACCAACATACACGGAAAATCTTTGTGCTCAACTCCAGGAGATGATTTCTTAAAACAAGAATATACACACTTATCAACATATAGCTAGAAAGTGTTTTCTTATTCCAAATACAAATTTTCTTAAACTCTGGTTAAATCGTTTTGAAAAAATCTTAAATGAAGGAAATATATCTATGCTAGACCATGGACATTCTTCAGTACACATAAAACATTAATCACAATCGAGATAAAAAAATTGAATAATCAATGTCAGTTACAAGTTTGAATTTTTTTATTTTTGACATTATTTCAACTCACAAATTAAGAGTAATAAAAAATTGTAGCTAACAACAATTATCCATTTTACACCAGTATATACTATATATAACATTATCGTCCCATCTTTCACATTTTATTTGTGTATTATGCAGAATAGACATCAAAGATTTCACTCAACATGTGGCCTTTTTCAACTTGCAAATCATTGGTCTGGAAATGATTTTGATTCAAAAGTCACAACCTAAATGCTGCAACCATAATTAATACCGAGCTTATTTATCCAGATTTCATGGGTCAACTTGAATGTTTAAATTCTGATTCAACCGATGTTTCCATATTCTAGGTTTTCTAGGTCTAAAGTTATTTTCAAAACAACCTCATTTTACTTTGAAGCTGCAATATACAGTTTGTTTGTTTATCAAACGTTTGTTCCAATAATTTAAAAAGCTTGCGAATAGGTCGATAGTAATGTATTAACGTGCCAAAATTAAACATCAAGTCCAAAAATCGGTTGAAACAGAATATTTACAAATATGTTACACATCGAACATGGATAAAAGGGTTTGGGGCTAATTAGATGCGCCATTTTGCATAATGATTGGCTGCTAATAATAGACTGATTGACCATCACCATTTCAAGACCACTCAATATACAAGTTGAAAAATGTCAACATCTAAGAAGCAGAGTTAAAAACTATCCTGTATTTATGCTATTTAAAAGGTGTGAAGATTAATACAGAATCTATAATTTCATTGGGCAAACTAATTTAACTAGGCATTATTATAAGAATATCAAGGCATTTTACCACCAAACGAAAAATTGGCTGGTACAGATGTCGTTCCAAATTGATAACCACCTTGCTGTTCGATTTTGCGAGACACTAATATTGCGGGGGAAAAACAACAGAAGATTAACTACTTGTGAACAACACTCCAATTAATTCATACAGAAACATATTGACTTTTTGAAAGTAAAAAGTTCATAAAACTAACTAATCAACATTAGAAAATATTTGTAAATCATTAGTAAATCATGCATAGTTCATGAACAATTAATTGAAACTCCATCAAGTTAATAACATTTTATGCACAGCTCATGAAATTCTGCGGAAAGATAAACCAAAATTTTTTTAAACTAAGGGATTTTTCATGGTAGATAGGCCTTGATTATCAAAGTGCAACAATGCTCCGCAGCTACTCACAATGCAGTTTCCTCTGGACCATTCCATCCGTCATCCTTAGATGGTACTCATTTATTGTTTTAGATAAAGTCAAGGCTGAGTTGACCTTCGGGGGGTTCGAACCACAGTCGATTATCAAGGTTTCAATCCCTCTTCATAACCCATTTTAGTTTATTATACCGCAGATACGGCATAATTAGCACAAATAACTAATATCATACAGCATGCACATTTGATAGTTTGGTAACAATTACTTACTTAGTTGTTGTTCTTTGGTGTTAGCCTCTAATAGAACTCCCTGTATTTGCTGTTGTTGTTGTGCATTGAGTACTTGCGTTAAAGTATTGTAAAGGCCTGGGTCTTGCTCTTTGATTGCTATGTAAAGAACAACAAAACAGAAAGTTACAAAGATGGCCGTCCCCAAATGTAAGCTGTTGTGAAAACATATTCAAAAACGATCAAATTAATTGTTTCCAGCCACGCCAAGGTTGACCAAATCCTTTTTTCAAACGATCAAATGATTACAACTAGTTTGACTGGTTGATTGAGTGTGTAAGAAATATAGATAAAGGCGATCATCAAAGTTGAACAATCGCTTCCAAATGGTGAACAAAGCAAATTTCAACTTTGCATCTTACGGTGTATAAATTTGTTTTTTACTTTAGAGAAGTGTACTACGGAAAGCATCTGAGAAAATTTTAACCTTCGAGGTCCCCACCTCAACAAATTGTACAGTGAATGGATGAAAGGGTTCCCATCAACAAATTGTATACCATGGTGCTTGAACGAAAGGGCCCCCGTCAAAAATTGTATAGTGCTTGGATGAAAGGGTCCCCCTAGCAATAAATTGTATAGTGCTTGGACGAAAGGGTCCCCCGTCAAATATTGTATAGTGCTTGGACGAAAGGGTCCCCCGACAAAATATTGTATAGTGCTTGGATGAAAGGGTCCCCCCATCAATAAATTGTATACCTAGGTGCTTGGACGAAAGCGTCCCCCTATTAACCAATAAATAGACTAAATACCTTGAAATGAGTTTCTAAATTGGATGAATTCATCAATCAAAGGGTTTTCATCAATTGGCGTTGTGAATAGATCCATATCATTTTCATATTCAAATTCATCATCATCCTCATCATAATCATCAGCCGATGCATTCACCTAACATAATGACAATCAAGTCATACAATATATATTAACGAGATTATCTTAAAATAGTATTATTTTGTTCTAATAAAATTGAATAGGTGTCATTTTCAAGTGATATTCACTTGACACTTGTTGTTAAAAAGTTGTAATTTAATCAAAAATGGTAATGACTGCAGTTAAAATTACTTTTTCAGAAAATTTATAGATTACACGTAAAACCTACTGAAAAAGTTATGGATTGCAGGAAATAATTAATTTAGTAACAATCACCCATAGCCCTGCTCACATGTCGATATTACATTATTAAACAAACTCACCTTTTTTTCTAACATTTCAACGTAACTATTTCCTTTCTCATCATACTCGTCATCATCACTTTCTAATTCTGGTTCTAAAATATTAAAAAAAATTATACAATTATGCAAGACCACCAACGTTTGGCAGTTCTCATACTCAAGCTTTGCAACTAGCCTGGATCAATTTTTCAGATTAATGCATTTGAAATAATATAATCAAAGGTTTTTCTGTAAAAAATTTGCAACCTCTTAGGAACAAATAGTAAGGATACACAATTTGCAGCCTGCTAACTCCTGCAGTTCAACAAAATTAAGTACTATGTGCCAACTGCCAATTAAATGAGTCATGCAAGATTGCTCATTTTTTGTTTCATATTACAATAAAACTTTGCATATAATGTTTGTAGATCATTCAGCAGGGTCAAATGAAAGGTCCAGCATTCTGGAATCCTATTGGCATTTTAACATTTTCTTCTGAATTTTTTTGTTGATGTTTGACCAATAAATCATTGAAAATATCAATTTGCTTTCGAATTTGCTCTAACCTTCCTGAATCTAGGATTCCTGCTTTTGTCGGACTCTGCATCTGCACCACTCAGTGTAATTCATATTTTCAAATTACAAAATTTTTGTAGCAACTGTAACGCATACCTTCGTCATCGTTATCATCTTCATCGTCATCATCAACTGTTGACATTTCTAAAAATTTCACAAATACATGACGTAATTTTGAGTGATGTGTAACTAACAGTAGTCATGATAATAATATAGTAAGACAAATAGCATACTTTCGTAATATTTCTTTAGACCATCAAACACAAGGATTAAGGACTGTAAGAATTGCGGCGCAAGCGCTGTCACAGCTTGTGGACGTACTGCCGTAGGAATAGTCATAAGAGAACACATGCCCAGTACATAGAGCTTGCGATCATGAACACTGCAAGTAAAAAAACATGAACAAATAACAATCTATTCTAAGCTGATTATAGGTATGTACATTCAAGGTATATCTGCCATTAAAATGTTTCCCAAGGATAACTTTGACACTTTCTTTAAGAAATGTTTTAGTCTACATGCATTTTAGTCTATCGTATCGTGAAATTTGTTGAGATTGGTCTACAGATTAGCAATAGACAATTACAAAATTGCTCTGAGCAAGCGAAAAAACCTAACTTTAATTCTTCAAACAGCTAGCTTTACCTATGCGTATGTGTGATAATAAGTTCATGAGAACTTTGAATTATTATTGTGTTTTTTGCTAATTGATAACTTTGCCTAGATTTTGATAAATATCGTCTCATGTTTCATCATCTGAATGGCTATAGCGTGTTTTGATCCAATAGAGCAATGAATATCATCAAACAACATTCAAGACTGTAAAAACAATATAAACATTTTCTTAAATCCGGGTTTAACCAGATAGAATTGTGTATGCCACTAGCCCAATTTTATCTGAAATATGATTCAATCAGCATAGTTTGAAATTGCACACCTTAAATAAAATAAAGACCAGAACATACCCTAGGAAACAATCAGTATCTTTCAGCCATTGTGTGATAAAATGACCAGTAAATGCATCCGTCGTATTTGGAAATGGAATTTTTTCAAGATGGCTCATAGTTAAAAGAGGATTATTATATAACGCAGCCACAACCTACATGGAAATAACACAAAGACATTTTATTTGTTTCCTTCTGAACTACTAACTTTCCTAAAAGGATAGTTGAAACAGAGGCTACGTCTTGAGTTATACAAATATTAAACACTTTATATGCAATATGGGTTATATAAACACAAGTGTTGCGCCATGGGGCACGAGAAAGGCGTAATAAAATCAAGAGCTTCCGCTGTGTTTATACAACCCATCTTGCACAAGAAGGTGTTTAATACTTGATTTATAAAGTAGAACTGTCTTACCAGTGCATGTATGATCACGCGTATCGTTCAATATTGGTCATAAATTATCACGCGTATAAGTGATTTTGTAATTTTACCTTGTAATGTAATCATTTGTCATAAACTAAAGATTCCATTTAGGATATTATGTATCTTGAGTATAATTAAATACACCATAGAAAATAAATATAATAATAACACATATGATATGGTAATCATTAAATAAACAAGACAACATACCACCATCAGACACATGACGCGTAACTCTGAGGTCTTGACTTCACGTGTCAACCGCTCAAGCGCGACACTGATGAATGTTGGTAACCACTGAAGAAATAAAAGAAATATTGATACATTCAAATACCTACTAGAGCAGTTATTAGGGCCTGATCTAGACGTAAGCACAGTAAGCACAAACTTTACAAGCTTCTTTGTCAACCATGTTTGATTTCAGATGTTTTTCTTGTAGCAAATGTTAAGAGAAAGAAGGACGGCACATTCCTATAATACGATGTCATAGAATGATGCAGTGTCGCAGCTGAGATCAGTAAAAAGCATTTACAATCATTAAGAAGTAATGTAGACGGTGTCGCCCTATCGAAGGAACCCATACTACTCCTCTATTTCTAGATGAGTGGCTTTTTTCGCTGAGAGCAATGATTTTAAATGCTCTTTGTTGATCTCAGCCGCGACACTGCAGATCAATTTCAACAGATTTCATGGCAGATAGGTCTTGATTGTCGATGCGCAACGATGCGTCGCAGCTACTCACAATGCAATCCCCTCTGCACCATTCCATCCACCATCCTCAAATGGTACTCATTTGATGCTTCAGATAAAGTCAAGGCTGAGTTGACCTTAGGGGGATTTGAGCCACAGTCGATCAGATATGATCCGATCTGAAGTTCGATTCCTCTGGCATCTGAGCTAACCCTCCTTTCTTACAAACTTGGTCTTAGTGAAAGAGCCAATCCTCTAGAGAAATAGAAGAATGGTATGCAGGGTCTGACTGTAAGTAGGAATCCTGCAATCCTAGATTCTGGAAGGTTAGAGCAAATATAGAAGAAAATTGATATTTTAAATGATTTATTGGTTCAAAGCTCAACAAAAAAATTCAGAACAAAATGTTGAAATGCCTCTATGATTCGAGAAGGCGGAACATTTTGTCGCACCTTGGTGGTACAGGCACCTTCGGTAGGACAATCCCGTCTCCATTACTTTTTGTATGTGTTTAGAGTACTTGAATAATTTACCTGATCAAGTTCACCGCGGTATTGAATGACAATGACCTCTAGTAATTTTGCTGCCTGGCACTCTGAACCTTCTCCAGGGTCAGTGCTTAACATCTTCAAAAACAAATAAATACAACAAGCATGAATACAATGATAAATAGTTTGTTAGTAGATTCTTCGGTGGGCTATTTTCAACGTTTTATCGCTGTCATTTATCTCCTTCATTTCGTTGTAATTTATTCCATCTGGCATTAGAAATTTTGAAAATATGGAAACCTACTGAAAACATACTGAATAGACTACTGAATTGAGTACTTTTCATGGTCAGTAGCTTTCAAATTTTCAGAAGTGGTTCAGTATGGTTTACACACCCAATCCCATTCCAGTATGTTTTCAGTAGTGATTCTCAGAATATCCAAGATTCAAAGTGACTGGTATGTTCTAGCGTGCATTCAGTGCATTGATATAGTGCCTGCATAGCTTGGGGGATACCGGGGTTTGATTCCTCGTCAATGCATTTTCATACTGTAATTATCAATTGCAATCTAGACCTCTAATTAATTCGAGATTTAAGACTTACCACTTTAATGATTTACGCATGAGAGCTGAGTTAGAAGTCAAAAGAGAGGAGAAAAAACTTTTGAAAAACCATTTGCAAGAATAGCTATGGTGGCAGATGTTGTTGTTGAAGTTGCTAGAGCAGGTGTAGGTTTGTGGATCGGAGTAACTCTCTCATGCCTGTGTACTGTAGACCTATTATACATATGCTTGCAATGGAGGATCCCACGTGTCACCACTTAATTCTGCACCACAACGGAATATTCAGTGAGTTAGAATTTAGAATACAGTCAAACCTGTTATAACGGTCACAGCGGCCACCTGTCTAGAGTGGCCACTCTTGCAATGTCTTGAACTTCATTTTCTATTGAATCAAACCTGCATATAAAGGCCACCTGTCTATAGTGGTCAATTTATCTACCTCTAGTAGCTGGCTGTTATATACAGGTTTCACTGTATGAGGATTTGTAATGGGGAAAAATATGTCAGTCAAGAAATAAGAGAGGGAAAAGTTTGACTTGAATCGCATCAGTCTTTTCTTTTGAGTAGAGTGACACGATGAGAGCTAAGCTTTGTGTATATATGTATGACAACTCACCGATTTTATCATATGGAAAATAACTTCCATGTATTTTGGATTTGATAGAAATGCAGGAGGGTCAACGGTGACGTAATTATGTAAACACGGCATCATTTCTAGGAAAAGAGAAAAAATATTTGAAAATCAGACTATAAGCAGTGCAGTGACCGAGACATTTTCCCCCGCTTCCACAAATCATTATCTTGCTTGAAAACAATACAGATTGGATCCTGAATTTTCTTAGACAATGAACAAGGAGCCCAAAACGAAACCAATGATAAGCTGTTGAATGTTTTACACTTGGTTTGTTTTACGCTTGTTTGTTTGTTTGGTGTACTTTCGCATACCATTCATCTTCAAGTTGAGAATTTTTACCCATAACGCAATAGCAACACCAATTTATATTATTTTACACTATTATTCATCATCATCATCATCATCATCATCATCATCATCATTTATTCAGAACCTTTAAGTTATACAAACTATTTTTCAAAGGACTGATCATTATTTATAGTAGGTGTTTTATCATTATTTATCAATAGTGATTTATTGCCTTAATCACTATTTATTTTCTTTTATGAAAATCCAAAACCTAATTCCAGCAATACAGGTAACAGCATACTAGATTAATACCTGTGAAATATTCTGCTGTATCTCGTTCGTATGCTTCATAGACTAAAAATAGAACGTTCCACATCATCGGTGATATTTGAACAACGGTACATTCATTAACCAATGAAAATATTTCTTCATAAAATTCTGGAAACAAATGCAAGATAAATATTACTACTAATCACATATATATGTATGTATGCTATGTATGTCTCAATTGCGCATGCGCAATTTTGAGCACTATCGACTTGGGATGTGTCTATACTATTTGCGATATGCATTGCCCACTACTTCGGTAGTTTGAGCACTCTGGTATGGCACAGATGTTTTTTTCATGTGATGAATTTTTTCACCACATTTATAACTCATCTTGACTTGGGTTATATACTGAAGTCAGTTCCTTGTTCGCTCACTGAGCAGTACTGATGAAGGCTAATGGCCAGAAACATGTACTTGTCTGCTGCTATGTATGTCTCAATTGCGCATGCGCAATTTTGAGCACTATCGACTTGGGATGTGTCTATACTATTTGCGATATGCATTGCCCACTACTTCGGTAGTTTGAGCACTCTGGTATGGCACAGATGTTTTTTTCATGTGATGAATTTTTTCACCACATTTATAACTCATCTTGACTTGGGTTATATACTGAAGTCAGTTCCTTGTTCGCTCACTGAGCAGTACTGATGAAGGCTAATGGCCAGAAACATGTACTTGTCTGCTGCTATGTATGTCTCAATTGCGCATGCGCAATTTTGAGCACTATCGACTTGGGATGTGTCTATACTATTTGCGATATGCATTGCCCACTACTTCGGTAGTTTGAGCACTCTGGTATGGCACAGATGTTTTTTTCATGTGATGAATTTTTTCACCACATTTATAACTCATCTTGACTTGGGTTATATACTGAAGTCAGTTCCTTGTTCGCTCACTGAGCAGTACTGATGAAGGCTAATGGCCAGAAACATGTACTTGTCTGCTGCTATATATATATATATATATATATAATATATATAATATATATAATATATATAATGTAATAATAATAATGATGATATGGCATCTAACAGCAGTTGATATAGTGCTCGATGTCATTTGACAGAGCGTGAATAATAATAATAATGGAGTCAAAGACTACGCATTCATTTTCTGTAACTTAAAGTTTCTCGCTTTATGCGATCATCAGACAGATATTATTAATGAAAAATATATACCAGTTACTCTTATTTGACAATAGTGAGAAAAAATTTGAAAAAAGAGAGAAAAACTATTGTTATACTTACAATGGTTTTATCTTTACAATTACTAAGTTATATTGTTATGTATTGTTATTAGTTTCCTTAATTAAATGGCGCTGTTATAAGGCTACGTTTTTGTTTCTTTGAAATTAGATAAATAATATTTATTTTCATGCCTACATTTTGATATGAGTTCAGATTTTTTTATTTAATATGGCTTCTTTTGAGCAGATGATGTGGAATTTTTCCACTAAACATAGGTGACACTTTTTTGACATATTATTAAGGTCTGCCGGTTGCCAGAGATGACCATTTAATCGTGTAGTCTATGTCTTTGTTTTTTGAGATCCCATATATACTTTGACAATTGCGTACTTGATGATAAATTGCTGTGTTTGAAGGTCGATATGTGCTGCGTATAACGTGTTTTAAATGTTCCTTCCGTGAGGCCGATGTAATTTTTTCCTTCTGGATCGTTCGGTGTTGAGACGTTGGCGTTGTAAATTAGACTTTTTGATTGGCATTTATTATCAAATGGGCATTTTTCTTTATTTCGACAGTTACATAAAGCGGCGTTTGTGGCATTGTTTTCATTGTTGTTAGTAATCTTTTTGTTATGGTTCTTGATTATCGTGTCCATGTTGCTAGTGCAGCTATAACTTACCTTGACGCAGTTAAAGTTGAATATTTTGTTAAATCTGTGGGTTTTCGGGAAATGTTTTTTGATTAGATTTAAAAATGTTCGCCCAACATTTGTTTTTACGCTTTTGTTGTACGGGGGGTTGAACCAAATAGTTTTCCGGCTTCGCGTTCTTTTGTTGTTGTTTGACTGTGAAGGGCGTGGCTTGAATGACAAGTTGGTCTGGTGTCCGCTTGCCTTCAAAGCGTCTTCGTAGATAACTTTAGATTTTTCGAAAATTGAATTGTTAGTTGATAGGTCGGAGATGCGTTGGTTGATTGCGATTGGAATTTGTTTTAGTATTACAGGTGGATGATTAGATTTCGTATTAATGTAGAGAGGCTGGTCGTTCGGTTTTCTGTACGGTTGGTAAGAGTTATAAAGCGAGAAACTTTAAGTTACAGAAAATGAATGCGTAGTCTTTGACTCCATTATTATTATTATATATATATATATATTTAGAACATATCGAGGATCTGCTACGATTTATTCTTGCAATTTGATTGGTTAAAGCCAATAACGCCATTTCACCATAGCCGAGCTTGACTCCGTCGATTTCAAGAAATTTATGAAATTACCAAACAACCGATAATTATTTAAATATGGCATTATAAACTGGCAAGTAATAAAAAGTAAAAAGCAAATACAGTGAATATTTGTAGAGTCATATACAATTTCATTGAGTTACTGTTTAATGCAGTGCCTCAGTTGTTCAAAATGAATCAAATGGCCCTGGGTGAAATATCTAAGCTAGTAAACAAACATGTTTAAAATGTATAGAAATATTTTGCACAAATTAACAATTCAAAAACAATTTGTCTAACTTTAGTATTGATAATTGTAAAAACATAATATAACTTCATTTAATTAATACATTCCTTCGTCCTTTTATGGCCAGTTTTTTCAAGTTCCTAGATATAAGTATAAGCACTAACTGGCATAGAAGGGAAAGCTTTCGATAAGCTATTAAAACCAAAACATAGGCTAAACAAATTCAACCGCTAAAATTTCAAATAATTAAACCATTTCTCCAAATGAAAGTTAGCAACATTAGATGATCAGTTAGCTAAAAAGTTATCATAAATTCAATAATCTGCTCTTTTAAATAGGCAATTAGCAAACATTTAGTCAATAGACCTTTCTTAGTTTCATTTCTTTCTTCACGTTCACGGCTTTTTACGAAATTCTTCAAATTATAGGTAAGAAACATTTTCTTTCCTTTTCAAGTTTTTCCAGTTAGTTTTCCATAATGAATAACACACATAAGAACATAAAAATATTGTTTAAAGATAAGAATCCATGACTATGTAAGAAAACGATGTTACACATCCATTCTTTTAATTTCAAGAAGAGAAATCTAAATTTCCCGATATCAATTTTTCTTCGCAGCTTTTAGTTGATTTAAAATAGACAAGTGTAAAGCTCTAGACTCAGCTTTCTTCCGGTGACGTCACGAAAATAGGAGAATTGCATACTTGATCATGGATTGTAAAGATCAGAAAATGCTCTGAAAAAGCGTACAAAACATTCACAAATCGGGGTTGGCTATGTTCTAAACCAAATAGTTCATACTTTCCGTGAACTATGCTCTGATAGCACCACTCGAATCACTTCAGGAGAAAACTCGAAGGCGAAAATTACTCGCCGAGGCGGCTCGTAATTTTCTGATGCCTTCTCGTTTTCTCATTACGTGCCTCTCGTGGTGCTATCAGAGCATAGTTCACGGAAAGTATGAACTATTTGTTTAATATATATATATATATAATAATAATAATAATAATGTTGATTTAATAAATAAATAAATTTATTTATTAAGAGCATAACATCAATATAGTGCTCAATACTGGTAAGTAGAGCTGTATAGATATAAAATAAGAAAAGAGGCGTTTTCTCTGTTACTCGAAGTTTTGCGCTGTAGCGCTCCTCAGATGGTTTTATTCATATGTTATTCAAATCAGAAACTCTGAAATCTGATCTGAAATTAATCACAAGAAATCTGCATCTGATATGAATAAAACCGTCTGAGGAGAGCTACAGCGCGAAACTTCGAGTAACGGAGAAAGGTCTCGTTTCTTATTTTATAACTATATATATATATATATAAACATTCAAGGGCTTGTTTGCAAGGAAGTTAGACTAGTTACTTTTCTATGGTTTATGTGCAGACCAGGTAGGTTATTCTAGTAGTTGAGACAAATTTAAGCCAGGGACTAGGATCAGCTTAGGTACAAGTAATACAAATGTTCGAAAATTTCACCGATCCAAATCAGATCAGAATGTGAATCAATCCATGAAAAATCTGGAAATTATGATTCAGATTTCAAAATCTTATTCAATCCAACTAAATCCAATTATTGAAAATGGTAAAAATTTCCTAAGAATAAATACACAAAGTTTTGAATCTGAAAATTGTAATTTCTCAAATATAATTGCATGCTAAATGATCAAATAGTCAGTATTTAAGGCAGGAATTTTTTCTTTTTCAACCAAGTAATTAAACAAGAGTAATTTTCAAATAAATTATTAATAATCTGAAGAAACTCTGAAATCTGATCTGAAATTAATCATAAGAAATCTGCTTGGATCTGATTTTCAGACCTCTAATATAAACATACCCATAATTTGTTTCCGTAAAACACAAACAATTAAATTTGTAACGAGTTGTTCGAGTTGAGCCATTACCTGGAATGATACAAAGTTACTGCATTAGTTAGCAATAGCTATTATACATATTTTCCAATAAGGCAATAAATATCCAGTGTTTTATGTTGACTGCCATCTTCTCACAGTGTAGCAAATTATGGGCTTTTTTAGAAATAAAATGGTCAAAACATGAAGAATTATTTTTTCGTTATGTGCTGATCATTATTGTGGCTTGTTAAATACGAGTTTCATTTCCTTTTTATGGTATTTCAAATGCTTGTGAAATGTTTTGAAAGATCTGCAAAATTGTTCTTAGCACGTGACTACTATCGGTTGTCCTAATTTAACGAGTCCAATGTGGTATATAAGCATTACCAACCAATTGCAAGGCTCACCTTTTGTCATAAATTATAAATCAACACATTAGCCTTAACTGGGTGCAACAGAAGCAGGGATTTAAAATTGAGGTTAGATCAAATGATCAAATTCATTGGCAGAGGAATTGATAACTTTCTGATTTGTAGAACAAACCCTGCGAACAACAATTCATGACAAAACCAATTGTTTCGTTCATGTACTCAAAAACTGCTTTCTCGCAAGGAAAACTTCAACAAAACTTGAGAAATATTCTAGAATTCCGTAAGACTAACTCTGTTGTCAGACGCTGAGCCTTACACATTTGAATATGATCGTTAACTACTGAATATTGTAATGGTAAGCCCACATAAAACAGAGAGACTAGGTGTCTTCAAATCCAATCCGACAGGATATATTCAGATTTTTATTATCGGATTGAACTTATACTTTTTGGATTAAGCCCTTTACATATAGAGACTTACCTCTTTTGACTCATCCATCTCACTGACAATGGTCTGTATCGTTTCAAGTACGCCCATTGCTGTCACTGATTTACTATCATAATCCTCTTCGCTTTCAACTAATTCCATAAATGTTGCACACTGAAATCAAACAAACAAGACAATTGTGGTAATAAGACAATGAAATGAGGAAATAAGGAATTACAAATACCAGTACATGCTGTGATGATGAACTTCTTGTATAATTAACAATATGAATATTTCGTTTATTTTTCAAAGTTTTATAGAACTTTTTTTCTATCCAAGTCTGTCACTGTCCGGTTTTTGTTTCGTGCAATTCTTTCCCCGTAAAATGATCTTCAATATGAAATTTGAAAGACTTTTGTGTCCTGCTTTCTGAACCAAAAAGGAACAGCATATTTTAACAAAAGGAAGTGTGACCGTGATGTTCGGCCAACAGCACTAAATTTATATTTCTAAACGCAGAATCAAAGACTAGTGATGAGCCGATTATTATTTTTCCGATTACCGATTACGATTATTTACCGATTAAGAGCTTGATTAATATACCGATTACCGATTAATTACCGATTACTTTCCTTTTGTTATAAAACAATAAAAACGTGACAATGGGCCCTTAAATTAACAATGAAAACAAAACAAAATATTTATGTAAATCAAATAGAATATTAAGTGTCACCTCTGTAAATAATGTTGATCAAAATAAGCTCAAATTTTATTAAATGTATTGATATTTTAATAGTTGAAATCGCTCAGTGCAGTCGCTCAGCTTTGTTTACATCGTTTTGAAATTCAAAACCTATTCAAAACGTTCGAATGATTCGTCATGCCACTTGACACCTTCTATTGTTATAAAGTGATAAAGGTCAACACATAGCGTTGATGAATAAAACACGCGAGCATGTTTGAATGAATAATTTTACTATGAAAAAGAAAGCGGCCGTCGGGTTTTAATTTGTAGGAAACAGTTTTGAAAATAGTTAAAATGGTTTGATGTTTATGTAATCGAATAATTATATGTATGAACTGTAAATTGAAACACTCATGATAAATTGAGGCTAGCCTCATTTGTGTGTATAGAATGTAAACGCCCACGTGCGTATCGTATGGTGAGAGTGTGTGTAGTCTTGATGAGAGCAAGACCTAGAGAAATATATGTTGTTTTATTAACTGAAATTAGTCGTCGTTGTTCAACTCGTCGTTGATCTTATAAGCTAACGGGCCATGGCGGTTAGTAAAGCAAAATTAAAAATCACTGATATAGTAGCACCGTACACTGGAGAAGGAGACCTTAGTGAATGGTGGTCGCGGTTTGAGATAGTTTCAAAACTGCAAGGATGTGAGGAGAACGAAAAGGTTATGTTAGTACCTTTACTTTTACGCGGACCACCGTTTCTCATATATGAGAAAATGTCCAGTGAAAATCAGAAAGACTTACAAATTGTAAAGAGAAAAATGCTGGAAGCATTTTCATTATCAAAGTTTGCAGCATATGATGAATTAAGAAGAAGAACTTACAAAAGCGGCGAAAATGTGGACGCATATTATGCCGATTTAAAACGTTTGTGTGAACTTTCTGGTATGGGAGGTGCAGGAGTAGCTTTCGTCGTTGGTCTGCCTGAAAATATCGGTATGCAGCTGCGCCCTTTATTGACGATAGATGATGAGCAACTGGTAGCTCGCGCAAGAGTATTGATGGAAGCAGAAAATGCTCATGCACAAGATTTAGGTGTTATTGCCGCCGCTGTACCTACTCTCAACAAGAAAGAGACCAGGAATAAATATCATATAAAATGTTTTTACTGCGGAAAACCTAGGCACATCGTCAAAGACTGTTATTTGTTGATGTCACGAGATAAACCACAAGGACGCAACAGTACTGACAAAAGTGAGATAGCACGTGATGGAAAATGCTACAATTGTGGTCAGGATGGCCATTTAGCCATCGGATGTCTTAACTCACCGACGGAAAACTATCACGGGGTTGCGGCACATGTGGAACCGGCTGTAACCCCGAGAAAATGAATGGTTTGTTAACAGTTTATGTGACGGTAGCCGGTTCTCAATACCGGGGAATTTTGGACACTGGAAGTACGATGACATTGGTGTCTGAAAATGTGAAGATAAATAGTATATCTGCTGTCCAACGAAACATTTCCATTTTAAATAATTCAACGGTTAGAACTATAGGTTATAGTCATTTGAATTTAAAAATTTTTAACACTGAACGGTTAATACAATGTTATGTTGTCAATTCATTAATATCAGGCATTGACATCATTTTAGGTGTTGATGCTATTAAGCTTTTCGGTGGTTTAAAATTGACGCCGACTGGTAAGTATCAGCTCGGTGCTCAAGCTGATCCCACTGTGTTAGGTTGTAATATAAGTACAAGTGTAAATACCGCAATTGAGCCTAATAAATGTAGCAATATTATATCACGCGAGATAAAAATAGAGGACAAAAACTTTGAAGCAAATTTCGATGGAACGGCATGGGTCATTAAATGGAAATGGGTGGATGGCAAGCCGCCTGAATTTATGAAAAACTGTGTGAGCTGTTATAATATGGACGGCAGCATGTTGGAAGAATTCAATATCAAAATAAGAGAGTGGATCGAAAAAGGTTATTTGTTGCCATACGATGAGACAGTCCATGGAAAGCCAAAAGCGCTGATACCTCTTTTCGCTGTTCAGCAAAAAAGCAAAAGCAAGGTGCGGCCAATTTTGGACTTCAGAGAATTGAACCAAAGTGTAGACATTTATTCTGGGGCTAGTGATGTTTGCTCACATAAATTACGTACGTGGCGAAAAGAGGGAAGAAACTGTGCAATATTAGACTTAAAAGACGCCTATTTGCAGCTGAAAGTAGATCCAAGTTTGTGGCCATATCAAACTGTTATATTCGAAGGGACGCGTTATTGCTTGACGCGGCTCGGTTTCGGATTGAATGTTGCACCACTCATTATGTCAACTTTGCTGCGCAAGGTTTTGGACATGGATCCGGATATCAAGCAAGGTTGTGACGCATACGTAGACGATATTCATGTGAACGAAGACGTTGTCCGAGTGGATTATGTTAAAGAGCATTTGGCTACTTACGCATTACAAGCAAAGGAACCGGAGAGGTTATCAAACGGAGAACCGGTACGAGTTTTGGGTTTAAATGTAGAGCGAGTGAACAACGCATTATATTGGTCTCGAGCTAATGCTTTGAATATTGAAGTTGAAAATGTAGATCATTTAACAAAGAGAGAGCTTTATTCGCTTTGTGGTCGACTTATCGGGATACACCCGGTGTGTGGTTGGTTACGAGTACACGTCAGCTACTTAAAGCGCTTATGTACGGAGACAAATTGGGATGAGCAGTTGAGTGACACTATCAAAAGTCACGTCAAAGATGTAGTTAAACGTGTTTTACTTGCCGATCCGGCACGTGGTCGATGGGACGTGGACGAAATTACGAATGCATCTGTTTGGTGTGATGCGAGTAATCTTGCGTATGGTGTGGTCATTCAAGTGGACGGTGAGACTATTGAAGACGGGTCATGGCTACGGCAAGACAACAAGCACATAAATTTAGCAGAATTGGATGCAGCACTTCGTGGATTAAATTTAGCTGTGGAATGGGGTTTATCAAAGTTTAAACTACTAACAGATTCTGTATCAGTGTGTAATTGGCTAAATGATGCTCTATCTGGCAAGCAAAGATTAAATACTAAAGCCTCTGGTGAATTACTAATCAGAAGACGATTAGAGTTATTTAGATCGATTGTTGAAGAGTACAATTTGCAAATCACTGTGTTACTAGTACGATCAGACGAAAACATAGCTGATAAATTGACGAGAGTGCCGGTTACTTGGCTAAAAGGTGTTACGACTATTGATGGAGTATGTGGTGTTGTTAATATTAATTGTAATAGTAGTTGTAATGGCACGACTCTGCCAGAACTTCACAATTTGTCCCATCGTGGAACGCACCAATTAAAATGGCTGGCTAATCAGATAGGATTACATCCATCACCAGAAGATGTTCAGAATGTTGTGACAAACTGTCAAGATTGCAAGTCAATTGACCCATCGCCAGTAAGATGGGAAAAAGGTAAACTCGGTGTTGAGAAAAATTGGGAAAGATTATGCATAGATGTGACGAAGTATGAAAATGAAAAATACTTGAGTATAATTGACTGTGGTCCGAGCCGCTTTACAATCTGGCGTCGTATTGCTAACGAGGGAGAGAATCAAATTTACGCACAATTGAAGTCAATATTTTCAGAACATGGACCACCGAGCGAAATATTATTAGATAACTATAGTACATTTGCCTCAAGAAAGATTAAAATGTTATGTAAATTGTGGAATGTCAAATTGATTCCGAGAGCTGTGTATCGACCTCAAGGGACAGGGATAGTAGAACGCAACCATAGAACAATCAAAACTATAGCCGCTAGAAGCAAGTGTTCTATATTAGATGCTATTTATTGGTATAACAACGTACCGTCTGAACGGATGACGGATCCGCCGGCATGGCAAAAATTTGGTTACAAACCTCGGTTGCGTATTATTGAACCAGTTACATCAGATGAAGAGTTTATCAAATCTTACTTTCCCAATGACAAGGTGTGGGTAAAGCCAAAAGACAATGTCAGATGTACGGAAAAGTGGCTTCCAGGTATTGTTCTACAACAAGTGTCTGTGCAGAAAGTTAGGGTACTAATTAAGGGACATCTTTCATTAAGGCATGTAAGCCATTTACGTAATCGTATAAGTGATTCACCAAGCAATGATAACTTGAATGACAATCCAAATGAAGCAAACAATGATGACTTATTATTAACAGATGACAGTGAGTCATCATATGATAATGATACGGATAATGAAACCAATAGTGATAATGATAGCGACAGTGAAAATCGTATTGACGAAGCAGTTGAAGTTGGTCCTCGTATTCGTCGTGTTCCAGCGTGGCTAAACGATTATTACTTGGATGAAGATTTGTAAATCTGGGGGAAGTGTAATCGAATAATTATATGTATGAACTGTAAATTGAAACACTCATGATAAATTGAGGCTAGCCTCATTTGTGTGTATAGAATGTAAACGCCCACGTGCGTATCGTATGGTGAGAGTGTGTGTAGTCTTGATGAGAGCAAGACCTAGAGAAATATATGTTGTTTTATTAACTGAAATTAGTCGTCGTTGTTCAACTCGTCGTTGATCTTATAGTTTAAAAAATGTTTGCACACAGATTTTGTTTTTATTATTTTGGATAAAGCAGTCTTCAAAGTTGGAAAGATATACAAATTATTTACAGGAAAAAGTCGCTTCGTTGCCAGCTTCGCTTCGTTGTGTCACAGGCAAACTTCTGCTGTCGGATATTAATTGTCTATACAAACTTCGCAAGTAAATACCATTTTGTAAGCTTTTCAAAATAAGAACAATTAAAGAAATGATGGTCGCGCTGATGTTGTTTATGCCTATTATCACTAATCATAATATAATCATAACAGAACAATCATATTGCAAATTGATTCAGATCAAACCAATGACAAATAACAGGTACAAATGACAGGAAATTGCTTAGATTAATAATCGGTTTGCAAGTGTAAAAGACTAAAAAAAAGCCGATTACCGATTATTTCCGATTAGTGCTATAAAAGGCCGATTACTGACAATTCCGATTAGTTACCGATTATTCGGCTCATCACTATCAAAGACGCAGTTTCACGTTTTTGTCAATAGATATTCATCTGTTTTTTTTTTATCTTGCTAGCTACTTATTTTATTGAATCATGAAACATGTGCTTAAGTGCAATTCAGATAAGTGAAATCCCTGCTTATATGCAAGCTGCCTTTGACACTCTATTGATTATTTTGTATTTGACTGGATTGAAACTATAACTTTGTGGTGAACTACATTGAAGAACAAATATTTCAATCGGTATCTAGTTTAGAGTAAAGAAGATGAAACTTACTAATGTCGACATAAGCTCCACAGCTATTGACGCGACTTCTTCACTAAAATCTTGAATTAATTTTGATATTGTTCCGGTAAGTTCTTCATTTTCTGTCTCTCGTAATATATGAAGCAACTCTGAAATAGCAGACACAAGAATTCAAATTTAAAAAATAAAACAAAATCTCGGAAATCTTCTTTATAATTGCAATGGATTGAAACGCATTGACTTTCACAAAGTAAAGATAAACTGAAATCCACCAAGTCTGAAAATTCTGAATACACAGGTTCATACGAATGTATTTTTCAAAATTGAGCACAGACATCGTTCCCAATATCAGGGGTGTAAACAACATATATTGTGCCTGAAACCAAATATTTTCCATTTCAAAGTGTCTGAAAATTGCACAAGTTAATAAATTGAGAAATGAAAACATTTTTAATGAGAAACACATTGGTTGGAAGTTGCTCAAAGTAAACAACAGTGCAGAAAAACCTAAAAATCCCTCAAACTTCTGAAATTTGTGCATGCAATAATTAACATGTACTTAACTTTTTTATATTTTTATTGAGCCCTGTCAAAACTTATCTGGATTCGAGAACTATGAATTTCTTAAAGGAGTAACATTGACCAGCAATCTCAACCTGAATCAAGCTTAGCGTAAACTCAACGATCCATGTTAGTCATGGCTTCAAATTTCAAGTTTCAGCATTGTTTTAGGCACAGAAACAATACAAACCACAAACACACAGGTGACTCTAAGCGCGCAGAGTCCACCCATCATTTTTGCCCAAGAAAACAACACCAGTTTCGTAAAAAAAACTATTCTCATCCATTAGAAATCGATCCTGAATATTCTGAACCACAACAACTTGTTCAATTGACACAATGGAATAAATCACAAATTTCAAGATAAAAGTTGAATAAATTCTAAACTTGTTTTGTTACTTACGTTGTACTAAAACTTTAACATGCGGCCTTATTCCGTCATACGCTGTCAAGAATAAAAAGACAACTTAAATAATCAAACATACTTGGCAGTCAAGAGGTTGATTTAATTATAAGTGAATAAATGTTAAATTAATAAATTGAATAATAATCTCATGTCTCAGAATGACAGAGGCAATCACTTATAATTCCTAATCGAAGAAAATATTCTTACTTTCCTTGCAAGAAGAAGAACATGATTTAAAAGCGGATTTCAAAAGTAATTTTAGGAAGAAATTCGGTCAAGGGTTGCTCCTCAGAGTTATTTGAAACTCTAATCAATTGCGGAGCTCTAGCCCCTGCCAAATAAATGTATGACAGTGAAATGGTACAGTGTAATATCACAACTGATATTATGTAGTAATAACCCTGTTAATATTATGAGTTGCTTACTGTCATTAATGTTTCAGAATCAGTTTCGATCAAACTCACCCATTTCACTCTGGTTGATATCACAACCAGCTTATTATCAAAAATTCTGGACACTAACGGCGATACACTGAGATTCATGAACAAGTGCGCATTTTCAACTTCATGAACTTTTAATTTTAGTGCATAGCCTTTCTAACATGCCACTGTAATAACTTACGTTCTCACTTATGAAATGGGCATACAGTAGGCCTACTTAGTTAATACCCCCTGTCTGGTATAGACAAAAATGGGATATTGAACAAGGTAGGAATAGTAGAGTTTTGTATGGAGAATTGAAATCGAAGCATAAATGTTGAAAATATACTGAAAATAGACTGAAACTACGGAATTGGACTGAAATTAGACTGAAAATGACAAATTTTGGAGTTTATAAAGCAAGAACAAGACTTAACAATTTCATGTTTTATGTGGGGATATTAAGGGACATGCCTCAGTGTCAGGGTCCGACAGAATAGGAATCCTGGAATCTTAGATTCTGGAAGGTTAGAGCAACTTCAGAAGATAATTAATATTTTTTATGATGTATTGGTCAAACATCAACAACAAAAATTAGAATAGGAATGACTCTAGGATTCATTCCAGAAGGCTTAACCTTTTATCGGACACCGCTCAGTGTCAAACTGTAAACACGGTCCTGATTAAGTCAATTACAGTATTATCAATATTAAGCTGATAATTCAAACTCAACCAACCATCATCTTGTTTTTCTATAATGTATCTGATTGCAATGCCAGCTTCGACTTGAACAGGTAGATCTTTATCATTTGCTAAACAATGCATAACTAAATTGATTGTTTGATTGAGAACGCTTTTATCTGTGAATTGGATGACTGAGAATTGTCTTGTTACCCAACATGCCTAACAAGAAGAAAAAATAATATTGAAGAATTTATTAAGTGAGAACTTAAGGTGTGCGTCATATTAAATTTTCAAAAAATTGAACACCGATACGAACAATCTGTAACCAAATCAAATCTAAATTTTCAAGATTAAAAATTTATCTGATCCGAAAAGTTTCATTATGGATCCTAAAAAAAATATAATTTTTTCGTAGCACTTTGGAAACTGCAATGTGGCTGTTATAGTAACCTATTCTTAATAATCGTTCTCTTGTCATCATAATGGCAATAACGTCAACACCAAGCAACAATGTCGCTAGTAACGGTGCTTAAACAATAACTTCACATTTTCCCCTCAAAATTCAATTTAATTCGACAAAATTTTGTTAGTCTGATCAGAAAGGATTTTACAAAGATAAAAACATTTTCCCCAATTTTTATGTGGCCTACAACTTAGTGGGGCCTCTGTCTGTCTATAGGTTAATCTGGCACTGTCTACAGTGAGTAACTTGGAAGGTCAGTTTACAGTCATATCTGCTATAGTGTCATATGTTATGAGGGTAACCTGTGGTCACTTTATAGGTGGCTGTTACACACGGGTTTCAGCATCTATTGTGCGTGTTTACGTACCCTTCCACGTAAGAAGCCATGTGGACTTTGGAATTCAGGGAAAATATTTTGTACTAGAACCACTTCCATGTGATTCTTATAAGCTTTCCTCTACAAAAACAACAAATAGGAAATCCAATTAGAAGCATTAGCTAAAGCTGTTAGCTAAAAGGTTTCTTCATCTCAGGCATTTGTATAAAGAAAAGGGATATTACATCATCCTGCCATAGCAGTCACCTTTGTAAAGTGCACCAGACATAGATGATGTATAGTATAATGGCGTATTCCAGATATATCAAAGTTTGTAAGACGTTCCAATAATCTTATACAAATCAAGTCATCATTTCACAAGACCCATTGTTTCAAATTATCAAATATAATCAGTAACTGCAACCTTTAGAATATGTTAATATGTAAAATATGAAAACACATGTGCTTGCTTATTGGGGGACATAAGCACACTTCTGGACAAATACATTATTGTTATTATTATTATTATTATAACTATTATTATTATTATTATTAGCAATAGTTATTATTACCTTTGAAAGTGTATCTGCTAGCGTCCCTAGCATATGGAAAGCGCCATCCTTCTGTTTGGGGTCAATTTGATCAGCTGGACTCGTGATAATACTCATTATAAACGATACTGTAGGGTCGAGAATTCCTTTCCTCTTTTTGACAAGATTTTGAAGAAGTGATTTGGCAGCAGCGTTTGGTGACAAATACAGGAAATCTTCAAATATATCTGGATTAAAAATAAAATTGGAATATATGTTTATGTTTGACCATTAACAAATATGCATCTTAAATATTTTCACCGTCTGTGTAGAAAGACAAAGCAATTTTAGGAAAGGTACAGCAAAGATTTACCAAGAAACTATTTTGCCATTGTTTTTGCAGTTTCAAACGCCATCATATACTGATCGTCTGAAGAAGCTTGGAAAACTGTCACTAGAAAGTCGGTGATTGCAACTTGACTCCAGCCTCTATTATAAGATCATACATATGCACAAGGGGAGTTGCAATCGCTTGACGATCGGTGAAAACGTCAATGCGTCATTCTCTTGACACCTCCAAACGTCAACGCCAAACTTGCCATTGGAAGTCATTACCAGATGATGAGGTTAGTGCAAAGTCACTAAGCACTTATTCAAATTATATTTCAAATTGTATAGATAATTAATATAAATAACTGCTTTAAAATTTATATAACATATAACCACACTTTATAAGAGCATTGAATAAATGACTTCTATGTGTGAATATTATTTAAAATCATTTTAAATTTTTTTTATCAAATCCTCCAATAAAGACACACACATATAGTAAGTTCAAACCAACATAATTTGCCTTACTAACCGTATTTAATTTTTATAAATTCTTGTGGATTGTCTTGCCATAGTTCTTCATCTTCGTCTGTATGACACATGAGTGGGAAGACAATCTCCTTAATCAACGCCTAATATCAGGGTAAACCATAGGAACATATCGATTAATACAGTCAAGCCGTAAGTCAAGCAAGCTACATTGTCTACTCTATGAAGTGACCACCTATATATTGTGAACCATTTTGGGGATAAACAAGAAGCATTATTTTATCAAATAAACCCTGTCTATAGAGGTCACCTGTCAGAGTGGTCAATTTATCTCTACATCTTATATAGTTGGATGTTATATACACGTTTTACTACACTCAATGCTGTGAACACATGGGATGATTATTAAGGAATTCTAGTAAATAAACACAGTAAATAAATGAATAAATAAGCACAAAACAAATAACAAATAACATTGACAAACTCACATGAACATGAGGTTTGATTACTTTCCAAGATGTTGCATTGACAACTCTAGAATAGGATACGATAAAAATCAAAACATTAAAAGTGTCGGCAAGGGGGCAGGCGGCGGTTGAACTATAGAAAAACAAAACATGGAGGCCTGATGCTCTTGTTTGGTCTCAGTAATCTAAACTATTTCATTGATGTGTGGACATTATAAAATGGCCTCTTTTATCCCTTGTTGTTTTGCTAGCCTTTCTTTCCTCACATAATTGTACAGTTTCATAGATACTGCTTTGGTTCTTGTAACCTTGTAACTCTGTACTCGTTCAAGAAGCCTTCTACCGCAGTGTAACCCGCTCAAGTGTAAAATTGCCAATGGCCTTTAACCAAATTTTAATATGTTTCAAAGATAGGTTTCACATAAGCACGAATTTTGCTTATTTGAATACTGTATATAATACTCCTGGACATGTTATACTGTATTGGTCAAATACAAGACAAACTTCAAATGAGAGAAGTGATTGTAATTAACCACAACTTTGGCAAACTGTCATTTAACAGCTCTGTGAATACGTTGAAGGCAAGAAATACTTACCCTTGCGAAATGTAATTCAAGGTTTGTTGCAAAACACGAGGTGCCACATATTGCTTTTGTCGATATCCATCAACTGATTTCAGCATGACAACCATCATACTTTCTGGAATGAAAAACCAGGGATTTAAGTACGGCAAAGGTGATAACATTACTTGGAATTCTTAAATTTCAGAAACTTTTACCTGTGAAAAAAGTAGTGATGAGTCGATCCAGTATTTTGGGGGATCGATGAATCGAAGAGAAGAATCGATTCAGAATCGAATAATCGTAATAAAACAATAGTTCTATTGTTTTCCGAGTTTTTTACGTCATCAGCGACTGAAAGTTTGAAAAAAGTTTTACGGCTTTTGTATTTCATTTCTTCGGAAATTATTCATCATAAGGTTTGCATCAATGGCGTTTTCTCTATCAAATCAATAAAATGAACTCATTTCAAATATTTTTGTGAGAATTCTATTATGTTATTTTGTATTTCAATATGTATTTTTTCAGTCGCGTGTTTTGTTTTTCGTATAAAGCGCTAGTATATTTCGATTTTGATGCCATTTTCTTCATTGAAAAAAATAGAATAACATGCAAATATTGGATCAAATTAATTATTCCAAAATAAACTGTGTTTATGTTTAGAATTAAGAGCATAAATTTGAATGGTTCGAATTAAAATAAACTCTTCCTATCCTGACGTGTTTTCAGACATGTTTTTATCATAACACTGGAAAGGAGATGACCTCTTCATGATAACAATAGACAATATCAAAAATGGTGTCAAATGGCGTGGCAAATAATTAACGGAGTTGAATTACAATGCTTCGCGATGTAAACAAACATTAAACGACCTATTCAAAGAACGCTTTATTGCGAAGAAATATTTCAAAGAAGCTTTGTTTTCAACAAATAAGATCTACATTTAGAAAGAACAGAACACAATATAAATAATAAACTATTTTATTCTACAAAAAGACCCTAAAGAAACAATAAGTTTTTATTACGATTTATCGATTCACGGAAAAATAATCGATTAATCGATGAATCGAACCCATCACTAGAAAAAAGAGTTCACGAACAGTTCATAAACATTTCCTTCTGGGCTTATGAATGTGAAACAGCCCACATGTTTATGAACAATTCATGGACGTTTCATACATTGTTCCTGAACTTCCATGAATTTACCTGGGTGAAATTTTACGTTCATGAACTCATAATTTTTTTCACATGGATTGTTCTTTTTCATTAAAAGCAATTTATAGTTGGTCTTATTTACAAGTTTCTTCGTAGCAAAATGATTGTCTGACAGTGTTTGTGGTGTTCTTTGTGTAGCAAAATATGTGAGGCAAAAGAGGGACAACGCATTTTTATAATGCGACCATCTATACTACTACTACTACCACTAATTTAATTCCCTTCTTTTTAATAACTTAACTATTACTGTAGCCTTCTGAAAACAAAGGTTGAAGGGAACACCCTTTTGCTGGGCTATGGTTTGATTAGCTCCAAGTCTCACTTATTTTATGACGATTTTGATATGTTGGTAAGTGAGACTTGTGTGTTTTTTGCTCATTCTATTGTTTTCAAAATAAAGAAAACGCATCAAACCATGTAAGATGACGTAAAATTGTTGGAAATTGTCCTGGGGTTTGTCTTCATTCCAAATTTATTTTTGCAAATGGTTCTATATAGAAAATCTTGTAATTTGGCTTCATGATCATCAGTTCAAGGTCGAGAGCTGTCGAAGAAAATTCAAATGGAAACTATGTTGTTGTTTTTTGATTCAGCCCATTGGTTCTGGCAAGTTGTTGATCTACAAAATGCTGCAAACTTTCTTAGAATTGAGTGGTCACGGTCGCGATGATGAGAGCCATCATTTTATTCCTGTTTTCAGTTGCTTTGATCAGTTTGATCAAAAATCTATCAATTATTAGAAGAAATTGATTATATTATGGTATTGGTATTATATTGATTCTATTGAAAATAATTTAACGCCATGTGAACCCCGGACTATTTCATTTACGAAGACGTAAATATTTATGAAACAATGAGATCAGATAAGCTGGTGTTGGGCAGAATCCTGACCAACACTTAGCAAATGACACAAGTCCCGCTTACCAACCATCAAAATTTGGCCAGTCAAAGCAATAGTCAACATCCTTAAGCATTGGTGATATTTCCCAACTTTTGATACCATATGATTAATCCATTATACGATTTATAAAAAAATTTCTGTGTAATACTTTGATGCTATTAGTATTGACACACAACCAACCTGCAAAATGTTTATCGTAAAAGTCCGCAAACTTTTTGTATTCTTTTGTGACTGAACCAGGACAACCATATCTTAATTAAAAATCATAACACCATACAGCGAAACTTGGATATAACAGACAGCTATATGAGAGGTAGATAAATCAGCCACTATACGCAGGTGGCAGACAAACAGTGACCATTATAAACAGGTGGCTGCTGTACAGAGGTGAGACTGTAATTCACATCAGATGCACACATATTATTTTCTTATTTGAATATGGCATTCTTATAGGTTAATTATTCATAACTTCTTGTGGCCTTCTACGACCGAATGATTTATATTTGCTCGTGATGTGAGAATTTCGAAAAGCAAAAACTATTTGTCATAATGCTTGTGTTTAGAATAACCTTTTCTTTTGTCTTACTATACCCTTTCAGCAATCAAATTTTTAATAATGGCAACGAACAGTGCATTAATATTCAATAGTGAGTTTATAGCAATATGTTTCACCTTTCAAATAATTTATACACAACGTTGACGGTCCATTTTTTACATTTCCACCACGGTAAATCGGGTCTATCGTCTTCATCGATTTCTAAAGTACTCTAAAAAATGTAAAACATTCAATTCCATTACAATTGCTGCTTAAACTCCTTCATTGTGTATTCCAAATGATGTGTGTTTCACCTCTATTGCATTTTAACAGCAAGCATACATAGCAAAACAAAATGTACACCATGAGATGACATAATTATCTCGTAATTTATAGTACGCTCTATTTTCGTTATTTTCCAACAAAATTACTTCAAACTTTGTCAATTGATATTTGTCAGAATATTTTGCCTCTAAATCGGAAAAACATCAATTTTCTTCTAAATTTGGTCTACCTTTCCGACATCTAAAACACCAGGATCTCAACTTGTGTTGGATATTGATCACAAGAGCCAACAGGAATAGACCTCACAAGCTACAGAAAACAATATGTTGCATCCCTATCCTTGTTAAATTCATCTCCTCACCAAAACTAAAAATAGACTAATTTTAGCTGTTTTAGTTGTGTAGGCCTGGTACTTCTGATGGAGGTCTATATAACCTTACCTCTGGAACAGGCCTTTCTAATAATCCTTTGAATAATCCCATCCATTGAGGTAAATTATTTTCATTGATAATATTTAAAGGAAGATTCACCTAAGAAAAAAGACAAAGGTTAAACATCTAACCGAAGTCAGAGCTATCTATTTACAAGAGTTGGGACATGCTTTCATGTGCCGCTTTTGTCTCCTATTGGACAGATGCCATTCACGTGATTTATGGACGCCATTTTTGATCTTTTGGAAACAGGGTTCTCATTTCAAGTGAAACACACCAAAAACACAACATTTTCCTACACATGTGCACTGTTAAAAATGTGCTTGGTACAGGCAAAAAGATCAAGAATGGCGTAACTGTCCTAACTCTTGTAAATAAGGGCTCTGACTGAAGTACCTATGAGATAGATCAGTTTACATATTAGACTAAATAGTGGGACAAGGCTGGATGTCAGAAAATGTATGGGTTTCAGATTTCATTCTTGACATTTATACAAGAAAATATTGCCATTGCCAAATATTGCAGTTGCAAAAATTGCACAACTTCTCATGAACAATCCATGAATGTTATTAAGTGAAAATGTGAACAATATAACGTTTATGAACATGAACAAGAACATTTTTCACCAGGGATAACAAAACACAACACTGAAAATGACAACTCACTTGAATTATGCCACGGTATATCTTGAGTATCTTGGCTTGGACTTTTGCAGCAATTTCTGAATGGTCTTTCATTAGTGAGGCACATCGGTTATGTAATATAGGAAGAAACATTTGCATGATCTCAAAAAGAGGAGCTCTTTCTTTTTCATGTTTGTACCTAGCAACACAACATAAAGTTAAAATATGATTTCCTGGATACATTCACTTGTTTGTTTGCTTACTGAGGAGTTACGCGACACTGCAGATCAATTTTAACATATCTCATGGTGAATCCAACATATCCCATCTGAGCGTATCTTCAGCGTAACTTGCAGGCTATCAAAAAGTGTGGAATCCTTCTGAAAATCTGGCTCCTGAAAGGCCATTACAAATTAAGAGGGTTTTTGGCAATTATTAAGATTGTTTTCTTATTTAAATAACATAATTTTTGGATTTCATACTTTCTATACTGTGAAATGCATGTCTTTATGCTTCACAGTAAGCCAAGGTTCAGAATGATGGTAAAAATGTGGCAGGATTATGAAGAGCTCAAACACTAATCCTTGCAGGTTTTAGCTTGAAAGCTTGTGACAGACTGGTAACTTGGAAAGTAAAGATGGTGGAATATATGCACTTTAGTCCTTTGTTTTCCATTCCGGAAAGCTTAACGTTTATCCAGAAACATCGAAATAAATTTTGTGTGAAAAAATAACCTGAATTTCTAATGTAAAAGAAGAAAAAATCATGTATTTTTTTTTAGAACTTAGGTCGGCCTTCTAGAAATTTAGTAGCCAGGTTTGTCGGAAATTGCAGACAATCATTGGCTCAATAATACAGGCGATGCTGGGACTGTCGGTCATAAGCACATTTTGGCAATGGATGATTATTCTAGATTTTTCTACAATGATAACTGTAATATAATAGGCCAAATATACTCCTATTTTATGGATGTTAAACGCAATGTTATTCTCATTAAAATGATGTCCCCTTTAAAGTTAGTAACTTGAGCAATATGCAGACACTTTTGAAAGGGAAAAATTCGGTCAAAGACACAAGCATATTTTGTAAATTAAAAGGCATCCCCTACAAAGGGAAGAATAATAACTCTGCCAAAGCAAAACATTGGCTGATTTAAACTCAGCCTAAATCAAGAAATGTAAGCTATATAACATTTCAGCCAAAGAAACATACATATATATTACGTAGATTCCTGCACAACTTACTCGTATTTCTTGACAACTTGTAGGAGAACTGTGAGAGCACCAAGAAGTGAATCGTGAGCGTCAGCTGATAAATACTGATTGATTTTATGAACAACGTCAGGCCACTTCTCAGGGAAGTCTGCGCGGATGATCTCGCCAACACAAACAGTCAATTGTACCCTGAATATTCAAAACAAAACGTAAATAAATCTTGTTACTAAAAAGTGGTGTTGGATCGATTCGTTTTTTTTGGGGGATCGATTAACCGCGGACAAGAAACGATTCATAAAAAATAAACTAAACAAACAAACAAAAGATTTACGACCATTCATAGAACGATATAATAAATAATAATACATAAATAAGATGTTTATTCCAAAGATATTCCGAAAGATCAAGACACAATATAGCGATATTCAGTATTTTATTGTACTTTCCGATAAAGAAAAAAGAAAGTTTCTTTTTACGATTTATCGATTCGCAATTTCACAAATCTACTAATCAATTAATCCGACCAATCACACAAATAAAAAGATAACGCAGCAAAGCATTAGTTGTGTATTAACTTTTACGAAAAATATGTTACAAAAAATTGAAACAGAAGTTTCTTGATTAAAAGCATTTTTCGATGGCAAGCTGGCAGATAGACTGTGTACCATTTCAGTGTTTTTCCAGGAAACCATATAGAATATGAAACCAAGGTTTTGCCTTTAAGAAAGACCGAAAAACTCAAGTTGTATTAAGACCCAAGGCTTATAATTTCATCTTGGTTCTAGTGCACGGACACAGGCTAGCACCAGGAACTGACAAAAGGCTCAATCCTCTGGAGTCTTAGAGGTAATTCAACATTTTCTGCAAATATTTTGTTGATCTTTGAACAATAAGTCATTAAAAATACCATTTTTATTCTGGATTTTCTCCAATCTTTCAGAATCTAGAATCCCTGCTTTTGTCGGACTCTGGCTAACAGCACACATGCACACATGGAAGAAACAAATAGGATAAGATTCAAATTTGATGAAATATTTTACACTGTTCTCCCTCAATCATCTCATACCTAATTAGTTCAGCAGCATGAATAATAGCCTCCACAATATTCTGTCGTAGAACTGTTTTATCTTCATCAGCTAATTTAAACGGTGCTGGTTCATTTTGATTATCAATTTCCCATTCACGCCAGTGATGTGTTATGACATTCTTTAAATATATAGCCGCTAAATAAAAGAATTAAGGATTACAAATTAAAGATTACATAGTTTCATGTTTCATTCAAAGTCATTGATTGGAATTGAGCACTTTAAGACCACCTCAGCATCATCGGGTTCACTGCTACCAGACAATAATCTGAGACATTATGAATTTTGTGACACAGTGATCTGAGCCGCTAGCTCCTCTTCTGTAATTGAACGAGAGGCAATCAGAGGCTAATGATACCACACACTAAATCACTGGGACCGAAATTTGGTCATGCGTTTCACTCGTTGCCCCAAGGAAATAGAAACCCGCTTTCAGCAACTTGTTAGGGAGAACTACCATGATACAACCCGGTTGTGATTTCATATGTAATGAATTCTTTATCGTTAATTTCTACATCCATCCTAGCAGTGGTGACAAAGTGGAATAGGCATCAGAATAGTGTATCGACTACGGTTTGAATCCTGGAAAAGTCAATATAATTATTTTTGATGTATTTCTTTTCACTTATAGAAGAGGTGTAGAGGCTCAGATCACTTTACCACAAAGTGCAATAACGTCTGAGATCACTGTATAACAACAGTGAACTTGGTGATGGAGAGGGATTCCATTGAAAAAATATTTTTCTAGTAACTGATTGATCTGATGTTTATCAGCTGAAACTATTGATTGGTGAAAGTTTGAAGCCAATCTGATGACAAATGACGGAGATAACAATGTTTTGATGCGTCTATTCTGCCGCACATTTATTTTTGAAACGTCAATATTCAAACCTTTCAATACTCAATATTATTTAAAATTAAAATAAACGATGTGACTATTTGACTGACAGTCGGTCATTTAGCGCCAAGGCTATTTGACCGGCAGTCATCAGCGTATGTGCAAAGATGTATATGTCACGATATCTGTGTTCGAAATTCGCTGTGACTATTACTAATTTGACCGGCAGTCGCAGCCATTATGGATACCAACGCATGCGTATAATGAACGAACAGTAACTTACAAACATTTCGGAATATAAATAATGAAAATAAATTTAAAATTTGGATCGACCTGGACTCGAACCAGCATACCCTGCACTCTAGTCAGACTCATTCCGAATGAGCTACGCCAACCAACGAGAGCTTATGAAACAGAAATGAATTTATTCTCGACCGCGTGGTTATCACGTGACTTGACCCTAACCCTAAACGGGTGGATCACGTGATCGGACCCTAAACCTTACCCTAATACTGCGACAAGTGAAACACGTGATCAAGTGAATGACTGTCGGCGCACGCGCAGTTGAATCCATAATGGCTGCGACTGCCGGTCAAATAGACACTTCGTAAAATAAAACAAAATTTGAATATTTTCATTTCTGATATCAAATTTCACCGATTGTCAAATTTCAAAAACAAATCTGTTATTTAAATTAAATCCAACAAATTGTTACATCTCTACTGTAGCAGGGAACTTGTGCTCCTGCTGTCAGAAGACTGATCTCAGGAAGGAAAAGTTAAACTACAATGTGGAAGCTCCGCGAGCAAGTTAATCAATCCTAGACGAACTACTTGGGATATCATTTGATATTTAATTACCTCCTTGCCTTACAGGGACCGGCACCTCTGTTGCCATGACAAGCTGCAAAAGGCTAGATGTGAATCCAGGAGCCTTTGATAGCTACAAATGCAAACACATTTCAAGTTGAGAACAATTTTATCAGTTTATGTAGGATTTTAGTAATGAATATCAAATTCTTAATTATCTATTGTATTCAATATTGTTGTGTGATAATTATACATTCAAAAATTAAAATAAATCCACTAATTTGAAAACTGCTGTCAACAACCGAACGCTGCAAAATCTGTTCAAATTATTGCAGAAACTTTTCAAACAAAACGTAATTTTATCAGACCATCAATAAACAGTGTTTTACTGCAGAAACGATCTTGAGGAAAAATAAGATGTAGGTCTAAGAAAATTGAGTAAGTGATGGAGAAATGTAAGTTGCACTCATTGCAACTGATCGAGACTGGTTTCCAAGCTACATAGATCGGACTTTTGCTATGTCACTGTAGTAGGAAGATTAGAAGGCTTGGAATATGAGGTGCACTAACCATTTGTTTTGTAAATAATACAGTCGAAAGTCTAGACAATTAACCTTTCAACATTAATAAAGTCATAATTACATTTCACCAAACACATTTAGTTGCCTAGGCTTATCCGTAATCAAGTTATCCTCTAACTCTTTCAAAACTGTAAAACAGGAACATCAATACTTCAAATGATGCTCAAATATACACTAAATAGTATTTACCCAAATGAAAAGAAAACTTGAATAGTCATTAAAGATCGATCTGAAATTTGTTTCAAAATTACACGGACGAGAAATAAATAAGTTAAAGCATGCCCAACAGAACTAACTTGAAGTCTTGAAGACACTATCACACTTTATACTGACCTCTCCCAGCTTTGCCTCGGCTTGTACACGAAGATTTGGATCAAATGTCCCTTGAAACAGTTCAGATAGCGTTTGGGCGTCCATGGTATTAATAAATGGCGAATATAAACTGTTAAACTGGATAGAATTTAGTTGATTTTTAATCAATCATTTCGTCACATGTTGCTTTGAGAAAGTTAAAAGCAAAAAATCCTTGAATTTTGTAACTCGTGGCTGCAAGGGAGGCTACATGAAGAGAGTTGTGGCGCCCTGTGTTTATGGTCGTTTATCAAGAGACCTGATAATAACGACCAAATGAGTTTAAAGTCAGAAATTAATTAACATATTAGTTGACATTCAGAAAGGTGTATCAATTATGAAAAATAACAAGAAAATTTAATTATAATATCAGATACTATCCCATTCCCTTCAAATTTATACAAAAACACTCTTAACACATTTTATAAACTGAAGACATACAAATTCCAGTTTCATTTTGAATCGCTGAATAAACGGATTTTGTAGCGTATTGGGTTGGGTGTATATGGTGCTATAAATTGCCTTCATTCTTTGTGGTTGATTTATTGTGAAACCCTAAAATTGTATTTTGAATTTGAACCATTACATGATTTGAACACACACGTCATTGCATCAGAAATTATAATTGAGAGCCCTGTGGAAATCCAACAGGACAGATTTTGGGATTTCTATTTTGTTTCTATTTTTTTTTAATATACAGCGGATTTTTAAATTTTAAAGTTCCCCTTTGATGGATTGATTGGATTCATAACTGAATGTGAGTATAATAAATCTTTTATTTTTGAAATATGAACATGATTAGATCTGTTGAAATAATAATTCGTTGACATTTGACAACCGTTCTAATTTGTAATAATATAGACGGAACCATATGACGTTGAAGTGCTTAGGCCTAAATTGAGCAGCTCATTGCTGCAAACTATTATAATTATTGAAACAAATTTGTAGCTATTGTGGTCTCTACTCAAATATACTGAGAATCATCAACACTAACGATGACAAATAGTCACTAGAGTAGTCACCAATCTGTCTCATTTATAGTCGAAGGCAGCTGAGCTATTTGTTTTGATCTAAGTTTTGCTGCTTTGTCCTTTGGGTTTTGACCACGTGGCTACTTACGCTCTATTTACTATTTCAACATTTCCACCAACAGGTTAATAAGACAGACATCAAGATTATCAGCAGTTTGTTATCGTACGTGTAATAGTGGAATTCCATATCATTTCAACCCGATTTCAAAATCATCCAGAGTTTCTTTCAGATTTCAATCAGAATTTGTTTGTGGCCTTGAACAGGACTTCACAATGAGAAGATGGAAGCAACCGGAAGGTGTCTCACAACTTCAGTTATACAATAGCTTAACACGTGAAAAGGTAAGAAAGTCTTGAGAACTCTTATCAAAATATTTGTTTATCAAATAATATAGGCTATCAGTTTGCTAGTAGGCCTATGCTTAATACACAATATGCACTATCATCATATGTGAACCATAATGGAATCCTTGAATTTGGAACGCCGGATATTTACACCAAAATTATGCCACGCCAAGTCAGAATTCAAGAATACGTCAAAAAGCTCAAATTTAGTTGAAAACTATAGAAAATGATCAAATTTCCACGCCAAGGAAATCAAATTGGCGTAAAATCAACTCAGTTCTACACCGGATATATCCGGCGTAACATCCATGGATTCCACTATGGGATGTGAATCAATAATAATCTGCTGAAAGTCGATGTCGGATCGGATTGGACATTGGGGATCTGAATGTTTGCAAACATTTTTATTTACGAACCCGATCCGCTCCTAATGCGTTTGATGGGAAATAATCCAAAATATTCATATTCTGCTACGCTTTGAGAATCAGTTCCTACAGAAATCCAGATCTAAGTAATGTATATTCTTCTACTCTATTTTTATGATCGTAGCGATATCAAAAAACAATAAAATAGTTATAACATTTCATCATAAATAGTCAGTCAACTCAGCATCTATCATTATCAAGAATATTGAAAATTTGATCCGATCCGAAAACATTCAATACAGTCCGTTCCCTTTCAAAACCTAGTCGGATCAGATTCCATTTGCTAACATGTAGCTCAAATTCTTTGGAATGATTTATAATGGTCAAACTTGCCAAAATATGGGTCAAAATCTGCTCGCTCATCAAGCTTCTTTCCCAACCCATGTCAAAAACTAGATTTTATATTATAGATTCAACGAAATCAATTTGTTTCTCTAAATAAATTTGCAGCCTACCTACTAGGTCCTACCCTCGCTACTTTTTCCAGAGGAACGCCATCCTTTTACTATTTCCATTCAAAGTAAAGATTAATATGTTTTTGCTAATAGTAATATTGTTTTTTGTCCTATAAATAATTTTGTGCAAATGATCAGTAAGATTGACCTACTGCTGAGTGCCCAAAGATACCCCTTATGTATTTTCAACAGTGAGAAAATCGTAAAATTATGAAAAATCAAATCAAACGGGTCCTGAAAATGCAACATGGAAAATCGTTACATAGGTCATCATGCAAATCGTTACAAAATTTTTCTAGGTCATCATGCTGCATACACCAAGCCCCCTAGACCAAGGACTCCTAATGGGAGTATTAACCAATTATCTGCCGTTCCCCATCTATTAAGATCCAGAAAAGATTAACAGTAGGCCTAAATTACCCTTAATAATTTATCCAACTTGATTTGAGTAATTGATTATGTTTGGTCTTTCACTTTTATCTTCTATCGACTTTTTTTGTAGGAAACATTTTGTCCCCAGGAAAAGAAACGTGTTTCATGGTATAGTTGCGGTCCCACTGTTTACGATGCATCTCACATGGGTCATGCGAGGTAGGTTAATTGTTTGAGGCTATTTCGGATGTCACTATAGCTGTACTTAGAAAACATTGTTGCTAGTAAAGAGATGAATGTGCTTAAATTAGAGGTATCTGCAAATCCGATCTAATCCAAACCGTTACGATTGGATTTTTGTCTGATTCGGATTGGAATCTTTATACTGTAGCTGGATCGGATGAGATCGGATTTCTTGTGATCAAATTCTATTGGATTTCTTGATTTCCTTGATAATAATAATACTGCTCAAATAATAATATTTTTCAGGCTTAATTTGCTCATATTTCACTATTTGATCATTTACTATAGGCTACATATTTATTTAAAAAGTTCATTTTTCATGTCCAAAACAAGACCTATTTATTCCAAGGAAATTTTTGCCATTTTGAATAATTGTATTTGGTTGGATCAATCAAAACTGAATCCTAATCATCATTTCATACATACTTTACAATATTTTCTATCACATGTCATGTATATTGCTGTATATATGTATGTTTATTTTTAATGTCATTATAATGTATGATTAATTCATAATTATGAATGATTATGTTGAGTAACTGATTTATTTTTGATGTTTTTTGATGTCATGATAATCTATGATTAATTAATAATTATGAATAATTATGTTGAGTAACTTATTTATATTTGATGTCATGATAATTTTTGATTAATTAATAAATATGAATAATTATGTTGAGTAACTTATTTATTTTTGATGTCATGATAATTTATGATTAATTAATAATTATGAATAATTATGTTGAGTAACTTCTTTATTTTTGATGTCATGATAATTAATGATTAATTAATAATTATGAATAATTGTGTTGAGTAACTTATTTATATTTGATGTTTTTTGATGTCATGATAATCTATGATTAATTAATAATTATGAATAATTATGTTGAGTAACTTATTTATATTTGATGTCAGGATAATTTTTGATTAATTATTAAATATGAATAATTATGTTGAGTAACTTATTTATTTTTGATGTCATGATAATTTATGATTAATTAATAATTATGAATAATTATGTTGAGTAACTTCTTTATTTTTGATGTCATGATAATTAATGATTAATTAATAATTATGAATAATTGTGTTGAGCTAATTTATTTATATTTGATGTCTAATAGTTTATGATTAATTAATCATTATGAATACTTATGTTGAGTAACTTATTTATTTTTGATGTCATGATAATTTATGAATAATTAATAATTATTCATAATTGTGTTGAGCTAATGTATTTATATTTGATGTCATGATAATTTATGATTAATTAATAGATAGGAATAATTATGTTAAGTAACTTATTTCTTTTTAATGTCATAATAATCTATGATTAATTAATAATTATGAATAATTATGTTAAGTAACTCATTTCTTTTTAATGTCATGATAATCTATGATTAATTAATAATTATGAATAATTGTGTTGAGCTAATTTATTAATATTTGATGTCATGATGATTTATGATTAATTGATAATTATGTTGAGGTAATTTATTTATAAATTTTGATATCATGTTTTATTTAGATCATACATCACATTTGACATCCTAAGGCGTGTTATGGCGGACTATTTCAATTATGATATATTCTACGTTATGAATATCACAGATGTTGATGACAAGGTAAATATAGAAATGAAATCAAACACCTCGTAGAAAACCGAATTATGTGATTTTTCTTTGTTTAATTTTGTTTTTGTATAGATTATTTTACGTGCAAGACGCAATCATTTATTAAAAGAGTACTCACACAAAGAACTTACATCAGAGGAATTACAGAAAGACGTATCAGAAGCATTAATGGTATGCCTAATAACATTTGCATAATAACAAAATTCATGCAATCAATCTATTCCATCAATTCAATTGGTTTAGAGCTCTCAAAGCTGAAGAAGAATACATATTATTATTGAACTTATCCTCTTTAATGAAATGTCACTGGTAGTATATGAATCATACATTTGCCCCATACAGTGTAACCCGCTTAAGTGCAGGTCAAAATTCTCAACGGTTTTCATTGCATTTATACAAAATTGTTTAACAAGGACTTGACCAGAAAATGGTTTATAGGGTTTCAAAGTCAGGTTTCAGATAAATGAGAATTCCACTTATTCGAATTGCACTTAAGCGGACCACACTGTATCATATCATAGCTTTTCATTGTTGACTTTGAAGGCATACCAAAAGAAGTTTGACGACACAAAAGATGAAGACAAGAAAAAAATGATGAGTAAAATCATAGTAAGTTCAACATTATTATGCTAATTATTTAACTACAATTTACTCAGGGTCCAACAGAATCTTGAAACCTAATTTGCAGAAGGGTATGAAGATTCATAAAGAAAAGGCAGGATTTCAATTTTACGTTTTCATATCATCAAAAGTACTATCATCATTATTTTTATTTCGATATTGATTGAAATTTGGATTTGTAAACATAGCAATTTTATTTGTTCTGCATCCAATGCATATTGATTTCATGAACTGTTCGTAACATTAAATGGCCTGTTTTTTATGAAGCTTTTTCATGAACTGCCCCTGTGAATACAGTTTATGGACAGCTCATGAAAATTGGGGCCACTCAGCGTTCATGGACTGTTTTTCACAAGGGCAGTTCATGAACAGTTTTCACAGGGTAATTAGGAAAATTTTCATTTCCCATCTCTTTCTCTTTCATCATCTCAATATGGTACCTTTAATAGGTGGAAATTGTTTGTCTGGTTATTTTGATTTTTCAAAGTATTTTGCAAGCAACGTTTTTTGTAGGCTTACCTTAGTTGCTTAATTATATTGTACAAATGGCCGCTATACATATGGACAGGTGACTGCTGATTGTTTGACTGTATTTTCTGTCCATTGAATGTGTTAATTGGTTTTGTTGTTTTTAGGAACAGTCAACTAAAGCACAAGCAGACTTTGCAAATAACTGCAAAGGAAACAGCGATAACATGACAGCCATGAAAAAGGTGTGGTATTTGAATCAAAATTAGCCCTTCCTCCTGCAAAAAACAGTTCATGAAATTTTGGGGCCATAATTTATTGTTCATGAATTGTTCATGAACTCTTGAACAGTTTTTCGCAGGGGTCGAATTATGCTTCTCATTGATGAATTACAGCTAGTTGATTGTTTATAATAATAATAGAAATAGAAAGGAGTCACACATTCTTATACTGCTACTTTAAGTTTCATTCTTTTATAGCAAATTATCAGACAGAAAAATTAGTTATTTAATTTTTTATTTGTTTATTATTTTGAGAGAATTAGAAAATTGTGAATTCATTTTGACGTCTCTCCTCCTGGGTCCTCGACATTATTACAATTAATTATCTCCCCTTTATCCTCTTCTCATGACTTGATCTTGTGGCATATTAATATCAATCTTTATTCCGCTCTTCTATGTCAGTAATTAAAATATTATCCAATATAGCCTTCAACCTAAATAGTAAAATAATTAAACAATTGACTAAGCTGACTATCACTGCATAAAATGGAAAGTAAACTTTGGAGGAGAACATGAGACACATTACGCATTGAAACGATCAATTTACAATTGCTCAAGACATGAAGATGTGTTATATTTGATATATAAAAAATATATATAATAATGTAATATAACGTAAAACACATGTATATGAAAGTGCTCAATGTTTGTTAAAACAGAGCATAATATAAAAATGAGACAAGGTATTTTACTTTGCAATAATATTTTGCGTGATTTGTTTAAATGCTTGAAACTCTTCTTTGTTTATCAGTGCCTTTGGTGTAGGCCTACTAGGCGAAGCTTAGATGGAATGCCCTATGCTTTCGAACATACCCATTTATAATGCCATTCTTTGTGCGAAAATATAAATGGCTCAATCAACCAATCACATTTGAGGATTTGATTTGATTATTTTTTCAACTTTTTTCAACTTTAATTTCAAATAAATTGTAGTAGTTGCCTGCCACAATCAAACTTCTGAGAAGCACTGTAGATAAATTATACAGTAGAAACTATTTTTAACGAAACCCCAAGAGAACTTTCAAACGTACACTATGGGCGATCTGCCGTTATAGCCAAGTATTTATAAGAAGAAAGATATAAAATTTCACCATGAACATCAGCTAAATTTAGTACGTTATAAACAGTAATTCGTTATGGAAGATGACTTAGAAAACACTTTCTACTGTAGGATAGTTAACTTTTAAAGCTATTCCATTGTAAAACTGATCCATTTTTAAATTTGTCCTATTATATTGAAGTTATTAATATTAAATATGAAAATTTCTGGTTTTTATGTGCCTGAGACCGCGGTTCGCCTGGTCTGTGCGTACATGTTCTTCGTATGTCTGTAAATTTGTTATGTCCCTCAATACTCAATAAACAATCACATGTGCTTGTGAGGTGACTGTCAATCATAAATATATATGATTGAAGTGTTATGTTATGTTCGTCACCAGGATCTCCTAACTGCTTGCAAAGATCCACTATCAGAAATGATTGACAAACAGGTAAGAATTAATAAATGAAATAATAATTTGTGAATATTTATGATATGATGTTTAAAAATACTATATATCTAAGTATGTCGTCGGATCTGATTGGAAAATGAGAATCCTGCAATCTTAGATTCCAGAAGGCTAGGCCAAATTCAGAAGAAAATTGACACTTTTATGATTTATAGGACTTAACTCCTACAAAAATTCAAAAGAGAGCATGGTAATGCCCTAGGACTCCAGAGGGTCCAATTGTTTTGTTAGATCATGGCAATATCATGGCAATGTCTCCTGTTAAATGGTCAACAACAATTAATGTTCATGAACTGTTTCTAAATATTTTCATGAACTTATGTCATACAGTGTTTCCCTCTGTCTTTGATACTTCTTGATAAGAATATAGGCGATGTAAATTATGCTATATATATTCGTATATTGATAAGTAAATTACTATGCAAGAAGCAATAACCATGTTGATATGTTTCGATCAATTCCAGCTAACTTATTGATGTCCAGCATGCTGAATATAACATATTTCTGCACATGAACAGTTTTGTCTAAAGCCAATGTTGGAGCTTACAGATTATATGTTACAAATTTGCTGCGTGATTGGCTAGTAAAATATATGAACAATGGGCAAATATTTTAAAATAATGGAAATTGAGTAATGAAAAGAAATCACACTACTTAAATATTGATTTAGCACAAATTCAGTACAAACACTTGGTACGCGATGCTCGGCGCCAATACGCAGACGGACTATACAAAAGAAAAGTCTGTCTGCACGCAGGCTACAATCTCCTCAGTACATTAATTAGTTGTTGTGTTCTAACTAACTCTGTGGCTGTGTTTTTCCTTTTACAGAAAGGAAATACTGTCACTGATCATAAAATATTCTCAGAGTTGACTCATTACTGGGAAAATGAATTCCATTCTGATATGACTGCTCTTAATGTAAGTACCAGTAATTAAGACGGCGATGCCATTGTGAATTAGATCTGTACAGTATTAACATTTGATTCATTTTGTAGTAAATTTTACTGGGGTTAAACACTATCTTTGAATCCTGCTGCAAGATCTTTTGTTAAATGGTGCAAAATCTACTTGTAGACAACCAATCTGCCTTGTAGCTGAATCGAGCACATGTAACAGCATGACTCTGTCAGTTCCTACTTCCTATGACCCTAGATGAAGTCACTTATCAATGTACCGTAGTTCAGGACTATCGTTCTTTCTTTGCTTCAACGCACCGCCGAATGGTTTAGGAAAGGTAATGAGGACTTTATGCTTATTGAGTGATTTGTTTGATCTGTGACTGTATGTATCCTATGATCTGTTATGTCAAAGCCATTCATCTCAACAAATGATGTCTAGTTTGTATATTAACACAATTTAATGTTTCTAGAAAGATACTATAATGGTTGCACTGTCAAGAACTGTAATATCTGTTGTGAATATCAAGTGTCAGTTCTTCCTTATTCTTCTAGTCTCTCCTTCATTGCTCTTGCTCATCATTAGCCATAGTTGTTTTCCAACTGAGTTTATCTACTGTAAATTAAAACATTTTTTCCAAATGTATTTCACACATTTTATATTTTGTTCTTTTCTTTTAGCCATTAGTATTTCTATTGGTCAATCAATGACTTGTATACTTTGTGTACGCTCTATTTAAATCGTTTTCTAGGCTATAGTTAGCATTTACAATCAATTGTCATTGTCCGTTGTCAATAGTGATTGTCATTGACTTGATGATTATCGCGTCAACATATTTCCGACATGCTACGGAAAATTGTGGATTTTTTCGGATTTCGGATAAAACGCTTTGGATCGGATCAGGATTAAATTGTAATCTTGAAATGTGGATCGTACCAGATTTGGATTTCAAATAATTGGTACCTGTGGTCATTTTTCATATAATCCAATCTGATGCACACCGGGTCCCGACAATGGTTCAGCCTTCTGGAATCCTAGATGCATTTTAACATTTTCTTCTGCTTTTGTTGTTGAAGTTTGACCAATAAATTATAAAAATATCAATTTTCTTCTGAATTTTCTCTAACCTTACGGAATCTAGGATTCCAGGATTTCTACTTTTATTGGACCTTGGGTGCACACCTCTACTGTCTAACATATGTAAATAGACAATTTTGTTTTATTGATATTCTGGTAACTCATTGTAATACATGCTAACACCTCACACTACACTTTTATTTCTCTCTTAAAATCACACATGTAATGAATCGTTGTTTTGTAGGTTTTGCCAGCTGACGTACTAACCAGAGTGAGTCAATATGTTCCAGAAGTTGTTACTTACATTGAGAAAATCATCTCAAATGGTTACGCGTAAGTATAATGCTTTCATCATCCAACCTGCTATAGAGACCACCTCTATACAGTGGCCATTCAGAAATGTTCACATTGTGCTGAAACTAGCCCTGTATCACTCTTCTATTTCAAGAGTAGTGGCTTCTTTTGCTAAGAGTAATTATTGTAAATGCTCTTTACTGATCTCAGCTGTGACGCTACAAATCCATTCAAGCAGATTTCATGGGAGATAGGCCTTGATTGTCAACCCGCAGTTATACACTGCAGCTACTCATGATGCAATTCTCCCTGGATCATTCCATCCGCCGTTAGGAGATGGTACTCATTTGATGTTTTAGATAATGCCAAGGCTCAGTATTAGACCTTCAGGGAGAAGAGATGTTTGAAACCAAAGGCTGGTAGCACTATCTAACTCCGCGGCCAGTCAATGACTTGTGATACTTCTTGCTAGTTGCTAACAAAAAGATTCTTCTCGTAGAAATTCTGGTTGCACAGTTTGGAGGCTAAATTAAAATTCAAGGCACACTTGAGGGTTGAACCAATAGACTCATAGCATGACAAAGCATGGGCAGAAACAGTAGTTCTATGGTCCAATATTTTAGCTTAAATGCATATAATTTGTGCAAGAAGATTACAAAATGCTACACAATGTCTAAATTTTCATGCATCAATTCTATTCTCAAAATCTTAATTGGACTTTCAAAGAAGACTATAATTGGATTAGACTTAACAATGTATAGCAGAGGTTTGTTGCTTCAGCATAACTTCTAGCTGTGTCGATAATGATCACATGACTGTGCCAGATGAATTATACACCTGTAAGCTACTGGCTGAATTTTGTTGTCTTTGTTTTTACAATGTCCTTTTTGTCCGTAGGTATGAATCGAATTCATCTGTGTATTTCAATACCATGGCTTTTATCGCAAGCGGTAAACATGAGTACGCCAAACTAGTGCCTGAAGCTGTTGGTGACCTTGATGCATTGGCGGAAGGAGAAGGTATGACTTGGATGGTTTACTTCTAAACAACGACTCTTTGCAGCGAATTAAAAGTGCAATCTGAGTCAATGAAATTTTCATTTTGATTAAAAAGATTTTTGCACTTCAATGGCATATTTGTTGTCAAATTACAGTAATAAACAATTGTCATTATAGATGATGATAATACCGATTAGGGTTGAAATTCTATTTGGAAGTTAATTGATATGAGTTAGCTTTTATTGAAGCTAAATTTTACTTGCAGTTGCCTCCCATGTGTCAACAGTACATGGTTACCCCAATTTTCATGAAGTGCTCATCGAAGACAGGCCACTAATGTTCATATGAACTGTTCATAAAATATTTATTCAGTCCATAATCCAAGTAATGTTTTTAGCAGTGTGTACCAGATGTTGATGGTGTAACTCTATTCTTGTGTCTCACTTCTGTCGGTACTCCATAGAACGCTCTACAGCCGTCAGTTACCTAACGTATCATTGGAAGTATATGTGGAAGCAATAAAACATATTGATATCTTATTCCTGTAATGTTGATTGTTAAACAGGCGCACTTGGTCAGTCAGACACAGTTGAAAAGAAATCAGAAAGAGATTTTGCATTGTGGAAAGCGAGCAAGCCAGGAGAGCCATCTTGGGACTCACCTTGGGGAAAAGTAGGTTTTTTTACTTCGTCAAGTGTTGAGGCTAGAATATCTACTCAAATGGATGGTGAAGGATCTATCCAATGAGAATAGTGTTGACTCATATATTAAAACTCATCGTGTTTACCTTGACTTGTTTTAATTTTGACCTTTTGACATTTTAACCTTGACTTGACTAAGTGCCTTGATTATTTTGCCGATTTTTTTTTCCATAGACGAAAAGTATTTTTTGAGAATCAAGCATTTGAAAATTAATAATTTCAAATCTTGAAAAACGAAGATGCAAAATTAAATGACTTCATGTTGTCATAATGTCTAATTTCTTATCACGACAGTCATAGAAAACTTTTTCGTAACAGCAACAAGACTTAGAATTTTTCGTTGTTATAAACATGTGATATCGTATGAAATAAATGTGTTTGAATGCAAAGCCTCTCCCTTTAGCTTCCACATTTGACAATAGGGAGTTTTAATGTCAGATTTTTACGACGACGACGAAAATGCTCACGTGGCTAAAATTTGATTCTCTCTGTTTACCGTCTCTGTTCTTGGCATTTCAGATTAGTAACAACCATTCAAGACGACGATAAGTGTCAACGGTGCGAAAAAGTGTAACAAAAATAGTCAAGGAAACAAAATTTACAAACAAAACTTTGATGAAAACATTTCACGCTTGTATTTATATCTCAAATACTTCTCTCAAACTTTCACAAACATGAAGAATTAAGTAATACATGACTTGAAAAAGGTAAAAAGGCAGGACATTCAGCGCCATCAATCGCAAACTAATATTAAATCACGGCTTTTGACTGTATACCAACAATAAAATATCAATATATTTTTAATCTACCGTGGAAACAAATGAAGAAAGCACGCATAAATATTTAATAAATACCTTGCAAAATAGTGTTTTAGATCATGTTTTTATTGCAAAGTTGCCTCTTGTCAAAGATCACAAAGACTGTCATTGTGGCAAAACGCACGCAACTTTCTCAGCTTTAAAATTAAACTTTACCCGTTACCAAGTGACATATAGCGTACTAAATACAAATCCAATATATATCTGATACATTTTTTGAACTCCACCGAGGATTAAAACCACTAAAATGAGCTAGTGAACTGTTTTTTACCAGATGGTTCAGGAGATTTGGTTGTCTCTCACTCACAACGCCGGTCTGTTGAAAGGGTGATTCCTGCCAAAGTTATGAAAAATGATTTTCGTCGTCGTGAGGCTTGACGCGCATCTGAAACTCCCTAACAAATACCATATCTCCTCTGCACCTATGAAATATTGTTGTTTGTATAATAACGGACATGACCCAATCAATCTGAGTTATGACGTCAAACCTCCATAACAACAATGAACAAAACCAGGTTCGAAAACGCAATCAATCTTGCAATTCAAACTTCGTATCACAATTGTGAATCTCCAATTAGATAAAGAATTTCAAAAACATTAACTTATGAATAGTCATGTCATGTAAATGTATTTAAAAGTTGTGTAAGTTATAATACCAACCAGTTGTTACATATATTAACTCGAAGGCGAAAATCACTCACTGGGGTGGCTTGTGATTTTCTGATGCCTTCTCGTTTACTTCTGAAGTGATTCTAGTGCACCAAATATCAATAGCTTGTAGGAAACTGGATGCCAATTGCGTACCATAACTAATATATGTAACTTCTTTGTTACACAGTTATCTCTTTGTGTTTATAAAAATATATCGCAGTTTTCAAATGTAAATGTGGTATTATTCAGACTGATTTTTTCATGAGTATCTTTAATTTTTTACTTCTAGGGTCGTCCTGGATGGCACATTGAATGTTCAGTTATGGCTAGGTATTGAAATATATGTCTATTTATTATTTGTTATTCATTTCTTTTCCATGGCCAAGTTCGCAAGTTGACAATCGAACTATATACCAGTGGAACACTAACACAATTCTATTAGATGGAATGGTAGTTCTGTCAATCAAATCCATGGACGAAATAACTATAATTTCGATTGGATTTTCGAAAACATAAAGCGCCAATGAGATCAAGCCATTCTGCTCCAGCTTGGTTGACAATAGTCGGAGTAGATCTTTTTATGCAGGCACAGTATATTTTAATTTAGCTTTTTTTTATTATATATATCCTTCTGTCGTCAAGGCACGCTTCCCAAATGATGTAATTTTCCAAAAGTACAATGACATCAGTACAGGCGAATGCAAAACAGTAAAATTATATCAAGATCATGTAAGATTGAACAATGACTCATCCTTTTTCATTGTTACATAAAATCAAACACATTTTCTTTTATCAGCCATTTTAAAGATTTGTTTGCCCCTGTAAATTTGTACGTACTTTAATTTAATTGGGAAGCGTGCCATGTAATATTGTAAATGTTTAGCAGTTTACTGCTTTATATTCATTCACAATTTTTGTAACAGTGATGTTTTAGGTTCATCCATTGATGTCCATACAGGTGGTGTTGATTTGAAATTTCCTCACCATGACAATGAATTAGCTCAAGCTGAGGTAATGATAACAGGAATGAAATGTATTTTTACTTTTTTTTATGCTTGTCACTTATTCACAAACCGGGTCAGCTCCAATGTTTTTCACCAGGTGATTGGTTAATTGATTAGTATTTTTGAAGCATTTGTGCATTCCATGACTGGATGCCCTCCCTGACGTCTGCCAACCAATAGTGCTTCTACCATGGATTGAACCAAAGACCCTTCGGGCCGAGATCCAACACCCAACCACTACATCAAGGCTGCAATGTTTGAGTGTTAGGTTTCATGAGCAGATATACAATCTGTGTAGTAGTATAATCCCATAGAAAAAGCAACTAATCATATGCTCACTTTGACTATCAGATAATTATATTGGAAATGTCAAGAATTATTTATCATAATATTCTAAACTAATTAGAGTCAAAAAATATTTTTAAAATTGCAGTAGGACTTAGTCCCAGGCTCTTATTGTTAAAACTCAAGTAGAAATGTAAAGAGCCTGAAACTTAGTTCAGAATTGGTTTTATGATATATTTTGTTGCTGTGCAGAGAAGTGAAACTGCAAGAATAAGAGAGAGTCACAAACTGTCTGATTGTACCCCCACGTTAAAAAGCAATTGTTTTACTGTTGACATTTGATTTTAAAGATTTTGCAAAACAATGCTTGTTGAATTGTACAGATGTCTTGTCCTTTTTTCAAATGTATGATTATTTATATATCTGTGAGGCCTTAGGATAGAGTGTAGTGGTTAGTGCATTCAGGCATGAGAGAGTTCCTCCAATCAGCGGATTTCCTCCTTTTCTATCAGCTCCAATTTTACCAAAAAACTGACCTAGCTATTGTTTTGATAGTTTTTCATTGGCTTTCGTCACTTTCACTGAACTCAGGACCTTGACTCACAGAGTCTTTGGTTCAAAGCCTGGCCATAGCACTATCGGTTGGCGTCAGATCTGGCCATTAAAACGTGCATACACACCAAAAATACTAAGGAGGGTGGTGCGTAAGAAGTGCATAATAGTTGATAGAAAATACTTTGTTAAGAATATAGATTATCCATTGTATGTGAATCTTATTTTATCTCTAATACAATGCGATATATCTTGTCTGATTTCTGTTTTTGTTAAATGTATAGGCTCATTACGGTTGTGATCAATGGATTCATTACTTTCTTCATGCTGGCCATTTGACCATCGAAGGCTGCAAAATGGCAAAGTCGTTAAAGAACTTCATCACAATCAAGGTTTGAAAATGATTCATTTACAACAGAAGCTGTCTATTAATGGCACGCCTAGGAAACTTTCAAAATGTATGTTGTAGGCGATGTGTCGCTATAGCCAATTATGTATAAGAAGAATATTCCAAATTCCACCAGAAACGTCAGTTGAGTTCAGTACAATATAAACAATTACCCCTATAAAAGGTGACGTTATAAACAGTTTATACTGTTTTATTATTTTCCCTACTGTATATCTATTCTAATTTATTTGTAGGACGCATTGAAGAAAAACACATCTCGTCAAATCCGTTTTGCTTTTTTACTGCATTCTTGGAATACTACATTAGATTATAGTACAAATGTTTTGCGAGAAGCTGAACAATCTGAAAAGCTATTCAATGTAAGTTTTAAAACAAGGTTATTTATATTGATATAATGATTAGTGAGACTTTACCGTATCTTCATTATCGCTCCTTTGGCGTGATTTTGTCAACCGTTATTATATGTGTCATATTATCAACTCTGATTGAAATGAATTGATAATCAGACTGATGCTTCTGAAAAAATGTGAATATTTTCTGTCAAAGGAATGAAAATGTGCTCTACACTAGTATGAACAATCAATTCTATGTGAAGTTACATTCCGTGCAGATGTCGTTTTCGATTGGTAACACTCAGGCTATAGGAGTCTATAGGCCACAACGTGTCCTGAATCCCAGCTAATTCAATTAAACAATCTATTATCCATTTATTATTTAAGAGTATATTATATAGTTTATTTGAAATTCTTGTTAGGATTTCTTTCTTGCTGTTAAAGATATTCTACGTAAGCCTGATGGTGCAACAATAACTGCACATGATTACAGACAGGCAGAGAAGGACTTACAACAAAAGTAAGATGTGTTTTACATGTCAGTTATACTGTCAAACCTGTTATAACGGTCATCTCTATACAGCGGCCACCTGTCTATAGTGGTCACTCTTGCAATGTCTAAAATAGTATTTTCTATTGAATCAAACCTGTATATAAGTGCCACCTGTTTATAGTGGTCAGTTTATCTATATCTTGTAGCTGGCTGTTATATATAGGTTTTACTGTACTGTACATCACTGTAAATCTTGCCTTGCTGACTTACCTGTGTCTATTAGGAAGGATTAGCTCAGATTTATCAGCCTTGACTCTATTCAAAACATCAATTGAGTACCATTTAAGGATAGCAGATGGAATGGCCCAGTGGAATTGCATTGATTGCTCTCAGCGAAAAGAGCCACAGAGGAATTGTATGGGTGTCTTTGGTAGGGTGATACCGTCTCAATTACTACTACTAGTACTACGACGTGAATAGTGTGCATGTGTGACATGCTTTGTGTTTTAAGGAAAGCAAGAACTTCAACCCACTCACCCGACTAACTCACTTTGGAAGATCAGGTTACTCTTGTAGGAGGAGAAATGCTGTGTTTGCGCTAAAAATTGTATCCGACTGATTGAGTGTAATACTGACGTGTCATTGTCTGTTTTCAGATTCTTTGAAAAGAAAGACCAGATTCATGCTTCACTGTGTGGTAAGTACCCTTCTGTGTTCAACTAAAAGCAAATTTCTTCTCTATTTCTAGAGGCTTTTTTCGCTGAGAGCAAGGATTTTAAATGCTCTTTATTGATCTCAGCCGCGACATTGCTGATCAATTTCAACAGATTTCATGGCAGATAGTTCTTGATTGTCAATATTGCAGCTAGTCACAATGCAATTCCCTCTGGACCATTCCATCCTTAGATGGTACTCATTTGATGTATTTAGTCAAGGTTGAGTTGACCTTTGGGTTATTTGAACCAAAATCGATCAGATATGATCAGATCTGAAGTTTGGTTGCTGTGCCATCTGAGCTAATCCACCCTGATTACACCTATATGGACTCAATCAAGAATCAAATATGTTTTATGGAATCAGTGTAGCCTAATAACCAACCAAACTGTAGAACCTGGACATGCTAGCCACTGTAGCCAGATAATAGACTTTGATTGCTATACATTGTTACTATTTATATTTGTGTGATAAAAGTAAATGGTAAAATAGATGTTATTTGATGTTTCATCGCCTGTATCAAATGACCACCTGTCTACAATGGTCACATCATCAATCACAAAAATACAGCGTTGAAAAGGCAGAAAGCATTTGAAATAAAAATAAAAATGTATAGCTTAAGTTGTTGGTCCAATTGCCCTGATTATTTCGTCAATTATTTTTATAAATGGACAAGTACAATTTGAGACTGGTCACAACGACAGAGTCATCAAGTAGGTCCAAACAATCTACCGTCTAGAATGAAGCTGAGGATTGGATTGACATTTTTCTTTCGGATTAATTTGGATTTTGAAAATGTTTTTACATTGTTTTTTGCAATTTTCATTGTTTTCAGCAACAATTTTCACTGGACTTTATCAAACAATGTCATGGTCATTCTGATGATTAAGTAACTGCTGTGTCAATATTAGGAATAATCACTGTCGATTGCAGTAAAACATTAAAAATCTTTGGATCAGATTATTGTTTAATCTTGAAAATTGGATTGGATGGGATTTTGGATTTCAGATAGTTTGTACCAATCACACTTCTAATAGAGACATGTTATTCAATGTCCATAACTTTGATTTTATAATTAAATAAGTCAAAGACTACACATTTTGGTACTGTTACTTAAATTTTCAGGCCTTATGTGATCTTCAGACAGTTAAAAACGGATTGCATAGAGCGTGAAACTTTAAGTAACATTACCAAAATTTGTACTCTTTGACTTATTTATTGATATTTGACTTATTTATTGATGTTTACAGCTCTGTCAACTGACATCGATTACTGTTTTATTGCTATTATATAATATCTAATAACTTCGATTTTATTATTATTATTTTTTTAAAGATTCCATTGATACAGCAGCTGCTCTGCAACACATGCATGCGCTTATTAAACAATCAAACGTTTACATTGGATCAGTTAAATTGGACGGGAAACAGCCTAATCATTCAGTGTTGACTTGTATTGCAAAGTATTTAACACGATTACTCAAGATATTTGGTGCATGTAATGGACACCAAGATATCGGTTTTGGTTCAGTCGATGGAGGGAATGCTTCTGTTAATGTAAGTATTGTCCAAGCATCTTGCAATGTGATCTGTCTGTTTCCCATGAAATTAGCTAGATAAGATTCTAATAAAGGTTCAATATAAGTGATTAAGTATGAAAGCATCTTGCTATGTGATTAATCATGATCAAGTTTAAATAGCAGAAATTGAACTTACGAGAAAAGCTCATAGGTTTATGAACAAGAAATCTCCCCACTTTTTCATGGACTTTTATGAATACTTCACAACAAACATTTTTGGACTGTTTTCGGAGTGTTTCTGTCAATACGAGCATTTTCACGTCCATGAACTTTGATAATTTCTTCATGAATATGTGAAATTTTTCGCAAGAGAGCAATTGTTTTCTTCTGCATTTATCATTTATCCACAAATGTTCTTGGAGCATTTGTGAGTTTAATGATCGGATGCCGCACTTCCTGACAACAACCAATAGAGCTTCTTCCAGGGATTGACCCTACCCAAGAACACTGGCAGCCAGTGGTGCCTTTCCAAAAATGCTAGCTAAGTCATGCTTCTAATGAATTTCTGAAACTATGGTAAAACAAAATAATCGAACATTATATAACTCATGTTGTGCATTATTTGATCGGTGTTTCTTGTTGTATATCCCTTCTATAAATAATCTGTGTTTTTCTTATTTTTGCAGCGTGAAGATATGGTTATGCCGTATGTAGATGTTCTTGCAAAGTTCAGAGAGGAAGTACGACAGATTGCACGTGCCGAGAAAGGTAAGCCAATCAGTAATACTGGTGGTAGAGATAAATGTTGATTTGTTGCTTTAGTTACATTGCTTTGCCTTGCTTCTAATTGTAGTAACTGGTATATTAAAACTGTGTGATGATCTACGAGATAACCAACTTGTTGAGTTGGGGGTTTTGCTTGAAGACCAAGAAGGTACGATTGATTTGTAAGATTTTTGATTGACCACTTGACATGTTAATTATAATTAAATACAATAATTTGATCGTTTTAGCTAGTGGCGGAGCTGTCGTAAAATTAGTTGACCGTGAAACGATTTTGAAAGAAAGACGAAAGCAGGAAGAGGTATTTTTTCATTATTATTGGGAAAAATAAAATTTAAACAAATTCACAGTGCAAATAGATCATTTCTACATTTTAATTATTATTTGTAGGAACAAGAAAGAAAGCGAAAACAAAAGGAAGAATTAAAATTGAAACAAGCGCAGGAAAAAGTGAGTTTAATAGCCATAGGGCTATAAAGTAAGAGTGAGCAAGCAAGGAAGAAGCATCTTGCTAGGTATGGCAGTAACCTACATACCTCTGACTGAGAGGGGGGAGTATTTCTCAGTTTTTCTCAACAAAATGGGCATTTTGCTCAATAAAGATGTGGCATTTGCATATTTGGGAACTTCAATTTTTGCAATTTTTTGTCTCAAAATGGGCTGAAATTTGCCTCAAAATTTTTATTATTGGCCCCAGGATTTACCGCTGTGATACTCTGGTGATACTAGGCTATGAAATACTTTTGGACAAGACTAAGAGAAGATGAGACTACCCGTTTGGTTATGAAACATACCCGTTTTGGATTGAATTGGATTGGAGGTTGGATTCAAGGATTGGCTACGTATTTCAGATTATGTTAATTTATTTTATACCTTTATACCTTCCTATGTTTGCTTAATTTTCGGTTGATAAATTAATCCATATTTAAACTTTGGATTTTCGGAGCCAGCGTCTACATTTTTTACATTTTCTGGGCCAAACTTGGAGTCAAACGCTTAAAGGACTTTTTTCGGATTCATAGTCAGAAGATTCTGCCTCTGTACACCTCTGCTATGATCCACTGGGAACCTTTCAAAAGGGAGAATTTCAAGTATTTAGAGCCAATTTATTTATTGCTAGAATTTGTTCTTTATGCTTGAGTGAAATTGTTGCATGTACAGAAAATAATGATTTTTGTTCCCTAAACTTCCTGACGACATATTGTGATGTTATAAATTGAAAGACGTTTCGCTATAACTGGTCAACCTTCTCACAAAATGTGATACTTATGTTCATGTGTTCTAGTAGATCAGTAAATAATATTTGTATTGTGCTTGTTCCCAAGGCTGCAAAAGACGCTAAAGCTAAGATTCCTCCTTCTGAATTGTTTATAAACGAAACCGAGAAATACTCAAAATTTGATGATACAGTAAGTAACACCACAATAAACGTATAACGTAATCCAGCGCGTATAAATCTCGCAAATAATTTACGCAGTTTGTTTGATTTGATATCTGTTGAGTTGTACAATATTAAAGTAATTACATTATATTCAAAATGGCTGTTTTTGAATAGGATGATTACTTTTCACTCCTTCTCTGGTGTTTATGGTTTTTATTGGATTAATCGGTTTTGATTTGTTTTTGTTGTTGTTGCTATGACTGCAAATTACTATTTCATAAAAACAGTGGCATATTTTCTGATCACATACTAGCTTACTAGAAATATGTGAAAATTATTTTCAAACTACAGTGATTTCTTCCATGTTTCATCTTCAAATCATTTTATTCAAAACAATTTGTGACTAATATGCGCTGGATTACGTACGGTATATCAAATTCCAATCTCTGCTTTAATTGTCTGCTTTAATTAATTTAATTACTATTTGTAGGGTTTACCAACACATGATGCAAGTGGTGAAAAAATAACAGCATCAGCTGTTAAAAAATTAAAAAAGTTACAAGCACAACAAGAAAAGCTACATAAAAAATATTTAGATGACAAAGCATAATTATAGAATTAACCACATAATTTAGACAAATTATGAATAAATTACAATAAAGTATCTTATTTATTTTTAAAGATTGTTGTTTTTGTCAATTATCCATCCAGTTCTATAAGCTCTGTTTATGTTTCATAAATTAGGTAATCCCAAAGTGGATGTCAATGGAAAATAAAAATATTGAACCTCAACTTTGCTATGTCACTATTACGGATAATACAACCCTCATGCAGTTCATAAGTTCATGAACTGTTCATGAATGTTAAATGGCCCCATTTTTGTAAACTTATTGATAAACTTTTTTTTTATTCATGAACTGATAATACAAAGTTGATCAAAATGGGGCCTATTATCGTTCACAAACTGTTCATAGACTGTTTATAAACAACTGAACTGTTTTTCGTAGGGGGATAGTACATACTCAGTAAAGGGAGACGATTGTGCAAGATATGCTTTTTCAAGCCCCCTGTGTAAGCAGTCCAAATCAGAGCCATCTATTTACAAGAGTTGGGACACGCTTTCATGTGCCGCTATCGTCTCCAATTGGACATATGCCAGTCATGTGATTTTTGGATGCCATCTTTGTTCTTTCGGAAACAGGTTCTCAATCATTTCAAGTCAAACGCGCGAAAAAATACAATACAATATGGCTGAAAAAACACACAACATTCTCCTGCACATGCGCACTGTTAAAAACGTGCTCGGGTCCAGGTAAAAAGATACAAAAATGGCAGAAGTGTCCCAACTCTTGTAAATAGATGGCTCTGGTCCAAATAACAAGCGTTACATTACCCCTGTCTCAAATATGCCAAGTCAGCTTGAATGGCCAATAGACTATTTCAATCAAAATATGGACATCTAAAATTTTCATCATTTTCAAAATGCCTTAGTATATATAACCCATGCTTTTTGGCCGAAAAATATTCTTATTTAACCATTTTTCAACAACTAATTTGGAATCCTTCAAGAACTTACTCAGCAAGGGGCTGGCCATCTCCCCGCGAATAGAGGGGGCTTTATAGAAAATATTGACAAACTGCTTCAAAAAGTACCATAAAATTCCGAGAAGGGGGGGGGCTATTATACTATTTTAGACATTGCCAGAGTGATCACTATAGACAGGTGACCGCTGTATAGAGGTGACTGCTATAACAGGTTTGACTGTAATAATACGAGCAGAGACTCTAGGCATGTATATAGAAACATATACAGAGAAACACTAGTGATATCCTACCAAAATACAATAGAAATAGTTATTTAACAATTCATTAGAACATTTCATCAACAAACAAACAAACATCGTACAACATAAACAATTTAGTAATTCATTTGAAGATACTCTGTACAACTTATATAATCTATGTATATATATATGACATAAGGTCCAAATTACATTTTAGCGATGGTTTTATTCTAAATTGTTAAATTAAAATTGTTTATTTCTACACCATACTGTTTGCATCTTGCCCAAACTTATCAACAATCTATAATAAAAACAAAAATAATAATAAAAATGATGTGCCTGTATTGTTTGCGCGCATAGCATTATATAGCGATCAAGTTCCATCTACGGGGCAAGAAGATGATGAAATATTCAACATTTTCCCAACATCATAGATAGAATAGACCTATGGCCACTACTGACTGACATTACCATGATTCAAATATAAAAACCATACACCATGAATTAAAATGCTGTCAAATGTCAAGCAGTAGGGGAGTAATGTATTTACTGTAATCAGGCTGTCTCCTAGTGTGGGAATTCACAAACTTTAATTATTAATTTCATAATTCATCTCATTTAAAACTACCACTGTTGAGAATTAGATTTGTTTCTCATCTGAAATTTAATAATGATTCACATTCACAAGAAAACTTTTGTGGCAAAATCTGAATGAAACTTGAGATTAGATTTTGTGATCAGGCAGCATACGCAGTAATGTGGGTAATTTATTGATAGTAAATAAATAAACAAATAAGCAAACATTTGACATAATTTCTGACTTACGTACTTACCCAGCTTAACCCTGGTAAATTAAGAATATTCCCAACAACAGGAAGGCGTCTTAAAAAGTTTATAACGACAGGAAAAAAACCCCTACAAAAGAAAATCAATTAATCAATAATTGTAACCATGTCAATATGATATTCCCATTATTCAGACAATTCCTTGCTACTGTACAAGTTATCACGATACCGCGCCCGGCACCAGAAGAAGATACTCAGAAATATCAGAACATGTTGAAATTAGGAATTCAGTGGATCATATCTCCTTTTTCATATACCAACAACCGTAAATCCTAGGAGGGAAGAGGTGATGTGATTGTGGGTCCCCAATAACAATTTTGAATCATATTTCGGGCAATTTTGAGACGAAAAGTTGAAAAATTGTGCAACTTTGATGGTACGGCAGTACTGAATCTTCCAAATATGCAAATGCCACACATTTTTTCGGGCAAACTGCCCATTTTGTTATCTACAATTTACAATGCCTCCCTGTCAAAAGTATATAGTTACGGCTGTACGGATAGAAGTCATACATAATATCATAATTAACTGCCGTTAGTACAGAATACGGTAGAAATTAAATGTCAATTTCAAAATACGGCTTAAATTCTCAGTGGCAGAAAACCCTTTATACCACTGATAATTATATAATAAATATATTATAACGTACCTGAATAATAAAACAAAGCCATATATTTCAATCAGCATTCCAATCACTGGCCAGCCAAGCAGAACTATAAGAATACCACCAAGAAACAAAGCACTGCCTCTTAATTTATGCCGTTGGAAGAAAAATCTAAATGTTCTCTCTAATCCAATCACGAGAGCTAACCCAGATATGAATAAAATCTAAATTGGAATTAACAAACAAATAATCAGAGTTTTGTTCAACAATCGACACGTTTATAGTCATTAGTCAAGTCAGGTGGTGTCACCACACGCCATCAGTATTTTACAAAAGGTTTAGCCATCCAGAACCCTAAGACAATATCTACATTTTCCTTTGAATTTTCTGTTAAAGTTAGACCTATAAATCAGAAAGTTATCAATTTTCTTCTGAATTTGAGCTCAAGCCTTCCAGGATCTAGCATCGCAGGACTTTCACTTTTGTCGGTCCCTGCACACTATAATATAACCAGATCAAGAATTACAGTAGCCAATTGATACCTTCAATCTTGAAGATTAAAAGGTGATTTAATTTAAAATCCTAAACAATGAGCAGAGCCTGGGTGAATTTACAAATCTTTTGTTCAGGGTTATGTGGATTACACGGGCATGTGGCACAGGTCTATTCTTGTGTATGGTTATAAAACAGCATGTCAGATCTGACTTACATTTCCAATTGCTAATAATCCTCTATCAAAGAAAAGCATCATTCCAAGGAATAAAAACAGCATGCCAAAACCTGTGACGCCGATGCCAATCTCTGCAAACAACAACACTTCAAAAGTGAATTATACGCCCTCTTAAATGATGATTAACACCACTCTCTAATTTAAGCATCCACAATAAAACTGCTTTTGATAGTTAACGGTCTTCATACTTTTCTTAATTTTTCAATTTACGAATAGACCTACCGTGATCACATGAGCACTAAATCTCAAATTCTCAAGCGCACAGGCAAAACGCTAATTGCCTTCAAGAATTACATCGATAAGCCTAATCTTAATTTCAACTTGAAAGTAATTGTGGAAATGCATAGATTATATAAATAATTACGTGCACAGTTTAAATTTATTCTTCGTCATAGAGAAAATTATAGTTATGCTATAAATAATAAATGAAACAAAGATTAGTCAAGTTTTACCATGACTCTGAGTTTCGCGCTTTTATGCTCTTCAGACAGAATATATTCTAATTAGAATTAGAATAAATTCCGCCTGAAGAGCAAACAAGTGCGAAACGGTAAAACTTGACTAATCTTTGTTTCATTTATACATAACTCTACATAACTGTATCGAGCACTCTCTTAAATGGTTTGCATATTATTATTGATGAGGAGACAGTCGATTAATTATGATCAATATGAAACATAATAGCAAACCCACTTTGGTAATCACTGATTGGTAACATCTTGGCGCTGTTTTCAGTAGCCTATTAGATAACTGCTTCTTCTAAATGTACACACGTCTATGAATAATGATTTTCTATAATCCTGTTGGATAATAAAAAAAAAAAAATAAAGGAGAAGTCAAACTTAGTATCACAATCAACCAATAAAGAAGATTTGGTATAAATTTTACTCTTTTAGGTGGAGTCTTTTTTCCTATTAACAATCTTTAATTTGTAATTTCACAAACACCAAACAGCTGGTAGGACTCCATTGTGGCGTGGATATTATTTTGAATTTTCAAGACGATTTAAGGTATAAAATTGACCAATTGCTCCTTGCATGCTCAAAGTTCAAAAGAGAATGCCATTTTCAAGCCGCAACTAGTGTAGTGAATAAGTGCATCAAGCAACACATTCGAAGACCGAGCGCAAAGGCTGCCAGTCAATTTTATGTATCAATTAAAAAAATGTGTGGGTTGAGTATATTCCTTGCGGACAACAAATAATGCGAAGTGGATAGCAGGCAGCGGATTCAATAAATTATGGGATGAATGCAGGGAGGGGAAGTATATCAATACTAGACTGATCAAAAAAGACAATAGTTTGAAACATTATAGGGTCCATCTATTCTCTTGACTTTCCCCTTTACTTAAAAATTTAAAGGGACCTTGGCACACAATCCCATCCTTATGTTAACTTACAAAAAAATTTCAACACAACTTATTTTTAAAGCATTCTGAACAAGAAAATTGATGGGCATGACAAGATTTCAAACCTTGATATTGTTGGAATCAGTTCAATTTATACAGTTCAATTCATACTCATATAATTTTCGGATTCAAATGATAAAATATATATTCATGTAGACTTATTTAAGTTATTTAACTTGATGATCTAGAAAATAGACACCCTTATAATAAAATTCTGAACTTGGCAGAGTATCAATTATTACACATGATCGTTTAGCACCATTTTGATGAGACAGACAGCCTGGAACCAGCTAAGCCAGACAGGTTTGACTTGACTTGACTGATATGTCTAATGCTGTAGGCTAAGAAATCAGATATTCATCATATCTACGACTCCACTACCGCATTTATGGGAAAAAACATAAACTTATTATTACATACGATCATGAAAAATACGAAATCAATTTCATACAGACGACTGCTAAACATAGATAAGTTCCGATGATGACCTTTCTTCCGTTTGAGAATTTTAAGGCAAAGCCAATTAGTATCGTTTTTATCTATTAATTAATCAAAACCAGCAAACAATTATCATAGAAACGATACGTCAATACATACTGACTTACCTATAAACTTTAATTCTTTCTATGTCCTCTTTATTATTTCACAAAAATGAATGAAAGTTTAAGCTTTTGTCGTAAATTTTTGTCTTGTCGGACATTTTAACCGCCATGTTGTCATTCTCTTGCCACGTTAAACACAGCCTCCTTTTCATGATTGACTTCGCGCGGAAATCAAACAACTTTTGAAAATGACCAAAGCTATCTGGTCGTTGACAAGAGGGATAAATATCATAGATTTGGAAGATCGACGGACAATTTATGCAGGATACATTATTTTATCACCATCTGATTGGATTAAGATGGATGGTCAACATTATGATCAATTATTTGACACAAGGAGGAAATCTAAAGTACGCTAAAAGTATTTGTTTGAAAAATTGGGAACATTAGCCAACAATTTATTCACAAACTCTGGGTAAGTTCAAGAGTTTCCCACTAAAAGTTAGTTTATCGATCAGTATTTTTAAATATGCGTTTATTTTATAGTGAAATGTAATTCCTCACAATGACGTCAAACAATAGTAGTAATTTCAACAGATTTCATGGCAGATAGGCCTCGGACATCAATGCGCAACGATGCACGCAGCTAAAAACAATGCAATTTTCAAGAAGACGTTTGAAAGTTGGCCTGTGTGATATTTCCTTCATTGTAGACGCTAGATCGTTCCACTTATGAGCACCAGTATTTTGAAATGAGTGGCAATGTTTCACTGAGGTACAAAATAATACTAACCAAAAGGACACAAACAAGAAAATGACGACAAAATATTGATAAGACTCATCTTTGTATCAAATAGAATATCTTTTCATGTCAAAAAATTATGTAAAAAAATGACTAAAAGATCACATTTACAAATATATAATTATCAAAATTTGAACGCATTATAAAGAACGAATTCATCAACAAAACATTATTATTATATTTCTCATTATAATTTTAATTAATTAATCACAAACCATTGGCCAATATAAGAATTCAAGTTTATTTACCTCTGGGGGGAATAGGTGGAATAGAACCCTGAAATAAATAAATAATATAGATTTTTGACACTTAAAATTAAGACGGATTCATTAAAGTTTGAACAATACAGTACCTCACTATAAATGATTAGAATATAAAGTAAATTTAGCTTTCGAAAAGCATACATGTTCTAATTTTTATAATGCATGCAAATTGTGTTGACATTGGTAGGATTTTCTTGAATTCTATTGCTCGCAAAGAAATCCTGCTGATGTCGGCGAAGAGGAGAAATATGAGCCTTCTTCTGATTGGTCAACAATAAGGGGAGCTCCATTCAGGATTGCCTGGCTCGATTGACTAGTCATTTGACCACCACCAAGATGTTGGCAAAAACGACAACATCCGTCAAATTAGATCCTTTGAATGTTGGTGAAATAAAAAAGTCATTTTGCTGGAGTTTTACACGTAAGCCTATAGTTTGCATGAAAACACAATCCCCAATATATATTTAAAAATACTTTGATACAAACATAACTAAATTTCTTTAAACAAGCATTTTTGAAAATTAAGATTTAATATGTACCTTTATAATACCGTATGTACATTTTATTTGGTCGGGGCTTAATTGTTGAAGTGATGTTACGTGTAATATTACATGAAAAAAGTATCAATAAGAATGCATTTAGAAGTTAATTCAACTAACCTCGTCATTGGGTTCCAATTTAACACGGTGGTAAGGGGATTCACGTTCATCTCCCTTGTATGTTTTCTGGGGAAGATTTGGTGGGGCATTTTCCCCATCTTCTAGAACAGGAGCTGGTCTTGCTGGTTTTGGTGGGGGCTTTTCTGGGCTGACAGCATGAAGCTTTACTGGAACACCCCGTGATGGCTTTTGGGAAAATTGCGGAGAGGGGTTTTGCTTACGGGGAATGACAGGAGAAGGACCCTACAAGGAAAATAAAAGCATAAAAGTGAGTGATAAATAAACAGACTGATTGCCGCATCAACATTATTTGTTTTCTTGTTCATGTTTATCAGTAACTTATCGAGCAGAAACGTTATGATTTTATTCTCAGATGATACGTTGTCATGGACCAACGTTTTTGTAAAAATACATACATAGCTAAATTTTTGAAAAATATTATGCCGATTAAAAACCTACAAAGGTCTAACCAACAGCTGTTTGTGTATTATGAAGGCTTTTTAGGAGTGAGCAGCATTTTGTACGAATCACTGAATAAGAAATGTTTACATTTGTTAAACAGAGATGTACTGGTAGCAAACAATACCTTTGGACTTTCTCTTGGGCTTCCTTGTGTAGGGCGTGGTGCTTTATCTGGAACAGGAGGGTGCTCATAAGATGAAGATGTACCCCTTCCACTATGGGACGTTGGAACACGACCAGAAGAACGATCTCTTGAAGTCACAGGTGACATTGTTGGTTGGTATGTTGACATCCGTTTCTCTGGTAAAGCGGGGGGAGCAAGATCATCCGTTCTGAAAGGAGAAAAAACAGAAAAAGATATTCATTGACTATGATAAATTATTAAATGCTTTTATGTATCTGACTGGTCAAGAATCCTTTTGGGGGTTATATTGATTGATTTTTCAAATATGCACAGCCAGGGTCAAAAATATGCAATACTAGAGGGTGGGAGAAGCAGGGTAATTGCATCAAGGCCAGAGCAAAGTATAAGACCTGTAATGTTTTGTTGCAACATTTTGATTGCGAATATGAGGATATATTTGGAAAAAACGCTTTCGATAGGAGCAACAGAAAATTCTAAGGAGCATATCCAAGGACCCAAATTTCTTCTGTCACCCCTTTGCACAATCTATGTTAATAGACTGCTACGTATACCTATTTCTTGTGCAATCTCTGATAATGACACATGAAATGAAACATTGGACAAATGCGTGAACATGAAACGTGATATTATTTTCACTTGAGTACAGGTCAGGTTTAGACAGACAAACATTATCTTGAAATGTAGAAATTGATTTAACAGTGTAATAAAATATAACAGATAATCTCACATACCCAGGATTATGTACTGAATTGGTTGAATTATATTTGTCTTGTTGGAAATTATTCATTGATTCATTAGAAACAGGACGGACACCTTGGAACCGATTAACTACAATACTTCGCGGACGCTGTGGAGCAATACTTTGTCTGTGTTGACGCTGTTGAAACAATAACAATAACAATGATTTATATTTAATGCAAACAAGACAATAGTAACAGATTTAACATTAAAATTACTACGTTATAGTATGATTGATTGAATGGTGATTTTACAGAGGTTGGAGCTTTGTGTAGATGAGTAGTGGACTCATATTATTGCTAGATAGATTGCTGGTTTATTATGGGTACTTTATGTTTATGGCAAGAAGAAAGTCTTTTTTAAACTTGTATAGTACTGTATATGATATGATTAGTTAACATTCATGAATCATGATGTCAAATTTGATAAACCATTTCCACCGTTTAATTGTCTTGAACATAGAATCCAGAGGAAGAAATAGTAAAATTACCACTGAAGAATTCCTCACATCTGAATAAAACTCAAATGCAAAAACAAAACAATTGTCCCAAAACCGAATACCAGTTTATTAACTATGCTTACCAGATATTTTCTATAAGGTGAAACCTTTTGCCTCATTTCTTTGAAACAACGTTCCATTTTCTCATGAAAAGGTTTCAGATTATCAGGAGCTCTTGCACCATGCAAAGCTAAACCTTGCTCAAGAAGATCAACCTATTAAAGGTGAAGCGAAATAAATTTCTCCATTTAGTCAAGGTTGAAAAAATCTGAAATATATTTTGAATATTTTTACAATCTTTTTTAAAAAACAAAAGCAAAGATGACTCAAATTTTTATAAAGTTGGTAACCTAGAAAAGGTCTGATTGGATAAAATCTATTTCAGGTTCATCAGATTGGATTTGACTTCCATTAGATAGACAATGCATGTATTAGCAATGAGGGAGATAAGCTCCAAAGCATATTGGGCAAGAAAAACTGGATATACCGGTAACAATAAAGATTTCAAGGTATGGAGCGCACAAGTCTAACACGGACATTCTGTTTGATTGACGAATTTTTCACAAATTGTTCAACTCATCCAATTATCAATCTATATAGGTGTTACGGGGAAATAAGTCTCTTGTTCTTCGAGTAGTAATTTTGCCTGCAAGCGACCAAAAGCAAACATTTGCCTAATGTAAGGATTCGAAATTTCAAAATGTTTGATTGAAATAGAAAAGTGTGACGCATACAGCCAGCAGGGGTGGATCCAGGGGGCACAATAGGGGCAAGCGTACCCCTCAGATTTTTGGCTGGATCCGCTCCTGACAGCCAGATGCTAATTGTTAAGAATGCATATTATGCAATTCACTAAGATCTGCCATTGTTCTCTAAGTTTATGTGTTGAAAAAATGGATTTAGCGCTTGCGGTTTGCATCAAGCTGTGCTTGATATATTGCTTGACCGCATTTTGTTTATTAAGTCCTAACAACAAAAGAGAAAATTTGAAAATATCAGACCTGATCAACAATGTATTCCTTCAGTTGGTCCATGTATGTTTGATGTTCAGGATATTTAGCCATGTATTCGTCATTAAAAAATGCCTGGAAGTAAAAAGACAGCAAGAAATCAGTCGAAATCAACAGAGCTAATAAAGAAAGTATTTCCTATAGCAGCAACATTGTTAGACATGGTAAAAATAAATTATTTTATAATAAAAATAGTCAGAGAATCAGACAGTCATATTTGCTAGATGAAGTTTAATGCCAAAGCAATCATCAGGCAAAACTTTATAGCTTCGGTGTGAAATTTCAAGTAGCAAATATGACGATCTTGTTCTCTGATCGTTATTATCATTTAAGCTCTGCTATATATTTAGAGCATTGAGCCCTATGCCCGATTAGTAAGACAACGTTTTACAATATTATACATCATTTTAAAGTTACTAATCAGAAGGCCCCTGTTTTGTGATTCCATACTTATTTATGCTTCAAAGTAAGTCAAATTTCTTACTTTTGGTAACCTTTCTTCAAAATTATGAAATAATCTTGAATTTAATCCTAGAAGGTTTACAATCTAAAAATGTAGTTACCGGAACGCTAAAACCATACAAAACTGTCTGTCGAAATACAGTAGTCCTCTACTAATCTGCAATATTGAACATATACTAACAGGGTTGACTCATAAGAAATGGAAAACCTAATTTTTTTTAACTTAACTTAAAGTTGTTTTGATCTTACTCCACCATGTTTTTACGGCAATTGGAAAGCAGTTTTTCAGAAATAAGCGTTTGAAAAATTGACAGTTTCAAATATTCAAAAACGGAGATTCAAAGATAAGTGATGTCATAATGTCTAATTTCTGAGTGCGATTACATCACAACAGCTATCAACCATTTGTTCATAACAACAACGCTATTTTCGAATGCTTTTTCGAACAACACCATTTTAAAATTGTAATCATCCAAAATCCAACTTCAAACTAAGTAACAACTCTGAACGCTTGAAGATAATTTTTATCAAATATTTTAGATACTTGAGATACTCTGCAGCCACATATAAAAGCTGCTGGAGTGACCACTATAAACAAGTGGCCTTTATATACAGAGTTGGCCCCAATAGAATGTGTTTTGCATATCACTGAATCTGAATTTTTATCTAGCATATCACAGAAACTGAACCTGTATCTAGTATATATACAAGTGACCCTAATATTATAAAGCAATTATCTGTATAGCAGGTAAATTTGTATTGTGCCTAGTTTGTAATTTGAAATTTAATAACATTTTGAATCAAACAAAGTCAACAATAACGCACCTTTTCGTAATTTGAAATTCCGCCCATGACAGCGGCATCAATGACGCCATTCAACAACATACTCAATGGATTTAAACTAGCTTCAGTGTCAGCTCTGTATCGGCCAACCATACTCTGGATGTCTTTGTTTTTTGTTCGCATTGTTTCAAGAGCATTTTCAATGGGTGTCATTTCAAGCTGTGTAGAGCATGAAGAATATATCATTAGCCATCGACCAATAGGTCATTATCCGCACAATTGAACAATCAGATTGGTCAAAAAGCAGTCAATTCTAAAGATGTACTGACAGGTCCGTGTTTCCATACCATTATGGGGTAAAGACTAGATTGGTCCAAAAAATTAAAGTTTGGAAGTTGAATTGCATTCTCAATGTTATTGTTCTTATTGGTAAAAAAATCATGAGTGAAAAATTTGAGTTCAAAATAATACTTGGAAATGGGCGCTCAATGCCCCTCTAAATTGATACACAAAGTTAATGGGGAAAACGCTCCAAAAACATCAAAAAATATAATTATATATCAGTAAGGTATTTTGAATATTTTTGTTATGTCTGTAAAGGTAACAATCTCAGACATGTTGCTGTGGTCTTTAAAAGTCTGTTGGATGAAAACCCTACACTGAAAATTTTTGTTTCAAAGTGATGCATTTAATATATGGCTTCCACTGTGATTTTGACAGATCATAACAGTGTGCGGTTACTTTTATTTAAAGAAAAGGAACATGCAATGGAATCATTGCTTATGAAATAACCTCCCCAATCCTCATAAAACATACCAGAAAGCCATGAAATCATTTAGAAACTTTCAACTTGTTGTTTCAACGTATTGTTGGATGCTTTCATTTGAAAGGGGTTTGTTAATAGTCCATAATAATTCAAGATATCTTGTTACTATTCATCAACAGAGTCACAGACTCTGAATGGCCATTTTACTGTACAGGAATTATAAATGCAAAAGATTTGCAAGGGTGGGACAAAAGCCTCCTTTGAATGATATATTACCATGCATCAAATTAATTGAACAAAAGTTTTACCACAGTACCTTGTTCATAGATGATACTTCGAACCATCGCAGAATACCAGGAAAACTGTATGCGGTCATCATTGTTGTTCTTTCAACCCAAAGAGTCTGAAAACACATACAGATCAATTTAGTACAGTAGCTCATAGGCAGAGTGTTCGCAATCAGTGCGGGAGGCCGTGGTTCGATTTCTCGTTGGTGCACAAATGTTCATTGTTAGTAATCATTAGTATGTGTAACTTTGTTATGACTCTTGGTCATTGATTGACTGTAAAATGCAATATTATTATTATTATCTACTTTTAAATTTCCCTTAAATCTGTCTGTGTGTTCAATGATGCATCATCACGCAATCGTTACTGCATGGAAGATGATGCATGATATATCATTAGAAAGGCCAGATTTTGTGCATGGTTTTAGGCTATTCAAATTATTAAAATGTATCTTCTGCTGCCGATACAAGCATCCAATAAACCTAGAGTAATCGCCTGTCAATTTCCTTTAGCTAACAGTAGATTAAAACACTTTTGTTATTCAAAAGAGGAAATAGCAGTGAAATGCGAAATGACAATAACGTCGCCAGAATCTACTTCAGTTTTCTTTAGACAAAGAAGATTAAAAATACTTTTTGCATTCAAAATAGGAAATGACAGTGAAATGCAAATGGTATGAACGATATATGAATGATATAAACGTGGCCAGAATATCGTTTGCATTTGAATAACAGTTAACAGCAACCATAGTTTGAAGCGTTAACGCTGTTACGGCATAAGATATATCAGTTATGAAAGCCGGTAAAGCTACGGTTGCATTTCAACAGGGTAAAAACATGTTCATAAATAAGGGTTGCCTTGGAGTTGTCAACAGTTCAATCAATTCGGTTCAATAATCTTATTCGGTTGCATAATATGTAAAAAGCATAAAAATTCACACAAACAAGGACATAACACAGTGTGCTCACTGCTCACTTTAGACATTATGCAACCGAATAAGAAGCTACATAATGTAGATAATCGAAATAATAAAGCTCATTTCAAATTCAAAACTCAAATGCACGGGTGGCGGGGTTAGAATTCGAGGGGGAGGGGACTCAAGAAATTTTAGGGACGGGGAGGGTGCCAGTTTGAATTCAGAAATTTTCTCTCAAATATTTTTTGTTTTTCCAAACGTGATACATCGATCAAATATTTTATTCAGGCCAAAATGTATACCCTGAATACTTTTTTATAGACGCATATTTGAAAATTGACTACCACTTGGTGGATTTTCATCAACATTTTGTGCTCATTGAAAACAATACCCCGAATATTTTGAAAATTCTGAAATAGATACCTCGAAAATTTTCAAAGACCATGAAATGGTACCCTCAATAGTTGGCGTGTCCCACCCATCATTTGAAGTTACCTTCCGGGAGATCAAATCATTGAAATGTATGTAACTAATCATTGATTTATTGAATATTTCATTTGCATGAGTTTGGCAAAGTTGGCACTCAAACCATTGTAATGCGCTTTACACTATATGCTCATTCGGTGTTTAACTGGATACTAGTTAATTGATATAATCAATTAGCAGCATTGAATACTGGTAAATAACAAATAAAATTATAATAATAATAAACTCCCTTTGACTGTAAATGTATTTTAATTAACCCACACAGTTGGTTCAAAAATTATATTATTATTATTTGGTTTATGATAATAACAAACCGCAAATTCATTTTCTTTATCTTTCTTTCCTTTGTGAAATGGACGAGATAATGCAAATTGGTTGACATCATTTACTTCGTAGAACCTTAAAAAAGGTGATTTAGCAAAAAGTATATTCAAAGGGCCTATGATTGGTGCGCCATTAACTACGGTATGGTATGATACCATCAAACACTGATGAAAATACAAAACAAGTTCATGAACAGTTCACAAACTCTGTCGACGGCAGAGAGTACACATCAAAAACTATACATTTGTAACATAACGTTATGTCGATTTCGTTCAATCCATTTTTTCCAATGATAAAAGACTGACCTAAGACGCAGCACAACAGACCAACGCAAACTGTCCATCAAAATAGTCTTTGATTGACTGACCTATAAGTCCCGTTTTGATATACCGCACTTTGACGATCTTACCAACCTATCAAAATCGTCAAGGTAAAAGTGAGACTTGGGCAAGTCAAAGTCTTTGATTGCCTATGAAATATCTGTGATCACATGACACAATTCACTCTAAACCATTTCGCAAATCCAATCACATAACATGATAGTGCTTTATATATAAATGCATGGTTATTAACTACACCACTTACTAGACTGTCTAGACATCATAATTACGTCATAATTACGTCATAATTACATCCTAATTACGTCATAATTACATCCTAATTATGTCATAATTACATCCTAATTACATCCTAATTACGTCATAATTACATCCTAATTATGTCATAATTACGTACATATGCAGCCAGCAACAAGTTACTCACTTTCTGATTTGTTCAGCAACAGCCTTTCCTCTAAAACGACGTCTTTCAACAGGAATTGGATCAACCTTACAAACTTGCATAACTGAAATAACAAATAAAAAAACTATTATAAATGCTAATATAAGATATATCAGTTATGAAAGCCGGTAAAGCTACGGTTGCATTTCAACAGGGTAAAAACATGTTCATAAATAAGGGTTGCCTTGGAGTTGTCAACAGTTCAATCAATTCCAAGCAATTATGACATTTTGTATCGAATGAGACCCTTAAACTTAAAGATGGTTTAGATATCAATGTGTTCCATTGTATTACATGAGCCTTGATAATGAAAGTACTAGTAGGTATACTATTTGGTATTCAAATTTAGATTATAGAACATATTGAGCTATGAGCTAATTCAATGGGGTAAAACATTGCAAGCCCAGTGATGAGAAATGTCAGCCATTTCCAGAACTGCGCAAATATTTTGAATCAACAGTTATAATTTCATATTCAAAGGTAGGCTGGTTAGTTTATTAGCTTGTTAAACCAGTCATGGATTGAACCCAAGACCCTGTTGTTGCTACACTATAGCCACACTTAAAGACTTATGTTCTGCAATTATGTCATAACAGAGTTTTGTAATGCTTCAGGTGATTTTACTACTCATATTATGTATCTTGAATATACCGAATCGCTACTGAAAACCTACTGAAAATATATTGGAATCGTATTGGTTACTGAAACAAGTTTAAAGTGATTGAATTGTGCCACATCCAGAAGATTTTTAGTACATTTTTAGTAGGATTTCATTTTTTTTTTTAATTCAAAGTGCTGTAAATTACGTAAATTCAAGTGGTCTTACACTGTCCAAATGATGCTGTGATTTCTTCCCCAGGTGGTTCTAAGGTTTTCATAAACTAAAAATAGATGTTTGATATCAAAAGTAAGAGTTTCAAATCTGATACCGTATAGATAAACTTTGGAATTAATAAACATACCTGCGCACTAGGAAATTGACTCTGTAGACGCATCACAAAATCAGGTAATTTTTCATAATCACTTCCACGATAGATGAATGATTTGTTCTAGAAATTCAAATAACGAAATTTATTTACGACAAACATAATGTGCTTTTAAAGCTGTTATGTTGATACTGATTAGCTAATTATTGTGAGACTGCCACACTCTCGTTTCATGGTTTTGATCTCTTGGAACAATCAAACGTTAACAAAAGGATGGCAAATGATTGAACACAGCTAATAAGTATTGTATTTATAACAAAATTGATTTGATCAATGTGATTGGTTTAGAGTTATGACTCAAAATCACCATAGCAAATCTAGGTCAGAAACATAAATCGATCTTACAACTCAAACTTGACATCACAAATGAAAATGTCCAATTTGATTAGGAGTTTTCAAAAACACTTCATGTGCAAGAAAGTCATGTAAATGCTTGCAAAAGTTGTGCTAGTTATAATACAAATCAATTGACGCACAGTTTTGTATGAGCTATTGATATTTGGCGCACTCAAATCATTTCAAGAGAAAACTTGTAGGCAAAAATAAGTCGACGCGACGGCAAATGATTTTCTGATACCTTCTTGCTTTCTACACAGGTGCCATCTGATGCGCCAATAAGCAATAGCTTATAGGAGCCTGTGCGCCAATTGCTTATTGTCCAAAAAATACCGCAGGAGAATTTATAATTGAGCAGTATACAGTATATAAAAAATACCCTGTAGCTGAATATCATGCACTATTAAATGCAAATATCGTATAACAATAGTTTGATATAAAACTTATCCTCAATCATCCCTGCAAAAATGCTTAAAATTTGGGTGGGGATTCTGCTAGATTGGATAAAATGCACCGGATGGTGATGATGATGACGAAACTTACCCTCAAAAAAGTTGGGAATCCTTTGCCATAGTAACCAACACGGAAATAAACAGGTTCAACACGAATCAATGTACGAATGATGTTATCAAAGAACTTGGCTTGTCGTTCCTAAGCATAACAAGAACATTTAATTGTATAATCCATATTGATTAACCTTTTGTAGTTGTGTAACTATATGTAAATATGTTTATATTATTTTCTTTTGATCATTACATTTGATATTTAAAGTGTAGGCCTACATCCCGGATATTGGGAGATTGCTTCTTTAGATAGAAAAAATTTTCTATTCGTACAAGATCTTCATGTGTTTTTACTTTGCGCGATAATTTCTCCTTCAAAAATGCAGCCAAAGTGACGATTTCGGGTTAATTTTGTGGAATAATTGTGTGTTTTAACAGGAACCCGTTTATTTTCAACAAGAGAGTTTACACGGGAAAAAACACCAAACATTTTACTTATTTGTCTCTAAATAAAAAAACAGCTGAAGCAAATGACAATCTGCTTTCGGAATGAAGTTTTCATCGTTCAACTGAAAATTTAGAGCTATATTTGATCAATATTCAAGATCCAGGTAAAGAGATATAATCCTCTAAAGTCAAAGTTTTTAGTTTTGTATTTTTTACTCAAGTGCCACGCGATTAACACCTCTTTACGACTTCGTATATAATTTATGAACTTAGCAAACAAATTACCAAGTTTTTGTGAATGGGCTTTTTGAAAATATATCAGCAAGATGAAGTAAAATATCCATAATGTAGACTTACCAATATTTGACTCAATTGAACATAATCATACGTCTCTAGTTCATATTGACTAGCTAATTCTTTACATAACCGAATACCATACTCCCATGTCTAGGAAAATAATAGAAAACTATTAAACTCCTGCAAAATGCTGCACAAAAAATATGAGCACAATCAAGCAAACACTTGCAATATTTTCACAGTACAATTTCAATCCTGTTAATTAACAATTCAATTAAAAAATTTAAATTGTCCACTCATAAGGAGCTATATTGGACTAAATAAAGTGTTATCATATTTTGACTACAAAGCTGTAGCTATCAACCTAAAGCTGTTGGACAAACCTCACAGATGCCATCAAGCAAGGTCCAGGGCACATTTCAGCTCAGCTGTGTTATATTTGATTTATAAAATATAATAATCAATATAAATAAATAAATAAAATGAGTCAAAAGAGAGACATACAGTTCTCGATACTCCAAGTTTCACTCCATACGGCGATCATCATACTTGCCGTATGGCGTGAAACTCGGAGTAGCAAGAACAGTAGATCTCTTTTTGAAACATTTTATTTACTTATCTATCAAAGCTCTGATATTTATCATTGAGCACTATACCTACACAAGTGTGGACAACTTTACATTATTTATCTAGTAATCAATATAAATAGTTTCCTTTCTCAACAAAGTATTTTTCTTTACGATAGTATTTTGCGTGCTTTGTCTTTGTGTTCAATATTCTTTTGTTTTTGTTTATCAGCCTTTGATATATTGATGTTTTCAAACATACCCGTTTTTTACAGCCATTTTTTTGTGTGAAAAAAATAAAACGCTCAATCAATCAATGAATCACAATTGAGAAGTTGGTTTGATTATGTCCTGAAATTTATAATTGCCATTAAAGACAGGTAAAGTATCTATATATATATATACAGCGATATTAAGGTGTCCCACTATAAACAGCTGGATTCAGATCAAATGTGAGTAATTTTGTTATACCTTTCCTTTATCGAAGAAATTGATAATTTCTCTATAAAGAGTCTCTTTTAGTTGGCGTTGTGTCTGTGCTCTATATTTGACTTGATGTATTCCTGACAATGGTTCATCAGACCACTGAATAATAAATACAAATAAATAGATAAACATATAACAAGTTACATGGTGTAATGCAGTTATAATGTTCAAATGGGGTTAAAATCAGCTGATGTGCAAAGGCTCTAGAGTCTCTGTGAAGAGAAGTCATATTTACCAGAGCCATCTATTTATAGGAAATGGGACAAGCAACTTTTGGGGCTTGAATATTGCCATTTTCGTTCCATTGAAAATAAGGTTCTGCTTTTGAACAAAAAGTTCTTCGAATTCCTGACATTATTTCCCAGTGTTTTGTTCAAATTCCGCGGATATTTATGTGATCAGCTGTGACGAGGAAGACTATCTCATGATTATCATGCATGGTAAAGGGCATATCCTTGCCGAAGTATTCTGCATGCAAGCAATGGCAGTTAGTAGTGGTCTAGTTATTGCTATGTTACTCTACATAGCCAGCTGCATTGATTTTCTCTGAAATGTATCACACCACAGAACTATGTAGAATGGAAAGAGTTAATACTGTCTTGACTCAATAGAAAAATAATATTTTAGTTTACAGAAAATAGTGAAACAATATACATTGCTGTAATTGCAAGTAGCAAACCATTCAATTACCTTGAGAAGATCAGCATGGAGTAATAATGTGAACGCTGCTTCAGTATAATTTTCAATATTAAGATGAAGATCACACAGTTTATATAAATATCTAAAATATATCAAAATATCACAATGTATTCATTGCACAACATGCCAATATGAAAATGAGGCCAATTCTAAAGCTGTACTGACAGCTCCATGCAAGCATTCTCACTTTTATGACGGACAGATACGACGGATAATTGTGCTTTGGATACACTGGCAAAAACAGTGATTGATCTGAGGCACAATGAAGATCGGTGTAATGACCATGGCAAACCTTGTTCATTATCAATCAGTATTCACCATTAGATTCACACACACTCCACACACACACTTTTAACAATGAGGTCATGTTGATGGTGTACTATTGTACAATACAAACAAAATTTATATTCAATGCAACAACCAACCAGAGGACATGAAATCATTGACTGTTATAGGCAGGTGACCTTTAAATTCAGGGATGATTCAATAGAACATTACTATAGTGCACGGTAAACAGAATATTCAACAGGCTGCATGGAGTCATGCGCAGTAGCACCCTGTCCCGTCTGATATTTTGGCCACATCTGAATTAAATCTGAATCTCGCACGATTGACTGTACTGCGGTTTGATTTGTATTTCAAACTCAACTTGACTTTGAGATTTCTGATGGCGGCCAGAAAAATGGCGGTCTTGTCCGAAAGTAATGAGATTAAAGTTTCAAAATAACAGCTTTTGACAATAGTCATTGTCATATAATATAATTTGTGTGGATACAAAGTTCTTATCCTGGTCATCGTAGAATTCCAGTAAAGTTGATGTAATATTTATCAATTATTTCCACGTCTACGTTGTTACTTATCAACGAACAGTCTAACAGAGTGTGCATCAGATCGAATTTACACAAAATTGATTACGGGTATGAATGTTGTAATGATCCGATTCCAATCCGATTTGAAGCAATATGCCAATTATAAATATAATCCGATTCGAAGCAAATAATTTGTAATTAATGTAAACTAATCCAAGTTTTAATGTATAAATTTATGGGTGATTGCTTGATACAGTCTCAGGCGCTTTAATCAGATATCTTTTAACTTGATGCTGGATATTCTGCGTTAGACACTTAGTTACTACTACTGTGATAAAATACAAAACTACCACACAGCAATAATAAATACCAGCATGAATAAATGTGACGTACTATCACTGTATGTCGTATAGCTGGCTTTGCTATAACAACAACTAATTGATATTCGAGACCCAATGGATAGTGAGCACAATGAAGGCTAAACTGTATCTAATTTACTATTCAATCTACACATAGACAACATAGATAGATTACAGGAATTATATAGGGTGCTGACATGAGACAGTCACATACAGCACATCAAAATGATAATACAATACGTACAATGAATCAATAATCTTGATCATTTCCTTGAAGAAATTGTATAATTCATTTCACATCAAACGTGTAATTGATGTACTAGAGAGTGGAATACTAGAGAGTGGAACATGAATGTCGCTATATGTACAAGAAGCGGTCAGTTGAGAGGAAACTAGAACACATTGATTAATTGCTGCAAAGTACAAATACTCTTCCAAGTTTCAAAATCCAAAATCATCTGGAATCAATAAATACAAATTTTACCCAATCCAAAGACCTAAAATATCACTACCTGGATGCGATCCAATCTGATTGGATTCGCACATCTTTAATACGCAGGTGCAAAATAAATGAGGCTCAAAACTTTCAGAGGTTAAATTTGTTATTCACAACTAACATATATATGTACTTTTGGAATGGTCAGATTCTTTAATTATTATATTTTCTTATTCGTAATTGACAATATTGTCACTTTAGTTTAACTTTCGTTGTGGGTTTGATTTTAAACACAGCCAAAAAGGTTGAAGGTTGTTCACTTAAATTATACCTGTCAGATATGACTCTGTGATAGTATTATTAATGTAGGTTCTATTACAAAGTTTATATTATAGAGGGTATGATTTCTTCATTACTCAGAAATTTGGTCCTGATGCTTTTAAGAACGTTTCTTTTAAAATTATATTTCATTTTATTATTACAAAATATTTCATTAATTATTATCATATGATTTTCACATAGATATATCTTTGGTTGGTGCTACGCAAATAAGTAGGCCTATTCCCCTACGAAAAATTTGTTGAGTTCATGAACTATTCATGAACCTTAAATACAAGCCTGTTTTACACATTCTGGGCAGTAGTCACTTTTCTGAGAAGTTATTTTAAATGTAGTTTTTCAATTTGAATAGGCCTTTCAAGAAACATTAGAATAACTGTTGCGTTGAGTCGTTTCAACTTTTCAAAGTGCAGTACTATACATACTGATCTTCATACTATACACTTATTTTTGTGCTGCTTTCAATTCTTCTTACTGACAATTTTTACAGCCTTGATAGTTTGGGCTGAACGTAGCTATATCTGGTTAAATGGCCTGTTTTTCATGAACAATTCATGAATATTTGTTGGTCCATTTAAAGTTCAAGAACTGTTATCACAGCCTGCATTTTGCGTATACTTTTACGGATTAACCAAAGACCAGCAGACTAGGTGGCAGCCATGGGCCTTGTGAGAGGATCAAAACAGACGGGAAAACTTGCACTAGCGCAAGTTAAATAGGCACGTTCTTTAAACGTTCTTGAGCACGAGCTTTTCTTAGCGTATACTTTATTTCTAATCATCGATAATATAAATGACACCAATGCCATGTATCCTTGTTCAGTAGATTATGTAGGCAATCAAGGTGTTTTTGCATACTGTTGGTTCTCCCAGACGTCAGCACAGTTTCGAAAGGATGGAAAACAAAGGCATCAAACAAAATCTTTCTTGTTTCTAGATGTAAACATCAAGTGAAACTTACTACTGTTGTGCAGGAACGTTTTCTAATTCATGATTGGTAAATTGATAGTTGTTAAATGAATTCAATTAATTTCGACCATACAGGCAAAGAGAAATTGCTCCATAATTATTGTTATCCTGTTTATGAATATATTTGTGAATAGGGCTAATTTGACTACCTTGAACAACGCACACTGAAAATACCCACGTGACAAGAGCGAGATTCAAAACTCAGAGGGGGTGTAAGAGGAGAGTTTCAGACTTAATCGGTACAAAATTAGAAATGCATTTGATTGATTCTGAAATGACTTAAAAGAAGGTAGTAGGGGAGACAGATTAGCTACAAGACTCGAGTAACAATGGCTTCAAAGGTTTTGGTACAGCATTGTGCTGCCCAGGGTTGCACCCATGTAGCTTTTTCTGCTATAGTATTCCAGGACCACGCCAAACGCCTAGTCTTATTAAAATTAATTTGAAAACAATGGCCACATGCTCCTTTGCCAGAATTCATAGTGGTCACCTCTATGCAGCAGCCAACCGTCTACAGTGGTCACTCTTGGTATGCCTGAAATAGTATTTTCTATCTAATCAACCCTGCATATAAAGGCCACCTGCATATAATGGTGTGATGGGATAATTTTGTTTCACTTCGCAGTTTACAATTTAAATTTAACCACATAAGCTTCAAGCTTGTTTGCATGGGAATGAATGTCTGAACAGCAGTCAAATTTATAATCAACTAATTGAAATTACAATGAGCTCTATTACATGAAAGTTACTGGTACGTATAGAAAAAAAAAACATTTTGTGAGGCGATGAGGAATCAAACCCCGGTCTCCCACAGGGACTACATGCACTCTACTATTGAGCTACCAGTCTACATTGATCAATTTATCTACCTCTCATAGCTGGCTGCTATACACAGATTTCAACTGTATCTAGCCTATTTCTAAACTTCAACTCATTATTTTGATATTTGCTTGAAGAACATCAATTTTCATAAATGTATGATGATATTTTTAGTAAAAGAGTACACACACAGAAGTAGGCCCTACACGAAATATAAACCATCCCTCTATTGTTTCATGATTTCTGCCAAGGCATGTTAGGGGGATATTTGCTATTGAAAAGTTAACATTTCTCTTTGCTGATTACTAGGCTTAATCTACAAAACATATGTCCGCGTACAGTCGAGCTCTCAGCCTCCTGTATGTCTAACATAATTTTCTAGGAGGTAGTTTAATATCACGAGACATCCTGATGAAGATTACCGATGTTGCTTAAATTTTAATTATCTTGACCGATCACCTCAGAATGCTGTCTCTTTCAACTTTGTAGGGGCCTACCCTTTATAAATCAAAAATTAGCTTAGCCTATAATCTTGTAGATTGTCCATTAGTTATTTGTTGTGTAAGTATCTCATATTGATGCATATACACACATGTTGATACATATTAATTAATAATTATTATAGGCAAGGTGTAAAGAATTATGACAAAGTAATCGTCCCAAATGCCACAATTGTCCTGTTTCTGCAAGTGGTTAAGAATCCATTTATTAGCTGTGCTATATCCACGGTGGAACACTTTATCAGAGGATTTTGTTCTGCAAGTAGCCTACATTTCTATGATTTTAAACAATATTACAAACATTTACTCTGGCTCAGTGTTGCAAAGTCTACAATACAAATAGATAAGTTTGTTTACTATTTCAGATAAGTTGTTTTTAAAAACAATAACTATTAGTTTTCAACTGAATTGAGATACTGTGTGTAGTGGAGACCAAAAGCTCTTCCATAATAGTCGCTCATTAATGTTAGCTTTTTTGTAATTTAATAAATACTATATCAGATCAAAGACAGTGGATCACTAAGCCTATCTATCATCAGTTAGTACCTTGGCCCTTACTTGATTGAGTGAGCTCCTTCCCTTACTTTCCTGATTAATGTAGGTTATAGACTATGATTTGAAGGTAGGCTAGTCTACGAGCAATGACTTCATGACTTTAGAAAATATAGACTAGCCTATTCTATGTGTACAATTTATTCATGTTTTGTTGTTTTATTGATATTATCAAATCTTACTATTCAAAGCTGAGTTAGATTACACCATATTTCATGTTAATTTTTCAAATATCTTCCCTTACCCTGTCCAATATTCAATATTAGCTATTTAAAAATACACCGTGTACTCTGTCTTTGTTAGGCTGTTCGTTGATAAGTAACAACGTAGACGTGCAAATAATTGATAAATGTTACATCAACTGTACTGGAATTTTACGATGACCAGGATAAAAACTTTGTATCCACACAAATTATATTATATGACGATGACTATTGTCGAAAGCTGTTATTTTGAAACTTTAATCTCATTACATTCGGACAAGACCGCCATTTTCTGGCCGCCATCAGAAATCTCAAAGTCAAGTTGAGTTTGAAATACAAATCAAACCAAAGTACAGTCAATCGTGCGAGATTCAAATTTAATTCAGATGTGGCCAAAATATCAGACGGGACAGAGTGCTACTGCGCATGACTCCATGCAGCCTGTTGAATATTCTGTTTACCATAGTGCACACGTAGTATAGAAACACGGCTAATGTAATGGAGGTAACATTCAACAATGCAGATTTGGCTACAGTTATCCCTACCTGATGTACATTTCTTCACGTTTAATTTCTTGGTAGAAATACTACAAAGAGAGGATAGATAACAATAAATAGAAGAATCTACTGATAATAGAAGATGACAGTGTATCCTAATTAAAATTGTGAGGTCTTAGAATAGTGGTTGAGGCATTGGACATTGGACAGAGCCATCAATCTACAAGACTTGAGCCGATCATTGCAAGGCCGCAAAACTGTTCCCGTTGAAGTGAGGCCATGGTCTAAACGCTCTAGTTTACAATTTCTGCCATTCCACGTGCCACTGTTGGGTAGTTCGTTGATACATTTCACCCAATTCAGGGTAGATGAGTACTATTATACATAAAATTGATATTTACATAGAGTTGAGTTACATATAATTTTAATGCTACTGTTGGGTACAGCCTTGATTAATATTTTTGTGCTTATTCTAGTTTGATCGATGATCATATTATGTTTTTATCTTTAATTAAATTGAGATGTACTTCAAAATATATTGACCTAGTTGTAAATGTTCACAGCACGCTGAGCACCGTACAATTCTGTTTCACGAAATGATGTCTACGATTTGTGCGATGTTTGATTTTCATTTTTGATATTTCGAAATAGAGATAGACCTAACAAAGAAACCTTATGGCTTTATTTAGTAAACTGTTTTATTTATTACCCAGCGATATTACTCAATGTTTACTTGCCATAATCTTTTTCGTTTGCATTTTATATTAGCAAATCATTGACACATACAATTTTTCACACATGACAAAAAACCTCCTGTCTGTCTGGCAAAATAAGTAAACAGTACGAGAAAACAAAATGTGCCATGAAAGTTTGTGAAACCTATGGAGTATGGAGTCTCTGAACGTTAAATGGCTCCAATTTTCATAAACTGTCCATAACATTTCATGAACATTCACAGACAGTTCATGAACTGTTCATGAACTCCTGAACTGTTTTCGCAAGGGGAATTTAATTGAATATAGAAAATGTCTATTTTGGTTTGGGTCTAGCCTTTTTTGTGTTATGCTCATGCCTGAATCTGACCCTGATAAAGAGCTTTAAGAGGGTTAACTAAAATAACAAGATGATATGTTTTGATCGTAGAAAAGGAACAAATTAAACACTTACCAGAATATTAACTGTGCAACTCATTTTATTGTTAATGTTGTCATCTCCTTCTGTAACAGTCCGATAATCCAACAAACGACTCAGTAGTCTTGCAATAGTGTCAACAAAAGCCAAACCAACTTCAGCTAAGCGAGCACTTTGTGTTGGTAGTTCTTCAAACTTTTTTCTTAATCTGAAATATAATTAAATGCATAAATCAGTAAGTTTTTACAAATGAATTGTGTAACCAAAGTGAGCGATAAAATAGATATTGTTTGAGCTTTCGACATAGCTTCCATAACCATTTTTAAACATATTTGTTTTAGATAATTTTTTTAAAAATAAAAATTTCTGAAAACGGCATAGACCATGTCAAAAGCTCAAACAGTGTCACTTTTACTAAACAATCCTAGTTATATAATTGATAAAATATAATATTTGTTGGATAATTGGAATTCTCAGTTTCACAAATAGAGTAAGCTAGTAACTTTTCTTCACTAAAGTAGCTAATTAATTATAGGTGCCTGGAGTATGTGTGCAAATAACGGCCGGATGCCTTCCCTGAATGCCTCCAGCTAAGAAAATAAATGACTGTAGTCAAAGTAGGCAAATGCTTATAACTGGGTAATGATTGTCCACCATCTTTGACGCTATCATTTTGATAGTTTTATTTCTGCTGTTTTGTTTAGTTTTGTTATTTATTTATTTTTCAGTTTTCAATTGTAGCTACCTGATTTGGAGATACTATGAAATTAACCAACAAACAATAACACAGAGGAGAATATTGATTTGAATTCTAATTTTGGAAATATATTATTAACGAAGTTCAGGATTTACAAGTTTAATAGCAATTATATATGGAAATGTTGCTTGCTATTGTTTCTAAATAAACACAAACACTTTAGAAGCTGTTTTGGCTAACGTGATTGAAACACAGGAGTTAGCTAATGAAGTCACTACAACAGCATTTCAACAATTCTTGAGTTTAACAATAAGTAAGTAATGTACGTAATGTGAGTTTAACAATAAACATTCCATAAATTATTTACATCGGATTGAGCAACAAAGTCCAAATCAACGTCAGGCCGGTTTTTAGAAGCAGAAAATTGGTAGAGGATTACGCTATAGAGAACGAAAGCCCGAAATCCCGCGTCAACAATGTTGTTCAACGATTGTTCGAAATGGTTCATTATTTTAAGAATTTGCTCGAACAAAGCCAAATGCCTCATTTATGAGATGCTTTTTATTCGCAGGTTGAAAACTACATTAAACACACAAAAAGACTCGATAAAATCAAAAGTCTTTTAGTAATGTATTTAATTTTTGCAGAATTTTATTGTATAGTAGGTATAATAGGTATAGTAAGTTTTGGGTTTTCAAAATTTTTTTTAGTTCACTTGAAAATGATCACAAGTCATGATTAAAACGTTGTGCAAAGTAAAAATATTAAATATGTTATTACCAATTGTTTTTTTCTATCAAATCAATTATAAACATTACAATACATTGCCTGGGTCTGAAATCCGCAAAAAATAAGGATAACATACAGTCGAATTCTGAGGCGAACTCAACAATTTTATTATATTTGTTAATTGATGTGACTTACATATCTTTAAATAATTCTTTGTATTCTTCGTCTCCTTTTTGTCCTTCAATAAGAACATCTAGTTGACTAATGACTTCTGTTTCAACCTATCATCAAAATGAGAATCATAATAAGCGTCATCACTTCACAGCTTATCAATAGGTCAACTACCGCTACCGTTTCATGAAAAGTCAAGCAAAAATTCATGAAGATCACAAAATTACCCTTTTTGTGAATAAATCATGAGCAGATCACAAGAAGTTTAGGGACGTTTCATCAACAATCTTGAGCCATGCATAGTTCGTAAATAATCCAATCGAGTTCAAAAATGGTTGGTGTAAAAGTCCATAAAAAGCGTGCCATTTCATTGTAATAACTTATGATGCAGTGATAAAGAGCTGCATCTTAATTTCATCTTAATCCTTTCTCTCAATCTGAGATCTTCAAATCTGATTTAAATCTATTTTTACCTGTCTGAAATGTTGTCTGTTTCTGAACTCACAATCAATCATATCAAAAAAGACGGGAATGGTCGCACGACGCAATTCTGAAATAATACAACAAACATAAATCAAAAATCATCATGTAAGCATATACAATATCTTAATTTAGAGTAGTTAGCAAAGTAAAAGCCTTTCCAGATACTCTACTTGTTAACAATGAAAGAAAAATTATGTTTGTTTTGACAAATTTCTATCCTTTTCTGAGTCCAGATAATATCCCACACTAGGATAATGTCTCGCTTTTACTTGCCCGGAAGAGGGGTATATTAACTAGGTCAGACTGTTTGGATTAGATGTTATGACTCCAACGTCGGAATAAAATCTGACTGATGAGCACCATTGCCCTAAACTCTGAGGCCTCAGTGTCCAGCCTTTTAATTTATTTCTATAAGGCTCTGCATATCTGCATCTGCATCAAGCACTCTATTGATGTTTTGCCATCAATTTTTGAATAAGGCTGTGCGTAACATTGAGAATTATTCAGACCAAGGTCGATGTTACCTGCCAAAGGCGTAGGCTGAGGCAGATAACTTCGACTGAGGTCTACATTATTCTTAATCTTATGCAAAGCCGAATTCAATCATTGTTTTATTATTATTTCAATATTTCTAAAGCAAATTGTTAGAAAACAAGCGTCAGAGAAGAATATTATCATTTACTTTATAATTTATGATTCCAATAAATAGAACTTGAAAACTATGGTAAAATTCAGACTTTCATCAACAAAAAACAATTCAAGATATAAAAGCATGATTTCAAATAGTTGTAAAATAATTCATTTGATTTATTTACATTATATCATTATAGACTCTTCTTTTTCTAATAATATTTTCTCTGTCACTTGCTTTTTTACGATTTGCTTTCATATTTTGGAAAAATCATAAAAATGTTGGTTGTTATGCATAGGTCAACTCAACGCTGTGCTTGGGTACTGATAATGAGATAGTGAATTTTATTGGATCAAAAGAAATGTGTCGACAAAATCAATATCTGGAGGTATGACGCGTTTTAGCTCAGAAGACTGTGTTTGTGTATTTTTTCTTCGAATACTTGGAATTATGTCGGGGCTTATTAGTCAAGATCATAATGGAGTTCTAAATCTCCAACAATAATAATATGATTATAAGTTATGAAATATTTCTAGTGATGGGAATCAACAAATAACAATTATTTCAGTTCATAAATAAGTCACCTGCTTCTGGTATCAGAGTCATTTCCAAGAAAGGTCCAACAATGCCAGGGATTAATTTGATTTTATGAATACCTACAAAGCAAGGATAAAATATTTAATTCAGACTTGATTTCAGTAATTCAACACAATTCAGAAATGAAAATAGACTGGAACTTAGGTAAAATTTATAGAGGCATAAAAAACTGAAATCCACCAAAAGATGTGAACCATTTCATGACTGAGAATTATACATCAAATGATTTACCAAAAAATTAAAAGAAGTACTCAAGTGAAAAATTTAATGAAAAATAGGAAATTGCACACTTTGTAACAATGTATTAATTAACAACATTCCATTGAGACGGCCCTGTATAGAAACATATCTATATAACAGGTACCTATAACAAAAAAACTTCAAAGATAGCTGTTATAAACAGGTTTCAACTTACCAAGCCACTGCCACATATCAACAATCTTCATGCCAATTACCATTCTCATATCGCCATACCTGCAACCAAAATCAATCAATCAAACCTTATTGAAGTAGGGTGACCTGCTATTTTCCGAACAGGGTCCGACAAAAGTATTCTGGAATGCCATATCCTGTGAGGCTAGAGCAAGTTCTGATGAAATCGGTATTTTTATGATTTATTGGTCAAATTTCAATAAAAAATTCAGAAGAAAATCTTGAACTGCTTCCTTCTAGGATTCCAGAAGGTGGAAACATTTTAGGACCCTGAGTTACCATTGTTTAACATCCTTCAATCAAAATCAGTCAGGTTAAAGGTGACAACCAGGTACTACGATGTCTAGTATTTTAAACAAGACGCAAACAATTTCCAAAACACAATGAGAAGAATCCACCACAAGCAAAATTTCTCAAACATTACTCTAAACAAATGCTTTAAATATGTTTTAGGTTATCATTTTAAATCTTACTTGTCAATAATTTTCTGACTTTTGGCTTCTGAAAAGTTTTCAAGCTGCAATGAATCTTGTGTGATGAACGAAACAGCTAGTTGAAAGAAATTGTTCCAAAGCTGCAAACAGAAGAAATAATTACCTACTTAGTTAATAACACTGTCTGTTTATAAATAAATTTGTTAGGCTTAAGCTTGATAACCTATTTGCACAATTAAAAATATAGCCATTTAACATTTCTGTTAAATTTCTGTTGATATCAAAACAGTTACTATTAAGTCCTTGAAGCCTTCACTTGACAAGGCTCAGCATCAGGCAAACTCTTGGCTATGTTCTCTCAGACAGCAAATCAGATACGGGATTCTCTTTATTGGCTTTGGTGTCTCTCCTTGTACCATTGTCCATTGAACTTACTGATTGGACATGTCACACGTGCAGTACCTATGAGCTTTATTAGCAGATAGCTTTTTAGAGCTTGGATTTGAAACAAACTAAATAGCATCTATGATTTAACAATACTAACCTGGAATTCAAAGCTATCACCAACAAGAAACTTATCATAGAGTGCCTCTGAAAAGTATTGAATAGCCCTCAAGATGACGCTATAGGTAAGCAAACAGAAGATGCATACATTTTTAAATATGATTTCTTATATTATATCAGGATGCTACTCAGTTATGCTATTAAGTACTGTGATATTCAAGTGGCAAAAATCACTCGCATGGCAAATCGTGATTTTTCAAGCCTTATTCATATCACATTACACACCTAACGTGTTTGTATCAGCGTACAGAGAATTGACCACCGTTTTCTATTTGTTAAATACTAATGGAATGTTTTCAAACTTTACACCCATTTTATATTACCATTCTTTATAAAGAAATTTAAAGGGTTCAATCAACCAATAACGATTGATGAATATTCAAACAAATATTTATGATGTTTTATTGGACATTTTGCATCTTTTTAAAATCTACAACACATTGTTCAAGGAAATTATTTGTATAACGTCATACAGTGTAACCTGCTTAACTGCAATTAGAATAAGTGAAATTCCCGCTTATCTGCAGCCTGGCTTTGCAACCCTATAAACTATTTTCTGGTCAAGTCCTTGGTAAACAATTCCAGATAACTGCAAATTTTGATAAATGCAATGAAAACCGCTTACAATTTTCATATGCATTCAATTGTGTTACACAGTTACACTGATATTATATCAGACAATATTTTAAATCAACAACTTCTTGTTTACAATAATTATTTAGACAACATACTGATTTTGTATCATCGTCATTGAGATCCAGTCTCTTGGATAAACATTGTTGCTGATAAATTCACGAAATACCAAAAACATTTGCATCAAAACATCCTAATGAAAAATAACAAGATTTTACAAACAAATCAGAAACGATAATTAGGGGGAGTGTAATGAGCCATTTAAACAATTAGAAAGGGATAAAAATATACGTCATAAATAATGAAACCTGAGATTGGAAATCATGAATAACTCTCTCATCAGATAAAAACATGTTCTATGACACATTTCTCATACAGGGGTTGATAACATTTGTCAGTGCCTGCGACCACATAAATTTTTCTTAAAAAATGTCTGCAAATGTTCTATCGGAAATTTTACTGGCCAATCAATTTGAACTAGCCCTATTTATACAAAAAGTAATTAGTTTCATCTTTATATACCTCTTATTCCGTTTCATTAATAAACTTTATGAATTATTCATAGATTCAGAATAATTTTAAATGTAGAAAAATGAGCCTGCAGTAGTTGTATTGTTCAATAATTGTGCCTGCGACTGCCGGTCAAACATGGTACCAACATTTTCTACCCCTGATTCCTTATTAAATTAGAGTACAGGCAAACAAACTTTCAAAATGACCAGTTAACAGAAAATATTCAAATAAAAAATATATTATTATGTAACATAGAGGAGCTATGAGTTCTTGTTTATTCTCATACAATCTAGATACTGTTCTCTCTTACTTTTTGCATTTGACCGTACTGACGTTATTTGTTCTTAAATGAACATTTAAGTGAGGCTAAAATCATGTGTGTTAAGACGATGTTAGTAAACAGAGAACACATTAATTATCAGTTGATGCTAATAGCATACAATCATGATTGCCAGATCAGGTCAGTGGTTTAAGCGCGTTAGTCGAGAGCATGGGTTATCATGGGGGTGCAATTATATCTGGTAAGTGTAATGTTTTTGCGCATGTCCGAGATGCTAGGGCGGGGTAATCATTCTTGCCATCGTGATCTAGCGTGCTAGTCACATTTGAGTTATCGTCTATCGGAATTTGGTTTTTACCAAATTACTATCTTGATTTTATCTTGTTTTTACGGATTCTTACTCATTGCTTATTTCTCATTCAGTGCACATTTAACATGACTCTCTTTACTGGTCAGGTTTATATTGCTCCAAGTACTAGTGGTTGACTCGCTTGATTTATCTGTGTGCTATACTGCACTGAGTTCTCAGAACTGATTTGTCTAGGTGCTATACTGCACGTCTTGCTATACTGCCTTCTATTGATTTATCTGTGCTATACTGCACACTCGACACGTTTTTATTATTCCCATTCCCTCCCTCCTCTTTCAACTGGTAAGGTAAGTATATTAGGTATTCCACTGACATAGCAATGTGACTGGTGACTGCCTTGGTGGTGACAGGTCTGCTTTCTGCGGTATCCTAACTTATATTATTGTCAACCAAATATATTATGATTCACAAACAGACAGTGATTTTAATGTGATTTTGGAAAAGTGCCAGAAATTGCTAAAATGTAGCATGATATTTCATTTTCCCCCCTAAACAAATGGCTGTATTGGCCCATTGCGCCAGCCATCACAATTCCCCCCATGGACTCCCTGATTTTCTTCAAAGTATGGTATGTCTATGTAATTATATGGGTTTACCTTAAGAAATTTACTTATTTACCCTTGCAAATCTTAAATAAACACGTATCGTATCTTCAATTTAATTATAGACGACTCTGAATATTAGTTCTCGAGTATTACTCTATAAATGGTTAAATGCTGAAAGTTCCCTAGGGGTGGTATTATACACAGTTTCATGGTGGTTACAATTTTAATTTAATTACAATTTTAGGCTGAATTAAACTCAGACACTGTTGTTTGCCATTGCATGAAACCCCCCTTTCTAGTGGGGCACAGTTTATACACAGTTTCTACTCTATTTGTCAATTAGACTGAATACTTACCAAAAGGTCTAAATCAGATTCAAACGAATCTATGTATGTTTTATAATGTTCGTCTTTCATCAAATCAAGAATACAAACAATGCAAGCAACAAAGTTACCCTAAAATAAACAAAATAGAAACTTGACAACATAATAAATAAAATAAGAAACAGATTGTCTTTGAGATTTTACTCAATTGACCACTACAGACAGGTGGTAGTTCCATAGAGGTGACCTCAATAGCAGGTTCCACTGTAGTATCACATGGTATCATGATCAATGCAGATAGCAATGATCTACATACCGCTGTTGGTAGTGATGTATCCATACTCATCGCAGCTTGTACTAAATCACGGAAGAATTCTTGAATTATAAAACCAATATCTTCATCAGTTGAGCCCTTATTGAAATAAAAACACGTAAAATATTATGTTTGAATAACGATGATCAATGTTTGGATAATCACAGAATCATAAGGAGTATGATAACGATGATCAATGTTTGGCTAATCACAGAATCATAAGGATGTGCATTAAACCTTGTTCATGTCAGCCACATATCTGGCCACTATAGACAGGTGGTCATTACATACAGGGTTGATTTAATAGAATATGGAATTTTGTATGTTACTCAGAAATAAAAAATCAAATTAATGCAGTGGACATGATAGACAGGCAGCCGTTATGTTTTGTTATTTGACTGTATTTGATATGGTGAAATGAAAGATTTAAGAAGGCTTAATCTTTTTTCAGACCCTGTATTATGAAATGCCCCTCTGTAAACTTCAGCCCTGTGTTTGCTACCCCAGGTAGTGGAATTACTTACCACTTCTTCTGGGGATTGTGCAAGCGCTGTTAATAAATCATTCATGATATCAAGACAACTTTTGGGATCTTCCATTTTCTCAAATTGCAATTTTAATTGGTCAATCACCATGGGTAGAACGATAGTACGAGCATCTACAACAACCAAAAATTTAGAAAAGTAACATTAAACATGTATCTGATCAAAGAGATAGCAAGATTAAATGAAACTTATAAAATACCATTTTCCTTTTCACATATTTGGGACATACATGTTTACAAGGTCTTTTTACATACAGGTTGGCAGGATAAATGTACCCTTCTTCAAATTGGAGTCAATTTATTGAATTTCAGAAGGAATACTTTACTAATAAGGTGTATATGTCGCACAATACCAATTATAGATTCTAGATTATGACACAAATCAAATATACCTGGGATAGCAAAAAGCGGCGATTTAACAATTTGATTAATCGAACCAAGTTTAGTTGAGTTCAAACGGTTCTGTGGCATTCTCTCAATCATATCTCGAGCAAAATAACTAAAAACATACACAAAAAATAGATCTCCAATCATAAATGAAAAGCTGCAAGATGAGATTGATCATTGATAACGATACTATAATACATACCCCAGCTGAATGGCATCGTAAACAAGCATCAGATCACCGAATACTGATGGCATGTACTTTAGTGCGCAACCCTAGATACAGAAACAGAAATACATAATGGAAACGTTTGAATCTTTAGTGAAATCTGCATTAATCATTGAAAGGAAAAACGATGAGAATAATAACAATTAATCAACCTATGATAATTATAAACATCTTTAAGTTACAACAATGCAACTCTCTCTGGATCATTCCGCCCACCACCAGAAGATAGCACTCATTTAATGTCTTTGGGAAAAGTCAATGCTGAGTTTGGGAAGTTTGAACCACAGTCAACCAAATACAGTGAACCCTGTATATAGCAGCCAGCTGTGAGAGATTGACATATTGACCAATATAGACAGGTGGCCTTTATATACAGGGTTGATTGAAAAAAAAATACATTTCAGGCATTACTAGAGTGACCACTATAGACAGGTATGAAGCAGATCTGAAGCCTAGTTGCACTTCCATCTGAGTTAATCCTTCCCATAGTATAGCAGCAGGGTATATTGTATTATTCAAACATTTCCAAAAATAACCTAAGTAATGCAGTATATGGTATTGTTTCCAGCTGATTCAAGAAACTCTCCTATACCTGCAGAGATAAAAGATTGATATGGGACATAGGAGCCTTTGATATAATGATATTGTATACTCTACATCATTCTCACCTGAAGTAAGAGTGTTCCTTTCTTTGAATTTGACATCATTGTGACAATAGATGATAGCAGAGAATTAATAGATGTTTCGAATTCCATTCGATTGCGTCCCGGAGCAGTGCTGTAGACAGAAATGTCATTGTTAAAAAAAGCATGAGCATGCACATTTTATGAATATAAGATAGAGGTATTTCTGAGGAATATTTACCTTTCAAACAATAGTCTAGATCTTACAATGAATTTGATTATATATTCTAGACCCTGTTGGAAGAGAAAACAAGATTAAATGATTATAAGAGTGTGTCATAAGAACTGTAAAACTGGATTAAGTCCAATCCTTGTTAAGAGGTAAACTCAGGACTGTTTTAAGGATTTTCGGCCTCTAAGAATTCATTTTGGATCCTGCCCAAGATGGGGGTAAATATTTAAAGCGTCAAGATCCAGATGTGGTACAGCAAAAAGGTGGAAATCCTGTCGTATCGTCTCATCATTATATATTATTGTACCTTGTAAATATCTACATGTTCAAATTACACGTTCTCACAAACAGAGTGTATAAAGTGAATACAGAATATGTATCTAAAGAGGGCCTTACTATAGTGGCTAGGGCATTGGACCTCAACCGGCATGGTTCTATCCCTGGCAATAGCACTATTGGTTTGCGTCAGGAAGAGCACCCGTTCATTAAATTTGCGCAGGCTTCAAAAATACTGATACTCAATTAACCACCACCCAGGCGAAGTAAAGCTACCAGCTAACTTGGTTTGTGGTAAAATGATGAATCCAACAAACAGATAAAAAATAGCTGTGTGATTGATCTTGTTATCAGTGTTTTTTGTTGTTGTTGCAAGTACCAATTATTCACAAACCGTGTAAGTGATTACCTTTTTACACCGGGGTGGTTAGTTGTACTTTTGTTAATGTTTGTTATGAAGCGTGTGTGAGTTTTAATGGTCGGATGCTCTTTCTAATGTCAACCAACTAGTGCCCTTGCCAAGGATAAAACCCAAGTCAATACAAGACGAGGTCTAACGCTTAACCATTACAATAAGGAGAGGCATCACTGATTTGAAACATCTATCACAGAGGGTTAACCCTGACCCTACACTCTTTGCAAATATATACATATAATAATGTACCTTGAAATATCTAAGACCAGCTCTTTGACTGTCAGCAGCATCATTATCATTTGCATGGACATCATCACTAGCAGATGAAATATTCTTCTGAAGTACATTGACTAGAGTTCTGAATCAAAACGAATTAATTATATCACAATTAAAGTTATTCTTCTGAATTGTCATGTTTTAAATTTTTTGGTTGATAATCATGTTTTAAATTATTATTTTACATATTTAACAATATATTAAATAAATACAGTGAGTCAATAAAGAGACAAACGGTTCTTGCTACTCTGAGTTAATAATAAATAATAAAATCTATACTTGCCTGATGATCACTGTATGGTGTGAAAGTCGGAGTAGCGAGAACCATATGTCTCTTTTATGACTCATTTTATATATCTATTTATTAAAGCTCTGATATTTATCGTCGAGCACTATGCCTACATGGACAACTTCACATCATTATATATCTAACAATCTATTTAACAATATAATAATAATAAAATGGTATCTAATAGCCGTTGAAAATTTTTGAGATCAAAGGTCTGCGAATCCGATACACATCTGATTCGACCAGATTTTTTTGGATTCGGATTAAATTTGGATTGAATCAGACTTTTCCAGGATCTATTCGAATTGGATCAGATTTTAATATTCGTAATATTAACCTATGTTGAGTTATATTGGGTAGTTTTTTCTGAAAATTGTATAACTATTTCATTGTTTTTGACATCATTATAATCATAGATACAGTAGAAAAGTCTTTGACTCCTTTTATTAGAGAGTAGAAGATTATATCTTACTCGGATCCGCATTCTGTGGGATCGGATTCTCAACGCAGAATCCAACTTCTTCAGAATCTTTTTGGATTGATTAAAACACATTCGGATTGGATTGTATGATTGAGCTTTTTTCAAACAATTGGATTACTAATGCCCAATCAGACTAATACTCAATGCCGTTTGACAGAGCATGAAAATAATAACGGAGTCAAAGACTATGTATTCATTTTCTGTATTGTAGTGCTATATGAAGTATCACTCTTTATTGCAATCACCAGACAGATACTATTCAATATATACTATACTATAGATACAACAGTATGTGTCTGCCGATCACATTAAAGCATAAACTTCCAAGTCTCTTTGCCACGGATGATAATAAAAACGTTCAAAATTCATTGCTCTATTTTGGTCAATCTCACGTGAATTTGCCGCTGTTTGAGTACTCAACACCTTGCTCCATGGCAAGAGATGATTCAATGTTTCAACACCTTTTTGATAGAAAAACTCCATCAAAGTCTAATAAAACCGCCAGAGAGAGAAATTTCAAACTAAAAGTTTGAAGTCTGTAGACAGGATATTTGACTGTAAAAGATGTGAAAAGGTGTCTGTTGTCGTAGTTTGAGAGTGTTCAATTGTGGCAGTGGTAAACCCATTGAAATTGTCAGACCAAGAGGTTTGTCTGTACTTATACTAATGATGAATATTATGATTATATTTGTACTTACATATAAGCTTTAGTAGCACTGAATAAATTACTGATATAAGCATCTAAAACGGGTCTAAAATGATGGTATTTCTTATCAGCAAGTAAACCAATACAGAACACCTATAAAATAGAAATAATAATGTTGCGTTGAATGGATGAGTAAGTCTTTATTTCAATTATATTCTCAACTGCATGTGTTACAAATACATGAAATGATTGACATCATCTCATATGCAAAGCAACTTGTTTGCTGGCAGTTGCAAATACACTACAGTCAAACCTGTTGTCCTATTTTAGCGGTACTCTCTCTATATGTTCTATATATCTGTATCTCGATAAAAATACCTATCAAAAGTTCCCTGATTGAATATTTCCTTGGACAGTGACTATTTTCTGTAAGGTGCAGTGCCATGGTTAATTAAGCCAATCAAAAGATTTGATCAAAGGTTGAAAGTTTAGGAAGATTCTACTAAAAAATCTTATTTTAAAGTAATGATTGATTATGATGTTTAACAACTAAAAACTTTGCTTGGTAAAAGTTTGAAGCCGATCCGATAAGAACTGACGGAGATATCGATGTTTTAATACCTTTATTCTGCCGTAGGTATATTTTTGTGACGTCAACATTCAAAAACTTTCAATATTCTTTTAAATTAGTCTGAGAAAAGATTAAATATTGATCTCACGAAAACAAAAGCGGAGTAGAAACCGATTCTTTAAAACATGGATATCTAAGTCATTTCTTATCGGAACTGCTTCAAGCTTTTACCAATCAATTTTTCAGTTTAACATCTTATCAGTAGAATCCCCCAGTGTATGTATAGAGAGATTAGGGAAGTATTGTATGATTGTGTTCTCCTCTGCAGCAACTTACCAAGGCATCAGAAACCATTTCGCCATAAGCATCTGGATTTTCCATAAGAATTGCGAATAAAGCATCAAATGTATCTTGAAGAAACTACGATAACGACAGGAGTAACAATTAGTTTTATTACCGTAACTAATACAAACAGTAGTTCTGTTTTATTAACATGCATGAGAGCTCAGGTTAGTGTAAAAATATCTCAAAAAATAAAAATGGTAGAGACAAAAACATGCATTTCAGCTTGCTTTGTTTTGGAATTGAAAGAAAACAAATAGCTGAGATGTTCCAAAGAACTCTCCTATAGCAGTTTATTTCACTGACTTTCATATTGAATATGTATTTTTATAGTTTGAGTCAAATAGAAACAATTTTGGAAAACATTAAACATTTTGAAAATTTGGTCACTCTGAAATGTTCTTGTTCCATTGAGCATTGTCACCGTACAGGGACGAGCACATTGTTTAAAAATAATTAGACGCCATTGCTTGGAGTTGTTAAGCATTTACTTTGATAAACCACAGAACCATTTGTGGAATAAAAGAGCTTATTCATAAAGCAGTGAATAGCACTACTTAATATAAAGCAAAGTTCATGTGGTTAGTTTTTATATTGGCTGATTGGGATGAAGATGTTACTCAACATTTTTAATATTCTTTTAAATTGCTGTGATGAAGCAATAATTGATTTGCGTAAATGAATATATAGATTGCCATGCTCTGACATTCATACAAGACTTCCTACATGGGAATGATCTACAATGTCGTAAATACTTCCTGAAGACGTCTGTGCTAGACACAAAAGCTGTCTACCCTTTTCTTACACTAAAAGAAAATACAGTTTTGAAATATAAGTAAAAATAAAACTAACTTAAATTATCAAAGTACAAACGAAATTAAAATAATATAAAATATAAGTAGGCAATATTGACGTTAACAACGTATTTTGTTTACTGGGTACGTACTACGGTAGCTATCTGTGGTACCCGTATGGAGTTTTGAACAAATGCATTGATAATCAATACGCTGTTACCTTTACGATTTCTTCACCACTGACATTCATAACAGCTGGTAAGATTGACGTCAGGTTATCTGTTTGTGTACGCCATTTAAGTAACCCCAGTAAATTAACTGAAATAATAAATAACGATAATAATAATAAATACATTAAGGGAGACAACGTTTTATAAATATATAAACAAATATAGAATGTTAAAAATACATTAGAAAATATCTGAATAAACTACTAAAGTCTGAAGAGCGTACAAGGGCGCACATCAGAGTCACAATCATACGCAAACCATATACCGGTAAGAGAATACCCAATACAGCATCTTAGAGCTATGTATAGTAAATGTACACTATAGACAAACATTCAAAGCATGAAGCTGCTGCTGAACTTGGATTGTTGACTGAGAAATGCTTATTTCTCGCGTTGACCTGTGTCAATTTTTGATCAGCATAACATTTTATGTGTGCTATCCAAAGTCAACTATGAAACTACAGTACACAGTTTCCAGCTGCTCTCTTATTACAGCTAATTAAATGTGCTCCTAATTTCCTTGCTTCTTACTGACATTTTCTATGGCCTTAATCCCCATTGTGTTTGATTCATCAAAATCGAACATCGTTTGTCCATGCACATGAACCATCTGAGAATAAGATCGGCGAGCAAGACTTTAAAAATATTAATAGAAAATTTTCGAAATTTTCCTGTTATTATTCTTTACGAATTTATTAGAATTTCAGACATTTAAAAGAAAAAAACACCAGCACATGGCAATGTCATATTTTTTCACAGTTTGCTTGCATACTAACTCTAAACAACGAATAAATAAAACATATCGAAATCCTATATAAAAGCAAATTTTGCTTACGAGATGACGCAAACCACTGTACATCAGATTTAATTAATCAATGTCTTTAGTCTGTATGTATCTCTTTATCATCTGGTTGAAATAAAATTCTATTCTATTATATCTATTCTAATCCTTACCATTTTGTGCCAGCTTTGTTGAGCATAATTGGAATGATATTTGGAATGCTTCATTTTTACTAAAAGACAATCCACTACTAGAATGCGATTTCTTTGGCATATGGCCTCCTTGTGTACCAGCACTTCGAAACGAAGGCAAATGAAGATACGTCTTGATGTCGTCAATCTTTTTCAAATCACACTGTTGATCATTATAATAAACACAACATAGGTTCAAATAGAGAATATGGTATTAACTGAAGGGTTCATGCCACATGTTGCCATCAGAGCCATCTATCTCGAAGAGTTGGCACACGCAAATTTTGAGGATCAAAAATCACCATTTTCGTTCCATTGAAACCGAGGTTTTGCTTTTGAAAAAATTCGAATTCATGATAATATTTTTGCGGGCTTTGCTCAAACTTTGCAAGCCTGGGTTTGACGGGGCGAAAGTGGTGTCTATAAAATCAACTGACTGGTATCTATAACATCTGTCCAATGGGAGTCACGACCGGTACATGAAAGAGTGTCCCAACTCTTGTAAATAGATGGCTCTAGTTGGTTAATTTGTATAAATAGGGAGACACATCGGTTCAAAGCAAAGGGTTTGGTCAACATGCCTTGCATCTATATTTCTTGACCACACAATCAATCAAACAAGTTGATAGGAATCCTTCAATTGTTTTCAAATGTTAGTTGAACAATTACGGTAAACTAGGTAGATATAAAGTTCTTTAACAGTCTTACTTGCTATTTGAAGTTTTACGCCAAGGCAATCATCAGGCAATTTATTCAATCTCCCTAGTATTATTATTATAGACAATGGTTTGCTGATTACTGTGATTGACTTACTTTATATACAGCTAGTTCATGAATATCATCCTTTAGTGCTGTACCATCTGTATTCATCAGACGGACGTACGAAAGAGCAAATATTTTCTGGGCTCTGTCTTTCTCTGCACAAATAATATAAAATGACATTGCAATAGGTCAGGACGTTTCACTAGCCTGCATACCAGACCAACCCCTGCGAAAAACGGTTATGGAGTTCATTTAACATTTGAGGTCATTTAACATTCATGAACTGTTCATGAACTCCTGAACTGCTATTTGCAGGGGAAAGACTATTGAAACCATAGGATCTGTGAATAATTGACTGATTTTCTTACTAGCAAAATAAAATCACAACTCAAACACAGTCTATAGCTAATCAAAATGTTAATGGATTTTCAAAAAGTCTTGTTTTGATTTGCCATAGTCGTCATTTTGTTTTCGTCATAAGAAAAAGGATGCACGGAAAAATAGATAAGTTATCGTAATGTTAGAATGATGGTTTTGAAGTATCGAAAAATATTAAAAAGGACACAGTATTCGTTTCTCCATTGGAACCATTCTGCTTTGCAGTTTTTCATTTTGTGTTTATAATATTTATAATAACTTTTCACAAGTTGAAACAAGGTTGAATAATCTAAATAGCAACCCTACTGAAAGCTAGTTCCTGATTGGTAGAACTTTTTACATTATTAAACTGAGTCAAGTCAACAAATTGTTCTAAATCAGAATACTGTAATAATAACTTTGATGGCGATTTTTTCATACATTATGGAGATGCAGTTAATTAGATTTTGAACATAAATATGTGTGTAAGAATTCTAGCAGTCAACCAGGATTGCTGTGCATGTATGACATACCTGCGTTGGATAGTTTTTTTTGGCTATCCCACAATGCCAATAAAAAAGCGTCAACGTCAATGTCATTGTCAAAGCAAAAAGAGTCAATTCAGTTCATCAATGTTGGCTTAAAATAAAAAAGTAGTTATGTTGGGGCTTTAGACTAACATTATAATTACCATCATTTGAAGCTCTGTGACGAAATGTAAAACGAATATGAGCATTTTCAGAAAAACATTCAGCTGGTACACAAATCTAAATTATAAAACACACAAAAAAGATACTACAGTTAATCAATAAGAATGAGACAAGTTTGCCAGATAGGCTACAATTTTAAACCAAATCAAAATAATTTAAACAATATCAAAAATCATGCAAGACCAATATAACATGGATTATTTGTTTCAAACGACCGTTGCAACCGTTTTCATGATTAGAAATATTGTAAATATAATACTAATCTGAAAATCTAATACAAAGCAATTGGTGCACATTTTCCTATAAGCTATTGGTTATTGGCACACAAGAAGGAGATAAGGAGAAAGTGAGAAGACATCAGAAAAATACGAGCCGGCACCGCAAATTAATTTTGCCTTTGAGTTGATTAACAGATATATCTTGCGATCACCAGTTTTGCTTCATATTGATATGGTGATATGGCTCTGGACCAATCAAGTTGATCGAATCAATTCCGTTATACATGCATGAGAATGAAATTCAGTTAAAAGGGAGGGAAACTCTTGAAAACCTATCAAACAATAGCTAGATTAGTGTTTTCTCTGTTTTGGAGCTGATAGAAAAAAAGGAATTCCGCTGATCGAAAGGAAATAATTTCTCACGTCTGGTTATAATACAAAAGCAAATAAGCAATAGTTCTCACCTTGACTGTTTCCATCCATTTTGGACTAGCGCTGTGATAATAAACGCATGAATAATATGTGCTGATTAATTCATCACTGGCACCTTGGCTTATCACATTCTATGAGAGACAAAATACATCAATTAACAGATAAAACTAGCAATCATATTTATACATCAAATGTACAGTCTGGTCTGGTATAGTGGCCACTTTGGTAATATTTAACAAATAGAAAACATTGCTGTACTCTGATACAAACACACTGTGTGCATGTCATGAGACATGAAAGAGGTTTAAAATATCACAAGTCATCACAGGAGTGATTTTGCCCTCTTGAATGTCTCATAGCATCCAAAGTATTTGTATCAGAGTACTTAACACGATAACCTTTTTTATTTGTTTTATAAAATTACAATTAAGGCCAAATCTATAGCTTCAGTAATTTACAAACATCAGTTATGAACATCATAATCCTCTCCAGTCATTGAGTCAGACATGTATATTAAGGTCACCTGTCTATAGTGGTAAATTGATCTCGACTTCATGAGGTAGCTGATTCTACTTTTTGATGCCTAAATCTAAAGCACCAATCTGAAAAGGCATAAAAAATCCAACTAATTCCTAAATAGACAGCCTATATATGCGTTTTGCCATGGCAACACAATTTCCTTTTTTGATTGCCACGGAATTCATTTGTTTAGTGTTATCTTGATGATATTGAGTCTGAAACTGTAGTTTTGAGGAATCCTGACATTTCATTCTATTACTTTTTTAAATTGTAAAACAGGAATTGATACAGTAATTATGATTTACACGAATTGTCTTAGCTCGAAAGAAAGGTGCAATAAGTCTCAAAATATAGATCAAATGTAATTTTGTTGAGTCAAACAATAATTCAATACGCAAAGTTTAATTTTGATAAATAGGCCTTTTGTATCTGAAAAGGTCTATTTTTGCTTGGGCCTACAGTCGATGCTTGTTATGCTTACACCTGAATCCGGCCCTGTGGCTGTTTTATACATGTTTTGCTGCAAATATTTAACGACGAGATTGATACGTATATTTGATGGCAATCGTTTCTTTACCTCCATTTGTTTACCATCGGGACCATGAACAGTCATCACAACATTGATGTTTTTATTCGCACTTTTATTACCTAATTGAAAATACAAAGGAGACCAAAGAATCACAAACTGTGAATACTTAACTTCACTGATTTAAAAAAATATGAAAGTCGTTGCTTCTTATGCCCAAGTTATTGGATTAATTGAATGACCTGGTAAGCATGTTTTGTTTATTTTTTTGAGAATTGCTAACATATTTATCATATAAATTTCTTAACTTACGTGAGTTGTGATTCAATTCATATAACTATATGTAATTATATGTAATTATATATATATATATTCAGCACTTGCAGAGGTTTGCTTCCACTATCTTTATAAAAACATGGCAAATGGTAGCCTACTTCAAAGACTCAATTCATTATCAAAAGAATAGGGTCAGCGTAATATTCACTTTTTGTTCTGTCCGTTTGTGCCTGCGCGGCAAGTAATTGTGGTTAGGGCGTTGGATCTTGTCATGCAGGGTCTCAACCCAATCCCTAGCAGGAATACTATTTGTTGGCATCAGGAAAGGCATTCGGCAATAAAACTCACACACGCTTCAAAAAACATTAACCAACTAACCAACCACCCCAGTGTAAAAAAACTGTTAGCTTACCCGGTTTGTGTCTAAATGATAAATGCAAAAATAAAAAAATAAAATCCGTCGATAGGAAATCATGCGATGGGACCAAACAAAAGGGCAAATCACACAGACCATATTCTATTGTAAATGAATAGAATTTGTGAAGAAGGTTAAGGAACTGGGAGAAGGACTTGGAAACGTTCAGCCATGTGATAAACAATTGGTAATACTATATTCTGGTATGCGCCTAGCAACATTTGAAAACATTGAAGTTTGGACATGACTCAACTGTCAGAAAAATGAATCTAGCCCCTTCAACCTTAATTTAATTAACCACTTCAAAGTTTTGGCAACAAGCAATTGACGTTAAACGGATGAGATTTGTATGATTGGTTGATGCCGACGTAGTTTGAATCAACCTGATCAAAATGTATTAAGTTATCCTCAAATTTTGTCAGAAGTGAATTTATGATATCAGGTACTTCACTGATAATTAGGTAATTATATATCACAAACCTCTTTCGAAGCTACCAGTCATTAATGAGATGTATACATCATTTCTTACATCACCTGAAACAAAATCAGAAAATTACACTTTTGGTGTGCCTCAAAATCTACAACAAAAATATTACATACTAGCAATTAGTGTAGATCCAGTACTGGACCTTGGGTGATAAAACTTTCTGAAATTACACATGAATACTGAGATATACATTGCATATCGCATTATCATCCTCATCATTTTATACATTTAACAAACTTTAATTCTAAAACAATGTTAAAATTACAGTTAAAGTTGTTTAGCTGCACGGAATTATGAAATGGTGAGTAAAAATTATTTGAAAACTATTTTAAAATAATGGAACCATTACATAATGTACTAAGATTGACATGTAAGAGTAGTTTAAATGTTTTAAAGAGTCATATAATAAATCAAAGTTTTCAGTAACATCTTGAAGGAGTAATGTATTACTCATATTTTGTTACTGATCATATTTTGTCAGAAGCTGCTTCAAGGTTTGAAAATTGTAAATATCTATTACCACTTGGTGATTCTGGTAAATATCCAAAAAGGAAAAAAGGACAACTCTTGTAGGAGCCTGTGATTCTCTAACAAATATCTCATGTCTCACCCCAGCCCCCTTACGCTTTACAGCTGTCCGATCTGTTCCATGTCCCATACGTCAACGTGATTATACAAATAGAAGATAAGCTATAAGGGGTGGTTAATATCAGATGATAGAGCAACAAGACTTCAAATTTGATTATATCTGGTGGGCAGTGGTTCAAGTCCCCCAAAAGGTCAACTCAGCCTTGACTATATCTCAACACATTAATCAAATGCATCATATCTGCTGATGGCATTGCATGATACGTAGCTGCAGGATATCGCCACCTATTTACAATTGAGGCCTATCTGCCATGAGATATGTTAAAATTGATCTGCAGTGTCGCGGCTAAGATCAGAAAGGTGCATTTACAATTATTTTAATATTGGTCTTAGCGAAAAGAGACACTAGAATAGAATAGAATAGAAGAATGTTATGGATGCCTTGGGTAGGGCGATACGACATCGATTACATTGTTATATATATAGCAAGCTTTAATGTGAAGATAAGTACAATTTCTCACAAAAAGACAATGTTTATATGTAAATCCTTCAATCTTGGTTTATAGGGTAAAGCTGACTTAATTGCCGGGATAGTGAAATCTCAACATAACGATTTTGTTTGAAAAATTACCTGGGAAGATAACATCAGGAAATCCCTGTTTTCTTGCAACTGCTGTGAATTTGTTGACAAGGATAGGATGCTCTTCTCTAACCTGATAAAAATTCAATAGAATAAATTCACAGCAGAATAAATCTTTAAGTGTCATACAACCATGTGGATTTATAATAGTTTTGATTTAAGGTGAGCTGACTATCAGCTGAAATAATGAACATGGTGAATAGCCGACAGGCAACTATTGAAACAAATAATTAGAACATGAATTTTAAAGTACATTATTAAGAATGCAATTATCTTTTAAAAAAAATTATGTTTCAACGATTTGCAGAAAAAATAGGGAGCGGTCGATACAGTCTTAGAGTTGCTGTTCGATCAATCAAATTGCTCAATCAGAAATGCCTGATACCAGTATTTACAATTAGAGTGTAACTCGCTAAATGCAAGTCAAAATTGCCAACGATTCTCATTGCAATTATCAAAATTTGCAATTACCGGTAACATGAGAGTGAAGCCCAGTGAAAAAGAGGAAAATTCTTGAAAGTTAATTGAAGCAATAGAAAGTTCATTAAAAACTAATAGATAGGGATTTTTGACTTGCACAAGAGCGGGTTATACCGTGCAGTATAGTGTATATAATGTAGCTAGATTGATTGTTGTACTTTTCTCAAATAAACCATTTGATGATCACCTTGTGGTCGTGAAACATTGAATATAGCGTTGTTAAATAATGTGTCTCATTTTTTTACTCTTATTCTAAAGCATGCTGGGTTAATCAAATACGGCTGTGTTCTTGGAATTTGACAATCGATGCAATTTGATATCGAAAATGAAAGTCATGCAATTAATACAGTTACAACAGTATATTGTCTTTCCTCTTTCGCTATGCTACCGTAGTTGTATTTCAATGGATACCTTTACCTACCTACGCATATAGTAGCTCTAAACATTGAACCATTGGACTGACTAGGTGTATAAGGCGATTTTCTAGCCTCAAATTTTGAAGATAAAATCAAGAGGTCGACTTCAATATAAGCAAAATAAAACAATTGAAGGCCGCCAGAACAATGACTGGATAACAATGATTCTAATGATATCATATATCTGGCTTGGAAACGGACTGCAAAAAACAGCAGAAAACTGGCCTACATACAAATGCACAGACTTTCCCATTTATAGGTATAGATTACCTGAACCAAATCTCCATGAAGCATTTGTAACGATATCCAAATGCCTAAATAGAAACAAAGAAGAATGGTTTAAAAAAATATGAGGACTTTCAGAATCCACAACCGAAGCCAAAAGCAGACAAAATGATTCGCAAGGATAGCGTGACAATAATTTATTTTTACATTTTTCAAAAAAGCGTTCCAGCCTGCACGTCATGTCAATGTCATACTATTTCAATATTGAATATGTGAAATCTCAACCTCAAATTATAAATCTAGATCTTTACAGCAATATACGCTCAAAAAATTGCTGTAGATCTTGATTGTAATAGCATCATCTCACGACTAGGAATGATTTCTTTGGAAAGGGTTTAGTTGCTTTGACCTGCGAAGCATCTGCTTGGCAAATGGATTTTTGACTGCACATGACAAATGTGGGACAAATGTACAATGATCAAAATGAAATTGAAAAGTTACATTATAATTTACGCAGAGTTAAACTACCTTGACCGGTTGTTTGTCTTTCTGATGCTTTCGCAATGCATTTCTTGATCAAGGCATCTAAGAACTCATCATTCTGGCATCTGAAGAAGAATGTGTATAGTGAAACATGTTAGAAACAGTCAGCTATGAAATACAGGATGCCTATAAATACAGGGTTGATCCAATAGAAAATGTTATTTTCGATATTGCAAGGGTGACCATTATAGACAGGTGGTCATTGTATAAAGGTGACCATTACAGACAGGTGGCAACTCTATAGGGGTGACGTTTACAACAGGTTTGACTGTATGAAGCCTGATATAATTACACAATCAATAAATCAATCATAATTTATTAAGCAGTCTGATAAGCAGCAAGCTTTTTCACGGGACGGATCAATGAATCAATGGTAACTTTCAGATTGCATTCGGATGCAATCCAATTGAGCTGGATTAGATTGGATTCGGCTATTGAAATCTGATCCGATGCAGCACACCAGTGACATAGAAACTCATTTGAAAGTTAACATATTTGCATTATATTAATAATAATAAACTTACAGTTGTACTTGTAAGAAATACTCTTTGTCTTCTTCATCATCAATTTTTCCTTGGATAATATCACTTATATGCAGCACTGAAAAAAACAAAACATGATCCCGTAACATTAATAATTGAAATGAACCAACAAATATGTAGTCACTACTGACACCAACACCATGAAAAAAAGATTGAAATTTCAATGTCGTATTCATGGCATTTCATATTTTGATATCGTTTCACATTTTTATACTTTCATGGTGCTTTTACAACACTTTCACCGCATTTTCATTTGAAATTGGTAGTCAGTGAAATCTGTGAATTAAGAGACATAATTGGCAATATTTCGTTATCTTCATAATAACATCATCAGGTAAGAGAGTGATAAAGGAAATTTACAAAATATATATAGTGAATCTAAATACAGCGTAAAATTATAACAAAAGAGTGCTAATAATTGAACAAAGAGCCGGGATATCACAGAGTCTAATTGTGTGTTGAATGTAGGCTTGATCTGCCGAATCACTGTCCGCGATTGCCATAAAAATTTCAGAGTAATTAAAAAATGCAAAAATCGCTTTGCTTGCCTTATTCATGAAATGCTTGCGATTCGGCAGATCAAGCCTACACTCAACACACAATTAGACTCTGTGAAATCCCGGCTCTTTGTTTAATTATTAGCACTCTTTTGTTATAATTTTACGCTGTATTTAGATTCACTATATATATTTTGTAAATTTCCTTTATCACTCTCTTGCCTGACGATGTTATTATGAAGATAACGAAATATTGCAAATCATGTCTTTTTTATCGCTGTCATTTATCTCAAACTTTAATAAAATAAAATAAAATAAATTAAAACAAAAAAATCAAAGCAAAATAAAATTAATCAAGCTAATACAGTATAATAATTATTGTATAAGTTTAATAGATTAATAAAATAAATAAAAAATATTAGATAGATGTTAAGAATCATCGTAACCGTAATTTACCATTTTCTTTTTAACCTGATAGCATAGACTCATGGATACTCCGTAACTATGAGTCAAAAAGTGCGCACAGGCTGTACAGCCACGTTCAAATAGCAAATAATAGTGTATGTATCTCCTTGCACTCATCAACAGGATGTGCTTGCCACAAAGTGGCAAAGAGGGTAACTTTAATAAATTAATAAATACTTTGAAATGTTACAAATGCTAACTTCTATTGAATTTGAATTTAACCTCTGAATAGGTCACTTCCATTTAGTGGTCAATATTCTCTAATCTCACAACAGGCCATTTTTACTTCCCAGAATGTACTAACCTGAGACACCAAAAGGCCTTCTTAGTTTCTGTGTGAGCTTTTTATTGTCTGCATCTTTCTTCAGTTCCATGCGTCCTACACAATTAAGTTCACAATAGAACATCAGACTGCGTCAAATCGACACTCAATGCTGTCACTCGAAGGACCATAGCAAGTAGGATTAGCTAAGCGAATAAACAGTTCATATACAAAGGATGTGTAATTGTGGAATAGTGTACAATACTGGATACCGATTTACCATCGGGGCACGAATTTGACGAAAATGATTAAGTAAGACTCATGTTTGCATATATTTCTTCGTGTTTAGTTATACAAGACGACACTAATTACAAACATAATTACAATATAATTTACACAGCGAATTATTATAAACAGGAAATTTATGACAAGTCATAACCAACCACATATCACATACAATAAATGATAATATCCACAATATCCTCAAAAGAATGCAAGTAAACCAAACAAATGAAGACAAAAAATACACTAACCGACTCTTATTATTTGACAAACAATATACAATTTGTCTCGCTGTAGGTCTTTCCCACCAAGGTCCTAGACAAACAGCAACAAGAACAATTATTGCATCATTCATTAGACAATACTACATATGCGAATGTAGCCTTAAAATTAAGCAGATAGAAAAAATCATCATTAATGATTTGAAAGCACTTTTCAGATCAATCATACAGAATTCAATTTAAAAATATCAATGTGGTTTAAATATAATTTTAATGTGGATCAATCAATTAAAAGATCAAGAAATGTTAGTATTTAAATGTTGAGATTCGATTTACATAAATTCGACAGTTCGACTTATAGCAAAATGTGTAAAAATATGTTATTGTAAATAGACTAACTATTTAATCTTACTATTTTAAAAAAAACGTTATATTGTAATTTACATTTTTTATAATGAGCCCTTTGAAAAAAAGCCTGTCTAGACTTAAAGGTTCAACTCAATGAATGATGATGACAATGATAACTTTGAAAGCCATGTTGTCAATTAGTATCCCATTGCAAGCACATACACAGTTGCACTTCCGGGGTTACGCACTCAGTTACTGATTGACTGTAAAATGTAACATTAGTAATTAGTATATTATGGTGTAAAATAGAACAAGTGGATTTTTCATTAAAACACTAACATCGAAACGCTGTCAATAAAACAGCACATCAACATTTCAATTTGTAATTCGAAATTAATTCAAATGTCATGATTCAACAATGTCAATAGGGAGGTTTAGATTTAGTATAGGTACAGCTACGAGTACAGCTTTCTCGTTGCGCATCACTACTGCGGATAAGTCCCTATGCTCTGAAGCCTGTACTGACCTCCTCGTTTCGGAACGCCTTTCGGCGCGAAACATGAACCACGGAGTACGTGTTTTGCTTTTGTTGGTTTGCTTTGTTTTGGTTTCACTTTAGCTTTTTTGAATAAAATTTTATTGTCGCTACAAAATTTATACATAAAATCAAAATGAATCCTGAACAAATTGTCAGAATTTTGTTTTTACCTGGAAAACAGAAACTGAGGTTTTATGTTATTGAATCTAAACGTCTTGTTTTGAAAGAACGAGTAGGCCTACAGGTATAACCCAGTCTTCTTATTGACAAAACATGAACTTGAACCGGTACAGGTACTAAATCTAAACCTCCCTAATTGTCGAAAGGTAACCCGGTTAAACAAAAACATTGCTTTAATCTGGCTTATAATGAATAATATGTGTGATAAGTTAAAACAATATTGCAGGATACACAAGATCATACATGCACGGGGGAGGATTTTCTGAAAACATATAGGATATTTAGATGTTATAAATCAAGTATTAAACACTCTCTTGTGAAGTTAGATAAACACTTGGTGGCTTGAAATTAAAAATCAAAATCAAATGGTAATTTACCGTGAAGATTGCTGATAAATTATGAAGGCGTTCTTGATCTTTAGGCATTCCTTGCTTATCCCAACGAACAATGTAATGTTCACTATATGAAAAAACATTACAAAAGAGAATGAAACATCATGGGCAACAATTAATGCAACTCTAATCTTAAATATTGAATCTGATTGAAAATAAGGTCTTTTTTTAGGCAGTTACCAAATCATTACTGAAATGATATTACAATTTATTTAATACGCTAAATTTTTATCATAAAAGGTCTGCAAACAATCTAACTACTGTAGTTTATCTCACCTAATAAATGTACTTTCTCTTGCATCGTATAATGTTACATAAACTTCTGCATCATCTCCAATCTTACAAACCATATTCTTGATATTAACATATAAATTGTGCGTGTTATAAGCTGACAACGTATTTGTAGAGGTACCACGCCTAGGTCTTGTATCTGGAATCTAGTAATAAACAAACCCAATTTTGGTCTGCGGACAGGCAACAAACGTGTAAACTAATAACTATCAGATTGTTGTACTGCAGAGTGGATGGTAGTACATCAGTATTTAAATTGTATGTGTGATTCGTGATTATATGCGCCAACCTATAAGGGGATTGGTATGCGCTTCATGGATAAATACTCGTCCTGTCATCATAACATAGTAGTCTTTTAAACATCTAATACAGTGTCTGACAAAGGGTTCATCCTACTGGAATCATAGAGGCATTTCAACATATTCTTCTGGATTTTCTGTTGATGTTTGACCACTAAATCAATAAAAATATCAATTTTCTGCTGAATTTGCTTCAACTTTTTGGAGTCTAGGATTCCAAGATTCCTACTTTTGTTGCCTGCTTGGACCCTGATCTAATGACGATGCATTTAAACCTGTTAAAAAGGCCACGTCTATACAGAGGTCACTCTTGATTGATCTAAAATAGTTACAAGAATAGCATGTTGATAGAGATTCTAAGGAGATATTTGATATTGTAAATTACAAGTGACCAGTTAATAACATACTGCTGTTTGCACTCTTTCTGATGATTCTAAATGCTGTAACAGAAAAAGAAACAAATAATAATTTAATCAAATAGAACAGTTTCAGTCAGACAAGCCCTGTGTTACAGACCACCTGTCTATAATGATCAATATTTGCAAATGCCAAGTGCAGTCTTCAACTTTACATAAGTCTCAGCATTAGAATCAGTTCTTCAACATTTTTTAAACAACGCGAATGATAATTTAATCAAATAGACCAGTTTCAGTCAGAAAAGCCCTGTGTTACAGACCACCTGTCTATAATGATCAATATTTGCAAATGCCAAGTGCAGTCTTCAACTTTACACAAGTCTCAGTATTAGAACCAGTTCTTCTATATTTTTTGAACAAAACGAATGATAATTTAATCAAATAGAACAGTTTCAGTCAGAAAATCCCTGTGTTACAGACCACCTGTCTATAATGGCCAATCTTTGCAGGTGCCAAGTGTAATCTTCAACTCTACAAAAGTATCAGTATTAGAAATAGTTCTTTCACATTTTTCGAACAAAACATATAATAAGTCAATCAAATAGAATAGTTTCAGTCAGACAAGCCCTGTGTTACAGACCATCTGTCTATAATGGTCAATCAAGTGGACTTTTTGTGTAAGACACAGATTTCATGGGTAGTAACTTACCCTTTTATATAACTCTATAACTCCAGTTGAATCTACATCAATGACATTGCCTAAAGAATTGCGCACAACCAAATCAAGACCAAGTTGTCTGTAGTTTAAAAAAAAAAAACAATAGGATTGTAGATGACTAGCAATTCTTACACGCTCTGCTGGGAGTAATGTGGTCTTATAATTGACTTCTTAGGGGGACGACACTAGCTACCAAAACCCATGGATTTATTAAAATTTTATTCTTGACTTTAATAAATTGTTGGGAATTGCGGCGAAGTAAATTAAGTTTGATTACACTGCTTCTTTGACACTGATTGTTCATTCTATTAGGACAAGTAGCTCGTTCGCAAATCCTTGACTTGGATCCTGGCCTGGTCTCTTGTTCTATTAGTCACTCCAGTCACAAAAGATTTTAATAGAGGGCCTTGAAAGAATCGATTTTCAAATCGAAGATGAAGATTAGTGTAGTTGAATAGGGCCTTGAGAGCTACGGTTAGGCACTGTGATGCTCAAGCATGTAAAATAATGTAATTACAGTATTTTTCTTCCTTACTTATTTCCATAATCGATTTTATTTGTGATTTGTAGCTTCAGTTGTTTCATTTGGTCCTAGAAAATTGAACAACATAAATTATATCAAATAATTGAGGGTCTGGCAACCAGAAAACCGAGAAAATCCATACAAATTAAATGCCGGTAATGTTTTTTCTTATTTGACTGTAAATCAAGGACGTATTCAAGATTTTGTATAAAAATTCATGTTTCAGGAAGAGAAACGTGTATGTGTGTGTGGGTGTGTGTGTGTGTGTGTGATAGATAGATAGATAGATAGATAGATAGATAGATAGATAGATAGATAGATAGATAGATAGATAGATAGATAGATAGATAGATAGATAGATAGATAGATAGATAGATAGATGTAAACGTATTTATTTCACCCTAATGCAGGGTAGTCAAAATTTAAGATAAGTACAGTATAAAAGTTAAAATCTAATTGGTTAATATAGCAAATTTAGTATAATATTTGATATGTGTTGATCAATGATCAATTAGTATTATTATTATTATTAATCATTATTTTTATTTTTATTTATTTTTTTATTTATTTATTTATTTTTTTTTTATTCATTTATTATTATTTTTTTTTTTTTCAAGAATCTTTCAATTTTACAAATTGCATGTATGATTTGATCATTTTACATTTGATGATGTGATATCTATCATTTGCTTCCATGCCACATTGTTTACAGATACATTGTGTTGATGGATTGTGAAATTTTTCATTGATACAGATGAGGTGATGGAAACCATGAACAGAAAGACGTGTAATAAAGTTTCTATTTGGTTGCTGACATGATTTCCACCCTTCTGATAAAAATGCAGGCGCCATTAGGAAGCCAGACTGTTCTAATTTATTTGCCTTTTCTAGTATATGTGCAGCATGATCTTGAATGACTTTTTGTTGGAAGGGGAAGTTAGTTTTGACTTCATCAAATAATGTTGATGTGCCAGCCATCATAAAGCACAGAGTATTTGATGAACGTGGCGGAATACCAAGAACACGCTTCAAAAAGTTTGCTTTTATCTTGTCTAGCTCTAATATGTTTGATAATGATAAATATGGTGAAATTAAATTTAGGCCATATGTGATAGAAGGTTTAATTTTCATGTCAAATATTTTAATAGCTGTCGAAACGGATACAAGCTGTAGATATTTAATGAGGCCAATGGTTGCTAACAATTTATATTTTTTGTCTGTGATATGTTGAGTGAATACCAATGAAGTTTGTAGAACAATGCCAAGGTAAGTGTAACTTTTAACTATTTCTATCTCCTCGTTTCTGTAAATAAATTTGTCATCAGACTTCAACCGGCCACCTTTTCTGAACTTAATAATTTTGGTTTTGTCTAGGTTGACTGAGAGACTGTTCGTATTTGACCAAGAAGACAGAGCATCTAGTGCATTCTGAATTGACACAGGAGATGTAGAATAAAGAGCCAAATCATCAGCATAGAACAGAAATTTAAGATTAGAAATATTTCGAAACACATCAGCCAGGTCGGCAATAAATAAAATGAAAAGTGAAGGTGACCGACTATCGCCTTGAATTACTCCATGTCTTTGGATGATGATGTCAGAGAGCTGCACACCGTCATCGATAGATAGATAGATAGATAGATAGATAGATAGATAGATAGATAGATAGATAGATAGATAGATAGATAGATAGATAGATAGATAGATAGATAGATAGATAGATAGATAGATAGATAGATAGATAGATAGATAGATAGATAGATAGATAGATAGATAGATAGATAGATAGATAGATAGATAGATATTAGTATATTTAAGACATATAAACAACTTAATACAATGTTTTCTAGGCTTTTATAATTAATTACAAGTAAAAGTAAGATTCAGTTAAATGCAGTTGATTCTCGATGTCTGACAAATTGATTGATTACGCTATATAATAGTTATATTTCTGTTGCTTTAAGACTGTTTTTAATTTCATTTTTATATTTCATTTTACTATAGTGTTCAAATTGATTATATTTATTAAGTAGCTCTGCACCACGAAAGGAGAACGATCTCTTGCCACGGTCGGTATAAACACGTGGAAGTGTATACAGTTTTTTACGTGTATTGTACATTGAATTCGATTTCTTAAATAAATGTTCCATGGTGGATCCATTTAATCCAAGCGCTGACTGGCGAGCTGTGCACACAGTACGCAGTTCAGCTAGTTTATCGATACGTAACCAGCCAAGCTCATCTAATAAATTGTCCATTTTTTCAAATTTTCGTTTACCTGCAATTAATTTTGCACACCAATTTTGTATACTTATTTGCACCTTTCTTATTTCTGTTTTGTCACAAGAAGACCATACTTCTAACGCATAGAGGCTTGGTTGTAATATTTTGGATTCTATAACTTGGATAAATAGTTCTGGCGGTATAAATGTACGTTGCTTTGCTATTGCTCTTAGTCTATACGTTGCAGTTTTAATTATTTGTTTTACGTGTGATTTGAAGCTCATATGATCATCAAATATGACACCAAGATTTCTAGCTAAGCTTCATTTACATATTCTAACGTTTCCCCTTTCACCGATATTGTTGGTAGCTAAGTGTCTTTAACTTTTTTTTGTCCAATTGCCATGATTTTGTCTTTTTGGAGTTAAGCAGTAGTGAATTTGATTGAAACCATGATGTAATGGCAGTTAGGTCATCTAAAATTTTCTTTTCAATTACTGTAAAGGAGCAAAAACTTTTCGGCTTATAATTATATAATAACTGAGTATCATCAGCAAATTGACCAACGCTACCATTTTTTATAACATTTGGTAGGTCATTAACATACACCAAAAACAACAAGGGCCCAAGAATCAATCCCTGAGGTACCCCACATGTCAATGTAATTTCGTTCGAGTATTTGTTATCAACTTTGATCACCTGAGTTCGATTGTCAAGGTAAGATTTCATCCAAGATAGTACAGGATCAGATAGTCCAATTAATTCTAATTTGTGAAGTAGTATGTCATGTTGTAGACTATCAAATGCCTTTGAAAGGTCCATTAATATCAGTAGACTAAGATGATGACGATCCATCGAATTAAATATTTGCTCTGTGATGTTTAATAAAGCTGTGACTGTAGAGCGTCCCAGTTGAAAGCCATGTTGAAATTTACTAAGCAGTGGGGAAATGAAGGGATAAAGTTGTAAATAAGCTATTCTCTCAATGACCTTTGATAATAAAGAAAGTAATGCCAAAGGGCGATGTTGATCTGGTGTTGTAGATGCTGGTGTTTTTGGGATTGGGGATACAATTGTGAATTTGAAAACTGAAGGAAAAACAGACTGCGAGAGAGAGAGAGATTGATAAGTTGAGTTAGTTGTTTCGCTATGGCAGGAAGTGCAGCTTTTATTACGTAACCATTCAGACCATCATTGCCAGGTGCTTTCCAGTTAGGGAGCATTGACACAGCTTTAATTGTGTCGATCTCATTAATTGTTGTAAAATTGAATAATTGATATGATTTTTCGATGGTTGAGTAATTTGGTGATGTGTGGGTAGTGGTTGTGATGTTCTCTCCTACCTTACTGAAAAATTGATTGATATTGTTGAGTTCTTCTTTTGTTGACGCAGTACATTTGAATTGATGTTTTTTTGTTATTCTTTTTATGTGATTCCACACCTCTTTTACGTCATCACCACATTCTGAAAATTTTAGTTTGTTATATTCTATTTTTGCTTTTCTTAGTTTGTAATTAATTTTATTTCTATATTCATAGTAGCTTTTCCAGTCTTTATGACACTTTGATTTCATTGCTGCATATCTCATTTTATTTCTCTGTTTCATTTCATTTCTGATTTCTATTGTTACCCAAGGTGCATAATTGGGATAAAGAACGATCATTTTTTCAGGTGCATGTTTATTCAATGTTTCATGTAATGTGTTTTGTAATAAATCTGCTGCTAGTTCAACGTCTTTATCAATTATAGCCTTACTGAATTTTGATATGTCTGTATTTAGAAGGTCTTCACAGAATGCTTCTTTGTTGAAGTGTTTGTAAGATCTGATGGTTTTAAGTTGTTTTGCAGGGGCTTCAATGTTGCAATTTATTGTTGTCGTCAATCCAAGATGATCTCAGCTGCATACAGGTCCCACAGAACATATACCGATATTTTGACTGATCGATGCAGAAGATAATAAATAATCTATACATGTTTCAGTGGTTTCAGTAATGCGTGTTGGATCAGTATTGTGGGAATGTAAGTCAAATTGTGACATTAAATCAAGTAGAGATGTTTTTGATGGTGAATTTTTGAAGTAATCGATGTTTAAATCACCCACAATAATGTAATCACAATTTTTCTCTGTTAGAAATTCTAATGTTGTTTGTAAATAATCAATAGCTTGTTAATAGTTTTCTTGTCTTGGATTGTAACAATTTACAATATAGAATACGCATTTATTTGATGTTTGCACTCTCACTGTTAATTGTTCATAACTAATTCCACAGGATTGCTTTGTCATATTTAAATCAATTATCAATTTTAGATTTGTTTTATAATAAACTGCAGTGCCGCCTTGTCTGCCATCTCTGTCGTTTTTTAATAGTTCATATCCAGGTATGGAATTATCTACTGACTCTGGTTGCAACCATGTTTCTTGCAAGATTAACAAATCTATTCTATTTTCAATGATGTGTGTATATAGTTCAACAAATCGGTCACTTGTAAGGCATTGTGCATTGACAGATAATATTTTAAGTAATTTAGAATGGGTTTCATGTGTGTGGATGCCAGCAGTATTAGTTAGTCAATCTTTTGCTGTGTGACTTTTAAGGGATTTGATCTGCACCATGTGGAAGTCTCTAATAACCCATCGATCGCCTGGCTCGTTGAGGGTTGTATTTCTAGCCTTACATTGAGATCTCAGCTGTGCCATCAGCTTCTGTTCATCGACTGTGTAATCTGGAGATACGTATACATTATATAGAATTGTGTCTTTTAAATGTTTTGAATTTTTTAAAAACATCATTTTGTCCCTGAAAGTTTTTAATTTTACCAAAAGTGGTTGGGGATGATTTGTTGACTCCTTTCCAAGACGTTGGCATGACTCAACTTCAACTTTAATACCTAAAGCACTCAAAGCTATGTCTTCAATAAAAGACACTTCATTATCGAATTCTTGAGAATGTTCAAGTCCACGTACAATAACATTTAGCTTCCTTTTTTCTTGCTCAGTTATATTTTTAACTGCTTTCTCGAAGTTTCTGCTGCGTTTGTATTTGCAGTACATCTGCGTATGTTCTAATGAAATGCTTTGAGGGAAGAATAGGATTTTCATTGTTTACAACTTTGGTTTCTTTGCTTACTGTCAAATTAATTAATTCATCAAGTTTATGTGAAATCATTTTTGTTGCTGATTCTGTAGCTTCTATACGTTGCATAATGCCATGCTCAGTATTGTGGACTTTTTTGTTTGATTGCACATTGTACAAAACTCTTTCAAAGCAGAAAACTTCATTATAACGTTTAGCTGTTCAACAGTGATTGACATGCCATTGTTGTCTGTGAAACAATCAAAGTGTATTGGGCGTTTGCAGTCATGGCAACGGAGGTCATAGCAACGGTGTCGAATTACCTCTATTTCGCAATTCGAGCATGTTTCAGAACTCAAAATGGCGGTTGGGATTTCATCATTTATTTCTATAATGCTATTATTGCCTGTTTCTATTCGATCCGAATCATCATTATGGATTACCAAATTTGTAATATTTTGAAAATCAACTAATTTAAAGTTCTCCTCCATACCTTTCGTCCAAGTAATTATAACATTTCCTGTTGAATTGTGGAGCTCAAAGCAAAGGTATCTAGTTTTCATTTGTTTGTCGGCATATATTTGTACAATGTCCGTATTTGAGTTTCTACGCTGTTGTTTTGCTGTTAAGTTCTTGTTTCTGTAATATGGAAGTAAGCTTGATCTCCATAGCTCCGTAGATAATGTATGAAAATGCAAGCTTTCGATATTCTTACTGTCTTTTCTATATTTTGTATTAGTTATGTAGTTTATTACTTTTCTATTATTACTAACTCAGCTTCAGTTAATCTACTATTATTGGCCATATTTGAGATTTTAACTAACTTGAAGTAATATCAGGATAACAAATTTCAACAGAATGTAATATTACAATGAAAAATAAACTTTGAATTGTACTATTTACAGTAAATCATAATAAAAATATCGACATTTTACAAACTCAATTGTGTAGATTTTTTCACGTCCGTTGTGCTTGAAATCTTGATGTGTGTGTGTGTGTGTGTGTGTGTGTGTGTGTGTGTGAGAAAGGGAGCATGTGGTCAAACTATTATGTGGTTTTTATCTAGTTCTTACGAACGCAATCCAATAATTCAGCAAGCCATTTAGCAAGCTCAGGAAAAAATCTATAACTTTTTGATTGATAGGGCCACAGCATCAACAACAATCCAGTAATAAAGAAGTTGCAAATATTCTGAAAACCTTGACATTTTGTCTGACACTTATTGGTCATCTTAACCCATCCAAAGTGTCTAATTGAAGTAAGAGAAAACAATTTGATAAGTCTTACCCCAGTTAATGCACCAGATATAATTTGACTTCTCCAATTCATGAGCTCAGTCATCAATGCTCTTACATTGTGGAAGATATCTTCTTGTCGTTTCTACAAATTAGAAAACATAATTAGTCCAGTATTAAGTAAAACTGCTAATTCTACTCATTACAATTATCACAAATTGCTTCACAATGACTTGACTACACTGTAATTATTGTGCTGATTCTGGTTTTACATTTGTTTGGTGTGCAGTTGATGGCAAGTGGAAGGTGCCCTTTTTGTAGGGTCTGCCGCTGTCGTCCTTAAATGGCTCTGGATCCCCTGCATGACAGTTGTCTTCATCAGGGCAAAACTGTATTCATTAAATTACTTACAACGTAAAGCTGCTTCCATATGACACCCCATTCCCTGAGAACTGACGTCGATTCATCAACCAAAGGAGCTTCATTTATAACAACAACATCAACAGAACTAAAAAAAGATGAGAGCTGAAATCAATAAATTTGGCACAACAGGGACCAGACACATTTGCAGACAAATTTTGAGAATAATATCTGCATTTGCCAGGTGCATAAGTAAATTTTCAATTTCAGATAAGTATCAGTATTAGAAATAATTAGTCTGGATTTTTTAAATATATGAATGTTGTATTCTAATCAAGCCTACAAAAACAATCTTACAGATAAAAGTTACCTAGTATGCACAAAACATTAAAACATTGGGGGTGTATGCTCTTGACCACTGACAATGTGTTAAAAGAAAACAGGTGCAAATTATTTAATTTAAAATTAATTGGACTCAGGGGTCCAATTTAGTTAATTCCATTGCATTGAATTAGATCCATGAGAAAAATAGGTTTGGATACCAAAATTCCAGCAAATTAAACAAGCCTCCAAAACTACAACATAGAGAATATTACACCATCCTTAAGAGATTTCCAATATTTTGGTCTGTGTTCTAGTCTAACTATGGTCTACAAATGAAGCTAAAAAGAACTTAGATAGATAGATATTTTGTCGATAAAAAAACAATCACAGTAGATAGTTTAAAAATAACTACCACATGAAGTACCTAAATACAACGCAGCTATACTGATCTTTGATTTAGAACAAATAAACAAAAAGTAATAATAATTTATATATTTTACCCTTGTATTTGAACGTTAACATCTTTCAAGTGGATAAAAGAAGTTGGAAATATCCCCTACAGAAAAAAACAAATATCAAACATTAAATATTAAATATTAACCTACCTGAACATCTATACAATGCAACAAAAATATCAGAAACTGGTTTCATAAAAACATACATTCTGCTCAAGCCTCTTAGACAGAGTGCCACAGAGCTAATAAGAAGGTAGGTTTCTCTGGGCAATTTGAAATTCACACAAAAATGTTGATAAAAATACCATAAGTACTTTGTCATTTCTTGTTTTAGCCAAATTTTGTGATTCTATAGCCTGCGCGCAGACCCAAATCTTTTTTTATGATTAGTAGGGTCTGCGTAATATCGACAAAAAACTTGCGCTGGGCGGAAGTTGGAGGGAGTGGCGGAACGTCACTGCACTTTAACTCCTGCTGCTCAGTGTTGTTCAACTACAGACAGCGTCACCAACAGCATTTCTGCAAGTCCGATTTCGTTAATAACAAAACTTTCACAATCAAAATTGACACTTGTTATTTACGAAATAAAATGAGTTGATTTATAACCACGTTCAAATGATTAATACTAACTTAATAAAACGTACTATTTCTGTTCAATATGAAGTGATCTAAGTTGTCCAATGTTTTTAATGCATTTGTTTTTGACAAAGAAATTCGAAAATTGACATCAGTGATGAGAATTAGTCTTTCGTAAAGAAATATTTTTGTAATCCATTGCCATGGCGCAGCGAAAAAGATCCAGAGATTAGATCGTTCTATATCTAATAAAATGATTTGTTCTTTCGATATTACCCATGACAAATTGGCTTTTACGACGAACACAAACACAATCCAAATGAATTTCAGTATCTTGAAATCAAGTCTTTGTTGGCCGATACTGCATGTAAAATAGCATGTCCCGTCCTCCGTGAAAGGCAAATTAACAAGAAATCGTTTTTGTCAATACACTATGTTCACTTTACTACAAACATAATTACAAAAAGTCTGTATTGAATAAAAAAAGTCTGAGGTCTCCCTTGTACAAAACTGAAAAACGAACACAATCAAAATGATTTTATCGAAGAAGAACGACTTTTATTATTCGGCTTGCGTATAGCATACTTGAAAAGGAATGCGTCAAAAAATTACATTTATCAACCAATCATGTTCTGGTTCTAGTTTTGGAGAACTTGCTAGCGATTGGCTGATGAACAATAGACAAACAATAGATTTCTCACGTTTCTGCCACTCCCCATAATTTAGTCCAGCGCAAGCTTTCTGTCGATATTACGCAGACCCTACTAATCATAAAAAAGATTTGGGTCTGCGCGCAGGCTAGTGATTCTATGAATTCACAAAATCTTGGGAGCATGAAGCTCAGATGCAGCATTTTCTCAAAATGATAAAAAGGGTTCGAAGGTGAATTGTGAAATATAAATTGAATTTTTGAAGGGTTTACAATGAAATTTAATTAAAACAAGAAATAGGAAATTGTTTAGCATATTTTTATGAAAATTTTTATGTGATTTTCAAGTTGCCTGAAGAAGCCTTCCGTTTTACTTCAATGGCGCTCTGTCTATCCATCAAACAGCTAATTTCAATCTTAGATACATACAATGAGAATCATCTACAATCTCATTATGCCATGAGTCTTGAGCTGGACTGTTGCCTAGTATTAGATGCTTTTGGAGTTTGATAGCTTAACAAACTATATGAGTTAGTACTCTCGCGATCTAGCTGAGACGTTGGGCTGATTCAATAAAGTACAATCCATCTAATCAAGCAATATTGTACTGCTTAATTCAGATATTACAATAAATTTGCGTGTGGCATACCTTGGTATTTTTGTTTTGACGTGAGAATCCACGGTACCACCCTAAAAAAATGTTACAAAATTATGTTAAGTATACAATAGGTAAAAAGTTACACATAGTTTTCAACGGTCAAATGTTTAAGGATAGCTGTCATCTGGGTCCGATAAAACGGTACGGGCAAACAAAGCTTCAAAATGGCCGATAAGAGAAATTATTTGCATAAGGACAAGATCTTTATTCTTATACAGTCTTAAAACAAATTTCCCGTATTTTTTGCGTTTGAGCGTATTGACGTCATTCCATTTGGGAAGCGCGCCATTTACTCTAGCCTTCTGGAATTTAAGAATAGGCAAAAATTTTTTGTTTTGCCGTACTGTAATCACAATGGAAAGTAACTGAAAAGAAGATCTAGAAGAAAAAAAAATTATATCCAGCTCAGAACAAAGACTGTCCATACTAACCTGGACATTCTTCAAGGATTTGTACAGATTCACCAAGATTCAAAGCCAAACAGTGTTGACCCTTACCTTCGTACTTATAAATGGCTGGAAAAATATAAAACAAGAAACAATTTTGAAAACTCAATATGACAATGGTGGAGATTATACTGAAAAGAATAATTCTCAAATAAAATATTGAATCTGATGTATATCAAACTTTTCAACATTATTTTCCGTTAGTTTGAGACAAATTTGAATATTTACATCACCGAAATAGACATGCGACAGAATACACGTTTTAAAACATCGTTATATCAGTCATTTATTATCGGATTGGTTTCAAACTTTTACTAATTAATTTTTTCAGATGATAGACATCAGAATTAATCAATCATTTATTTGAAAAAATCTGGGATTTTTATTATTTATTTAATATGACCCCCCCCCCCCCCTATTGTATCAATTAGTATGGCAAAACATTTTCACACATTCGTCATCATCATCACCTATTGCTCACCGTGTATAGGCAAATTGGATGACTGTCTTTGTATTCCTGTCTAGAAATACTTGGTGCGGTCCAGATTGTAATAGTATGAGAATACTGTGTGTGCAGGATTAAGATATATGACACAACAGATTGAGTTGAGATGTTATTTGTGAGAGCACCAAGCAAGGAATGAGTTTATAAGTGCCGAGAGACGGTATTTACATGAGTGGACGATAATTAGTAATATGACGTTACAGGAAGTTACGACAATGATTACAACACAATTACAATGCTACTACACAGATTACTTTGTGGTGAAAAAGGTGTATATTTTGTTGACTGTATTTATGCATACAGTAAACAACAAAATATCATTGTTAAAAATATAAAAACTGCACGGGTAAAATATAAAATTAATTTCTTATCTAATGAGACATGACGTCGTCAGGTCTCCATGGATAGCAATTTTCAGCAAAAGTTCTGCTAATGCTTTTAACTACTACATTTTAATCAAACAAAAGTCAACAATTAAAAATTAGCAAATATGGGAACCGTATAATCAGGATGCCTGGATGGGAACATTTTGGGACATGTCAGAGATCTTTGAATTTAAACATCCAGCCAACATTTAGCTGGGCAGTAGGTTGAGTTGCAGAGCTGTTGTAACTCCTTAGCCTAGCATCCAACATTAATTATTTTTGCATTCAATTACCAGTGTTGTAAATACTCGTTACTAAAGTAACGCGTTACTCGTTACTTGTTACTTTTGGAGTAATTTTAGGAGTAATTAGTTACTTTTTTGAGAAAAGTAATAAGTAATCTAATTGATTACTTTTTGAAGTAACGAGTATTATTTGAGAGAAAGTAATTGACGTTACTTTTCAAATTATTTTTATGATCACAAAATATTTGCTTTGTTGTCTTGTGATAATTTTCAAAGGCGTTGCTGTCACTAAGTTCCGCTTTTTATTGTTCATTCTGCGATGCAATCTCACATTATTTGCAGCTTTCACGAGAGCTATTCAAACCAGGTGAATTGTGTGATATATGACCAATAAACCCTATCCCATAACCTATTCTTCTCTGATCTGACATTGTTCTGTTGATCAATAGATTCAATAGTTTTTCACTTTTTATTTGAGTGAGTTTCGAATATTGAAAAGATGATGTAAAATTTATGGCTATATGAATAGATTGATCCGACAAAAATAAACCATTTTGATAAATCAAATGAAACCATTTATTTGGCAACCTTATTAAAAAGTTTTCAACGTCAATTTATCTTCTGCTGCAGTCACCAGTATTAAATTAATATTATTAATTCGATCGTTCCCCTTCGTAAAAAACAAGATGGCCGCCATGATTGTCAAAACCAGACATGTCATTATCGAAAGGGAGGCAATATCTTTTGTTTCACAAGTTAAAGTAATCATGAAGTAATTAGTAACTAATTACTTTTTTTGGGAAAGTAATTAGTAATTGTAATCAATTACTTTTTAGGCTGAAGTAATTAGTAATGTAATTAGTTACTTTTGAGGAAAAGTAATTTGTAATGTAATTTATTACTTTTCAAAAGTAATTCTCACATCACTGTTAATTACCATCCATTCATAATCCAAATTAAAACAATTTAATGGATATAAACAAAAATTAATGAATTACTTGATTGTGCTAAGATATGTTGTTTCTATGTTGCATAAAATGCTGATATCTGGATATCTGACGTTGGGTAGAGTCGCACCAAAACAATGATTGAAGAAAGAACACAATTTGCTTGTATTTCGAACCAGACTGCAGAGAAGGCAGTTGACTGCACTCCCGAGATGAACATTTATCATTATTATCTCATAAGAATGTTGCAGGTAAAACCTTTGGGATTTCCTTAATTTCCTCTATTTTATTGCTTGAATTTATAGAATTATATTTGATGTTTTCGAAATAACTTTGCAAACTCTCGAAACATTTGACGATGTACAGGTATGCGTACATCAAGATTGCACTTGTCTTGTTGTTTTGGAGTTTGCACTCCTGCTCTTGATGTTATATTACTGGCCATGTAGTCTGGTTATAGCCTGCGTACTGTGTCTGTGAACTAATGTGTGATTTTTAGCCCATCGAAAATAACACCTATATACTATTGGTATATTATTCACATTCCGATTCACACTCGATCACAAAAGATCAATTGCCATAAAATCACAACTCTTCGTCAATCACGCCATACTCATCAGCAACAACAATGACATTGAGGATAATACGACGTAATGCAAAGTCACGATTCAGTTCACAGACCCTATGGTTTCAGAAAAACCTTGGGGCTGGTAAGCAGGCTAGTCTGGTTATAGATTAGAATTGTTTTTGTGTTTTTCTGTCTTTTTCATATATCGACCCTAAAAGTTTTACATTACTTAATACTTGGGAAAGCAGGCGTAAAATAAAACATCACTGTCACAAGAAAAGGGAGGAGGAGAGGCAGAGCCAACATAATATCATTATTGTTTGTAGCAGTAAGCAAATAAGTCTACGGAGATACTTAGCATAGAGGTTGCCAAGACCGTAGGCCTATAATATTATCATATCCCTATATCAGGCAAGCAGCTTTTCCAGAACTTTGATCAAACATTAGTCAATATCTTTATGTGGTTTTAATTTGTACTTAAATGATTTGCTTTGTATGCGATTTGTCAGATCATTTGTATCATTTTATGCAAACAGAACAAACAGCTAACATTCTAAAGGCTGTAGGAACCTTCCTGAACCATCTAGAACATTCTAGAACATAGGAGAACCTACATGACTCCCCGCATGACTCACAATGACCATGCATGATCTAGCAGCTTCTAGCATTTATCTAAACACTATAAATACAGTAAATGAAAACTATGAAAACTATGAGAACTGAATGTACAGTCTACTATCAACATGTCAACTTGGAATTAATATTATTATTCATAAGAAGAAATATACAAATCAATTCAACCTACGTTGTTATTATTATTTCTTCAACATAATTCTACAGTTCTCATCAATTGGTCCGTCGAATTATAAGAACAACTCATCAATTGGTCCGTCGAATTACAATAACAACTAATTATGAATAATCTTCAAGACTTTACAACACAATTTAAAATCTGAAAGTATTTTATTACAACATGGAATTGAACACAACATTTTATTCACGACCGCGGCATCAAAACAATATAACTAGATTGATTTCCACACTGAAGAACAATGGCATTTTACGTAACTAATCAAAATACGCAGAAAACACAAGAAATGGAACTAAACACAAGAAATGGAACTAAACACAAGAAATGGAACTATAAACACAAGAGTGGAACTATGGAACTACACACGAGAAATGGAAATAAACACAAGAAATGGAACTGAACACAAGGAATTGGATTACCCAAAACTGAAGAGACTGAACTAAAAAAGTAAGATTTTAAAATACTGAACATAAACCATTGAACATTCCAACATTTTGGAACTTTTAAATATTGAACACTAAACATTGGACATTCCAACATCATAAAACTTTTAAATATTGAAACATTCAACATTCAACTAAGAACATTGAAACACAATGAACACACTAAGAATACTAAACGAACTAAGAAACACACTAGAACACACAACAGAGTTTAAAATTAAACACACAAGAATAAGCAACAACTCAAGAAAATACTGAATTCATCAAACACACAAGAATAAGCAACAACTCAAGAAAATACTGAATTAATCAAGCACACAAGAATAAGCAACAACTCAAGAAAATACTGAATTCATCAAACTCACAAGCAAAAAATATGACTATAAAAGAAACATTGAAGATTACCAAGCTCATAGAAGAAACTGAAATTAAACCAAATATAACACTTGTATGAAAATTTCTTTTTCTGGAAATCCAAAGCAATTAAACAAATTGGTATGCACCAAAATTGTAATGAATTTTCTCATTAACTGTTATGCAATTAGTCTATAAGCATATCTAAAACCTTCATTAATAGCTTCTTCTACTATACCATAATTACTTACATTTATATTTACATACATTTATTATTTACAATTTAGCATATATTAAAGCATTAATCTTTCTCATTTTTAGCCTATATCATGCACCTTTATTTATGGCTCCGCCATCTGGCGGGGGGAGTTATGTAGGAACCTTCCTGAACCATCTAGAACATTCTAGAACATAGGAGAACCTACATGACTCCCCGCATGACTCACAATGACCATGCATGATCTAGCAGCTTCTAGCATTTATCTAAACACTATAAATACAGTAAATGAAAACTATGAAAACTATGAGAACTGAATGTACAGTCTACTATCAACATGTCAACTTGGAATTAATATTATTATTCATAAGAAGAAATATACAAATCAATTCAACCTACGTTGTTATTATTATTTCTTCAACATAATTCTACAGTTCTCATCAAGGCCATATATTTACAGAATTCCAATGCAGTAATTTAGAAATGTTATAACATTATTTATTTCTGTCGATGTTGAACAATTAACAAATCATTATAATTATAAAACACGCTGTTGACGAGAGAAAATGTAAACATATTGTAGTTTTAATAACAAAGAAATTATCATCAATAAAACAACTCAAAATGAATAACTCAGTTTACTCGACTTCCGGATGATTTTCAACAACAATTCACTAGAGAACGTTTCAAATCAAAACAAAATACCTCAACATAATAATCAAAACGGTTAACAAGAAATCATTTGGTACATACCTACGCCAAATGTTGGCGTATCTATTGGCTTCCAAGTAGGCATTCTTTCTTAAAAATATAAAAAATAAATTCTTTCGATGCTCATTTTTTTAAACAGCGTCTATCTGTTTCTTCCTCGATCAAAAATGTTTAGGCCATAAGAGGCTTGATATAAACGAGGCGTGGCAGTCAACTATTTTAAAGCTTCCCAATTTTCTGAGAGGTTGACCGCAGTTTTGTTCTGAAAGACCATACTTAAAAAGTTGTTTTATTACGATTTTAATCAACTGTAACATCATAAAACCTTTGTATGTAATATTATGGTAGCATGGTTTTATTAAATGGAGGTCAAAGATTTTATATCAGATGATAAAATCCGTGTTCTAGCAAGAGACCCCGGACAGTACAATAGAGCCTTGGCGTCTGTTGAAAAACTATTTGAATTTGTGGTGAATAGTGACTGCAACAATGGCTTGTCGTCGGTCTGCTTGGTGTCAAAATGTAAATATTGAATATTTGGTAAAATATTATTTGAAATAAATTTGAATAAAATTAAGAACCTTTTGACTTGTGGACTATCTCCATCACCACAATGATTTTGAAATAAAATGGGGATTCTGTAGAGTTTTGTATGAGATTGTATTTGATAGATGATAGATGTTGGCATAGAAAGAGGGGGGATTACATATTATGTGTGTATCAGCGGCTTTCCTGGGGGTGACCCCTGGGAACCCCCGGGCTCCCAGAGGGATTAGTAGAGTTTTGTTAAGAAATAGATGCCCTAGGGGGAAGGGGTTTTGTCTTCTTTTGAAAATTTTATTTACGCCAATTTTTATTTACAAATATTAAGTGAGACCAATTTTTCAAATTCCCGGGGGTCACCCCCCTGTAAAGCCGCTGACACACGCATTACAGTGATGATTATTTACAAGTAGAGAAAGACTGATACAAATGGAAGTTACAATATATATAAACCACTATAAATGTCCCCCCTACGGAGATGGAGTCACAATAAACAAAAGCAAATACTTTATGAAATTTTAAAATTAAACATAAATTAAATAATGAGTATGATAAAAATGTGTTCATTTATCAAAAACGACAGTCCAGATATTATATATTTTAGTTGTGGGCAATTACATGTAAGGTGAAACCAAAGCGTCAAAATTAAACCAATGATTTGAGCAAAAACATGGCAACTAATATCAAATATAATGCTTCTAGGTTACTGTGGTATTTTGACTAGGCGTAACTATATATAATTCCCGTCAATCAATGTGTTCTATAATTATATGTTAATTGTCGTACGATCACAGTTATTGCTACATAACTTAACATGTTTGAGATTAGATCCAACTTGACTCTGAATTGAGAATGTTGTCATTTATGTGTGGTTATAAATAATCCTGTTATTTTGTCTGTTATACGACAAACTTGGCGTCCCCTTGGTGGATAAATTATTATATATATACAAAACATGGATCTCAAAAGACGCGATTTAAATTTAAACGATGAAGAAAGAGCAGACGCGTGGCTGATGTCGTTCGAAGCTAAGGCCAGAGGTAAAGACATTAAAGATGACATCAAGACAAAAATATATTCTAAAGCAGATTTGTTTATAGAATTATGTGGAGAAGATGCGTTATTAAAACTAAATCGCTTGGTAAAACCAAACAGGTTAACAGATATGCCATACAAAGAAATTCACGAGTATATAAAAGAACTCTTGGAACCGAAGAAAAGATTGCTTGTGGCTGAACGGACGAATTTTCTAGCCATTAGAAGAAATCAAGACGAGACAGCAGACGATCTGTACTTAAGAATAAACAACCAAGCAGATAGATGTGAGTTCGAAAATTTCAAAAAGGTAGAAGACCCTGTAGTTGAAATGAAAAAATTAGTTTATATCAATGCATTCGGTGACAGGGAAGTTCAAAAAGAGCTGCTTGATTTCCTACGAATAAATCCAAAAGCAACTTTTGAAGACATAAGAGAACGTGTCAGACAATTTGATCAGACAAGAAAATTTCTAGGCGTTTCTCAAGCAATGAAATCTCAGAAATCAGAAGAATTAATATCCAATATACCACCATCAACCGATTATCATGATGATACTGTCAACCTGGTGCAATATACTAAAAACAATTACACAAAGAATAATTGTGGCAATTATGGTTATCAACATCAACCACGCAGATGTCCAGCATTTGGAATGAAATGCAATTTATGTGATGGGATTGGTCACTTCGGAAAGGTATGCCGCAAATCAGCAGGTAGAGCAAAACAGCAACGTAATGGTAAGAAAGATTTTGTAAATACTACAAATTATGTACTTCATGAAAATGAACAGCAACACGATTCTCAAGAAATAGATATTAATGCATGTAACGATGAGAAAAATTATTTTATGTGTCACTATGAGCACACTGAAAACATAAATAGTATGGAGGCTATCGTGGAAAATGTAAATGTAAATGGTCAAATGGTGCCTATGCAACATGATACAGGTGCCTCATGTAGTATAATTTCAACAGAAATATGGTCAAGTATTGGCTCACCTGAGCTTCAGCAATCGGATTTCCGGCTTAAAACTTATGACGATAAGGGGCTAAATGTCCTAGGTAAATGTACTTTAAATGTAAAACGTAATGGTAGAGAATGTAAAATTCCAGTGCAAGTAGTCCATTCTAGTAGGGAATATGGCCTACTTGGCCGTGATATTTTGAACGTAAATACACAATCTGTCAATTATGCCATTAGTGATGCTGAGTATCTCCCTTCGATTAAAGGTGTTGTTGCCGCGATGAAAGTTAAGCCAGATGCCATTCCAAAATTTTGCAATGCTCGACCTGTACCTTTGCCACTTCAGCAGGCTGCTACTGCTGCAAAATTTATCAGTAATAAATACCCACAAGGGTCTCTTTCGTGTCAAACGACTCCAAATGGGGATGAAAAACAGTGCAGCCATTTTCCAGAGCGTTATAGAGCGTGTTTTGAATGGGCTGAAAGGCATTATTTGTTACCAGGATGATGTTTTAATTCACGCTGTTACTGACGAGTCTTTGAACAAAAGGGTCAATGCGGTATTTGAACGATGTAAACAATGGCGCCTTTCTATCAATGAAAACAAATGCGTAAACAAAGTCACTTCATTAACTTTTTTAGGCTTCAAAATTTCTGCTGCTGGTGTGGGCCCTGATCCCAGCCTTGTAAACAAAGTATTAGAAATTAAGGAATCATGCAACAAAGAAGAAGTTGCGACATTCGTAGGTCTTGTAAATTTTTTTGGTCGATTAATTCCAAATTTTGCAGATAAAATTATTCCGCTTAATCAACTAAGAAAAGTCAATATCCCCTTTTGTTGGACCCCTGACGCAAAAAAAGCATTTGATTCCTTGAAAACAGAACTCGCCTCGTATCCACTAGTACGACCTTATTCGTTGGAGAAACCCATCACATTAACTACTGATGCGTCCGGCAGTGGAATAGCTGGTATTTTGACTCAAGAAAACCGTCCAGTTATTTATGTTTCTAAAACGCTGACACCTGCAGAACGTAACTATTCCTCTGTTGAACGCGAGGCATTAGCTGTTGTTTGGTGTGTCGAACGCCTTCGGCAATTTTTATTAGGCAGACAACTCAGTATTATCACAGACCATCAAGCCTTAGAATTTTTATTTGGAAACAACAAGGGCATACCGAAAACAGCCTCTGCTAGAGTGGCGCGATGGGCTATTAAGCTGATGGCCTATGACTTTAAAATTGAACATCGTCCTGGTACTTTTATTCCACATGCTGATGCGCTCTCGCGTTTGACTAAAAACACGCAGTCTTGTGAAGATGTTGTTGCTAGTATCTCAATTAACATATCTGATGCATTTTTCGCGCCTATCATTGACCACAGCGAGTTACACAATGTTACTAACTCTGATCCTGTTGCTACATCGGTCAAGCAACGTGTTAAAAAAGGCAATTGGTCGAATCTCTCTCAGGCAGAGAAGCCCTTTTCTCTTGCAAAAGAATATTTAACCATTGAAAATGAGGTTTTGTATTACAAATCGACACCATTTATTCCCTTGAAATTAAGGTCATTAGTTTTGTCTAAAGCTCACCACACCCACCAAGGCATCAACAGTACCACACGTTTCCTTTTTCAAAGCGCTTGGTGGCCAGGAATTAGTCGCGATGTCAATTCGTTTATTTCTAAATGTGAAATCTGTTGCAATTTGAGACCGCGTGTTGATAGGTCAGTTCACACGTGGCCAGAATGCCCACCATGGTCTCGCCTCCATATGGATTTTGGACATATTCCAGAGATAGGTCTCATTCTAATCATTGTCGACGCAGGTTCAGGCTGGGTAGAGGCTTTTCGATGTAAGGATAGGTCAACTTCCACAATAATCAAATTGTTAGCCCAATTATTTTCTCGATTTGGGGTTCCAAATTCTTTTGTTTCGGACAATGCAAAAGAGTTTATCAGTGAGGAGATTGTTACTTGGCTAAAACACTCAGGCTGTTTCAAGATGGAGTCTCCTGCATATCACCCACGTTCTAACGGCTTAGCGGAGCGTGCTGTGCAAACGGTTAAGCGCGCAATGCATGCCTGGAACTCTAGTTTACGTATATCTTTTGACATGTTTTTGTATCGAGTGCTTTCAATTCATCGGGCAACATCACTTGCAAAGGGTAGATCTCCTGCTGAACTGTTATCTGGGCGACCTATACGTATACGTGTAGTATCTGACTTTGCACTTGGATTAATGTAATGTATAGAGCCACACCCTCCCACTCTGTTCAACCTGCAGAATATGTTGTTGCTAAAGGAAACAATTTGGTCCCGCACCAGCTACTACAACGTCTCCGCCAAATGTTGGACAATCCGTACCGGATAAAGATGTTTCAGTCTCAACCAGTGCACCTAATCAGGACTCCAATATGGGTAGATCTTCTCGTAGCGCTGACGCTCCGACTCGTTATGGCTTTGATAAATTATGAACATTTTAGGAAGGGGGAGTTTGTGGTATTTTGACTAGGCGTAACTATATATAATTCCCGTCAATCAATGTGTTCTATAATTATATGTTAATTGTTGTACGATCACAGTTATTGCTACATAACTTAACATGTTTGAGATTAGATCCAACTTGACTCTGAATTGAGAATGTTGTCATTTATGTGTGGTTATAAATAATCCTGTTATTTTGTCTGTTATACGACAGTTACTAATATCTATTTTTCAAATCGATATTTTTTATCATGCGTCGTAGTGGCCGCTCTAAAATTCTACGAAAACAAAATAATCAAAATTAAAAATTTTGCGCTCTCCTCGCATTATCTGAATACAAAAGTTATATAAATCAGTGTTATATTCCTTGTTTTACACTATCCAATAATTAGAATTAACACAATGAGTGTCGTTTATCCCCAAACATCAGAATTGTTTCATGATCTTCGACCGCTCGTAAGTGGGTCACGAGAAAGTCATAAAAGTTTTGTTTACACTCAATGGGGCCACATATGAGACAATTGGTAATTTATTTAAAATGCAATGATGAGGATCAAAAGGAATGTGTAGACATTTTATAACAATTTTTTATTAGCACTTTGAAATACGTTACATTTTAAGGAGATCCCTATAAAACGGAAATCTAGAGAGCTCACTCTTTTCCAATAGCACAGAAGGGAAATTTGGCAACGCGAATTCGTCATCATTAAAACAGGAATTTTTTTTATCACTTTTCAAAGATATTTTATTCAAAAAGATAGATAAAATCAAGTTTTCTGTGAGAGATCTGGTAAAAATACATAATAAATAATATGTTTTTTTTACAATTTTGGTATAAAAAGAATTATCGGTCTTATTATGTTGAGAAACAATGATTTTTAATAAAAAATTAAAGATTAAATGTTTGAATTGAATAAAGTTGAAACAGAACTGCGAAAAACTACTGCGCTATATTACGTTTGATACACAATCCGACTCGGCTATTATCCCCTCGGTTAATATCCGACCTCGGATCATGTCCCGGTTTTAGCTTGCACAGAAGGGGAGGGGGATATTATCTGAGTTTGACTGTACTTGTTCTCATAAAGTTATTGTTTTGATTTGTTTTTAGGTCATGGCTCTGATAAAGATAAACCACCTTATTCAATTACTGTGAAACTGAATGGACAAACAGGTAAGTCACAATGAAACAACTGTGTCACTATATCTCAACTCGCTGATGGTCTAGCCTTCTCTTCTTCTGTATGTTTAGATAGTTTTTCAAGTGTATAACAGGTGTGCTATATGATATTGACATCAGGTTGGTATGTATGTTAGATTAATATGTTTGATAAATATATTGCATGTTGTCCGTTCCTTCCTGTGATGTAATTTGATGTGTGAAGTCTGCCAGCTGAATGCGGTGTCTCAGGCAGGTCAACGGTGATTGTTTTAAAAAGACGGTGTTTGCATGTATGTTCGGTGAGTTGGATTGAATTTATCGTGAAGTACAGTTATATCATATTTACGTGAATCTATTACGGTGTCATGTATGTCTTCCTCAAATCAACCATATAGATTTATTGTAACAAAAAGTTGTCTTATTTAATTAGCTGAGCGTAACCACTGCAAAAAAGGTTCATGAGCTCATGAACATGAACTGCCTAAACGTTCATGAACTGTCCATGAAAGTTCATAAAGGTCATAAATTGTTCATTTTTCGCAGGGGAAGTAGGCTTATATGTCTTCCTCAAATCAACCATATAGATTTATTGTAACAAAAAGTTGTCCTATTTAATTAGCTGAGGGTAACCACTGCAAAAAAATTTCATGAGCTCATGAACATGAAATTTCCTAAACGTTCATGAACTGTCCATGAAAGTTCATAAAGGTCATAAATTTTTCATGAACTCATGAACATTTTTCGCGGGGGAAGTAGGCTTATAAGGAGCCATGGTGGCAATTAATTCAATACTATATTCCAGACAACAGTGTGCAGCAGCTGTTTGTAATGCAATTCCCTTTGACAATTCCATCCAAGATCAGAAGATGGTACTCATTTGATGATTTTGATAAAGTCATAGCTGAGTTGACCTTCAGGAGATTTGAACCACAGTCAGCCAGATATGATCAAATCCGAAGCATGGCTGGTTTGCTGTGTGATTTAATCCTACCCACTTAGTTGATGCCACACTGATGGATCTAGCCTTGATACATTTTCGATAAATTTTTGAATAATGGTTTTAATGAATTGTTTTTTAGGCATTGTGGATACTTACTTATGCGATTGTTTTGATTTTAAAAAGAGAGAAGGTAAAGAATGTTGTAAACATGTTATTGCTATACTAATCAAATATCACTCGCAACAAAATGACGGAGACGTTAACAAGGTAAATATATTTCTGGGAATTTATTTGCGGTTTTACAATAGGGGTAATTAAGCCCTTAAAAGAACTGCAACTTATACCCAAAAAATCTGTTTGTATCTGACTTGTGTTTTCGTATTTTGAAGCAGTCTGTTTAAGAGCGGCTAAACAGATCCGACTTTCTAGAAAACTAAGAAGGGTTTGATTGAGCCATGGAGAAGCCACACCATTGAAAGGGTTTGGAAAAAAATGACAAAGACCATCAATTAAAAATTCCTTGAAAAATGTTTGATGGCCATCAAACACAATGTGACAAATAAAATGCACGACCCAACACATCAGAAAAAATTGAAAGATTTGAAAACGACAAAGATTTACGAACACTTTATGCAATAATATTTACATTATCTAAAGTTTTTCATTACATTTAGAACAAGATGACTTTTCAGTTCAAAAAATCAGCTATAGCCAATTAATTCCTTTGTTATTGTAACACCTTTTTTCTTGTCATAATAAACTGTTCATAAAAAGTTCAAAATAAGCATGGAGAATCCTTAGAAAATAGACCATTTAACGTTCATGGACAGTTCATAAAACTGTTTTACACATGGGTTCTTAAAGCAATAACTGTCTTATTACAACTTATTTGTTTAGGCATCACACAATTCTCCAATCAATGATCATGTTTTACACAGAATCGCAACACCTACGAAAGGAAGTGCGTGTAAAAAGAAATTCAAGAGTCTCTCATTTGAGCATCAAGAAACTAAGGTGCAATCATCATTGGATTATTTATTTGCATTTTATTAATATCTTTATCTTTAATTGCGTCACAGCTAGAGAAAACTGATCTAGTGCTCAATAAACTGCTGTTAACTGCAATGGAGCTAAATTTGAAACTCAATTTTTTTATCTTGACTTGTCACGATTTGTCATCTTGTAGCTTACTGCTATATACAGGTGACATCTCTTGAACTTTTTTAATATCATGATTACAGACACAAGGTCGATCACTGCCTTCATGGATGGCTGACAAGAATATGCCAAAGAAACAGTTAAAGGTTAGGGTTGATCTCCTTGAGTATATTTAACAGGGGCTGATAGAGGAGGTTCAATGGATCCTGTGGTCGACACAAGTTTCTTTTGGCATGGAGTCTGAAAATGTAAAATTGTGAATATAATGAAAAATATCAAATAAAAATCATCGCAAGTTAGTTTTTTTCTAACTTTCTCAAATCTTGCATCCTTTCCTGATTAAATCTCCATGTGTTTGATCTAGTAGCAATATGGTTATAATGGATTCAAAATGATTTTTATTTTCTAGAAAGTAAAGCCTGCGACAAAAGATAAAGATATGGCTGGTTTTTTTAATGAGAAGAGGTAGACTATGATACAAATTATTATTGGATCCTGTTACCCAGACTTTAAACCGGTTCTTATTCAAGTAAAAAGATGCAATAAATCATGTTTCAAAAGATAATTGTTTTGTAAGCTATATACTGTAGTACCGTCATAGTATATCATCGTAACTGGTTCAGTTCATGTGACTACAAAACACATGTGGCAGTATGTACATACTTAGTTTGTAATGTATTTTGTACTTTTATTAAGATCTATCTGTTAAGGTTTAGTCTGCAAGCAATCCACTGAGTCTGGTAGCATGTGTATGTAGATTGGTAAAGCCATTCGAATAATTTAAAAAAAGATTTATTTACATGCAGGTTACACGTTAACACTTTCACGTTAGTAGATTATGATTTTAATGACAGAGATATATCAACATAGGTTTTTTATGTGATGTTTTTTGTACTGACAAACTTTTGATTTGATTGTTCTTGAATACAGTTTACAATAAAATGGTTCCCTTTTCAATGTTAAACTAATTATATGGATTTGTTTCATGTTTCCTAGCCAATGTTCGTCAGCATCGATGCTTCGAACAGTGTATTGTATACTACCAGAGGAATTAATGCAATACGCAAAAGATTGTTTAGAAAAGGAAAAAGTTAATGACAGGTTTGTTTGAAATAAAATTGGATTACTTTTATCAATTTCATAATTATGTAGCATCCAATACCAACTTGAATTAACTTGCTGCAATAATTCAATTTTTTGTACAGTTGATTTTTGAGCTGAATGAGTTAATCTGCTCTCAATGTGAAGCTTGCACGCATACTCTCGGCTAGCAGTTGAGTCCAAGTTAAAATAATAATTTATCTATCTAAATTAAGGTAATTTTTTTTAAGTATACTTTGTTTTCTTATAAATAAATCCAGAAACTATTTCTATATGCGTTGCATGCTTGAGAACCCTGCGATCACTGCAGTTCATGAACGTTAATTGGGCAAATTGAACAGTTCATGCAAATGGGGCCAATTAATATTCATGAATATGCAAAAAGTTCATGAACTGTTCATAAACTCAGAAATAATTTTTGTGTCAAAGTCAAAGAACATTTTTCTTGAACTCATAAACATTTCTTAGATATTTAACTCTCATGAACTATTAAACATGTATAACACGGAGCCCCTTAAAAAAATTCATGAGTTCATGAACGTGAAATTTCCCCCAAGTTCATGAACAGTTCATGAACTATTCATGAACTTTCAATCAATTTCACATTCATAAACCAGCTCATAAACCAGTCCATGAAGTGTTCATGAACTCTTCATGACTACCGGTATTCATTAATTGTTCACAAGTTTATGAATTAAACTGCTCACGGATTTTTTCCCATGGGAGGGTGCGACAAAACCCACAATCTTGCAATGTGAATACACTAATTATGTGTTTATCATTTCAGAGACGAACAGAAAGATTGTATTACGACAAAAACAACAAATTTGCAATCAAAACCTTCTAAACCTTCGATTCTAGATGATTTATTATAATAATACTTCTGCATACACTAGATTCGTTTTGTTTCATATCAAACCATTTTACAAAAAATCACACTCATATTAAACATTTTTATGCTGTATAGCAATTTACTGGACTTTTTATGTATAGTATATAGATAATATTTAGATAGGCAAAGTGGAATTGATTTAATTTAGTTTTTAGAATATATAAGTACTGTATTCAGATAATAGAAAAAGAATTATCCATGTAGGCTAATTGACAATATTTCACATTATTTAGATAACGTCATTAGTTACTTGCGAGCAGTATCATAATTTGATACAAACCAATCAGAACTAATCTTTATTGCTAGAAACAAGATAAAAACAAATAGTCATTCCAGACTTTAAAAAGAGAATTGAAATTTCAAAATAGTCCGATATCGAGGATATCTACATTAATTGTAATAGATTTAAGTGGGAAAATGGTAATAATCTATAGTTTTACAAGGGAAGAAATAGTCTGAAATTGATTCCGTCTAAAAAAGAGAACCCCATATTTGTTATTTAAAATATAACTAAACAGGTTTTTATAAAAGGAAAATGTTTTCAAATCGATTCAGGAAAGTTTCATTTCGTAATTGTAGACTCTAATTGGTATTACCAATATCTCAAAAGGTTTTAACGCAAATTATTCCACCTTTGCGAAAAAAGTTCATGAGTTTATGAACGTGAAATTGCCCAAAACCAGTTCATGAACCAGTTCATGAACTCTTTGTGATTGTTCATGAACTGTTTATGAACTGATCACAAACTCATGGATTTTTTTTGCAGGAGTGATGGTCAATGCGCCACAGCTACTCAATGTGGACAATGTGTAAAATAATTAATGAAACATGATATTCTGAATCGGAAAATGTTAAAACTTTTTGGAAAAATAAATGGTAAAAACTTTTATCGGGTCAGGTTTACATGTGTGATGTTCTGTTCAAAATAGGCACAAAAATATTGAATATAAACACAATTAACATTTTGATAGACTTACCTTCTTTAATTGGTGTAAATTTAAAATCAGGCCATAATTTCCTTAATTTAGCATTGCTTGCTGTTTTCTTGTATTGCCCATCAGCCTTTGTTGTGTCCAGCTGAGATTAAAACAAAGAAGAAATTAATTCAACAGAAAAAGCAATTTGTAGCAACATAATTTATTGTTTTATTAAGATCAACGTTTCGATCACCACTAGTGATCAGTTTCAAGATGACCAAACAAATTTTTACAAGTTCTTATATTTATAACAATATGAAAACAATTACATTAGAAATATTAACATTAAAAACATTTTTTTTTAAATATTTGAAAATACTTTTGACTTAATTGAGTTATTTTGTGTATTGAGAACTGGTTTCGATTTTCTAATAAAAAGCATTTCATGCATGAGGCAATCTCCTTGTTTTTACAATGCCGTAAAACACTGAACCAAAACGTTGATCTTGATAAAATATTAAATTGTGTTGTTACCAGTTGGTTTTTCGGTCAAAGAAATTAATTAAAGTCATAATACCATAAGATGAGAGTGATATAAACCATATAGATTGAAAAGTGAAGTTTGAGGTTATCAGGAGAAAAACTTGTCAAAATAACTATTCAGGTAGACGAGTGACTGTTCTGCTACTCACTTGTAAAGAAAGCTCATGAGTTCAGAGTTCATGAACGTGAACGTGCCTAACACAGTAGTTTATGGACTGTTCATGAACAGTTCATGAAATGTTCATAATATACCTTTGAAAAACGCACAATGGAAATTTGTCGCATTTTGGCAATCCAAACAGCAGTTGGAAATATCATAATAACGTCCTTCATTACCTCGATTCCATGTGTGAAATCCATTGCTTCGACAATCATCTCTGAAGCTTCTTTAATTGATATTTCATCATCTTCATCGACTATAAAGACCGTATGAATATACAATATCATGATACATGTCAACAGATAGCCATCATCAATGGAGTGTTAAATTGTCTACATATCAATCTGATTGGTTTATAGTTATGATACCAAATCACCATATCAACAAAAATCAAATTCAATAATTTTGAGAAGATTGAGAATTCCCAATTGGACTTTTAAAACATCAACTTATGAGTAAGAAAGTCATGTAAAAGATTATAAAAGTGTGCTAGTTATTATACGCAATTGGCACACCGTTTCCTATAAGCTATTGATATTTAGTGCATTTAGAGTCACTTCAGGAGAAACCTTGAAGGCGAAAATCGCTTGCCGTGGAGGATCATGATTTTCTAATGCCTTCTCGTTTTCTTTTGACAAGCTTTCTCGTTTTCTTTTTACATGCCTCTCTCGCCAGCCAAATATCAATAGCTCATATGAAACTGTGCGCCAATTAGTTGTTGATAGTACATGATGATATTCAAACATTATGATTCTACTCCCACGTCACCTACTAAATTTCCCCGTGAAAAAATTCCATGAGATCATGGACCAAATGATTATGAATTTTTCTTGGACAGTTATCGTAAATAGCGCATGCCCTGCAAAACAATTTGTCGAGGTCATGAAAATTGACAACCTGTTCATGAACACCATATGAACTGTCAATGAACTCATTAATCTTTTTCTAATGTACTGTGTCATTACAAAAAGCAGTAACAATAAATGGTTTTCACCTGATAAAATGATTGGATCTACATCATCATATTCTCTGAGTGCTAAAATGAAAAGTCGTGCTAAATCCTGCCAAAAAAGAACAATTAAAAGGAGTCACAATCAAATGCAGAAATTCAACGGCAAAACATAAAATAAAATATGCCAGATTGAAATCTGAGAAAGCAATCAATTTGAGGATTGGTCTTCTAAGGTTCATGAAAATATTAAACCAGTTTCTCTCTCTCGATTTAACGAGTCAATTACTTCTAAAGCAGGTTTATTGGTGCCATTTAGATTGATCATCCACTGGCACTCTAAATATCAATGGTAAAGTTGGTCAGTGATCTCAAATATCTTCTGTCCCTGCCGAGGGACTCAACTAACTAATCAAAGACTTTTCTGATGTCGTAGCTCATAAAAAATCACACTTGAGGTTTTGCTACTGAATTAGATGGTGACAACCTTGTTGCACTATCCCAGTTGAGTAACAAAGTGATAAAATTAAATCAGTGGTTTTCACAGGCGGCATAGGTTTCATCATCATCATCATCATTTATTCAGGATCTGATAAGTTCACATAAAACTTTTTCCACAGGAGTGATTTTATCATGACCAGACAACTACGAAGGATCTCTCTCTCGGGGGGACCAACCACCTGACAACTGGTGAGCCTTATGTCAAAGCGGGTTCGTTTGGTCACATGTTTAATATTATGAACGCATGGGTATGATCTTACATAGCACACTTAGTAGAATTGACAAACAGGACAGGAAGAGTTTCAAGAGTTGAATTATTGGCAGAAATCCATCAACCACCATACTTTTCTTCTTTATCTAATTATGCGTGTATATTTATTTACTGCTATTTGATATCCTTACCAAGAGTGAGGACAATGCAGCACAGCACACTAGCATACAGACTGAAATCATGTAAAATCAACTGATTATCATATATTCCATTGTGTATAAAAACTTATCTAAACAAATGAGTAAAAGGTGTCGAACATACCAAAGACTAGTACTGCCACTCCGTCAGAAAGGGTATTGCATGTGGTTGAAGTTACAAGAGTGGCGAAGAGCCTATAAACAATCTAGCACTGTAACCAGGGTCCGATAAAAGATTTTTGCTTCCGGAATCCTAGATTTTAGATTTCTTAGGAATTTTTTCCCGGAGTGTCAAAGATCTCAACAGCATAATCACTCAACAATGACCAAAGTCTAATATCTCAGTTCCCAGAATGTTCAAGTGATAATGTTTCAAAAACTACAAGTTGTACGTCCGTATCTTTAAATTTGTTTCGTAAATCATTCATTCACTAGAAAGTTTACATCAACCTTTAATCAAATAGATAAAATGAATGCATGCAATAAAATAAACTAAATGTTAAATGTAACATCATTTATTTGATTAAATATAATTTTTCTGTAAACTTTCCAGTGAACGATTTCAATGTTTGAGAATTGTATTGGTTAAATTTTAATTATAGTAAATTTGAATTCAAGTATGTTGTCTGACCACATGTTTTTGTTGTAAGCGCTAGTATATATATTGATAACATTGTCCTCATAAAAAAATCAAATAAAATGCAAATATTTCATCAATGTTGAGGTTATTCCTTATTCAAACTTAAATTGTGTTCATGTTGGTAATTAATTACGATGCTAGCATGAATTTGAATGTTTTGAGCTACAGTAATATAATCTCTTCTTGCCCTCGCGTGTTTTCAAATGTTTTTCTCATCGCGTTTAAAATGTGATAACTTTTAACCTTTTCATAAGAACAATAGGCTAGACAAAACAGAGACAAGAGAGTGTCAAATGGCGTAGCAAAATTTAACGGGAATTGAATTGCGATGCTTCGGGATGTAAACAAAACATGTACAACAAACTCAATGAACGTTGTCGTTATAAAATTGTGCAGGAATAAATAAAGAAGCTTTGTTTTCTATTTGCTTGAAAATAAATAACAGTTCGGTTATCATTTTAAGAAATTATGATTCTCTTCCGAAAACAGATTTACAATAATCAGTTTTGCTGTGTATTTAACAGCAAACATATGGAGCAGCTTCGGATTTTTCTACATGTCTTCTGGGAGCTAGGATCCCGGGATCCCGGGGTTTATCGGACCCTGACTGTAACACACAACAATCATGACACAGTATAATGATTTCAAAAATACAACCAGTTCACATTGATACATATAAGTATCGCACAAATTATATTAAGGAGTGTTGTTGATTTTCAGCCAAACTCATCATTTTATTCTTTATCATGAAACTCTTCCTGTCCTGTTTGTAAATTTTATTAAGTGTGCTATGTACGATAATGCGTTCATAATATTAAAACACGTGACGTGACGTCAAACCAGACGAACCCGCTTTGACATAAGGCTTACCCTGAAAACTGGGTTTAGTTTTGATTAGTTACCAATCCCTTGTAATAGTGAACAGTGAAACGTTCGATGCTCACCATTGAAAATATAAACTGTCGCCTAGGTGATCCTGTTCCCCAAACAGTCAATGGTTTCTTTTCACCTGAAAATAGAATGAAATAAAGATGAAACAAATATTTTAACAAAAAACAATAATTAAAACAATCGTGATGCTCTGTATAGAAATACAGAAGATATACTGAAGTTTTGAGTTCAGATATTAATGCCGGTTGTAAAAGGTGCATCAGAAAAATGATTACTAAATTCAACCAAAGGAATTTTTAATGGTATAAACAGGTCATAAAGTCATAGTAGATTTTAGAAAAATGATAAGTTGAGTCAGTGTGATCATTTTCAATTTAAAAGGAACTTGTTGCACATGTATGAATTTCAATCAAAAACGAAAACATAATAAGAGGCTTTACAAAATTATATTATACTAATTTGCTGAATCTGCCAAAATAATTTTTTACATAAAATCAAAACATCATTTAACATTAAAGAAAACAAAATGAAGAACATAAACATTTCAAACCAGTTATAACCAGAGCCATCTATTTACAAGAGTTGGGACACGCTTTCATGTGCCGCTATCGTCCTCCTATTGGGCAGATGCCAGTCACATGATTTTTGGACGCCATCTTTGTCCTTTCGGAAACAGGTTCTCCATCATTTCAAGTAAAAAGCGCGAAAAAATACAATAAAATAAGTTTGAAAAAAAAACACACAACATTCTCCTGCACATGCGCACTGTTAGAAACGTGCTCGGGTCCAGGCAAAAAGAAACAAAAATGGCATGAGTGTCCCAACTCTTGTAAATAGATGGCTCTGGTTATAACGGTCACCTGCATACAATGGCCACCTATCTGTAGTGGTCACTCTTGCAATGTCTAAAATAGTATTTGAATTAACCCTGCATATAAAGGGCACCTGCATATAGTGGTCAATTTATCTACCTTTCACGGCTGGCTGTTTATACATATTCAACTCCTCTATTGAATCAAGCTTGTATATAAAGGCCACCTGCACATAGTGGTCAATTTATATACCTCTCATAGCTGAGTGTTTATACGTATTCCATTTTTTCTATAGAATAAACCTTGTATATAAAGGCCACCTGCATATGGTGGTCAATTTATCTACGTCTCATAGATGGTTGCTATCGACAGGTTCCACCGTACAAACACCTTGACATACCTTTAGCCAAGTACACTTTATGAATTAGACCAGGAATGACATGACTATCTTCTAGATTATAGTTATCATGAGGACCAAACACATTACATGGTACAACACTTGTGAATTGGCAGCCATGTTGTTGACGGTATCCTCTAGCAATGACAAAATATAATATTAGTTTGTTATATTCTCATCTGTTTTGACAGTGTGGACTGTGGAAAACAGGAACATATTTTATATTCCCTTGTGAACCCAGCTTCTAACCATAAACTCCTATCAACAGGGTAAGATAAAATATCATCCCTTCCAGGATTCTAATTGTTGCCTTCGACATCTTTCTGGTGATTACTTCATATAAACGATTTCAGCTTCTAAATTTGGGAGTTACCCCTGCGAAAAACAGTTCAGGAGTTCATGAACAGTTCATGAACAGTTCATGAACTCCTGAACTGTTTTCCCTGGGGTACTGTCATGAAAACATTCCAAAGAAACAAAGGCATATCACTTTTATTTTGTTTATAAAAACTTGAATACAGTTTTTCTTCCCCTTCCTTCTGAATTTGTACTAGCTTTCTGAGACTCCTCTACTGAGAATCCCTATTTTATCAAACCCTGCTTGTTAATTTTCAAATAAAAGACAGAGATTAAAAGAGAAATGAGTAAAAACGTTCCATTATCTTCTTAATGACATCTTCACGTAAGAGGGTGGAAATAGTGAAAAATTTTCACTAAATATAATTTATAAATTCATATGTTCACTCTCTTACATGAAGAAGTTATCAGGAAGATAACAACACACTGTAAATGAGGATTCTTTATCGTTGTATTTTATTTAAATTTCCCATGAAATGAAAAAATGGATGTTGGGGTTTTTACAGAAAATAAATCTGCATCTTCATCATAAACTTTGATTACAATTATTAGTAGAATGTCGATATTTGCTTTTTAAAATCTTAAATGTGAAGTAGCCTATTGCTTTGAGGCCTAAGATATTTTTGCAGTAATTTGTGGATATGTCCTGGGCACTACATTGATGTAAGATTGTACACATCGATCACACAATTTCCATCACAAATTTAAGATTAACAAGAAAGTGCCGTATTCTTTCAGATTAAACCCTCTGTAACTAAACTTTTCTTACAATTCAAAAAATTCACTTCACACAACATGCTTATTTGAGATCTGTTTTGTGCACTGTAGAAAAATTTCTTAAAAATATTTTAACCACATTATTATTGAGGAGATAAAACATTTACTTAATTATGTGAAAAACCCGATATTGATTGTTTCATTTCAGGGGCTCTTTAAAGACGCAGCTCGTAAATTAGCTCCATTTCAGAAAATGTTAATGAAAACGATTATTAAAAGTTAACGCAAACTATTATTTGATGTTTATGTTTTCATAACTGTTCATGAACAATCTGTGTGAACTGAATGTTGTGCTTCATTGCTATTAACCTGCATTAGTGATGAAGTGGAGACACAAGAGAGCAATACTCGAGCTACACAAGTATCAATTAAGAGAGGTCCTTTTGATGTTGGATGACTTTATAACAAACAATATATCAGATTTTGCCTACAAGATTTCAAAATTTCTTTTGTTTATGGACCAGCCTAACAAACAGTTTAATGATAGATCATGAAAAGAAACCTGAAATTTAATGAACATGAAATAGAATGCTAATTAAAGTCACCTAAAACCAATTCACCTGTTAAGCACATCAATCATGCGTTTCGCATATGAATATCCAAAATTAGAGTCATGAGGTGCGCCATTATGTACCATTGTCTCATCGATAGGGTAAGACGTTTTGTCAGGAAAGATGCATGTTGATAAACATGAGACACATTTCGTTACCTATAAAACAAACAATAATAAATAAATATTAGGCTACCAAACGAGTAAATTAAAAAGGAATTGACCTCTACTTTTTGGAGAGGGTGGTATAGCGTTAGATATCAACAGGCAAGTAGTACTGGAGTCACAGCAGCAAATGGGGCAAATGACCCCTTGCCCTTGCGGTGCAGGGGATGCAAAGTACCCTTTTCCAAAGCATCGTAATACCAATTAATCAATTGTATCGCACAAGAATTGTATATAAAGGCTAGTTGCCTAGGGTTTTGCCATGGAAATTTAAATTTTTCCACCATTTTTTCGCTGTGTCATAAACTTACAACAGAATCATGAGCCATTCAGAGAAAAGCTTTGTAAAAGAGCCCTCAGACAGCCCTTGTCCATTCTTATTCCGGGGGACCTTTTAACAGGAGCAGTAATTAATGACAAGAGGTATGCATCGGATCGGCTTTCTTGAAAATTGACCATGGGTGAGTACAAACTATCTGAAATCTAAATCTGATATCACTTGCAAGATTAAAAGTTTATCTGATCTGAATCCAAAGGTTGTCTTCTTGAATCTGAAAATAATCTGAAACTGGCTCTTTCATGCAAATATTTTTAATCAGTGTTGTGAGTACTCGTTACAAAAGTAACACGTTACCTGATACTCGTTACTTTTGAAGTAATTTTAGGGGTAATTAATTACTTTTTTGAGGAAAGCAATAAGAAAATAATTAATAACTTTTTCACGTAACGAGTATTTGCAGCCATAAAGTAATTGACGTTACTTCCCGATTACTTTACGAAATAATTTATTTACGAAAGATTTATTGTTTTGTTTAATATTATGAAGTAGGTATAAATGTTTTCAGTGCGATATTGTTAAGCCTGTCATTGTGAAGTCCCAAATGATTTGAAATGAAACGGCAAGATTTTCAAAATAAACTGTTTCATTGTTTACATGGAATTTATTCGTCACGCCATTTGACACTTCTATTGTTCAAAGATGAAAATGTCAACACATTTAGAGTTGATGAGAAAAACACGAAAAAGTTTTTGACGTATGAATGAACGAATGACTTTGACTTATGAATGAATAATTTGATATTTTATCAATAAAAAATTTTTGCAACAATTTTTCGCTAGAAAAAATTATGTGCAAACACAAAAATTGATACTGAGATTAATCATATTAATTTGACCAAACTATTCGGAAAAAGTTTATTTATTTTATAATTTCTCTTTTACCTGCATATATTTATCGTTTGGTCGTTTAAAGTTTTGAATATCTGTTTGACATGTTATGGTTCAGCTACAGACAGTAAACATATTATAATAAACGCTTCCTGTCTAGCCTAAAATACACATAATTTGGAATCTTTACGAACAAAAGGGTTTTGATAAATATTCCAAAAGAAACAAAGTAATTAGTAATTAATTACTTTTTCGGTGAAGTAATTAGTAATTTGTAATTAATTACTTTTCTCGGAAAAGTTGTTAGTACGGTAATGTGATTTTGAAATTTTTGGTAAAAGTAATTTGTAATCTAATTAATTATTTTTTCAAGTAATTCTCACAACACTGTTTTTAATGTTGCATAATGCCTTCTATAAAGGGTATTATTACTAATATTGGCCTTACTCATCAAAATGGGCATGATATTTTTTATTAAATCTTAGTGAAAAATGCTGTTAAAAACATTGAAAACTGCCAAATTTATGAAATGTTAATCTCAAAATCTGATTTAAAATGACAAAACAATGTCAATATGATTTGATCTGTTCCGAAAGCTAAATCTCAATCTGAATTATGGCTTCCACTGCATCACCTTAGACTAAGATAAGGTTTCATTGAGATTCAAGAATACATCATAGCAACAAATAATTGATTGCCTAGCCTACCACCAAAATAATATTTGGACATCAAACATACTTTGTAACGGAAACAGCATTCAAGAACATTATCGTTGATTTTCATATTGTCCCTCTGTGAACACAAGAAAGCAGGAACAATTAAATCGATCTATACCTATGAATGTCAAAGTCTGTATATCTGTATCACCTATGTATGTATGTATGTTCAGAGCAGTTTTCTCCGCCAATTGTAGCACAACAACTTTATATCATTACATATCATAACATATCATTAGAATCAGTAGCATCCAAATATGGTTAGTTTTGGATTTTTCTCACTCAAGTGCTCACACGATTAACACCTCTTTGCGACTTCGTCTAAGCATAGTCGGCATAGTTGATGCGTATTAAAAATAGTCACACACCTTCAATATCCAGCAACGATAACCTACTTAGACGAAGTCGTAAGGAGGTGCTAATCGCGTGAGCATTTGAGTGGGAAAAATCCAAAACTGAAAACTTTTGACTTTAGAGGCTTATATCTCTTTACCTGGATCTTGAATATTGATCAAATATAGCTCTAAATCTTCAGCTGAACGTTGAAAATTTCATTCCGAAAGCAGATTGTCATTTGGTTTAGCGGTTGTTTATTTAGAGACAAATAAGTAAAATGTTTAGTGTTTTTTCCGGTGTAAACTCTCTTGTTGAAAATAAACGGGTTCCTGTTCGAGGAAAAAGAATGAGACACAAAATTAACCCAAAATCGTCACTTTGACTGCATTTTTGAAGGAGAAATGATCGCGCAAAGTAAAAACACAAGAAGATCATGTACGAATAGAAAATTTTTCTCTATCTAAAGAAGGAATCTCCCAATATCCGGGATATACACCTTAAAGTTTTGTAGCTTTTATTTTTGATATCAAATTTCACCGGGTGTTGCTTAACTCAAAAGTACATTTATGATTGTTTACCTTGAACAATTCTGGGAATCAGATTTATCGACTCGCTTCTATTAAAATAAATTTGACTTGGTGTTCTGTTTGAATAGCTAAAATACACATTGTCGACAATTTAGTTATTGTAAATCTAAATCAGCCCACATTTAAGCCAGCAACGCGGGGGATTCATTGCTAGAAATTCCCCCTGCAAAACAGGTCAGAAGTTCATGAACGTTAAACTACCCCAATTTTAATAAACAGTTCATGGGCATTTGCGGTCATTTAACGTTCATGAACTGTTCACAGGGGTTAATATAGCTCAAAATCTTGAACAAAAATAAAAACATGAACGATGAGCCTGGCTGCAGTTATTAATTACTAGGCTGGGCATCATCCAATATTAGACAAATAACAAATAACGATATTAAAACTCACAAAGAAATCTAGATTTTGTCGCAAGTTCTTGAAAAGACCTCCAACTAACGCAGCAAGATGAATAACATGGGTTGGATGGTATTTTTCAAATATTTTTTCAACAGCTTGTGAATCCCTTAAAAAAAGGAACATATCAAGTTGGAAAAACTATAAATGCGAAAGTCTGTAGGCTACAGTGAAACCTGTATGTAACAACATTGACCACTATATGCATTAGTGGTGGACCGGTTACGGATTTTTAAACACCAATTAACCGTTCGGCCTAATGATAACCGATTAATTTCAGTTAATTGAACACAAAAAACAGAACAACAGACAACAGTCGAATTGATAATAGAGAATAGAGAATCTAGACATAAATATTTTTAAATGTTTATTTTGTTTATAACCGGTTGTCAGGTAAGGTTGTCTAATTTATAATTGGTTAGCCTGTATACCGGCCCACCTCTAATATACATTATGCAGGTGACCTATAGGCCTATACAGGATTGAAAATAGGCCACCTTGCTTAATATCCCCACATAAAACTGATTTCTATTTTCCATCTCCATACAAACTCTCATAATCCCACCTCGCTTAATATCCCACCTCGCTTAATGCCCCGCTTTTCACTGTACCAGAGGGGGGATATTAAGCAAGTTCGACTGTAATAACAACCAAATCAAACAGTCTAATTGAAACGTTAGCATTATTTTAAAAGGCTTCAAAAACTTTTGGATATTTTAATCTGATTTGGGATAAAGATGTTTTGGATAGGATCAAATTAATTTTCAATCTTGAAATTTGGATTCAAATAGTTTGTACCCATGGTCAATTTTCAGAAAATCCAATCCATTCTCCATTTTAGACATTGTAAGGGTGACCACTATAGACAGGTGGCTGCTGTATAGAGGTGCCCGATATAACAGGTTTGAATGCAGGCTACATTTCCAAAGAAAAGTGCCATGCCATTAGATGTTCTGAAGTGGTATTTATCTTGATTCTTTTGAACCTTGGTGACATGAATTTGGCTACGAAGAAAAGAAGTCGTCTTTTGAAGGGAATTTTAGAAAGAGTTGAAGAACCAATGTATACATGACACTTTTAATGCTCAATCTCTTTCTATTTTAAAAGATTTCCATCATTATGAGACAACTACCTCAAATCTCCATCTTTGGATGTTAGGAAAACCCATTTCTCATTAGGAAGCCTTTCCTTATCCAAAACAGCTTCAATTGCTTTGCCAACAAGACCACTTCCTCCTGTTACTATTATAACTTTGGAATCGGACATTCTGTTAGAACAACAACAAAAAATGAAATTATTAGTTTGAAGATTTTTGAAAGTTGCCTAACTGAGTCAATATCTAGTCAAGTGTAGCCTAGGCTACTGTTCTATTTTGATACAAAAGTAATACAAATAACTCAAGAACACCACATAGTACGGTAAGTATAATGATAAATAATAATAGACTTATTTAACTGTAACCGTAGCTGGCCACCGACAGGAAGATGATAAATAATCATAATGAACGTCATAACAGAGCATCTATGACAGTGAACCTGCTTCACCATGTGTGCAATTAATTAATAGCCTATATTGAATGGATAGGCTACAAATGTGCATATAAATAATTCATCTTTCAGACCGTTATCATTAAGTTGCCTAGCGATCGCTAAGGGGTTGAAACTGTTTAGCTATTGTAAATTGCACTAACTTTCATTTTCATTTTCACAAGTTTTTTGAGATTAGACCTAGTTATTAGCTTATATTTGAATATAGGCTACTAATCTGAATTATTCGGGTGGGTGTGGAAACTCAACTAGCAACTGGCAACAAACATATTTCTTTGCAATAAACAGCGTTTTCTGACATCTGTTTTCCATATCAGACCATCTAAAGTCGCCCCCAGCTTTTTATATAGGCCTAGGCTACTTTCTCTTGCCTCTATCTATGCAATAGACATTGAAAATTGCTTAAAAACGGGAAAAAAGACAACTTGCGTTGACATTCGGTTACCATTAACAAAGTTTTGTTCAACAGTAAGATTTTATGATGACTTGATATTCTTATTGCGGCAGCCTCGCTAAGGAATGTGTCACTCACATTGTCACTCACTTCGAACGCGTGATAAAATATTGTTGACAAAAAGACCATGCCTTATAAAAAATTGTTACAGTTTTCTATAAGTTAAAGACTCTTATGAAATTTACTATATTGAGAATATATTGTTGATAGTTCAAGGGGAAACCAAGCCTAACTCATCTTGGATGATTCCAAGGGGGCATATAACTCAATTATTAAATAATAATAATTTAACTAAATTATTAGCTCTGCAAAATATGACACAGCACAAGCACAAATATTAAAAACTATGAAGCTCCTACTTCCGTATAAATAAATGTTATTTAGATACCGCATAAACAAGGAACTTGCAGAATTAGATTCTAAGATTACTACAGCAAGCCAAAACTGGCATTGCAATGGCAGGAATGTGCAAGTCGATTCTTTTCTAGGCAACAATGCCATCATTTTCCACTCAATTAATATTTTGGGGAGAGTTTTCAAGACTAAAAATGTTTCTAACTTTTGAAACTAATATATTTCAAACTCAGTCCATTTATGAAACCCTTTGCTGAAATGTCTAAGGGAGAAAAACCATGAAAACTATACTATAATCGTATGAAAAAAGACATATGAGTTTCTTACAAACTTTAATTATTGCGAGTCACGAAAAAAACCTCTTCAGGATTATAATTTTCAACAACACTGAAATCTTTATCAAATGGAAAATCATGATTTACTTAATTCAATTGATTAATTCAAAATTGGAAGTAGCCTAATTGTATAGGTAGTTAGCCTAAATTAATATAATATAATATGAAGTGAAAACATGTATGTGAGAGTACTCAATGTTTGTTAAGATAGAGTACAATATATATTTGAAAAGGCTTTTGCCTCATCTTTGAGCATTATCCACTTCGTAAAATAAAAACATATGTCTCGAATATTTTATTCAATAACCTTTGAAATCTTTCAACAACTAGAGCAACAAAAAATAAATATTCAACTCACTTGAGTTATGAATTGGATACCCACGGATCTTAAAGCTGCAACGTGTCGCTTCTGATTTCCCTTCGCCTATTTTTATTTGACTATACCGTGTTTAGTTTTTTTGATGGATTTCAAGCAACTTTACAACACACTCAAAACAAAAGGTTAACGTTAGCATACATGCGGATAATCTTTGTTACCCATGTCAACGGACAGCAGTTCGACATAATTATCACAAGATAAATTGATTAGAAGAACATTAAATCAAACAAACTATAGCAACGCATACTTCACATTCAAAGCAAATACATACTTACATTATTTTCAATCAAATTTGATTATATTGAAAAACTTGATAAGCCGCCATAAAAAAATCTCTCAATGAAATCTCAAAAATTGAAAACGTGACTTAGGGGGAAAACCAGACTTGTGAGAGTAGCCAATCAGAAATCTACTACGGTTGATAAGGCTATTTCGAGATGGCGGATGAAAACAAGATTTTCAAAGTTGAAGACTGTGAAGTGATTCAAGTCTTCTTGCCTCAGATAGATTGACCGTCTTCTTGAGTCTTCAACAAAAAAGAAACAGTATTGAAAGCCTGCTTGAAGATTGATGATTTCAATACTATACTGATGTGAAAGTTATTGATTTAGATGACAACTATTGAGTAGGTAATTCATACTAGTAGGTAGGTTCAATATTAGGACCATTATTATTCTTAATATACATCAATGACATTCCTAATTGTCTCAAACACACTGATATTACATTGTTTGCAGATGATACTGTCATATTTTGTCAAGACAGTACGTCTGATGGATTAAAACAAAAATTAAACAATGACTTATCCCAAATCTTGCAATGGTTTAGGAATAATAAATTGACAGTAAATACTACTAAATCCAAGTTAATGATTATGGGTAGCCCTCGTAAACTTTCATCTTACTCTAACATTGAATTGACAATCTACGGCAAAATAATTGACAATGTTGATCATTTCAAATATTTAGGGGTAATGTTAAATAATAATCTAACTTGGAAAGATCATATACGGAACATCAAATCAAAAGTCTGTCATAAAATTGCAATATTAAGGCGGATTAATCAATATATACCATATTTTGCAAGGATTATTTTTTATAATACAATGATAAAGCCTCATTTTGATTATGCTAGTATCGTGTGGGGAGATAAAGGCAACGCTGTACTTATGGATTCCCTACAAACATTACAAAATAAAGCTGCGAAAGTCATACTACAAAAAGATAAATTTTCATCTCCCTCAGACGCTCTGAAAGAACTGAAATGGTCCACGTTATGTGTGAAACGCAGTTATGATAGACGTTTATTAGCTTATAAATGCATAAATAAATTAATTGACACTGATTTTAACTTTACAGACGGCGCAGCGGTACATACCCATAATACTAGGTATAGAAAGGATTTAAGAAAACCATCATCAAAATCCAAATGGGGTACATATTTGACACATTTTACGTTCGCTGAAGAATGGAACAGCATAGAAAAAAGCATTAGACAATTATCGTCATTTACCATTTTTAAAAATACCCTAAAACGTTCAATGTTCTTATAAACTAATTCAATTAAAATGTTAGCAGAAGATTTTATGTTCTTATCTAATAGTTAAATATTTATTCCATGTTGTTCTCTATATTTTTAATTTATTATGTTACTTAATTTTACTTATTTTCATTGTTAATTCTATTTCGAGGAACCTCCTGAAAATCATCGAAGATGAGTGAGGCTTTTCCTCTTTAAATATTAAATATATATATACTTTTATTTTTATTTGATTGGCTAGGCTAATCTCACATGACAATGACATGAATGTCAGAATGGAAACAGAACAGTGACTGAAATTCTGAGATTGAAACTGTTTCGCCGGACGTCTGAATGATGGGAGAAGGAGATAATGATATTGATAATGCTCTTAAATAAATTACCTTTTCTAAGCTGTCCAAGCTGTTTAGTTGAAAAATGTATTGGGATTTATACTCATAGCCCGGACTAGAAAGTTTGCTGTTTGCGGGCAAGATCTTGGCCGCGCAATCATTTTTGTGGCTAAAATTCCAGCCGCGCATTTCATAATTTTGTCGGCATTTTATAAGAAAATGACATAATTTCCATGATTATTTAGATATAATATCTAAAATTTACCTACATATGTCATTCACCCGTGAAAATTACATCAGAATTTGACTTTCAGCCTCACTTTTTCCGAGAAAAAATACGACCTTGGCCGAGCATAATGCATTCTTTCCAATCTGGCTCATAGCTTCTACTAAAATCTAATTGAATGCTCAAATGTAGTCAATCCGATCGATCGATCGGCAGCCATGCAGCCTAGAGAGTAGAGCCCTCAGCCCTGGTCCCTTGGGCCTGGACTGGACTGGACTTAGCTGATTATTCTCCATTCATTTTGTTATGGTTTGACTGTTGACAGACATATTCTCTTGTCAGTTTTATTGTTAACTAAGCTTCACTTTGGGTGTTAAATTACACTTGAATTCAACAAAGTATTTGATTGCTTCCATGCATGTAGGCCTAATTTGAAATGGTGTCTACTGGTTACAGCCATGCAGAAACTCTTCAAAAGTTGGAACGGCTCACTCATTTGGAAACGGTTGTTGCTGAACAACGTATACGGAATGAGAAATATAAAGCTATGTATGAAACACTCAAAGAAGAACAAATGCAGACAGAAGATGTGAGTTGTCTTGTTATTTGATGATGCGATCGACAGCATCCCAACTGTATATTTTGCCAAGATCTCTGCACCGACACAACAAATTTTTGTTGGTGTTTCATCATAGTTAATCAGAATCCCAGGGGAGGCATTGCAATACTCTGCTGACTGGGACAACAATAGCTGACTAAATAAGAAACACAGACATATAAGTTAACATTGTAAGGTTGAAGTGCAAACATCACCAAAATTTTTAAAATCATGAAAAATTGTAGGCTATCTTCTTCTGTGCACAAAGCACATGATCTATCTATACCTTTAAGACACCCATTTTCCATAATATAACTTGCTGTATCACTTGTTTCTTAGCTGTAGTGTTCAGGGTACAAAGAAGGCGAGTTACCCGTGTCTACAGTTCATGTGCATTCTGTACAGCCTACAGCGAATGGGAGATCTTCCCCAGCATGGAGGCTCATTATCCCTCCAGGGGCTGTCCTGTTGCCTTCTGTCCTCCTAATACCCTAATGATGTTGGAGATTTTGTGATTGTAATAAATGTTGTCATTCGTATTTTGAGAACACTTGAATTTATTTTCAGCTAAAAGCAAAAAGGGAAGAAGAACTTGATTTACTAAAACTGGATGTCAGTGCTTTGTCGGAACGTCATCGCGATGTCATGCATAAGGCAGCATTGGAGTATGACTCCAAGGCAAAGGAATGCGAACAGTTACGTTTACAGGTATGACAAACTTGCTCGAGATCAAAAGCTTGCCTAAGTTGCTGAATCAGCACGGGGCGTGGGAATTGGCTGCCTTGCTTTCGCTAAGAATGCTTGGCCGCGAAAGTCAAGCCCAGAAAAAGACCAACGATTCCAACCATATTAATAGGCCTATTAATTTACTTGAAACTCATTTACAGTTAGTATTTCACAATTAATTTTAGAGAGGATATCTAGTTTTCAATAAATCTGAAATTCGACTTTAACATCAGTAATGATCGAATGGTCTACTGCATTATTTATACTTCATCGGAATTAAACTCGAGCCGCTACGAGTTTGAACTAGCCGCGTGATAGACTTATTTTGTTGAACGAACGAAGCAAATATAGAATAATCATAATGAAAATAAGAAGACGACGAAAAGCAGTGGCTCAACAATAGCTTCCTTTCTATAGCCATTAAATACTGCGGCTGAACTAAAGTGTTTGTTGTTTGTTGAATTAATTTTCCTTGCCAAATTGCCATGTAATGATGTTGTGGTTTTCGTGTCGCGCCTCTCCGCTTGTACTAGCTTTTGAATAAAAACGCTTTCCAAAACATTTCATACATTTATGAGACTAATCAGAGATATAACTATTAACTAATAATAATCGATGCAATTACGACAGTTAATGGTTCCAACACGTCTTGGAAATGATATTAATTCTCAATTCTTGGCATTGAAGTTTATCGCAAATGTTCCAAACGATTTAGAAAGGCATGAAGCTTTCTGAAAAATAACAAGGAAGGGGAGTTATTGCAGTCTAGCCCACCAAGCCTCTCTTTGAAATACTCTTTGCTGATTCGTCGCCAGAAAATCTTGGCGTCGAATCACAGCCCTTGTAAGACAATAGTTTTTACACCTTCCACGCCCCGTGCTGAATCAGCAAAGGCAAGCTTTTGACCTCGAGTTAGCAGACTCAACTGTTTACCAAATTTACAATTTGACAGTGAGTCTGCAAGCAGGCTAGCCTTTTTTCAGCAAGCATTGATAGTTCAGGAGCTGTTCTTCAAATAATCATGAAAAGTTTATGAAAAACAGGCCTTTTAACAAGCATTGATAGTTCATGAACTGTTCATCAAATAATCATGAAAAGTTCAGAAAAACAAGCCTTTTAGAAATTACGAACAATTCATAAACTCCAGGCGGTCATAGCGATTTTTGTCTTCCAGGAACAGGACTAACAAACTAGGAAACCTTCCATAAGCAATAAATTATAGAAAGATCTGAAAAGAGTTTTGCCTAATACGTTGAATTCTTATGATACGAATTTCGAATAATAACAGGTTAAAATCTCCATATTAGGCTAGGCTACTTAGCAATGAGTCACTCACGTTGCTTGGTTAATTTAAATAACAGCGGGTAAACAATAGCATATATTTCAACTAAGTCGATGTGTTCTTAGAGTTGGACACCCGATGAAATTTGATACCGTATCTAAAACAAAAACCCATACAATAAATACAGCTGAAACACTATATTTTCTTTCCTTATACAAAACAGAAATTGAAGTAGAGAGATTATACCCTGTCTGAACCACAACTTGAAAACAGCAATTCTGATTCATATATAGCTCAAATATCTTACTTGAAAAAGTGACTGAGAAAACAGCGGCAAACTGGACCACAATAACACACAGTCTTTTGCATTTTTCCATTGAAATCCATTAGAAATGACCTAGATATAGTCTAGATTTAGGGGAGACCGGGGAGACTTGGACCAGTTTTCACATTTTTAATTATTAAAATTATTGTGGTTGTGCAAATGTAGCAAATTTTATATCATTTATTAGCCAACATGCTCAATTCAAAAGGGTAAGAATATCAATTACATAAATGTAGCAAATTTTCAAAGATTTAGTGCGGAAGACCGACCATTTTAGTGAGGAGACTTGGGACACGGTGGGGTGACATGGATCATGCATATTTGATCAAAATTTCATTAAATAACTGACAAATTAACTTTCCAGTATCAGACACTACAGCTGTTGCTTTGATTTAGGGAGTTCATTTGATCAAAATTGAGCCAGCAAGAAGTAATTTTAGCATTAATAAAGAATATTATTTTTGACGCACCCGTCATCAGTCTAATTGTAATTGATTTAGCAATTTTATCTCCACGAAGTAAAAAAGTCAAATATAGTGCACATAAATGAAAACAAACTCATATCTCCACCAAATACGATTAGTTTCCTATTTGTCGTTGATGCTAAAACGCGCTGTTCCATGTCTCCCCGTTTGACTTCCCAGCAAAAATTGAGGTGGCACTCCTCATCAACAGGAATGTATTCAAAAATTTTATATCAAAATATTCATCAAAGTGAATCCATTGCAATGGCACCATTCAAAATGGCAATTAAACACTTATTCTAAAATTAATTGAATCAAAAGAGGAACCGCAAAACGTATGACGGTCATCAAAAGCTAGTACACTGAAATTTGTTGACAATTAATTATTGTTGCTTATTGTAATTTAGGGAAACAACATGAAATGAAGTGATATACAACATATTAGAAGATAATTTACATGGGTAATCAGGAACGCTCTTGTCCCACGTCTCCCTAGGTCCAATTCACCCCGGTCTCCCCTAAGACTATTTTCGAAATTGTATTTCCTGTATCTGGCATTTTGAGGTTCATAGATAATTTTGGATAGATAGGCCTACAAAATAAATTGTGTTTTCTTTCCGATGTCTAGGTTGCCAGGATCCTGCAGTTTGAAACATCATGAAAACCATCTTTTGGGATATTTTTGTGGAACATAAAAAGAACGATATCAAATCACTATTTTCTCTGTTTTCAGGTTCTTACTCCGCAGAAATTGGAAGTGTTTAAAATGAGACTACAAACTGAAGCAGAAGGCCGTTACAAATCAGTAAGAAAATACTTTTGTTGTTATAAACTGAAGACAGTACTCTCTGTGTAGAAGAAAATTTTGAGCTAAATTGACCAACAATCAGAAGTTTGTAATTTTATAATAATAAATTAGTAGGAATTCCATAGCCATTCTGATTTGTGTGCTTTTCTCCCTGGAGTTAATGTCTCTTTGGCTCCAATAAATAGACCTAAGGGGCCTTAGTGTAAAGGTTACATGGTTGGACCTCGGCCCATAGGTTCTTGGGTTCAATTCCTGACCGGAGCATTATTTTAGTTGGCGTCAGAAAGGGCATCATGCCATTAAACTCACACACACATTCCAAAAAATAATAACCAATTAACCAGCGACCCCGGTGAAACAAAGCTACTAGCCTACCTGGTTTGTGATAAAATGACGAATGCAGAATGTATAAAAAATGAAATAAAAAACTGGACATTGTTCCAAGGAAGATATATAGGCCTAAATTACTTCTTTTGGTACATTGAGAGGCAAATTTCAGAAGAAAATGTCAGGAAAACTTGGGACTCTGGAATTTAAAACCTTTTCTTGGACCCTGCTGAGCTCTACTTGCATTAATTAATAATAATTAGGGTCCTACTCTTCTGAATCTTGTTTGTATGGATTTTCAGAAAATAGAATCATCAGAAGTGGAATTAAAGAAAGTCAGAACTGAATTCAATAAATTAAGATACGATTATTCTTTTTTGAAGTCAGAATTTGAACATGAACAGGTAGGCCTAATATTATTAATTAATAGATTACGCGATTTCTTGCAATTCATATAGTTTATATTGAATCAATATGATTTTTGTGAACTGTTGATAAACTCTTCATGGATTAAACATACGCTGTTTGTGAAATTCCACATGGGATATTGTAGTATATAATAATTAATAATACTAATATTTACAACGTCATTAAACTAATCACACTTAGTTGTAAATTAGGCACACAGGAGTGTATTGCACAGCGTTGTAAAACTAACACGTATATAATAAATAAAACAGAGTTACACAAGTTATCTTGATGTTTGGTCGTTTGTCTTATTTCGTCCTTAAAACTCTATAATACAATCTTATATGGTGCAGTTATAAAGTTCAATAAATAAAGTTATTTATTGAATCATTGTTATTAATGTTAAACGGACTTACATGGTTATAATCCAGCGAAAACTCAGTATTTATTTCGTGGTTTATTATGGCTAATAAGAACCCAACGAAAGCGGACTTGGAAGCAGAAGTAGTTCAACTCAGACAAGAACTAGCTAATTCCTCGAAAGATCCAATGCTGTTAATCTTACAATCGGTTACTGACCAGCAAACAAAAATGCAAGAAGTAATGATGGCCCAACAGCAAGAAATGCAAAAGGCGTTGGCGGAAGCAATGAAGTCACCGGGTGAGTCACTTACTAATGCTTTCAAGACAATGAATATGGGCACTTCAACTTCGAATGTCCATCAAGGCTCTTCTAATTCACCAGCAAATCTTCAAACAGCCAAACGTATATCAATGCCGAAACTTAAAAGTCCTGAAGGCATGAAATTGATAGATTTTCGTGACTTGGAAATCAGATTTAATGATTACGCTGCTGCTACGAGACTACATCAAGAATGTGATTTAAATGCACGCCGAGGTTTATTAAGATCAACACTCAACGAAGAGTGGACAAAAATGTGGACCCAAGAAATTATCAAAATAAAAGATACTGATGATATTGCTGAGATTATTAAGGCATTAAAAGATTATCTGCGAATTCATCTCCACCCACTTGTAGACCGACGCGTTTTTATTCAACGGGATCAACAACAGGGGGAAAGCGTTAACAATTATTACGCCGCACTGCGGGAAATTGATGAAGACTGTGGATATTCCACCGAGGATTGTCCAAACCATGCAATTCATCGTGAAGAACGATTAAGGGACCGGGTTATATCAGGCCTAATGGACTCAGGAATGAGACAAAGGGTACTCGAAACACCGCTTGAAAATTAAGTTTAAAAGCTACTTTAGACATTTGCCAAAATTACGAGGCAAGTCGTAATGTTGATGATCAATTAACAGAAAAAAGCGTGAACGCCAACAGAGCGATGTCCGCCTACAAAAAACAGAAGTTTCAAAAACAACCGAAACAGTTTCAAGCCGCGAAAAATACTGGCGCGTAAAACACGGCAAATGACGCATGTGGCCGATGTGGAACCAAACATGTAAAAGGAGATTGCCCGGCCATCAATTTAGAGTGTCACAAATGCAAGAAAAAGGGTCATTTGCAGAAGTTTTGCTTTACAAAATCACAAGTATCGCAAAACTGTATTGAAATTGCTCACATAAGTAGCCACCAGGAAAATTTAATTGCACTGCAAACCACCCATAGAAATCACAGCAAGCAAATAAATTGGCTAGCTGATACTGGGGCAGGATGTGACGCAATAGGACTCCAAGATCTTCACCAGTTAATGGGGGCTAATGATGTTGACTTTAAGCCTGAAAATGAACAATTAGTGGGACCAAATGGTTCCCCTCTGGAGTCGCATGGGTATGTTATTATGGAAATATTTCGTGAAACTCATAGGTACAAGGCCAAAGTACACATTTTGAATGAAATAACCCATCCTTTATTAAGCAGAGCAGGTTGTATTGCTCTCAAATTGATTCCTAAAGAATGGCCCAAGGTCCCGTTACAAACATTATCCCTGGGACCCCCAAGCATTCCTAAAGCAACCCACATAGTGTCCACTTCGAAAGATTCAAGTCAGGACCAAGTAAATCAATCTAGTCAGCCACTAGAGCCCATCAGTCAAGCAGACGCACCTACCTGGCCTGGTCAAGCTATAGCCATGGACCTCTTCAGTCATGCTGGTAAAGAATATCTGGTGATTGTTGATCGTCTTTCTGGATGGCCAGAAGTATATGACCTTTGTAGAGGAGGAAGCAATACTGACGATGTCGTAGAACGCATAACTCAATGGAGCGCTAAACTTGGCATTGCAGTCAACCTAGAATCTGATGGTGGCCCACAGTTCAAGTCACAAAATTTTGTCAAGTGTGGGGTATAAAGCATGATCCCTCGTCCCCATACAACCACCAAAGTAATGGATTTGCCGAAGCAGGAATTAAATCTATGAAGACTTTGATGAAGAAAACCACGCCTAAAGGAAATATTAATACAAAAGAATTTTTGGAAGGTCTATTAGAGTATAGAAACACCCCCAAAAAGGATGGAATATCGCCAGCACAACGCCTCTTTGGACGCCCAACTCGAACACGCCTGCCAGTTGGACCCGCAATATTTTGTAAAGATATAAGAGAAGAAATCAACGCTGCTGATAAGAAAGCTATCACTCTCCGGCAGAAGGCAAAGGCCTACAAGGACCAACATTCCAAACCCTTATAACATTTATTACCTGGTACAGTAGTATTAGTACAAAATCCTAAAACACAACAGTGGGACACCGTTGCCAGCATAATTGAAGCATATGAAGGTCGACACAGTTATCTAGTAAAGACAGAAACAAACCGCCTCAAGTGGCGTAACCGACGATTTCTCCGCCTCTACCATCAAGACCCCGCCCAGCGCACAGACCAAGGCAAAGACCAAGACAAAGATAAAGACAAAGGTCAACAACAAAGTTCAACCCGTATCCGCCGTACTCCGAATTGGTATCAGCCATAAAGACAAAAAAAAGTAATGAACTTATGTCTCCGAGGGGAGGCATGTAGTATATAGTAATTAATAATACTAATATTTACAACGTCATTAAACTAATCACACCTAGTTGTAAATTAGGCACACAGGAGTGTATTGCACAGCGTTGTAAAACTAACACGTATATGATTAATAAAACAGAGTTACACAAGTTATCTTGATGTTTGGTCGTTTGTCTTATTTCGTCCTTAAAACTCTATAATACAATCTTACAGATATAAATCACCTTTTCCGTCACATGTTTTATTATGAATATGTAAATTCATTGTTGGTGAGCTCTACGATATGAAATGTGCCGCTTTACTTACAACGTTCTGATATTGCGATGATGTAGATTGAATGCTGTCCTAATCGAAACAAAACATAAATATTATTACTAGCCAATCAATTAGAGAATTGTATACCGTAGTGAATTGCGCTTGAGACCAGAAGAATCTGTTTGTAAGGCAAAGTAGTGGTCAGTGAGAAAACTTAGAGACGGTAACTATATGATATTTTCATATCCAACCAGTCCTGCTCCAAGGCGAACAGCTGCTGGGAAGTGTAAACATGACATAAGGCAACACATGATTTGACACTTAGGTCTACTTGTTTATATCACATTGTAATGTAAAAATTTATATAAACTCGTAAAGATTGCTGACCGGTAAATAAGGTTCCTATTAGTATTTTCATTACATTTCTTTTCAAATAATTTGTAAAGTCTTAATAAAGAGCAAATCGGATAGGTTAGATGTAAGGCCTAATGAGAGAGCAACTAGTGAACTTTTTACTATAATTTAATAGCTGAGTATGGATGGTGCCACATAAAATATTATGCTAATCAAAAATCGACACAGGTCAGAGCGAGAAATAAGCTTTGTGTTATTGCGCTCTACATTCGTTAGTGAAAACAGCACATTTTCTCGCATGGACATGGACTATGTTTCCACTTGACATGAGGTGGCAGTGTTGCTTGTTTGACTAAATGCTTGATTTATGAAATGTTCACATTTTAGGCAAATTCAAAAACTGTTCAAAAGACGCATGAAATGCAATACAAGCTACAGGTAGACATATAATCATATAATATTATCGTTTTTTTGGCCTGGCTTACTGCTAGTAATTATTCAAGTGTTCTCCGATAAAGATGTGCAAAGCCTATCCAATTTAATCCAATCTGATCCGATTTGTTTGTTTTGTTAGGATGTCAACTTTTCCATTTTTAAGATTGTTGATCAGATTTATTTTATCACTCCGCTGAAGACACCCATAACCCTAACATTCTATATGCTAATGACTATTTGCCGCTGATATATTCAAGTTAATTCCCTCAATAGTTCATAAAAATGTGTTAATCATTTCACAAAACAGTTACCAAAGATGAGCACGTAAGAAAAAAACAAGAAGGCATCAGAAAAACAAGAGTCGTGGGAGATATCAATTGATATTCTAATGCCTTCTCGTTTTATTTCTACGCAGGGTCCGACAAAAGTAAGAATCCTGGAATCCTAGATTCCGGAATGTTGGAGCAAATATAGAAAAATTTATATTTTGAATGATTTATTGGTCAAACATCAACAAATAATTCACAAAAATGGTGAAATGCCTCTAGGATTCCAGAAGTCTGAACCTTTTGCCAGACCCTGTTCCTCCGTGCCCTCTTGTGAACCTTCTTTCTCAATTCAAACCTAATTTTGCTATGGGGTTAGGCAAATAGGCATCATAACTCTAAACCTATCAAATTGACCGGATCATTTTCGCTATACTTATACAATACTTGTGACCATTTGATTTGGTATAGATTGATTCCCTTCTGAAAGAAAGATCTGCAATGCAAGAAGAATTACAAGAGCAGAAGAGCTCACTTGATACACAAAAGTTACGTAATCTAAACAAAGAAAATACGCATGTAGGTAACGTTTAGTGTTCTTTGGTGTTAGTTCCCCAAACATTAAGTTAATTAGTATAATAAGAAAATGCTGAATCATGTAAACAAGCGTACATATTACACTATGCCAAATCATGTTCATATCAGACTAGGTCACCTATAATTGGAGGTGATATTTAACGTGACCGTCATTAGATCATAATTATCATTATATTTGATAATTTGTCAATATATCAATTTTAAGAGGAGATTTCTTGCCGCAACTCAAACATGTATTTATTTGAGTAAAATGTGACATGTTTCTACCCTGAAAAACAAAATCATGAACTGTTCATGGACTCCTCTAGCCTGCGTTACAGACCGCGATTCATTCACGAATGAATAGGGTCTGTGTGACTTGCTCGGTTTCTCTGTCCGGGCCTCGTATCAGAATAAGATTGATGTCACATAATTATGCAAGATTAAGGTGATTCTCATCGGGATTCTCACATTACTTTGTTCACTTCCGTTGACATGATTGCAATAAGTTCTATTTTAGGCTTCGTAGCTATGACAATTAATTGATCGAACAGAGGTGATGAATTTATTATCTAAGAACAATAGATTTACCATGCATCGATCAGAAACTTCCGCTCTACGTTTTCGTAGAGTGGCTGGACAGAGAACTGTGCAAATCACACAGACCCTATTCTTTTGTGAATGAATCGCGGTCTGTAACGCAGACTAGAACTCCTCATGAACTTTTATGAATTGTTCACAAACTGCGATGAACAGTTCATAAGTTATATGTTGTTCATTGTGTTTTACAGTTCATGAATGGTTCATAAAAATATAGTTTGAGACCTTTATGAACTCGTATTCATCATCCATGAACGACATTCAAAGTTCAACACTCAACCAGTATTCAAGTTCATGAATTGAACGTTCATGAATTGTTTTTCAGGGGTACACTTGTAAGCAACATTTTTTTTGAAGATTTCACCTTTATGTTTTGTTTGTGCTTTCAATCTTCCATGCATAAGCCCTGGGCAAACGACAGCAGAATTTGCGCGATTTTTAAACCTTTCAAAAGTCCTTGTCGTTGGCCACTCTTTCAATTTTATTTGTCGCATTGTGTTTGATGGCCATCAAACATTTTCCAAGGATGTTTGTCGGACACCTTAGTTATCCTTTTGCAACCATTTCGTTGGAAATGTATCGAACTCTTTTGATGTTGTTGCTTCTTCATGGCTTCTTTTTAAGCTCATTCTGAGTTGTTCTAGAAAGTTCTTAAGAAAATTGGGTCTGTTTAAACTCTCTTGAATAGACTGCTTCAAAACACGAAAAACACACGTCAGACAATACCAGATTTGTTGCGCAAAAGTTGCCTTGGTTTGCCCAGGGCTTATAGCGTTTGAAATGTATATTAACAACAATGAAGGATGTATTTATGTACATTGATACCAATCTCAGGATTATTCTCTAATTTTAGTTATTGCAAAAAATTAAAAGTCTTCATGAAGAACTTGACGATATCCAACATGAAAGAGAGACAACTGGCACCCAATCAGACCAAGTAAGATGATGAATACTGTTATTTTTCGCAAATTTCTTGTTTTTATAAGAGTTCCAAGATAATGAGTTTTCATTGTTAAAATCAAAACACGCTTTGTCAGAAAACTGCACTACCAGAGCCAAAACTGCGAGCTTACCCGGTTTGTGGATAATTAAGGCATTAAACCTTAGTCATCATGGTATTGGGTTCAATCCGTCGCACTATCGCTTGTGTCAGCTGTCAGGAAAGTGATAACTCACATACACACTCCAAAACAAAAACGCCAACCAACCAACCACCCTGGCGAAAAAAATCTTACCCGGTTTGGTGTTAAATGATAAAATCAAAAAACGAAATTATTTGTACCTTTAGATTGGTAAAATGAAAACGAAGCAATTTAATGAGTTATCAAGAAAGTGTAAATCATTTGAGGTAAGATTTAAATTGATGTCTCCAAATACACATTTGAGCATTTGTTGTCTGTGGCTGGATAGTAGTTTATTATTTTTAGTTAATTACATAAATCAGTCCAGTGAACAAAAATTGTAAAACTTATCAGGTTTCTGAATAAATGATGATAATGATGATTATCCTACTATATCAAAAAAGAATGCAAAACAAAATTAGACATTCATAATTGCTAATCATTAGTTTCATGCACTGGCAAAAATCAGGCGATCGTGGGGGATCAGAGATCATAATTAAGATCTAGATTAAATTCATAAGGCGCAGTGGAGGTGCGGAACCGATCAAACAATAGAATCACAGCAGAAAAATTTTTACGAGGACAGAAATTTTGTGAATACTTGAAGTTTTATAGGCCTACATTACAATCCTATTCTTGAAATGCGAATTGGACTTTCAGTATAGTCTAAAATGAGATTAGAATGTGCAATATTTAGCATAGGTTTGTAATGGAATGGTTTGGTGTATAACCAAGACTCCCAGATGTGTTTCAATATTGATTGTATGACTGCGCCTTATGAATTGCCTGATTTCTAGGGGGACTGCTCTCAGTAACAAATAAGATATAAATTTCAAATTTGTTCAGTTTTCTTGATATTTAAACATTGTTATCAGGAACTTTTGTTGTGGTTGATCACTAAGTGTAGAAATAATTTATCTTGCATTTTGAACATTTCTGTTTCTTTTATTCGCTGTTCAATAGACGGAAAGAGAAACAAGTAAATTACAAATCGAAAGACTTCAAATGGAACTTGAAAAGAGCATGAAAACTCAGGTTAGTGAAAATATCATCATTTACTGAAAAAGTAGGCTACTAAAATCTTCACCATCCTATGACATTACAAGAGTGGATTTTGCTTGGCGAAGAAACCTCGTATGCCGGATTACTTTGGTATAGTGTTATTCAAATGCCTAACTGGTACAGCATTCATTATGCTTGAATGGCTATCCCGTATAGTTGAATGCCAGCCTTAGCTTATTGGGGTTTTCTTGAGGTTATCTGAGCAAACTCAGAAGAAAATTACATTTTATCTTAATCTATATAAATATAGTTTTCGAAACCGAGTGTTTATTCATCATTTTTTACCCAAATTTTTTGAAAATTATAACCACTGATTTCAAACCAGGTTGTGGCAAAGTTATTGTTTCTATTTTCACTTGATCCGTTTTGTAGCGACACAAAACAGATCTTTTTCCTAGCCCTCTTTTACTGTTCTGGACTACAAACTAATAAAAACAACTGATTTCCCCATACAAATTTCATAACAACGGCTATTTTCGTATCGCTGGCGCTGAAAACATAATTTTTCTATTGTGTTCTTGTGATTTACATCTTGCCAGGCTGTTTCATTGGATTGTTGGAATAGATTTTTCAGAATGTAATTATAATTATAGAATAAAGTAAAATTGGCAACAATTTTCAGATCACCATGGAACGCAGGTAACTCATTGCTAGTGATTTATAGGCTAAACTTCAACAGGAAAATATTGCCAACTTCCAGAAGGCTAAACCTTTCAGACGTTGATCACAGGCCATCAAATGTGAAGTCTAGCTTAGTAACTCTGCCATTTGAGCTGATACTCTTAATATCTTATATATAATGAAACCTGTATATAACAGCCAGTTATGAGAGGTAGAAGACTTGAAACTATATGCAGTTCTCCTTTATATATGGGGTGAAAATACTATTTTATACATTACCTTGAGTGACCACTGTATAAAAGTGACTGTTATAACAGGTTTGATTGTATGTATATATTTAATGATTGTATTATTATTATATTACTTCCAGGATCAGTGTTTGAGAGACAATGACATTTGCCAAGACAAAATCAAAGTATTAGAAACGTAAGACTTAAACAACATCACATGTACAGACTGTAATGGGCATGCCATTATGAACTGAATTGTTGTGGGTGTTAGATAGCCTAAGCATTGTAAACCCTGTGAGAAGAGCTTTGAAAATTTCCATTAAATCACATTGCATGTGTTTCTTCTATAATAGAGGAATGTATACTGCTTTCTACTTGAGTTTAGAGACACTATAATACTACTGCTGTTAAAGAGATGTTGTCTTTCTGATGCTCTGACTAAATCTGATTTTGCAACTATTACAACTATAGCCTATTTTTACAAATATTAACAATAGAACTATATTACAATACATAACAATAAATGCAGTCAGGGTATGCCGATTCTCCTTATTTGGTATTTTAAAAGTCTTCCTTCCTGTGCATCCTGTTGCTAAGTATCAAATAAGGGGAATAATTCTTCCTGACTACATAGGTATTTGTTTAAATAACAATAACATAAAATTAATCAACATTATTTCTCCATAACAGCATATGTATGATTATGTATGATAAGGGTCTGAAGAAGGGTTCACCCTTCTTGAATCTTAGAGGCATTTCAAAATTTTCTTCTGAATTTGCGGCATCTAGGATTCCAGGATTCATACCTTTATCGACCCTGTGTATAATCCCCAGTGAAAGAAGTTCATGAAAGTTAAAATTGTTAAAAGTTCATTCAACTGGTCATGAGCAGTTCATGGAAAATCTAATAAAACATGCCATTAAAAGTTTGTGAACTGAAAAGGTGTTGATTGGTTGGACATTTTTTGAAAATATAAAAATGAGCAGTATTATTATTGCAGGGTATGTATAGGCCTACCTAAAGTGATACTTAATTTAGGCAAAACTTAGCCTCGCTTTTATCTCAAGAAGAAAGACCTATTTCCTCTTAAATTAGTAACTTGTAAATTCACATTAATCATTTCGGACATGACGTTGATCAATGTCAGATTCTTTCATAGCTGATGGGAATTGTTAACATTGAATGTATTTTTCATGTATTTTACCAGTATTGGTTTATTTCATGTTTGCATATGCTATCAAAACATACAGTAGGCTAATTGGCGCAACAGTTCTGATTTAATCTAAAATCATCTTCAGACAAGGTGAAAAGACAGAGTAAAAATATGCATTAATTATTATATAAAAATTTTAATTTATAAATCTATTGAATTTATCGGAATGATTTATATTTTTTCACAAAAAGTGCAAACAATTTATTTATTTACAACTATGCTATTAAGGCATTTACACGTACATACAGTGAATTAATGTAGACATAATTATATTTCAGGAAATTGGAAGAAACAATCCACAACTGTAAAATTGAAATTAACAATGTTCAAATCAGGTAACAGCCTCATAATCATCATCAAATCTAATGTGTGGAGATTGTGTAAAAGTTCCTGTAAATGTGTCAACGGTTCTGATTTTCAGTTCAGCAAATCAGCAAGGAGAGATTCTAAGAGAACGAGATAATCTGAAGTCAGAAGTTCGAAATTATCAGCAAAAGTTATCTGTTTTGAAAGAAAATGTTGAAAGCCTCAAAGCTACTCTTGCTAGCAAGGTAAGTAAGACCTTACAAAATATATTGTATACAGGCAGGTAAAAGTTTACCAGAAAATCTGATTTTTTGTTTTGCTGATGGCAATTTTATGCAGTTTGTCTTTGTTCTTGACTGATACTGCCCCTGCGTAAAATGAGCTCATAAACTATTCTTGGATGATTAAATTTTCTTGAACTTGTTCATAAACTTTACGTTGCAATTGCCAATTTGTGAACTGTTCATAACAAGTTCATGAATTGAATCATGAAAATTTAATCAAGATGGAACTATTTAATGTTCATAGACAGAATTCATGAACTGTTTTTCGTGGGGATGAACTCACATGTTATAGAAACACTATATCAGGTGGCATTAATTAGCTTGTAAGTGATCAGAAAGTAATGTTAAGAAGTTTGCTAACTATTTACAGAGACTAATACAATTCTACTTTGCCAGCATTATTTTTGTTCTGATTGGTTGATCACTTGTTTGCTATTAATCAAAGACTGTGGACATTATTGACACTTCACATGTACATTATTAATTATTTGTTCAAAACGCTAAATTTGTTGTTCAAAGCGCCTAATTTGTGTAGTTAGCTTTGTTTCTACTGTTATTTGATGTCTGCTAAAACAATTAGACACATCATTGCCTAGAAAATCGAAAGTTCAAAATGGTTGGGTCTAGCGTCTTGAATTGTTGATTTTGGTGGACTTCATTGATAACCTGATAGTAGACAACTTGATCTCTGTGTCTAATTGCTAAACAGCTCTATTTTTGTTGTGGCATTTTTTGTTACGTTAATTTTGAAGGAAGGTGAGATAACAGAGCGTGTTCAAATGGCTCAAAGAGAAGAACGTAGCAGATTATCTGATGTTGAAGAAGCTAGAGCGCAGGTAGGCAAAATCAAAAGAATAAACCCTATAAAAATATTTATATAAACTTGAATATTTATCATTATATTATGATTTTTCGTTCCATTTTTTATCTTGACAGTTGGAAGAAAACCTTGAAGAGAAGGAAAGGTAAAATATGAATCTATTTTGACCAATGTCTGACAAAAGATTTGGCTTCCTGTGATCCTAAGAAATTTTAAAAACTTCTCCTTCAAAATAATTTTTTTTTGTCATGGTTTTGCCTATAAATCATAGGAATATCAATTTTCTTCCAAATGTACTCTACAACCTTCAATAAAATCTAGGCTCCCAGGATCCCCCCTTTTGTCAGACCCTGCTTCTGACTAGAAATAATTTTAATCTAAATAGTTTGACCTCCTAGGTTTTCATAGTCTCATAATTTATATGCTAAACTCACAGCCTCACTCCTGTGAAAAACAGTTTAGGAGTTCATAAACAGTTTATGAACGTTAACTGGCCCCAACTTTTCATGAACTGCCCATTCTTTCAACACTTCCCGAGTATACTCCAACTTTAAAAGTAAAGTAAATATGAATAATTATAAAACACAAGCACTACCAACACCAAAACCATGGAAATGCCATGAAAGTGTTGTGAAAACACCATGAATTGTAAAAAATGAGCCATGAAAATATTCATATTGACATTATTGAAATGTGAAAATGCCATGAAAACGCAATGAAATTTAATGATTTTTTTCATTGTTTTGGTGTCAGCAATGAATGAACTTTTTTATGGTGAAGCTTATTTATATTTCGAAAGAGTGTTTGAAGTTGAATTAATGATTTAAAATTCAATTTCAATTCAATGATTTTATTTACAACATGCAATGTACAATGTTAGTTTTTTTTAAATATGGACACATTTTGTTGACATTATTTGGTTGTAATTTCCTATTCTTCTTCGGCTTCTTCAGCCTCTGAAGAGTATTATCATCAAATTTAGATGACTTTCAGACACATGAGCCAACCAATCAAGTACCAAGAATTTGTTCTATTATGACAATAAATAGCTTCACAAAACAAATACAATTGAAGACTTCATAAATGTTTATTAACATTAAATAACCAAAAATACAATGTCTCACATTTATCGTCGTTCTCACCCTACTAACATGTGCACATTTTGCTTCCTACATTTTCTATTCAATATATACAATCAACATTAATAAAATATCTCCTACAGCATGTAAAGTATCATACAAAATTCAACAACAATGGATGTATTAAAGCACAGTTTTATAATATCTATTGTTTGATTCCTTACTTTTTTGTTAGGCAACTATCCGATTTGAAAGAAAAGCGAGACAGGAAAATATCAAGACTGGAAGATGAATCGCGATTATTAAACGATAACAAAGTAATTATATATCAATGATTTATTTGCTTGGATGATTAGAAGATCATGTTCACAACTACACTCAACATATATGATATCTAATTATTTCGTACTACAATGGAATCTGCTTAAGTGCAATTCGGATGTGTGAAATCCCCCTTTTATATGCAACCTGGCTTTCAAATTCCATTGACTATATTATTATTTTGGTCATTTTGGAATATACAATTCCGGAAATGTGCAAATCTGGGTATGCAATAAAATCTGTTGCTAGTTTTGAGTTGTTCTTCAGCGGGTTACACTGTATGTATATAGAATATAGATAGATCAAATCAAACATCAAAAATAACACCATTGGATCTTATCATCAATTTTTACACTCAACGACTAGACTGCTTCTTGACCCAATATTAATCTAGTTAGTTTTCCCAGTTTATAATGAAAATCGTTGAATCATGTGATACTGATATATGTGTAGAAGATAACATATATGAAGAGAACACTCAAATACAGTCAAATGTGGTTAAATGTTCCCTTTTTATATCACAACTAGCTTAATATCCATGTAATACCCTCAATTCTCCATGGAGTTCATGCACTTATAGTTTACCTCGTTTTTATATCCCATCCTACTTATAATGCCCCACTTTTTATTTGCACCAGAAAGGATGTACTATCTGTGAGATATTATTCATTGTATAATAACAAAATATGATTCAATCACTTTGATTGGTTTGGAGTTATGACACCAAGTCACCATATCAACACAGAGGAAAACTAGGTTCAAAACACAATCAATCTTACAATTTGAATTCACGATTGAGGATACCAATTTGATCAGGGATTTTCAATAACATTAATTAACTAATGAGTAAGAAAGTCATGTAAAAAGGGTATGCCATGCCATGCCCGTGCCATTTTCGAAATTATGTAAAACAAGTTTCACCTTAATTTGTTTGAAAAATTTCTTAACTTTGAAGTATAAACTAATAATTTACAATTCTTTATGCAAACCTCACTTTGAGTGTTTTATTGAGATTTGGGGTCATTCAAATCTTTCACGGTAAAAGTTGCTGCAGGAAAAGTGTGTGAGGATTATAATGAACACAAAGTACCTATCCCATGCCGAGCCGCTGATGAAATATTTAGGTATCTTGAAATTCAAAGATTTATACAACTAAAGGTGGTTTCTTTTATGCATAGATTGTAAATTCCAATGATTTGTCCCATCTTTTTTACTTTCAATGTTTAATTTTTTGAATCCAGTTTCAGAAAGTCTAATGTTTTTGAAATTCTTTTTGCAACTAAAAAAAATGCTACAATCATTACCAGATTATAGATTTTCAACACTTTGGAATAGTTTCACTTATCCCTTTCCTAAAAATTTATATTCATCGTCTAATACTTTCATTAACTATATTCGAAAGAACATTATAAATTCCTACTATTCCGTTTGTACTTACAAAGACTGCTACGCATGTTGTTAAATTGTATTATTTTTATAGTTGTATGTTAACTTCTTAATTACAATTAATTTTGAATTTTCTTTTAGTTTAAATTTACCATTTTTGTTTTAACCTTTTACCCTTGTCATTCATAAACACTATAGAGTCTCTCAATAGACAAGCAAATTTTGCTTACGAGATGACGTCAACCACTGTATATCATATTTAATTAATCAACGTCTTTACCCTGCATATATCATGTGGTTGAAATAAAATCCTATTCTATTCTATACGTTCTTGTTTTCTTCATGCGCCAAAAAGATGTAGCTCATAGGGAACCGTGACCCATTTGCTTATTATCGTCTTGAAAGAATCTAGTGTATAATCGTTATTCCTTTGCAAAACAAAGTAATGAGTTCATGAACATAATACTAATAGTGAAATGTTCATGAATTGTACATGAGAATAAGACCGTTTATTACTTTCATTTCACACGTTTATAAGTTAGAAGTTTAGAAAAACTATCAGGTCAATTGATCTTGATTATTTGGAAAGTCTTTTGAATAATTTGGATATCTGATATATATATGTATATATTTTGTGTGACAGGAGAATCTCGAGAAAGACATTCAGCAACATAAACTTCAACTTCAAGCCAACAAGATTAAACTCCACCAATATGAACAGGTTTGATATTAGCCTAATACACTCATCATCATCATCATCATCATCATCATCATCATCATCATCATCATCATCATTTATTCAGAAACCTGATAAGTTTTACAAATAACTCTTTTTCGCAGGACTGATTTACGTAATGAACTAGGGAATAAACATAAGATAATTGATTACAATAATACATAGATATATCATCGTAACTGTCCCATAAAAGCATTTACTGATCATGTTTGATATTCGGGAGAAGACTGGTAACTGCCACGTTCTAAATGGGAACTATGCTTAATGGCATGTGGGTTCTACGAGTCTACATGCTTAGAATCACTATGTGTCATCATATGAATCATCACTAGAAAAGGTATTGTGAAAATCTTCAAAAGTAACGGACTAGGCATTACTATCCACACAAACTTGAAAACAATAGATTTTTTAGATGTTACCCTCGACTTGAGTAATGGATCTTACAAGCCCTACACAAAACCAAACAACCATCCGTCCTACATTAACTCAGAATCTAATCATCCCCGGAGCATTATCAAGCAGATACCGATAGCAGTAAGTCAAAGAATCTCCGATCTATCCATCAATCAGGATGTCTTCGATAATTGTAAAGGCCCATACGTATCTGCATTGAAATCCAGCGGGCATAACCCAGAGTTCACCTACAAACAACGCAGCCCTTCAACAACGCCGGCCATTAACAGAAAAAGGAATATAATCTAGTTTAACCCGCCGTTCAGCCAAAATGTGGATACCAACATTGCAAAGAAATTTTTAGCGATGATTGACAAACACTTTCCGAAGGCCCATAGACTCCACAAAATTTTTAATAGAAATAATGTCTAGGTATCCTACAGCTGTATGGCTAATGTCGAAACTATAATTAGAAGCCATAACAATAAAGTCCTAAGTGACAATGGCAGCACTAAACCTAAAAAGACTTGCAACTGCCGCAACAAAGACAATTGCCCATTGGACAAAAAATGCCTATCCTCAAGTCTCGTTTACAAGGCCAACGTCACAACGGCACATGACAGCGTAGACCAAAACTACATCGGTTTGACGAAAGGCACTTTCAAGCAGCGCGCAGCCCAACATAAGATGTCCTTCAAAACAAAGAAATATGCAAACAGCACAGAGTTATCCAAACACATTTGGAAGCTCAAAGAGAAGCATATCAATTACAGCATAAAATGGTCAATACTAGCCACAGCGGCTGCCTATAGTAACAAAACTAAAAAATGTAACCTATGCCTAACGGAGAAATTCCATATAATTTATTATAAACATGACAATTTACTAAATAAAAGAACGGAACTCATTTCTAAGTGCCGACACGAGAACAAATATTATTTAAGAAACTATAAGAATAACAAGTAGATATTTAACAATAGCATCGATAATACAATAGAATGTAATAAATACATTTAAACAATAGAAACGCTTCATTAAGTCATGTATATACTTGAGCACACCGTAATGATTTTTCATTTAATAAAACCGTCTGAAGAGCGTCTTTACGCGAAACTCAGAGTAACGGAATAAACTCGTGATCTTTGATCTACTATTTATATATATATACTTCAAGTTACTAATCATTCTCCAATTTTAATTATTTTTAGTTATTGATTGAAGTTATCAATTTTTATGTTTCTTGTTCTGTTTTCTATGTTTGTGTAGGACAAAGTTGAGCTTGATGTATTACGCAAATCTACAAAGCAATCAAAAGCAAATTTAGAAAAGTAAATAAATTGTTTGTTTTTTGTGCTACCTGTAAATTGGCTCCAGGAAAGGCCTCGGCCATTAAAACCCGCACACGCTTCAAAAATACTAACCAATTAACCAATCACCCTGGTAAAACAAAGCTAAGCTTACCCGGTTTGTGGTGAAATGATGAATACAAAAGAAAAATAATAATAACTAAAGATGTGTGTTCCCATAACTGCCACAAAGTAAAAACAATTTATATAGCTTATCAGAGTAATCCTGATATGTAAATTCTCCATTCAGAACCACTAAAGGTTGTGATCGTATCAATCTGGTATTAACATTTCGATAATTATAGACTTTTTCAAGGATAAATGAAATGTTTAAGGAGAAGAATAGGAACTCGACTTGGGCAATTTTATTCAGCATAAAAAGTTGCATACACTTCACTTTGAAATATTGATATATATTAACCCCCGTTGCAAGACATAAAAAAAAACATTTCTAAATGTATAGGATGCCATGGAAACAGAACTGTAAGGAGTCAGAATTTTCAGCCGCAGAATCCAAAAAACGTTTTATAGAAGCGGCTGACTCCGAGTCCGGCTCTGAAAATGTAAGAAAAATAGACTCCTACTCCAGCCCAAAATATTTCAGACAAACTCCTGTAAAAAGTCTGAAAACTGATTAATTTATCAACCCAACATTAAGCAAATATAGAAAAGTACAAAATAGATTAACATCAACTGCAATATGTAGCAATTCCAACCTCTATGTAGAAATATCCAGACAATTTTCAACTTTGCAATGGTCATCATAAAATTACCAGGATTGCATTCTAGCCTCCAGCTCCCACTCCCGCTTCTGACTGGAAAAATTTCGCTCCATTCCGGCTCCTGTTGAAGTGCAGATAATCCTGTCGGTATCAGAGTTTGACTCAGGCTCCTCTACACCTATGCCATGGAATGTATAATACTGTTCAGAACTGTAGAAAAAATTTGGTTGCAATTGTTTTATTCTAATCAACCCCCTTTCTTGATTGGTCTGATTACTCTTGATATAGTTGTAACAAACCAAATAAAGCATTGATTTATTGAACGTTGATTCTATGATTTTCAGTGTTCAAATGGATTATCAGAAATGTTTAGATGAGAGAAATTCTCTACAGAACAAAGTTGAATTGCTACAAAGTGAATTAAGTATGTTTTTCTTTTATTAATCATTTTATTTGTATACTCAGCTGTTAGTTTATTTTGTAGACTAGAACGTGTTTCATATGTAGAACCAAAAACGTAATAATTATGATGTGGATCGAGCCGGTGATTAAAAACGCATCTCTGAACACCGGAGTTCAGCGCCATACTATTAGACCATCAATCATAGCATGTATACTGCATAGAGCTTGCCAGTAACTCCTATCGCTCATTAGATTTCCAAATCTCCATTGTGGATACATTTGTCAATTATCCTTGTTGGGCTGCTTTGGGGTGGGGACAATTTAGTAATTTTTCACTTGATTAAATATAAATATGTAGTATTAATAATAATAATAATAATAATAATAATAATAATAATAATAATAATAATAATAATAATAATAATAATAATAATAATAATAATAATAATAATAATAATAATAATAATAATAGTAATATAATAATAATAATAATAATAATAATAATAATAATAATAATAATAATAATAATAATAATAATAATAATAATAATAATAATAATAATAATAATAATAATAATAATAATAATAATAATAATAATAATAATAATAATAATAATAATAATAATAATAATAATAATAATAATAATAATAATAATAATAATAATAATAATAATAATAATAATAATAATAATAATAATAATAATAATAATAATATATGGCGAAAGAGTCAAAGAATACACATTCTTTACTGTTACTCAAGTTTCACGTTTTTCACGCTTTTAGATAAACATAAATTTTATTAATAATAATAATAATAATAATAATAAAGGGATTGAACCCACATCCAGGCATTCTGGAAGTCAGCGCCTTACCATTAGACCATCAGGCCTATGCGTCATGCATGCAAACCTTGCCAATAATTCCTTTATTATATAATTACATATTTGTTGTTCATGAGCTTTGTGAACTGTACTTCTGCATTAGTCCACATCAATCGAACAGACTAGACTTCACTTGAAATAATTTTATAATTTTATTGTGTTTATCAGAAACTGCGCAAAAGGACCTCCAATTGTATAAAGATACTCTCAGAAAAGAATTGAATGATAGCAAGTATGTATAATTTTGATTATTTATCAAGGAATAAATGTTTTTTCAATTTTACAAATATTTGTTTTTTGAATTTATTGTTCAGGATCAACTCACAATCTAAATTGTCGGCGTTAGTTCAAGAAAAATCTGTGATCAAAAAAGATTTTGATGCCTTGAACGAAAAGCATCAAAAATTTATAAAAACAGCTAAAAAGGTTAATATTAAATTACCAATTACATGTATTATTTGATGAGTAGCTGCTTTGTATAACATTTTATTACAAAAATGAAGGGTACCAGTAGTTTCGGATTCATTTTATTACATTTCAACGATTCGGTCATCGCTGTTACCATTCTCAAGAGGAAAAGAAATTAATATTAAAATAAGGCTTACTTTTATACAAAATTTATAGCGTATGCCTACATAACTCAAAACTTACAACTAAATAACTAATTGTAAATTATTAAAGGAAATATCCTCGAAATATTTTCGACCGAAACCAAATTAGTTTGTTTATTTAAATTTGGTTTCATGTCCCTTTTGACTAACATCTTAAAAACCAGTTCCAAATGGGACTGCCTAGGTTTTGAAATGTTATTCATTGTAATCATTCAAATTGGGTCATTTAAGGTTCATGAAATTGTTTCAACAGGAGATATGAGTCATACTATTCTAGAACTTTTTGATTATATCTTATGGAATTTTGACATTATGACAAACTTCTTCTTTGATGCCTTTGTGATTGTAATTTTAAAATTATTTATTTTACAGCGTTACAAACAACAGAAACAAGATATTGCTGATTTACAAGATAGATTAGATATATTAAAATTACAAGGAGACCAAACACAGAAAGAAAAGCAAGCTGCTGTGTAAGAATACAAAACCTTCCATTACCTAAGCTCTATTTAATCCTATTGTCACTAATAAGAAGCTACCAATTTAGAATAGCCATTTTACGAAGCTAGAATTTACAGACCTAACTGAGTTCTCTGATTTTGTCCTTTTATATCAGCTTCAAAACAAAGAAAACAATGATTTAGCTACTGTCTTGGCAGTGCATTGGAGTCCGCTCTTGATGCAGGAGGCAGGGGCTCGATTCACGCATTTTTCGTGATTATCAATTGTAATTTCATCTCATTGTTTGTTCGAAATAACGTGTTCCTCAAATAGACAAGCATTTGTGGTTAAAAGGTGTACGTCAGTTATAATATATGTATGTAATATTCAAAATGTGATTGATATATAATTATTATTCATCAAAGGTCTTCCTTTTTTTCTGCCTGAGATTTTCAATCACACAAAAAACCATTAGTTAATGAACCATTCATCGTAGATCATTAAAGTTCATAAACTTGAAATGTGGAATTGAAGTCACATTTCATGGACTTGTTTTGCAAGGGATTAGTGTTCATAACATCATTTAACATCAGACTGCTTGAAATAGAAACAATTTTGCTTTTCTTTAGACCTGTTGTACAGACATTTTGCAGACAAACATGGTTGACGTATTCATATTGTAACATATTATTTATTAATTATTACATTATTGAATGCTTGATTTTCAACAGAAAAACATTAAACCTTGAACATGGACGGACGAAAAGACGACTAGAAAAGGTATTTAGTTGTTTTTAAGAAAGTATGTGCAGCCTGTATATAACAGCCAGCTATTCGAGATAGATAAATTGACCACTATAGACAGGTGACCTTTACATATACAGGGTGATTAAGATAGAAAATACTATTTTGGAGCCTGAAAAATTGACCACTATAGGCAGGTAGCTGATGTGTAGAGGTGGCCATTATAACAGGTTAGACTGTATCAGAATTGAACTTATGTGAGTTACACTGTGCTGCTTGTCTTCCATTTACCATGTAAAATTTGTTGCCAATCTACAAGAATGGTTATATAGATACTGTATGTTTTACTTATTCAGCTGAAGCAATGTCACAATCAATTTCATCAAGTTTTAAATGCAACAAGTGTTGGTGTACCAGAGATTAATCCAGTTGTTAATCTTAGTAATGTCTCGGGAATCATCTTACAGGTAGGCTCACCAGCGTCCGACTAAACTAGGAATCCTTGAATCCTAGATTCAGGAAGGTTTGAGCAAATTCAGAAGAAAATTGATATTTCTATGATTTACTGGTCAAACTTCAACAAAAAAACTCAGAAGGAAATGTTGCAATGCCTCTAGGTTTCCAGAAGGCTGAACCTGCCGCTGGACCATGAGGCTCATGCTCGGAATGGTACCAATCATTGTCCGACAAAGCAGGACTCCTGGAATCCAAGATTCCGGAAGGTTAGAGCAAATCCAGGAGAAAAGTGATATTTTTAATGATTTATTGGTCAAACATCAGCAAAAAGTTCAGAAGAAAGTGCGAAATGCAGTTCAATGAACTCTTCTCCATTATCATGTCAATGTTCATAGTATGATTCAGTGTTCATTAGATTTATCTATCGAGTACAGTGAAGCATTTATTTATGTACATGGTTAATTTTATAGAAGACACTATATATTTTAGACATGTACCAAGATAGACAGGTGGCCAAAGTATATAGGTAACTGGTATAACATGTTTGACTGTATATCATTTTGTTGTGTTTGTATGTGACCTTTCGGTAGATGGGGATACTCTTCATTGTACAGATAAAAACCACAGCATATGCTGCACGTCTGCGATATGAAATTCATAAACGTTTGTTGGTTAGCTTCTTTTAATAAACTGTTTAAGTGTTTCATTAACTTCATATACAGTTAGCTCGTAAACATATTATGTAGATTATTGTGTCATGCTTTTATGTGACGTTGTCCTATAAATATAATTAATTCGATCCCCGATAAATCAATTTAATTATTTTTCTTGTCAGTTATGAGACTGTTTCTGATTGTTATGAGACTGAGATTGATTTCACGGATCTCCTGAAATGTTGATAAACATTCATGAACTGTTCATAAAAGTTCGATATCCTGTTTTCCATGGACTTTTCATAAACAGTTTATGAAAATTGAGTCATTTAGCATTCATGAACTGCTTTCGCAGGTGTTTTGAGCATCAAGTTTAGTTAATGCTCATTATTTGTGGCACAGCAAAATTAATCCAAAATTATTCATGAAAACGAAGTCAACAACTGCTGTATAGTTTATCGGAACCATAACACCATTTCGCACCAATCCGCCGGCCTCTTTTTGCTTAGTTAACCTTAATATTATTTTCACTATGTCGATAAAATCAAAACTGTCACCTTTGCAGCTCTGTTGCAACTACAGTAGATAATGAGAATCTAAAATAGTTTGTTTTGAATTATGAACATCAACAACTTTCACTTTTAATGCTTGCATCTTCTTCTAGGAAAGGAATTTAACCATTTAATCATTTTATTTTTGTTTTCAGCCGAGAGAGGATGCTCCTGAACCAGATTCTGAATTTCTAGATGAAGAATTCCACAGCACCCCAATACCACACGAATGAAGAGAATACAACTGACTAACTAAGTACTAATGAATTCTATTTCAATTACACATCCCCACAGAAGTTGACAATTTACATTATGAAAAAACAGACTTTTATTTATTTATTCAAACATCATACGTCAAAAAGACTAATATTATTTTCACAATCGTGGGACTTACTATGAATGAATTAATTGGAGAAGTATTCTTGATAATGAGTTTTATCATTATGGTGGTAAGAATTCTTCAACCATATACATATAGAGACGTTGATGCCAAATAATGGACAGTTCTTATATAAATCTGATTTGCATAGTTTTGAAACTGTTGGAATGTTTTTAACCACTCCATAAATTATTATTGAAACCACCACATATATTTGATGTGCTTGAATATTTTGGATACTTCAGGCGATTGTCACTTGATATTTTGGAATAAATGTTACACAAACTTTAACACGCTAGACATGAATATTACATATGATTCATGAATAAAGAAAGGAAGTTAATGAATATGTGAACTGTATTCCGTAGGGTACTGCAACTGCAAATATAAATTAACAAATGATTTTAGCAGTTGATAACATATCTTCATATCAATTCTAAGAAAAACAAACATACTTTGTTGAAAACCAAAATAATCACATCAATTTTAAATAAATAATTACTTGAGTGAGAAACAAACTTTCCAAAAATTATTTAAGAAGTCAAAAAAGTTTGAACATTTCAATTTATCCATTTACGAGTTGTATTTTTCTAATCGGCAATGCATTATATGATAACAACAGTTAGTATATACTCTTATAAATAATCTACACATTATGTATATATATATATTATTTGTTTATTTACATTTTTACATTATAACAAATGCTACCTCTGACTTAATTTATTTATCTGTAAACGTCCAGAAGCGCTTAATGTTCTTTTATGTCTTATTACCACTGGCTGAACTTTCTCTGGTATCGCATTTCTTGTAAGTGTTCCATTCGGACGCCATGATCTGAAATAATAATTTAATTTTTATCGATCAATACAACAAACTTCAACAATCATTTACATAACATTACGAATTTTGGAAAACTGAAATCTACTGATTAAGGCACAATTCAGTAGCTTTTACATTTGAAGGTGCCGATCAGTAGTATTTCAGACATTCTAGAAAATTTCAGCATTTTAGAAACATTTTAGAACTGTGTTAACCCATAAATTTAGAAACAATAGTCTCTGGATTAGCACTAACTTGACGGAATCTATGATGGCAGGATTCAAACTTTTGTCAGGCCCTGAGCACTCCACTTTAAACGAAAGCCTTCAGTATGGATATCTTGCGCAGGGCAATCAGAGCCAACTATTTTTAAGAATTGGGACACGCAACGTTTGGGGCTTGAACATATCCATTTCCGTTCCATTGAAAACAAGGTCTTGCTTTTGAACAAAAGGTTTTTCGAATTCATGATATTATTTTCGAACGCCTGGGTCCATAAAATCACGTAACTTGCACCTGTCCAATTGGACCTGAGAGCGGTACATTAAAGAGTGTCCCAACTCTTGTAAATAGATAGCTCTGAGGGCAATACCGTCTCTGTCTCCCAAAAAAAACTTCCATACTATCCTATAGCTTTACTAAAGAAAAAAAAAATGAAAAGATGGGCTAGTTTGTGCAGCTAATACATTATTGCGGTAAGAGTTATACATGTTTTATTAGTAGGCCTATCTGAATGAAATATTTCTTAAGGTCTTGTAACTGGTTCTTACATACAGCGCATTGTCCCGCTGTCAAAATAAAATATGGTGGATATAAAAACAAGATTTGATATGCTTTGTTCCTTCAAGGATATTGTGTACGTATCTGTTGAGGATAATCCCCAGAGGGTTGGTCACCTTGGACTTAATTTTATTTGAAAACTTCATGAGTGCTATGTTCCGATAGTGGATAGAATGTTTCAGGGGGAACTGCAGTGTACCTCTGCACATTGACAACCAAGGCCTATCTGCCATAAAATACGTTTAAATTTAACGAGTAACATTTCTCTAGAAATAGAAGAGTGGTTCAAATGCGTTTGATAGGACAATACTTTCTCAATTCTTTGTTGTTAGTATTACGATCGAATGAGAGTCAAAAATGAAACATGCTAGAATTACGCTCCTTTAAGTTTCACACCAGAATGTGTTCATCAGGTGATTTATTTCAACTCCCCTGATGAAATTGATATAAATCGTCTGAAATGATCACCTTCTGGTGTGAAACTTAAAGTAGCATAATTCTAGCATGTTTCATTTTTGACTCTCATTCTATAAATGCTCTGATTATTTTCATTGAGCACAATTTTGTTATTATATTATTTTCCATATTACTATTACTATATCAAGATAATACTGTAAGGTATTACCTCTGAGTAAGTGCTGGAGATGTGGGTTGTCGTGGTGATAATTGTTTATTGTTTTTCCATGAATCGTACGCTTTTTCAGCTTCCTTTTTTTTCTCATACTCTGCCATTCTTGAAAGTCTTTCTTCTTTCTGTTTTTTAGTTCTCGCTTCAATTGAAGTTTGCAATTGATCTGCTTTCTTTGATTTCCTTCAAGTAAATCATTAAAAATACACATTTTCAATAAGGAACCATTGTTTATAAGAAGCTTAGTACAGTTAAACATTGGTTCTTGATGATTAATTCTTCTATTATTAAAATTCCCTTCGAAGATTCATTTTTAATGAACTTTTTATGAACAACTCATGAATTGCAATCAATAGTCCATGAACAATTTTAGGAGAATTTGACCATCTAACATTCAAGAACAGCTCATGGATTAGCTCAAGAGCAGCTCATTAATAAGTTCATGGGCAGTTCAACACAGGAGTTATTACATCACAATACGAAACACTAGAAATTGCTGTGATTCCATTAGCGAAGAAGAATCAACTTAGCGTTTTAAATAATTATAATTAAGATTGTCAATCCTATATAATACGGAACTTTAACGTTCATTGTTGGGGTCGTCATCATCAACTATTTGATGCTAGTTAATGCGCTTTGCACAAAGTATTTGATTATTAGCTATGCTTCTAGCTCTTCTAAGAGAAAGGTTTGATTCCGTGGACACTTTTTTCCAGTTATGACTCCCTACACAATAACGTTGATTTCGATAAGTATCAATATTGTCAATCAAGGATGGTAAACAATCATAATTAGTCCTTTGAATGAAAAAATTGTGATTTCTAAATAAATGGTGATAATGAATTCAAACATTTACAAAATAAATACACCTTCTTACCAATTTTCAAATACTTTTTGCGCCGTCACTTTTTTATCCTTCTGTTCCTGCTCTTCTTCCTGTTTTCTTCTACGAGCAGCACGTTGTTTTTTCTTGAACTGTTCTTTAACAACTTCATCTTTACGTTGTTTCCAGCTTTCAAAGAATTTCTTTCCATCTAATTTCTTTTGAAGTTTTTCATCTTCTTCTTCTTTTTCTTGCAATTTTGATATTTTTATTGATTTTTTCTTTTCTTTGATTTTGACTTCTTTTGTCTGTGACCATGCACTAAAAGTCTTTTCAGCCTGCAAAACAATTAATATTTTTAATTTGTTATTTTACAACAAACAGATATACCCTACTATCAAATGCAAGATGTCCTTTTTATTGCTTATTGAAAACGGGTGGCATCAGGATTTCCCTATTTTCCCTAGTTATTTCTTTCATTTGCTCTGACCTTTAATGATCAACACCCTACGCTATTTCAACCTTACCATTATTTTTTTTTGCAGTTTCTCATCTTCTTTTTCCTTTTCTTCCATCTTTGCTTTCTCCGATTGACCTTTCATTTCTTCCTTGGATTTTGAAGTTTTACTGTGTAACCATTCGTAATAAACCCTTTCTCTAATTGTGATTGCATTCTGTCTATCACACCCTGATGCGTTTAATTCGTTCAATGATTTTGGTTGGATATTACTGATGTTTGTTAATGAAGATGAGCGTCTTAGTGTTCCGTTTTTGATAGTTCGATTCTTTTCTGAGCTTTTCATTTTGTCTAAAATTACAACAACACATATACAGCAACAGACAAGCACTTGTTTCTGACCATTAGCTGTCATCAGTAGTTTACTGCTCAGTGAACAAGGGACTGCTTCGCCTGCTATAGCTAGAAAAGGGTTGAAACTATGAAACAATGTGGTGAAAAATTCACAACATAAAAAAACATTTGTACCATATCTGAATGCTCAAATTTCGGAGCAGTAAGCAATGCATTAGCACATAGTAGGCTATAGACACCACCCAAGTCAACATCACTCAAAATTGCGCAATTGCAATCGAGACATACATAGAAGCAGACAATTCACTTTATTCACAAATTTCATTCATACCTTTTTCATTGTGTTGACTGCGTTTTCTCTCCAAACTTCCTGTAGAATCATTTGGGATACTTCTTGGTGTTTTCATCGATGTCTGCCTTTTGAGAACATCAGGTTTTATTATTCTCTCGTCTTTGTTTTCATTCCATTTTGATGCACCATGATTTTCGTGAAAATTATTTGAAATTGATTTTCTTTCCTTACGAACTTCCTGTATTTCTCTCTTTTCTGCATGCATTGGTTGCGTATTTTCGTCATCCATTAAAGAATCAAGAAGTGACGGGGTACTTGTTCCTTTTGGTGTTGACTTGATAAAATCAAATTCTTTTTGATTGTTTTCTTTCAAATATGTTTTATCAACTTCAGAACTTTTCACTATTGTTGATCTTGGCCGTGGTTTTGGTCTCCTTGGCGAGTCAGTTGGTGATGTAATGTTCTTTTCATTTTCTTTTGTCTGTAAATTATGTTCATCGTTGTTAACTCTGGCTGTAAACATAGTGAAGTTTTAAATATATATTTGCAGAAACGTTTTCAAAAATCTGTAGTTATTGACTCTTTAATTATCAGAAGTTTTTTTCCTTCCAAAAATATCGAAATTATCAATTTAGGCTACATAAAAATGTTTTAATGACTATAATTTTTAATACAGCATCGGTAAATTTTTCTAGCTCTCAATAAATCTAGTTTTCAAGTTTTCAGACTTCGTTGGATGATAATTTTGATATATGTTAATTTATTTATATAAATGTAGGCTAAGAGCAAGATAAGGCTACCAAGACAGGTTTCTACTGAAAAATCTTTTTCAAATAGATGATTGATTCTGAAGTATATCAACAGAAAATATCTATTGGTAATTTAAGTTTGAAGACAATCCGATAAGAAATGACTCATATATAAACTTTTTGATGCAGGTCTATCCTGTCACACGTCTATTTTCGTGAGTCAATATTCAAATTTGTCAAAAACTAATTCAAAATACTGGATATTGAGAAGTTTGAGTATTGTCATCAATATTGAACATTCAAATTACTATTAGTAGCCTACCTAATCCTATCCAGTGCAGACGGCTAGTTCAGTTCAAATTGAAGGAATTGACATTTGGTGGATATGAACACAAAAGAATATCATATCTAGAGTCTGGTTGCCCTGTTATTTAAACTAGTCCCCTCTATAAACACCAAGATAATCCATGTAAAGGCTTGAAAATCACTTGCAGCAGCAGCTTGTTGCCCACAATGCCTTTCCCAGATCTTATTATGCATCTCTTATCCTTATAAATGTGAATTTACATTGTTAGGTTTATAGAGCGTATTTAACCAATTGCACACTAATATTAAGAGTAGAATTTAGCTATATGAAGTATATTTATTTAATGTCGTCCAGCCCATGGAGTCCTCCAATCAAAAATGGGAATGGGAAATCAAATTTAGAAAATAATTTGAAATCAATGATATCTGGCTTATCATAATGGATTTCAATGGGGAAAAGGCAACATCTTCAATTCAAAATAACGAAAATAGTCTGAAATCCATTAATTTAAGTCTGAAGATTCTCATGTCTGATAAAGTGTATGCCTGCTCATCAGTTAGGGGGAGAGGGTCATACAGATCATCCAGCTGCGTAGCCTACAGGACAGAGGTATGGTTTCAATTATCAAAGCATACCTGACACTCGCCTTCACTGTATCTGTATCTTTATGATCAATTATCATTTTTGCTAACAATTTAATTTAGTTTTATAGCAATTTAAGACTAAATCAATAAATTCATTATTAATCACAAAGAGTATATCATCTTTCAATGGTGTAGTCTTTTGTTACCAAATTCTGTTTTTCTATTCACTTCGCATAGATGGAAGATGAAGATTCATTTTTTATATTTGTATTTTGTAAACAGGGGGTACAAATGTCAGTATGTACATAAAAGGGAGTCCTCAAAAAGCATGAAGTTGCGTACAAGTATTTGAACATTTACTGCTCCTATGGCTGGCCCCTCTATGGGTGGGTCTGCAAAGCATGACAGCTTTACCCCTGTGATGAAAATTTTCTCGTGATTGCCGCCCCTGAAGCTGCAATTTTCATCGAAAATCAGCAATTAAAAATGAATTTTTTGTTACTTTCTTCATAATTTTTGCTGAAATGGTAGATTTTTGCACCCCTGAAGTCCGTAAATTTTATCAGTTGCCTCCCCGCCCCTAACTGTTTTCGACGCTGCCGCCCTGGAGATCCTGTCCAGATTACCATTATTTGCAGACTGGTCTATGGGGGCAACATTTGAAGCATATGAAAATAAAATAAATCCAAGGACTTAACAATTCTTGTAGCCACAAAAAGTCAAAAACATACATACCAACTTTGACTGAATTATGCTGTCTTGGTTTGAAAGACAAAGCATCCTCTTCAAGACGGTCTGAGTTTCCATTGCTTTCCATTTCCTTAGAAAATGCAGGATTTGACGATGAAAACAATTGTTCAAGTTCATTTTCTAAACGAAAAGTATCCCTACGCTGTTCTCCGTATTCTTTTTTGTGTCTAGATACTCTACGGTCAATAGCTTTTTCCTCTGTTTCATAACTTGAAAGATCTTCGTGAGTAGATTTACTATTACTTAGTTCAGTATTATTTCTCAAATCAGTATTTAAACCTTTACGTTCAGCATAATTTATTTCTGATTCAAGCATCTTTTTCGGTTCTATAACACTTTCAAAGTCTTTCATATCTGTTTTCTGTTTATCAGGACCTATTAATTTTGCTTGATACTTGGACATTTTCCTGTTCAATTGTGGATCAAATTCATTTAAAAGACTTTGTGTTGATTCGAAGTTATAATTTTCATCTATAATTTTTGATGATCGCTTTTTAACTGCATCCATTAATTCTGTTTGGAAAGGGTCTCTAACCTTGATATCTCCTTCATTAAATTCCATGTAGAATTTTAAGTTTGTATCATTATAAATCCAACTAGCTGCTGCCAAATGATAATTAGTAAATATTTCAGGATATATTCGACCGCTTTTTCGAAAAATTACTGTTTTCCCCTTATGTTATATCTGCCTCGATACGCTGAATAAACAAACACCTTCACTCCCTGTGGTTTAAAATGTTTTGCTAAAAATGTTTATGTGCTGCCATAGTAACCAAAAGGATGTTCATTTTATTTGTACATTGATTAATTACTCAATTAATAGATATTCAGATAAAATAATGAAATAAATACTCACTCAAAAATATAATATCGGATCAGGCCTATGCAAAATTGAGCAGCTAATATAGCTACAGAAACCATAATAAAATTAAAACAGTTTTTTATAATTTTAATAATCTAAATCTTATAAACGCATTTTATCAATTTGTAATTTATTATTTATCTAGTAATGCTGAGCATCTGTCAAACGCTTCGTCAACTTTCTTAAAATCAAACCTGTTTAATGAAAATATATTAACACAATCTTTGTATCCTGAATCAGAAATGTTTTCTAACTGCAAATCGTTCTGGAATTGGTCGTTAGGCCTATTTCTCATTGTGAAATTATTTTGCTGCTTCAACTTATCTACCATTAAGAGTAGTTCGTTTTCTTTACTATCTTTAAAATATATATCGATGTACAGCAATGAGGGTAAATTATCAAATAAATAATCTCTATACAGTCCTTTATTGTCCACAACACCATTTGTTCCTTTCTTGCCTTGAAGTTTAACAACTGTGAGAACATTTTTATGAGATAATATGGGTCCTAGACAATCCAAATTTGACAAAAAGTTATCAGACACATCAAGGTAACGAAGGTGGGTTAAGCATTCTATACCATTTAAATTTGATATTCTATTATTACTCAAATTTAGAACTTTAAGGTTCTGTAAAATGTTCAATGGTTGAAGAGAAGCAATACGATTGTCCGATAAATCCAGTTTCACCAGAGACACACATCTATCAATATAGCCCAAATCTGATATATTTTGACTCTTTAGATTTAATATGAATATTGACTCTAAATCGTATTCCTTGGTTTGTTCTTTGAGAAAAGTTTCTGTGATAAACTTTGTAGCCATTCTGAAAATATCAAAACAAGAAGAAAAACATGAAATCTCGTTCCTTATGCTGCCTCTCTTCTGTTTCAAACGCAAACATGGCGCTGAAGACAACATGTGGAAAGTTTAATAGATAATTTGCGAAGTTAAAAATACGTGAATACTTCCTTCCTTTATTGACAATCTATTTAGTTTTGTCCTCAATTGTACTCCAAATTCATCATTGATTATCAACGATGCCAAAACGAACAGGAAAACGTAAGCTCGAAGTTTTGAAACAAGCTGCTGCTATTGAAAGTGATAGTGAAGAGAATTCCGAAAATGATGAAGAATCAGAGCATTCGTCAAACGATGAGAGTATATCCGAAGAGGTAAGCTTGGTAAAAACTAAAATACCAAACTGCAAACTCCTTCAAACTTACCAACCGAGCCCAAAATATGGAAATGGTCTTCTTGTGACATCTTGTCTAGACCATGGGCCATAATACACAGTTCGAACTTAGAATTTCATTTGTGAAAGTGATCGAGTCGAGAAGGCCTAGCCAATAGAATAGGGGATTCTCAGGCATGACATCACAATTTACCAATATTATGCCCATAGACAACATTTTTCAATATGGCCCTTGACCTGCACCTGCACCGGCTGCACGCAGACCAGTTTGCATTCGATAAATTTTTTCCGCCAGATATTTTATAACCCTGATTTCCCCGCCAAAATTATATGATAACAATAAAAAATACATAGTTTTTTTTAGACACAATACAAAAATCCCCTGCCAATGCGTTGAGAGGGAAATTCCGTGCCAGTTTGGTGTTGATGTCGAAATACTGGCGGCTTTTGAGCCGTTCTCCGGTGAGAAGCCAGTGGAATGCAGTCTGAAACGCAGATCTTACTAGATCAAAGTTCAACTTAACAACAAGAAATTTGGGTTGGACGCCGTAAATTCTGCACACGTGTCTATCCTTCCTGAAGTCCTTATCCCTTGCGTATAGGGATGCACCGAAACGTTGTTTCGGCCGTCACCGAAATAATACAGTTTCGGTTTTTTTAGCCGAAATTCCGGCCGAAATTTCGGTTTCATTTCGGCCGATTTTTGTCCCCCTGTTTTGAATATTTCAAACTAAATCCGAGTTAAAATCATTTATGTGTTCCATTGGAATACAAAAAGTTTTTGAAAACAAAGTAAGTAACTTGCAACAGAAGATAAATAATGATGCTTTTCCTGGTGATTTTCAGATCATGTGTTTAGATCATGTCATAACGAGCAATTTTATTTCTCCTCGATCTACTCCAGTATTATTTTCTTTTGCCTTGTGAAGAAATCCATTATGATTTGAATAACATTTGTTTTCACTGAGAACAATAAATAAACACTTAAATTAATCCACTTGTTTCTTCACATCATTGATTCAACCTTATTGGAGAAAACAATGCTCCAAATATTATATGTAAGTCAAAAATAAATACATCGGAACATAAATTCACGAAAACAATCATGGCCGAAATTTTTTGAGCACATGGTCAGGTGAATTTTTGAAAGCGAGGATGACTTGAAAATGAGGCAAAACTTGATGATTGCTGCGATCAGCGAAAATCCTTGTTATAATCCTATCGAAGACTTTATGATGCATTGAAAGAAATATAGTATCGAACATTATCTTTATTTAGATAACCAAATGTGATTATTGGCTACATTTTACTTGTTCTTAAAAACTGGCCGGAATTAACCGAAACAGCCGAAATTGAAGGCCAAATTTCGGCCAAGAGGCCGAAAAACCGGAAATATTTCGGCCGAACCGAATTTCGGTGCATCCCTACTTGCGTATAGGTTTAGCCTTCTGGAATCCTATCTGAGCCTTTCAACATTTTCTTCTGAGTTTTTTGTTGAAGTATAGACCATTAAATCATGTCAATGTCAATTTTCCTCTGAATTTTCTCTACGGCCTCCAGAATCTAATATTTCAGGATTCTGTTTCTTGCGCATCTTCTATATGACTCATACCTTACTAGCTACCTAGCATTATAATCTACACCATGTGTTTCTCTTCTCACCTCTGTAGAGTTTTGTATGTGATTATATTTAGTAGATGTTGACTCTACAAAGGTTGACATAGAAAGAGGGCCATTACATATTACAGTGATTATTTACATGTAGAGAAAGACTGATACAAACGGAAGTTACAATATATATAAGACAACAAACAAACCACTACATAGGTTCCCCCTACGAAGACGGAGTCACAGTAAACAAAAACAAATATTTTATATGAAATTTTAAATTAAACATAAAGTAAATAATGAATATGATAAAAATAGCTCCGCTACGCTCGGACTCATGGTGAATAATATAATAATCAAAATAAACCAATTGAAATCCAATTCAATAGAATATCAAATCAATCAAATCATCACGCAAAGAAAAATCAAATCAAATCAAATCAAATCCAAAAAAGTAAATCAATCCAATCGAATGATATAAAAATCAGATCAAATAAAATCATCAACTTCAATCAAATAAAATAAATTATAACAATGTCCAAATAATATAATAATATAAAGAAAAATATATCCAAATAATAAATCAAAGAAAAAAGAAAAAAAGAAAAAAAATGTTAGGCAGACCTATGGGATTGAACCCAAGACCCCGCACGCCCTATGCAAACACTTCACCACTAGACCATACCAAGATAATAACAAATGAAGTGATTTTCACTACTTATAATACAAGTGTGAGTTGTAAATGACGTGCGAAATTGTCTCTTCTTAAGGTGATGTCGCAGCAGAATTAAAACATTTTAATAAAACATTTTAATAAACCAAATAAAACCATGACGACTGGCTTAGCAGTTTGATGTAATAAATAACTTCAGAAAACAATACAAACAATAAATATATAATACTGTCTTGTCTAAGCCCCCAACCAAATGATGAATTGTCGGTTCAAAAGTTCTCATGGTCAAAACACAACAATAATTATCTTTGAAGTTTCACCTCAAATAGTGATGTTACAGAACGATTAAAATCTTTCATTAACCATTTCAAATGACGAGAAGAAGAAAACAATCATGTGTTCTACCAATGAAGAGATAATCACGATGTAAACTAATCCAGGAGTATTAGAAAACATTTCATTTAAAAATGCAATTGTAATCTCGCTAAGCTGCGAGTCGGCCATCATGGCGGGCAATGGAAAAAAATTTTTGTCAAAAAAATTTGGCTAAAAATTTGGAATAATCACACAGCTTGCCCATTGTATTTTTAACAATAAAATGGTGTTTCTTGCGCAATCGTTTTTTGTTCGTCCTTTGTTAGCACGCAAAGCAGTGTGTTGAACGTTATTTCAAAAGAACAATAGATTTAGTCAAAAATGAAAATTTGAAATGAAATGAAATGAAATGAAAACGTTTCCACCATGACAGTATAGACTCAAGGTCACTTACGTAACCATGAGTCAAAAATATGTTCGTTTATCATAAACGACAGTCCAGATTAAAGAAATTATATTTTGTTCATTGTAACGACGTTATTCTTGAATTGACAGTGTTTTAAATTCTTCGCATATTGTTTTTGGCGGATGGTTTATCGACTGACGACTGCCATGGAATCTTTGTTTTTGATTTGATTTTTTGATTTGATTTATTTGCCAAAAAATTTGATGTTAAAACTAAATACAAATTTTGGCAGGCAAACACAGGAAAGTAATACAATTACGTACACTAAACGTGTGGCCTTGGGAAACATTTACAATATGGTGACAAGTCTACTGAACCAAGACGGTTTTTAAATAATGGAATAGAAGTTGAAGCTACCAATTCTTCTGGTAGAGAGTTCCATATACTAATTATTCTATTGGAAAAAGAATATTTAACTGTATTATTTATAGGTTTTTTCAAGATAATTAATTGTTTAGAATGACTACGAAGATTGTAATTTAACTGTGCAGGGAGAAATAAATCTTTGCGTGGGAAGTCAACATAGTTGTTTAATATTTTAAATAACATACAGAGATCTGAAACTACTCTTCGATATTCTAAAGATTCAATATTGAAATAAATTAGTCTTTCGTTATACGAGGCTGACTTTTGTAAACGTCTATAATAGATTCGCTTTGTGAAATGACGCTGTACTTTTTCTATGTTCTTAATGTCTTTTATGAGATGAGGATTCCAGACAGGAGAATCAGATTCGACGATTGGCCTCACGTATGTAAGATAGGCCTTTAACAGTAAGGTTGGATTTCTTGAACTAAAGCATTTAAATATTAGGTAGGACCGTGAGTTGGCCTTTGCTGCAATCTTGGAACAATGTTTTGAAAACTTCAAATCAGAGGTGACGGTCACTCCCAAATCTCGAATAGCGTTGACCTCCACAAGGGGAGTGTTAAAAAGCTCGTACTGACAAGAAGGTCCGTTTCTAATACCGAATGAAATTGAGGAGCACTTTTGAGATGCAACTGGTAGTTGCCATTCATTTGACCATTTTTCAAAATTTTTCAGTGTAGAGTGCAGTGCATTTGGTAATCCATTGTCATTGTAACGGTTAATAAAAAACTTTGCATCATCAGCAAATAACTTGACCATGCATGTACGATCAAGCGAAGAAGTAATATCATTAATAAATATTAAAAATAACAAGGGTCCAAGAACTGAGCCTTGTGGGACACCGCTGGTAACTGGTAAGGAATCATATAAAAGGTTGCCAACAGAGACTTGTTGTGAACGGCCAGAGAGAAATGCAACAAACCAAGACTAGAGTTCGTGTTTAATGCCATATCCTTGAAGTTTTTTCAAAAGTTTCGGATGAGAGACTTTATCAAATGCTTTCATAAAATCTACATAAACTGCATCGACACGTCCTTGACTATAAATTGCATTGTACCAATTTTCAAGAGTTACTAACAACTGGGTACAAGTGGACTTCATTGGAAGAAATCCAAACTGTTCAATAGATATAAGGTTATGCTGTAATAAATAAGTAAGTACGTCAGTTGCAATTATTTTTTCCATGATTTTGCATGCTATACATGTCAATGAGATTGGTCTATAGTTGTTTTTGTGTGATAAATTACCTTTCTTGAAAATAGGGCATATTATTGCGTGTTTCCAAACGGAAGGAATAGTTCCAGTCTTCAAAGACATTTCAAACAAATAGCTAAACGGTATCGCGATTTCAGAAGCAGTACACTTTAGAAATAATGCCGAGTAACCATCAGGTGAGCGTGATGTCTGTGAAGGTAGATTTTGGAGTACATCTAAAACTTTTGCATAACCAAATTCAATAAAATTCAAAGATATATCTTGACTAACTTTGTCTTCAAACGTGGGTAATACGCTGTCATCACATGTAAATACAGAAGTGAAGTAATTGTTAAATAAAGATGCCTTCTCCATATCATTGGATGTAAGCTGGTCATTTTCTGATAATGCTGGAATAGACTCACAAGAATGTAATTTATCTTTTATAAAGGAATAAAAGCGAGATAGAGATGGATCATCTAGTAATGACTGTTCTTGGTTTTCACGAAAATCTTTTACTGCTGCTACATATTCTTTGGAAATGTTTTTATAATTAGATTTGGCCGAAGTAGAAGATTTGCTAAGTTGGTAAAGTTTACGTTTTCTACGAGCAATTATTCTAATGTGTTTCGGAAATTTTGGCTTGTGTCCAGTTTGTCGACGTGACGAAGGGACATAGCGTTTAATGCATTCATCTAAAATTCAGTTTGTCGACGTGACGAAGGGACATAGCGTTTAATGCATTCATCTAAAATTTTACATATCAAATTCCAAAAGTCCTCTACGGTAGCAGATAGATCTAAAAGTTGTTTCCAGTTGATAGTAGATAAATAAATATTAATGGCTTCGTAATCAGCTTTTCTAAAATTTGGATGGCGTACTCTTCCATCTGCAGATTGAGTTAATTCTGAGCGATTGGATAGTGCTAAATTAAATTCAATTGACAGATGATCACAATTCTCTGAAAACTGTTCTGTTACTGACGATAATAAAATGTACTGTGGTTGTGTTGAGAAAAGCAGATCAAGCATGTTGTTTTCTCTTGTTGGTTCATTGATAACTTGAGTAAAAGAGTTTGTATTAATAATGTCTAGAAACTTACTATGACAAGTGGAACCAGATGAATGCGGAATTGTCCAATCAATGTTAGGATAGTTGAAATCTCCAACTAGTATTATAGGATGACGAGTGTTCGAGTTGCAAAAGTCAATGAATTTACATAACAATTCTGTTTTAGATATTTCAGTTGCTGATGAAGGAGGGTTATAAATACAGATAAGACGATAAGAATTTCCAGGTAGTAAAAAGTCAATGGCAACAGCCTCTATTTCGCTATAACACACTGGTATTTCAACTGTGACATATTTAATAGATTTCCGAATGAATATGGCCACACCTCCTCCTGGATTAGCACATTGCCTGTCATGACGTAATAAAAAGTAAGGTGAATTGCTTAGCAACAAGGAATTCGGAACAGCAGGAAATAGCCAAGTTTCTGTAACGGCAATAACGTCATAATCATTGTTGTCGAGTAAACAATGCAGATCATCAAGTTTATTCATAACTGATCGGGAATTAAAGTAAAAACATTTTAATGAGAAATTTTCTGTGTCTGCAGTTGATTGCTAACAGTCGGATATTTCAGGAATTTGATCTTGCGTAATGTCTGGGTTTGTTTTGCGAACAAGCAGCTTTACACACCAGTTTAACACTTCACCACGTCGATGAATGTAAAATTTTTCTTTGCCGTCTACCGCTTCTGTTTTTTCATCTTTTTCGACGTACAATTCTTTGATACGCATTCTTTCAGAGAATGTTCTAATGTTTATGTTTCCATACAGTATAGAGAAGGAGAATTGTGTATGCTAATCCATGTATGTTCTTTGGTAATAATGATGATGTCCACTGACAGACAAAAAAGGGGTTTCGAAAGGACTTGCCAGTGGATCATCTATATAATATTTACAGCATAAATTACCGATACCAAGCAAATGAGTGCATATTGAAATGACTGATTTAGTAAGAAATGTAAGGTGCCACTCATTTGAGATATATAAAGTTCGTATTTTACAATGAACGTTGGTTAATAAGGATTGCAAATAACGCCAATATGACCAAACATCTTTGAGAAATTACTGTCTGTAAATATCGCAGAATATAAAATATATAAACGAACAAACGACGGTATAATTAGTCTCCGTAAACCAAATTATATTCTTCAGAAGGCTTGAAAATAAAATACGTCGGTGTCACCAATGTAGAGTTTTGTATAAGATTATATTTAGTAGATGTTGACTCTACAAAGGTTGACATAGAAAGAGGGCGATTACATATTACAGTGATTATTTACATGTAGAGAAAGACTGATACAAACGGAATTTACAATATATATAAGACAACAAACAAACCACTACACCTCCAGTGATTGTTCTTATCAGATTCATTTACTAGCCTGCTACCAAGCGCTGTTAAAATGTAAACTTGGTAAACAGTAGAATCTGCTAACTCTGCTACTGTTTACCAAGTTTACATTTCGACAGTGAGTCTGCGAGCAGGCTACGCATTTACTGGCTTTGACATTGTTGTTTGTTCTGACTATAATAGGAAGTTGATCTAGAATTCGATGGCAGTAGCCCTAACGAGAATGATTTTCATGGTATTTTAAATTTGCTGCACCAGGTATGCTGAATATTTATGTGATATTTAATATAATAATCATTGTAATTATAACTATGAGATATAATTATGAATGACTCTATCAATGCTGAATGGACAATGAATTGAAGATAATGATGGAGTCAAATTAAAAATTTTTAATGTTTTCCTCACCAGTTCCTAATTTTGCTTCACTTTTTTTAGCACCCATATTTTAGTAGTTGTAATATACAAAAAGCATTTACCAACCCTGTATATAAAAGCCACCTGTCTCTAGTGGTCATTTTACAAAGATCTTATTTTATGTGATTCTTATTAATGGATTTCACTGTATACAATTCACACACACATCGGCACATTAAAGTTTTATATAGATGTGGATGTTTCTATATATGGGCCTACTAATTGTAATTAGCGGTGTTATTGTTGAACTTATTGTGAACTTATATATAGTATTTATTGTCTGTAACCACGTTTCCTCTACCTTGTAAATAGTAATGCGTTATCTGAATTCTCTCTTACACTTGAACTGTCATTACATAAACATCAACTTTTATAGCTTGTTCACCTTCATAGAAGCTCTGTTGCTATGGTCGTATGATAGACCTACCCATTATTCATGCTCTTCCTCTCAAGGGCTCTACCTTATACAACAATAGTTGGCATATATATGATTTTATTGTGTAATTATCTGTTGTATAACCTACCGGGTTTTTCGCCATAAGCCTACCGGTAATCGAAAAGTTTATTTGAAACTCCAACGTTGATGATTTTACTAGTCTTCAATGTCTATCAAAGAGACTTCAATACAACATTTGCTGTAATTTTTTATATAATATAAACAGAATAAGCTATTGACACTAGGAGATGCAAACTATCTATGAACTATTTTCACATTTTCACTTGTACACATCATCTCATCATCATCATTGTGTAACATTGCGTAAGTTTACAAGAACGGCTCACAGTTAAACAACGAATTTTACAAAATTGATGTGCAGCGTTTAGGTTACCAAGATGCTAATAAGTCTTTAAAATGTTGTGATTAGATTTTTGTTTTTATTTGTAGTTATTTGTAACATTGCGTCTAAGCGCTTCATCTCTTGTGGATAAGATAATTGAGCAAAGCCATATCGGAAGCACTTTGAAGGTAAGCAGTGTCTGTATAGCTTGGATATGTAGACTAGAAGTTTATTCATCGCAAAATCTCTTGACGCAACACTTTTTTATCATTGAAATTGATTAGATCATTATAGAATCAGCGCATGTATAAAACGGTGTATGAGCCAGGCCTAATTATTTATCTCATTTCATATTTCAGATTACAAACAATGAAGAAAATGAGGTGTATGGTTTAACGACTGCTGTTACGATTGAAAAGGTAGAGCATGTGACGTTTACTGATTAAATTACAAAACTTCTATCAAATCTAATCAAAATCTATGCCTTGGGTTATCTATTGTCACCTATAAGATAGAGATAAATGGCATGCTTCCCAATTAAATCAAAGCACGGGCAAACAATTTTCAAAATGGCCAATTAACAGAAATTATTTGAATAAAATATATTTGAGTATGTAACAACAACCTTGATACGGTTTTCCAGTATTTTTTTGCGTTTTCTCGTACTGACGTCATTGTATTTTTTGAAAATGACATCATTTGGGAAGCTTGAATTGAATATTGTCAGTTTGAACATCTACTGGAGTGACCACTAGGCCTATAGAAAAATTGCCTTTATATAAAGACAATATTCAATAGAAAATAAAAAATTGAAACATTGAAAGAGTTATCACTATAGACAGGTGGTCATTATGTAGGAGTTGACCTTATAGCAGGTTTGACTGATGCACAGGTCTCTATAAAATGTTGACCACTGGGGATCTCACAGGCACATTTCAAGAGCACGCTCCAACCAATGTAATTCTCACTAAAATAACATCTTTTTTCAAGTCAGCAGCTTGAGCAATTTACCTAGAAAGAAAAACTTTGATCACAGGCACAAATATGTTCTGTAGACCTCTGAATGTGTGTGTAATGGCCACTCTACTAGTTGTTACCCTTGCAATTCCCTTGGGGATAATTAAGAGCTTTATGAAATCCATACTTTGAATTCTAATGGTCTATTACTCGAGGCTGGCTTACCGGTATAGAAATGTTTTCAAAACTCAAGACAAGTGCATAGCAACATCCTTGCAATGTTCATTGAAATTCAATATATAAACAAATCGAAATTTGCCTTTACTTGCTTCAATTTGCTAAGATAATAAACGGAGGTGGGTTTGATAGAACCAACAATATTAATAAAAATCACAGCGCAAAAATCCTCAAGCAGTTCACAAATTACTTACAGTATTCGTGTATGTATGATTGTATGTTATATCCGTATCCTAGTCATTGCAAAGGTGTTTCTTTTAAAATATGTATGATGTATCCTGTACATTTCTCTGCATTACAGTCAAACCTGTTATAACGGTCACCTCTATATAGCGGTTACCTGTCTATAGTGGTCACTCTTGGTATGTCGAAAATAGTATTTTCTATTGAATCAAATCTGTATATAAAGGCCACCTGTCTATAATGTTCAATTTATCTACCTCTCGTACCTGGCTGCTATATACAGGTTTCACTGTATTAAGCTTCATGAGTAAGGTTGGTCCTGTCATAGTGGCTCTGTCATTAGTACCTACTCTATATTTGGCCCTGAGAATTGTAGTCACCAACACTTACAATATCAAGTTATCAGATTGTTTCAAGATCATTAATCGTATACTATATATATTGTATTTAACTATGTGTATAAATAAATGAATGTAATTTGTCTTTACTGAATGTGATAGTGCTCAATGCCATACAACAAAGCGTGTGATATAATTGAAATAGTCAAAAATTAGACATTAATTTTGCTACTTGAAGTTTCACGCCTAAGCAATCATCAGGTAATTTATTAAAGCTGAAAACTAAAGCTAATTTATCAATTCATTAACTATGTGTATAAATATATAGTGATATAAAGGTGCATATATAAACCTGTATATAACAACCAGTTATGATAGGTAAATAAAGTGACCACTATTTGCATGTGGCGTTTATAAATATGGTTACTTAAAGTGCACACCAAAAATGTTTTTTCCGGAATCGAGTGGCCCATGCAAAATGAATAGGAATGGTGACAATAATTTTTGATTTGGACCCTTGTAAGCTGAGATATTCAGAAATAGTGCTCCTCCGAAATTGAAACTCATGTCGAAATGACATGAGAACACCATTGAAAAATAACGCATAGTCTTGATTTCAAAAGTGTGTAACTTTTTTCTTGCGAAAAAGCTATTGTCCACTTCCCAGAACAGATATGCCCATATCTTTGGGACACCTTATTGGCCATATATGACTAAAATTGAATGTGAATTGTAGAGTTTAGAAAGGTTTTATTAGACTGCGATTGGCTTTTTCTGTCAAATATGTGGGAAAGCACTGGATCAGCGCTTGGCATGTAACAAGGTGTTGAGTACTTGAACAGCGTCAAAACGAAACGCTTCGTATCCTCTTCGCCGCTGATGATGATCAGAACATTCAAAACTTATTGCTCTATTTTGGTCAATCTCTCGTGAATACATGTTTGACTGCATTGTGCTATTTATTTCAGGGACTACCCTTTTTCAAACTGCTAACTGATGCTTTGTTAAGCAAAATGAAATTGACGAATGAATCTAAAGCTGAAATATTTAATAACAAATTAAATGCAAAAAAGACAATGTTTATGATGAATGAACGATTCATCAACGTTCCTATCCAGCTAGCTGTACCCCTTCTGACAGCACTAAGGTAACCCCTGTGAAATACAGTTTAGGGGTTCATGAATGTTAAATGACCCCAATTTCATTAATTGTCGGTGAGGGTTGATGCACGAACAGTTCATTGAAAATATAGGACCATTTAACGTTCATAAATTGTTCTTGAGCTGTTCATGGACTTCTGAACTGTTTTTCTCACTTTCAATTTTATACATATTTACTTAACTTCACAGTGTATATGTTGACATAGCTACTACAACTTGTTAATACAGGTGGAAGTTGGAAGTGTTTATTAGCACAGCATTTTTCAGCTCAGTTGATCTTTAGTTTCAATCATCGTTTTTCATTCAATTGAAATTAGTGATGGCATTGTATATATCAATAGATTTATTTGATGGTTTTTACTGTTCAACCTTACTCTTTGGCTTTCGATCCCAGAGCCAGCAGTACCATTTCTCACATATGGAAGTCTAGGATTCAAATTTTGATTTTTAAAATAATAATAGTATTGTGATTTAGAGTTGCAAACCCTGTGCGAAACATAGTTGCATGAATAGGCACTGCCCCTGCGTAAAACAGTTCAGGAGTTCATGAACAGTTCATGAATGTTAAATGGCCCCAAATTTCCATGAACTGTTCATGAACTATCCGTAAAGGTTCATGAAAATTAAAGGGAGGGCCATTAACGAAAAGAGGTAAATTGATTTGCCCTCATCCCTCACAAGGGATAATTAGCTCAGATGACTGAGCAAGCGGACATAAGACCTGATCTGATCATATCTAAAACATCAAATGAGTACCATATAAGGATAGCGAATGGAATGGTCCAGATGGAATTGCATCATGAGTAGCTGCAATGTTGACATCAAGGCCGATCTGCCATGAAATATCTTGAAATTCTGATCTGCAGTGTCTCGGCTGAGATCATGAAAAAGCATTTACAATATTTGCACTAATGCTCTTAGAGAAAGGAGCAGCTACTCATCTAGTCTAGAATTTTAGAGTAAGCCTATCATAACCTTTGAAGGAATCAACCGCTCCTCTAGAAGTTAGAGACTGGTGCAGTCTGCTTTGTTAAGGCGACACCGTCTGAATTGACATTCTTCAAGAGTTTAATGGAATCTCTCTCTCCACCTTGAATCCTCTTACTCTCCTCTGTGTACATGTAGCGACATCTCATAATTGTTTTCTTTCACCACATTCAATAATCTGACATAAAACTAGGAGCATTTTCATTTGTACCACTTAATTCAAAGCCTCTTGATGATTCAGAAAGGTTACATGTTTAATTATAACAATCGATTTGTAGGTCTGATGTTGAAAGTGAATCTAAAACGACTAAGAAAAAAAAAACTAATGAATCAGGCAAAGAAACACAGAAGGTAAATTGATTCAACATTTCAAATTACATTTAAGTGATCTTCTTCTTTGTTTCTGGTTGCCATTTCAAGTCTCCATCTGCTGGAGTGCATGTTAATGACTTTGATAGCACAATAACAAGGTGACGTCCTTTCCTCATATGTGACGGTTCGTGTCAAAATCGACAATCGGGGCAAAATCCAATTGTTCAGTATGGCGGAAAGTAGTGGGAAAATATTGAGAAAATATCAAATAAGACATTTTCGTTTTATAACTTCATTTAGGTAGTTAAAACATCTTTCTCGTGGAAGTGTTTCTGTTAAATATGTTAGCAAGAATGGTTTATTCTTGATTCAAAGTCGTTGCTAAGGAGGTTCGAAATGAAATGTACAACATGACAGTATTCCAAGTGAAATCAAAATTGTTTATCAAAAATGTAAGTTAATCAAAATTTAAAACAAAACGTTTTTTACAAATCTAATCTTTCTTAAACAAATCTTTAAGAAATATTTAATTGAAGGATCAGAGAACAGATGCATCATTGTTGAATGTTTTCTTTTAATCATAACACGAGCACGAGTCTGAATAATGACTTTTCCTTATCATAATGAAAAGCGATCGTAAAATTCAAATCTCTTTTGTGAAGCCTTGTAAAACCATTACCGTTTGATTTTATATGTCTTCCTATTTATAGATTTCAAAATTATCTTAAAATCCGAGCGCTCTAATGTCGTGTTGCCAAGGACTTCACAAAATTTAAAAGTTGACTAAACTTTGTGCTGCGCTTTCTCCGCTGTGTGATTTCAAAATTCTTCTGCACAACTAAATGTATTTTAATAAATAAAATGAGATAAAGTCGTCTGATCAGAAAACAAATTGAAGATTTTTAAAGAGCATACAATTCTATATTATATTATCAAATAAAACGAGATTCTAAAATTTGTTGAATTATCGATTCTTACACGAACCGCCACATCTTAGTCTTTGTCATTGAGGATTGCAAGCTAATCAATTAGGATCACTGTAATTTAAATCAAATGTTATTCCTATTATTGATAAACAAATGATAAACTAAGGCCCGGTCGTAAATTTGTTTGATTTTTTCATGATTTTTATGATTTATTGGTCGAACTTCAACAAAAAAATCCAGAAGAAAATGTTGAAATTGCATCTATAGGATTCCAGAAGAATCCTGAATATTTTGTTGAACCCTGCTTGTGATTTTAAACGTATAAAATTGACCAGCGCGCCTTGCGGGCTCAAAGTTGAAAAATGAATGCCGTTTCTTGAGCACAAGTAGCAGACGGTGTATGGTGTACATCACGAACCATATTCGAAGACCAAGCTCAATGGCCGCTGGTCAATTTTATGTCTTTGAAAACGTTGATGATCAAAACCAGACTAACTTAACCCAACCCATAATTTCATTTTTGCATGGATGATCTCCCTGCTTAATCCCCCCTCTCGGCGTCCCTGTATAGTAGACCTTTATTATCCAAGACTGACTACAGGGGATAAATTCAGATCAGACAATATCTATGTCTGCCAAACAACAATCAACTTGTACGTTATGATTCTCTTGTGGCGGTTGCTACAGTTGCGTGTTGTTCATAATGGTAAAAAAAAGTGTTTTTGATTGCGTCCGACTTTCTGCAGACAGGGGATAACGAGAAATATGATAAAAAGTCAGACCACTCAATCAATTAATACAGATTTGATTGAAAAATTATCCACTTTATCAAGTTGTGACTCCATGTCCGGATCGGCTTAGCATACAACTGCCAATTAAGAGATGGCAATCTGGTCATGTGACCACAAGGCTACAGCTGAGTGCGTTATTACTAACATTAGAAATGTAGTCCCAATTCCCTTTGATGCTCTCAGCCACGGCCGCCGATAGGGTGGGAGTAAACGGGATAAATTCCCTTTGATGCTCTCAGCCACGGCCGCCGATAGGGTGGGAGTAAACGGGATAAATTCCCAAGGTCCGATAAGTTCTCCTGTTACATTTTGATTATGAGCCTCAGTCGCAGTGTATTCGCAAAGAATTCGAAAAAGATATTTTTTCAGAACTGTAGTTGCAAAAATCGCCAGGGCCTGAACTATTTTCTCTGCTGCCCTGCTCTCAGAAACCCCACTCTTCTTTTTGTTTTATGGAGTGAATTGTGTTTATCTTCAGGCGTTATTTGATGGAGTTGAACAGATTCTGGTTATCTGTAAAACACTTCAGAAAGTAGACAACCTAGATGAAGCATATAATGACACAGATACGTTACAGAAAATAAAACAAAAGAAGAAAAACAAGAAGAAAAAGAAAAAATCAAATAATGATACTCTGACATCAAAATTAGAATTTGTCAATGCGGAAGAAGAGTTATTCCTAAAGGTAGCCTATAATAATACAGTTATTATTATAGGATAGGTAATCCCTGATAGATTTGACTTTCTGTATATGAGTCAATATTTTTGCGCATCTCATTGCAATAATATTGCAAAAGTAAATGTGTGGTTTGATTCCGCTAACCAATTTCTTTCGTTTAATGTATTTAATGTACTAATTACTGTATTCGTAACTATACTAACCGCTTTCATAGTTTCAACTATCCCTCCTCCTTACAGCATATTACCATTTTTTTTATTGTCATCTAAATTCAACAGTAAAATAAATCATGTTTACGTTATAGCCAGTTCGAATCCATGACCAAAATGGAGCGTCCGTTTTTAATCTATTCAACTTGAGGATGACATAATATAATCGAAACGTCGCAGCCTCCCGTGTCTTCTTTTTATTATTTTTTTGAGTAGCCAAAGTATTTACTTTAAAATGGATAAGTTATGTAAGGAAACTGATAATTGATAAGTACAGATTTTATTTAAAAAAAAGGGAAAGCGTTCAGCCGTTCACATACATTTCCGAATTCCAAAATTTAAGTCTCTCATTCCTGTGTCTACTTTGTGTTTTTCAGGCTTCATCGTTCCATTTTAGTTATTCAGTAGTTGAAGCAACTGGTTTAGCAAGTGGTCAAACATGGGAGCACGATGATCAGCCAATGAAAACATATCGAACTGTATTATTAATGCCAATTGGATGTCTGAAAACATTAGTTAATGACGTTGAAGAATTTATAGGACCATAATTTGACTGATAATGCCACTACTATAGTTTTTATATCTTATGTTTACATGGATGCCGTTATACGACAGACAAACAGAAATATTAATAGGGTCAATTCAAAATGCAAAAGATAATCTTTATAATTCTATGGAATTTTAAATATTATTCTTTTTTATAATAAAATGAGTCAAATACTACACATTCATAATTGTTACTTATAGTTTCATGCTTACGCTATCACCAGACAAGTAAGCTAAATAATGAAAAATTGACAATGGTTCCGCCAATTGTAAACCGATATAGGCGTGTGGAACCACTGTGAGTTTTTCGTTATTTAGTTTATTTGTCTGGTGATATAGCGTAAGTATGAAACTATTAGTAACAATGATGAATCTGTAGTCTTTGACCCCTTTTATATATTCAGCTCTGTTTAATACAGTTTTTTCTGTTTTAATTATAGTGATAAATGTATACTACATAAGTTTTTAGGTATTATAATTATTTGTAACGGTTTGTTGATCCGAGTCATTATTTTTCTTTACTTAGTAATTTATCAAAGAATCCGTCATCATCTTATTGAGAATAACCTTTTTAAGTAACCTTTGACCTTTAACCTTGGTGGCTAGGTGGCGCAGTTTGTCAAAGGGCTCATACATAGTACTGTAGTTTTGAATATAAAACAATAATTATGATTTTGTTGAATAAGATATACTTTGATTTAACTTCATTATGTGGACCAGCTGTATGAACAAGACACGATATTTTGCTACAGTTTTGATTTAGTCTAAAATCATCTTCAAGCGTAAGAGAGAAAATGAAAAAAATTACAGCGTTTATATGTATAAGGAATAACTAATTAACATAATGTATAATCTATTTAAATTATAAAACGTTATTACGGAAGGGGACAGTCTACTGGGAGTAACTATTTACAGATATAATACAACAAACAAATGAGATGATTATAACTGCTGTACAAAGAAAGCTATGATATATCATAAAGAATGTAGGCAGTAAAATGTTGTGTTAGGAAGGTGCCCACATCTCCTATTGCTCCAGTAGATTGTGGAGCATATTCTAGTGATATATAATCACCACGCTACAACAATAACGACATCAAAGCACTATTAAACCATTATCATTTAATAGAAAATACATTAAACCAATGGAACACCACTATTATGGCGATTTCCATCTGCCACCAATACACGCCTTGATTGGTTTTAAGTCTTGATAGAATGACGTTAAAACTTTCTTTGGTTTATTAGGACATCGCATTTCAGTATCCATGAACTTACAACGTTTCAATGGGAAGATGTCAGATTTATTGAATACACGACCACCGACTGATGGGTCTTCGATTGTTTCTTCTTTAACAATGTAATGAAATATGTCCAGATGATAACCATTTCGAACTACCCGACCATGGAGCTCTATAAACGTACAGTGATCTTTCGCAATTTTAGTCAACTGTACAGAGATATATATAGGATTAAATTATCATCAGAAACGATACATTTATCTTTGGTATCATCTATTAAAAATCTTGTAAACAGTAACTATGTCATCGAAAAAATTTCGAGATTCTAATGAAGTAATATTGAGCTTTTGCAAATGATCTTGACAAGTGTTAATAACAGCTGCCAGAACGTTTACAAACGATACGAGCAAATTAACCCTGGGCTTTTTCAATGACGTAGCTAAGGAGTATCAGTTTCCAAGGGTGCATGCATAATTGCATATAGTTGCGAAGACGTGGACTCACTCATTCGCGAAAATTATTCTCAACACCAATTGCTTATTGAAAAATTGCCAATAAACACGATCAGCAATCAATCGATTTGAATACCTTTATACCTTGAAGGTAAACGGAAAATTCAACTCGCGTCAGCTCTATTTAGTATCCAGTCTACTTTTTCAATGCTATCGACGCGGCTGCGTTTTCTGCGTAAAGCTACTTGGCGTTTTAGTTGACGTTCATAACTTCATACTGAGGTTTTAATCATGGCGATGGCGGTTTAAACTTTGCAGTTTCCAGACTTTGTAAGAATGAAATTGTTGGAAACACAATGTAAAATTGTTTGAAATGATGGAATCAGTACAGCCTCATCTGCAACAAAGTATTTATTTTTATGAAGAAGATATATTTAAAGGAACAAAAATGACCGGCAGGCGCTACGCACTTAGGATCACGTGCACGCTTATTGTTATAACACAATGTTCATTGTTGACATGAATTTTATTACAAGTTAGGCCTGCGTATAACAATTGTTTCAAAGCGAGACGGTTGAATTACGCTAAGCATAAATTCAACTTGTGCTCGCAGCGGTCGCCGGTCAATTTTGCCCCTTTAACTGAGATGAGATGGATAAGTGAAAATATTCATTCAAGTGAGTTTGTCTGAATTCGAACTGAGACGAGTTGACATGAGCCTAGCGCGAGTTGACATTCTTATCTTCGTTATTGGCGTTGATTTCTTCATATTCTAATTCCCCATTTTGCTTCAATAACAGAATAAGCAATACCTTCAAGTCAGTTAGTTAGTTAATTTGTATGTGGGTAATATTGCGAAGATGTTTGTGCGATTTTATGGTCGCACACATCACACAACAAGCATATTAGGCTATAATTTTCTAAGGGTTCCGCGAAATTCACAAGCTTTGTTAAGAAAAGAACATGATACATCATCATTTATCCAGAGCCTTCAAGTTTGAATTAATTATTTTTCCAAAGAGCAGAGACATTTGAGCTCAAATTCAAGTTTGCTTCTTAAAAAGTCAGACACATAACTGCCTCGGACTTTACTGAAATACTATCAGAAACTACGTAAATATAATAGTAAAACCAATTTAAAATAACACGGTATCACACGTTTAAGGGCCATCCATGAAGTACTCATAGAGTCAGAGTCAGACTGGACCCTCCCTGTATCTGCATTCAGCAGTACACTTTCAAATAACCCGCCTAACTTCCATGTACGCCAGGCTACTTGCAAAGATTCCCCCTCTTCTCACTAGTCTCTGCTTTTATTGCTGTGGTTTGAGCAAGCAAGGGAACAGATCTACTTCTAAATTGACGCTATTCCATTTGTGTGTCTGTAATGTGTACAACGGCGGGGATTAGGGAAGCCGTTTTAGATCCAATCAATGCATGACTTATATCTTTGGATTCGTCGTAACCCGGAGGCGTCCTTCCAGTGCTTTATTTCTTCGATTGGCCAAGTTTTGACGGAAAAATAACCAAAAACTGCTTTTTTATTTGTTCCCAATGCCGCGCTATTCTTCAAAGGAGCTGCTTAATCAAACAGTTTCCATACATGATAAACACTCTATTTGTCTAGAAACATTGAAGCAGAACACCCTTTTGTTATTTCTGTAAAACAGCACTTCCTCATTATAATGATAGCTGGATGTGTAACAAAAGCGGCAGTGAAAACGTAGTAATATCAAAATAAATGTAAACAAACTCTTCATTCTTCGATTGCAAATATCATCAATTTAGAAATTGATCTCTGAAGTTTGTTCCGATAACTAAAAGGCCATTTACACTGCAGCAAAATAGGCACGGTACTCGTCAATTAACACGTCAAAGGTGTGAAGGTGTCAAGTGGTTTTGAGCACGGGCCAAGCAAAAACACTGTCTAAACGGCTTTTTCAGACATTGAAAAGCGGCACCGTGCCTACTATTTTGATCTTGCCGAGAACATTTCTCGAGGTAGTCTCGGCCGCTCAAAAAGTGGGCACCGTGCCGTTTTGCAGTAATTATGACATCATCGTAGAAGTTACGTCTCTTTACAGTGGAATTCTGAGGTTTTCTAATAAAATCAGTAACAGACTAAAGATTAGCAAGTTAGATAAGCATATTAAGCATATTTTGTTTCGTATTTCTGTAGAAAATTGATGAATTTTCTGTAGTATAAAGGTTTAATTATGCAAATTGTAACTGCGAGTGCGGAGCGTAAATTTAGATGTGTATTTTGTTACAGAAATACTGCTCTAGCGTGGTAGCATGTCCAGGAGGTGAAAGACTAACTCAAATGTATATGAATTTTGCTCAATTGAGATAAGAATGTCAAAAAAATATAAATATTATAATTGATGAAAAACATAGTGATTTTCAGTTCAACGGAATCCTGACAAGTTATTTAACATGATTGAATCTCAATTTATCGAATTTCACCGATAAAACCATTAAATAATGAGGAACCTATAATTCAGTTTGTAAGTTTTCAATCTCGGCCCGCGTAAAAATAGGCACGGGCGATCTTGAAAACAGCTTTTAATAAGCTGTGTAAACCTTGAAAAAAGTCAGCACGGGCCGCATTCTTGTTAACACCTCGGGTGTTAATTGACGAGTACCGTGCCTGTTTTGCTGCAGTGTAAATGGCCCTTAAATAAGGCCTACAGCCTGCAGGAATGAAGATGTGTTTGCAGTCAACAACATAAAAAGTCAATTAAAACGCGGCCTGCATCACAGATAAGAATTGAACGAGTTGAAACTTGAAAATCTAAACAAGTCCGGCAATTTATTACCTCCTCAGCCTCAGCAGTGAAACGAAATAAATTATAAACAAAGCGTTTGTGTTTAATTACGGTATTCAAAATTGTGATCTAATTATCAACGGTAATTCGCAAGATTACAAAATCAATCCTACAATATATGCATAGCATAAACTTGAAAATACAATCCCCAAAGTGTATCTCTGGCTCTACATCGACAGGGGGCTGGGGGCGGAGTGTCACTTGGAAAAAGTGAAGTATCCAAAGAGTTCTGGAACTTGAAAAAGCTACCCCAGAAGTTCTAAAAAACGAAAAGGTATTTCAACTTTTTTATTTTTATTTCAATGTTCTTCAGACAGATTCCAAATTTATTTTTTCAAAAATCTCTAGCAATTTAAAAAAGGATCCAAAAAATATCCAAAATCTGAAACTTTCTATAAACTACCTTTTCTCAGCTGGAATATGGACCCCTCAAAATTGGCACGTCTCCAAATTCCCTTCATATTTGAGCTACCTCCCGGGTTACAAGGAACTATAGAGAGTGTGTAGCAAAATACAGACGGAACACTGCAAGTCCTAATGCAAGAACAAGTAGATTAAATGCTAACAGAGAGCCTATTGCAGCTACAAGAGATAGCTAAACACCGCGTAGTAGAGAGAGCAGATTGCAAGTGAATACAGATATTTTGGCAACTATAAGAGACAGTGAAACTCCAAATACGAGGGAAAGAAGATTATACAACTAGAGAGAGTAGCAAATATACGAGACTCTCATACGGCAAATACGAGGGATCCAACAAAGCGGATCTATCAATTTTCCATCAATTTTCTAGCTTTAGTAAGGGTATAAATACTACAGCATTTGCTGAAATTACACTCATTGAGTGTAACTTAGTGACTAGTTCTTTAAAATTGCTAATTAAAATGCCCGCATAATTGATGTTTGTAGAGCTTTTGTTACTCTTAGTGTGCCTCCAGTGCCAAACCTTTTCAGGGACGATTTAAAGATACATCTGTAGGCCTACTGTGATGATTGGTACCCCTCCACCTTGTACCCGCAACTGTGCACTTGTGATGTAATTTCCGAGATCTCCAATTTAACGAAATATCACCAGCAATCGTCTGCAAATTATTACTGAAACGTAATTCTGTTGCCCCGAAACATTTCCAGGGAACACTCTTTCTTCTCAGGGGTGCAATCACCCTTCTCTGAAATCTGGTTTATTGATGACCCCTGATTATTTCACATTGAATTTACATCCTACACTATTTACATCCAGAAGCGGATAAAAATTGATATTTTTTTATGATTCATAAGCCAAACCCTAGCAGAAAATTCACATTTCTTATTTATGAGAGCAATTACCATAAGGCTATGATATTTCACATAAAACTAATGCAAGTACAAGTAGGCCTAATTCATCATTTATGCTTTAAATACACCCTCAAAACGTTTCAAACTTGACTCCTGCAACCTATTGTTTCCCGCTACACGAGATCAGACTTTTCATTAGATATTGAACAACATCATATTTTGGTTGTAATCATACTGTAAGTTCTTTCAAAAGTTCTGACGGAATTTATAGAGAGAGAGCGCTGGATTTTTTCATGAAATGTATCGTAAAGTGTAATTATTGACTTTCCTTCCATGCCAAGTTGTTTCTGTTGCCCAATTTTTTTTTGATTTCAAGGATTTTTCTTTGCAAAAGTATGTCTTGGAAGCCATTATCAGATTGGTATCAATCTTGCAGCATCTTTTAGCATGCATTTATAATGTTGTCATTTAGGCGACCATCATCCATTTCAATTAGCTATCAAAAAAGACATAACTAAGTTAATGATCTGTACATTCTACACATCACACATCACACATGCCACAAGAAACATAACAGACCAAATGGTTAATCCTGTGAGAGATTGTTACAAATTCAACTTGATAATGTAGTACCTTCCTTTCATGCATCGATAATACATGTATGCGATTCATGTTGAATGGATTTCTGATATCTGTAATGCAATTGAGTAAATTTACACCTCGCTGTAAAGCTTCAGATTCAGGTCTTCATATCTGCAAATGATAATTGATTGTTTCATTGTTAACATAGTGTTATATTCAAGCTTTCTAGCAAAATTTGACCCTCCCTGTAATCAGCAGTACATTTTCAAATAACCCCTGGAGGCTATCTGTTGTTTCTACTTGTTCTATTTATCCACTCTCGACATCCTTGTTGGGACAATTTTTTATGTAAATTATTCTTGGTTAGTGTGGATAGATTAATGTTGCAAATTTTCGATTTTCAGGAGAGGTCAACTGCGTAGCCTCCAGATGTCGCTATGGTGATTCTAGATTATTATGTGTGTCATTAGTTGGGTCTGTTCTAGGTTTATGATATACAACTATTGATTATAAGATTATTGACTTTATAATATTTGATGCTTATATTTGATCATTATTAAGTGGAGTGTGTCATGTTTCAAATGCATCACTTGGTACAAACTATCATTCGACTAATATATATTTTTTGTTCATATTCACTTGTATTTGAAATAATAGCTAGATATAATATTTGAAATGAAATTCTATGGTACAGTTATAAATGTTTGGAGGTCATAGTTTGCAAAGTTACAATTCTTTGTTGCCCTTCAGAAATTGACATCATTTTTAGATTGTGTTGTTGTTTTGTTTCCCAATTTTTTCAGGGGCCGTTTCAGGATTTTTTTAAGGGCCGTTCTCATAAAAAATTCCCCCAGTCCCGTTAATAGAGAGGTCATTCCATTATTTCCACTTTTAAAAGAATGACGAAAGTGTTCCTTTAGCTCAATATATTGATTAACTAACTGTTTATGGATTTCATGGGAGCAGGAATCACCATTACAAGTATTTTATTAGAATAAATCTGATGAAGGGTCCTCGACATTTCCTGTTTAGACAACACGCTTTCAAATGATAATTCAATGAGTACATCAAGTCACATGGTACATTGCTACAACATTGTCATGGCTGCAATAGACAGGTGGCTGCTGTACAGAGGTGGCAAAAATTGGGAAAATACAAAAAACGTTTTGAGATTCATCTCTTGCAAGCAGTCTTCTTACTACTGTATTTCATGTTTAATTTGTATGCTGCAGAGATGGATCTGTATATGACTGACTGCTTACTTACTTTGCAAACTTTTGGTTTGGGCTGTGATTTCCCATGCTGGCAGACATACACCTTCCGATTCAAAGCTATGTACGGTACATCATTGTTCTAAACATAATATGAATCTTCACATCAGATAGTTCTGAGATGTAAGAAATTCCTTAATTGAGATGATTTCTCGCAAATAACAAGACATTCCCAAAGTAGTTTTGTTGTTTGCATTTTTACAGTTGTTTAATTGTCATACCTGTTTTTCCAAAACCCTTCTAGCAGTACGTATTCCGCACTACAAAAGTTGTTGTTGTTGCCAAGCTGAAATGCCTGATAAGGTTTTCAGCTGCATCTAGGTCTTTCGCTGTCCCGCTTGACTTGGTATCTTGTCTTGAAAACAGAGATTCCCAAGCTGCTTGAGGTATAATACTGGTTTGTTCTATTTGACCAGATTCTATTATGATGGGATTACAATCCAGTTCCAGAGTACTGACTTCATCTTCTTCCAAATTTTCAACTGACGCTAGGTTACTGGATTGATCCATTTCAAATTATTAATCAAAATCCATGATCCATGTTAAAACGAACAATAAAAGGATTGATCTCTTTGAATCATATTTCCCGCCAAAAAACATTTCTATGCATTGGACGTTTGATTTAAAAGTTACGACTTTGATTGGGAACGGGAGAAACAATTCAATTTTTTCATAATTTACGTTATATGTGAAGATATTATTACTGATTATTATTATTACTGAACACTAAAGGAACATCATCTAAACTTTTCGCGAATTTTTTTGGGGATTTTTGTTCTGCAATTCTTCGGCATGTTTATTCAAAATGACTCAACTCGTGTCAGCCTTAATTCAACTTGTATCAGCTTCATAAAAACATATCAAAATAACAGCCAATTTCATCGCTCTGAATGCATTCTTATAGGGCATAAATAATCCAAACTAATATAAAGTGATGCTGTAAGACTTTGATGGGTTTTCTTGGTATATCGTAAGCATAAACAACAAACTACTTCTGTTCTTTTTTATATTTCTATACTATCAACTCGTGTCAGCCTCAATTCAACTTGTATCAGCTTCATAAAAACATATCAAAATAACAGCTAACTTCATCGCTCTGCTGGATGCATACATTATTGCGCTTGCCTCGCAAAATATGTTATCCTACATATTCCCCTTATAATTTTGATGAGCAATGAAGTAAAGGCAGTCGTGAAAGCTTATATGTTGTAGCACGCTACTCTGTGTTGCTGACCTTGAATATTGCAGTTACTAAACTACGAGACAAACGCCATTACTGAATGCGATTAAGTTGACGATAGACGCAAAAGCAACATTACGTGGAAACGTAACCGCGCTCGTACTATTGAAAAAGTAGACTGGATACTAAATAGAGCTGACGCGAGTTGAATTTTCCGTTTACCCGATTTGAAGCCCCTCTGCCATAATGTTCAATGTCGTCATAGTGACTATGATGTGTCGTCAAACATGTTGAACATTTCACGGCGTAAGAGTTCAAGGATAAAGGGGCGGGATATTGACACCTGATATTTCACACCAAGCAGATCCATCTTCAAATTCAATAATTTGCAGATCAGAAGAATTAAATGTCTGTGAAGTTAGACGAATATTCAAATAGACCTATATCGGAGCGCGTTAAATAACGCTTCGCACAAATGATGTGAGCATCACAGACGTATTAATGGAAGATTTACGAAGTTAAGGAACCATATAAACTACAAAAAATATATAATAAAGTCGATAGAAGCAATATGAATTCTTTTAAAGAAAATAAATTACCAAAACATACAAAATCGGACCAAAAAATTGAATTATTCATTTGATCACAGATAAACGCATGACTGATCAAATTAATCACGGATGTTTAGACAAAGACATGGATTAACAGTGTTTCATATTGGAAATCAAACAGACGAATATTCAAATAATTTCGCCACGAAAACGACATGAAAAACTGGAATAAGCTGAGTGACACGAATGAGTTTCATTGAAGTAGAAAAAAGGAATCATTTCCGAAGAGGAGAACTTATAAGTGAATGACAAGGGGTAAAATATTAGCAATTACATTTGTAATATTTATAAATATTGATTATGACTAAGAAAAATATGAAAACGATGGTTTGTGAAAATGAAATATGGAATATAGATGAAGATTACAGCTCTGGATTACAGTACTGACTACATGTACGAATTACTTTACATTTATACACATGATAGAGAGGCTATTTACTAATATTTCATCTATATGAAATTGAGGCAATGCCACTACATCATCTTTATTAGACATGGGTGACTTGGTACTTAGCTAGCATCATGATTAGAATCTTTTCATATAATGTTTGATCTATATTTCAAATTTCGCCTTGCCAATTGGCACATCAAACAAATGTAAAACTCGAAGGAGAACAAAATATACACAAATGCCAAATTAAGTTACGCAGGATGTTCGGCTACATGCAAGGAATTATGTAAATGTAAGATAATTAAACGATGAACAAATAAACAATTCAGAAAACAGCTAAAAGTCAATAATTTAATCTAACAAAATATACTTGCAACAAATAAACCAATAACCAAATAAAACTTACACTTCCTCATACGATCATACAAAAATCTATGTCTTTCAAGGCGTGCCGTGCTTCATGCATCATGTTGCTATAGATTAAATTAACTATAAACACATTCAACCAACTAAACCATCGAACTTTAAATCACACAGTAAAGCCCCGGACAAACGAATTTGAATATATGATTTATCTGTATATGTATTGACTATGGTATTATACAACAGGACACCTCCTGATCCCCTGCTCCGGCCCCCATGACTGTGGATACCAGATAATGCAACATGAGGCTGTATGAGTCACAAGTAGAAATGAAATCCATGGGAGCTCGTAAAAAAAGTGATATTACTTCCATGGTGTAATGAAGCAAATCCTTCTCTCAATTTTGTGTGAAGGACTGTATAGTATATATATATATATTTAATAAAAAGATAAACAATAATTAAAACAACGTGAGTTGAATTTGGAGATTCTTTTCCATATTCTAAAAACACAAGTTATAACAGGAAGACTCCTATTACACATGATTACTCATGCACATCAATCACATGAAGAATTTACATTTGAATATAACAAAACAATAAAGCAATAAATAATAAAACATACCATACCCTACATAACTCCCCCACCAATTGGTGGAGCCACATAAATAACTCAAAGTAAAAAATAATAATAATGATAATTATTCTAAGTAGCTAAAATGTAATTATTTAAATTATTTTGTTATAAAATAAACTACACTAAAAATATATATAATCTGGATTGAGGTTTAGTCTAACACGACGTCCAAAAAGAGTCGTCTCCTTTGGTACTGGAGCAATAACATCTTGAATATGAGGCTCTTGTGGTGACACAGTAGCTGGTGGTTGATGAGATGTGGATGGTGTAGAAACACGTTGAGCTCCAAAGCAACACGGTTTTAAACCGTCAACGGACACAGTCTCTGGTGATCCATTTGCAAGTTCAATTATAAAAATACTTCTTCTGACGACTGATCACTCTGTAGGGTCCTGTATATAGGGCTTCCAAAGAACGACGGACTCTGTCTACTGTTAACCAAACATGACTACACAACTCTTTAGGTCTTTTGGGATATATACAAACTGTGGTTTTGACTTGTGATTGGGGCGGCTCTTCAAAAGATTGTCAATTGCAGCTTTAACATTTTCTGGATCAATAGTCTCTGATGCTAATATTCGTGGAATCATAGGTCTTTCACCGGTCAAACGGGTAAAAGGACAAATGCCATCGTCGTCTGGAGCAGAGTGCAATGCAAGAAGAGCAATTGGAAGATCAATCAACCATTTGTTATTAATAGCTTCCAAAATGTGTTTAATACTACGATGCTGTCTTTCTATCTTGCCGTTAGATTGCGGATGATATGCTGTAGTTCGAAGTCTGTGAAAACCAACAGCTTTAGAAACATAATGAAAATTTCTGACTCATATTGAGAACCACGATCTGACATGACAAATAATGGAACACCAAACCTTGAATCCAACAATCGATAAAGGCTTGAGCAGCACCAGGAGCAGTAGTGCTTACAATAGGAGTTGCTTCGAGCCATCCAGTGCATCGGTCAATCATGGTTAGAATATAACGAGCAGGTATTTGATAAACTTGTTCTGGTCGAGTAATTGGAACTGTAAAGGGGCCAACAATATCAATGTGAATGGATTCAAAACGATTGGAAGGCAATGCAAATGTTGTAGATGAAGAGTGAGTATGTCGACCAATCTTGACTCGTTGACCAATGTGACATGACCGACAGTAATTTTGAATGTCAATGCGCATATGTGGCCAATAATAACGTTCCATGATCATTCCAGCAGTTTTACTTAAACCAAAATGACCAAGTTGATTAAAATGGTCCATGACAAACTGTTGTAAACCAAGAGGAATTAACGGTCTTGGATATGGTTCAGATATTTCACAAATGAGAGGATACTTAGAACCAATGTCATATTCTTTAAAATTTTGTTCACTACATGTGATTTTTTCAGAAAATTGAGCATGTGCAATAGCAGGTAAATCGATAGGTGGATTTACAGAAATAGTGTGTACTGTTTCTTCAGTAGAACTTTTGAGTACATCTTGTGTAGTTGAATTGTCTTGAGACTCAGGTTTACGTTGACGAGAAAGAGCATCAGCAACAATATTATCGGCACCACAAATATACTGGATATCAGCTATATACTCTGTTATGATACCGAGATACCTTTGGTTTCTATCAGATTTCATTGGTTTAGATGATTTGAAAGCATGAGATCACGGTTTGTGATCAGTAAATATTGTAACATTACGACCAGTAATGAGGTTGCGAAAATGTAATGTAGTTAAATAAGCAGCCAAAAGTTCTCTATCAAAAGTGCTGTAACGTTTCTGCGTTTCTGTAAATTTTCGACTAAACATATCAAAAGTGCTGTAACGTTTCTGCGTTTCTGTAAATTTTCGACTAAACATACCAATTGGAAATGTGCCATTGTCCGTTGTTTGATGTAGCACTGCACCGACAGAATATCCAGAGGCATCAGTGACAAGTTGATAATTAGAACAAGTAGGATCAGGATGATGCAAGAGAAGATTTGATGATAACGATGATTTGATGCTATCAAAACTTTCATTGTGTGTCTGTAACCAAATAAAATTATTGCTAGAACGAAGTGAGGACGTCAACAGATCTTGTAATGGTTGAATAACATCAGCATATTTATTTACAAAACGACGGTAAAAATTAAGAAACCCAAGAAGACTCCGTAGTTCTTTAACAGTGGTTCCAGTAGGCCAATTTTTAACAAAATCGATTTTAATAGCAGATGGTTGAATACCCTCACCAGTGATATGATGACCAAGAAAATCGATTTCTTTTTTCATAAACTCACATTTTTTTGGTTGAAGTTGAAGTCCATGTTTCTGAAGTCTTTCAAATATGTTATTCAAATGTTCTAAATGTTCTTCTTCTGACTTTGAAAATATTAAAATATCATCGATGTAGGCAAGCGCAAAATGACAGTTAAGTAAAACAGAATCAATAAATCGCTGAAATGTTTGTGATGCATTTAGTAAACAAAGGCATTCGTGTATATTCAAAAAGTCCAAACGGTGTAATAATTGCAGTTTTAGAAATATCACCTGGAGCAACAGGAACTTGATGGTAAGCTTTCGCTAGATCAAGTTTTGAAAAATAAAAAGAGCCATGAATTGAGCGAGTAAAGCATTGGATAAGAATCAGATTTAGTTACACGATTTAACGCACGATAATCACCACAAGGACGCCATTCTGATCTTTATTCTTCGGAACCATGTGAAGTGCAAATGCCCAAGGGCTTGAAGAAGGTCGAATAACACCAGAATCCAAAATAGTTTCTTTACGAATACCAAAGACATTAGGGTATTGATTTACAATCTTTTGAACAGATGTAGGTGTTGATGGTAAAATATCAATGACACAAATTGGAGATGTAGATTGAAGATGACTGATGGTTAACAATGATGTTTTGAAATTAGTAGTAGGATCTCTTAGATGACGTTTTCTGCAATCAACTAATAAACCATTATGAGAAAGAAAATCGTAGCCAATAATTGGAGTTGGGACTGATGCAACTAGAAATGTCCATTTAATAAGACGACGTAAACCTTTAATAGATACTTCAAGGTCAACTTGACCAGAAACAGGAATCGGGGAACCAGTGGCAGTAACCAAAGTAATATCTGTTTCTCCTATAACATGATTTAATAAAGAAGGTGGAACAATTGAGCAACCAGCACCAGTATCAATTAAAAATTTATGATATTTATTGTCCAGTTTGACATCTAATTCTAAACAAGTAGTGGCTGTTGATTTTAGAACGCTATCATGTACAGTAGCAGTGATAGCGTTTATTGGTTTTCCTGGGAATGATTTGGATGAGTACGGACAGGAGATGAATCGCGTGATGACCGAGCAGTTCTTGCATTATTTTGCACCACAAGTGGTTGATGGTCAACGGAATGAGGAAATTGACACCATGGTTTACAATACTTTGCATCTTTACCATAATATAGATGAGATCGACATATTTTTGGTCTTTGATGTTGGTGGAAAGGTCGAATACCATATGAAATTGTTGAGTTGTCAGAAAATGCTGATGAAGAAGATTGTGATGGTGAATTTACCGATGTCGATGGACGAACAGCATTAAGGGATACACTTTGATGAAAATTTAACATTGTATCAGCAATTTCTGCTAAATTGACTGGCAGCTTGATTGGAAAATCCACTTAAAGGCAATCTTAACTGATCTGGAAGAAACCTTAATTATTGAGATTTTAACAATTCATCGTCAGAGTGGATTCCACATTGTTCAATTTTATTAATAAGTTTTTTTTTAAATATCGTGGGTTTATCACCTCCAAGATCAGATACATTAAATATTTTATTAATCCTCTCCTCTCCTCTCTCCTTTTTTGCACCAATTGTAAAACATTATTCTTTAATAATAAATAATCCTCTGGAGTTTCCTCTCCACCAAGGGCCAATGAAGCAATATCTTCAGGTAATTGTGAAGCCAGATGATGATATTTCGTTGTTAAATTTGTAACACCTGCTATAGCAAACTGTGATTCAAGCTGGTGAAACCAAGCTGCTGAATTGTTCCTATAAAAAGGGGATACTTTAATGGAAACACGAGAAACTTGTATCTTATCATCCTCCATTTTATAATAATTAACGGTTCGACGGACCAATGAAGAACTATATAATATATATATATATATATATTTAATAAAAAGATAAACAATAATTAAAACAACGTGAGTTGAATTTGGAGATTCTTTTCTATATTCTAAAAACACAAGTTATAACAGGAAGACTCCTATTACACATGATTACTCGTGCACATCAATCACATGAAGACTTTATATTTGAAAATAACAAAACAATAAAACAATAAATAATAAAACATATATTACCCTACATGTGTTACGATAATTCCCAGGAGCATGATTTCGCATCCAAGGTTGTGAAGAACTTTGACTGGCTTGAGATATCTTCTACCTTCGGCATGTGAAGGCGTTTTTTTGTTGGGTGAATGCATCTTCTTACTTGCTTATTGAATTTGGTGAGGTCAATTCAGAGGAGTTTGTATGGAGAGGATTTGGTCCTTGCTTGCAAAACTGTACTGATCCACAACTTCATAACTATCATCAGATGCCAATAAGCCATTCTCCAAGTTGGACACATGCTACAGCAATGAGAATTGGAATCGAAGCATGGCACTCCAATGTTGAAGAGCTTGATGCAGCATCTGTCGTTAAACCTGTCCGTCATGTGAACTTGCCTGGCCATTATCATGGGACAAGGCTAGCGATTCCATAAAGCTTCAGCTGCAAAAAATTCTGAAACATTGGCTTGATGTTCAAAAAGTAACAAAGAGGTTAATCCTCGGTGCCATTGCAAACATATCAGACCCAATGGGACTTGTTGAACCTATTCTGATTGGACCCAAAATTCTTCTTCGGCGTTTTTGGAAAAGAGGAATCAAGTGAGACAAGGAACTACACAATAAAGAACCAAAAAAATGGAGAAAAGATTTTGAAGAACTCAAACCAGTATGTGACTTTGCTACACAAAGAAGCCTTCGACCTACTGAAAGTTCAACACAATTTCATGCTTTTTCGGATGGCAGTTTAGATGGTTATGGCGCTGGAAGATACATAAGATGGGAAATGGAAGATGGCACACTGTCCTGCAGAACCGTCGATGCAAGAGCAATAGTAACTCATATGATTGCGAATGAAAAGCATCCCAAGGATTGAGTTTGTAGGAGATGTAATTATGAAATGCTTCAAAACAAGAATACGTTGCTTGGTTCAAGCCTTTTCTACTTGTTTTGAGCGAAAAATTTATTGTTACGAGAGTAAATGTTTAGCTACAGACAAAAAATATATGTTGATAGCCAATTTTCGAGCATGGACTTATACAATATATTTTTCTCAAAACAAGAAGTGCTTGGCTCAGAACAGAGAACAAGTGAAACACAATTGAAACAAGGTCTTTGCAATATTTAAATTTTCCTACTCAGCAGCTTACCTCTCCTCTACAATCGAATCTTCTTCGTTCATCCATTGGTAACTTATAATCAACTTGTAACACCAAATGAGGACGATCATCATCATATTCCCCGAAATCTCTTCTACTTAACGCTTCGAGTTTATGCATATCTCTCTCATCCATTATTATATCTATATCACTGTCATAAGGAATAGAATATCCATCTCTATATGCACCTAACAGTGAACCACAGGTTAAATAATATGTTATATCATATTTATTACATAGATCGACCCAGTATTGTAATAGACTATGAAAAGTATTTGCGTTGTATGATAAGCGACATTCGGAATTAGAATCGTGTTTGTGATGTAGCGGTAGCATCCACTGCTGTATTTCTTTAGATCCATTTTCAGAATCTACGAATAAAATGAGATTTATATGTGTTTGCAAATCATCATATTATTATTATTATCATTATCATTATCATTATCATTATCATTATCATTATCATTATCATTATCATTATCATTATCATTATCATTATCATTATCATTATCATTATCATTATCATTATCATTATCATTATCATTATCATTATCATTATCATTATCATTATCATTATCATTATCATTATCATTATCATTATCATTATCATTATCATTATCATTATCATTATCATTATCATTATCATTATCATTATCATTATCATTATCATTATCATTATCATTATCATTATCATTATCATTATCATTATCATTATCATTATCATTATCATTATCATTATCATTATCATTATCATTATCATTATCATTATCATTATCATTATCATTATCATTATCATTATCATTATCATTATCATTATCATTACCGATAAAGATGCATTGTTACTTTCAGATCATTGCTCAATTAATTTGTCTCTTAACGTTACTCTAAGGCATACCAACAATGATTGCTCAAGCATTCTTGTCGAAGAGAGACCACCCTGATATTTGTGGTGCGACGAAAAGAAATCTGATTACGCGGAACGATTCTCTAGCGAATCTCATGAACGCCTTATTGAATCACTCTCTTCAGAAATATTAACATCAACTGAAGACATTGACCAGATCATCGATAAAATTTCGGATTTGCTCACAACGTCCGCTCAAGGCATTTTGAAATTAAAAACATTTAAAAAGCAGAAACATGCTAGGCAATTCAAAACACGATGGTACACAAAATCATGTTCTCATATAAAATCACGACTAAATAACATCATCAGACTTTTGAAAAGGCACCCTAATGATCCATTTCTTCGAGGTAGGATTTGCCGGTTAAGAAAGCAATATAAAAAAGAAATCAAACTGTCAAAACGTCAACACAATGATACTGCTTTGCATAATCTAAACAACGCCATGAATAACGATAAAAATAAATTTTGGCAATTCATGAAATCATTTCGAGCTTCTGAAAATAAAAATGAGACACTGCCTGATGCCTATGAGCTCCTATCTCATTTTAAGCAACTCCATGAAGAGAATCCTATCGAGTCAGATACTGTAGATGGGAATTATACTGTTATGCAATCCCAATCTGAATCCAATTTCGTGGGAGATCTCGACAGGGCAATAGACACAAGGGAGATTATCTCTGCCATGAAACTCTTAAAAAAAAAAAATCACCTGGTAGGGATGGGATATTGGCAGAAATGGTCCATGCAACGGCAGATAAATTTATCGACTTTTACAAAAACCTATTCAATCAAATTTTTCAATCTGGCTACTTTCCAAATTCTCGGAAAGAGTCTTTTATTTTACCCCTTTTTAAATCTGGGGACAAGCGCAACTCAAATAATTACAGAGGAATAAGCCTCACTAGTATTCTTGGTAAATTGTTCTGTCTTATCCTCAATGAGAGGCTCAGGCATTTCCTTGACGAAAATGATATAATTCATGAAGCACAGGGTGGTTTTCAAAAAATAAACGAACGGCAGATCATTTGTTTTGCCTTAAAACCCTTATTTCAAAGTACACAAAAAATAATAAAAAGCTTTTTACCTGTTTCATTGATTTGAAAAAGGCGTTCGACACTGTTTGGCATCCTGGCCTTTTATTGAAGCTAAAGCAATTAAACATCGATGGAATTTTTTATAAAATAATTGACAACTTATATGTTCATAACAAAGCACATATCATTTACAACAATCTCTTGACTACGTCGATCTCACCCAGTGTTGGCGTTCGCCAAGGGTGTATCCTTAGTCCTAATCTTTTTAATATTTATATCAATGATTTTGCAAAATCTTTAACATGTCAATCAACACATCCAGTTTTTCTTGCTGATAAGCCATTGAATTGTTTAATGTTTGCCGACGATATAGTCTTATTTTCTCAAACCAAAGAGGGTCTCCAAAAATGCATGGAGAAAGCATATCTTTACGCCGAGCAATGGAAGCTCAAAATTAATTATGAAAAGTCAAAATGCATGATCTTCTCAAAAAAATATGTTGATGAGCAACATTTCTTTTCCATTAATAATACCCCCATCGAAATGGTCGAAACTTACAAATATCTAGGTTTTTCGTTTCATTGCTCCTCAAAACAATGTTTTGGTCTTAAGCAACTTTGCACAAAAGCCGAAAAAGCATGGGCAATAACACAGCGCTCTATGGGGCGGTCGTCAACCAGCTATGTCGCAATTCACAAAACAATTTTTACTACCATGATAAAACCCATACTTCTCTATGCTAGTGATGTTTGGGGTGATTCTGTTACTCACATTGAAAATAACCAAAATGAAACTGTACAGCGAGATATTATGCGGAAAATATTAAATGTTAGAAAGAACTCCAGTAAGATAGCTGTTAGAGCGGAATTGGGGAACATCCCTCTACAGATTGACGTCAAAATTAATATGATCAAATTCCTTGTTAGAATGATTAACTCCAAAAAAAGTAGTTTACTGTACAAGGCATTTGGTGAACAAATCGTCAACAGTTCATCAACTTCATGGCTGGGTAAAGTTACACATCATTTGTCCGAAATAGGAATCAATTTACAGCTTTTGATCTCTAAAGAAACAAATCAAAAATCTGATCAAATAAAACTAATCAACTCTATAAAAGATCAATAACTCAGATCAGAATCAGTGCTCATAAGCTCGGAGTACAGACCGGACGATATTCTAACATTCCCTACGAGGACCGGCTATGTCCCCATTGCGATAGTGACAGTATCGACGATGAGATACATCTACTCTTTAACTGTAATATAAATAGTAACTTGAGGGTAGCGTTTTTTAATAAAATAGAAAAGTTGCATAACAACTTTCAGGTATTCTCGGATACAGAGAAATTGGAACTGCTCTTTTCCCAAACAGAGTTACAAACAAAGAAACTGTTGGGAAGATTTCTTTACGAATCTTTGCAGAAACGCTATAATAATTTGCAATAGTGAATAATAGAATGACACATGTTTTGATAATTTTATAACTACATAGTGAATGAATATTATCATAATATGTTGTTATTTAGAAGCAACAAGGATAAATAGGTTCTTATAACAACGATGTTAAATAAAAAAAAAATATATGTATATATATATATATATACAAATATCGAATAACAACATCATAATATTAAATAATACTTACCACACACCTGTATCTATGTAAACTGGTATATTGGTATTAAATCAAAACAAACAAACATTATCATTATCATTATCATTATCATTATCATTATCATTATCATTATCATTATCATTATCATTATCATTATCATTATCATTATCATTATCATTATCATTATCATTATCATTATCATTATCATTATCATTATCATTATCATTATCATTATCATTATCATTATCATTATCATTATCATTATCATTATCATTATCATTATTATTATTATTATTATTATTATTATTAATAGTATTAGATATTATCTAATAGCAGTAAAACAGTGCTCAATGTCAGTTGACAGAGCTGTAAATATAATAAAGAAGTCAAAGACTACACATTTTGATACTGTTACTTAAAGTTTCACGCTTTATGCGATCCTCAGACAGTTAAAACTAATCAATAAAATACATTATACCTCATAATTAAACTTACAAAACGCGGCTATTGTTAAATAATATAAAGGCTATTGTTTTGTTAGATGCGATAATTCTTTGTAGTTATTTCCTATGCGGTAGTTAGTTATTACAGATTATGTTCGTTTGATTACGCTTTCTATTTTCGCAATTAGCTGCATTATCGCACAACAGCCGGCCTTTATTACCATGAAAGATCACAAGGACAATTTCTCAAATAACCCTACTTGTAGACTAATCAACCTGGCTAAAAGTGAAATCGGTATTGTTAGCAAGAAGATATTAGAGAAAGTAATTACCAACGTAAAAAATGTAACCAAAGTAAACCAATGGAAAAATTCTTCCTCTGTTATAAATTGGTTTAAGGCATTAAAAAACAAGCAACAGCTATCCTTTATGACTTTCGACATAGAAAGCTTCTATCCTATGATCTCTGAAAAACTATTGAAAAAGGCAATCATTTTTGCTCAAAACTTCACTCCGATATCGGACAACGACATCAAAATCGTCATGCACGCGAGGCAGTCGGTCTTATTCAACAAAGGAGTAGCATGGACAAAGAAAGACCATTCCAATCTGTTTGACGTAACAATGGGAAGTTACGACGGAGCAGAAATATGCGAATTAGTGGGGCTTTTTATATTAGACAAACTTGGGAAAGTATATGGTGACAATAACATTGGCCTTTACAGAGATGATGGCCTGGCAGTCATGAAAAACAAGTCCGGTCCTCAAGCCGAAAGGTGCAAGAAAAGAATTACGAAAATTTTTAAGGAAATTGGCCTAAAAATCACAACAAAAACTAACCTTAAAGAGTTTCGAATGACCAGCAGCCTTTGCTTTGTTTTGTTGTCTTGATTACAAGAAACGAGGCTAATCCTCTGGAAAGTGACGTCAGCGCTCACGTCAGAGGATTGTCCTCGTGGCTGTTGCTACGGAAAGACACGACAGAAAGCTCGAGAAAATAGTCTGGTTTATCAATTTCAGTTTTGGATAAATCTCAATTCTTACTTGTCGAAACGCAAAGTCTATGGCCATAGATATCCAACAAATGTATACGGCTCAAATATAATTAGCAGAATGGGAGTGACTGTCCGATAATATCTGTCTGAGAAGTTTGACGCAAATCAAAACAACTTGTACTTTCAAAAAATGTACTTTCAAATCAACACTAAATAAATTCATATGATTCTAAATTTTACAATTTACGTGCATAAATACTGCAGGTAAACAATGCAATATAAAACATACATAGGTATGTAACTAACTATTTTTAGACGAAGCCTACGTGTTTACAAACATAATTTGGAGTCAATGATCAAACAAAGTATCCGTATTAAAAATCGAATTCACCTGGTGTTATAATTAATTTCATTTTGTTTCGGCGATAAATTTCGATTTTGAATGCTAACAAATCTCTTCCCGTTCTTTCAATCCCTAATATTCTTGTATCAAGTAAGCACCAACATGAAATTCTGAATCAGTCGAGTTCAGTTGTAGCTTTCAATGTTTCAACTCTTTCTACCTTCCTCAATTCGTATGACGCTAGTAGCAAGTGAATTGATTTTCGTGGTACACATTTATTCAAACGTCGAAAGCCCTTACGACGTCCACCTCTATTGCTCTTACAACTTTCCAAAAATTACAAACCAGTTCGTTGATAAACAACTTAGCAGAATGCTTCAATGTTCGTTTTACGAAATGTTTTTGCAAAATCGCGTGTCTGTGCAAAGGAGACACAAAGGCGGGCCGTGTATCATGAAAACGAGTGATTGAAATCTGGGTCCAGATTTCAAAGACATAAATATGCAAAGGCTGCTGGTCATTTTATGGTCTTTAAATCCGTCGACTTCTTAGACATTACTTTCAACTTAACCAATGATACCTTTCAGCCGTACAGAAAACCAAACGACCAACCTATATATATCAACACTAAATCTAATCACCCACCAACAATCTTGAAACACATCCCATTAGCAATCAATCAACGAATTTCCGATTTGTCGTCAAATGAAACCATTTTCAAAAATAATAAACCTACATACGAAGACGCCTTAGTAGCTAGTGGCCATGAAACAAACTTCGACTACCAACCAAGAACCACACCATCAAACAATAAAAAAAGAAACCGACGCAGGAAAATTACTTGGTTCAACCCACCCTTTAATAAAAGCGTTAAAACAAACATCGGCCGAACATTTCTCAGTCTAGTCAAGAAGCACTTTCCGCCATCGCACACTCTACACAAAATTTTCAACTCAAACACACTCAAAGTCAGCTACAGCTGCACTTCAAACATGAAAACGATAATTACTAATCACAACAAAAATCTAATCAATACAGAAAAGGATGACACCGAAAGTACCAAACTATGCAATTGCCGCGTAAAAGAAAATTGCCCCTTTAATAACAAATGTCTAATGGAAAGCGTAATTTATAATGCAAAAGTCACGACAGGAGACCAGGTGGAAAAGAATTACATCGGCCTTACAGAAGGAACATTCAAGACACGCCACACACAGCACATGAGCACATTCAGACATGAAAAACAAACGAACAACACTCAGCTGTCAAAATATATTTGGGAATTAAAAAATGAAGCCATTGAATACCAAATTGAATGGACTGCACTATCTACAGCCAAGACATATAGCAACAAATCAAAGAGATGCCAGTTATGCTTAGCTGAAAAGTACCATATAATATGCGCAAAAAAAGAACTATTAAATAAAAAATCAGAATTAATCTCTAAGTGTAGGCATGAAAATAAATGTTATTTTTCTAATTATAAATCCACTAAAACATAATCTGTAATAACTAACTACCGCATAGGAAATAACTACAAAGAATTATCGCATCTAACAAAACAATAGCCTTTATATTATTTAACAATAGCCGCGTTTTGTAAGTTTAATTATGAGGTATAATGTATTTTATTGATTAGTTTTAACTGTCTGAGGATCGCATAAAGCGTGAAACTTTAAGTAACAGTATCAAAATGTGTAGTCTTTGACTTCTTTATTATATTATTATTATTATTATTATTATTATTATTATTATTATTATTATTATTATTATTATTATTATTATTATTATTATTATTATTATTATTATTATTATTATTATTATTATTATTATTATTATTATTATTATTATTATTATTATTATTATTATTATTATTATTATTATTATTATTATTATTATTATTATTATTATTATTATTATTATTATTATTATTATTATTATTATTATTATTATTATTATTATTATTATTATTATTATTATTATTATTATTATTATTATTATTTATTATTATTATTATTATTATTATTATTATTATTATTATTATTATTATTATTATTATTATTATTATTATTATTATTATTATTATTATTATTATTATTATTATTATTATTATTATTATTATTATTATTATTATTATTATTATTATTATTATTATTATTATTATTATTATTATTATTATTATTATTATTATTATTATTATTATTATTATTATTATTATTATTATTATTATTATTATTATTATTATTATTATTATTATTATTATTATTATTATTATTATTATTATTATTATTATTATTATTATTATTATTATTATTATTATTATTATTATTATTATTATTATTATTATTATTATTATTATTATTATTATTATTATTATTATTATTATTATTATTATTATTATTATTATTATTATTATTATTATTATTATTATTATTATTATTATTATTATTATTATTATTATTATTATTATTATTATTGTTATTATTATCATTATTATTATTATTATTATTATTATTATTATTATTATTATTATTATTATTATTATTATTATTTTTATTATTATTATTATTATTATTATTATTATTATTATTATTATTATTATTATTATTATTATTATTATTATTATTATTATTATTATTATTATTATTATTATTATTATTATTATTATTATTATTATTATTATTATTATTATTATTATTATTATTATTATTATTATTATTATTATTATTATTATTATTATTATTATTATTATTATTATTATTATTATTATTATTATTATTATTATTATTATTATTATTATTATTATTATTATTATTATTATTATTAATAATATATGGCGAAAGAGTCAAAGAATACACATTCTTTACTATTACTCAAGTTTCACGCTTTTCACAGCGATCTTCAGACAGATTTTTTACTCAATGAAAAATATACATCATATCTACGTTCTATGATAAACTCTCCGTAATGCTGCTTTCTATTGTTTAATTAATACAATGCTATTGTTATTGCTATTGTTGATATAATCAACAAATAATGATGCAACAAATAATCATTTACTGAGAATAAAGGAAACCATCACATTTTTCTACCACTGTATCAACAATAGCAATAACAATTGCAGCATTACGGACAGTTTATCATAGAACGTAGATATCATGTATATTTTTCATTGAGTAAAAAATCTGCCTGAAGATCGCTGTGAAAAGAGTGAAACTTGAGTAACAGTAAAGATTGTGCATTCTTTGACTCTTTCGCCATATATTATTATTATTTACCGCTCTTTCAAATGAAGACATAGAGGCCTATATTATCTGCTATTAGATAAACATAAATTTTATTATTATTATTATTATTAAATGAGTAATTCGTATTTTATACTTCATAGTAATGATATGCGATAAAAAAATAATAACACAGAGGTTTGCAATATTTCGAAATAATCTTTATTTCATCTTCAGGCAGGTCAGAAAGAGAATGCTTAATAATTTTACATGGTATTTATGATATTATATGATATATGATATATTTTGTCGTTTTGACCGGCAAATAAAGGAAATTTAACGCTATAGAAAGTGTCACTTACATACATATTAAGAATTAGGTTAAACAAAGGTTACTAATTAAAACATGAATATGACCCTATTGTTATATGCGTAAATACATATGACACACAGTATCAGGTTAACAACTATCAATGTAAAGATATATATATATATTATAGCTATATGTAATACTATGCAACTGATTTTTTATTTTATATAAACACTTTACAAAATGCTGACAAGTTAAATGATGGCAGTTTATTCTTGAATTGACCAATAGTTTTTGATGTTACAATATCATCTGTCAGATTGTTCAAGGAGGGTATTATACGGTTACAAATTTGGTTCTGAACGGATTGTGAACGTGGTATTTGTGGAACAATAGGTTTGTAAGTATGACCACGCATTGAGTACTTGTTAATATTATAATTTAAGCTTAAGTTATTTATTGATAAATCTACAAGGTTATGCATGATTTTAAAAACAGTGCAGAGATCAAAAAACACTCTCCTGCGGTCAAAACTGTCTAGATTTAGTAAACTCAAACGATTCTTGTATTCTGTATGTAGACGATTGAGTAATCGGAATAATATCCTTGTAAAATATCGTTGGACAGATTCTAACTTTTTACTATCCTTCACGAGACATGGATTCCATACTGGCGACGAAGATTAGCAACGGACGGACATAAGCAGTGTAAACCCTGAACAATAATTCTACTTTGAATGAAGAAAAGCATTTAAAGGTGAAATAACACCAAGATCGTGAACAATATTTACATTGACGAGGGTATGACCAGATATAGAATAATCAGACTCAGGAAAACCTAAATTGCCAGTTGATAAAACAGAATACTTGTCATATGCAATACGCAATTGCCATGTGTCTGCCCACTCTGTAAGATTACATAATGTTTGAGATAGATCACTCGCATGATCCTCATCAGATTTGCGATTACAAAAAAACTTTGCATCGTCACACAGCAAAAATGAAATTCTTATCAAGAAAAATATACTTAATTTAAGCACTCTTTGAGCAAATACATTCTTAATTTAAGGATGCTAGTACAAACGTACTTATCCACATTATCCGTGATTCTTATTATAAGTACATTTGTCACAGTTAGAACACAAAATGTTCGAGCTAAGTATGCTTATTCTTACCAAGCCAAATCTACTATATTGAGAATCAATTATAATTTGCTATAATTATTACTTATAATAATGATAGGGCTAAATAGTATCGGTGTACATGGTCATCATTATACTATTGAAACCGCTGTCTGATGGTTACATCAAACATATTTTTCCATACCAGCTTTCTCCTAACGTGAAAAGTACACTTCCACAATAATGTCGATTGATCAAGGTGAAGCATGTTAGGTTTTGCCTTGAAAAAAATTGGAAGCATTTTCACAGAGTTGGTTGGCCCATGACTTTTGAAATTTTGCCATATTTGGAAACAATTTTCACTGACGAATATTCAAGTTTAGCCTTATTTGGAAACAATTTTCAATGAGTTGGTTGGCTCACGAGTTTTCAAGTTCTGGCTTCAATGGAAACAATTTTCACGGAGTTGATTGGCCCATGAAATTTTATGTTTTGCCTTAAAAATCATTTTGAAGCATTTTTCACTGGTTTGGTTGGCCCTTGAATTTTTAAGTTTTGCCTTATTCGGAAGTAATTTTCACTGAATTGGTTGGCCCACGAATTTTCAAGTTTTGCCTTATGTGGAAACAATTTTCTCTGAGTTGGTTGGCCCACGACTTGCTAACTTCTGCATTAAATGGCAACATTTTAAATGAGTTGGTTTGCCTTACGACGTTTCAAGCTCTGCCTTAAATGGAAACAATTTTCACGGAGTTGATTGGCCGATGGCTTTTTCTGTTTTGCCTTAAAAATAGTTTGAAGCATTTTTCACTGAGTTGGTTGGCCCATGAATTTCAAGTTTTGCCTTACTTGGAACCAATTTCACTGAGTTGGTTGGCCTACGACTTTTCAAGTTTTGCCTTAAAAAAAATTGGAAGCATTTTTCACTGAAAATTGTTTGGCCCACGACTTCCCAAGTTTTGCCTTAAAATAATTTAGAAGCCTTACTCAATGAGTTTGTTGGCCCATGATTTTTCAAGTTTTACCTTGAAAAAATTTGAATGCATTTTTCACTGAGTCGGTTGGCTCTCGCTTTTCAAGTTTTATGTTAAATAGATTAGAAGCCATTCATTGGTTTTTCCAGGATATTTTAGTTGATTCGCCCACCATTCATTAATTTCTGAACTTTAGAATTAACACTGGATTTATTCACAAGCAACTGTACTGCATGAGGTTCTCACTATGGTGCCTATAATAAGAGCATGCACGCCTTAATAATGATCACCAATAACGACAGATTGTGTGTGTGGGATTTTGTAAAAAGAGGATATCCAGTTGAAAAGTTCAAAATAAATTCCATAACATTTTAATTTCAGCATTAGTTTCTGATGAGACACAGTTTCGAAAGCTTTACTAAAATCAATAAATGCAGTATCAATTCTGCATCGATTATTTATGGCGATACACGATTGGTCTAGTGACTAAAGTAGCTAGGTACAGGTTGAGCGTCTACTTAAAAATTCATATTGGGCTTCAGATATTAAATTATTATCTAAAACATAATCACGAAGCTATTGAGTAGTAATTGATTCCATCAATTTACATGGTATACACGTCAGATAAATTGGTCGATAATTCATACATAGACTAGATTTACCCTTTTTATAGCTGGGAATGACAATAGCAATCTTCCAGATATCAGGTAATTTACCAGGCAACATGGACATATCAAGCAACATTGAAAGAGGAAGTGCTATTTCATTGGCAATGGATTTCAAAAAAGATTGCTGGATATCCATCAGCTTCTGGTGTCCTTGAATTTTTGTTTGGTAGCTTCTTGAGCGATTTCAATATATTTTCAGTTAAGAATTGGATAAACCCAGGCCATCATCACTTGAAACAAGTTTCTCAAATGGTGGGCTAATGCCGTTGTTAGTAGTAAAGACGCTAGAAAAACATTGATTTAGTAGATTGCTCTTTGCAGTATCATCTGAATGCTGCAATCCATTGTCATCTCTCAGTGAATGTATTTGCGGATGCGAATGCAACTTAGAATTAACAAATGAATAAAACTTTGATAGAGAACCACTGTTAACAATAGATTCTTCCAATTGTATACAATTTGCTTTAACAGCTGCGTCATAATTTCGAGAAATTTATTTATAATTTCGAAGGTTTGATAATCAAGTATTTCTTTGTATATGTATACTGTTTTTTTCTTTATAGCTAAGGAACGTATGATCTTAGTTCTTTTAGACTTCGTACCGGGGACTTCGTAGCGTTACGATGAAATTTTGGTACATATTTACTTATACAAGTGTCCAAAATAAAACAAAGTTCTTTGTAAAAAATATCACCATCACCATGATAATTATTATAAAATAGTGGCCAGTCAATTTTAGCAAGTTCACATGAGAGAGACTCGTAGTCAGCTTTTCAAAAATTATAACTAACTTCATGAGTGTTGTGATTCGAATGTACGGTAGGAAGATGCATAGAAAAAATTATCGAATTGTGATCACACGAACTAAAAAAAGGAGCACTTACTTCTATTTCAGATGTATATAAATAGCTAATTAATTTATTAGTAAGCAATAAATTTTCAAGAAATAATTTAGAAGTACATTATTTCAAATTGAAATACATGCATCCGTTTAATTTTTTAGAGGACATACCATTCTTTTAATTTGTGGATTTCGAAAATTAATTTAATGATAGTATATACATGATTGTACTGTAGCTGGTGATGTGCAATACATTGCATTAGTTAAACATTCCATGTTAATTGAATTGAAAGATTTAGTTTTGTAAATTAGCGCATTAACTTTAGTTTATAATTTTATTTTAAAGGCCAATATGTACCTTAATTCCAGTTGAATAACGCATCATTTTCAAAGTTTTATCATTGACTTACAAATCTTTACATGATCATTAATCTTGCTCCGAATTATTTGAAAGAACTTTAAACTCCTTACAACTCTCAACGCTGTCTGCGATCATCATCAGAAACTTCAGTATTAACTATAGTAAGTTACGACAAACCACAGACAAACAAAATACTCATGTTTGAATCGCATTTTAGGGTTACTCTACAAAGAAATGTGCCACTGCCTGTCACCCATTAACCATATGCGCTGTTCAGTACGAAGCGATTGATCGGGGAACAAAGTTGAATAATAATTCAAGTTGTTATAGTAATATCTTTATAAAATCGTGAAGGCAATTAATAGAAACAAAACTTAAAGAAATAGGAAGAGTACACGTTAATCTTTACCCTCTTTTTAATTCAAACAAGCCTTCGGCTTGCGGCCTGCGCCCGGGGCCAGTCAGCCTTCGGCTTCCTAAAAGAGGTCGCTTCGCTCCTGTTAGTATCCCGTTAGTAGCCTGCAGTATGTCTTGTCAAAGAGAATGTCAATGAAACAAAATAGTCATGAGAAGGAATTAAAAATGCAGAACAACACTGATAATTCATTTCAGTTTGGTAATTAATCGTTACATACGTGTAAAGCATAGTGAAAAGGAGATAATTGATACTCTATTGTACTACATATTTCAAATCAAATATATTTATAAATATGGGTTATCCATAAGTACATTTTATGTTGACTACATAGTTCAAATGAGATAAATATGGATTGTATGTTAGGTATTGCAGTTAATGAACTTGTTTTCACAATGAAAGGCATTGGTATGTAAATATTACTACTGTGTCGGTTGAGTGAATCTCAGCATGAGTCATTGAGTGATATTGGTAATAACAACAGGTGATTCTGAAATTTGATACAGTAAATTACATAAATAAGAGACCCAAACTCTAATATTTTATTAACTTTAGCCAACTTCTCACAGAGAGGACACATGTCTATAATGGTCACCATTCACATACCTCATAATAATGATTAAAGTAAACAATGTGTGGACACAGTGGACGTTGTCAATGTATGGCACATTATAAATGTACATTTCGACAAAAGGATAGAAGGCAGCTAAAATTCTAAATTATAACTCTAATTTTGTATTTCTACAACTTACAACTGCTTGACGACTGAAAAGTATCACACTCTAATTCTCTGAATTTGTTTATTTGTGATGGGTCAAATCTCTGTGTGTGCAGTGTGGATAACAGAACAGAACTGCTGACATAAAACGGTGACACAGTAAATCCTTTCTTCCAACGAAGAACAGTCCATAACAAATCAAGCTAATATTGGCGATACAGTGACACAGTAATCTCTTCTGCCAACGATGACTTGATAACAAAGTAGGCTATTTGGGATTATGATACTTAAAAGAAAACTAAAAGTAACAATTGCCATCAGAGTCCTGTAAGCCCTCATGCAACAGGGTAAAAACCACGGTAAAAGTGACTTCGACAGACTTTACATGAAGCTTGAAGCATTTAAACATTTAAGTTGTAAAAGACTTACCGAGAATTGTGTCTTCTGTTTGTGATGTAAAATGGAGTATTGTTGGACCACTTCTCCTTCTAGGCATATTGGAATACTTTTGCAAAATATGATGAAACACTTTTACGAAATATTGGCAGCCATTAAAATAAAGCGTGCTCTAAAATTCGTGATGTTGCTAGGCATGACGGGATACACCAAGGAAAGCAATTTATTTTCACATAACTTCCGTCGAAATATCACGATTTTGGAAATTTTAATCGCAATTTATGAGCAATTTATAGCATTTTAAACTGTAAAAACAAAACGTCGGATAGCCAAAGGCCTATAGATAACCCAGAAGCGTATAAGAAGTTTGGAAAGTGCTCTGCGGAAAAGGAGTTTAACAATAATGAAACAATGGTGATTTGATCACCGACCCGGTTTGCGTATTATTATTATAAATATATTGCAGCAAAAATAAATTATTTGACATAAAAATGATAAAAATGAGATCTGGTAACAAAGTCTTGTAATTCTGAGACTTGAATTAATCATGTATTAAATTATCGTTTTTATAAGGTTTTTCCCACTTTAACAGCTGAACCATATGCTTTAGCTGTATACTTGTAAGCAGCTTTGTTGACTGTTTAAACAACTGGCCTTTTTTAAAGTGTATATATAGCCTTTTTGAACACAACGAATTAGGATAGAACTTTTTTTTCTATCCGTACATATAACTGTTGCGTAGCAACATGACAGTCTTGCGGAGCTGTTGCGGATGTGATAAGTATGTGCTAGACAGTGTTAAAACGAAAAGTCACAACTTTCAAGGTGTATAGCTCTTTTTGGAATACGTTATACTATCAGAAAAGTAGCTAGCAGGGTCTGGATGAATAATGTTTTTTTTAATGAGAAAAACATGTAAAACGATTTCGACTTTCGTTGTCCGTGCAGCATTTAGGATGAAGAATGTTGCCCAAAAATCACGGTCAAACTCTCTTTCGGAACATAACATCGTTCCTTTTTTGGTTTCTAGAAGTGGGACAAGAGAATCTTCAAAAGACCATGTTCAAGTTCAATTTTGACGGGGAAGAGTCACACCATGCAAAAACGCAACAGTAGCAAGTACGGATAGAAAGAAAAAAGTTTTATCCAAATCCGATGTGTCCTAAAGGGGGATATATAAACTTTAGCAGGTGTAGGATTGTCTTTGTAATAGTTCTTGTTTTTATTTTACCAATGGAATGAATAAAATAATAATAACATAGCAACTAAAGTTGAAGGTCAACCATATGAATACAAAACAATTTTTATATCTTCTTTTTCAAACGCTGATCGAATGTCACTTGCACAAATAATAAGTAGAATGAGAGTCAAAAATGAAACATTTATTTCAACGAATTAGTTCAATTCATCTTCTCACTTATAATAACTACTTAATAATAATGCAGTATAATAATAATAATAATAATAATTGGATTGTTCCATACCTGTTCTTGGTACATATTGCTCAATGAAAATAATCAGGGTATTTATAGAACGAGAATCAAAAATGAAACATGCTAGAATTACGCTACTTCAAGTTTCACACCATAATGTGATCATCAGGCGATTCATTTTTTTCAACTAGCAATAGCTACTAGTAATACAACTAGCAACTAGGTAGTTGAGATAAATCACCTGATGATCACTGTTGCATATGATAGATATAGACACTATATTAATACACGTCTGTTGTAGTTGAACTCAATATCTAATAAGCCTGACGCATGCGTAGTCAGATACATCATCTCCCTTTTTAAGACGTTAATAGTAAAGTTAAATGAAATGCAATGTTACTAAATATGGTTATAATAAAATGAATAATGGTAACAGTAAATGTTAAACTGGAAGATGACTGCTAATGCCAGTACTAATCATAGTAAGTAAGTAATACTATTATATCTATTATCTATGAACTCTTTTCTTTTGTAGAGTCATTATATCTATTATGAATTATGGATAAACTCTTTTCTTTTGTAGAATACAATATACGAAATCTAATAATAGTAGATATATCTTGATGGTATAAAACTATTTGCTTGGATTAGTTGTCTTTTATAGTAGTAAGATTAATGAGTAAGTATTTTGGGTAATATATTTGCGTAGCATAGTTATGATAATGATAATGCTCATTCCATTGACGGGCTTGAGTTTGCGTATCGACGTGGAGGATTGTGAACGCGTCGTGGTCTGCTTTGAGGGGACATAGAAGGAAGTACCTCAGTTGTAAAAGATCGTTCTTCGGGTTCTGTCATCTGTATCGGTCGTAAAAACCGTCTATTGCGGCGTAATGATGATCCGGAGTCTAATAGAATTTCATAATCACGGTCGCGCAATATTTTTGTGACTTTTCCACGATGGTGCCATCTTTTTGTAAAAGTATCTTGCAGTAATATTTTATCTCCTACATGGAAAACGGGTAACATCTTTGACGTTTTGTCATAGTCGATTTTGGTTTTTTCGAGGTGTTGCTTTGCCTTTATAGCGGAGGATGATACTGATGACTCCCATTGCGGTAGAAATGACGAATAATGGGCTGGAACCCGACTGCGAATGGAGTTGCCAAATACGAGTTGCGCAGGCGATTTACCATGAAAAGAAGGAGTGTTTCGCAATTCTAATAATCCTTCGTAGAAGTCTTCAGTATGAATAATACCGTTTTTGCAAGTTTTCATAATGAGATATTTCGTTTTCTTCACATTTATCTCGGCATGACCATTTGATTGTGGGTAATGCGGAGAAGATGGTGAGTGTTGAATGCCCCATTTCTTGCAGAAATTAGCGAATTCATAGCTTGTGAATTGAGGCCCCCCATCTGATCGAAGGCGAACAGGAATGCCAGTGTTAGCAAATAGCTGCATTAATGCCAGACACAATGGTGAAGTCGTAGTATCTTTGCCGAACTTTACTACACTTGGCCACCCAGAATAACGATCTACATACACCAGAAAATGCTGACCTTGAACTTCGAAGAAGTCGGCTGAAGTTGACTCAAAAATGCGAGTTGGTAGCTCATCTTCTTTGTATGGCTCCTTTACCTGACTTGGGAGTAATTGCTGACAAGCTGTACACGTTTGAATAATTCGATCAATGTCATTTGATATTTTTGGCCACCAAACAGTTTGACGTGCCCGTTGTTTAGTGCGAGTAATCCCTTGATGGGATGAATGCAGTCTTGACAGTATGTCAGAGCGACAGCAGGAAGGGATAACAATTTGCGAACCACGCAATACAAGTCCATTTTCAATTGAGAGTTCATGATGGATTTTATGAAATGGTTGTAGGCTCGTTGGAAGAGCATTGGCATGTTTAGGAAAACCATTTGTGATCAGATTTTTAAGTGATGAATAGTCAGTATCATTCTTGGCTTTATCTTGAAGAGACTCTAGAGTGCGATCAGGCCAAGGTGATGTTTGGTGTGACGTGGAATTAACAAATGAGGTCATCATTGCTTCGATTTGAAGATTACATTCTTCTGCTAATTCATCTCCTGGTTGAGGCTGAGAAATTGGTGACCTAGAAAGGGCGTCTGCTATATGGTGGTCTTTTCCTTTGGTCCACTCAGTCTTGAAACTGAATGGAGATAATTTGTATAGAAGTCGTTGTAGTCGAGGATTGTCTGTATCCGTGATTGAATAACTGTTCAAAATTGGAAGAAGTGGCTTATGATCCGTCACGACGGTGAAATTCGATTGACCCTGTAGATACAGACGACATTTAAGAGCTGCCCATGAGACTGCCAGACATTCTAGCTCAATGGTGGCGTATCGCTTCTCAGCATCACTTAGGAAACGAGATCCGCATTCTAAAAGTCGCCATTGACCATTCTGTCGTTGTAGCAGGGCGTATCCCAAACCATGAAGTCTAGAAGCATCAGTCTGCAGAACTAATGGAAGATCTTGTTGATAAAACGATAAAATTGGAGGCTTTTGAATAGCCTCTTTGACTGCTTGGAAAGCCGTATCGTGAATTGGCAGCCACTGGAATACATTAGTTGACTTAAGTAAAGGTCTCATTGGCTCTTTGAGAGCAGCTATGGATGGACAGAAGTTCGACAATTGTTCAACCAACCCAAAAAACGATCTCAGTTCTGTCAAGTTTAATGGGGTTGGGAAATCAGTTATAGCTTTGATTCTTTCTGTACTTGGTGTAATGCCTGAATGACTTATGTTATAGCCGACATACTTGACCGACGACTGTGCGAATATAAATTTGGTAGGATTCAAAGTGATGCCATGATGACGGCATTGCTGTAACAAAGATTGCATGTGCTCAACATGATCCCCGAATGATGTATCATACAACAGTATGTCGTCAACCACTTTGCATGTTCGTGGTATTCCTTTCAGTGCCTGATCACCACGAAGGTTGTATTCGTCCCCACTGCTGATCAAACCCATGGTGGCACGTAAATATTTATATCTACCCCAAGGGGTTATAAATGTTGTTAGGGATTGACTAGACTCTTCCAAGGGGACTTGCCAGTACCCACTAGTTGCATCAAGTGTGGAAAAGTAAGTAGCTTCTTGGTCTATTGTAGCTATGGCTTCTTTGGGTGTAACTAAAGGGTACACAGGACGTTTGATATTTTGATTGAGAGCCCTCATATCCCCTACTATGCGCAGGTCACCATTTTATTTGGTTGTGATATGCATAGGGGAGCACCAATCCGTGGGTTCAGATACAGGGCAAATAATCCCTTTTTGTACCATAGAATTCAAAGTTTCTTGAGCTTTGACATGCCATGCGAATGGTAATGATCTGGCTGCTCGGACATGAACAGGCTTAGCATCAGGTTTTAATTGTATTTTCATTGGTTGTGTATTCATAGGCTTCAAATGTTCAGTTGAGTCAAAAACATCGTGAAAGTCATTCAATAGTTGTTGTCGTATCGTGTTTATTTCTGTAGCAGTAGGTGGTACTGATATGTTTTGCTGTACGGTATTAACAGTTGTGGTCATGCTTTGTTGAGGATAATTTGGAGGTAATATTCCTAGATCTAAGGAAGCATACCAGCTAAGTAGCATACCCTCGAGTTCATAAAATACTTTAATGGTTTCAGCTGTGTTTTTACGTCCGTGGGAAATTGTAGACTCAAAAGTGCCTATGCACTGAAGAGGTTGACCGTTGGCAGCTTTAATCGTTGGTCCCTTGTATTTCTTTAGGTCAGAATGTTTAATACCCATACGCTGTGCATTCCGCCATCCCAGACATGTAGCTTCAGCCCCAGAATCAGGAAGACAGATCATTGTCTTAGTAACCGTCTGATTAGGAATAGTAATTTTACATTCAATCCGTGGGGCTTTACGGCCAGAGCTTAATGCCATGACTATTGTATTCACGTCATCTGGTCTGTTAGTAGTGCTTTGTTCGTCAAGTGAATTAACTGCTTTTGGCTGTCGGCAAACTTTTGAAAAATGATTTGATGTTGTACAATTCCGACATTGTTTTCCCCAAGCCGGGCATTGCGTGGGGCGATGTGTGCACTTCCCCCCGCATCCAGGGCATGTTTTGTTGTTGCTACGCGGGACATCCGATCGTCTAGGCTTTGTGCTCGCTGCATTAACAACAACCTGAGACCCTATTGTCAATTGTTCCGAGTCATTTTTTGACGCTTGAAATGTCTCGCATAAGTCAATACAAGTAGTTAGTGACGTGAGTTTTTTCTCAAGTAGGCGTTTACGCAATTCACGATCATTAACACCTCTAATTATGGTCGTTATGAAACGATCGTCCCGACTACACAAACAAAAATCACAGTTGTTTGCTAAAGCGTACAACGAAACTAAATAGGCGTGAAATGACTCACCCTCCTGTTGTCGACGGTCTTGAAATTCTACACGATCACGTATTATATTTCTTTGACTTCTGAGCCAGTCTTTGATTCTTAATAATATTTCATCCATGGAAAGTTCTGTGGTGTTGTTTATACCAAGACGAGTCTCCAGTGTAATGAGCATATCGTGCGAAAGGAATGTTCGCAAAGCAGTCACTTGTCTTGCACGTGGGAAAACTGTAATGCCGGATAATTCCGCGTAATCTCTCCAATGTTGTGACCAGGCAGAGAAATCAGATAAGGATACAGTTGTTTCCAATTTTGCTGGTGCATTGGCACCCTTTAATGTCATATTATACACTGATGTTCGACTGCTGATAGGCATACTTTCATCCTGTTGTTTTGTATTATCATGATTTGTCGATAGTGATAAATCAGCGGTTTGACTCACGGATACAACCGGTGTCTTGTTCTGTTGTAAATATTGTTCGAGGCGTGTGTTTTGAGCCTGTTGTTGGTTGTCTAATTTAGACAATCTAGCGGTATACTCGCTGTCTCTCTTTTCTTGTTGTTGAATAGAGTTATTTTGCTGTTCGGCCATTCTCTGCATCATATCCATCAAATTGTCCATTGACACGATTGATTCTCCTGGATTGATAGAAGGCATAGATAGTGCAGCGTGGCTGCTGCGCGTTGTGGGTTTCTCGGCCATCGTGCGATGTGAAGTTGTAATCACAATTAGGATAGCTTTATGTATGTATATACAGTATGTTTATATTACGAGCTGGATCCTGTCAACTGCGCCATGTTGCATATGATAGATATAGACACTATATTAATACACGTCTGTTGTAGTTGAACTCAATATCTAATAAGCCTGACGCATGCGTAGTCAGATACATCAATCACATTCTGGTGTGAAACTTAAAGTAGCACAATTCTAGAATGCTTCATTTTTGACTCTCATTTTATAAATTGATGCGAATTAATGCTCTGATTATTTTCATTGAGCACCATACCAAGAACTGGTGTGGAACAATCCTACTATTATCATTATTATAATATTATTGCTAAGCAGTAAGTATAAGTGAGAAGATGGGTTGAACTAATTCGTTTGGATCAAGGCGATATAGTTTATAGAGGCATCGGCATATAGAGGCTATAAAAAGCAACAGGTACAGTTGATATATATGCACAATAAAATTTACATTTAATTTGAAGGCCTTTGAGAGGATTTGCTTTCACCTATGCTTTCACGAGCTTACCAAAGTCACCCTCACTAAATAAAGTGCATGACGAACGATGATGATGATTGGTCATAGCTGCATTTGGGTTGTGAATTAAATTGATTAAATTTCCTACCCGTAAGCGAAATCCGTCAAAGCCACCCGGTTCGTCATAACATTATAAATCTAACAACAAATTTAATTGGATATATAAAATTACAAGAGCAACGCTGTCTTGGTATATATCATTCTTACCATTAGTATCAGCACTCTCTAGGGTAAGAAAAGCAACATCATGTGTGTCGGCGGGAGGGTACTCCATGACATATCGATATAGAAATGCGTGAACCAATACAATAAACCAAATCGAACAAAATAAACCAAACTGTCTAGCAGTAAACATTTCAAAGATTTTACAATATAATTATATCGATGTCAGTGTCGTGAAAAGAAGCATTACTCTTACTGGCTTCTGAATAAAAATAAAAAACATAATGACACACAAGGATAGGAACTAAATTTCTCATACGGGACCGAAAAGTGAAAAGTAAATATTACTTAGAATAGACAAATTCGGCTAAGAATCGAATGTATGGTCACGTGATCTGAAGTTGGTGTTTACTGTCGAACGAATGAATGGTTGAATACAGTCAGGTACAAACTTTTCTGCAGTTTCATAAAAAGCTTGCAAATTTGTATTATTGGAAGATGGTTTGATTTATAGCTTCAAAAAGTTACTTCGGTGTCTAGTGTGTTTACTCAACATTGTCGCTGGTGTGTTTTATGTCATTCAATAATCCTGTTCCATAACGGCCCTCAATGTGGCTAATATTGTGGATTTTCAATATCGATTTCATTTTGGAATAAAATAGAATATACAACCTCGTGCAACTTTGGACGTGACAACCAATTCCGAAACAAGCTTTCTAAGTTGGAGGGGGGAGGGCAAAGCATTCTGCCCGACAAAAATGGGTGTGGACATCATTCTTCCCTGGAATAGAATAGAATAGAATATATTTGTGTAAAAAAATTGACAAGCAAATAATGGGAAGTACAACTTCCACTTAAATAGAGCCTACAAATCCTTTATGCATGATTAATAAAATGAATAATCAAATATATTGATACAGTATATTGTTCAAAGTTGAACAAAATTAAATTTTTTACAATATTGCGATGGTGCCCCATTGCGATAAGTCAACCTTTGAAAATCGATTGCTAAAAATGATAGGGTGTTTTGCTGTCACAACGTTGTCAGGCAATGAGTATCTGATCAACATGTGCATTTCCAATAGATATCTGATTACATTTTGTAAGATTTTATAATAATCAAAATATCAATAGCAATAGAAAACTCAAGTAACGTATATTCAAATTTCAATCTTTATTCCTTCAAACAATAACGTAACAATTACCAATAAAATATATAACCTTAATACAGAATATCCTTTCAGCAACTTCTAAATAAACTCAATAATATAAATGTCAATACCAAACTCTTTAATCATATCACGTCTTCTCTTATCAAACTCTAAAACATACTGATGACTTGCAAACTAAATCTACCACTCCCAGAAATGCTTCGTTAACAAATAAACAGGAGCTAACGCCTAGTGCAAACACCATTACTAAATAAGGTAACAATTCAAAATCACACACATTTTTCATGAGCAATGATCATTTTTCAATCACTTGCCAATTGACAGAATAGTATACATGTCATAGAAGGTGTCCAATGTCATAGATAAAGGATCTGAATTGTTATTTTCGTTACTGTCTCTTGATGAATAGAATTTTGCATCATCTGCGTACATTTTCAGCTTACATCCAGCGCGTAAACTGTCGGGGATATCGTTGACAAAGATTATAAATAATAACGGACCTAAAACAGATCCTTGTGGTACACCACTCGTAACAGGAAGGCCATCCGATAAACTATTACCAACAGATACTAGTCCAGTCAATCTAAAATTTGACCAAGGACAAATTGCAACACAAGCTTTTTTTATGGAACATAGGGTAGAATTTTATGCTGAACAACATATCAAAAATCGAGAAAAATCGAAGTGGCGTAAAGTGCTCAATTTTATAGAAATTAGTTACGGTCGACATGAAAGCGAGGCTGTGTCATTTAGGGCTAAAAACTGAGCGATATTTCAAAAAATAAGAGAATGTACGCAATCAAGAAGAACACACTCAGTGACACAATATAATTACAGAAAAAAAATCATAAGTTGATCATTATAACAGAAAAAACCATAACGAGGCTAAAAATTATATTAGGGAATTTACTGAACTTTTGCTGTACTATCACTAATAACAAATGCGCATTAAAAGAGGCTTGGCATAAGAACACGCATTAGCTCCTTGCAAATAGAGGCAAATCGATGTACCTAACGATTATATTAATTAACTACCAGGCAAATATTAAAATATTAAATTCTATTCAAATCGGCAAAATCAAAATAAATCATATATAAATCAAGTAGACCATCCCGTACAAAATAAGGATGCGTCTAATCACCCTCAGTAGTGAAATGGGTATGGTCCAAGAGTCCAATACCAATAATATGAACATTCCTGATATCATAAAATCATATCTAGGTTAGATAGAACGTATATATAAATTAAGTAGACCATCCCATAGGAATCACAGATACATCTAACCCCCTCAATAGTATAATAGGTGTGGTCCAAGAGTCCAATATCAAGAACAGGAACCTTTCTGACATCATAAAATCCTATCTAGGTTGCATAGAATATATATATATAAATCAAGTAGACCATTCCATATGCATATTAGATACATCTTATCACCCTGAGTAGTATAATAGGTGTGGTCCAAGAGTCCAATACCAATAACAGGAACATTCCTGACATCATAAAATCATATCTAGGTTAGATAGAACGTATATATAAATTAAGTAGACCATACCATAGGAATCACAGATACATCTAACCCCCTCAATAGTATAATAGGTGTGGTCCAAGAGTCCAATATCAAGAACAGGAACCTTTCTGACATCATAAAATCCCATCTAGGTTGTATAGAATATAAATATAAATCGAGTAGACTATCCCATATGCATATTAGATACATCTTATCACCCTCAATGGAATAATAGGTGTGGTCAAACAGTCCAATACCAAGAACAGGAACATTTCGGACATCATAAAATCATTTCTAGGTTGTATAGAATATAAATATAAATCGAGTAGACCATCCCATATGCATTATAGATACATCTAATCACCCCTCAGTAGTATAATAGGTGTAGTCCAAGAGTCCAATATCAAGAACAGGAACATTTCTGACATCATAAAATCCTATCTAGGTTGTATAGAATATAAATATAAATCGAGTAGACCATCCCATAGACATGACAGGTACATCTAATCACCCTCAGTAGTATAATAGGTGAGGTCCAAGCGTCCAGTTCCAATAACAGGAACATTTCTGACATCATAAAATCATATCTAGGTTGCATAGAATATATATATATAAATTGAGTAGACCATCCCATATGCATTATAGATACATCTAATCACCCTCAGTAGTATAATAGGTGTGGTCCAAGAGTCCAATATCAAGAACAGGAACATTTCTGACATCATAAAATCCTATCTAGGTTGTATAGAATATAAATATAAATCGAGCAGACCATCCCATAGGCATGACAGGTACATCTAATCACGCTCAGTAGTATAATAGGTGAGGTCCAAGAGTCCATTACAAATAACAGGAACATTTCTGACATCATAAAATCATATCTAGGTTGCATAGAATATATATATATAAATCGAGTAGACCATCCCATACGCATTATAGATACATCTAATCACCCTCAGTAGTATAATAGGTGTGGTCCAAGAGTCCAATATCAAGAACAGGAACATTTCTGACATCATAAAATCATATCTAGGTTGCATAGAATATATATATATAAATCGAGTAGACCATCCCATACGCATTATAGATACATCTAATCACCCTCAGTAGTATAATAGGTGTGGTCCAAGAGTCCAATATCAAGAACAGGAACATTTCTGACATCATAAAATCCTATCTAGGTTGTATAGAATATAAATATAAATCGAGTAGACAATCCCATATGCATATTAGATACATCTTATCACCCTCAGTAGTATAATAGGTGTGGTCCAAGATTCCAATATCAAGAACAGGAACATTTCTGCTGACATCATAAAATGATATCTACGTTACATAGAATGTATATATAATTCAAATAAACCATCCCATAGGCATTACAGGTACATCTTATATATATATATATATATATATATATATATAAATCAAGTAGACCATCTCATAGGCATTATAGTTACATCTCATCACTCTCAGTAGTATAATAGGTGTGGTCCAAGAGTCCATAACTTTCACCATCATAAACTTTATCTATGATTATAAAATAATATAGATGTTGAATACAATGGATGTATATTTCTAATAAAACCATTCAAAATAGATTGAAGAGACATTCAACCATTGTTGCGATAATTAACATGTGTGGTCTAGGGGTCCACAGAAGATAACAAGAACATCCTCAATTGCTCAAAAGATATCTAGGTTGTACGATACCAGACATGCAATGTTTGTAAATTAGGGGTTGAGCAACAGTTGGGGCCTTTTACGGCTCATCAGGACGTGTTATTGCCCTAAATTTTGTCTGTGAAATCGTGAATAGGCATTCTTATCTACGTTATTGCGTTATCGATGATTTTTGCGTTATATAAAAACAAAAACATAAAGTTTTACAGAGTATTTCAGATAAAATCATAGCAAAATTCCCTATTTGGGACGCCAGAATTCAAAAATTCTCAAGGGGGTGAATCTCCAGACCCCATTTTAAGACTTAAACCCTGTTTTCCTATTTTTATCATGCAAAATTTTTATTATTTGCAAACACCTTGTTCACCATTCAAACTTTGCATGTTCAGCTAAATATTAATAATACGATTTAAAAGCAGATAGGTCTGAATTGAATCAACTTCAAGAAAGCTCTTTCGTTTGAATGCATGAAATTTGAAACTTTCATTATGCTATGCGTGAAATTGTACAGATTGAGTACGTAAATACGTTATTGCCATGGCATATAGGGGGCCAACATTTGTGTGCACTGTTATACGGGGTGTATTAATATGCTGCCAAACTATGTCAGAAATAAAGATAATAGGCAAACAAATGTTATTGGTCCTGATTTGGATCACTCAGCAGAATTGATGCTATCATGTGTAATACTGTTACAGCAGAGCCCATAGGAATTGGCAATTGTACATGCATTTACATCCAAATATCTGGGAGTCTTGCATCCTATCTAAACCTCCTGTCTAAACCACTATGTCTTAACAAACAACTGAGAACTGAATCCTTATGATCATTTTTATTTTCACATCATGAATTCATGATCATGCTACATATCGAACAAACATTAGAATAATTGAATATAATTCATTAAAAATATGTTTCACTTACTTTTAATTAAAATACTGACCTTGATTTTGGAAAATAGAAAGCCAATACAATAAGTGTTAGGCCCTATTGAATATCTACAGATTTTGCTTTGAACCTTGTCCTTGATAATGCCTGTCATCCTTTTATTTTCCTCTGCAACATAACACTGGGAGACTTTTCGAACTGATAACATTCCATTATGAATTAATTCGTGAGAGAGTTTCTTCGAATCAAATATCTTTGAGTACCAAAATTAGGAGGAAAGTGTACCATTTCACCATTAAACCATAAAAAAGGACGTGGATAGAGTCCCGGTAGCCGGGTCTTTGGTTGAAAAAAGCAAGAGTCCCGGTAGTCCAATACGCATGCGCAGAACACTTTTCTGTCTTCGAAATGTGTAAAAAAAAATTCAATTTTCTTAAACAAAGTTATATCTATTTTAAAAGTTATTAAAAGATATCACATTTATTTGATAATGACATTGAGGCAAATAGGATAACTTGTGAAAACGATTCAACATTTGTGGAAGTACAGTAAATGCTTGATTTAGCAGAAACACAAAATTATTTAATCGACGTCGCGTTTTTCACGATGGCCGACGGATACATTCAAGACGTTCAACAAGCTGAAATTAGCCTGAAATCAGATCTCACATTTGTAGAATGAATATAATACTTTGCTGCCTAAACACAGTGTATCAACCATTTGTAATTGTTTTCTGTCAATAAAATCAGCAACAACATAGTTTCACGATCATGATAGCGGCTAGCCTAGCCAAAGAATCGCTGTTTTCACTTTGTTCCATAAATAACAATGTGGAAAACTTTGAAGAAAACATCTAAAGCAGTGCTTCCTTATATTTATCGAATATATATATAGATGTATATCAGCATATCAGATTATAAATTGATCAATGTCGTTTAATTTTCACTAAAGAATTTTCAATCCCATTGCATCGAAAAGCCGTGAAAGAAATGAAAATACGATATTGATGTTTCACGCTTTGACGTTGGCGTTGTGCGCGTGCGCAGTTGACTGCCGGGACTTTAGTTTTTTTCAACCAAAGACCCGGTTACCGGGACTATATCCACTTCGCATAAAAAATCATACGCAAACCTGAATGATACGCGAACGATGTCTACCATCTTGTTGTATTGTCTTTCGATCAAAATTTGACAGTTTTCCGAAAACATGTCGCGCTCAGCCTGTGCGCAGACGTTTAGATGGAGGCATAATGGCGTTTTAGAAAGGGTTAATAATTTGTGACTTTAAATGCAAATAAAGTAATGTTCCGCCACCTCGATTTTTCTCGATTTTCAGTATGTTGTTAAGCGTTAAATTCTGTTCTAGAATCTGTAAAAAAAGCTTGTGTTGCAATTTGTCCTGGGTTCCGTGTTTTTTCGATCTAGATTGACTGGACTATACGTATTGCGTGCGATGTGTGGTACGATGTAATCCATGACAGAAGTTCATTGTCTATGCCATAGGCCTGCAATTTATATATTAACTTCTCATGACTCCCTGAATCGATAGCCTGCGTGCAGACCCAACTAATCATAAAAAAAAGATTTGGGTCTGCGCGCAGGCTACTGAATCGAAGGCTTTACTAGAATCAATGTATACTGCATCGGTCACATGTCTTTTATTTAATGCAGTGTACCAGTCTGCTATTGCTGTTAAAAGTTGAGTGCAAGTAGACCTTTTTGTAAGAAAACCAAATTGATCACGAGAGATTAAATTATGCTTGAATAAATATTCTATCATATCTATATACAAATAGAGATCCGTGCGTGCCTGTGTGTATGTATGTGTTCTTTTCACGCATTTATTAATCTATGAAATGTGACAAACTATAGCTTAAAATGATCGTCGTTATCCAAACAGCGAGCTGCGCTTATAATTTATCCTAGATTTTTATTGTATGAAGAGATATTAACGATTATCTACAAAAAAGTAGGATATTTACAACGCCAGTGTCGTTCTTTTTGTCAAGTAGCTGTCCGTTTCTCTGTTGTCATGGTGTTCCGACGATCGTCGCCGCTGCTATTGTTTTAATGTAAACAGGTTTAGAATGACATGGATGTATTTATATAAATGCCTTTGGTGCCTTGGAAATAATAAAATGTTAATTAAAATGTTTAGAAATTGCACAGCTACAGTGGACTTATTGTTCAGGAGTTTATTCTGCTGAATCCAAGTTTTTTAATTTAACTGGACTTTGCGAGGAGTTTACGATTGACAAGGAACCGTCTATTTACTTCTCAGTGTCAAATTTCAATGATCTATGTCGACTATTTATGTCTACAAGCATAGTGCTAAGTGGAGCGAAAGTTCACATCTAAAATGAGGATTTAGAGTTGATACGTATAGCTCGAACAAAGTGTAAAACTGTAAATTAAACCCCGAGTGAAATACACACATTAATAAAGCAGCCAGCACCATAATATGTTAATCATGATATTTTCATCATTCAAGTTTCAAATGAAATAGTTTTCAGATTGCATTCAGGTTACAAATGTCACAAATCGTTGGTACCGGTGCCGCCCAGTGGTCAATAGTGACCAACTAAATGTGATCTGATTGAGTTAGTGAAAGGAAATAAAATGTCTGTGAAGTTAGACGCATATTCGTCTGGACGAATATTCAAATAGACCTATATTGGAGCGCGTTAAATAACGCTTCGCACAAATGATGTGAGCACAACAGACTTATTAATGGAAGATTTACGAAGTTAAGGAACAATATAAACTGCAAAAAGTATATAATAAAGTCGATAAAGGCAATATAACTTATTTTAAAGAAAATAAATTATCAAAACATACAAAATTGCACCAAAAAATTGAATTATTCATTTGAACGCAGATAAACGCATGACTGATCAAATTAATCACGGATGTTTAGACAAAGATATGGATTAACAGTGTTTCGTATGGAATATAAATACAGACGCATATTCAAATTATCACGGGTTTGATCTAAAACTTTGGACTAATATTCAAATTAATAGGGTGTCGTATGGAATAAAATAACAGACGCATATTCAAATTACCACGGGTGTGATCTAAACTTTGGACGAATATTCAAATTAACAGTGTTTCGTATGGAATATAAATACAGACGCATATTCAAATTATCACGGGTTTGATCTAAAACTTTGGACGAATATTCAAATTATCACGGGTTTGATCTAAAACTTTGGACGAATATTCAAATTAATAGGGTGTCGTATGGAATAGAAAAACAGACGCATATTCAAATTACCACGGGTGTGATCTAAACTTTGGACGAATATTCAAATTAATAGGGTGTCGTATGGAATAGAAAAACAGACGCATACTCAAATTACCACGCGTGTGATCTAAACTTTGGACGAATATTCAAATTAATAGGGTTTCGTATGGAATAGAAAAACAGACGCATATTCAAATTACCACGGGTGTGATCTAAACTTTGGACGAAAATTCAAATTATCACGGGTATGATCTAAACTTTAGACGAATATTCAAATTAATAGGGTGTCGTATGGAATAAAATAACAGACGCATATTCAAATTATCACGGGTATGATCTAAACTTTAGACGAATATTCAAATTAATAGGGTGTCGTATGGAATAGAAAAACAGACGCATATTCAAATTACCACGGGTGTGATCTAAACTTTGGACGAATATTCAAATTAATAGGGTGTCGTATGGAATAAAATAACAGACGCATATTCAAATTACCACGGGTGTGATCTAAACTTTGGACGAATATTCAAATTAATAGGGTGTCGTATGGAATAAAATAACAGACGCATATTCAAATTATCACGGGTTTGATCTAAAACTTTGGACGAATATTCAAATTAACAGTGTTTCGTATGGAATATAAATACAGACGCATATTCAAATTATCACGGGTTTGATCTAAGCTTCGGACGAAAATTCAAATTATCACGGGTATGATCTAAACTTTAGACGAATATTCAAATTAACAGTGTTTCGTATGGAATATAAATACAGACGCATATTCAAATTATCACGGGTTTGATCTAAAACTTTGGACTAATATTCAAATTAATAGGGTTTCGTATGGAATAAAAAAACAGACGCATATTCAAATCATCACGGGTTTGATCTAAACTTTGGACGAATATTAAAATTATCACGGGTGTGATCTAAACTTTGGAAAAATATTCAAATTAATAGGGTTTCGTATGGAATAGAAAAACAGACGCATATTCAAATTATCACGGGTGTGATCTAAATAAAAAAACAGACGCGTATTAAAAATATCATGGGTTTGATCTTAACTTTGGACGAATATTCAAATTAATAGGGTTTGTATGGAATAAAATAACAGACGCATATTTAAATTATCACGGGTGTGATCTAAACTTTGGACGAATATTCAAATTAACAGTGTTTCGTAACCCGTGATAATTTGAATATGCGTCTGTTTTTTTATTCCATACGAAACCCTATTAATTTGAATATTCGTCCAAAGTTTTAGATCAAACCCGTGATAATTTGAATATGCGTCTGTATTTATATTCCATACGAAACACTGTTAATTTGAATATTCGTCTAAAGTTTAGATCATACCCGTGATAATTTGAATTTTCGTCCAAAGCTTAGATCAAACCCGTGATGATTTGAATATGCGTCTGTTTTTATATTCCATACGAAACACTGTTAATTTGAATATTCGTCCAAAGTTTAGATCAAACCCGTGATAATTTGAATATGCGTCTGTTTTTATATTCCATACGAAACACTGTTAATTTGAATATTCGTCCAAAGTTTAGATCACACCCGTGATAATTTGAATATTCGTCCAAAGTTTAGATCAAACCCGTGACAATTTGAATATTTGTCTGTTTGATTTCCAATACGAAACACTGTTAATCCATATCTTTGTCTAAACATCCGTGATTAATTTGATCAGTCATGCGTTTATCTGCGTTCAAATGAATAATTCAATTTTTTGGTCCAATTTTGTATGTTTTGATAATTTATTTTCTTTAAAATAATTCATATTGCCTTTATCGACTTTATTATATACTTTTTGCAGTTTATATTGTTCCTTAACTTCGTAAATCTTCCATTAATAAGTCTGTTGTGCTCACATCATTTGTGCGAAGCGTTATTTAACGCGCTCCAATATAGGTCTATTTGAATATTCGTCCAGACGAATATGCGTCTAACTTCACAGACATGGAAATAAAGGGCAATAGAATCTCACTTAATATCCTTTTCAAATTCAGATTACTTAGAAGTAGCATTTAGGAATGCTTTGCTTCCTTATTACAACTTTAAAAGAACATTCGGGTTATTAAACTCAATTTACCGAACACGTGATGAATTTGTGATGATGATTCTACAACGATGTTATTATAAATTAAACTACTTATAGAATCCGATTCAAATATGTTGAATCTGATTCTCCTATTATCATCCGACTTATCTTGGACAGCTATGAAATTATTTCTTGACGATAATAAAAAGAAGAAATTGCAAGCATATCAAAGACATTATGAAATTCAGTTTTATAACTCATGGTCAGCTATATGTAGCATCCTCCAGGGTTATCCATATAGGTATCCAGTAAATATATAAATTGCCATCACCAAGTCTCACAGTTACAGAACAAGAAATAATGTACAATAAAATAATTTTGCCACATAAATGTGTAAATAATGTATTTCATATAATCTGCTATTAATCAATTTTATGATATTTGTGTTTCTTATTCGAATTATGTAGACCTAGCTGTCACATTACTGACTATCCTCGTTTTAATGTTGTGATCCTCGTTTCTGTTTAATTAGTAATTGTTATATTTAGAATAGCGTTAACTATAAAGCAACTCGACTAAGCTAATATAGTCAGTCGGTTAGTCGGAGTTGTAATGTTATGTTTGAATTACATTGTTGAAGTTAAACAAATCTGTCTTATCTCTCATTGTTCAATCTCCAAGTCGTAGTTTGGTTATACGACAAATTGGCACTGCGAGTAGTAATACTCATCGTTCTGGAGATTTACGTTCATGGATCGTCATCGCAAGTTACCTTTGGATGACCCCGAAAAGGCGTATGCCTGGTTCTCTGCTTTGCAAGCAAGATGTAGAAGAGAGAAAGTAATCGACGAGACTTCCAAAGATGAAGAAGGAAGAGACGTTAAAAAGTATAATCAAACGGATTTATTCCTCGAAATGTGTGGCGAGAAATCGTACATAACTTTGGCCAGATTATTGAAGCCAGAGAAAATGGAATGTATACCATTTAAAGAAATCTATGATGTTGCAAAAGCCTTTCTAGAGCCAAAAGAAAGATTATTAATAGCCGAAAGAACGAATTTTTTATCAATCGAGAAAAATGTAGATGAATCGGCCGATGAAGTTCACATGAGAATTAATCATTCATCTGATAGATGTGACTTCTCATCATTCAAGACTATGATGGACCCTTCAGATGAGCTAAAGAAAATGGTTTTCATCAAATGTTTCAAAGACAAAGATATAACTAAAAGTCTATTGGAATTTATCAGACGGACGCCAAAGTACACATATGATGATTTTAGAGAGCAAGTACGTCAGTATGAGCAAGCTAACCTCTTTGTGAAAGCAGCTGCAACCTCAAAATCAACTAATGAAGGTGAAATTCATTATGCGTCAAGTAATAAGGGTAAGATTATTAATAATTGTAAATTTTGTAAAGAAAAACATTTACATGGCAAATGTCCAGCTTTTACTGCTATATGTCGTTCTTGTGATAAACGTGGACATTACGCTAGTTGCTGTCGAAAGTCAGAACGTAAACATGCCAATACTGATAATAATATGCGTAGTTATAAGACTAAGAATAGCAATAAAGGAAATTCACGCCATTCAGTAAATAATGTAGATAATTTAACTACATCCGATGACGACAGTGATGAGAGCGCTGATTTTGAATTTCTTGGTTTAACATCCGATTCAGACAATATTGATAATATTATAGAAAAAGTTCAAATAAATAATTGCAATATATCTATGCAACATGATACTGGTGCAACTTGTACAATACTTTCATCTAAATTATGGAACACAATTGGTAGCCCTACTTTGACCTCAAGTACTCTAAAGCTAAAAGCATATGACGGTCATGAGTTAAAACTTTTAGGAGTATTTAATAGTAATATTCATCGTGAAGATGGTAAAAATATAAATATTAATATTCATGTATTAGATTCAAATCGTGAGTATGGTTTATTCGGGCGAGATGTTCTTGTTGATGATGATCGTATTAACTCTGTTGATACACAAAACGTTAAACCCCTTCCCTACATTAAGGATTTTGTTGCTTCGATGAAGGTTAAACAGGATGCCAGACCTGTATTTTGTAAGGCTAGATCAGTGCCGTTACCCCTTCAAGACCAAGTAAGTCTAGAGCTCGATAAGTTAGAAGCAATGGGAATTATAGAGCCCATGGAGAGTGGGGGTACTGAAAATTCTTCCCCGGTGGTATGGGTTAAGAAACGATCCGGAGGTCTGCGGATGTGTGCGGACTTTAGTGTTCATGTTAATAATAAAATTTTAAGGGAGGCATACCCGTTGCCAAATATTGAAAATATTTTTGCGGAAATGAATGATTCTTGTTATTTTGCAAAAATTGATCTCCAATCTTCCTATTGGCAAATTTTACTTGATAAACAAGCACAAGATTTATCAGTTATTAACACAAGCAAAGGTTTATATCGCGTAAAAAGATTGCAAATGGGAATGAAAAATTCTAGCGCTATTTTCCAGCAATGTATTGAATCGGTTTCAAAAGGTTTAAAAGGAGTCGTTCCTTATCAAGACGATGTCCTGATTTACGCTAAAACTGAAGAATCTCTCAAAAAACGTTTGAACGCTGTTACTGAACGTTTTCGTCATAGACATTTGAGTATTAACGTCGATAAATGTGTTAATCGTGTTTCAGAAGTTTCATTTTTAGGATATCGGATTTCCCCTGACGGAATCGGTCCTGATCCAAAACTCGCTGAAAAAATTCAAGCTGTTAAACCACCAACTACAATTAAACAAGTTGAATCGTTTCTTGGTTAAGCAAATTTTTTCCGTCATCTCATAGACAATTTTGCAAGCAAGGTAAAACCTCTAAACGCTCTTCGCAAAAAGAATACTGAATTTTTATGGTCAGATAAATGTCAGAATGCGTATGATCGACTTAAAAATGAGTTATCTCAACAGCCTCTTGTTCAGCCTTATTCTTTAAAAAAGGAAGCCACGCTTACAACCGATGCATCAGGTGAAGCGATTGCCGGTATTTTGACACAGGATGGAAAGCCTGTTATTTACATTTCAAAGTCGCTTACTCCTGCAGAGCAAAAATACTTTACCACTGAGCGTGAAGCGTTGGCAATAGTTTGGTGTGTTGAGCGATTACGTGCGTTGCTTTTAGGTTGAAAATTTGCTCTAATAACTGATCACAAGGCATTAACGTATCTATTTAGCAATTCAAAAGGTGTGCCAAAAACTGCTTCTGCCGGACTGTCCCGCTGGGCAATCAAGCTTATGGCCTTTGATTTTACGTTAGTTCATCAACCAGGTGAGAAAATTACTCACGGTGATTCTCTTTCTCCTTTTGAAAATGTTTCCATTTCACGAGAAGATGTTGTTGCTAGTTTGGAAGTAGCCAGTGTTGCTTTTATGGCTCCAGTCGTTGACGTCAGCGATTTAAAATTAGCATTACAAAATGACGTAGTTTCTCAATCGATTTGTAAACGAATTATTTCCGGTAACTGGAATAATTTATCGAATGCTGAAAAATCACTTGCTAAATATCGTGATTCATTGACAATTGAAAATGATCTTATTTATGCTAAATCATTTCCTTTCATACCTGAGGCATTGCGCACAACAATTCTGAAAAAAGCACACGACACTCATCAAGGCATTAATTCAACCTTACGGTTTATTTTAAAAGGTGCCTGGTGGCCCGGTATTTCCCGTGATGTTGACCGTTTTGTTTCCAATTGTTCTACTTGTTGTGGTCTCAGACCAAAAGTTTCCAATTCTGTTCACAAGTGGCCCGAAGCTGGTTCTTGGGAACGCCGTCATATGGATTTTGGACACGTAAAAGAAATGGGACCAGTTTTGTTAATTGCAGATGCCGGAAGCGGTTGGATAGAAGCCTTCCGTTGTTCTGACTCTTCAACTCCGCTCATTATCCGAATATTTTCCACTCTGTTTGCTCGTTTCGGAATTCCTAAATTAGTTGTTTCTGATAACGCTAAAGAGTTTATCAATGATGAAATTGTTTCTTGGCTGTCTAAGTCAGGTTGTCGAAAATCAGAATCACCGCAATATTTTCCTCGTGCCAACGGCTTGGCTGAGCGTGCTGTTCAAACCGTTAAACGTGGCATGAAAGCATGGAACAAAACTCTGCGTGTGTCTTTCGACATGTTCTTAAACAAAATTTTGCTAGTGCATCGCACCACATCCGCAGCTAGGCAAAAGTCACCTGCTGAGATCCTTCTCGGAAGATCTCCGCGCATTCCGTTCGTTTCTGAACTCATCCCCGGTGACGTAGTGATGTATCGTCAATCACCATCCCATCAACCCTCCCAAGCAGAATATATCCTCGCCAAGGGTAGGAATACAGCCTGGTTGACCCACAATGACCGCACTGTATTAGCATCAAAAGACCAGTTTGCCCCTGTTCCTCATTCATCGAATCAATCTAATTCAAACCGTGTAAACAGTTCTAATTCTAATGATTTACCAACGTCATCAACATTAACATCTGACTCTAGTAAGACTGCTCCTGTAATTAGACGTTCTACACGTCAAACTAAGGAACCATCCTATTTAGGACGTTCGTAAATTTATTTAATTCTCATACCTATTCAATTATATACTTATTCCATTATACGATATTGTTCGTTAATATAATTTTCATGCTTATATTCAAATATACCATATTTTCTTTAATATACTTAATTTTCATACTTATATTCAAATATACCATATTTTCTTTAATATACTTAATTTAAATTTAAATACCTATTATAATACACCATAGTTAATCTTACAATACGCATGTTCATGCTGGTGAAGGGAAGTGTCACATTACTGACTATCCTCGTTTTAATGTTGTAATCCTCGTTTCTGTTTAATTAGTAATTGTTATATTTAGAATAGCGTTAACTATAAAGCAACTCGACTAAGCTAATATAGTCAGTCGGTTAGTCGGAGTTGTAATGTTATGTTTGAATTACATTGTTGAAGTTAAACAAATCTGTCTTATCTCTCATTGTTCAATCTCCAAGTCGTAGTTTGGTTATACGACACTAGCATGGTGTGAATGTATATAGATTCTACCGTTTTAATCATAGGTCCTCATACATCGATCAATAATCTTTGAACAATGTATTAAGTGACGTTATAGCCCTCCATGCATGTAGCCTCTACAACACGCATTGCGTGTAACTGGTATTGCGTGTAACTGGTAACTGGTATTTGTAAATAATGCGTTCCATAACTTTTCATGCAATGCAGGTAAAAGATATAGGTCGTTAATTATTTTTTCAGAGGCTTTTTCGTTTTTTAAAGATTGGGGACCGGGTTGGGGACACAATTGATTTCTTCCTGACAGTTATAAATGTTGCCATGATGTGAGTGTTGCTTTACAGTGTTTAGTGATGATGAACTAAAAAAATGCAGACAAACCCGGGAGTTGTATATAATGGCCCTATAATCAATTCAAATGAAAATATTGCTTCACTTTCGAGAGTCGGCGAGTCGTTTACACAGGATCATGTAATAATCTACTTTTAAATAAAACCAATAATCATGCTATTAAAGATAGGACTGTTTCATGCGTATGAAGCTGAATTAGGGTCAAACTCGATTCACACGGCGATGACGTATTTCACATGGTGATGATGTGTTTTCACATGGCGATGATTTATTCTGAACCAGTGTAGTGTTCAAGCAAAATCGCCCCCTTAGTACTGTGGCAACGAAATATGAAGCGGAATCGGGGTCATAATTCCAAACGTTCGTGCCGTCGTTGGATTTCCGTGTCGTCGTTGAATTTCATTCCGTGTTTCCATGTCGTCGTCATCTGCGCTGCCATCTGCGCAGTTAATTTCGCGCGGAATCGGGGTCAATATTCTGAGCTGCGGAGTCGTCGTTGGATCTTGCTTCGTTGTTGAACTTCATTCCGTCGTCTGCACTTCCGTCTGCGCTGCCGTCTGCGTCGCCATCTGCGCAACTATCAAATTGTCTCTCACTTTTGACCAAGGTGTTTTATTACCAAGAGGAAGGTTTTCGATTTATGTTTGATATTATCTACACTGGATTTTAATTACTGTCAGATTCAGGCTTAGCATTCATTGCTTACTTAATTGTTCGTTTTCAAATAGTTGTTATAAATTCTATCAGAGGTCTGGATTGTGGAATACTCACGCTTATATGACGGAAAAACAATGGAAGTGTTTGCAGTTTATTAATTTATTAATATCATTTATGTCATTAATTGAGAAAGATTTATAGCTATTATTATTATAGCTATTATGTAGTAAAGTGTAACTGGAGGCAGACTCAGAAAATGCAACATCAAAATCCATGAAATACTGATAACACCGATGCACCCTAACACCATGTGAAGTACTTGTATGTTGTTTTTAGACGCTGTCTCGAATACTTTTCTTCGGAAAATCTAAGAATCTAGGACAATATGATTGATGTCATTGATCAGAATGAAAAAGTCCCACTACTGCAAGACTACAAAATGTCCAATATTTTGAATATGAGTCTGCTGCTTCTATATTTCATGGATTTTGATTTTGCTTTTTCCGAGTCTGTCTGTCAACCTTCAATCACATGTTCCGATAATAATTATATGTTTCTCAATAATAAACTGCAAACATTAATGCCATCGTTTTTCATATCCATATAAGCTTGAATATTTTACAATCCAGACCTCTTACAAGTCTTATAAAACTAAATAATCATTGTATTTCCAGAAATTATCCCGTTAAACTAAAGCCATTTAAAATTTGACCTGAAGAGACCTGAAATTTATTCTTTGTGATGTTTTCAAATTGATGCGCAGATGGCAGCGCAGATGACGACAGAATAGAAACATGGAATGAAATTCAACGACGACGCGGAAATCCAACGACGGCACGAACGGTCGGAATTATATGAAGCGGAATCAGGGTCATAATTCCGACCGTTCGTGCCGTCGTTAAATTTCAGGTCTCTTCAGGTCAAATTTTAAATGGCTTTAGTTTAACGGGATAATTTCTGGAAATACAATGATTATTTAGTTTTATAAGACTTATAAGAGGTCTGGATTGTAAAATATTCAAGCTTATATGGATATGAAAAACGATGGCATTAATGTTTGCAGTTTATTATTGAGAAACATATAATTATTATCGGAACATGTGATTGAAGGTTGACAGACAGACTCGGAAAAAGCAAAATCAAAATCCATGAAATATAGAAGCAGCAGACTCATATTCAAAATATTGGACATTTTGTAGTCTTGCAGTAGTGGGACTTTTTCATTCTGATCAATGACATCAATCATATTGTCCTAGATTCTTAGATTTTCCGAAGAAAAGTATTCGAGACAACGTCTAAAAACAACATACAAGTACTTCACATGGTGTTAGGGTGCATCGGTGTTATCAGTATTTCATGGATTTTGATGTTGCATTTTCTGAGTTGCCTCCAGTTACACTTTACTACATAATAGCTATAATAATAATAGCTATAAATCTTTCTCAATTAATGACATAAATGATATTAATAAATTAATAAACTGCAAACACTTCCATTGTTTTTCCGTCATATAAGCGTGAGTATTCCACAATCCAGACCTCTGATAGAATTTATAAAAACTATTTGAAAACGAACAATTAAGTAAGCAATGAATGCTAAGCCTGAATCTGACAGTAATTAAAATCCAGTGTAGATAATATCAAACATAAATCGAAAACCTTCCTCTTGGTAATAAAACACCTTGGTCAAAAGTGAGAGACAATTTGATAGTTGCGCAGATGGCGACGCAGACGGCAGCGCAGACGGAAGTGCAGACGACGGAATGAAGTTCAACAACGAAGCAAGATCCAACGACGACTCCGCAGCTCAGAATATTGACCCCGATTCCGCGCGAAATTAATTGCGCAGATGGCAGCGCAGATGACGACGACATGGAAACACGGAATGAAATTCGACGACGACACGGAAATCCAACGACGGCACGAACGTTTGGAATTATGACCCCGATTCCGCTTCATAACGAAATGGCAGTATTTGGTACGCTGTTTAGTGTTTTAAAAAGTAGATAAAATTGGAAAAGTATTTAGCTAGCATGATTATCGACACCACCTTGATTATATGACTTGAAATATGTAGAAAGTACTGTTCATGGTTGAAAATAATTGATGAAATAAGATGTAAAGAAGAAACAAATAGTTTCCCATTCTATATACTAATACTCATAAGTCCCTTGAATCAAATGTAAAATAAACACGTTATGAAGTGAACAATTATTGGAATTTCTCTGGGCTATGCCGGTGTTGTTGTATAGGTGAAACACAATTTAATATAGAAAAGCCCCCGACAAATTGTTACCTTCGCAACTTGAACTTTATGACACTCAGTATGATACTCGGGTTTGTAATGTTTGTTGGATTTTTGACTCATGGTTACGTAAGTGACCTTGAGTCTATGCTGTCATGGTGGAAACGTTTTCATTTCATTTCGTTTCATTTTTGACTCATGGTTACGTAAGTGACCTTGAGTCTATACTGTCATGGTGGAAACGTTTTCATTTCATTTCATTTCATTTCATTTCATTTCATTTCATTTCATTTCATTTCATTTCATTTCATTTCATTTCATTTCATTTCATTTCATTTCATTTCATTTCATTTTTGACTAAATCTATTGTTCTTTTGAAATAACGTTCAACACACTGCTTTGCGTGCTAACAAAGGACGAACACAAAACGATTGCGCAAGAAACACCATTTTATTGTTAAAAATACAATGGGCATGCTGTGTGATTATTCCAAATTTTTAGCCAAATTTTTTTGACAAAAATTTTTTTCCATTGCCCGCCATGATGGCCGACTCGCAGCTTAGCAAGATTATAATTGCATTATTTAATGAAATGTTTTCTAATACTCCTGGATTAGTTTACATCGTGATTATCTCTTTATTGGTAGAACACATGATTGTTTTCTTCTTCTCGTCATTTGAAATGGTTAATGAAAGATTTTAATCGTTCTGTAACATCACTATTTGAGGTGAAACTTCGAAGATAATTGTTGTTGTGTTTTGACCATGAGAACTTTTGAACCGACAATTCATCATTTGGTTGGGGGCTTAGACAAGACAGTATTATATATTTATTGTTTGTATTGTTTTCTGAAGTTATTTATTACATCAAACTGCTAAGCCAGTCGTCATGGTTTTATTTGGTTTATTAAAATGTTTTAATTCTGCTGCGACATCACCTTAAGAAGAGACAATTTCGCACGTCATTTACAACTCACACCTGTATTGTAAGTAGTGAAAATCACTTCATCTGTTGTTATCTTGGTATGGTCTATTGGTGAAGCGTTCGCATTAGGCGCGCGGGGTCTGGGGTTCAATCTCATCGGTCTACCTAACGTTTTTATCTTTTTTCTTTTTACTTTGATTTATTATTTGGATATATTTTTCTTTATATTATTATATTATTTGGATATTGTTATAATTTATTTTATTTGATTGAAGTTGATTTTTTTTATTTGATCTGATTTTTATATCATTCAATTGGATTGATTTACTTTTTTGAATTTGATTTGATTTGATTTTTCTTTGCATGATGATTTGATTGATTTGATATTCTATTGAATTTGATTTCCATTTGTTTATTTTGATTATTAAATTATTCACCATGAGTCCGAGCGTAGCGGAGCTATTTTTTTTTGGGAGCTATGGCTACTACTTCCACGTGCTTTGAGATAAACTAGATAGTACCAAATTTTGTAAATTTTCTCAATTAAATTGCGGCTTCGATCGGCTTTTCTACATAGATTTGTTCATGCATTTATTTTGAACCAGTTAAACCAGATGATTCACAACTCAATATAAACATGCATTTGCATGCAACTCGAAGTCTAGTTAAATAAAAATATGTATATTTCATAGAAGATATTGGTAAAACGTTGTCTTACTGATTGAACATAGGGCTCAATGCAAAATAATATTAGATATAGCAGAGCATAAATAATAAAAGTCAGAGAATCAGACAGTCATGTTTGCTACTTGAAGTTTCACACCGAGGCGATCATCAGGCAATCTATTCAATGATAAATAACACTATACCTTCTAGATACATACAGAATAGGGTGCTATTGTTATTAAGGCTATTGTTAATTTTATGGATATAGGTTATTCTATTGTTCTTTATTCCGGCGATGCTGTGATAATATATCATGTTTTAAATTTTGACAGGTAAAAATTTGTTTTCATGTCTACATTTTGATATCATTTCGGTTTTTTTATTAAGAACATTTTTATTAGAGAAAATTATATGATACTTTTCTGTAATAATAAGAAATAAGTCGCATTTTTTTGCTTGGTTGTGGTATGCCACGGCAGTAGAAAGTATTGACCATTTGATGTTGTAGGTAATTTGATTGTCTTTAAGTTGCCGGATATGCTTGGACAGTTCTGTTGAGTTGATGTACTTTCTGTTTAAATGATAGCGCGTGTTGAGTATAACGTCGTTTGAATGTGCCTTCAGTTAATCCTATATAATTGTTTAAAGTCAGAAGTTCCAAAGCAGGATGGATTCCAAAATTGAAATTTGATGCCTCAGAAATGACAAAAATTCGCATTACCTGACATTTTGAATCAAAAATTCTGGCACCTTCACATCAGGGGTCAAGTCACATCACAGGAATGCATTTTTCTTGAAACCGGAAATTCCACAGCAGGATTCCAAAATTGAAAATTTGATGTCTCAGAAATGACAAAAATTCGTATTACATGACATTTTGAATCAAAAATTCTAGCACCTTCACAGCAGGGGTCAAGTCACATCACAGGAATACATTTTCCTTGAAACCGGAAATTCTACAGCAGGATTCCAAAATTGAAAATTTGATGCCTCAGAAATGACAAAAATTCGTATTACCTGACATTTTGCATCAAAAATTCTAGCACCTTCACAGCAGGGGTCAAGTCACATCACAGGAATACATTTTCCTTGAAACCGGAAATTCCACAGCAGGATTCCAAAATTGAAAATTTGATGCCTCAGAAATGACAAAAATTCGTATTACCTGACATTTTGCATCAAAAATTCTGGCACTTTCACAGCAGGGGTCAAGTTACATGCTCCAAATTGCCTGAATAGACTCATACCTGGTATCCTGAATGAATGGCACAACTCCGACTCCCATATGTATGAGGTGTGAGCTGTGTTAGGTGAAGAAAAAGTTTGTGAGGAATATAATGAACGCAAAGTACCTATCCCATGCTGAGCCTCTGATGAAATATTTAGGTATCTTAAAATTCAAAGATTTATACAATTTAAAGGTGGTTTCTTTTATACATAGATAGTTAATTGCCAAATTATTCTGTTCTACTTGCAACAACTACTACGTATGTTGGTAAATGGTATTATTATTATAGCTGTATGTTAACTTTTTAATTACAATTAATTTTGAATTTTTTTTTAGTTTAAATTTACCATTTTTGTTTTAACCTTTTACCCATGTTATTCATAAACACTATAGAGTCCTCAATAGACAAGCAAAGTTTGCTTACGAGATGACGTTCAACCATTGTATATCATACTTAATTAATCAATGTCTTCAGCATGTATATATCTTTTTATCATGTGGTTGAAATAAATTTCTATTCTATTCTATATAGCGCCTATATGGAAGCACCCCCATATGCTATTTATCCCATACTATCAAATTTGAAGAGAGAGAAAATAATACACAATATGTTTAAGAATGATTTGCTAAGAATAAATGTTTCTCATTAAAGCAACACATTATCTCCATCTTGACATTTGACACGGAACAACTAGAGCTCACTTACAGCGAAAAAAATGATTTTGTGCATGTGTTAATTGGGGTGTGAAATCTTTTATTACATTTTAAACAGAGTACAAAATAATGGGGTGCAAAATTGTTTGCCCGCTCACGAAAAAATCCAACCCGCCCTCTTTCCCGGTGTTAGAAATGACTGGTATTCAGCGCTAGCTCAGGTGGATTGGATATGACGTCACAAGATAGAAACTAGTACATAACCTCTTTCTCGTTTTGCTTTGCGCGGAAAACAAACTTCTTTTCGATTCTCGAAGTTGTATCTCGCTTTTCAAGTGGAGAGGAAATTCCAGGGCGTTCCTAAAATGGGGCATTTGGGGCATGATACCCCCTGACGACTTTCTGCAGTCGGCAAAAGAGAGAAGAAATGGCAAAGGAATACATTCACTTTCCAAGAGTGGAAGTGAGAGAATTGTTTCATTGTTGTAGTTATTTATTTAGCTACATAAAGATTTTTGAAGGAAAGAGCAATGAACACAGAAACACAACCTTTACTTAGCTGACACACATTAACATAAGAACCGTCAGCACCATGTAGGTGTGGCATAATAGGGGGTAGCTTACAATCACTACATTGTCCACACAAATCACGAATACTGTATATAGAGACAGTTATCTTCAACTTCAACAGTTTGGTGTTTGATCAAGAGGATAGACGAGAGAAATGTTGGGCACCCAGATGATGACTTTAGGTCAATGTACAATTTAAACACGTATGGCAAAACTTCATGTGGCGCATTCAAAATAGGATACCGCACCATAAATTGCGTTCAATTTACGGTTACATATCCGGTCGGACTCCGGTGAATTCGACACATTTTTTTTTACTTAACACCCCCTTCAAAGAAACTCTCTCGGTGCGGCCACGAAGAAATAATATTAATAATAATAATAATAATAATAATAATAATAATAATAATAATAATAATAATAATAATAATAATAATAATAATAATAATAATAATAATAATAATAATAATAATAATAATAATAATAATAATAATAATAATAATAATAATAATAATAATAATAATAATAATAATAATAATAATAATAATAATAATAATAATAATAATAATAATAATAATAATAATAATAATAATAATAATATTTATCAGAATCTTCTTGGTGATTATTTTGGTACAAAATAACAACACAACTAAATTTGCACAACGTTTCGACTGATTGACTTCAGCCATTCTCAAGTGAATGTTTTTTATTATTAATTAAGATATATGTATACATAAAAATGTTTGCCCCTTGAGGGTAAAGTTACATCATGAAAATTATTTACAATTATATGAGATCTATATCAGTGACAACAGTAACTATGGTAACTAGCCTATAGATATGAAATGCATGCAGTTATTTGAAAACTTTGGCCCGGATGGAATCGCCCTGAACGTTTAATGTTGGTTTCAGTTCTTGAATTGCCAGCATTTCATTCACGAGACAATCGAATTTATTTTTGCACTTTTTTATTATTCTAAAATGTTTTTCAAATTGATCAGTAGATATTCCGTGCTCTTGACGGACGTGTGTACCAAGGTTACTTTTGTTATGTTAATCTATGCGTTCATATAAGTGCCGGCATGTATAGCCAACATAGTCTGCTTCGCATAGACCACATTTAAAATGATATATGACGCATTGCTGGGTTAACAAATCTGGCTTCTCCTCACGGGTACGCAAGTCATCGTTGAGCTTCTTACTTTTAAAAATAGCATTAAACTTTACACTTATTTTACAATTTAAACGGTAAAGTTCTTTTCTTGTTTCATCACATGATTGTTGGTCTTTAAAAGGTAAAACTATACTCACATATTTTAAATTATCGTCTGGTAAAACTGGAGAATTAAAATCATTACTTAGCATTTTATTTAAAATAGAATTAAAAACACGGGGCGGATACTTAAGTTTACTAAAAATGTTAAAAAGTACTTTACATTCAATATTAAAATCAGCTTCAGAGGAACAAAGACGATGCGCTCTGTGAAGCATTGTCTTCAAAATACCAATTTTATACCTTTGGTCTACATGACTCTGATAATGTAAAAGAAGTCTTTTGTTTGTTGTTTTTCGATGTACACTCGTTGATATTTCTGTGCCGGTATTGGTCATTTTGATTCCAAGAAAAGGTAGATTTTTGTTTTCCTCTAACTCAATCGTGAAGTTTATTGACGAGTGTGCTGCATTCAGAATCGATAATAAGTCTTCTGCTTCTTTTCTATTGTTGACAATTGCCAAGGTGTCATCTACATAGCGCCAGTAGAACTCTGGTAATTTATTAGATTCTGATAAATTTTTTTCAATATTGGACATAAATACATTAGCTAATAAAGGTCCCAATGGTGATCCTATTGCCACTCCATCTGATTGTTCATACAGCACACCATCGAATTGAAACAATTGGTCTTTGGTACTGATCAATAATAGGTCACGCAGATCGTCAGGCGTTAAATTCAAGGAATACTTTTCATTGAACCAATTGTTAGAAAATGCATCCGTAACCAAACTTTCAATTGTTTCCAGTAGGGGGACGTTGGTAAACAGAGCACTCACGTCAAAAGAGACCATAATACTACCTTTTCGGAATTTTACGTTGCGTATTTCTTCGCTAAAATTTAATATATCTAATATTGTACAACTATTGATAGCCAAAGGTTTGAGCTTGTCATCTAGCCATTTTGCCAAAAGAAAGTTATAAGATCCCACTGCCGATAGAACTGGTCGCATTTGTAAGTTAGTTTTATGTGTTTTTGGTAGGCCATATAAATGTGCTAGCCGAGAGCCTTTAGGACAAAGTTTTGTTGCTATTTCTTCTGGTAAAATTTTTTTTATACATTTATTTACCATTCTTTCTTTATAAAGGAGAGGGTGGGGATGTTTTGCAGGCCTCCCTCTACGTTTTTTATTCGGGTCTACAAAGGTAAATTTATCTCGTTTGTCAATCGATGCTTCCATCAATAGTCTATTATAATGTTCTTTGTTCATAATGATGATACCATTACCCTTATCCGGCTTAGTTATTACAATGTTCTTATTGCGTTTTAAAGATGATATTGCTCGTAGTAAAGACTTGGGTGGTTTCTGTCCTTGTAAACGGCAGTAATTCAAGGCAATAGACTTGAGCGTAGATGCTGTGATATCTTTCTTAACTTGTCAGATTACTCATTGAACTTTTTTGAAAAATTAGTATTGTCGAGATGGCTAGATTTCTCGTTACCAAGACGATCAACGCGTAGGGACGAAATTGACACGAAGGCTGAGTTTGAGAAGGCATACTTCAGGGCAGAAAGATATTTACCATCTGACGAGAAAGATATAATAATAATAATAATAATAATAATAATAATAATAATAATAATAATAATAATAATAATAATAATAATAATAATAATAATAATAATAATAATAATAATAATAATAATAATAATAATAATAATAATAATAATAATAATAATAATAATAATAATAATAATAATAATAATAATAATAATAATAATAATAATAATAATAATAATAATAATAATAATAATAATAATAATAATAACAATGACAATGACAATGACAATGACAATGACAATGACAATGACAATGACAATGACAATGACAATGACAATGACAATGACAATGACAATGACAATGACAATGACAATGACAATGATAATAATAATGATAATAATAATGATAATAATAATAATAGTAATAATAATAATAATAATAATAATAATAATAATAATAATAATAATAATAATAATAATAATAATAATAATAATAATAATAATAATAATAATAATAATAATAATAATAATAATAATAATAATAATAATAATAATAATAATAATAATAATAATAATAATAATAATAATAATAATAATAATAATAATAATAATAATAATAATAATAATAATAATAATAATAATAATAATAATAATAATAATAACAATGATAATAATGATAACAATAATAATTATAATAATAATAATTGTGATCAAACAAAGGAAACTTACCAAAATACGGTTTTTATCCAGAATATTACCTAAACTGCAGTGATAGCTCCTCACGAAATGCAATCACGAAGTTAAGAACTAGTTTACATTCTCTTAGAATCCAAACTGGGCGATACAATCATGAACATCGATATGATAGGCTATGCTTGTTCTGTGACAGAGGAGAGATCGACGATGAATTCATTTCCTTTCTTCTGTTCTTTTAATAAAGACCAGCGTAATCAACTCTACACTGAAGTTGAGACGTTGATCCAAAATTTCAAGTATCTAATAATAATAATAATAATAATAATAATAATAATAATAATAATAATAATAATAATAATAATAATAATAACAATGACAATGACAATGACAATGACAATGACAATGACAATGACAATGACAATGACAATGACAATGACAATGACAATGACAATGACAATGACAATGACAATGACAATGACAATGATAATAATAATGATAATAATAATGATAATAATAATAATAGTAATAATAATAATAATAATAATAATAATAATAATAATAATAATAATAATAATAATAATAATAATAATAATAATAATAATAATAATAATAATAATAATAATAATAATAATAATAATAATAATAATAATAATAATAATAATAATAATAATAATAATAATAATAATAATAATAATAATAATAATAATAATAATAATAATAATAATAATAATAATAATAATAATAATAATAATAATAATAATAATAATAATAACAATGATAATAATGATAACAATAATAATTATAATAATAATAATTGTGATCAAACAAAGGAAACTTACCAAAATACGGTTTTTATCCAGAATATTACCTAAACTGCAGTGATAGCTCCTCACGAAATGCAATCACGAAGTTAAGAACTAGTTTACATTCTCTTAGAATCCAAACTGGGCGATACAATCATGAACATCGATATGATAGGCTATGCTTGTTCTGTGACAGAGGAGAGATCGACGATGAATTCATTTCCTTTCTTCTGTTCTTTTAATAAAGACCAGCGTAATCAACTCTACACTGAAGTTGAGACGTTGATCCAAAATTTCAAGTATCTTCCTGTCGCTAACAAACTGACCTTTCTCTTCAATCATGAATGCATAAAACTATTTAGTTTTCTTGGTAACTTCCTCAACAAATCATTCTCGTTACGGCATAAATCACAGTAATCTCATATACTTAGGTTATAATAGCTTCTTTATGTTATCTTAATTAATATTATTTAAATCTCTTTATGACGTCAAGTAGATCAATGTGTATAGATATGCATGTACTGTTTTGGCAGTCAGCTTCATTTATTTGTAAATAATATTTCTTATAAATTTATATTAAGCATTTGACATTCACTTACCACACCTGTATTGTAGGGTATATCTTGGTAATAATAATAAACAAGCCAACAAACAAACAAACATCATTATTTATTGAGAAACCTTTAAGGCATTTGGCTTTTTTTTAAAGGGCTCATACAAAATATAATTTATAAATAGTTACGAACATAATTACAATATAGACAAAAAAGTAGATTAGTGAATGATTAATCTCTACATGCTAGATTTGATTTACATAGATTTTGGAAAGCCTACTATCCGTGATATCCTTTATCAAGATTGGTGGATCATTCCATTTGCACACCAGCTGACTGAAAAGAGTGACGATGACTTGGTTAAATATTATTGTTAGTGGATGATCATGTTTTCGTGGTGTACGGAGAAGAGAAGAGAGCGTGTGTGTGTGTGTGTGTGTATAATTTTATTTCGATTCGTAACCAAAATGAGCAAATGCTCGTTTATACATTGATACGTATTAAAAGTAAGTTATTAATTATAATATTGTAAATTAGTAGAAATAATGATAAGGATAATAGTATTAATAATATAATATAATTTTTATTTTTATTTTATTATTTTATTATTTTTTTTATTATTTTTTTTATTTATTTTTTTTTCGTTTTTTTTTTTTCGTTTTTTGAACGAGAGAAGTTCCATAATTATGCTAATTGTATTATATTTATGAGGAGAATGCTAGTGTTTTTGATATATATAACATTATAATCTAACTATCGACAGCTGATTGACATAAACCAATAATTTATTTTCCATTCCAGGGATGTCAAATACGCAAGAGTTGACTCTTTGAATGTTCTTATTGCTTCCCCACGTATTACTTCCGGGATAAAGTTCCAGACTCTAGTACCTACTGCTACAATCGACCATTTCATCAGGGTTGTTCTGCAAATGGGTGGGATGAATTTGTTTGGACGGCAAGATGACGTATATTTAGTGTTGGATATCTTGAAGAGGGAGTGTAAAAGTTTTGGAGTTTCTGTTATGAGTGTTTTGTGGATCATATTGGTTAATTTTACTATTCTTCTGACGTGTAGAGATGGAAGACGATATTCTTTACCAGTATTGGGTCGTGTTAGGTGTTTTAGTGATTTTACTTGAATTCTTTCTAATTTTAGTCTATCCGTTTAATTAATTCCAAGAAGAAGTAGGCTACAATGTTCTAGGTGAGGACGGATGTATGTCTTGTAAAGTGTATTGGCAAGGTGTGGGTTTAGGGATTTTTTAACCTGTTTGATTTGATATAGGGAGAGATTGGCTTTTCTGATGCAATTGCGAAGATGACATCTCATGTTTAATCTACTGTCAATGTGAGCACCGAGTATCTTTATTACATTGAGCCAAGGTAAGGTTACATCATCGATTGTAATGTCTTTGTTATGTATTTGATTAGTACTTAGAAGTGAATAGTGAATAGCAAAGGAGGAGCATTATTCAATTAAATTTTATGAGCCCAGGAAAGCTGATTGAAAGTCACCCTGTCCTTGATGCTTAGCCATTCAAGCTGACTGAGAATTTTTGAGACAGAGGTACTGTAATGATACTGAGGCACTGTCCTCATACCTCTGTTCTGGAGCCTCTGGAGGTGATCGAGATGTTGTTGTTTACAATTCCCCCAGACTACAACGCAGTAGTCAAAATGAGGCAAGAAAAGAGCATTATATAAAAGAATTCTAATTTTCAGCGGTAAGAGTTTACTGCTGCGTTTAATACCCTTAACCCCCTGCTGACCTTATTGATTACTTTTTGAACATGATCGTCAAACTTACGCAGCTGCCTAGTTCCATGCCTTTAGGTAAACCTGCACTTTAACTTGATTTGATAGATATTACACAAAGCTGGTGCAATGGCCGGAGCTACTAATTTAATTAACCTTGTCTCTATGTTTAATCATCACCAAAAGCTTTTTTCATTGGTAAATAGTTTATTATCTATTATATTTCTAACGTCGTTATTTTTGACTCATGGCTACGGAGTTTCCATGAGTCTATTCTATCATGCTGAAAAATGAAATCGGTCTGGAAAATTGGTAAATCACGGTTACGACAGCGTGATTTTTGTGGCAACAAATCGCAGACTGCTTTGCCCGCAAACAATACAAAGACAATCAGCGATCGTCAGCGATTGCGCAATATCCGCCTAGACTTCACTGAGTTATTGTTCAGATTCTGGCATTGTTGCCTTTGGAATCACGGTTAGAAGCGTTTTCACTCAGGTGACATTTTACTAAAAATTTTCTGATGGCGTCCATGTTGGTGTACTCGCAGCTAAGCGAGATTACAATTGCATTATTAAATGAAATGTTTTCTAATACTCTCGAATTAGTTTACATCGTGATTATCTCTTCATTGGTAGAACTGTTAGAACACATGATTGTTTTCTTTTTCTCATCAATTGAAATGGTTAATGAAAGGTTTTAATCGTTCTGTAACATCACTATTTGAGGTGAAACTTCGAAGATAATTTTTGTTGTGTTTTGACCGTGAGAACTTTTAAACCAACAGTTCATCATTTGTTTGGGGGCTTAGACAAGACAGTATTGTATATTTATTGTTTATATTGATTTCTGGAAGCGAACGATTTCCTTCCACGACTTTCATAGTTTTTGAATAAACTTACGATATCATATTGCCTCATGACGAAAACAAATATCTTGTGTCATGCCATGGAGTCTCGAATGCGTATTTCGAGGTGTAAATAATGCATTAAATACACCTGCATTATTTTCCTTCAAAATACGCCGTATAGCCATAGCCTCATAATTTTTTATTTATTTTATTTATCGAACTTATACAATAATTATTATATTGGTTTGATTAAGTTATTCGATTTGATTTGATTTGATTGTTTATTTTATGCTATTTTATTGAAGTTGATTTTTTATGTGATCTGATTTTATATCATTCGATTGGATTGATTTTACTTTATTGAATTTGATTTGATTTTTCATTGCATGATGATTTGATTGATTTGATATTCTATTGAGTTTGATTTCGATTGATTTATTTTGATTATTATATCATTCACCATGAGTCCGAGCGTAGCGGAGCTATTTTTTCAAATTGTAATGAATGCCTCGGTGTTTCATCAAACAGAAATAATTCTCATGTTAAAATTGCTTCAAAAGTTCAATTGGGCTGCTGTTTACAGATGGTATGATTGACGATAGTTTATGTGATATTCCAATAAAATAATAGTTCAGTTAGTAGTTAATAGTTAGTAAAAGACAATATTTCATCTGTTGATTGTTTTGTTTCTGTTTAAAATTTGTCATCAATTTCTAAACTTTCTATACTGTTATTCTTAAATTTGTCAGGTACGGAGGCTAGTAATTCGATATGTCTCTGTTTGTAATAAAGTCCCCCAAGGCGGGTGCCAACTTGTGCAGAGAACATTGGAACATGGACTGCTAGCTTACCCTGTTTGTGGTAAAATGATACATTAAAAAACCTTGGATATATAAATATCAGGAGAATAATGCTGTATTGGTATCTATCATTCTTGCCATGGGTATCAGCACTCTTTTGTGTAAGAGAAACAACACCGTGTGGGCCAGCGTGTGAGTGATACGCTATGACATATCGATATAGAAATGCGTGAACTATTAAAAAGGAACAAATCGAACAAAAGAAGCAGTAAACATTTTCCAAGATTTGAGAATTTTTCAAGATTTTACGATAGAAAATCATACCATTACATCGCTGTGATCAATTGTGCAAATACAAAGAAAGTATTGATATTTCTCTCCGTTTCTTCTTCCTGATATTCCATAGTTATACTCGCGATCATATTTTCCGTCTGTTTCCTGACGTATACGATAGCCTCAGCCAATCAGTGTGTCTTTATATCATTTTCTTCACGCATGGGAAAAACGATGTAACTAACTAAAACCCATTTCCTGTATCGCAAGATAACGAAAATCCCCTCGAAAACAAACCTTGTAAGCAACATTAAGAAAGTTTGTTTTGTGTGAGGTCCTTGGTGTTTTGAATAACGATTTGAGAAAATAAATAACCACATTGGAACCTTGCAAAAAGAGTTAATTGCTAAGAAACAAGAGTTGTAAAATACGAAAACAAACGATTAATTATGTAAATTATTGCAATATTCTTTAACAAAGAAAGGAGATTGAAAAAAATTATGTTGTTATTATTCCTCGTTTTGGATGTGCAGTAAATATTTCATCAATCGCAGATTGAACCTCTGAATCAGTGCATACATTGTTTGCTGGTTCAATTAGAGGATTCGATTGATGATCATGATGAATGATGTTTGTCATGGTTACGTTAGGTCTATTATCAATTTGCTACATCTGCTGTTCGCAAATTTCTCCATGGTTCAATGTCTCAACATAATGGACAGCAGAAACAATATCTTCAGGATTAAATCCGAGACAATCCTGATCATATAAAAAAATACTTCAATAAAATTAAAATCCAAATCCCAGACTCAAATATACTCAATGTTACGTTCCAACTAATGATACAGTAGCGTAGTATTTTAATGGCTATACGACGTTGTCGTTTAGAGTTAAATTCATTCAAAACTTTCGCAACTACAATTATTAATACCAGAAATCAAAACAAACAGGCCAACAAACCAGGATAATAAACAATATCACATTAAATCAGTATACAAATGATGTTGTCAAAATTCAACGAAGATAAAGCATTAATTTAAATGAAAAATAAATCCGTAGTTACTTCAATGTTTTATATTAAATCTCCAATCATGAAATGAGTGTAAGCTTCGCAGTCTTTTCTTATGAAGCTGAACAACGAGGCCATATATACTGAAAACGAGATTAATGGAATGGAATCCTATTGGTTGGCGTCTATAGCTTATCCAATCATTAAACGTATTGCTATTGACTTTTCCTTGGAACATTTTACGAAAAGATTTTTTCAGGATGTCATACACGTAACTTATAATACAGGCCTACAAAATTGCGCTGATAGATAACATGAAAAAGGCTATTAGCTTGAAAGCCTACCCTGTGTAATGATATTTGATTGACAGATGTCATTGACGTCATGTCGAGAGTTAGAATTTTGCGACACCATGAGAAAGGAGTCAGTCTGGGTTTGGTCCCTGTCGTTGACATACCAAAGTGTTTAATTATATGCGTTATTGTTTTTATTCACTTGACTCATGTTTTACCGTTGATATACTACAAAGTTAACTTCAGTTTTCACATTTCACCATATCGAAATTTTTAAAGGAAGTATTTTAATATGGGTGAAGACAACGGATCAGGAGATGTTACAAGGGAAAGATTATTGTTCTTACATGTGACTGCTCCGAAATTGAAGTCTTCTGACAAAGAAGATGTCACGCGGTATTTAAAAGAAAATACGATGAGTATTTAGAGTTGATAAAAGAGAGGAACGAGCATGGTGGAGAGGAGATCAAGCCTCTTACGGTAAGAGCTTGCATTAACACATCTTTATTGAGAGCCATAGCAACGTATGAACTCGAAAAAACTCTAGAAGAAGTGACCGAGAAAGACCTTCTCGATTATATTGGCGGAAAATTAGACGTAGAGACAGACGATAATATCCCTGACGTCGAACAGATTTTCAAAAAAGAATTAAAAATGGATTTAACTATAAAAGACTCAAAAGCGAGAGTGTTAAAACTTTTTCAAGACGTAGATGACATATTGGACAAATACGGAATTAAGACATTATTGGACACAGAAAGTAACAAGAAACTAAAAAATAAATGCATTGTGAACGCTATCCAACCTTACAAGTTAAGAGAAACTTTGAAGAATGAACTGAAATATAGAAACAGCGAGTCAAAGAAAGACACGGCAAAACTTTTCAAATTGGTAAGGGATTTAACAACAAAATTTGATGTATTTAATTTTAACGAACCGAAAAAGAGAAAAAACCGATGGACGCTAGTCACGCTACAAAAGAACATTATGTAGTTAAAAATAAATTGGAATGCTGGACTTGCAAAGGAAACCACTCTCAAGCTAATTGTCCTAAACAAGAAGGTAAAGAGAGAAAAAAGAAAGATACAAAGTCACCGCCTACAACTGGATGTCTAAAATGTAAAGGAAAGCATTGGCTAAAGGATTGCCCAGACGCAACAGCAAATGAAAAAAAGGATTTATTAGAAAAGCTATCTAAAACAAGATCAGGAGCTGCATACAGTAAATCTCAAGATAAGAGTAAACCAGTTGATCTCAAACAAATAATGTCAACAGATATTGAAAGCAGACAGTTGTCAAATAATTGTGCAATTTTAAACGATGTGATAAAGTGCAAATATGTGTTAGACACAGGGGCCGACAGAACATTTATCAGGCGTGATTTGGCGGAATTAATTTCTGCTAAAACACCGACTACGATTAAAGAAACCCCTCCTGTGGACATTCAATTTGCAAAAAGGAGGTAACAGAAAAAGTTACTAGCACAATTAGTATAAACTTAACGCTATTAACAAAAGCTGGAAAATTAGTGCTGAGAGCAATTGATTGCATTGTAATTAATAATCTGCAAGATGATTTAATAATTGGTAAACCATTGCTAGAGTCAATAGGGATCAACATAGAACAATTGATCGCAGATAATGCTAAGAATCAAAATGAATCTATTGCTGTAAATAATTTGGAGGCCGATAGTGACGAAAAGGAGACAGATGATTTTCCTCTTTGGCAGCCTGACATTGGTCCAAATTGTCAAGTAGATGCAATTGAGGCAGTATTGAAACAGTTGAAGGGTGATACTGCAACCCAATATGAATACGGGGAGCTGAAAAGATTAATCGAAACATTCAGTGAATTATGGAGATTAAATCTGGGACCAGATGCACCTGCAGACGTCCCACCAATGGAGGTAAAATTGAAAAAGGATGCCACACCTATACAATGCAAAGGACGTCGCTATGCACCTATGCACTCAGCCTATTTGAAGGGGCATATTGCGGAACTAGAAAAATTTGGCTTAGTGAAAAGAAATCACAACGCCAGTTGGGCATCACCTGCATTTGTCGTAAATGATGAAAAGGAAGAGTCCCGCATGGTTGTGGATTTAAGAGCTGTGAATCATGTTACGGATCGCAAGTTATGGCCTATGCCGAATATAGAAGTACAGTTACAAAGGTTAGAAGGTATGAAATATTTTGCAGCCTTGGATTTATTTAAGGGGTATTGGCAATGTCCATTAGAGCAACAATCGCAAGAACTACATTCATTTATGACTGCTGAGGGCATATATACGCCAACCAGAGTTATAATGGGGGCATGTGATAGCGTAGCATACTTTCAATCCACAGTGCAGAAGGTAGTTGATAGCTGTACACGCCCACAGAATTGTTTACTTTGGGTAGATGATATTTTGTGTTTTGGCAAAACTTTTGAGGAATTACAAGAAACATTAGCTACTGTTCTCAATGTTTTAAGTAAACATAAACTCAAGGTTAATGCTCGTAAAAGTATTTTATTACGCAGCAGTATTCGCTGGTGTGGCAGAATAATATCGGAGAGGGGAATTCAATTTGATCCATCCCGATTACAAGCAATTACTGAGATGTCACCACCTGTCACTGCCAGTAATTTGCAGCAGTTTAATTGTGCATTGAATTGGATGCGATCATCATTGCCAAATTTTGCTGAAGTTATAGCACCTCTAAGAGATATACTTGAAAAAGCATTTGATGTCTCTGGTTCACGTACAAAGAGCAGCCCGTTCTGTCAAGTTATCTGACATTGGCTGGGGTAAGAATGAATTATTAGCATTTGAGAATAGTAAAAAGTTATTAAGTCATGCTGTGACATTGGCTCATTTGAAGCCTGATTATGAACTATGTATTTTTACTGATGCTAGTAATTATTTTTGGGCAATAGTTGCTACACAAGTGCCTGTTGCAGATTTAGTATTACCAATTGATGAGCAACGTCACGAGACACTTGTATTTCTTAGTGGTGAATTTAAAGGGGCTAGTACACGTTGGTCCATTAATGAAAAAGAAGCATTTCCAATTATTGAGGCCTGTTCTCTTCTTGATTATTTATTGCTTAGAGAAAATGGTTTTAGAATATTTTGTGATCATCGAAACCTGATTTACATATTTGATCCGTTTGCATTGAATAGTACAGTAAAGAAGCATGTTGCTGACCGTTTACAACGATGGGCACTACGGTTAATGGCTTTCAATTATACTATTGAGCATATTGCTGGAGAATTAAATGTTTGGAGCGATCTTTTAACTCGCTGGGGCGTTGCATCCCCTATTATTATGGCTAGATCCATTATTATTACTAATACTATCTCATCTATTACTGATACATCTGATTGGCCAACAATTGAGGATGTTATTATTAGTCAATCGGATTGTAATCTGGATAATCCACTAATTATCAAAGATGTTAATGGAGTTTTACGTACTGAGGATGGTGTTATTTGGTTACCTGCTGATAGCAATTTATGCATACGACTACTTGTTATAGCTCATTGTGGGTCAGCTGGTCATCGTGGCATCGATACAACTTATCGTACATTATTATCACGTTTTATTTGGAAAGGGATGAGAAAAGATGTTGAGAAGTTTTGTCTCAAGTGCTTACATTGTCTTGCATGTGATCCGCGTAAAGTTATACCTCGACCATATGGAGAAGTTTTGATAGGTGAGAAGCCTAATGACGTTATTCATTTTGATTATTTATTTGCAAGTAAAACTGATGAACATTGTCCTTTTGGATACATCTTGGTTTTGAAGGATGATCATTCTGGATTTGTTGAGCTAGTAGCTGCTGCAAATGCTACATATGAACCAGTTGTGGAATCATTAATGGATTGGTTTAAAAGATTTGGGATTGTTAGTCAATGGGTCAGTGATCAAGGTACACATTTTCTAAATGACGTCATGACAAAAGTTAGTCAACGATTGAATGTTAAACACAATTTTGTTACTGCATACACACCGTGGGCAAATGGTACAGTTGAACGAGTGAACCGTGATATCTTATTTGTATTACGCTGTCTATTATGTGAATTACGCCTTAACGATAGTGATTGGCCGTGTTTATTACCAGTTAACAGATGGTTATTAATAATTCATTATCAGAGAGATTAGGTGGTTATGCACCTGTGACCGCATTCACAGGTATCACACAGTCATCGCCGTTAGATTTTATATTTGTGCCGAGATTGAAGGAAATGGTTTCAGTACCTACAACTGCTACATATAAAGCTGGTATTGAATCGCTACGTGATTCACTTGAGATTATTCATGGAGAGGTTACCAAGGCAAAGAATAAAACTAGAGATGCTAATGCCAAGAGAAGAATGAATGCTAAGTCTAAAGCCATTCATTTCCGTGAGGGTGATTATGTATTGGCAGCAAGTGTACTTCATAAATCTGGACAAAAGTTGAAAGTCCGTTGGCAAAGACCAATGAAAATTATTACTCTAAAAAACCCTTATTATTGTGATAGTTCTTTAAAAGTCACTGAAGACTTATTTGAACAAATAGCTCATAATGATTCTGGCTATGTGGTTGACGACTTACTTGAAGTCCGTCTTACTACTGATGGAATTTGGGAGTTATTGGTTCGTTGGTCGGGATTCGAACATTTAGAGGATTCATGGGAACCATTCGAAAATCTATTTATTGATGTTCCAAACCTTGTAATAAAATTAGCTAATGATAGTTGTAGCAATAAAGACTTTACAGAGTTTGTTAAAACTTTATAGACTAATGACTTGTTAAATTTGAACAACTTAGCGTAAAGCCTTTAAATTGAAGGAGGCAGTGTAATGATATTTGATTGACAGATGTCATTGACGTCATGTCGAGAGTTAGAATTTTGCGACACCATGAGAAAGGAGTCAGTCTGGTTTTGGTCCCTGTCGTTGACATACCAAAGTGTTTAATTATATGCGTTATTGTGTTTTTATTCACTTGACTCATGTTTTACCGTTGATATACTACACCCTGGGAGGAATTACCTTATGACGGCTTTACGGAGACGTGCCACTTCGTTAGAGTCCATCTTCCAGCCGAGAAAAATCCTTTTGGATAAGAAGTTTCAGATTGTGGAACTTTCTGAGTTTCCTTTTTTAGCCTTCTAGAGAGCTTCCAAATTTGAAGAACTTTGAAAAACATTTTTAGAATTTTATAACTTTTTGGGTACCATTTACAGAGATTCTTTGGGTACTTCACGTTTTTCCAGAGTGGCACGCCCACATCCACGCAGAGCTGGTGTTGCCCCCCTGGGTCACAAGAATAAAAATCAAGAATTTCAATATATAATTTTATTGTAAACCATTATCATTCATGATTAATATGAAATTTAATCAAATCCAATCAAACAATAGTAATGGTGAATTCCAATTTCCATCAACACAAGCATTGATTGGTTCTAAGTCTTGATAGAATGACTTTAATACTTTCTTTGGTTTATTAGGACATCGCATTTCAATATCCATGAAATTACAACGTTTCAATGGGAAGATATCAGATTTATTTAATACACGTCCACCGACTGATGGGTCTTCGATTGTTTCTTCTTTAACAATGTAATGAAATATGTCTAGATGATAACCATTTCGAACTATCCGACCATGGAGTTCTATAAACGTACAGTGATCTTTTGGAATTTCACTCAACTGTACAGAGATATATACATATTTATCAGATATTATATAATAGCAAAGAATAGTGCTCGATGTCGTTTGACGGAGCTAAATATAATAAAATAATAAACGGACTACACACCCATAATTGTTACTAAAACTTTCCTGCTTACGTAATCATCAGACAAATTTACTATATTTTTTTTAAATAATGATAATAAATAAATAATAATAAATTTAAAAATACTAATTTTTTTAGTGTATTTGTCTGATGATTGCGTAAGCATGAAACTAGTAGTAACAATTATGAAAGTGTAGTCTTTTGCTTGCTTTCCCTTTATTCAAATTTCCGTTTTAAATTGTTTTTTAAGCATCGAATACTGGTTTCTTTGTTTTGAGTATACATACAAGAAAACGTGGCGACGAGCTTTAAATTTCAGAATAATTTGAGAAGAGAAAATATGTTTGTTTTTGGAAAATTCGATAGTAACTACAGTTTTATTTAATTCAAAATACTCGCAATTATAGTATTAACTTTGATCTTCTTTAAATTTTGTTCATTTATTATTTCACATTATTTCTATCACGCACCAACAAGCGCGCGATTGAATGGAAGTTTTGAATTTTCATTTTAAGTCCATATATACGAATATTCATTTAACTTCACCACAGGCGTTGAATATATCTGTCTATGGCTAGTTGGCTACGCTTGGATTATTTGTGCAGGATACCCGCAACGGACCAAGCTCACAACGCCCACACCTCTACCTAGCCAGCCCTGAAATTCAGAATGCTAAGAACAACGGCAGCATTATTTTGTTAGCTATTTAAATTATGTATTATCAGTACTATAATTATAGTCGAAACATGAGCGCTGAATAATTTCTACATTTCAGGAAAAGAAGAAATAAGGCTGCACTTAGGTTGGTCAGAATTTGTATTAAATATTTATTGCTATACTGTCAACTAAATAAACCTAAATTATACATAGATAATCAGCTTGCAATGATTTATTTCGGCAGTAAATAAATCACCCACAGTAGCTGTTTTGAGATAAAATTTGGTTAATTTTGAAGTACGAAGGTATTAAAAATGAAGCTTCCAGTCTTGCATATGCCACGCCCATTTTATGGGCAAAATCAGAAACACCCCCAAACAGGGGCAGGTGGTTACGGGCGTGTCAATGATTGGCATAATAATATATTAGGAAGGAAAAAACTGTAGATGAATTAAAAATAACACACATCATCTTACCTCTCCTCTACAATCGAATCTTCTTCGTTTATCCATTGGTAACTTATAATCAACTTGTAACACCAAATGAGAACGATCATCATCATATTCCCCGAAATCTCTTCTACTTAACGCTTCGAGTTTATGCATATCTCTCTCATCCATTATTATGTCTATATCACTGTCATAAGGAACAGCATATCCATCTCTATACGCACCTAACAGTGAACCACAAGTTAAATAATATGTTATATCATATTTATTACATAGATCGACCCAGTATTGTAATAGACTATGAAAAGTATTTGTGTTGTATGATAAGCGACAGTCGGAATTAGAATCGTCTTTGTTATGTAATGGTAACATCAATTCCAGGTCCTTATACCCTCCAGAAAAATCTACAAATAAAATGAGATATATTACTCCTTGCAAATCATTAAACACATTAAGAATCATGGGCCCCTGTCCCACGGGAATCAATCTCAACGTTTACAATCGGAAAGTGTTAGACTTAAATGACTGAGTGCCCATCTTTAATTATCAATTATGTTTTGCTATGCCTTTCTCTTGTCTCACTAACTTCTTCGATTGCAATATTTTTCCATAAAGATTTTGGGTCTGTGTTATAATCGATAATTATAAAATCATCGAATGCGATACTGATCGTTGATTGGCTGTTGTTGATGTTTGTTTCAGGCAAGGTAAAATTGTAACATTACGATTTTGGCTTGAGGACCCAAAACGCAACGAAATAGCAACATAAACAAAATGGTGTATATTCGAAGCAAGAGCTTTGGTTTAGTTTCAGCGTCATTGCTCCAAAAGTATAAACGCATAGAACCATGTACACGAATAGTTGAATAAAGCTATATGTTTCTCTAAATCTTCTAAATAAATAACGACAAGTAATAAATAATAAATAATTTGGGTGACTATAGGATTAACATTAACATCGTCGGACTCGAGGAACCCTGCCAGGCTCGCATTGGGGGCTACATTTATAATATGGCCAGTTGTACACAACGTTGCACAAGCGATGTGATACAGCACAAATAAGAAACACTAAAGAGGCCAACATCACTTGCCAGGCGGCTCATGTTTTTTTAATCCTCTTTCATGTCTCATCACGCACCCAGCGTGTTTGCATCAGAGTATATAAAACTGAGCTCCGTTTTCTATTGTTAAATATGTTTGGTCTATATATATAGCCGTAAAAATGATTTAACAGAGACCCGGGGGGGGGGTAACTCCAGCTCTTTAGGGACGGGAAGGTGCAACTTTGAAAAAAAGGAAAGTACCCAAAAAGTTCCAAAAATTCTGTTGATGCTACCCAAAAACTTCCAACAGGTTGATTGATTTTAGGTAAGTACACAAAAATGCTGCAAATTTTTTCAAAAATTCTTGAAAAACTCAAAAATAGGATGCCCAAAAGCTCCAAAATTTGAAATCTCATACCCAAAAAGTTTTTTCTCAGCTGGAATATGGACCCAAAAGAAGTGACACGTCCCCGTATAGCCGTCCTAGTGGAGTTACCCCCCCCGGGACAGAGACATGTTGACATGTGGTCTAATGGCAACAATACAGGGTATGTTGCGATTTAGCCTAGCTCCTCCAAGGCCCACTATTCCGTACTCTACGTCGAAACGCTAGCCTATTTCGCTACCCTATACGAAACAGCCGTTGGTAAAGTGGAGTACAGAGGCATGTGAAAAAGGTCTAGTTGCAGTTTATGTAGTTGTACCAGATGTAGAGTAGCGGAATAATGGACCTTGTGGAGCTCGGCTAGTTGCAACTTAGCTGCCATTCCCGATGAAAACCAATTAGATCTTTTAATTAAGAACCGGCAAATCACGGCCTCTCTTACAAAAAACAGTAATGTAGACGGTGTCGCCCTACCGAAGGCACCCGTATCATTCCTCTATTTCTAGATGAATGGCTTTTTTCGATCAGAGCAATGATTTTAAACGCTCTTTGTTGATATCAGCCGTGACACTGCAGATCAATTTCAACAGATTTCATGGCAGATAGGTCTTGGTTGTCAATGCGCAACGATGCGCCGCAGCTAGTCATAATGCAATTCCCTCTGGACCATTCCATCCGCCATCCTCAGATGGTACTCATTTGATGTTTCAGATAAAGTCAAGGCTGAATTGACCTTAGGGGGATTTGAACCACAGTCGATCAGATATAATCGATCTGAAGTTCGGTTGCTCTGCCATCTAAGCTAATCCTCTTAATCCGCCTCTCTTACGAACCGTATTTGACATACACTACAATACATGCATGTATCTATCAACCTTCGAGCAGCCATACACTGAAGCTGTTGAAAATTTCAGTGAGTGGTCTGATGTAGCCTGCGTGCAGGTTTAAACCTATCTTGACGTCTTAACGAAAGTGTAACACTTTACCCTTTCGGTAAGTTTCAGTCTGCACGCAGGCTGGATTTGATGAGGCTATTTCCTGGTTGTTTGTGGTCTGAGATATTAATATGAGAAAGGACTGCCTATTGGCCTCAGATAAAGGTTCATCTGTCTCTACCGTTAGTTTATCTTATTCCTCAATCCTTACCGTACATAACATATTGATCTTTAGAAGCGTATGCCAATAAGAAGATAGAAATTAAACAAAATAAGCCAAACATTTTAAGCAATCGTCTAGCAGTAAACATTTTAAACGATTTGAGCTTTTTCCAAGAGTTGAGGATAGAATTACGTCCTCGATGTGTTCATTTACTCCTCCGGGACCTGCAAATGTAATTTAAGCATCATGAATTTGTGAGATATTATTATATCTATAGGTATCTGGATTCATACTCTGATATAATTTAAACTATCTGCCTCCGTTAGTAATGCAAGTGTACTATTCGGGGATGGGGGCAAGATTGTAACTCCCACCAAGTAGTACACGCGAGAGGGATATGCAATATTGTCTTTCATAGAAAGGGCTTAACATTTTTTGACCATCTTGGAAAAAGGAGACTCAAGAATCTTAACATAACTCAATAACTGATTTTTCATTTGTTTTTTTTTTACATATAAAAAATAAACAGAGTTAGCTAAGTGTTTTGCAATTAAATTAACATAACTTTCTTTAAACAGTCAAAAAAAATTTCCTGTAAATGTATGAACCGTTGCGCTGTTTTAGTGTTTTAGTACGGACACAACAATTTTCACACACTATTGGTATGAAATGCTAAAGGCTCACTACTACTTCTCATTCGGCACGGTACTTGTTTATGGGATCGCGTTATTTGTTTGGAGATCCCATTACTTGTTTTGGAGACCGCCCTGCATGTTCGGAGAATCGGAGATCCCGTCACATGTGAGATTTGAAATTACGATGGCACGTGACAAGTAGAACCAAAACCCAAGCTATGGTTCTAGCTCTATCTAAAGAAGCAATCTCCCAATATCCGGGATATACACATTAAACTCTCACCTGATTTACTAAACTCTTCCAGATCAACTTCCTTAGAATACGTAGCGAACAATAATGTTTAATAATCACACCTGTAGTATAGCTTGTTTTTTTTTAACTCTTATTAAAGTAAACATTTTATCCATTCTCTTAATGCAGTGTATTTAAATGACTTTTGGTAATTTTATATATGATTTTATTTATTTATTCTTATTCATTATCATACAATTAATTTACACATAGACATATAGGAAATAGATGTTATTTATTTATAAATTTCTGTAATATAGTTCTTATTAAGTATGTAATGTAGCATTTTACTCGGTATTCTGTAAAACATACCCTGTAGGGTAACTGCTTGGTTCAACTTGGACCTGCAGTTGAGTTCGAGATTTTAAGTAAATAAACATGATGATGATGATACGGTTGACTGATTTATTTCAAGATTTCTAAAGCTAGATCGTAGATCATGAGGCTTCGGTAAAATTTTAACACGGGGAACAATGGACGAAAGATATACAATAGCTTGTGTAATCATTTTTGTTTAATGGTTATAATTCATTAAATGCATTAAAGGTCACGTTTGTAAGTTTGTTGCATATTCCAATAACGAATAATGTATTGTTATTACTAAAGTCTAATAATTTATAAATAAAAGTCAGCAATTTCTAAAACTACAATATTGTATTTAGATTCGATGGAGGAAGTTTGAATGTGGTTTTCGAATTTACTCAGTAACTAAATACAAGTTGATTATAGATACTTGTCTTGAAATTTTACTGAACATTACTCCGAAACCACACAAAATTTCAAGTTAACAAAACGATTGACAGGAGAGTTTGTACAGGAAATGGAAACAATTCTAGATTGAGTGATTGTCATTATACCAATCAATCAAGTCTCATAACGAATACAAATATTTTAAGGGCAACCTACACAGTACACTGCACTACGTAGCTGATTCGTATTTCCCGCATATTACCCCGAACGAATATAAATACAATATTGTAGTTTTAGAAATTGTCGACTTTCATTTATCAATTAATAGACTATAGCAATAATAATACATTATGTATATATTTGTAGACGGCGTTGTTCAATTGAACAAACCGTTCATCTTACGTTTAATTACATTTACACACATAGATTTAAAACCTTTAACATTATGTACAACACTATTTAGCCTGCGTGCAGATTTAAATCTGTTTTTGATGATTACTAGTCATGACTACAAGTCTGCGCGCAGGCTAAACACCATTAAGATCACAACTAACAAAATCATAGTAATAATAAATTATTCGTTGTTGAAATATGCAACAAACTTGCAAACATGACGTGTAAGTGGATATTGCCTTGGTGCCATTTTAATTCTGTAGTTCCACATTGATCTGAATAATCATTTGAAATGATAGAAAATACTTTCAATTATTCATATCAATTGATGATATATAATCTCCGTGAATTTGACGGGCCTGCAGATTTTGTAAACAACACTGCAAATCGTAACTTAAAGTTAGACAAACTTTTTTTTTGCACAAGCATTTAAATTTCTAGCAATGACACAGATGGTACCAACTATGATTGTACTTACGATCAAAGAAAATGGACTGCAAAGCTTTGTACAATCCTTAGCCAAATTCTGATTTGAAATATACGAATCAGTACGATATTAGTATTAAAAACAATCACGTTTTAAATTATTTTCTTTGAGAACCTCTCGCTTTTCGATTGTGTTGTTTTCATTTGCAAAGAAAACATGTAAGTTGTCATTTCCCACTTACCACTTGATTATTATACGATTGACACCTGTGTATTACCTTGTTAACACTTCAAATCTAGCTGAATTAAGACTGTGTGCACAGCTTGCCAATTTTTGCACAAGGGTGCGACGGACCTCAAATCCTGTGTTTACTGGCCTGCGTGCAGACTGAAACCCACTAGCCCTTTGCCAAACACTATATAGCCAAGAATCAAGATAGTGTATTACACTAACCCTAACCAACCCTAACTATGGTTTTAGTCTTCACGCAAGCTAGTGTTTACGAAATCAAACGCAGTATGACCTTACACTATGACGTAATACTCTTTAACCGACAGATCAAAATATTGCAACAGGCTAGTATCGGACTTCCATTACGAGTTATAATAATAATAAATAATAATAATATATATACTTATATAGCGCTTTATATCAAAAAAGCTCTAAGCGCTTTACAAATTTAATTAAAATGAAACTATAAGGAACTGAGAAAGTAAAACAGTATCTAAGACATCTAAGCCATCTAAAAAATTAAAAATTAAATTTGCTATTCAATTGTACAATATATATTGTTAGCAGTATTCATTATACGCTTTCTGGAATAAATAAGTTTTTAACATGCGTTTAAAATATGATATTGAAATACAAGATCTCAAATCATCAGGCATATTATTCTATAATAACGGTGCTGCCACAGAAAAGGCACGGTCTCCATAAGTTTTAAAATTATTTGAACAGACATATAAATTGTTTTTGGATGTGGAACGTAGACATCTTGGAGGATTATAAACCTCTAACAATTCTTTCAGATATACAGGGGCTAGGCCATGAAGAGATTTGAAAGCAAGCAACAATATCTTGAACTCAATTCTTTGACAGACAGGAAGCCAATGAAGGTCAAATAAAATTGGATAAATATGATCATATTTGCGAGTACATGTAACAAGTCGTGCTGCTGCATTTTCACACGTTGTAGTTTCTTGATTAATAATTTAGAAATTCCAAACTATAAGGAGTTGCAATGATCTAATTTGGACGTAACAAATGCATGCACTAAGGTTTTCGTGGTGTTCAAGTCAAGGGACTTCCTGATTTTAAATATTCGATATAGATGAAAAAATGATGACTTACAGACTATAAGCAAATCGTAACCGAAATGATATCAAAATGTAGACATGAAAAAAATTTTACCTGTCAAAATTTAAAACATGATATATTATCACAGCATCGCCGGAATAACGAACAATAGAATAACCTATATCCATAAAATTAACAATAGCCTTAATAATAATAGCACCCTATTCTGTATGTATCTAGAAGGTATAGTGTTTTATATCATTGAATAGATTGCCTGATGATCGCTTCGGTGTGAAACTTCAAGTAGCAAACATGACTGTCTGATTCTCTGACTTTTATTATTTAAGCTCTGCTAAATTTTGCATTGAGCCCTATGTTCAATCAGTAAGACAACCTTTTACAAATGGTTTATTTAGTATTAATACTATTTAGTAAATAGTTCGATTTCAGTTGTTTTGATTTTATTTTGTAATTTTAATCCTATTTGTCGCAAGAGAAAATGATTATATTTTTACATACGAGAATATAATATACTGCAATACGTCTTTGCTCACGTGTCCTTCTATATCAATTTCAACATTGCATAACATACTATTATATAGCGAAACCACTTCGTCATTTCAGAGAGATTTTTCGGTCATACTTTTCATATCGATGGACTTCTTACCATTGGTGTTTTAAATTCTAAAGTACTGTTTAACTTTTTTAAATATGCCCTCGGCATGATTTGTAATGTACCATAGTCCACCTCTATCTAAGCCTCCAGTATGTGTTTGATAATGAGCCTGAGCAGAATACTTGTCGCACTTTCCAGCTTTTAAAATTGCCATAGCCATCACATTTTCCTCGGACGTTTTGATTAAATGGTGATTCGCATGCATCTGATGCAATTGTATCAACAGATTTGAGACGCTTACAGTGTGAAACTAAAGAATCAGCAGCTTTCATAGATCGTAACGTTGCACAATTTTGAGAAAAACCTTTGAAAACTGGGTTGACTTTAATGGTACACTGGAATATCACATAGAACAAAACTTTTCAATGTTTCCGCATCTAGCCAGTCCACCAAATAATGTTTTTATTTCTCCAAACTCAGTATCGATACTTTTATAGTTCAGAATGGAATCTAATGCTGTCCTTTCTATAGTATTCCAACTTTTAATTGATTGTGGATTAAGAGAATATATTTTTTTATGATTGAAAGTGCTTTATACAAAGCGAATATTGTAGAATCAATAAATGTGATTGATGCTACAATAGAAATGTTCAATGTGTTTACAACTTATGGGTCAAACGAATCATAGTTTTGGTATAAAAATGGAGCTGTAAGCCTCAAATAGGATCTATACTCTCCTAAGAGTACACTTAAGGGTAACAACAAGAAAAGCTTACCACTTAAAAGTGTTGAACATTGTCTGTAGACTACTCAGGTGACATAGGAATTATTCACAGTTGAAATGTTCTTCAATGGCTAGAGACTGGACTGCATTGTACTGAGTTGATTTGAAGCAGAATATGTTGCCTTGTTCATTTATAATCTTACAATAGATAGATGTAGCTAATTATGGCTCTATTATCAGTCAAAATGCAAGAAATCTGAACAAAATTACCAAATGCACAAGGTTGATAGATAATCTTGTACGAAAATTGTTTGAAAATTGAAAACTTTATATTTCATTAGGGAGTGTTATCCTCCTGTATTTTGCAACGGATGACCTTTTCAGTTATCTTATATGGAAAGCTAACTGTTTTCTCTCTTTATATCATATGTTATAAATTTATGCAGTCGAATGTGTCATAGTAATATGTTTCTTACTTGAATACATAATTATTAAATAGAGAAAAGAATTTCAGATCAAGAGTCTTACTTTTGAATTATGTTGGCTACTTCAATTTACGTCAAGAACTAGGTCTATACTCTTTGTAGTATCACTAGCACTAAATTAATAATTCACAATAACAGCATAGGTCAATTCACATCATTCATTCTACTTAACTTATTTCAACCCATTTGCTGGGAATATGATTATAAAAAAGATTTAAATGTCCAAGTTGTGTAGGCTACAATAACCTGCAGGGACTATGTATGAATAGGCTAGAAATCAAAATGTGACATTGTGTTATCTCATCCTACTATATATTCCGGGATAACACCGGGGATAACACACCATAGATTCTGGTTGGGATAAGATATGTTAAGACACAATTGCTGTTTACATGTTTAATTTACAAACATCAATACAGGGATGACGCTATATTACATATACTACATTGTGACCTCATGGAAGAGCTTGAACACAGTGAACAATGAACATAGGGAAAATGAAAATAAGATATACTATACAGGTATGCTATACTCTTAAGCGATATCAGTAAACCTTGCTATCCTTGTTATTTACACAAAACCAAATGCTAAAATAAACAGAATACAATATCATAGTCTCTTGGAATTATCATAGGAATTAGATTGCGCTCTCCGTAGTTCTATTAGGCTGAGTTGTTCACAGGTCCATCTAGAGAGGATTGGTATTACTGTATTTCTAATCCAGCCAATGGATATGTGAATATTTTCACACTAGATTATCTGTAAACCTTGTGCATTTGGCACCCATCCCTATTTCTTGGTTTTTGACTGATCATAGAGCCATAATTAGTCAGATCTTATGGTAATTTGATAAATGAACAGGGAACATATGCTGCCCTATATATATCAATTCAGTACAATGCAGTCCAGTCTCTAGCCATTGCAGAACATTTTAACTGCAAATATTACCCTGTCTACTGATCAGTCTAGAGACAATGTTTAAGAATTTAAGTTAAAAGAATCAAAGAGTGTATTCTTAATCACATTGCCTTCAAGTGTACTCTTCGGTAAGTATAGAAAGTATTGGAGGGTTACAGCTCCATTTTTATACCAGAACTATGATTCTTTTGACAAATAAGTTGTACTAAAGTATTCGCTTTGAATAAAGCACTTTGAATCATAAAAAAATCTATTCACTTAATCCACAGATTATTATCTGCCATCAGAAGAATAAATATAAAAATTAGACAATACACTTCATTATCAATAATTAGATAATGAAAAATAAATGATGTGGGTGAATTCGATCCATGGTCATTGCCATTAGTGGGTAAATTTGATCCTGGGTCATCGCCATTAGTGGGTGAACTTGGTCCTGGTGGATTCGTTTGAGGGAATTTCTCCCACTGCTCTATCTTTGCTTTTCCTTCTGTCATTATAGTGGATTGTTCTAACTTAAATGTCTATTGTTAAAAGTAGTTTAACTCTATCATTAATTACTACATTTAGTCTAAGACCACATGTACTTCTCAATTTCGAAGTCATAATTCATTGAAGGGTTTCCACACGGCAGCCATGTGGTAACCCTTTTATAAATCGATTCTATGTAATAAATATTATAAATTATTAGTATTCTTTACAAAATATCGGACCACACTGCAGCACTATCGAAACTGATAAGTTCATTTTCTCCTGAAAAGTGTCAGAAGAACTCAGAAGAATTCGAACAACCAATCACAGCAACAGGAATAACAAAGGGTCGGCAATGAGCCAATAGGAATCACCGCTTTTCCTGTGATGACAGCGTATTTCAGATGATCAGATGAGATTTCAGAATAATCAACATTTATAATTTTATCAACCAACAACCAAAGTCTTTCTAAAAACTGTTTCTATTTACAAATTATCTTATTTTGAAGATTGTATATTTATATTTACATTTGATGCACAACTGTTGATGATGGAACCGAAGCCTGAAGCATAATTAAAATTAATTGCTCCTGTTGCAACTGATCCATTTTCGCTAGTCGTGTTTATGGTAGCCGAACTCGTGTTTGCTTGCTCTTCTTCACTTCTGCTACGAAATGAATTGCTTGCTGTATGTCTAACCAGTGAATCAGAGAGAACTGTACTACATTACCTTAATTGTATGATAGATGGTCTGTTGTTGTAATGCTGCAATGTTCAGAGTATTCACAAGTGGACGATTTTGGTACAAATATCGATCTGAAGGTTTCCAGTTTTGTTTTGGATACTGAAACTAGGCCAAACATTCTGGAAATAATTTCCTCAAATAAATGGTATTTCAATGTCACAATAACATAACGCTGAAAACATTTACTGCATATATGTTGTTTTGTACTTCGTACTTTTCGCCTGTGTTTCATTCAGAACTTTGTTTAGAAGGACATGCAAGTCATTACTTGTACAAATAGGAAACCTTCGTGTTCCGTTATTATCATTATTACTATTATTATTATTACTATCTAAATTTAATTCTAAACCAAAAGAACAATTATTTTGTTTTGAGCTATTTTGAAACTTCGGGTAACAAGAAAAAGTTTTCGTTTATTTTGATTTTATTGCGTTTATATTTTGAACCTGATCCAAATATCCCGCCATTGTTTACATTGTCTGCACTGTGAGTTCCAAACATGACCATTAGTCAATCAGATTGCTAGAACAACATTGGACGATATATAAATTCAATTTCATATAAATTCATAACAAATTGCCTTTTTCATTTGTACAGAAATGCAATATATTAAATATGACATTAATGACTGTAATTTGCAGAAATATAACTTATGCCATAAAGTGATACACTTTCAGTTACATTAGTGTTGCATATTGAAAATTGTTTCATACGACCAATAGCTCTTTCCACATGAATGCGAGCATTAGCTATCTTTTTTGTTGCATTGGCATCTGCTTTTCTCATTTGTTCCTTGCCTGAACGTGAATGATGTATTTTGAGGTGGGCACATCTAGTCAGCAATTTTTGTTTGATGGTAAATCTTCGGTCTGCAAGAATGAGATGTCCATGCTCAATTAACTCAAGAAAACCAGACATTTTTGTGATATGAGGATCAGAAGCATTTCCTCCATAAACATTGGATGAAAACGATATCGTACCATTTGGTGCAATGCATACAAGAAGCTTGATGGTGTTATGCTTCTTGTAATCAGACCACGTCAATGCCTGGTTTCAAGATCTCTTGGCCTCTCTATGAAAACTTCACTACAATCAATGATACATCTCAAATTGGGATATCCTGTTAATGGATTTGGAAATGTATGCAAAATCATACCTCTATTAGGCCAAAATATCAAATGTTTTAATTGGTTAGCCAATAGCTTTACCAAGTGTTAAATATCTGTGAGGTTGTCCCATTATTTATACTAAATATGTCTGACAACATTTCATTTGTCATGTCGTGACTAAGCTTTACATGGCGAGTAGTAGCTCATCAGACACACTTAATGTTCTAGAAGAACCAGCTTTTTTAGGTGTACATACAAATGCTCTTTTATTTTCTTTGTCAATGTTTTTGTATCCCCACTCCAATATTTCGCTTTTGGGGCATGCTGTTTAAAATAGCTACACAATGAAAATTAAATACTTGTAATGATCTGAGTCCTATATAAGTTATGGCTTTGGCATCACTCTTTAGGAACATTTGAGCAGCGACAGAGGTAGATTTACAAATACTTCTATTATTATCTTCATCATCAATTTCAGATTTAGCAGATTTTAACAAGTCTTTAAAATGTTTGAGACGAAGATTTTTATCAGCACAATTACAACAGTCTGATTCATGTAAAATTTTTTCTGTGTAATCATGATCTAGATCCACGCTTATATTTTTCGACGATTTTTGTGCTATATTGTTATGACCATTTGGCTGGTCGATATACTTCTCATTAAGCCTGGTTGCCATATAGCAAATTTGCCGGCGACACTGTCTGCGATCGTGACGGTGGTAGGGCCAGCGGTAGAGTCAACGAACCGCAGGCTACCGGGGACATGCCGGCGCTGAACGCAGGCTACTGCAGACGCGCCGGCGACAACCTGAATAGATGAAGTTACCCTGATCATTTGTCTCTCCCTTCTTTACAAATTATATAGTAGCATGCAACGTATTTTATCACGTTCTACTATATTTTAGTTCTAAACACTTTATTAATCATTAATTAATCATAATACAGTACATTCAGTATTTCAGCATAATTTAGTGTATTTTATCGTAATTTAATATACAGATTAATGATATCATTATAATGTTATATCACTTTAATTTAATATTGGCGGGAAAACAAACCCACGTTTTTTGTCAACTGATTTCATTGGATAATGTTGACCATGTGATGTATCGTTTAACAATAGTATCCATTAAATGCTTACGGCGGATGTCGGGGTCTTTGATATGCTGGCTTACAGTAACCGCAAAACTTGAAACAGTTCAGCTTTTGAGACAGTCGCAGCCAACGTACGGCTTCCGGTAGAACAATAGCCTGAAATTTGATAATTTACTTACGATTCGTCGCCGGCCCTACCGCCGGCATGATCGCAGGCAGTGTCGCCGGCAAATTTGCTATATGGGAACCAGGCTTTAGGCAGTGCTCTTCGTGGCTTTGTTGTTTCTGAGGCGTTAATAACATTTTTCGATAAATATACAGAAGGAGAAGGATAATTAGCGGTTGAATTACAATCAACAAAGAAAACATCTTTACTCAAACAAAATTCAGATACGATCAATAAATCCCGACTACTTGCAAACTTCAAGAAAGAATCAGGAGCCTGGATTGAAGCAGTTCCATCTGTTCCACTTGGTCTTTATCTGCAAGATGATCAATTATCCATCGCAATCTGTATGCGTCTTGGTGTAGATATCTGTCAACGACCTCCATATCAACACTGTGACATGCAAGTTCAAAGCAACGGTCATCATGGCCTTTCCTGTAAATTTCCAGCTGGTCGATGGCTGCGTCACAATGAATGCAATAAAAGGCCTTATCATCTGCAAATATCCCTTGCATATTAGAACCACCTGGGATGTCAAGGGAAGACGGTAAAAAGATTCCATGGAAAAAATATCTTGTATGGGATTTTACTTGCACATACAAATTCGCTCCAACTTCAGTCCAGCAATCTTCAAGTTTAGCAGGTTCAGCGGCTCTGAAGGCAGAAACTAGACAATTAAAAAAATACCAAAATATATCAGACACACACATTATTCAACCTTTAGCGATAGAAACAACTGGAGTAATGTGTTAATCCACAAGAAAGTTTGTAGACAAGTTAGGACGTTCATTGATAGACATTTCAAATGATAAAAGAGCACGAAGCTTTCTGCTACAACAATTAAGTATATTTATGCAAAGAACAAATGACATATCTATTATGGACACTTTCGACAAACCAGATAGCATGTACGAAATTTTCAATTTAACATAAGTTTCAAATTAGTTTAATTTAGTTAAATATTGTATGTTTTGTTTTTAATTAGTTTTAAAAAATATTGTCAATATTCAAACCCTAAAAAAAAATAAATAAAAAATAAACGAAGTGTAAATAATGCACTCTAGAGTTCTTCGCAGGCTACCACTTATTTTTAGATTTAGTATCTTGCCGATTAATAGCTTCAGCCCATTCTAGACGATTTTGAGAATCATGTTATTCAGTTGGAAAAGCAAATAAAATGAACGGTGGCGGACAGCTACAATCCAAGTGAATAACTTATTCCATATACCAAGCGTGTAAGTACTATATATGAGTAATGTGTAAACGCACAAATACTCATCGTTCGTAAATACCAACAGTTCAAAACATATGTTTAAAAGTAGAAAGTATTGAAATCCAACGATACAAACTCGTACGAAATGTTGTCGAAATGAAAACTGAGCGACAATTTTATCTCACCTCATGCCAAGTCCGCAGGCACTTTTCTGAGACTCCGAACAGGCTGATTACATATAGTTCTTGTAAAAATTATTTGTACACTTTCGATACTTGTAATATCTTCTAGTAGACAAGGGCTCCAAGAACATGCTACTGGCACTCATATTGATTTCTTTGAATTAATAATCTATGTAATGACATAGATATGAAGATTACAATCACCCTGGTTGTCATATTGGCATCATTCATATGCAGAAGCAATGCGGTACCAGAATGTCGTATTCAAGACATGATCAATCCAAAAAGTCGATCCTAATAGAGAAATTTGCGCTTCAATTATCTCCTATGATTGGTCTCTCCCAATTTTCCGTTAATATACTGAGTTACAATTAACAGTTTCACTGGATTTATTGAGAATTGCTATGCGACTGAAGAAGGCCTCAGCTGTTGATTAGTATATGAAAAGACTTCAGAATCAATCCAAAATGTTTTAAGGTTCTGTTGCAAAGCTTACCAAGGTACAAAGCTTACATTCAAATGCTTTGCTGCTCGTCAGGTGGATACTATTGCATAAGTAAAGAAGAACTATATTCAGAGGTAGAAAATGCGAAGAAGAAATTATCGTTTCTTTAAGTGAATCAAAAAGCGGAGTAGATGGAAGAACTAAAGCTTATTATAAATCAGCCCAATATCTATAAGCGGTTATGCTGCCAATGTTAAAAAGAATATTGAATTTGACCTATTGAAAGAGTTACTTTTCGCGACAAATTAGATTTATTCAGCAGCGAATTGATTCATTTCCGCAGCAAATTGATTAGAAGCGCGACCTTTGTACCCAGCGAACAAATGATCATTCCATTAGCAACTAATGGATTCTATCAGCAGACGAAAAATTCAGCGACAATTTATTGTGTTTATCGCAGCAAATCAGTCCAATTCAGCAGCTAATTGATCACTTTCAGCAGCAAATTGATTCAAAACGCGAATTTCATATTCTTTGACGCAATAGCTAACAGCAAATGGATTTATTAATAAAGAACAACGTTTCGGGTTCATAACTGAGCCCATTTTCAGGTTAAATACAAGGTAAAAAAGTAATCTAATTTATAGCTTTTACATAATAAATAGCTATAATAATAAAAATGCATCCTTGGGGATGAAATTTATGAAAATATTTTTGATCTCTTCTTTAATGCATTCTTCAGCTGCATGTATCTTTGTTTGAATGCTCCCTCCGTCAAACCGATGTAATGTTGACCATTCTGATTTCTGTGGTAGTAACTTTTGCCTTGTAAACGAGACTTTCTGTGAGGCATTCATTGTTAAATGGGCAAGGCCGTTTTACCCTACAGTTGCATTGTTTAGTACAAGCCTGCTTTTCTCTGTTAATTACTTCGTTGTTATGGTTGGTTATAATGGTTTTCATGTTTGAGGTGCAACTGTAGCTAACTTTAATAGTGCTGGCGTTGAATACTATGTTCAACTCGTTCGACTTGGAAAGTGTTTTTAATGAGGTTTAGAAATGTTCGGCCGATATTGGTTATGACACTTTTATTATAAGGCGGATTAAACCATGTGATATTTCTGCGCCTGTTTCGCTTCTTGCTGGAAATTGGTCGTTCGTGCCTTGGTGGAAGGAAAAATTTGTGTCATGGCCATTTTCAATAAGAGCGTTCTCATAATTGGTTTAGTATTTTCAAAAATAGTGCTGTTGGATGACAAATCAGATATTCTTTGATGAATGGCGATAGGTATGTGTTTTAGGATTTTTGATGGATGTTTAGACTTCGTGTCTTGGTGTTGATGTATAATGGATCGTCATTAGGTTTCCGATATGGTTGAAAGGTGCCATTTTGTAGATTGTATATCTAAGGAAGATCTATGGAATAAAAAGTCTGAACTTATTTCCAAATGTAGACATGAAAATAAATTTATCTAATTAATTATAAATACGTGAAAACATAACATATATTTTATAATTTACATATTCAGATGATAACTAACCAGCGTTAATAGTAAATAATAGCAATAGAGTTTATTTCTAGCATCAATAGCCTTTGTTCTGTTAAACAATAACGTGGATATGTAAATCGATATAGGCAGAACTCTATGTTTTCATTATTTAGTTTATTTGTCTGATGATTGCGTAAGCATGAAACTATTAGTAACAATTATGAATGTGTAGTCTTTGACTCCTTTTATTATGTTTGTCTCATTATATATGTTGTATATGTATTGCATGTAAAACATTGAGTTCTTATGATGACACATGTAATCTTTCAATTTGCACGTAATGATTGACTGTGGATGACTATGACGTAGCCTCATTCAAGTTGTTTTCGATTTACTAATCACTAATCCTCTAAATATAGTAATATATAGTAATTTTATCAGTAGATAATGGCAATGAAGAAGAAAATATCAATTTCAACTATATTGGATGAGATGAATGTTTCATGGTCGAACCCGAAGATGTTGACGAAAAACATTAATATCAGTGGAATTTAGTTTCATCACGGTTACAATGATGCTAGTGAAAATAAAAAAGATATCTGGCGAGGTTTAGCAATAACTTCGCTATTTCTGTCATTGAGCGTTACGAATTTCAGATTGGTTGGCTGATAAGGATAGTCAGTCAAATTTTTCTTTCTGCAGACAAATTTGTTAAATTTGTGTTACATACAAAACGGTTGATGCTCATTCTCTACAAGTTTATACCCATATTTCGTACAGCATTCGGAAGAAGATGCAAGGCACTGTAGGGAAGGACTCCCAACCTTGATTTTAATTGCCAAAGCAAAGTAGCCTGAGGATGTTTTATTCATAACGCTTTTTACTCGTGTTTTCCAACGTCACCCACCTTTGCTAACATTTTTGAAATAAAGCATTGAAATCCACACACGACTTATTTTACCGACATGTAATGCTGAGTAACACTCAAAGCAGCATGTATAAGTCCATCAAAGGTTTCTATTCATTAATTTTATCGTTCTGACATGAATTTTCAGATAAGGGTCTGTGAGGAATGCTTTAGTGAGATCATGCAGGTATATTCACATGAATCTAGAATAGTACGTTTCTTCAACTGTCTCAAACTGAGTATAGAAATATACAGATTTAAAACACGCAAGAACAGTTAATCATTAATTGTAAATGGAAATAATATATGTGTCATCATAAACACTCAATGTTGCATGTTATACATATACATTATATCTACAACACTATATTCAAAGTCTTGTTTGTTTTATTTTCTTCGCTAACTTCTCAGCTTCAACACTAATATCTAACCAATTCTTAGCAACATCAATAATTTCTAATTGCCAATATTTACCCAGATCGATTTGAATGTTCCTTTTAACATTGGCAACATAACCGCTTAGACATCGAGCAGATTTATAGTATGCTATATTTCTACCATGTACTCCGCTCTTTGATTCACTCACAGTAGCGATAATTTCTTCTTCACATTTTCTACCTCTGAATAATTCTTGTTTACATAGGCCATAGTATCCACGTAACGTTGAGAATGGATTATTTGGATTCCACCATTTCAAACCTGATGAGCAGCTTGCTGTTTTGAATGTTGTATGTACCTCGATAAGCTTTGCAACAGAACTTTTGCTATAATCATAAAACATTTTCGATTGGTCTTTAAGTCTTTTCACATAATCATCAACAGCTGAGGCCTTCTTCAATCGCATAGCAATTCTCAATAAATCCTGTGAAACTGTTAATTGTAAATCAGCATATTGACGGAAAATTGGGAGAGACCAATCATAGGCGATAATTGAATTATCATTTGGCAAAAATCGACCAACGAATCCGACGACTCTTGTATTGAGTGAAATGAGGCATCTTTCAAGATCTACAATTTGATCTGGTTTATCGTAATCAGCACAAGCTTTAGCACCAGCCATTAACCCAACCAAGTGCTGTGTTAATTGTGTATATTCTAATTGCTGTACTTTAGCATCAACATAAGTTTTCAGTGCGTTGATTTGATTTTTCAATTCGCTAATAACACGATTGATAACAGAATTTTGGGATTCAAAGTAAAACTTGGCAAATTGTTGGAATGCAACGCTGACGTAACTACCAACTACAGGCACAAAACCAACAAATGTAGCCATATTCAACACCAGAGAACGTCCATGATCACCTGTAACTTTTGAGATTGCCGTTGACTTATAATCCGCAATTATTTTACCCACAGGGCCTTGGAAGGGTTGATAAGCGCACATTTCTTTATTAGGGTCGACTTTTTGGCCACGATTGATCATGTCTTGAATACGACATTCTGAAACCGCGTTGCTGCTGCATATGAATGATGCCAACATGATAACCAGAGTGATTGTAGTCTTCATATCCATTGTCACTATAGCTTATAATACAAAAAAAAAAATTCAATATGAGACTTGCTTATAAATTTAATATACCGTACTAAATTTCATTCTATCCTATATATGACGCGTATGACTTTCAAACAAGCTAAATACTTATGATAAGTCCTTGCAGACGCCATGCTTATCACGTGTGAGAGAAATGTCCAGATGAGAGACGTCCAATCACGATTCTCTTCTTCTTAAAATAATATATACTTAGAAGGATGCAACACAAGAATCCAAAATAGCTTTCTGTCTTCAGTCACAACATATATAATACTAGCAATAAATCCTTCGCGTTGCTGGGCCTACTTAGACTGTTTTCGTTTTAAAGTAACTAAATTGTCGGGATATTGAATTTTTAGCTATTAAAAAAAAAAACAGAACACCATGCCATATCATTATTTATAAGTCAAGCAGTCGATAAATCTGATTCCCAGAAATAATTTACGTAAGCAACAATGAATGTTTCATTTATGTTGATGTGCTTTTGGATTGCGCGACACCAGGTGAAATTTGATACCAAAAGTAAGAGCTACAGTGTTGTTTATCATTCAAGGATAATGTCTTCATTTCCATTTTTGAAAATACCGGATTTGCAAAATTAAAGAGTTCAGATCTCGCCGGGTATAAAATCAAAAGAAAACTTTATGGGAAACGTGTCATACGGATTAAATTTACTCGTTGTCGAATCAAAGAACTTACTCGCTCTCAGAGCCTCACTTGCTCGTTTTATCATACGTAAGACTCGTGAATAAAATCCGTATACGACGTGCTAGCTATGAAGTAATCTCTATAATTATATATAAATCTCATATCTCTGCGCGTCCATGAAACATCATATTCATTTTTCATTTTATAGATATAGCTCAAATAAGTTTCTTTAATTTTTTTTTAATTTAAAAAGATGTGTTTCATGTACAAATACAAATTTCTTCAATCTTTTTTTTTTTTTTTTTTTGGATTGGATTTGGACTGTGCGCCCTTGATGTAGTGGCTAGGGCGTTGGACCACGACCCACAGGGTCTCGGGTTCAATCCCTGGCCGGAGTACTATTTTGGCGTCAGGAAGGGCATCTGGCTATCAAACGCACACAAACTTCAAAATACTAACAAATTAAGCAACAACCACGGTGAAGAAAAGCTGCAAGCTAACCCGGTTTGTGGAAAAATGATAAATCCAAAAAAAAAAAAGTGAATTCAATAGAGTTATTCCTTGCTTTTCCTTCATATGGAGTTGTATTAACAAATAGAAATATAAAGCTCATACGGATCTCTGAAGCCTTTTTAAATTCAAGGAGAATAAATTATTAATTGATTAGCGATATTCGAAGTTCTTCAGTATAGACAAAGAATATGTAACATGATCATTCAAATGATTACTTCATCTTGCTCCACATTGGGCTCCATGCCAGTAACCCACTCACACGCGTGATGTAATTGATCTCTTCTCAATAACGGATTAACATTAGGAGCCTCTTCAAAAGATTAATGTATATTTGAGTTAATCAGATCGAATAAGAGTACATATGACATTCATGACTATACATCTTTTCTTTCTCGAAAATATATAGTGCTTGGTATTATTCCGAGCGTCACGCCGTATCGTCAGCCATCAAGCGGCTTATTTCCGTGTATCACTAACAACTTATTTTTTTGACTCCCTCTGAACTGTCTCAATTATTCTTCGTTGTCTTAAATTATGCTTCGTAAAATTTGTCTACGCTCTTTATAACCTAATTTAGATTATAGCTATATTTGTATTTGTACATGAAACACATCTTTTTAAATTAAAAAAAAATTAAGAAACTTATTCGACCTTTATACATTGCTGTTGATAAAGATTTTTCAAAATTACTTAAGAAATAAATTTGTCTAAAAACGAAATTTGTATTTCCAATTCACCTTATTTATAATGAATGAATGTGTCAAAAGGGATAATCTGTTCATTCATTTAGTACTACAGCCTTTCTTCAAAAGGTAAGTGCATCGATATGAGGCTGCATATCATTGTATTCCAAAGCCATGTACCCAAGGTAACACAGAAAATAGGCAAATAGACACCTTACCTTAGTAAAACTGAAAAATACAAGATCAAAAATCTTCTATTCTTTTAGCTTTTTTTCTTTCTTCTCAACTTTCTTTGCTGAAGTCTACAGTGTTCTTCGTATTTCATCCATTTATACTCTTTCCAATGCACACGCCATTAACAACGTTTACCCAAAGCAAAATGTGTACATAAATATATACGGAGAAATATTGTTTGAGCAAATAGCCTTTGGGACAGCTGAGAAACTACAACGTAGAATTGTTGATGGAACTTATTGGATAGTATGCTTTTCCATTTAAACCTTTAATGGTCCTTGCAAAGTAAATTATATATTCATGTAATGTATTGTGTAGCATAATCGATATCAAACATGCTTGTAATATACAAATCTATTTTTAGTTTATATCTATGCCATCACATTTTAGTGAGATTTTCACTCTTTTTGGTCCTTACAAGTCATTTTTGACGAATTAAATGAATGAATAAATGAATAATCAAAATATGAAAGTAGACACTGCATATATCCGACCATTCATGAAATCATGAATAAATCATGAATAATCAAATTGTTACGAGTGTGTGCTTAATTAAATAAATTAAATAAACTTATCAGTGTGAAATTTATGAATTGAAATATATACGATGCCCAATCCAATTGTTAACATCATCCAACATTCTTTCAGGGGATGACAAGACAGTTAATTCTAATGCGAGAACTATGTACGAAGGATATCATTTTTTCAGATAAAAGCAATTGTAGAGTGAGTAGAAAGATTTTATGGTTTGATGAAGGCGCACCTTCCTTTCTGATGATTGAAGTTTATTTAATTATATCTATAATCAAGTCAAATTCACACTCAAAATGTAGCAGGGAAACTATGCACTCTCTTAACTTCTAGGGGATTGTGACAATTTTCTCGCTCCCCGTCTCTGTGGTGCTTAATTTGATGAGTATAGCCTGGTTTACTTTAAATTATGATTGGTAGGCACCGGCAACCAATCCTGATGTATATCTAACGCACAGGAATCTAAGTGAACGCATACGTCATCGGCCCTCTCCTGAAATCAAACATTGACACAGAGGTGGGCCAAAATTCATCAAGCGCTGCCATTGTTCTCTCAGTTTGATGAGTTCATGGATTATGTTAACACAGCTTAAATCAGACTAGAAGGCTTCGATATTTGCGTATCAACTATTCTTACTTAAAGGAGCAAAATTGACCGGCGGGCTCTAAGCGCTTAGAGTCACGTGTGTGTTTGACGTTTGTATTGTTTCAGGAACTGAAGCCTTGCTAAAGCTGAAATTTGAAGCCATACTGAAGCCCTGACTGACGTTGATCGTTGAATTTACGCTAAGCTTAATTCAAGTTAAGCTCGTAGCGACCGCCGGTCAATTGAGCTCCTTTAAAAAGCATATCAATCTGACTGAAATATAATTAAACAACGCTCCAGCTTGCGGTCTGCACCCGGGGCCGTCTCACTTCGATCCAAAACGTTTGCATCACAATCCGTAAGATTTTCAGAATATCTAGTGGGTTATGTTGTGTATCTGATTATTCTGTACGCATATCCCATTTCAATATAATCCTGAGAGATGAATGTTGAATTGGTTTAACATTAGCCATAAGAAGAACGCTTCCTGTATTACGCTACGCTTCCAAACGTGTATTATTAAATTGATACCGGTACTCAAAATTTATTTAAGCTGGAGCTATTGCAATAGTTGCTAGCAAAATACTGTAACATCCTTTTATCTCATGTTCAAGCTGAGACACATAATTAGTCATAATTTACCGTTGAAGGAAAATGAGAGACAATGATTCATGTATTGGGAAACAATCCTAATTTGCTATTCAATAAATATATTCATATAGTATTAAATTAATCTAACATTTATTGTTTTTATTTCTTTTATTTAATCAAGTACACATGGTACTATAGAGACGATAATATTATTTATGATACATTATATTTATTAATTGTTTTCAATTGCTTAATTTGAAGGAGCATCTTAATATTCTCTTTTAAGATTTCCTTTTTTGTAGAAAAAAGAATAAGATCTATTATTAGTAATAGTAATAAGGACATCTAGTTGTCTATCAGCAGATATTAATGCTCAATGTCAATGATAAATAATAATAAAAATGAGTCAAAGACTACACATTTAACTTTGAGTTTCACGCTTTATGCGATCATCAGATAATACTGTCTGATAATCTCATACAGCGTGAAACTTAAAGTTACAGAAATGAATATTTGGTCTTTGATTTTATTATTTCGTTTTATTATTAGTTAGATATATCTTTATAAATTCTCAAACTTATTTTTGCCTCCTAATTAGTTAATCGGAAATCATATATATATAGCTATAATTTTTGTTTTGTAAATATTATTGATTAAAGGTTTCTTTGTAAAACATTACAAAGCAAAAGATAGTCAAAATATAGATTATACCATCGTCAGTTGAAAAGAAAGACTTTTTAGAACGTTTAGAAGGAAGTTTAGACCGATATTTAAAAGTAGAAAATTAAATGATGAACTTAGAGTCCGGGAGCCGAGACCGATTTTACTGTCTCGTCAATGTGTTGTGCATGAATTCAAGTGTGACTCGTGTGATGGGAGTTATGTATGTTTTACATGCCGACACCTTCGTCAACGCATTGCCGAACACGGTGGATCGAGCTCGGATGTCGGACGACACTTACATTCACACAATAGGACTATCAGTGATTCACAACATCTGTTTTCAGTAGTGAGAAAATGTAACAGCAAATTTGACTGTTTGGTTCACGAAATGCTAATCATCCGCGAAACCGACTCTCAACACTCAGAGTGACTCTATCCGCTCTCGTCTCCTTTTGTAAACATATGCATAATTGAACATATTGTAATTGAATAGGTTTCATTTCTATTTCATTGTTTTATTTTTAGCACTATTTTTAACAATTAGAATGTATTATGATTTTTAGATAATGCCTATAAGTGATTTGTAAGTTAATATTTCTTTCTTTTGAAATGACAATGGTATAATGTATAATACCGAAAATTTTTCAACAACCACTACTTGTAGTTTTTTGTCGCAATGCTTTGGCTTTGAAATATAAATATTATTGAGAATTGTTATAGTACGGTGTGTATATATTATTTGGTGAAGGGAAAACGTGTTGCCTCAAGAGAAATCGATTTTGTCTGGTTCAATCATTTAAAGTCGGTCGGTACAATAGTAGATTCCCAAAATTAAATATTTATAAGTCAATCTAGAATTATTTACAAATTATAGGCAAAAAATAAACTTTGATAAGCTGTTAATACACGTCAGTAGGATGGTTGTCATTGTTTTATTAATGGCTACATTTTGTGTAAACCGTCATTGACAAAATTATTATTTGCTTGGATTAAATACAATACAGAAAAGATTGAACAAGATGAGAATGAGTAAGTCGGGAAGTCATATATGAATAAACACAGGCAAAGTATAATCTAAGTTAGATTGAATATGGTATTGACAAAAGGTACTTGGCATATCTCCTCCAAATTTGGCTGCAATTGAACCTTTTAGAACTGTTGCAGGCTGATACCAGAATGAAGATTTCAATCGTTTATCACTGCGAGCGAAAAGTTTCTCTTCTCTAGAAATAGAAGAGTGGATCGGCGCTTCTGGTAGTGTGATACTTTATTGACTATAGGTGAAGTCCAAGCGAAAAATGAATTAAAAGTATGTACTTATCAGGATATAATCGATATTATTTCTGATTAAAACTCTTTTATATAGATGGCTTTAGTTGATACATTTTAGATAAGAACTTGTAGAAGAAATATACATTACAAGCTAGAGGCATAATGTACAACTTTTATATTTTCAACACCCTTAATCTGACAAAGAAGGGTGTCATATACATTGTACAAGCGTATGTACGTATTCCCAAGTCCTCCATTCCATCATCATCATCATTATCATCATCATCATCATCTTGGCCTCTTCTTGAAGCTAAAGCAATTAAACACCGATTGCCTTTTTTATAAAATTAGTGATTACTTATATGCTCATAACAAAGCACATATCATTTACAACAATCTCTTGACTATGCCGATCTCGCCCAGTGTTGGCGTTCGCCAAGGGTGTATCCTAATTCCTAATCTTTTTAATATTTATATCAACGATTTTCCAAAATCTGTAATATATCAATCAGCACATCACGTTTTTCTTGCTGATATAAGCCATTGAATTGTATAATGTTTGCCGACGATACAGTTTTACTTTCTCAAACTAAAGAGGGTCTCCAGAAATGCATGGAGAAAGCATATCTTTACGCCGAGCAATGTAATCTCAACATTAATTATGAAAATCAAAATGTATGATCCTCTCAAAAAAATCTGTTGATGAGCAACATTTCTTTTCCATAAATAATACCTCCATCGAAATGGTCGAAAATTACAAATATCTAGGTTTTTCGTTTCATTGATCCTCAAAGCAATGTTTTGGTATTAAGCAACATTGCATAAAAGCCGAAAAAGCATGGGCACTAACACTGTGCTCTATGGGGCGGTCGTGAACCAGCCATGTCGCAATTCACATAACAATGTTTACTACCATGATAAAACCTATGCTTCTCTATGCTAGTAGTGTTTGGGGTAATTGTGTTACTCACATTGAAAAGTAACCAAATAGAAACTATACAGCGAGATATTATGCGGAAAATATTAAATGTTAGAAAGAATTCCAGTAAGATAGCTGTTAGAGCGGAACTGGGGATCATCCCTCTACAGATTGATGTAAGAATTAATATGATCAAATTCCTTGTTAGAATGATTAATTCCAAAAAAAGTAGTTTATTGTACAAGGCATTTGGTGAACAAATCATCAACAGTTCACCAACTTCATGGCTGGGTAAAGTTACTAACCATTTGTCCGAAATACGAATCAATTTACAACTTTCGATCTCTAAAGAAACAAATCAAAAATATTAAATAACGCATACAGAATCAACTTTGAGCAATCTAATCTAAACACTAACACTCCAGGCCAAGCGAACCAATTGAAACTCTACAAAACAATCAAACATAAATTTGAATTTGAAAATGATTTGCTACTGCCACACAAAACGTCTAGGATAGCAATAACCCAGATCAGAACCAGTGCTCACGAGCTCGGAGTACAGACCGAACGATATTCTAACATTCCCTACGAGGACTGGCTATGTCCCCATTGCGATAGTAACATCTATCGAAGATGAGATACATCTACTCAAATAACTGTAATATAAACTTAACGTACTTAAGTTTAGCATTTTTTAATACAATAGAAAAGTCGCATAATTACTTTCAGCTATTCTCGAATACAGAGAAATTGAAACTGCTCTTTTTCCAAACAGAGTTACAAATAAAGAAACTGTTGGAAGATTTCTTTACGAATGTTTGCAGAAACGCTATAATAATTTGTAATAGTGAATATTTATAACTATATTGTGAATGAATATTATCACAACATGTTGTTATTAGAAGCGACATGGATAAATAGGTTCTTATAGCAATTATGCTAAATAAAAAAAATATATGTATATCTACAAATATCGAAAAACAACATAATAATATTAAATAATACTTACCACACACCTGTATCTATGTAAACTGGTATATTGGTATTAAATCAAAACAAACAAACAAACAGCATCATCATCATATTAAACAGTGGTAGAATAACTAATAACTATAATTAAACATTGTATATTCATGTATGTTATATTAATAGAATATAATTATGTAATCATCACACATCCTGTAAAATTGGGTATATTGATATTAAAGTGACAACAACAACAACATCATCATCATTTATTCAGAAACCTGATATATATATATATATATATAGATATATATAGCAGCAGACAAGTACATGTTTCTGACCATTAGCTATCATCAGTACTGCTCAGTGAGCGAACAAGGAACTGACTTTTCGGTATATACCTATATACGGTATATATATATATATGTGTGTCTTTATTGGAATAGTAAAAAAATAAAACAAGTTAAACCAATTTCCAAAAAAATACACAGCATAGAAGGCATATATTCAACGCTCTTATACTATGTGGTTAAGTTATAAATTTAATGACAGTTATATTAATTATTATCCATAAAACATGAAAGTGAACATTTAAATGTGCTGAGAGAATTTGCACAAACGACATCCTCCTGTAGTAAATTCCAATGGCGCACTACACGGTTAAAATAAAAATAATGTTTGACATTGAGTTTGGAATTGTCGATGTGATAACGCAAAGTGTGACCACGGGTCTTTGTTTTCATTAGTACTAGATCGTCAGGCAACTGCAGCTCAACTAGATATAATTTACAATAGCTGTTTCTCACAGGACTTCTCACAGTCCGAAATAAATGAAGCCGTCTTAACGCTGAATAAAGTTCTACTGCTCTGCCAAAGCCACACTCAATGAAACTCTTATTCAAAAGAGAATGATGACGTATTTCTTTAAAAAAATCTTCATTCTATTATTCCTATCGTACATGCAATTTAAAAAAATAAGGTAAGAGGTAAACTCAAAAGTCAAAAATGACACAGTACATTTGTACTTTTCAGGAGTTGAATGACACTTGATATAATTATGGATATGACATAATTTTGATTAAAAACGACTAATACCTGCTTCAGCTGGATGATATTGATGAGTGATTTTAACGTAATTTCTTTCCTTCAAGGAAGGAACACTAAAATGAGCGGTAAGTTGAAGTATCCCGAATAAACATGTCCATCTGTTTTGCCAAAAATACAACTTTCCTTTCACTTGAGTCCATTCAAAAGTTTACTCTAATTCAGAAACCCTTGCAATATATACTTCAGCTACTTCTTCGTTCTCGAAGTAGTAATTAGAAACATGGTAACATATTTTCAGCATCACATCTGAAATTACTGATATTTGCCATGATGAATGCTAAGATATCAAATCTGCTAACAAAATTTCACCGCACTGAGTCATATCGAGTGGACATTTAGCAGTGAATGTTTTTGAGAAATATTGCCTTGGGGAAACCCTACTTTAGTTGGAGTGGATATTGAGCAGCGAATGTTTTGTGAAACGTTATATTTTGGAAACCCTCCTTTATTTGGAGTGGATATTGAGAAGCGAATGTTTGCGAAATGTTGTCTAGTGGGTGGGAACCCTCCTTTCTTTGGAGGGGACATAGATTAAGGAATGTTTTGCGAAATGTTGTCTTATTGAAACCCTCTTTTATTTGGAGTGGAAATTGAGCAGCAAATGAGAAAAATCCCCTGGAATTTTCGAAAAGAGTTTCCCTTATTTATGTTGGATAAATGCCGAATTCACAATGCATGAATAAGGAGGATTGATGGAACAAAAATGGATTTAGTAAAAATTCAAAAATCGATCATCTGTTTTTTTGCTGGTAGAGGGAAAATACTTTTCAGACATTCCAACAATGTTAACAATGCATGATAGCCTACTCTCTTGACAACTATTGTTAAGTTTATCAAACGTTTTGACAGGTGTGCACCAGAATTGAGAAAAACATTATTTTAATTGGTTTTTATGACACGGAAGGGATAATAACGTACTAATTCCTGAGATAAAATGTCATTACAGAATGAAATCAGAATCTGGATACTGCTGATAATATTACAACCCTTTATTATTGGCAATTTCTGTGAATTATTTCCACTGGATACAACATATTACAAAGGAAGATTTTTTAACAAATCTTTTATAAACAGTTCTAAAACCATCGATGAGAAACATGTCCAAAACATTTTTATTTGCAATGCAATATGCAGGCATACAATATAACCATAAGGTGTAAACCATCGTTTTAAAATGTATATAGTTCTTGTTGAACCAGTATCGTTCATATTTGTTATAGCCACCTCAGGCCATTTTGAATGCGCATCTACTAAAATTATTAAGGCCTTTCCCTCGAACTTCGGTGAATAATCCACATGAATTCTGTCCCAAGGGGCTTCTGGCCATGACAATGGTAACACTGGTTGACGTATAGGGTGATGTCTTGCTTCTTGACATATATTGCAGATTTTAGCAAGTAATCTCACACGGACAGAGCCAGGGATGGTTATGGTGTAATTCTGTCATAACTTGTTCACGTAAATTAGATGGTATTATAACACGACGTCCCCAAAGCAAAATATCATTGTGTAAAGCAATCTCAAAGCGTTTCTTGTAGTAAGGTAATAATAATTTGTCGCTACATTTACTTTGTCAACCATTTTTTACAAAATTAAATACACTTTTTAATATTTAATCCTGATTAGTTACAGTTGCCACATCAGATCCATTGACAGGTAAGTTCTCGATCTGTTGAATATAGAATTCAGCAGATCCATAATTATCAACAACATAATTATTAATAGAATTAACCGCTGGTAATCTACATTCCATTACCATACAGTAGAGCATCCGCATTACCATTATCGCGGTCTGCTTTGTATTCAATAATATATCGGAACGGAGACAGTTTAATCGCCCACCTCTGTAATCGGGCTGTAGCTAATGCAGGTAAATCAGTTTTCGGCCATAGTAGGCGGACCAAGGGTTGATGATCAGTTAATATAATGAACTCACGACCAAACAAGTAGTTCGTAAACTTTTCAACTCCAAACATAATAGAGAGAGCTTCCCGATCAATTTGCGCATAATTACGCCCAGACTTTGATAAACTCCTATGAGCATAGGCTACATGTGATTCAGAGCCATCATCATTTTTGTGTGCTACCACACAGCCAACACCTACAGGTCATGCATCGCACTGTAAAATTGACGTATCATCATTGCTATAATGTGCAAGAATATGAGCATTAGTAAGCAAATACTTGATCTTATGAAATGATGCCTGACAAACATCTGTCCACTGCCACACGTCATCGTTACATGTCAAAGCATTTAATGGTGCTGCAATAGTTGATAAATCTGGACAAAATCTACCGTAATAGTCTACTATCCCGAGAAAAGATCGTAACTCACCAGTGGACTTCTTCAATAGACCCATCAGCAACAGCTTTATTTAACGACGTTTCCACAGCAGATATTAACGCAAATGGAACCGTTCTTGCTCGAGCGAATGATGGTGTTGGATCGTCTTTGAGATTAATGTGCACACTTCCGCCTTTGATGCCCCAAGTTATTCCCAAATATAACTTCTTATGTTACCAGTATTTGATCTAATTTAAAATCTTTCCTTGTACTAACTGAGTTGGTATTTTCTGTTCTTATGGACATGTTCCAGCAAGTAAAAACTCTATTTCCTTTCCAGCAACAATAAGAGTTGAAAATATAGCGCCACTATTGCCATCTTTATTACTCAACTTTGATATGATAATATGACAATCTGGATCGTTCTCGTTATCATTATGTATATTTCGTATCATTGTATTAACAAATTGAGTGATTTTCACAATAGGGTCAAATCATAAAAAAAATCGAAAATCTAAATTTTAGTACAACAACTTAAGGTAAAAGTTTGTATTTTTTATTTTTATGATTTGACCCTATTTCATAGGTTGATCAAAATAGAATTCTGATTCAAAAGCGCAAAAGACCTCACTGTGAAGTATTCATCCCGTGTTTGTTTCGTATTTTATATTGAGGAGAAGAAAGCATTATACTTTAAGGAAAAGCTTATCCTAGAAAGAATGCTTATGCCTTAGCCTTTATATTTGAGAACGCTTATCAAAAATGAATTTAATTCACATTTTGAGTTCAAATGATTCGCTGCATCGAGAAGCCTGAAAAGAGGCAGCAGTTCTCGAAAAGAGACAGGATTTCAATACCCCCTTTCTTTAGAAGAATAAGACCTCGGATTCATGGACTCTATTGTTTCGCTAAGTGCCTGAGAACGGGATTTTGAGTCAGACAAAAACTTCATGCCTGAGAAGGGAAACAGAGATTCTAGTCAATAGCAGCATTCCCTGAAACTGGAATTTCAGATAACACAGAAATTAATACGTGAGCAAATTTTAAAATATCTCAGCAATTGTGAGCTAATCGTGAGTTCAGTTTACCAATTTTGAGGATGGGAAAGCCAACCAGACAGACGCCGTTAAATACAGCTCTGACAGAGCTAATTTTTCATAAAGTATGATAATTAAAAAACTATACTCTTAGGCCTCGCATCAAATATTGCAGATATGAAAATAGTTAGGATAGGGTACATCACCTTACATGTAATAATAATGCCAATGATTTCAATATATTAGACATGTATGAGACTATTCTTCTCTATTCTAGTCAATGGAATGTGGGGAGACTGGGAGATTGTTCGTGGGTGTAAACCATGCATTGTTTTTTGCGGTAATTGCATGAGCCGCCGACGATATTGTAACAATCCAACACCAAAATACGGTGGAGCATGAGCATATTATAGTGGCGATGGCGGCCCAAAATGGGAATTGTTGCTGATCAGAAGCACCACATTAAACACATGAACACAATGATTGCAAACTACATTGAGAACACAATTGACTATAAATCCATTATAAATAATTAATTGATTATAAATCTTACTTATAAAAAGTAAAAAGCTCTATAATCCATCGCCATTTAATGTATAATAACTTAAATTATATAGTACAAAACCCCGACGATCTTATACAAATTAAGAAATGACATATCGTATAGTCACACGAAATAAATCTGCATAATATCAACGATACTATTTGCAAAAAGCATGCCTGTGTAATAATTTGACTTCATTGAATATTGAATATTAAACAGCAGCAACATTCCATTTTGCAGTTTCTATAATATTCACTCTCATAACTGGTCGCTATATACTGGACTGACTATATTTTTAACTAAAGTATAAATACAGAAAACTAATCGATAAATCATTTTGCCATTATCAAGCAAAGTTGGCGGTGACAGTGAAAATTAAGAGGCCAAGACAAATGTTATCCACCCAAGAGATATAGGCTGATGCGGGCAACAAGCTGTGGTAATGATAGTTTTAATACAGATAGAATGAAAGTTTCAAATAACAATTAAAAATAATTACTGATGAGAGAAATAATTTATTTAGGAACATGAATCAATTTCCTAAAAGGAAATGAAACGCTTAATATATAAATATCACTTTCTTTAATTCAAATTTTGCAAATATATTTGGTAAATTGATGTTTATAAATAAACAGCAGCATTCTGCATAATACGTATTTCACATTTCTATATTAAGAAAGATGTAACCCACAATTCAGAAATTCAATTGAGTTGCTATGGAAACGAGCCTATTGTAAGCGTTAACTTTTCATGCTTACTGGAAAGTAGCTGTTAGTAGATTCACTTGAAACCTTGCAAATAACAATGGATCGTATTGTTCGAAATGCTGTTTACTTTGAGAAGTTTTCAAATCTATGCTTTTATTGGAAGTTTGGCCTTGAAAGTATCATTATAAGCGGTAGAATGATATGATCCCTTCCCGGAACAGCTCATAAATAATCTCAAGAATTAAAAAGTTTATCAGACACAACGTGTTTTCAATGCATTCACTAATTTTGAACAATTTTATCAACTATCATCAGGTTCTCTCGATTAACAGTGCTCATAATTGTTTTGGCTGACATAAGGGAATTATGGTAACTATAATTATGTCTATTTGAAATGAAAACAATGAACACGAAGAATAATAATGTGAAATAATTGGCAATCGAATGCGCTACCTCAAAACGATGTTTTAAATAATAACCAATGTGAGAGATTTGAGCCTCAACGGGCATCCTCTCTTTTCTCTATAATGGCCCATACACAAGGTAACTGGAAATACCAAAAACATAAAAATTATAAGTTTGTTACTCATTCGATACAAAGTAGTGACCAAATTCAATCAAATGATGTGCTTTCGAACGGCATATATATTATACATCATGATAGTGGGAGGGCTGTGACGCCAGCAAAATGCGGATAACTCAGCTTGAGAGTTGAAATATATAGGACCATTAGCTAAATTATGATCAAATTATGAACATTCGAATTCCTCCTATACTCCTCCGTTATACTCAATTTGGTTTGACTTTGTTAATGTTGACATTCGTCGTCTACATTGTCAGCTAGTTATAACAACAGCAATAAGCGAGTTATATACCATTGAAATGACGGGCTTTCAATGGTATGCTTTTATCAAGTATAATAATAGGATAAATTAAGACATATTTGTCAACATCAAATTAGAGATAATTGACACATAGTAATGGAAGGATTAACTTCCACTTAAGTAAATCCCTATAACATTGTTTATATAGTTACGTTAATTTACTTTGTTATAATAGTGATTAACTTGTTCTATTTGTTAGTATCTGTGGAAACATTTTACAATACAGATAAATTATTTTGGTACAAAATAACAACACAACTAAGTTTGCACAACGTTTCGACTGATTAACTTCAGGCATTCTCAAGGGAATGTTTTTTTTATTAACTAGTATCCAGTTAAACACCGAATGAGCATACAGTGTAAAGCATTACAATGGCTTGCTTGAGAAGTATACTATCAAGTTTGCATTAAATGTATAAAATTGACAAAAACATCATTTGAACAGTTTGTGAATGAAATGAGCAAACAAAAATATATATTCTCGTCACCTATGTGACTTACTATCCATAAAGTAGAAATTAAATACGAATCTGATTTGGTTCATGCCAATGAAATATTCAATAAATCAGTAATGCGGGTATCAGCGGCTTTTCCGGGGAGGGGATGACTCCTGGGGCACCCCCGGGATTTGCAAAACAACCTGTGCAAAAGTCATTTAACCCCCTGGGGGTATGGGAGTAATGATTTTCAATAATCCCTCTCCCCCCAGGGACAAATAGTACTTACAAAAGATTCAACTAAAATACCCAGAGAATTACGCAATTGTACAAAACTGTTGTTATAACTTTATTAAAATATTAAAATTCCATACGTTGGAGATAGCCATATTCGAGTATTAAACATTACATGCAAAATCAAAAAGGGCAATAGAAAAGTTTTGAGAAATACGAATGAAGAAACGAAACGCATTCAGTTCATAATTGAAGACATTTTGGAAAAAGCCGCTGAACAGCATTACAAATCCAGTTGGTTATCTCCCGGAGTGATCTTCTGCTTTTGTAACACAGAGAAAATCCCCCTCCCTCAGATGCTCATGTTCTCTAGCAAATCTCAACCAATCCCCCTGGGTCCCTGTGAGTTCCCCTGATGTCACCCCCCGGGAAAGCCGCTGATACCTGCATAAGGAAGGATTAGGTACATACATTTCAATGATTTAAACTCTGTGACCCGTGCATTTGAGTTTTGAATTTAAAATGAGCTTTATTATCTCAATTACGAAACTTCTTATTTCGGTTGCATAATGTCTATATAATGAGCAGTGAGCACACTGAGTTATCTTCTTTTTGTGTGACACATTCCACAATAACATATCCAAGTCGAATTTCGGGCAATAATGAGACGAAATTAGTAAAAACCGCGCAATCTTGAAGGTATTACAGTGCTAAAGCTCCCAAAAAAATATGCCAAATGCCTATCGTCAGGAAAAATTGACAAATACTGCCCCGGTCAGAAATTATTCGCAATTATTTCGCGATTTAGTAGTCTTCTAGTTAAATATGAATTTCGCGTTCCTGAATTTCTTACTTCTGCTGATCGTTGCCTATCTACGGACAATCTCCTCTCTTGTGGGTGGTGTTTATTGTTGTCGCTGCTGAGGCCTTTGTTTGCCTCCATATTTGTATTTCTGCTCAATGAACTCTTACGTTTCGAAGGCATGAAAGGCGATATAAAATTGCTAAGATTGTATCTGATTTTTCTCAACACATTTAAAGTTGATAATAGGATTTTACGATCATAATATCGCATACAGAATAAGGCAGTAAATCGCATCTGTGATTTCAAATTAACAGTACCGACCTGAGTACCGACACTCCGACAGTGTGCAATCCAATTTCTTTAAACACCATCAACAACCCCTTGTCAACTTTTATGTATTGCACAACTTAAATAATGATTTCGTTGTTTGAAAATTAAATCAACACAGAACTCAAAGTGAAAGTTTTCTCAATTTAAGAGCTATAAAGAAACATCCGAGTTACATCTTCTATATAGTTATATCGATGAAGTAATTAAATTTATTCTCTTATTGTGATTCAATCAATCCATACCATATTTGAAATCTGATTAATTTTTTTATGACAAAAGTATTTTTAATCTTCTTTGTCTAAAGAAAACTGAAGTAGATTCTGGAGACGTTATTATCAGATCGCATTTCATTGCTATTTCCTCTTTTGAATAACAAAAGTGTTTTAATCTACTGTTAGCTAAAGAAAATTGACAGGCGATTACTTAATTAATAGGAGTCTTTTGTCATGCTAAGTGTAAGGAATGTCTGCTGACGAATACAATGCAACAAAGTTTGACCGGGAAAGTTTATTGGATGCTATATCGGCAGCAGAAGATACATTTTAATAATTTGAATAGCCTAAAACCATCCACAAAATTTGGCCTTTCTAATGATATATCATGGATCATCTTCCGTGCAGTAACGATTGCGTGATAATGCGTCATTGAACACACAGACAGATTTAAGGGAAATTTTAAAGTAGAATCCAAGTCGAATTTCGGGCAATAATGAGACGAAATTAGTAAAAACCGCGCAATCTTGAAGGTATTACAGTGCTAAAGCTCCCAAAAAAATATGCCAAATGCCTATCGTCAGGAAAAATTGACAAATACTGCCCGGTCAGAAATTATTCGCAATTATTTCGCGATTTAGTAGTCTTCTAGTTAAATATGAATTTCGCGTTCCTGAATTTCTTACTTCTGCTGATCGTTGCCTATCTACGGACAATCTCCTCTCTTGTGGGTGGTGTTTCTTGTTGTCGCTGCTGAGGCCTTTGTTTGCCTCCATATTTGTATTTCTGCTCAATGAACTCTTACGTTTCGAAGGCATGAAAGGCGATATAAAATTGCTAAGATTGTATCTGATTTTTCTCAACACATTTAAAGTAGATAATAGGATTTTACGATCATAATATCGCATACAGAATAAGGCAGTAAATCGCATCTGTGATTTCAAATTAACAGTACCGACCTGAGTACCGACACTCCGACAGTGTGCAATCCAATTTCTTTAAACACCATCAACAACCCCTTGTCAACTTTTATGTATTGCACAACTTAAATAATGATTTCGTTGTTTGAAAATTAAATCAACACAGAACTCAAAGTGAAAGTTTTCTCAATTTAAGAGCTATAAAGAAACATCCGAGTTACATCTTCTATATAGTTATATCGATGAAGTAATTAAATTTATTCTCTTACTGTGATTCAATCAATCCATACCATATTTGAAATCTGATTAATTTTTTTATGACAAAAGTATTTTTAATCTTCTTTGTCTAAAGAAAACTGAAGTAGATTCTGGCGACGTTATTATCAGATCGCATTTCATTGCTATTGCCTCTTTTGAATAACAAAAGTGTTTTAATCTACTGTTAGCTAAAGAAAATTGACAGGCGATTACTTAATTAATAGGAGTCTTTTGTCATGCTAAGTGTAAGGAATGTCTGCTGACGAATACAATGCAACAAAGTTTGACCGGGAAAGTTTATTGGATGCTATATCGGCAGCAGAAGATACATTTTAATAATTTGAATAGCCTAAAACCATCCACAAAATTTGGCCTTTCTAATGATATATCATGGATCATCTTCCGTGCAGTAACGATTGCGTGATAATGCGTCATTGAACACACAGACAGATTTAAGGGAAATTTTAAAGTAGATAATTAAGCTATATATATATACATAAAAATTGTTTGCCCCTTGAGGGTAAAGTTACATCATGAAGAATATTTACAATATGGCAATTCAAGAATTGAAACCAACATTAAACGTCCAAGGCGATTCCATCCGAGCCAAAGTTTTCAAATAACTGCATGCATTTCATGCTACATACAGCATTTCATCTAAGGATTAGAAATATATCTAGGCTAGTTACAATAGTTACTGTTGTCACTGATATCGATATCATATTGTAAATATTCTTCATGATGTAACTTTATCGTCAAAGGGCAAACAATTTTTATGTATATATATAGCTTAATTATTAATAAAAAACATTCACTTGAGAATGGCTGAAGTTAATCAATCGAAACGTTGTGCAAATTTAGTTGTGTTGCTATTTTGTACCAAAATTATTTCCAAGAAGATTCTGATAAATAGATAAATTATTGTCTGTTAAATTGTTGTTAAGTTGCGTAAATGTTTTGGATGTTATTACATTATCAGGCAAATAGTTCCATATATTTACAACACGGTAACAAAAAATGGAACCAACAGCAATATTTCTATAACTATAACTGGAGCTAACATTAAAGATTGATGGTGGAATTATAACTCAGATTGTCGCCCGTGATCATTTATGGGACCGACTGATCAATTTTGATCAAATTATAAGGCCTTTCCAATGTTATGCTTTTGTTTTATACTATACATTTCGTTTTGTTTTGTCCATTATGACGTTTTCACACCTTTTGGTTCAGCTGATGATAACTCGCTTAGAGTTGCGTGATCATTTATATAATGTAGTGAACATTATGATCAAATCATGGGCTTTCGAATGATATGCTTTATATCAAATTTCATGATGGTGGTGGTGGTGGTGGGGGGCTGTTTATCCCGTTTTAAATCTTTATCATGCAACATTATATTTACTTTTTATGTAAAGCTGAAATACTCTTTGGTAGAACTATAAAGAGTGCTGTCTGTGGCTGACTTCGATTAAATCATGTACCAGCCGTCAATAGGACACACACCTAAAGAAAGCTGAAAATATCTTTCAAAACATATTCTAAAATAAACTAGAATGATCGAATGAATCCTCAAAATTTGATTGGTCGCTGAGCGTGTTTCAAATCTCGATGAAACATCATCATGGTTGAAACATGGTTGCTACCCAAAACAAAGTAATCAAAACATTCAAAATGGCAGAACAAGTAAACTTCAGTTTTGGATATGATTTTTTCAACAATAATAATATGAATGCTAGTAGGTTTTGTAAAAAAACCGATGAAGAATTTGACGAGCTTTTGTTGAGTTCAAGTGCTAAGTCAACCAAATACAAAACTTCCCACGCAATAAAAATATTCAATGGTAAATTGCTTTTTAAATTATTATCAAAATACAACAATACGCACAACATTAATTTTGCTGGCATAAAATACAAAATTTGCATTAAAATATATTGTGTTGTTTTACATCAGAATGGGCGATTGTCAGTGGAATAACTGAGGAGCTTGAGAAGATGACGCCCGAGACTTTAGATAGACATTTGCGAAGGTTTTACGCTGAAGTGCGAAATAAACAAGGGGATGACTACTCCAAGTCTACGTTGATAGGAATTCGTTATGGTTTAGAGCGCCACCTCAACCAGCCACCTGCAACAAAAGGTATAAGCTTTAATGATGTGGCATTCAAGACCTCAAATTCAATATTGAATGCTAAAATCAAAGAATTAAAAAGACATGGAAAAGAAAAGGTCGTCCATAAGGAAAGCCATAAAAAAAGCGACCTTGAAATATTGAAGGACAGCGAGATGTTTTCTACAGATACCCACCAAACACTCCTCCAAAACGTTTGGTTTAATGTAACGATTTACTTCTGTAGAAGAGGAAGAGAGGGACAACGGTCGCTGAAAAAAAATTGTTTTGAATTTAAAGTGGATGAATATAATTCAGAATATCTATGCATGAGCCACAATGAGTTGGATAAAAATCGCCAAGGGGGGATGGACGAAAGAGAAGAATATAGCAACATAGGAAGGTTGTACAAAACTACCAATAAATTCGATGTGTATACAGCTGTTAAATCCTACCTTGAAAAGCTAAATCCATCCTGTGACGCTCTATTTCAATATCCGAAGAGACGCTGGACACCACTTGATGCTGGAGTAACGTGGTTTGAAAATCGTCCTTTGGGTGTAAATGCCCTTGGCGATATGATGAAAATAATTAGTAAGGCTGCGGGGCTTTCACAGCCATATACAAATCATTATGTGAGAGCCACGTCTATCACCTTACTTTCAAATGCGGGAATGGAAAATAGACATATTATGTCCATCTCTGGACACAAAAACGAACAGTCGCTACAACATTACAATTCTAGGCCATCAGAATTCCAATTAAGACAGTGTAGTGATGCCATCTCGAATGCATTAGGAAATGATCATCCAGTTGATCAAGATCAACACAACAACAGTAGCACTATGAGCAGCGTCAACGTGTCCTTGCCCTCGGAAGCAGGTCCATCCAATAATTCTGTACAATCGTTGTTCAACAACTGCACGATCGGTTCGGTGAGCGTTCATTACAACAGTTAAACCACTTTTAAATTATACTCAAATTGTTACTTGTTATTAGTTTCAAATGTTTTTTGATCAAGTTCAATTGAATCATAGTTAATAGAGACGATTAAATTCCACAAAACACTTGTGTCATTTATGTGTAGTATCCTTTGCACAAGTTCAGTCCTTCCAAAATATAATGGCGGAAATTTCAGCGGTAATCTCACAAGGAGTCTAAGCCAGCGTTATCACGTGATTCAAATAATGATTTTCATTGGATTATATTCCGTTCGATTTATTCGTGATATGAAGTGACGGTTTTTGTTGGAAAGTCAAAACATAAACATTATGAAATCGGGAAATCTTAATTAACAACGAAGTCTGATTGTTCATTTTAGAAAAGCGTTCATGCACGGGTTTTGCCGTGCTTCATCACGATTTACCTGCACGAGTGATGTTGGGAAGACACTCGGGAAGCTAGAATATCCTCGCCTACGGCTCGGATATTCATTACGCTTCACTCGTGTCTTCCCAACATCACTCGTGCAGGTAAATCGTGATGAAGCACGGCAACCCGTGCATGAACCCCTTAACCAATATAGCCTGGCGTTTGAAAGTATGGAAACACCGTCTTTATCTCACTAAGAAATCAATTAGACCATCTAGTTCATCAGCAGACACCGAAGCTGCTGAATTTGAAGCTACCGGTAAGGAGCCTATACACGGCAATCATCTGTATGGAATCAGCATTTCATGGAAGTCTATGAGGTTAACATACACAAATAAAAATGTATGCATACCGTTTTCCATAAAGATGTATATTGTTTTGATAATTAGCTTGCATATACACAATCACTGAAAAATTATAACTTAAAATAAGTGAGGGAGCTGTATGCATATTTGAAGTGAACGTTACTGTACCATTGAAAGCTTACTAGAATGTACTAAATGAATACTTGAAGAAATTATGAAATGCTTGTAAGAGATACATAAGCATGCATTCAATAAATCGTTCTGGACTCAGATAAAATGTCCCTATATAACGCAACTAGCATTTCTTCTCTGTGTTGTCATTGACAGTCTATTTCAATTATTTTTCTGATTTGTGTATCTTAATTGTGTAGTTAACATATAAAAGCATCTTCAGTTTTCGAATTATAAATACTTTAAATCTTTTTGACAGATAATTAATCATTTCGATGTGATAAAACAATACAATATGAAAAGTAGTTTTGAATTTTTGTAATTTATTATTCAACAAATATTTACACCAATTCATATATTGTTCATTCTAACAGATAATTATACTTCGTAATCCGTTACATGAATGTATACATGCAATGTATCTTTTGTAACTACCTTGAATGTATGTAAATAGAGTGCTCGAGAGGCTCTATTAAAATGTATGTAGAAATGTATTTATATACTATAGAGATGATGATATTATTTCGTTATATTAATTAAATTGAGCAATTTATTAAACAGATACAATAATCATTATTATATGAATGCTGCAGATTTTCGACTTCGCAAATACTCTTTTCAATCTTTCTTTTTCTGTATAGAAAGAAGCAGATAACTTTCATATATTTACTATATAATTATTAGTGGTTATAAATGGTTTTCAGTCACGGAGAAAGCAGTATTTGAAAAAGTTGATATCTTCAATGTAAAAATATGATATTTTTACAGTGAAAATAGCGCTTTTAAATCAATCAGTGAACTCCAGTTGTTTCCCCAACAACAAACTTCGTCCCTGAACATTCAAATTTGAAATAGCCGAAAGGTCTGACAATCGGCGAGGGTCGAATTTCCGATCAAGACAGAACTTTAGAAACGTTAAAAGTTCAAAAACGCAAAATATATTTTCCTTCTCAATATTTATTACCGTTGGATTGCTATTGAGAATGGAACCAAATTCTAAGCTACTTTTAAATTTAAAATTTGATTCTACCTCGCTAGTGAGATATCGCTTCGAACATTAGAAAACTAAATAAGTTTATCCTCTCTAGTTGTCTTCTTTTCTGAGAGAGGATGGAAATTTCCGCAGTCCGCAGCCATAAATGTCATTCAGTCATTTTACTTATATATTTGACCTCGTATTTTACTACGGCAAGACAGGAATTCTACTGTTACCGCGTGGGTATGTTTTACAAATAGCGAGCTATTAAAGACGATTTTTTTACTAAAGTAATTCGTGCATTTTGAAATTGAATAAAGAATACGGCGTATATTTCAACTGTGTTTTAAGGAATACAGGACAGTTACGGCAATTTTAAGTTTGGTATGCCTTGATCAGCCGTACTTTACAAGATTATGCGTCGTACTTTTGTGCTTGCCGAATCAATTTTGATGGTTAGCCTCTCGAAAGTACGGCGTATAACCTAGGGGTTACAAAGCAAGTAAAAATTAAATATCAGATTCATGGATTAAACATGATACTACAGCAACAGAAGATAAAAAGATTGATAATTTTTATTAACAATTTATCATAATGACTCTTGGTCATGTGTTTGATGTTTAGAATTATTTTCAACATTGCAATTCTAACCTTGGCTAATTGCTTGTATTTGTCTTTTAAATTTTCTGCAGTACGTCCTTGTTTGAAATCATACGAACGCAATATCCATATCCACCTTTTGCCAAACCTTTTTACACCTTGTTAAAATTAGAAATTTGAGACCTTGAAGAAAATAGCCTGCGTGGAAACTCAAAATGGCTCTACGCAACTACAGCTGAGTCTGCGAACCCGACTGCAAGGTCTTGTTGGACTTGTTGTTCGGAACGAAGAGAGTACATGCGCAAACCCGAACTTCCGGTCTCATTTGAAGAACTGATTTCAGCATAACTAGACCTTGAAGCCTGATTCGCCTACTGTACTATTTTGCTTAGAAAGATTTCAAGTTTGCATGCAGGCTAGAAGAAAGTATCACATCATTTCCAATCTAGTTGATATTCATTATGGCCAGGCAAATGAATACCATTTTCTTTGAATGATGCTTCAGAAAATATTCGTTTTAACAGTATCAAGTTAAAGATGTCTGATAAATTCTGTCTCAATTTTGTCAAAATTTTAATTTTAATGTTACTTAGAATGTTTATCAAATAGACAACAGACGACAAAATGAAACCAAATCAGCAAGAGCTAATTTGTAAGTTTCCCTTTATTACAATTTGAGAATGTCCTTTTACCTTGCAATTTGGAAGCATGATCTACACAAATTGTTAAACCTTCCACCTATAAATTTGTAACATCAAAATTAAGACTATTCAAGTTAATCACTTATACAAATTTGGAGAAAGTTCTTAACATTTCTGGTAACGCAGTTATGGCTTTACATAATCTATCACAACCAAAACATGCTTGAAACATTCATTTAATTTTAAGTGAATAGAAATCACTGAAAGCAAAATAATTGAAAATGTTACAGAATTCTCAACTTTCAAAAAAGCTCCTTGGAGGCATTAGAATAAACATCTGCCAACAAGGATAAAACAGATTACTGATAGCAAGATATTAATTATAATTAGTACTAAAATAACGCAACTCAAAACTGTGATCTTACTTATTTTTGAGAGGGCATAACTTTATATTTTATTATCTGTATCTCCAAGTTACAAACATGCAACACATAACACGAAATAATCACTTGATAAAACCAATGCAAAGCCATGCAAATGCGACTGTCTGCTTTCCTTAGTGTTGCCGGTTTTAGTTCTAATAATATTAATCTTGCTTATAGATAGAAATTTATTCAACTTTGTCGGCAGATATAAAGAATTGTAGTCATCCCTACCATCCAGAAGGCTATGAATTTCCGTTTCAGAATATTCTTGTCTTTTTCTTTTAGGGAGAAGTCCTGGTCGATGATTGTTGCTTCGAACCTGACAAACTACATCGTCTCTCTATAATATAAAATCAATACCATATCTAATGAATTTGAAAAGATAACACAACATCGACGACATTAAACAATGCACCTATGCATGGATGAAGGATAGACTGTTGCTCCTTATTACATTTGCACAGCATTACTGCTTGCTGCTAATAAATTCAGACCTTTTCTAGGAGAGTTCTAGTCTTTTGTGACGGCGACGAAACTGCTGAAATGACTCAAATTTGATCCGCTCTGTTTGTCCTTTATGTTCTGAGAATTCCGTATTAGCAAAACCATTCTAAGCAATTTCAGCTTTATCCAATGTCATTAATGTTAAAAATTGTGACAAGAATATTTCAGGAAACTTACAAACATAACTTTGATGAAAAGGTTTTCAATCGTATCTCAAATACTTCTCTCAACTTTCACACACATCAACAATAGGGTTGACCTATAGAAATAGAACTCAACATTTTTACTTTGACTTGTTTACCAAGCGACTTGGCTATTTTGCTAAGCTTTTTCGAAAACCAGACGACTAGTTTTTGAGAAATATGCAGCTGAAAAAGTGACCGTTTCAAATCTTGAAAAACGGAGATTCGAAGTTAAGTGACTTTATAATGCTTGTTATTTCTAATCACGACGAGTAAGCGCGTAAACATCAACACAGATATCGAGAATTCATTCATATAGGAACGAGATATATTTCAAAATCGTAATGATTTTGAAAATTTTATGGACGAATGCTTAATAGTTGTGGTGATATTATCGCACTCACTCGTCATGATTAGAAACATGAAATTATGACATCACTTAGCTTTGAATCTCCTTGAATCATTTTTCAACAACAAAGTAACCTTATTTCAAAACGTTACGAACATCGTCATCATATAAAAACCATAAAACAACTTTCTCTAAGGTAGAATTTATAGTTTTACTCGTTACAAAAAGACACATTGCATACAAGGAGATTACGATACTATATCTATATCATATATTTATATATCTATATCAAAAAGTACGATATCTATCTGATGCATTTTTCTAACTCCGCAAACGAGTAAAACCATAAACCGTACTATCTCTAGAAAAGCTCAATTTTCAGCCAATATTTAGAAAATTGTATATCTCTAGAATAACACGAGCTCTCCAATCAATCTCTAGGAACGAGAATTAAACAACTTTTCTAGAGATCAACAGACGCTCGTGTAAAATCACTAAAATCAGCGCAAATAGTTTTTTAACAGATGTGGTTGTCTACGATGAAATTTCAGGAAATTTGTTTGTCTCGCTCACGATGACGGTCAGTTAAAATGTGATTCCCGCCAAAGCTGCGCATGAATAGTTTTGTCGTCATCGTGAAATTTGACGCGTATCTGAACTCTCTAATAACTCATCACGGTATTTTCTAGTTTGATTATTTTAATCTTCTTCATAAAAGAATGTGAAACTACGTAACGTTACATAATTTTCATACCTCAGGCGTTCTTTCTGCTTCGATTCTAAAATCAAACGGATCTTCTGTTGTTGATTTTGTTTCTACCGACGTTTCATCTGAACTCAAATGTTCATTGTTAGTGAATGGCGTTATACAGTTAAAATCGTCGATTAATGAACCGTGGAATCGGCATGTATACGGATCACTTTCAAGAATCGATTTGCAGTTTCTGCTGTTAATAACTAGAAATGGAAATCGGGAGAAAGGATAGCAGCCAAGACATTTTGTGAATGCTTCGCCATGTGCTCCAACAGAAACAGACTGTCGATGGGATATTTGCGAAGAAAAATATTGGCCTGACAGCTGAATTTGTCTCTTCGATTCAAATGTTGGCGTATTTTTCCTCGTGAATGCATCTGAAGTATTTCTGTCAAACGAATACGTAAGCTCTTTATTTCGTCTTTGCGTCAGATAATTTGAAGAGGTGGCATCGAATTCACCGATTGAATCGGATTGCACCATCTGTTGATTCTTAGCTCTTGGAAACATTGAGGAACTGTAATTCATTCTATCATTCGAAGGAGACGATATTGATTGTTCTTCCATTAATCCATAGCTATAGCGTGGAGAACGTGTATCAAACACTGAAAAGCCTTTCTCATACGTAGATGACATAGATCTACTACAACATGATCCGTTTCTTTGAGCAGAGTCATATCTTTTCTTACACCGCTTTGGAACTTTGAATAGACATTTTCTGGAATTTACCGATCCAGAAATATTTCTAACCCTAACAGATTGTTTGTTTGATCTTAAACTTCTTGCGCTGCTCACCGGTATTGACAAAGGGCGTTTACTTTGTGGTGTACATACAGAACTATTACTACTTTGAATCATAGACCTTACATCATTGAAACTGGATTTGATATCTGCAATATCTTTCTGTAGCCCTTCAATCATATTTGATTGCAAAACATTGTCTGTCGCAGTATTTCTGGTCTTTCTATTAACACTTTTTAATTCATTAGTGTTATTTTTTATGTCCAACTCCTTATGTATTAGATTCGTAGTAGTATTGGCATCAAGCGTGTTGATAGCTTCTGTGATATCTGACGTTGAATTCAGTTTTGCAAGTAATGATGCTAGTAATGTAGTAGCGTTATGACCATTGCTTTTAGTTACCGTTTCTGTCGATTTGTTGTGCTCTTGATCATTTCCTATAACAATCCAAAAACATGCAATAGCGCTCCTACAGTAACCAGTTACCAGCAAAGTGGTTACTTGGCCATGATAATTCATGGTGTATGCTATTCACAGAATATCTACATAAACATTTATTGCTGTTGGGTTATAAAATGGTCTACTTATGGGTGGAAATGCTATGGGTATTTTAACAAATCCTTCCCTATAAGACATGTTTAATCTTTGTGGGTTTACCGGTCTTTCCATTTTACCGTACGTCAATCATTTGTGATCATAAACCAGTCTCTCCAGTTGTATTTTTAAATTTTCTACTGTAACTTTCTATTTCATTATTATATAAACTAATATATATTATGACGTAAACACATGTATGAGAGTGTTCAATGTTTGCCAAGTATCAAGTAGCTTTGTACTGGGGTGTGCTATATTGAGAATCTTGCTGACACCCTAAATTTTGTACTTTGAGTTTTTGGGCTGGAATGTGTCATTTCCTGGCAATTGGCAATAAAATCGGGCAGCTCACAACAGATGTGCACCTCACATCAGGAAATATACTGAACTAATAGCTGAAAACAGGAAATTCCTCTGCAGGAAGCCAAACTCAAACCAAATCCATCTCTGTGTAGCCCCTATATGATGGTATACTCAGAGCAATCTATCTATAAAAGTTGGGACAAGAAATTTTTGGTACACGAAAATCACCATCTTCGTTCTATTGAAAACGAGCTTTTGCTCTTGAACAAAAAAATTTGGGGAATTCATAATATTATTTTCACGCGGTTTGTTCAAATTTTACGCCCAGGGTTTGACGGAGCGAAAACGGTGGCGTTACATAAAATTATGTGACTGGAATGGCATTTGTCCAATCGGCGCTGAGAGAGGCACATGAAAGATGGCTCAACTCTGGTAAATAGATGGCTCTGAGTATACTACCCAGAAAAAGATCGTGTGCAATTGAATGTTATGTTGCTTATAATTCATTTACCTTTTGCTGTTTCTGTGCAACAATTCAATACATAGAGGGCACTTCTCGAAAGTTTGTCATTCTGAAATTATGAATTATGTACAACATTATCATGATGCTGATACATGCTGATACAGGGGTGAATGTAAAATAATAACATTATTTACTTCGGTGATGGTGATAAATTTATACCTGTATGTTAGACATAAGCGAGATTAAAGCCGGTACTATGTTATTTTTGGTTGCCTCGAGACGATTTAGTTCTAAAAATGCAAACATGCATATAATCTATTAATAAATAATTGAATTGGAAAAGGAAAGATTTCAATGTTATAACGCATAATAGGTTAATGTAAACATTTAAATATCAAGCTTACGTGCCAGTTTGAAATGTAGCGACTATGCTTCAATAGTCACATCATACTGTAAATGCACTGCATTACCTATATACGAGGGAACATTATATAATAATACAAAAGTAAACTCTGGTCGACACTGCACATCAGTATTATATCAATATTGTTGCTTGCCAGACTAGCTTATAGCCTTCATGCATAGACAAATATTTCGAGAAAACCATTGTTTTTCTACTGTTCTTAAATCCATCGTTAACGAGTTTTTCCAACTAGAACCAAGGCAATATTGGTCGATAATTACCTGATGCGCAATAGGCAAACAATCAAACGATTCAGCCCATAGCAATATTTTGTCAAAATCACGGAGACCCTAATCCAAAATAAAAGTTTTGTGACTGTGCAGTGCAAACTAAGACTGGATTGGCCTGAGTCCCCTGGATCATCTTAGCATTAACGAAAGGTTACCACACTCTTTTCAAACACATGGACCACAACCCGGGCCACAACCAATCAAATCCCAGGATGGAGTTGGATTGTGGCGCCATATTTTAGAATTTGGATCATCTTAGCATTCGTTACATTTCTTCAATAAATATCCGTCTTCAAGTATGGTTAAATGGTTCTATGGCCGCAATAACACATATATATGACTGCTATAATGAAAGCTTACTATTCCCATCGATGCATCTAGATAGACAAACTAGCAATGTAAATATATGTTCATCATTGAAATGTGTGTAATCTGACAATCGTTGGATCAGCAAAGTCATCACTCCTTCTTTTCCAACTATGGATTTTGCTTCATCTGGAAAAATTTTCAACATGCTGTAAACATTATAGAATATAACTGCTAATTGAGTATTCCTTTAAATTAGTATGTTGTGTACTGTTTATGCAAGGTACGCACAACTAGCATAGATGTTTGATAGTCACGTTCATGAATGCAGGTATAGATACGGACATAAAGGCGGACATAGTTGCGGACATAAATGCGTATCTTTTTTCTTGCGGTTGTTAGCTTTTTTATTTTATCTGTCATTTACCCACAAAACTTGTAGGCTTGAAGTTTTTTCCACAGATGTGGCTGGTTCATTGATTAGTATTATGCAACCTTTGTGCATTATATGACCGGATTCCCTCCCTTGCTTCCGTCAACCAACGGTGCTTCTGTCAGGGATTGAAAACAGACCCTGCGGGCTGAGGTCCAAATCCTTAACGATTACATTAAGGTAGAAAAGATAACAGTGATCAAGGTAAGTGAAGCCAATCAGTAGTTGAAATTGTTCCTCGATTCATATTTGAAATCATGTTTGATTATAAATTATGTAGATCATGCTCTTATATTATCTTAAACTTTCAGAGTTTCGTATATAACGTAATGAGGACATGGCTTTATCGATAGAGAAAAAAACATATCTAGCAATGAAAATGAAATTAATGTACCATTTTTATCAACTGCTGCACTGAGACACGCAATCGCATATTGTTTGACTCTGCAATCAACACTTTGCAATTGCAAGTTCTCCTGTAAGAACCTACAAATCGTCTTCGGCCCATTGACCAGCAGTAAACTCCGTTGACATCTCTCTGTTACAAATAGACATGCACAACTTATTGAATATACATAGTATGAAAAAGATAAAGTTGTACTGACCGGGACTAGGAGGAATCAAAGCCTTCTCCTCAGTTCCGAGTTTCAAGTGTTTCAAAGGCATAACACTGATATCCGTCCTTGGCGCTTGGTCTTCGACCACGATGCGTGATTCACACTACTGGTGGCTTGAGAATTGGCATGCATTTTACGACTTTGGGCACGCAAGGCGCGATGGTCAATTTTATGCCTCCTAAGTGCCATCATCGCATGGCAATTAATATATTGCAAATTAAACACACTAAACCAACGTTACGAAACGTTGCATCATTCTTCTTTCCAATCAATTATGCTCTGTTTTAGCAAACTTTTAACTCATTCACATACAAGAATGTTTGTGATATAGCCATTGTTATTGCACTCCGATATTGCTGTGTAGAGTGTAATCAGAGTGTTTTTATTCACTAGTACGGCAAGATATCACTTTAACCTGTTCGTTGACACAGTGACACTGTTGGAATCAGAAGTACCCTTATCAAAATGTTCTTTCTTATTTGAAGTAATGATATTCTCACACCGAGCAATAACATTCTCATGTAATGGTATACGATGTTCTCATTTCAAACAATGACATTCTAATTCCAAGCAGTAATGTTCACACAATAATCAATGCTAGTACTACCATATCATGCATACGGTATATACGCACTAATTTATCATGAATAAAGACAATAATAATTGCACATTACACGTATAACTATCTCGTCCAAATTCTCCGTCACTAATACCAAAACTGTCTAAAATCATATTGGTCCTATTGCTACTTGAAATTAGCACAAATCGGGAATATTTTTAAGCGTAGTTTTTGTGTTTCAATATATATAGGGTTAAGCAAAGACATTATTGGCTGGGTTAATCAACACACGACAGCGACACAATTTACCCCTATAAATGTTTGACATCTTATAAAATAACAAGATATTATCATTTCGTATAACGGCATAAAAATTATCACATTATCTTCTTTTATATCCTTCAGTTTCTAACATTCATATAGAAAGCATTTGCATCCGAATTCAAGGCGGGTCTGGAAAGCTTTATCCTGCAGAGTTAATCATGTATACATGGGAATATAAATCAACCCAGGACCTTTTCAACAAGAATATGTACTCTAGTTATTGTTCTCCCAGCGAGAATACTTATTCTTGAATGATATTTTCAAGAATACTATTCTCAATATAGGGAAAAATTAATTATTCATGTTCACAGAAAATTAATCCCATAAGAATAAATATTCTTCTATATTCTTGATATAGGAATCGGAAATTTTGCTGTGTACTTATAGTAAGTCTTTTTGAATGTCACTTACCATTGTTTTCCACACATTCCATGATCAATCTCAAAGCAGCTATCAAAACAGAAGATGCTTTCGTGTTGTGTAATAAAGATATACAAGCGGGTATGCTTTCAAGACATGCAATCTGATTAAGAACTATATGAAAGAGGTCAAAGCAGTGAATCAGGATTTGTTATTAGTTATATGATCGGCTTGGTGTTACGTGAAGCACCACATTTCGGATTATATCTCATTGGATATATCCGTATCTGCTTAAGCATATATAGTCATGCACAATAGATATAACCTCAGTAGTATAGATGAATGGATATAGTAAGTCATCATCTTTAGATACGTAAATATGTCCCAAGACTGATGTAATCATCACCTAGCATCTTTTCATTTATTTATTGAAATCAAGTATTTTAGAAATGTAAATTTGGTATAAGCATCATAGTTTTGCTTTCGAGTTAGATATTCTTCAAAAACCCTTCCTATTAGAACTATAAATGCACTGGCCAATTATTTAACTTATCTTGCTTTTATAAATTATGCCTATACCAAGATGGTGGCAACACAAGTAAGGCTTTATCATTGGAATGCTAGCTATATGTAGCCATTGTTTAAAATATCAATTATTCCAGTGCTTCTTACCTCGTTTGTTCTGAATTTATAATAGATTGTGAGTATAGCTCGGGGGGAGCTAACTAGAGAAATTTCAGAGATGGGGGAGTGCCCGTATACAATCCATTTGAGTTGAAGTTACCCCTCCCGGTTATCTACCACCGTAACATTTAAAATGCCAGTGTTGAACTGTCCTGCAAGTTGGCTTGTGCAAAACTTATCATCATGTTTTCGGAATGAAATGACGAATTTACGATGATGCTATGCCTTATGTGATGTAAATATAATGTGATGATGTTATATGTCAGAGTCAATGCTGATTTATGCTTCAGTGCTTATGCGAAAGGTAAAGAAATTTTTTACCATTAATTGGCTGTGATATAGTTGAAATCAAAGCTGTACCAATCGTAGTTGTGAAACTGATATGAATATCCATTCCAGAATCTTGCAATGACCATGTTGTCATCTTTTCAGCACATGTCCTAAAATTAATGTACGATGTTGAGCCTTGAGATATTTGCATGGATCGCTGTGGCGTTTCCTTAATTTAATGGAGGAATATTCGTCTTTAGACATGTCGAGGCCGATTTGCAATGTTATACATGAGATTAATAATTGGTATTAGAAGTAATTGCTTTTTAGTAAGAGAGGTACTAAATGATGAAAACAATTACAATTAAAATTTTCCTGACGTTTCGACTAACTTTTGTCATTTTGAAGTTAAAAGGAGTACAATAATAGGCTATCTTTAACTTTGGTATTGCTATAGTACATCATCTAATATATAATCAATCTATATGTATAAAGTCAAAACCTGGCAGCTTCTTCCAGGAGTGATAGTGTACCTGTATAATCTGACGAGTGATGCAATACAACCAGATGTGCGAGCAATGCTCTTTGCAGGGTCTATAATATCAAATAGTATTAGCAAAAGCAGAAAATTTAGTTTAGTAAGCAGAAGACCGAAAAATTAATGGATACTGCAAAAATTGCTGTTTTCGTGTATTTTCGTGATAAATCAGGTTAATCTTGCAGAAGGACGACAAATAAAACAACAAAGAATCTTCGCCAATAACTTATTTAAATGTTGATTAATTTTTGATTTAAATATCAATTAGCTATTCGCATTCTTCCTAGCAATCGTTTTCCGTAATAACAAACAGCTATGAGAGGTAGATAAACTTACCACTCTATACAGGTGACCTTTATACACAGGCCTTGGCTCACTAGATGAAATACTTTATTAGACATACGATTAGGTTACCACTACCACTATCAGTAATTTCAAGCTTTTGGATATTTTTGGGGTATAGCATTTACTGGATTTTTCTAACTTTTTTGGTAATTCAAATTTTTCCAAAATGGCACTTCCCGTCCATTCTTAGCTGGTGTTACTCCTCCGGGGTAGTAGAATGCTCAACTTAAATGAAGTGTGAATTAAAAATTTGCGAAGTATCATGTTTACATCTACTTTTCAGACTTTTTTTAGTGCATTCAAGTCAAATGAAGGCATGTAAGTTTAAATCCTATAGAAGATACAGCAGCTAGTCTATTAAGGTTAATTACATTACCGTAATTATTCGTGATGCACATGATGAAATAGGCAGCGGTTGAGCCATGCTTAGAAGGTAACTTCACGTTCGAGGCACTTTTTAGCAACTCATTCATTTTAGAAAATAATCTTGGGAGGCACAGTAACTTCTTCGAAGGCTCTAAAATCAAAATAGAATTTATCAGTTATAAAAATTTCAGATTCCACGATAGCGTAACATTTAACAAACTCCAAGAAAGGGGTTATTCATAAAGAGAATATTTGTAAAAATGCTAGTAAAATTATCAAAAATCTCCTTTACAATCAAATGTTTTTACCCGACGAGGGATATGTAGCCCATTGCTCCCGCTGATACCACGCCTGCTTTCAATAGCATATAAAAATAGCATAATTAACATTATTTCATAATTATTGTATATTTTCTGTAATGGATGCAAGGGGGTGCCATGCGAAAGCTTTCTTGTATAAGCCTCTTCTAAGTTTAGATGTTTCATGCACTTATGCGGGATAAACAAAGTCAATTCAATTATTCTGCGTTTTTCCCAACATGCATAACAATGAGAAATATGAAACCGACAAGGAACTCCGAAGAGGCTTAACTCATGATTTCAATAATCAATTTGTACTAACGACAAGGAAACATTAACAATTCGGAACATATATTCTTGATGTCCGCATCCAATGGTCATTTAGTGCGATGTTATTACCATATTGTTCTACTGCACTTGCTAGGGTAAACAACGAAATTCGTTGTATCTCTTTATTACAGGACGACAGGAAGACTTCCAACACTGGTCTGATTGCACGACAATTCCAGAATGCTTTAGCTCCATCATCTAATATAATCACAGATAGACACATTTCTAACAATCAAATTATTTTTGAAATATTTTATAATTTGATTAAGATAAATATGTAAGATAATTCTTAAAACTAAACTTAAATAAATTAGAATATATTTAAATAATAGGATAGTTGCTGTTCGAATAATTATACAGACTATATGTAATGTACAGTACCGTAAATTGGATAAAATAACTCTTCTTCATCATTCTATTCAGCAGTATCCCTATAATACGGTAAGTTAATTAGGTTTTATGCCTCGATCATTTGTAGTTTCGTGTAAAAAATCCATGCATAATTTCACTGTTCCTAAGACATTAGAAATGAACGCCAAAATTACATTATCTTGATCATAATCTCTTGAATTAATCAGGATGATTAATCATGACAATCGAGCATGACATAATACCAAAATCAATCACATGAGTTTTGATACTAAGACACTCGACACTCATGGAATTCTCTATAAAAATCAACCATAAGCTTGAAAGGAAATAATATCATATAATTAGTGTGATGTACACTATCATCAAGTCCTTCTACCTTGCGAACATATATCAGCCAAGGCTTTCAATGTTTGACAACGACCAGATACATCATTACTAAACAATGCCAAAGAATCCAACAACACCCTGATGTCACTCTCTATTTCATCCATGAGGGAGTCTATCTTTCAGCTGATTACGCTCACGATAATTAAAGAGAACGTAATTAATCTTAAAAAATATCAACGTCTCTCATATTTTGAATATTTTTATGACTTGTTTTTATTGCACAGCTGACTGTTTAAACGTGGCTCAATTTTCCCGCTCTATCGAAATCTCGCTTTCAAGACGAGGCATCAGTGATAGTAGCCATTTTGTTTTCAAGATCTCAAATGTTTGAAGTTTAAAAATTCTCAAATTGTCGTATGGGAGACAAATTATCGCCATGTTAACGACAAGCTGTACATCGAAGCTAGCAAGTAAGTTATCTGAATACAGTTTCTCGTGTCACTGATTTTTTACGCTTCATTTGTCACTTGAATGGGAATTATAATATAGCGACAAAGACTGTCGGACAGAGAACTTGAAAGTTGAATGAAACGTCGACTAGGCCTAGTCCTATCCTACCAGGGATGTTAAAGTTACTTTTTAAAAGTATCTAGTTACAGTTACCGTTACTTGGGCGAGAAAGTAACTAGTTACTATCAGACGTTACTTTTCAGAAAAAGTAACGATTACAAGTTACAAGTTACTTTTAATTCGAAAGTAACTAGTTACAGTTACTTTTTCTAAATAAGTCCAAAAATATCCAACAGAAGCAATGAGACATATATGAAGTATTCAAATAATATTTCTGTATTTTAATTTGTTAATTAATCAAATGTTCTTGTTGACAATATATATACGAAAACAGACACCCGACGACTATTTCACAGCTACGTCTTTTGCGTGTTTGAATGGTCTAGGCGATCCCCCTAATTTCCCCATAACAAAGAAAATCTCAAGTTACGCGCCATTAGTTCTATTTCAGGCTTGGTTGCTATGACAATTAATTAATCGAACAGACATATCAGACATGAAACGCTTGTTGACGTTGAATCACTTGAATATCATAAACTCGGAAAAACAGATTCTATAACAGAATGTTACTTCCCTGAATGTAATTTTCTTGACTTCCAAATCTGTAACAGGATTTCCTGCAGTTGTTGGGAACTTTTTGTCTGTGTTTTTATTGTTCTTGGATGGTAACAATGAGAACAAAAGATTTTGACTAATTAAAACACAATAGCGATCGAGAAGCTGCTAACTATCAGCACTCTTTTGTGAAAAAAGTAACGGAAGAAAGCGAAAATGTAGTGAAAAAGTAACGAGTAATCGTTACTTTATTTTTAATCCTAAATGTAACTAGTTACAAGTAGAAGTTACTTTTACAGAAAAGTAACTAGTTACAAGTAGAAGTTACTAAAAAGTAACAATTACAAGTAACGTCGTTACTTTTGTAATCGTTACTAACATCCCTGTATCCTACCAACGCCGAATCAACTGAGATCAATCACAAGCCAAGCAGCAAAATAGCTTAGGCTGCTGACCAGCGTTTTCTTGAATTTATGTATTCAAACAGACTGTTTATTTTGGTTTCGGAGAATATTTTTATACTTTTTCCATTTTATTCTTGTCCACTCCAAGGAAGGAATTGCGTTGATAATCAATCGTGTTAGCTAGCCCTACTAAATTTGTCACTTGTATTGTTGTGGAACGCATCCATAGGCATTGTTCTTAAAGTGGGAATAAACCCCCAGACTATCTTTACATATATAGTAGACCCCGACGTGAAAAAAACAATGGCGTAATTTTTTTTTCGATCTGGAAATTATTTCTTGGTAAAAAATGCCTTCAAAGTGGTGTTTTGGCCCAAATGTCGCTGAGGGAAAAAAAGGGATTGGATCTAGCTTTATGACGACAAAGTCACAAGTCGTGTGGTTTTTCTAATAGACTTTAGATCGGATTAATCACGCGATGATACGTTTGAGATGGCGTAGCTCTGTAACGGCAATCTATTTTTCTCCCCCACAAGACTGAGGTAAGGAAGAACATATAAACTCAAGAGTAGCAAAATTCCAGATGATTTAATGATTTTAAAGTTCACGAATTAGAAAAAAATAAAAATCAGAAAATATTTCATTCGTAGCGCGCGTTATACAGATTATATTTTGACATCTCATTCTCACACATATTTAACACATATCAAAATATTCTCTGGTGACCACAAAAGCTAGCTAAGTAGAATTTATTGTTGTAAGCATATGTCTGCACTGAACATGGAGTGTTCTTTTGAGGGTAAAAATCATAATGTATGGTGGGAAACGCTATTAAGAACACCATAGCCGTCGGTTTTATAGTCCTCTTTTCACAGAAGCGAAATCTGTCCATCTGATTTCTCGTCTCTGTAGAAAGGTATTTTGTGCAAAGTAACTTCTGCACTGTATTACTGCATCCTATAAATTACAGATTGTGACAACATGGTGCTAACATGTTCTACTTTCTAGCCGAAGGAATGAATACTAGACTGGTAAAATAATTTTGTGGCGTATGTAGAATAAGGAACGAGACTTCACATTGCAAAACCCTAATTTTGTTAATCATATAACTTTGATAGAGAGGATAATAATTTATGCAATGAAGATAGACCGCAAAGCCGACAAATGATAGAATCTGCATTACTGTAGTTCTAGTGGCTCTAGTATACGGCTGTAAACTTGAATAAGAACGTCCGAGCCCTCTATCATGTTTGTACTATTTTCCGATATTTTATAGAATTTTATAGTGTAATGTACTGAAGAATTCTCAATGGTTTTTTAAATATTGAATTCTTGGTGTATTAATGATGAACACTTTGTTAGACTATTGAGTATAATATATCTATCTATACAGTCGTATAAACTATACGATTACATGGTTTAAGTTTTACTAGACGAACATCAATTTCAAACTTAAACGTTGAAATGATAGTTGAAAAATGTCTATTTAATAATTTAGTAATACCGATAGTTAAATAAATCCAAAAAAAGTACAATTAATACTTTGCAGTACCAACTCCAGTACAATTAATACTTTGCAGTACCATACTCCAGGAAAAGTCGTCTGTGCATGCCCGTGCAAATCAAATCAGTTTACATTCACATTTAGATCATGAAAAAGATATCTTGTAGAAATGTTTACTCAAGAACAACTTGCAGATGATAGAGTTAAAAATAGTTAAAACTTATATAGCGTAAGATCAAGCTATTTTGAAGGGTACGTGTCTACTAATTAAGATTTGAGAAGTACTGCGGTCACACAGAATACGTAACTAATATGTGTCACTAGACTAGTCACAAAGGAACAGTCGCACCGCCTGACATTTGTATTAATCCGCAATCTATATCAGATTCATCGCGCTTAATGACGCTACAAGAAATTATTTCGACCGAGCGTTTCAATAGATTTTATTCTGCTCCTGAAATCACAAATTGCATCTTTTTTACGTAATTCGCCAGTTTATATGTTTGTTCATGGCTCAGCCTTGTCAGAATTTTTTTTTGCGTGACTTCTCGGAGCTAGGTCACCTCAAAGATTATGTCGCGTGATCAGCCCACTCTTGAGTCTGTTAGACAAACCGCACGACTTGTGACTTTGTTGTCATAAAGCTAGATCCAATCCCTTTTTTTTCTCAGCGACATTTGGGTCAAAACACCACTTTGAAGGCGCTTTTCACCAAGAAATAATTTCCAGATCGAAAAAAAAATTACGCCATTGTTTTTTTCACGTCGGGTTCTACTACATATGTAAAGATATTCTGGGGGTTTATTCCCACTTTAAAATTATTGTGTTATAAAGGATTGTATTAAAGTCTTCCTGTCTGTAGACTGTAGTTATTTCAAGTAATTGTGTATTTGTGTATAGTTTATTGTGTATAGTTCATTGTTTATTGTGTAGTAATAAGTCTTCCTGTCTGTAAATGTAGTATAAATATGAGTTGGTAATAATAATGATAGTAATAGTAATGTACTTACAATTTGGTTGATTTAAGTCATTATATATATTAGGGAAGATCGGGTACACATCGGACGCTTTTCGGTTTCTTACTTCTCATTATTTTATTTTTCGCTCGAAACAAATAAATTGTATATCATTTAATAGCTAATGTGCCATGTTTAAAAGGGTAAATTGTTGGAAAGTTATATTCGAGTGCCGAGTATTTAATCATTCTTTTACCCCTAGTTGAGCGGGGTGACTTCGGCCAGACTGGGGTGACTCTGGACAGTGAATTTAAACTCTCAACAATGCACGAAACAAATGTTTATTGACATCAATCGAAAGCTTCATCATTCATCTACTCAGAGAAATCAATGAAATTATTCATAAATTACAAACCATGCTAATATTTATAATTTCTTTAGCGAGTCGAAATAGTCATCGAAAGCCGTAGATTCAAGTGATAACTCGACGGCCCCAAACGAAAACAAAACATGCTCGTAAATCAACAAGAGTAAACCAAACTCTTCGACATATATAAATTGAGACATATCTGTAATTAAATGCACTTCAGACTTGATTTTTCATCCACAATTTGATATTCTATTTAACTAGACCATATTATTTCCATATATTCTAAGCCGACGGATCACGCGTGCTCTGAAATGTTTACACAACAGCACAGCTGGAGCGTGTCAAACTTGAATGGAATGAGGAACTTGACACCCACTTAATTTCGGATTTACCATTGTTTCACAGCTTGATATTTTACTTCTTCATCGCTTTGCTATGTTTTGACGCTCTGACCGTAGTCACCCCGTTTATAAACATTGAAGAATATCATTTCTGCAGTTGAATTTTCAAAGCGCACGTGCATGAAACTTCAGTATGAGGCACACAACGTCACTGGCTTCAAAATGGTACCAAATATCAACATGTTGGTTGCGTGGATTTTCTTCGTCGAACTTTTTCTTCAAGATCAAATAATACACAGAAGCGGGACAAAGTTTCAAACCATAATAACTTTTTTATTACTTGATGAAATTATCTAAAATTTTGGCAATAGGTATGTTTTACCTTTGTATTTAACATACTGAGAGATTGTATTTTTATTTAAACTAAAACCGTTCTGTCCTAAGTCACCCGCGTCCGAAGTGACCCCGGTCTCCCCTATCGTTTAATCTTGGCGTTATTTTTTGAATCTATTCCACATGTTTTCAATTCGTTATAAATCAGCTAACTAACTTTGAAGTTATTACAGTCTGTTGCCTTTTAGTTGTTATTTCGAATGTATTGATGATGATTTATTTGTAATTTTCATTTCTTCATTTTCTTGTTGCACAACTTTTAGCATTCCTTTTGAACCTTTACTGAATAATGTTACATGTGAAAATTCACAAAAAATTATGTGAAAAGCAGGGATGTCAAGGTTACTTTTTAAAAGTAGCTAGTTACAGTTACCGTTCCTTGGGCGAGAAAGTAACTAGTTACTGTCAGACGTATTTAATTCAAAAGTAACTAGTGTTATGACTTCAACTTTCTTCAGTTTAGCATAATTTGTTATTTATTATATTTAATGTTTAAATTGAACATTATTCACTAGTCTCATTTAGATGTATTAATTGCGAATGTGAGGCTAGAGTATAGAAGAGCACATGTTTCCAAAAGGGTGTATTTTTATGATTACTATGTTTTAGAGTTAACTTAGTTTGGTTTAGCCAAAGGGCAAATTAGAATTTACAAAAGGATATTATAGTGAATAGATTAAGCACAACAAAGGATATGTCTGTTGTTGTTGTTGATTTGATTTTATTCAAAGATTGATATTTGTCAGATTCGCCTTTGAGTTTTCTAAAAAGTCACAAGCTGTTGAAAGCTGTGCAAAACAGTAAATTCTAATACCTGTGAGGCTTGGAGCCATGGAAGTAGAACTTTGCATCAGGAAATTGAAGAAAAGTATCAAAAGATATGATGATCTTGTGAAAAGAACTACAAATCTACTTGAAGAAGTAACAAGGGATGAAGAAACCTGTCATGACCTCGAAGAGGCAACAGAGAAGACAGTATGCCTACAATCTGCTGCAAAAGATGTAGAGAGAAATGTTGAAATTTACTTCTCAGAAATTGGGAAAAAGAAAGGGGAAATTACCAAAGAACTATATGATAAAGAGATACAAAAATGGGAAGAAGAAGAAAGTCGAATTCTAGAAGAATGTGGGATTGTAATGGACAAGCTAAAACGATATATATCAAGAAAGAAATACAAAAACAAAGAGATTGAAGATGCTAAGATGATGGAGCATGAACTTAAGAAAATGGAATTAGAAGTCAGATTGCAAGAAAGTAGCAAGCCGGAATACAGTAAAACTGAACAACCAAAGCGCAATTATAGTACTATAAAGTTGTCAGGATTTGAACCCCCTAAATGGGATGGGATTCCACGAAAATATTATTTTTGGAAGAAAACATTTACTGACACTATGGAAGCTGCAGCAATCCATCAAAGTACAATAATTATACACTGGGTGAAAAAATCAATACCAGATGAATGGCAGTTATGCATAAATACATGTGAGACTATTAAAGATGTATGGGATAATATGGAGATCGCCTTAACAAAGGAAAGAATCATCCAGGACATTGAAACCGAATACAGAAAAGTAAAGGCAATAAAAATCAAAGACAGAGAAGAGATTCTCGTTTTTATTAACAGTATTGAAAATTATTGTCATCAGATTGCGAGTGCTGGCTGTCATGAACGTGCAAAAGGAATTGTATTCACCAATGACATAATGAGAAAACTACCAGCAGACGTCCAAAATACAATAAAGACATCGTTGCAAATTACAAATGAAACAAGAACAATAAATAATTTGAGTCCAATTGAATTAGATGTAAAGAGGATCATTGCCCATTTAAGAGAATTAGCAACAACTTACAGCGGCATAAGCAGTGAAAAAAGACGTACTACTCCAATGCTTCAAGAAACAAGCAAAAACAGATCTAGTAAAATTAATGCAATTACAAAGTCCTATGATGTTGAAGAAAAATATCTTTGTGGAAGGAAAGAATGTAAACATCAACACAAACTAGAAGATTGCTTCGCATTTAAAAGATGGTTACCAAAGGATCTTTTGGCTTATGTTCGAAAAAAAGGATTTTGCTTCAGCTGCTTGGATACATCCCATAAAAGACAAGATACTTGTTCAAAATGCAGCAAATGCAATTGTCGACACAATGATATTCTGTGTATGATTGTAGAGTCATCCAACAACCATGAAATAAATACACATCAATCTACACAAAATATTTCTTCTAGTAGCAACAACAACGAGGAAAGCAGTCAGACTGCAAATAACAATGCGTTGATACTTAAATCTGCTAATCACGCACCAAAACAATCCACTAGACTACCAGTAGTCATCATTGATGTAAAATACAAAGGGAAAGAAAAAGAATGGCTGAAAGCACGATGTTTCATAGATGGAGGTTCAGATACTTCTTTGATAAGAAAAGAATTTGCCCAAAGATTAGGAATCGAAGGTACAAATACAACACTACATTACAGTGTCGCAGGTGGTGGACAGCAATCAGAGAAATCTACAGAATTAGATATAGAAATCAAAGATAGCGACCATATTAATGGGGGAACATTGACTGTGTACTCTATGGACAGAATCTGTGAGGACATCCCAAAAATTGACTCAACCTTCTTTGAAGACTATACATATCTGAAAGGGATCAAAGAAAAAGTAGACATACAAGGTGGAGCAATAGACATTTTGATTGGCAGAGATGCACAAGCCTTCATCCAAGAAACCTTATTCATAACACCACCGGCGGAGAAGGAAATCGAAAATCCGCATGCACCAATAGGCATTAAATATCCATTGGGCTGGGCCATAGTAGGAGTAATTGAGAAACAGAAACAGAGAAAGATTTACAGAATCTCAAAGTTGGAACCAGAAGATTGTGTTAACAAAGTTAAATCAGTATTTGTTTCCGATTTAACTGGAGTTTCACCTACCAAGAAATGTGTATGTTCAGATAATCAAATCATTGAATCTAATTTTATTAAATCAGTAGAGCTTAACACAACAATCAATAAAGAAGGAAGGGTTGAAGTTGCCTTGCCATGGAAAGAAGGTTATCCTGAAGGACTTCCAAACAATTACAATGAAGCAGCAAAGGATCTTCATCGACAGAAGAAAAGACTGAAAAGAACTCTTGAATTTGAACTGTATTCTAAAGAAATGGCATAACTTGTACAATCTGGATTTGTGGAATTAGTAGAAGCAAAGCCCGAAGAATCAGCATATTACATTATACACCAACATGTTATTAGAAATGACAGTGAATCAACCCCAGTAAGGATCGTTTGGAATGCAGCCAGAAAAAACTCACTTGGGTTTTGCTTGAATGATGTCTTAGAGAAAGGCCCTGACCTATTAAACAAACTATTTCATTGCTTAATATCATTTAGAGAACATGCTGTAGCATTTTTGGGTGACATTCGTAAGATGTTTAACATGGTCAGTCTAAGAGAAGAAGATCGACCATTTCAAAGATTCCTGTGGTGGGGAGAAGATGAGAACATTTACTCTTATGAATGGAAAAGACTAATATTTGGAGATGCACCCAGTCCTGATTTGGCAATAAATGCATTGAATTACTTGGTTACAAATTTTGGTCAAGAACTAATTGATGGTTCACAAGTTATCATGAACAACACCTATATGGATGATGTTGCGGGTTCATGTGCTAATGAAGAAGATGCTAAAATGACTATATCAGAAGTAAATGATATTCTTGCGAAAGGACAATTCGGTATAAAATATTGGCATTCAAACAAAAGCCAAGTGGAGAAAGAAGTGAACAAAGAGTTATTAACCTGTGATTATATAGAGACAAATGTATTGGGACATTGCTGGGATAAAAATACAGATCTGATTAGTCTAAGAAAAGGAAAGCACAATATAACTGAAGAAGTAACGAAAAGAAATATACTTGGGTTTATAGCCAGCGTATGGGACCCATTAGGCATTCTAAACCCTGTAATGGTTGGTCTAAGAATACAATTCCAGCAGCTGTGGCGTCACAATTATGATTGGGATGACAAGCTTGGTAATCAACTTTCTGAAAGATGGAGAGAAAATATGATAAATGCAACAACATATGTTGACTCATGCATCAAAAGAAGTTTGACACCAAATAATAGCACAGGAGATGTTGAAGTACATGCTTTTTCGGACGGTGGCAGCGAAGCATATGGAACTGTTGTTTATTTCAGATGGCAAACTGATGATGGAAGCATAGAAACTCGTTATGTCGCATCTAAATCGTTTGTTACACCAGTGAGAGGTGTTTGGACAATCCCGAGAATTGAATTGGTCGGAGCACTAGTCATGATAAGACTGGTAAAATCAGGGATGAAATCATTACATTGTGACCCTAAGTCAGTAACATACTGGGTAGATTCGAAAGTTGTTCTTCATTGGATTCGTGCAAAAGATATCAACAGAAACAAGGTATTTGTAGAAACAAGAGTAGCCGAAATTCAAGAGAGTGTGGACAGTGAGCGATTTCGTTATGTTCCAACTGCAAAAAACATAGCAGATGTTTTGACAAAAGAAACTCCACAACCTGACTTGGAGCAGTTTTATGAAGGACCAAGCTTCTTGAAGGAAGAAATCATCCCACAATTTGAATCAGCAGAAGTAAAAGAAACCATCGATAAAGAGCAAGTAATGGAAGAAGTATTACCACCAAGAAAAAAGAAGAATAAATTGAAAAAAAGAAGGGAAACGAAGAAAGAAGTAAAGAATGCAAGAATCCAAGTAGCTCAATTTAAAGACTTAACTGAAGATGATGAAAAGAAAATTAGTGATATTAAAGAAACTGGAAAGATCTTAGATTCAACATCAAAAGCAACATCATGGATTGAAGCAGTCGACTTGGTGAAACAACACAGCGAAGTTCAAACTACAGAAGAAGCCAAAATGCTGCTCTTACAAGCCATGCTAGGTACAGAGAAATTCAAGTCATATCTCAAGTATAGAAAACTATGTGCTGTATATGACGCACAACACAAAGTAGTGAGAGTTGGCGGGAGACTACATTCTATAGAGGAATTCCATCTTAATGTTGCAGCCCCGGTTATCATCCCCACCGTAAAATTCCCAAAAGGTAACACATGTGAAGAAGCAGACAGATTTCACATTCTGTTATTGCTGGCGGAACGCATTCATAGTGAAGTTGGTCATGGAGGATCAAATCGATGTAAAATGTATGCCGCTGTAGAGCTAAAAAGTTATTTGATTACGTTAAAAATCGCTGCATTGAATGTAGAAAGTGGTGGAATCCGTTATTGAGTCAACAAATGGGACTCATACCTGAATTCTGTTTTGCAATTGGTGAGCCACCATTCAAACACACTGCTGTAGATTTTTTTGGACCATTTAAAACCAAAGTTGGCAGAAGATCAGTCTTGAATGGACATGCTGCCTTATTTACTTGTTCAACAGTTTGTGCTGTTCATATTGAATTTTGTTACGACATGGAAGGAGGTGAGGGAATATCAAGCGAGAAATTCCTATCTGCATTTAGAAGATTTGTGTCACTAAAACGTGTCAAAGTGTCAACCATGTATTCGGACTATGGTACTAACTTTGTAGGATCAGAGGATTTTATTGCAAAAGAAAGAGAAAATTGGGACAACCAAGTTATTGTGAAAGAACTCAGAACAGAAAATGAGAAAAGAGGAGTAAATTTCCAGTGGATATGGAACACACCAACAGCATCACATATGAATGGACGCGTGGAAAGACTTATTCGATCTGTTCGATATGCCTTAGATGTTGTTGTCGGCTATCATGACAAATTATTATCTGGAGATGAGTGGAGTACGGTGCTTTATGAGATTTCCTACTTGATTAATTCAAGACCATTATGGCCACACAGAGGTCAAGACCCACTTGAAGTAGATGGAACAGTAACTCCAAATTTCTTACTCCATGGACACGGAGAGTGTGTTCCACAATCAATGGTTACCAATGACTGTGCAGTTGTATTACCAAAAAGAGTTGATGCTATAGAGAGAAGAGTTCAAACGTTTTGGAGAGCTTGGATGCAGAATATGCCTCGCTCTCTTCTTCTCCGTCCAAAATGGCTGGAGAAAGTTGAAAATGTCAATGTTGGAGATTTGGTTATACTGCACAAGAGTAACGTTGGTTCAGATGCTCCAAGAGCAATGTGGGAGTTGGGTATAATCAGAGATACGTATCGAGGTGCAGATGGAATGGTAAGAAAAGTGAAGGTGCAGTCAAGAAAAGGTACTTATCAAAGACCAATCACAAAGTTATGCTTGATTGCAACGGCCGCTGAACTAAAGGATAACATCGTTTTACCAGAACGAGAACAACAATTTATTGTAGATGTTCAATGAAACTGATGAAAGTATAAACTATGAAGTGCATGATTATATCGTACATTAAAGATTGCACTAAGGGGGAGTGTTATGACTTCAACTTTCTTCAGTTTAGCATAATTTGTTATTGATTATATTTAATGTTTAAATTGAACATTATTCACTAGTCTCATTTAGATGTATTAATTGCGAATGTGAGGCTAGAGTATAGAAGAGCACATGTTTCCAAAAGGGTGTATTTTTATGATTACTATGTTTTAGAGTTAACTTAGTTTGGTTTAGCCAAAGGGCAAATTAGAATTTACAAAAGGATATTATAGTGAATAGATTAAGCACAACAAAGGATATGACTGTTGTTGTTGTTGATTTGATTTTATTCAAAGATTGATATTTGTCAGATTCGCCTTTGAGTTTTCTAAAAAGTCACAAGCTGTTGTAAGCTGTGCAAAACAACTAGTTACAGTTGGTTTTTCCGTTACTTTTTCTAAATAAGTCCAAAAATATCCAACAGAAGCAATGAGACATATATGAAGCATTCAAATAATATTTCTGTATTTTAATTTGTTAATTAAGCAAATGTTCTTGTTGACAATATAAATACGAAATCAGACACCCAACGACTATTTCACAGCAACGTCTTTTGCGTGTTTGAATGGTCTAGGCGATCCCCTGATTTCCATAACAAAGAAAATGTCAAGTTACGCGCTATTAGTTCTATTTCAGGCTTGGTTGCTATGACAATTAATTGATCTAACAGATATATCAGACATGAAACGCTCGTTGAATCACTTGAATATCATAAACTCGGAAAAACAGATTTTATAACAAAATGTTACTACCCTGAATGTAATTTTCTTGACATCCAAATTTATAACAGGATTTCCTGCAGTTGTTGGGAACTTTTTGTCTGTGTTTTTATTGTTCTTGGGTGGTAACAATGAGAACAAAAGATTTTGACAAATTAAAACACAATAGCGATCGAGAAGCTGCTAACTTTCAGCATTATTTTGTGAAAAAAGTAACAGAAGAAAGCGAAAATGTAGTGAAAAAGTAACGAGTAATCATTACTTTATTTTTAATCCTAAATGTAACTAGTTACAAGTAGAAGTTACTTTTACAAGTAGAAGTTACTAAAAAGTAACGATTACAAGTAACGTCGTTACTTTTGTAAGCGTTACTAACATCCCTGGTGAAAAGCAGACAGGTACACAAGCGTACATGCTATTGTCGCCGCAATAATTGTATGATAACTCAAATGAATATTTGGTGTTCCCTTTACTTGTTATATTGAATATAATTTCATTGTTTGTGTTCTCAATGTGTACTTGTTATGTTGTGGTCTAATATGATGAGGCCAGATGTAGGCATAGTTGTCAACAATTATACATTTCTCATCCTTCACATTCACACTCATATTTCTTTTTAGACCTAAAACTTAGCTTGCCAGCTGTCAGCAATGCTGTGCTCACACAGAAGGTATGTGTATGTACTATGCTACTTTACAGTTAAGTAAGGGGTCTCAGGGTCCGACAAAATGTTCAGGCTTGATGAATTCTAGAGACATTTCAATATTTTCTAACCTTCTAGAATCTAGGATTCCAGGATTCCTACTTTTGTCAGGCCCCAGGTGGCCAGAGGACTTCACAAATACACAAGGAACTCTTAAAGGCTTAACTGATATTTATATAATATTACATTTTCAGTTAACTACATAGTCATAAAATATCACCCTGGAAGCACAAATTATTATTTACTAGGGAACATATACACTCATTTACCTACAAATTATACTAAACGGCAGTGTGAACATTCTGCCACTGAGCGACCACTGCACTCATTTTATCCAAGGAAAGCCTATCCCAGTTTAATGATTAATTTTAGTAATTTTATTTGTTTTCAAATCAACACTTTCATTGGTTACCTAGTACAGCGACAAAAGGTTCAGCCTTCTGGAATCCTAGAGGCATCTCAACATTTTCTTCTTAAACTTCTTGTTGATGCTTGACCAATAAATCATTAGAAATCTCAATTTACTGCCGAATTTGTCTTGGCCTCCCTGAATCTAGGACTCCAGGATTTCTACTTTTGTAGGACCCTGACGTAGTATGATAATGATTGATGATTGTCTTTATTTAAAACGGATCAAATACCAGTAAGCCATTGCTAGGGGTGTACCGGATACCTGATCCGGCCGGATAACATACTCTCTGTTTTGGTTGGTCCGGTGGTCCGGCCGGAGCGATGGTTGAACCGGTGGTTTTTACCGGATTTTATTTTTCAAATAAATGTTTGATTTGTAAAAGGTTTTAGCGAAGCATTTGCAATGTTTTGATACCAACTTTGAAGATTTTCATTACAAACAGCACTTCCAGTTTTGAAGAAAGCACATTCATCAAGTTGGATCAGAACAATATTCAACAATCAGAGATTTCCCTTCGATCGCAGCCATTTTCAAGTTCTGCCTCACTTTCAAACTAGCCTTGCCTTTGAAAATCATCAAAGATGTGTACAAATGATTTTCCGACATTTTGTTTCTGACATTTATTTCACGAAGTTTCGTTTGCTTTGGACAAAACATGGCTTTTAAAAACAGTTCATCAACAATATTAATTTTCAGATTTTATTGGATTTAAAAGTAAATGTGGATGGGGTCAGATAATATTGAAGCGCAGTTAAATTGAATTGCATTTTTATTGCTATATGTGATCAGGATATACAAACATGCTTTTCTACGGTTTTTTACCTTCGTAATCTTATCTGTTTTGAAAGACCAACAAGACAATAGCCTGCCTGACATAATTTATTATGAGATTCAATTTATGTAACTGGTTAACCGTTTTCAAATACTCTGTACATTGTTTATTATGCAAGAGATTTATTTGACTCATTCATGGTTTAGCAATCATAGATCAGTCGTAAAAGAAAGTTTCTCAATCTCAAGCAAATGAACAGCGATATTTATTTGCTTTGATGACGGCCGGGATGAGTTTTTAGTGCACCCTAAAACAGTCATGGTCATTGCACGGAAAATAAGATGATCTAAAAACATCACTTGCAATGAATTCTGCCAACTATAAAAGAAAGGTTTGTACAAAAGTTTTGCTGATCCGATCGGATATTAGGCCGGATATTTTGAAAATTGTCTCACCTGATTCGATGCTCCGGCCGGATCACGAAGGGTCGCTCCGGTACACCCCTAGTCATTGCCCTGCAAAAAACAATTCAGGAGTTCATGAACACATCATTAACGTTAAATGGCCTCGATTTTTATGAACTGCTAATGAACTTCTCCCTACAGGTTGTAAACCCTCAAGGACAGTCCATGGAATTTGGGGCCATTTAACGTCCATGAAATGTTTATGAACTCCTGCACTGTTATTCGCATGTGTTTACTTATCGACCCTGGTTCCTAGTACTCATACATATGTCTGTAAAGTGACAGTTTGTTAACTTACCCGGATTTGTAAACGTATGATTAATCTATTCATGAACTCCTTCAGGAATATTTTTGGAAAAGTATACCATTCAACGTTGAATCATTCATGAATTGTTGCAGTACATTACAGCATTGAAAAAGTAATTATTTTCTGATCCCAAAATTTATAGACAATTAATCAACATACTGCCACTTAATCAAGAGAACAATTTTTCAAAGTGGATCTCTTATTTCTTTGCCGATTATCAGAATTATAAATGTTGGAAACCATGTTGGAAACCATGTTTCCATGGCAGACCAATTTTTACCAATTGAATAATGATCTGTAGGACTATTCCTCTTACGAGTAAATCACAACAGAGCTGATGCTACATTTCAGCCATTTCGAAGAATCAATGAGTTGCTGAAATTGTTGTGCAGAAGTTTGAATGAAAATGAAACTTTAATCACCATGTTCCTGATTATTATTATATTGCAGCGGCTTGAGTCTACGGTTGATTACCATCAGAAATCAGGAACTGGGGGAAGATCATCATTCAATGGCATTTGCGCAACAGTTTTCGGATCAAGTGGCATACTGGGACGATATGTTTGTAATCGCCTGGGTATGTATGTTGTATGCAATCCTGTAGAAAAGACAACTTGTATTGCAGTTTTCATGCACAAAAGACTAATTTCAAATGAAGAGAATTGATAGGTCTAAGAGGAATAGGAAAGAATAGTGAATTGTTGAAATACATATAATTATACAATGAAACCTATATTCAACAGCGATGTATGATTTATGATATGTAGATAATTGACCACTCTATACAGGGCTAAGGTCAATAGAAAATACTATTTTAGGGATTGCAAAAGTGACCACTACGTACAGTTGGTTGAAGTGTAGAGGCTGCAACTGTAACAGGTTTGACTGTAATAAACAGATACAATAACAAACCTGCATGATTATCATTCAATGGCATTTGCGCAACAGTTTTCGGATCAAGTGGCATACTGGGACGATATGCGCGAATATATAAGAATACATTGCGCGCCGTAGGAGGCAGAAGGCATGTTTATCCTGCTCTCCATACATTTTAATCCATTACTATTTTACCAAAGTTTCCATTTTATCAAAGTTATCTAAGTTATTTATTGTACATATACCTGTTTTTATTTTATTAATTTATTATTTATTGTTTTTAATGTTTTCGATCATATTCCTCATTTTTAACAATTTTACTGATTCGTTTTAACAACATGGCCATGGCTGGACAGCTTGTCAAATACAGCCGTGAAGATCTTCTTTCCTTGCGAGAAAAGGGCTGTTACACGTTCAAATGTAATGGTCATGACTCTACGAACTTCCCAGTAAGAAGAAGAACCAGGAGAGGTATTAGAAGTGGTTTTAAAGTCAAAATTAAAAATTATTTGAAGTCCATAAGAAATTCTGACCAAGCTAGTTATTACCATGGAAACATTGAACATCTTCCTGCGACTGTTGATTTCACATGCAATTTAAACTACAATAAAGCTTTGAATGTGGATATATTAACAAATGCTGAACTTCATTCAATAAACAAGAGAATAGTATCTACACTGTCAGAACATGAAACTGATCAAAGAAAGGTGGAACCTTCAAATTAAATCTCAGTACAATGCCTACCCTTCATCAGTCAGCGTATTCCGCAATGTAAAATAATAAAATTCAATCTAATCAATGTGCGGTCTTTGAATAACAAGGCAGACCAAATATTTGAGTACCTTATAGATAACAACATTGATATCCTCGCTTTGACAGAGAGATGGCTCTCCTCAGATGATGCAAACAATGCAGTGACTCTTGGGGCAATCCCCGCCGGCTATACGTTCAAACATGTACCAAGAGATAGTCGCGGAGGTGGTGTTGGCATCATCTTTAATACTTCACTCAAGCTAAAAACTACCACACTCAAAAAATTCAGATAATTTGAATATATGGACATGACAATTAAGTCCTCTAGCAGAAGCATATGCATTATTCTTATATACAGACCACCAGCACCGGATTAACATTTCAGGGCCCCTAAGCACTCTGTCTCCAAAGGGCCCTAAAATGGATGTGACAAACATAGAATTAGCCTCGCTTCCAAGTTATCATCTCAGTTTGAATTTTCATAGTCGATATTTTATTTTTGTCCGAAGAAAAACGATTCATGCAAAAATACAATTTTGTTATTGCCATGGTAGAATGATGATTTTGAAGTATGTAATAGGATTTTAAAAGATTACAAAGGACATTCAAGTATTTTTTGTTTTATCAAATCCATTTTGTTTTGCTTTTTGTATTAAATTTACACTATTCCCAACAATATCGAATGATGAAAACATTTGTTGAATGTTTACTTTTAAAACTATTTTTTGAATTGTTGCTATTTGGTTATCATTTAATATACCATTCAAATCAATAGACAGTTAACCACAAAGCGCCACAATTCTCATTAGAATTGATTATTGAATACCTACATTAATTTAACTTTTAAAATGATAAAATCATACAAATTTATTTTTTTAAGGGCCCTTCAAAACGAAGGGCCTTAAGCTGAAGCTTATTTAGCTTATGGGTTAATCCGGCGCTGCAGACCATCACCATTAAAATGTAATAAATCATCTTCTGAAATCTTCTTTAATGAATTTAACATATTACTTGAATCACTGATGTCCTTGTGCGGTCATGCAGATCTGATTATGACCGGAGATTTCAACTTCCATGTTGATGATCCAACCAACTCAGAGGCAGTAATGTTCCTAGAAATACTACATTCGTTTGATCTCATGCAACATGTCAATGAAGCTACTCACCAGAAAGACCACACCTTAGATCTAATTATAACCAGAACTGATGATACATTTGTCCAAAATTTGCTAGTTTCAAATCCTAACATCTCCGATCATTTCTCTGTATCCTGTAGCCTGAATATCAAAAAGCCAACATTCCCGAGAAAACTAATCTGTTACAGGAAGCTCAAAGACATTGATACAAGTCATTCAACAATGAAATCAAGAACTCGGAATTTTACAGAGATGCATCATCTTCAATCACTGATCTTTGTCACACATATGACACTAACTTAGCATCAATACTCGATCGACATGCCCCATTAAGAACAAAGGACAACATTATTTGCCCATCTGCTCCATGGTTAAAGGGACTATGCAGACCGGCAGCCCTTATGGATTTTTTTTTGGGTGCAAATTTTATTGTACGTCACTACATCCCTTCGCAATTTGGTGGGCTGGATTGAAAGCTGCGGGGATAGCAAAACAAGCCGAAAAATGGCCTAAACATTTATTTCTATTTCATAATTACTTTCGATTTTACAAGAAAACTCTTGAGGACCGAAATCAATAATAATACACAAATTGCATTAAATAAGGGCCTACCGCATTTTATGGTTGTGCAGGCTAATTACTATAACTTTCAAGTCAGAAAAAATACGACAGTAAAATGAGTCAGCACAAAAACGTAAACATGTTTTTATTATTCAACAATTCCAAAACAGACCAAGTCAACAGCAAGTTCAACAAGTCCAGTAAATTGTACTGTATGCTAACGATTGACAACTTGACACTATTTGCAAATGTCGATCAATATACATATTCGTTATGTAGTTATAATCTTTGAAAATATGATTACAATTCCAACTAGAATAAGGCGATTAATCTACGAAGCATGGATAGCAACTAAGCAACATTACAACATAAAATTACCTAGATTACATTATCCAGATAATAAATAATGTTTAAAAAGATCAGAGCAAATCGAGAGTCTGAAAGACTCGCAGAAATTTGTAGTTTCTATTTGTTAAATTTCAAACACACGCATACTGTCATTGCACTCGCACGGACAGATTTATGTAGATTTGATCTGAGGCCCTGTTTCCGTTTCACATATTTCTGATCTTGACTTTCTATCGCTTCTCTCCTTCCATTTGATTGCGTCAATAAACGATGTTTACAATATGTGGACATACCATGAAATGTTAAAATTAGATCGCAACTATGTTAATTCAAGAAAACTAGTCAGCGCCGTGGAAAAATACGCGAGGCAAGATGGCGTCGTGCATCTTTTCATAAACATTGAACACCAGACAGAAGAAGACAGCTAACATGAAAACGAGTATTGAAAAGTGAGCTCACTTTTCAACAAAGAAGACTGCCGGTCTGCATAGTCCCTTTAACATCTGATATTAGAGATCAAAAGATCGTACGGAGAAGGCTGGGGAGAAAATGGAGATCAAGTGGTTTAAACGTTTGCAAAGAAGAATACTCCAAGCAATGTGCCATTGTCAACAAACAAATAACTGTTGCAAAGAACAAATACTTTTCGCAGCTCATTGACTCGTGTTGCTCTGACCAATAAAGCTATTTGGCATAATGAAGAACCTAACTAAGGGAAACACTGAAAAATTATTTCCTGAAACAGATAATGCAGATTTACTATCAAACAAATTCGCCGACTTTTTTATTAACAAAATCAGTGATATATCAGAAAGTCTGAAGCAGAAAAGACGCCACTTGGAAAATCCTCTTCCGGAAACAAAAATGACAAAATGCAATTCATCACTAGAAATATTCTCACATGTTACCTGCGAAGAGTTGATGCCACTGATACAAAGCATGTCACTGAAGTCTTGTCATCTTGATCCAATCCCTGGTGAAGTTCTTAGAGACTGTCTACCTACACTCCTACCTGCACTCACAAGAATTATTAATACCGTATTAGCGCGAATATAAATCGACCCGAATATAAGTCGACCCCTAATTTTCAGACCAAAAAACTTAGAAAAATGTAAAGTGCAAGTATAAGTCGACCCAAAATTTGTAATGTAAACAAAGACACAAGTAAACAAAATCATCACAATATTGTAAATTTTTGAATAAATCAAGCAATAATATTTCTTGAAACATAAATTTGTACAAAAGTAAAACTTATAGCCTACCGTAATAATATTTACAAGAAACAAAAAGTCAAGTTATTTAAGATATTATTATTATAGTTCGTTAATATAGTTGTTAATCAATATAGTTCATCAGGGCGAAAACCTTCAAACTCTTCTTCATCGTCAGTAGCAAATAGTTCATTAAATTCTTCTTCAGTTAAATCACATTCATATACATCATCTTCTTCGTCTGAAACTAAAGCATCATCGTCTTCATCGCCACTATTATACAACATATCGTCTTCGGTACCATTTAACGCGTTTGAAATACCACATTTTTTGAATGATCGCTGCACCATACTATCATCTAGATCATTCCAACACTCCAACACTCACTCGCTAATAATGTTCAATAGTGCAGCTTTCATGTTTCCTCCTTTGGTGTATTCTTTGGCACCATCCAGCATCCATGACATCCATTTTTTTCTGAGGCGATCCTTGAATGGTTTATTCAGACAAACATCCAAGGGCTGTACTAAGCTGGTCAGGCCACCTGGTATCACAGCGACGTTAGTGTTTCCTCTCCGTAGTTTTTGAACAATGTCGTCCAGCAGATGAGCACTGAACGAATCCCATAGCAGTAAAGACTTCTTCTTCGAAAGGCCACTGGGTCGTTTATCCCAAACCTTTTCGATCCACACTTTCATTCCAGCCTCATCCATCCACCCGTTCTGCTGGACATGAATAACAACGCCAGGTGGAAATTTTAGTTTAGGAATTGTTTTTCGCTTAAAAATAATCATTGGCTTTAGCTTTGTACCGTCGGCTAAACAACATAAAACCACAGTAAATCGGTTTTTCTCGTGGCCAGTTGTTTTCACAAGGACAGTTTTCTCGCCAATTTGGTTAACAGTTCGATTTGTAGGCATGTCTAGCCAAACTGGTGTTTCGTCCATATTGCCAATACATTGTAAATTGTAATTGTATTGATTACGATTCTTAATGATGTACGATTGGAAAGAAGTAATTTTATCGACCAAGTCCTCAGGAAGCTTTTGGGATATTTTTGTTTTCATTCTCAGCGATAAATGATTTCTTTTCATGAAGCGACGACACCAACCCATCGTTCCACGGAAGTTAATAATTCCTAGGCTTTTAGCACGTTGGATAGCTTGCAGACATTGCACCTCGTGAAATTACAAAACCAGATTGCCGTTTCTCGGTGATCCACAGAATTAAAGTTGCTTCGAGTTCTGGCCATCTGCATGTCAAACCACGCGAACTCTTCTTCTTTGGTGGCATTTTTTCTAGCTTTGATTTTTGTTTTCGCCAGTCCCTAACAAGTTTTTTCATTTACAGAAAACTCTCTGCTAGCAGCACAGTTGTTTGATTGTTCAGCACAAGCGACTACTTTCAACTTTAATGATACAGTGTAACTTGATCTTGTTGGTGCCATTGTGTGTAAATATTTGATGATAGTGTTGCTGAACTCAGACAGGGAGTAAATAAATTTTGTAAATCTCGCTATTTATGCAAACAAATAAGCGGCATATTATGATTTATTCAAAAGGTGTTTAGAAAAGATCACGGATTCACCGATCTATTTTCGTTTTCAAGTAAAAGGTGTTTTGAATAGGACAAACGTAACTACAGACAACGGGGAGGTCACAGGGGTCTAAATGGATGGTGCCAAAGTGAAGTGTTGAAATTTTAGTTACGTAAGCTAGGCGTTGTTCTATTGTTTTATTGCACGTGCCGCGACCGAAAAATAATGTAAATATGGCGGTCGCGAATAAAAGTCGAGGGGCTGTTTTTGATCATATATTTTAGGAAAAAAAGGTCGACTTATAGTCGCACCAATACGGTACTTTGTGCGATAGTGCGACAGTACCCGAGGAGCTAAAATCTGCAGCTTTGGGACCTCGCCTTAAGAAACCAACATTGGGAAGCAAGCCCTAGATAAGAGGAATTATGTCATCCTTCTCTTGCTTAATTTGTCTGCTACCTTCGACACGGTAGACCATGCAATCCTTTTATCTCGCCTCAGGTCAAGATTTGGAATTCAAGGAAAGGTATACAATTTGTTCCAATCTTACCTCAGCAATCGAACTCAGGTGGTCCATGCCCTTAATGGTACATCAACAGAAAGACCAATTACATGTGGAGTTCCTCAGGGTAGTGTATTGGGACCTCTGCTCTTCACAATGTATACCTTGCCACTAGGAGAATTGATAAAGCGCCATAAACTGCAATACCACAGTTATGCTGACGACACACAGATATACATCACCTTCAAGACATCTGATCAGTATAGTACAACTACAGCAAAAGTATGCATTGAAGCTTGCTTACACGACGTCGATGCATGGATGGCACACAATAACCTGAAACTAAATGGCAACAAAACGGAACTCCTTATGTTACACCCCCGTCATCTGCCTCGTCCTTTGTTTGATAATATCACGCTGCACGAGGAAGTTATACATGGAAAACCGTGTGCAAAAAACATTGGCGTAATGATGGAATCAACCATGTCTATTAAATAGCAAGTTACAAGCACCTGCAAGTCAGCATTTTACCAACTGAGAAACATCAGCAAGATCAGACGGTATCTCACAAAAAAGCAGCAGAAACACTCATACACGCCTTTGTGACATCCAGGCTGGATATGTGCAACTCTATTTATTACGATGCACCAAATTACCTTATTAAATGCTTGCAGAAAACCCAAAACTACGCTGCAAAAATTGTGTCCATGAAAGGATAATATGAACATGTCACTCCATTACTATATACACTTCACTGGCTACCAGTTGAGAATAGAATAGAATATAAAATATTACTTTTGACTTATAAAGCACTTAACAATCTTACGCCAAAATACATCACTGACATGATCCAAATTTACAAGCCACGACGAAGCCTTAGATCAATGGACACTATTCAATTGATACAACCAGTATGTAAATTACGATGGCTATAGATCATTTGCATATGCAGCCCCGTACTTATGGAACTCATTACCAGTTGAAATAAGGCATTCACCAACTCTTATTAATTTTAAAGAAAAGATTAAACCTTTTCTCTTCCAACAAGCTTTTCGTTTGTAAATATCTCTCATTTACTTATTGATTTTTTTGACATACAGTTAGATTTAAAATATGTATATAGATTTTAATTTAAGTAGAACAAGTACCATTTTATTGTAAAGCGCTATTGAGCAAAATGTTTTGGAAATAGCGCTATAAAAATAAATAAAAGTAATATTATTATTATTATAACCCGTACTCTAGCTGGACCACTAACACTACGTCACGGCCAATGAAAGCTTTCAAACGAAAGGGTACTCCGACATGATTCAATAGCATCAACAAACCCACGCTAACAAGTTCGTAACCCTACAAAGCCTACAATCAAAACCATGTTTCTGTGTTGTAGCAACGGAAATGATTCCTAGGGTTGAATGTTACAACAGTTACGTCATTTTATCTAGATTTAAAAATGTTCATGTTGACATATGGTGATTAGTAATGTCGACTTGTTTCTATTTCACTTCTAACGCAAATAACAATTGTTGTTTGTAGGTAGAAGAGGCACACAGCTGATTTTACCACACAGATGTGATGAATATTACATGAGGCATTTAAAACTTATGGGTGATCTTGGTCAAGTCATGTTTCAGGTATCTTTCTTATTTAATAACTATGTAATGATAATAATAATAATAATACTATTATTAGTTGAAATAAATTGCCTGATGAGGGCTACAGGTGTTGCGCTAAAAGTCCGATACACCGAAAGGTCGTTGCGCCGAATGACGTTTTCGGCGCAACGACCTTTCGGCGTATCGGACTTTCGGCGCAACACTTTTCGGTGCAACGGACTTTTGGCGTATCGCCCTTTTGGCGCAACAACCTTTCGGCGCAACAACAATTCGGCGCAACGGACTTTCGGCGCAACGACAAACAAAGAAAGCGGACATTCCATATTTTCTACAAAGTGAGACAAGATTTAATCACGCTTCTATATAGTGAGATGTGATTTGATCACATTTCTGTATAGTGAGCTATTATTTAATCAAGTGATCTTACCACATCACTAAGTTTCTCGTTTCAATGTGAGATTGGCAGAATTTTGGCCCCTGTCATCATTCAACATGGCAAGTTCTTTTGGGTTTACAATAAACACTAGCAATGATTTTAAAAGTAACTACTGGGCTACAGGCGTTGCGCCAAACGTCTCCCTCAAATTAAAATCCAAAACAATCCCCAAGGTTAATTAATGCAGTTAAGGTAAAGGTAAACATCAATTTTGCAATTGTGTCACTCCTCAGTGGAACTCTCTGCCGGATGAATATGTTTTGTCAAAACTAGTAAACACTCGTTACTTGCAATATAGATAGTTACAGTATACTGTAGATATTCTCAAATAGTTTTGAAAGTTTCTGCCCGTGCTTTAATTTAATTGGGAAGCGTGCCATAGTCACCGGAGAAAATCACCCAATGATAGCTATACTCTATATACAAGTCATAACATATGTCACCTCCACTGTATATAAAGACCACTTGGCTATAGTAATTTAGTTTGACAGTGGTTACTGCGTTTTTGTATTTAGGCCATGTGACGCGTGTCATCGCCACATTGTCCTTCATTGTGGCCCCTTTGTTTCGTTTTCTTGCAAAATAAAATATGAAGAATAAAAAGATGCCTGCATAAAATTAAATGTTCCGAGAAACCATTAAGTGCCCATTTGGAAAAGTGTACCAGTATCTATGTTGATGATAACTATATTAATTAACATTATTACAACACCACTATTAACCAATTAAGTTTTTTATAGCTACCTATTCTGTATCTGCTAAAAGTAATAAATCAATCTTTATTATCACATATTATTTGATTAAGGAAATTTGTTATTATATATGAAAATACAATGTAATCCAAAAGCGCTAGTTTTGAGAGAATATGATTTGAGATAACTTGGGGATAATTCAATAATACAAATAAAGTTGCTTATTTAATATATTTCATAAATAATGATCAATCATAAACAATAGCTAGTTCAGTGTTTGCTTGAATTCGAACTGATTTCTCATGTATGCACCTGCAATGTTCTAGATGCACTCCATTGATGGATTAGCTTTAAATTCAAACTGATGCTTGTAATTTATTTGTAATTCATTGTGTAATACGCTTTCAAAAATCTCATTAGAATTTTAACAAAACATTAGATAAATAAAATGAGTCAAAAGAAGAGCATACTAATTATAAGATACTTGCCTGATGATCGCCGTATGGCGTGAAACTCGGAGTAGCGAGAACAGGATGTCTCTTTTTGACTCATTTTATTTATCTATTAAAGCTCTGATATTTGTCATTGAGCACTATACCTACACAAGTGTGGACATCTTCACGTCTATAACAAATTTATAACAAATATATAATATCAAAGGAAACATTTGGATATAGACTGAAAACGTTGCTTTCTTTACATTTTCCCTTGAGAACGTTTTAGTCTGCATCCAGGCTATCTGGATATATTTATAAAACTAACGCAAATTATATTTATAAAACCAACGCAAAAAAACCTGTACATAATCATAAACTAACACTAACCCGAAATTATAAAGATCTAGATGCAGCATCGCTTAATCTTGCCATACAACAAACCAATTGGGAATTTTTAGACTTTTTCACCACCGTCGATGATACATATTATGCATAGCAAGCAGTATTCAATACCATTGTAAATGAGATTGCACCGCTTAAACAAATCAGAATGGAATCAAAAAAAAAAGAAGTTTTTTAGATGACCATGCCAGAATGTTGAAAAATAAGCGCGATAATTACCATAAAATATTTATTAGAACAAATGATGCAATTTATTTCAATTTATTAAAAAAAACTAGGAATCAATTTACAAATTATTTTAGGCAATGCAAGAAAAATTATTATCATAAAAATATATTAGAAAACAAAGGAAATCCTAAACAAATGTGGAAATTTCTGAAAGAGATTTTACCAAATAAATTAAAAAATGTAAATATTAATACTCTTAACATAAATGATAAACCAATTACTGATAATATAACCATAGCAAATGAATTTAACAATTATTCTTTAGATATTGCAAATAAATTAGCCTCGTCTATTCAGTCAACAAATTATAATCCAATGACTTTAACAACAAATTTTATAAATAATATAACAAATGTAGATATCTTAGCAAATCAATTTCAATTTCAGTCAATTTCAATTTTAGAAACAGAAAAATTAATATATAAACTACCAAATAAACGATCTGTAGGTATCGATAACATAGAAACTAGGCTTTTAAAATTAACTGCACACAGCATTGCACCAGGCTTGACTAGAATATTCAATCTTTCTCTCAGGGATGGTGTCTTTCCTGAAGCTCTGAAAACAGCAGAGGTTATCCCTTTTCACAAGAGGGATTCCATAACTGAGAGAACCAATTATCGTCCAATTTCAGTCCTTCCGATAATCTCCAAACTTTTAGAAAAAAATTGCTCATACCCAGTTAAATTATTATTTATCAAAACATAATTTATTAACTAATTACCAATTTGGTTTTCGTAAAAACCGTTCGACAGATGGTAGTGTGCTAAATTTTTCTGAGTTTTGTTTCAATAATATTTTAAATAGAAATCTTATAGGTGTAATTAGTATTGATCTTAAAAAGGCATTTGATTCTGTAGACTTGTATATATTATTAGATAAATTAAAATTATACGGCAGTGATGTAAATAGCTTAAATTTTTTTAAATCTTATTTATTGAATAGAAAACAAATTGTTAATGTAAATAGTGTAAATTCAAATTTAGGTGTAATTAAATACGGAGTTCCTCAAGGGTCAATCCTTGGGCCGCTACTCTTTCTTATTTATATAAATGATATTTGTAACTCTGTAAATAACTGTAAAACAAATCTATATGCAGATGATACGCTTTTGTATGTAGCCCGTAAAGATTTGAAAGACGTTGAAGAAATTTTACAGTCAGATCTGATTGAAATACATGTCTGGCTGTGTGCAAATAAACTAACATTAAATTTAAATAAAACTAACTGCATGGTAATAGGCTCCCGCTTTTCGGCGCAACGGACTTTTGGCGTATCAGTCTCGGCGCAACAACCATTCGGCGCAACGGACTTTCGGCGGAACGATTTTTGGCGCAACGGCCTGCACTCGCGTGATGATCACCTTCTGGTGTGAAACTTGAAGTACCATAGGCTAATTCTAGCATGTTTCGTTTTTGACTCTCATTCTTTGTCATGTATCATTTTAATGCTGGTATGTTGGTATATAGGGCTTTTCACATCTGCCATGTTGATGTTCCATAATAATGCATTTTGGGGTCACAGTCTTTTTATAGTGTATATGTCAATGGGGTATCAATCTTTTCTTTTAATAATTATCAAGGGAATCATCAGGGCTGTGAAAAACCTCTATATGGGTCACTCCACGTCAACTTGCAAACAAAAAACTCTCACACTATTAGAATTTGATGAAACTTATTTTACCAAAAGATAATGAAGTGAATATTAACTTGACGAAGTGTTAAGTAATTTAGTCAAATAATGATAAAAATAGAGTCCGCTGAAGACTACAAGAAAATTAGGTAATTTTAGGATGAACAATTATTTTGCGATTTGTGTTTGCTATCAAAATGAACTCAAATAGATGAAAGAAATCACTCGAAAGCTGGAACCATCTAGTCTTCATTTATTTATGCTCCAAAATGCAAAATATAATAGGTTTATTTTTATTATTATTTAAAAAAATATGGTTGGGGCTAATTTTTGATATAAACGCCAAATTTAAAAAATTAAAACTTCGCCTATATACAGAGAACAATAATGTCTAGTGATTTTCGAAATTTCAACCAGTGTTCTGTAATGACATATTAATTCCACTTTTCTCTCGTATTTTTCTTATAATCCTACCTTGAGAAATCTTAGCTCTCGTTCTAAACAACAATTGATATATTTTAGTTAAACGTAAGTTGTAAAATCTATTCGTTACACATACCACCAGTCGGCAGAGTCAGAGAAAAGATTTTTCGGAATCCCGAATTTTGTTCTAAATTTTCTACTGAATTTTTCCCCACAACTTACTCAAAGAAGCAATAAGTATCTTTATGACCGTAGCTACAGCATTGAAATTCAGTGGAATCCAAGATGTTAAGTCCCGCAGCTCAAACAATAATAATGCAATATAACCAGAAGTTACAACTGACAACACAGTATGATATTTGATCTGTTCTAATCACTGACATCAATAACACTAAAAACTCTCAATACAATAAGTTGAGTATCTATTTATATGAATCAATAGGAGGCTACTTGTATGCGAGGCACTACACTCGCTTCTTCCTTTAAAGTAGAATAATATCATCAATAGTTATAATCAATAGTTTAATTAAGTATAAAATAATGTAACTGCAAGAGAAAACTTATAAGAATAACTTTAATGTTGTTATCATGTATAGACTGAAAGAATAATGTAATGTCATTATTATATATTAAACTGTAAGAATTATTGGAATGTTACTATTAAGCAACTTCGAATTCTTAATAATACTTGATGTGTGTTTGCATCAGAAGGATCAAATCGTTTTGGTGGTCTTACTGTGCGACCTGATCATGTTCGATTAGTAATCGGGTTATCTGATTTGGATTCGATTAATCGGCAAGGAGTTATAACCTGTGCTCTTGCTCTTACAATAGTATGATTGTTATCAACGTTAATCTCCACTCGTCTTGGCGTTGAACTTTTGACTTCACCTTGTACAATTCGATTTCCAACTTGCGTTGCAACTCGTTCACCTATATTTGGTGTAGGTAGCTTTAGTATATTTCTACCTTTATCATGACATAACTTCATATCTAATTTAGCCTTACGTTGGTGCTCCTGATTCACAGCACGGTTGACTATGCCGGAATCGGTGTTATAAGTTTTCTTCCAGTTTAAGCTTGCAACAGACTTGTACCGATGGTTCTATAATATGTTGTACATAATATATATACACTCGACATAATCTTATACGGTCAGTTAAATCATCGCAGCGATGCCATCGGCGCTTAAATGTCCTATGGACGGGCTACCATACCATTTGCACGGGCATATCTTGATGCCCAATGTCTTAAACGAACACCCCAAGCTTTACAGAACCGTTTAAAATGATCCGAAGTAAATTGAGGACCATTATCTGTCATGATCTCAACAGTTGGTCCATGTCTAGAATATATCAATTCAAAAGCGTCAATAATTTCGTTGGTCTTTTCTCTCTTTAAAGGAAATACTTCAGGATATCTAGTTCCATAATCTACGATCGATAAGTAAGGCTTCCGATTTACATGAAATATATCTGCTGCTACCGTGTGCCAAGGTGGTAGAATACCAGACGAATTTAACTCTAAATTTGGTAAATTTGATTGATACTCTTTGCAATACTCACAATTTCTAACAGCGAATTTAGCATCTGCAGTCATACCGGGCCACCACACAGAATTTAATTGAGATAAAGTACCTTTTTCACCAAGGTGACTATGATGGGCCATCTTTATAATACGCTCACGTAGTACTGAAGGAATTACAACCCTGTTACCATGTAAGGATAACTTCGGTTTATCTAATATTAGAGAGTTTCAGATTGCACGAACGACGACGTTAGAAGGGTGCGCAGTGCATCTGCGCATCTCTTTGGGGAATCACCTCTGTGCAAGAACCGTTCACGTGAACGGTTCATGAGCAATCTATCGTCGTCGTGAACGGTAGAGAAGCTCAACTTTGAAATACGACAAATGTAGCATAGAAAGTGCATTCAATACAATCTTAGTACTGCTATATCAATCAGATATGCAGTAAATTCTTTTTCTATCAGAATTTATTGATAAATACACTTGAAAAATATATACTTGGATGAAGTTTATGGTCTTTTGCGTGGTCAAATACCTTTGGCCACATAAACATGTTGAAAACAACACCATAAGGTTTAAAGTAAGCTAAGGTTTGATTATTTTGACATCGAATTATAGATTTTGTTCTTGTTGACGCTTGAAGTTTAAAATACAGAATTAAATTATATTTCTACCGCTGTTTGTTGTATGTTATTTGAATAAGATTTGGCCGAAATGATTTTGTTCCTTTAGTCTTTATTTACAATATTTGTTGATTATTTCATTTAAACATGATTTAAAAGAAATCTTCTTCCAATTATGTTGCATTAACGATTGCTTTAGACCTTTGCAATATGTAGCGTTGTTTTATCTTCAAAATCCATAACATACAAAATGCGTATTCGCCAGATTGACATTATCAAAATGATTGTTTTCATGTTTTGCAAAGAAATGGAACTACCGTCGTTGGCCAAAATAATCTGAAATGTAAACTGGCGAGTACGACGATCAGAACAGGAAGTTGTAAATGACGTGATCCTACCGTCGTCGTTCAACGAGATCTGAAACTCCCTATTGATAAATTGTGACGATCTTTAAAATAAACGTCTAATGATTCTGATATATTTGACCAGTCAGTACTTTCCACTGCATGCATAACTCTATTTAAAGCATTGCTATTACTTGTTTCGTTCGATACATCATCTAACATAATAAAATCACTGAGCAACAAAGTTTCAGCAGATATGCGTGTAATCGCAGCAATTTGTTCGTAATCAGATTTATCTAATTCAGTATCACTATTTGATAAAGGTGCACGTGATAAAGTATCAGGTAGATAGTTCATTAATTCACTTGCAAGTTTGTAAAGTAATGTAGCACCATATGGGACTAATCTTAAAATCATGTGTTGTAATCATGCGTCACCACAAATTCTTGGACTTCCATTCTGTCTCCAAGCGACTACAATCGGTGATAACCATTCACAGTGTCCAGTAATTCTTTCTATAGTGCCTTTTTCAACCATAGCGTCGAACTCTTTTGCTACCTGATCGTGTAGACGAAAGGCTAGTTTTCTTGCGCCTTGTACATGCGGCCTAGCATTGTCTTTTAATTCAATATTTGCTTTTCCAATGCAACCCAAAACTTCAGTATTTTGTTTATTATCGTTCTCTGTCGAGTTGCTGAAATCTAGATTGTTTACTTCAACTTTAAATTCATCAGGTAATGCTAATGATATCCCGCCTAGTTGCAAATAATCGGAATAGGCTAACAAAGGACATTGTAAGTTCTCAATACATTTTGCATGTATGCTGGTACCTTTGTGTGTCGGTGAACTTGATAATTTTAAAGTACCTTTCGCTGTTACTTTAATGCGTTTTGAATTCCATGGCTTTACATAACAGTCATTTAATTTGGTAAAATCACTTGCCTCTTTCAAATACGCTTCTGGAATCATGATGACAGTAGCACCAGGGTCTATTATTACCTTTAGTGGTTTACTGCAATAATACAAAGTGACGTATGCACGTTGTCCTGTGCCAACTGAATGTAAGGCATAATTTGAATCATAACCACTTTGAGTTGAACTACTACAATCGAAGTCTGTATCCAATTGAATTGCAGCAGCTACTGAACATTTCTTTGAATAGTTCTTATGTGTCTTTTTCTTATCTTTGACATCTTTACCTCTTTTCTTTTTGTCGTCGTCTTTGATGTGCTTTTGTTTGCGTGATTTCATACAAACTATTTCGAAATGATGTTTACCACCACAACCATTACATTTCTTACCATATGCAGCGCATGAACCATTCTTGTGTTGTCTAACCACAGCGTTTACATTTGATGTAATTCAGTTCCGATGCAATTATTTCTTCAGATTTAGTAATTTGCACTGTTTCAAATGTTGACACTAATTTGACACAATCATTTATTGTCAGCGTATCAATATCCCTTTGTAATACCAAACGTCAGTTTAGTCAGGATCCCTATTTTTCTTGAACACTTCCCATCGAGTACAAGTTTTACATTTTATGTAGTAGTCCTACAAATTTAGGCTGTGTGATTCACTAAGTGAACTTGATATATTCATTCATGTAAAACAAAAACATGCGCTCAACATCGACTGGTAATCTTAATGAATCCAGCTTGAAACATGTGAATGATTACTGATTAAATCAATTTTCTCCTACAAATCTTAAATTCTTTGTCATAATTTGCCTTCTTTCAAATCACAGATCAAGAGTGTTACTTTCAAACTAATTTCGAAAGCTAGGATTTTGATTTATTTCGTTTCTCATTTCTGCTGTTGTGCAAGTTTTAGTCAGTTTTGTAGATGTTTTGTAGTCTCGAAATAGACACGACAACAAAACAAAATGACGCAAAGAAGAAAAATGCTTTAAATTCTAGTATTCTGAAATATATATCATCAACAATGCTAACATACTTCGATTTTATTTACAATTATTTGCAAATGTTGGGTGTTATCATCTCTAACATGATGTCCAAGTTGTTTTAACTGACGTCATCCCAACACTGGAGTTAGCCAATCAAATCACTATAACACACTTGAAAATTTCTTGAATTTCGCGATTTGTTTTGAATTTTGCTAGCAGCAATCAGATTTGTTTTGATGCAGAACTTTGTGTTCATTTTTTTTTTAAAATATTGTTTCCGTTGTTGTGATGAAATGGTTTGACAATCATCTAGAAACACATTATAGCAGTTATATTAATTATTTTAGAATAAAGGATATAGCGACATTAGACTACACATCGTGGTTGATGAAAACGTTTCGAAATCATACATCATGTCAGTTGAAAAAGGAATGAAAATTGAATTTAAAAAAATTATAGTTTATTGTCGCTATCCTTCATTTCAAAATGGTTTACAAGGAAACCTTTAATCAATATATTAATTATGCATGCTTCAAATTTCTGATGTTGGCTCTTCAGGATATTCATTTACGAGACGAAGAATCTGTCTACAATTCTCTCAAATATTCTAATCTGGCAATTAATTTAATTGGAAATAACTACGCAACCAGGTAATTGAATCAAAAATATCTTGTTTGAAAGTTTAAAATACAAAAATGGAGAAACTGTCTTATTTCATCCATAACAGCCAGCTATGAGAGATAGACAGGGCACTATATGCTAGTGACCTTTATATTCAGGGTTGATGCAATAGAAAATACTATTTTAGATATTGCTAGAGTGACCACTATAGACAGGTGGCCACTGTATGGAGGTGACATGGATTCCTTTATGGTACTTTTCAAATTTGCCGAATATAAGCATTTCTTATTTAAATTTTACAGTACACGATGATTGATGTATCTTTCTGTACATGTGGAGATTCTAGTATGCTCTAACCAAAATCACAATTTGTAATCAAAAGAAATCAAGCAATTCCATTGATCGAATATAGTCAAGCTCTGGTCAATTCTGAGCTGTATTGACCGCTTCATGTTATTTGAAGCCCTGGACTAACAACGGCAACTTTTACGCAACAAATCTGTTGGTATCTGTTAAAAGCAGTCCTTTTAAGAGCGGCTAAACGGATCCAACTTTTGAAAGACTTTTCTAGGAAAACTCAGAGTGTCTTGACCGAATTAAAGGAAGCCATGGAGAAGCCACATCATTGAACGGTTTCTATAAATTTCTAACAAAATGGTTCGAAAAAATGACAAAGTTCGATAACACAAATCCTTTGAAATTAAAATAAACAATCAAAGACAAACGGCAAAATCGAAAGAGTAGATTTCCCAAAGATTTAAAAGTTGCAAAACTGTTGCTATCGCTTGCCCAGGGCTCAACCATTATGTTGGAAAGATGAAACCGACATTATGTGTTTTTGATGCATTAAAATAAATTGAAATTAACGTTATATATATATGTTGTAATCCGCATAAATGCATTTCGGATAAATGAATTTTAAGCTTATCTTCAACATGGATTTGAAACCCTATAAATGATTTTGTGGTCAAACTATTTAGGGTAGGCGCAAGCTCGGATAAATGCAATGGAAATCGTTGGAAAATTCTACTTGCACTTAAACGGGTTGCATTGTATCATTGATTTATCATTTTAGGAATTTCACTTTAGAGGAAACACATCGCGAGGGTGCAGCAACAATAGCTCGTCTTGCTCGTGAGGCTGGCGTTAAACGTCTAATCCATGTCTCAGCATTAGGAGCCGATAAAAACTCACCATCAGAATTTCTAAGATCAAAGGTACAACTAATTTGTTGAATAAATTAATTTATACTGTAGTTTTTCTATTTATTTAGTAGAAACTGTCTCTAATGTCACCTTCTTACAATGCTGACTATTTATAACATAGAAATCTCTCTAATGTTCTTGGTTCTTGGGGAAGCTGGCTTCTTTCTTATAAATGCATGGCTATAACAGCACATCACCTATAACATTAATTTTGAATATACTGTACCATCAAGGGTGCCACTACACTACAGACAGTTTCTACTGTATTGTATAGAAGTCTCCATACGAGTTTGATTTATCAATTCATTTTCAGGGAAATGGCGAAGAAGCAGTTCGTAAAGAGTTTCCTGAAGCAACTATTTTAAGACCAGCACAGATTTATTCTCATGAAGACCGTTATTTCAATATGTATGCATGTAAGTGTGTGGGTTGAAGGTGAGCAAATCCAACTCAAATCCAATTGTAAATATGATCTGATTGGATTTGTTTGGATTCTCATTCAGTTTGTATGCTTACATGTCAGATTATGTTGTATACGCTTTAAATTTGCTAGGTACAGTTTCATAACTAATGTCTATAAAGATCTATAGGGTTTAGCATCGGATACATTCCGTATGTCTTTTCTAAATATGGCAAATTCTGATTCAATTTCTGACTGCGACGAAACTTCCTATTTTGAAAATATAAATTTGATGTATAATAATTTACGAATTACGTAGCATCTTCCTAACCCTCCTTCCCATTGAAGGCCTTAGTGTAATGGTTAGGGCATTGATCCACTGCATGCAGTGTTTTTGGTTCAAACCCTGCCACACTCTCCAAAAACATTAATCAACTAACCAACCACCACAGCCACAATGAAGAAAATTTTATTAGCTTATTTGATTTGTGGTAAAATGATAAATAATAAAAAAATCCATTCCATGTCCATTTTATATGTATTAAAAGTTTCTGTTCTTGTTCATACTGTTTCGCAGGGATTCTATTATATTATCGGCTCAACACCTCGACTGCCCCTTGAAATTTTGCTCATTTCAGAATTTCAAATGATTATTATAGATATTTTAAACATTTTCCAATATTTAGTCAAATGATGTCTTTTCTCAGGTCAGTCACTTGAACAGTCTGAGGTCAACATCTGGTCTCTCGTTCTTGTGAGAACACTTCAAAAACGTTAAATGGCCTGATTTTCATGAACAATTCAGGAACGTTAAATGGCCTAATTTTCATGAACAGTTCATGAACATTAAATGACCTAATTTTTATGAATAGTTCATGAACGTTAAGTGGCCTAATTCCCATGAACAGTTCATGAACGTTAAATGGTTAATTTCCATGAACAGTTCATTCATGAATGTTCATGACTTTTATTGCAGAAATATTAAACTATAAATTCATTATTAACCGCGTAAATTTGCAAATTTACAAAAATGGCTGCACTAGTGTACTTTCGGAAACAAGAGAGACAGAATTTGTAAAAATGCGGGAAGGGGGCGGGGGTTTGCAAAACTATGAGTAAGTATGCGGAAAAGAGGTGATCCGAAAGCGGTTGGCTGTGTACAGGAGGGAGGGGTTTTGAATGTTGGAACATTTACGGAGTATGTACTGTATTGATTTTTGATAATGATATTATTTTTCCTTTCTTTTTGACTTATTAATAAGATATGAGAAATGTTCCATTTGGCGTTCCATTAATACATAATGGAATGAAAACAACCAAAAGACCTGTCTATGTAAGTAGTAGTCCAATCAGTCAAGACTTTGTACCGTAATGATTAACTTTCTCCTAACCTGCACTGTATCAGCTCCTTGGTTTTCAAATTTTATTAGCTATACGATCATCAAGTCGTTGTTGAGCATTTCCCGATAAATGCAATAACAATTGTTTCCAATGGGCTATCCTCTACAAAAGGATCACAAGTCCATGAACATTTGTGAACCGGTTCATGAACATGAAATTATCAAAATTTTTCTTAATACAGTCAAACTCGGTTAATATCCCTTCGGTTAACATCCCACCTCGCTTAATAGCCCCATTTTTCAAAACCACTTTTCGTTTTCTATACAAACTCAACTAATTTAAATCGCTTAATATCCCGCTTTTTCAAACCCGTTTTGTTATGGAACTCGTTTAATGTCCCGTTTCTTTCAATTTAAAACAAATGATAGTTGTCTCATTGTTAGCGTTTACCTTTGTTGTGCAAATTATCTTCACTTCAAACTTCATATTGGACATGGCATCGACAACATTGATTGTTTTAAATAAGAATAAACATTTTAACACTTCGAAGAAACATTGTGACTCGAATAAAACAGCTTGGCACATTACTTTACTCTAGCTTCCTTGATGCAGAAAGTGCCTCTGTCAATGATATACTTTTAAAAGGGCTTCTATCAAACGAAAACGAACTGAGTTCCTGTGGTTGTGATGTAGATCATGTGTACGAGTGTTATCAACGCATGCGTACTATATTGCAATGCACGTTTCGTAGAATTACACAGGAAGAATTTTGTGATCAAGAAGAAGAAACTGTATGAAACTTTTAATACATCTGTGTAAATTGGACTTATTTTGAAATCATTCTATGGTTATCCCTAGTATTTACTATTTTATTTATTTTCTCAAGTCAGGTACTATCCCACCTCCGATAATGTTCCGTTTTTAGATAGATGGGATAGATAGATAGATAGATATTGGTATATTTAAAGACATATAAACGACTTGATACAGGGATTTCTAGGCTAATTAAGATTTTTTACAGTTTATAAGTATGATTCATTTCAAGGTTGTTGATTCTTGATGTCTGATTGATTTTCATAATGCAAAATTGTATGTTCTATTTATAATTTGGTCTATTTTTAATTTCTAATTTGTATTTTACTTTGGTACAATTTTCTATTTGACTATATTTATTGAGGATTGAAGCCCCACAGAAGGAAAACATTCTTTTACCGCGGTCAGTGTAAACACGAGGAAGTGTATATAGGTTTGTACGTGTGTTGTATGGTGCATTTGTATGTTTGAACAAAGATTCCAAAGAACTTCCATAAAATCCTTGAGCTGAATGATAGACTGTGCATACTGTGCGCAATTCAGCTAGATCTTCTATATTTAACCACTCAAGTTCTTGTAACAAACTGTTCATTTTATCGAATTTACGTTTTCGAACAACTAATTTTGCGGCCCAATTTTGAACTCCAACTTGCATACGCTGGGTTTGTGTCTTTGCGCACGGCGATAACACTTCTAGTGCATACATGCATGGCATTAATATTTTTGATTCAACAACGGTTTTAAATAGGACAACTGGTAAATATTTACGTTGTTTGGAGATAGCTCTTAACCTGAATGTTGCTGTTTTTATAATTTGGGCAATGTATCTCTTAAAATTCATTTCATCATCAAGAATGACTCCAAGGTTTCTAGCACTTGAAACGTATGTTAATGGTTGATTGTCTATTGATAAAAGGGGTAATTCTGTATTTTTGATCTTTTTATGTCCAATTGCCATAGTTTGGGTCTTTTTAGTATTCAATAGTAGTGAATTGGTTTTAAACCAAGATGAAATTGATAAAAGATCTTCTGAGACTTTGTCCTGAACAATTGTTTTTGAGTAATAGCTTCTAGGGTTGTAGTTGTATAGTATTTGTGTATCATCCGCAAATTGACAAACAGTACCATGCAATATAGCTGTTGGTGGATCATTCACATGAACAAGAAACAGAAGAGGACCCATTATGGAGCCCTGAGGTACTACACGGTTTAGCATTGTTTCATCAGATACTTTTTCGTTAACCTTTACTACTTGAATTCTTTTGGTGAGATAAGAATTTATCCAAGATAGGGCATTAGCAGATAGTCCAAAAAAGTTTAAGTTTGTTTCAGCTTGCACTTAAGGGGGTATCGACTGAGTTCGACTGTACTCTATGAAGAATTCATGAACTATTTACAAACTGTTCATTAATTTTTTATGAATAATTGGGCTATTTCACATTCATGAACTCTTTTTTCACAAGGCTATGCTGGTCAAACTGTAATTTTAACAATTTATTATTATTATCATCTTAGATTGTTGATGTTGCAAAAGCAATTGCTGCAGCTGTCGAAAACGAAAATACAATCGGACAAACTTATGAACTGTTTGGGTAAGGACAATAATAGATGATATAATATTTAATCTAGGCCATTCTTTGGAAGGGGTCATCTATTTCATTTTTGTTTTGTATGGCTCTGGGAGTTGACATTCGATGTGTGTACAATGTGCATGCAACGGAAAACCAGATCATTTGTGGTGCCAATCAATGACACTCTATAGGGCACATACATAGGATCTTGCAATTTATAGTTGGACTTAATAACAACGGCATCACAGCTTCAGTTACAATAATAGCTTTCATTATTCGTGCTAGGCATCAAATGCAGTTACTTGTGGTGACGCCCATCCAGAAATGAATAACTGTTTCTACCTGCCTTTATGTAAGAACATTAGTGCTACGCCAAATTACCCTATATTTAATGAGTAGCTCAAGGACAGTTGACGATTCATCAAACAATATTAAGAAAATCAGTATAGATTGAAACAAAGGTTTCAAAGGTTATAACATTTCGATTGACTGTTTAGATTGCTGGTTTGATCTTTATAAAACACTCTTTAAACTACCGTAAAACCCACAATACATTCATGTTTGGTCCATAGAAACAAGCCTTGTACGTTCATGAACTTTTTCTTAATTGCTCATGGACTTACATATCTTTATAGGAAAGGCAATGCAATATTCATCACCAGGGTTCATTAGGGGTAATGATCTCATTGAACTGGTTTCGAGGATATAGATCATAGCAAATGTTACCAATATTCGATGCTGATTGGCTATCCACAGATTAGTCATAATAATCAACCGGTTAATCAGTTTTCCAATTATTTCCAATCTAAGTAATTATGTTTGCTAGAGAGATTCATTCCAATTTCCGGAAGAAAAAACGTTTTAGAGGCATGTCCATTAAGCATTCTCCTTGTATCAGAGCCATCTATTTACAAGAGTTGAGACACACAACATTTGAGGCTCTAAAGTCGCCAGTTTCGTTCCATTGAAAATGAGGTTTCGATTTTGAGCAAATGGTTTTTCCTATTCATGCTGGATATTATTTGCGCTTGCTTTTTCAAATTTCTCGAGCCTTGATTTGACGGGACAAAAATTGTGTCCATAAAATCATGTGACTGACATCTGCCCAATGGGACAGCAGCCTGGATTGGCACATGTAAATAGATTGCTCTGCTGATTGCTATACCTGACCTGGACCAGCCAAACTAGCATGCTTCATCAGTTATTTTCTGCTGCGTAATAATTGTTTTTAATGTTTTCTTTGCCAGGCCTACCGAACATTACTTGCATGATCTTGTTGAATACATCTTCAGAGTGATGAGAAGACCATTCCGTTCACTACCTATCCCAGCTCCTGTTTATAAGTAGGAATAATGCTTTCTCGTCACCTTATTTCTAAATTTACATTATTTAATCTAATCTAAGCCGAAGCTGAAGATATATTTTAACAAATTACAATGCAGACTGCTATTATCTAATATTTCTTACCATTTTACTCCTTTGCTGTAATTGGCATGATTCTACATGTCAAAAATTGGAAATTTGATTTCCACCTCCATCTCATTGTTCAAGAAATCTTCTTAAAAACATCTTGAAATACCCTTATGTAAACAATTCAGGAGTTCATGACCAATTCATCTACAGTTCACAAACTGTTAATTCAGGTTGCTCCTTCGGATAATTGCATAATGTTGTAACTTTTGTTGAAGCATTCTTAGTATCCTTGTCTTAATCTATATTTTATTAAATAAAGATAAAATGTGTGTGTTTATTTCAGAGCCATAGCATTTGCGTTAGAACAGTCATTCTTCGATCCAAGGCTAACACGAGATATGCTAACGAGGGTATGTACAGCACTTGTATTTATAGCTTAATGTCTTCCAAACAGGGAACTCTCCTAGAAATCATAGGCAAACTCTACTACCCTGTGTGATAACGTCAGACCATCAGCATTCAGCACACAGGCAACTGAACTCGTTGGATATGGTCTCTCCTTTCAAACACATAAGTATAACAAGAGTTTGGTGTCTCGAGACGATCTTACAGCAACGAACTTATGTCACGTGACTCAAAGTCGCATTCTGTACCACCTGATTGGGCATTCCCGTTTTCAGGAATGAGCAACAAATTTGATGAAAAAGTTCCTATATTTTGTATGCTATGACTCTCAGTTTCACGGAGCAGAGCATTGGACAGAGGATCTTGTATATACAAATCTACTCCCTACCATTTCTATCATTTGGAAGTTGAATTTCTTCAAAATTTGTTTTGCCCAATAAACAATTTTCTAAAATCTTCTGATTGTTTTGACCCAACAAGCAATAATATTCCATCCATCTTTTCATCTTGCGTAATATTTTTATCAACATGGTACGAAAATATAAAAGAGAACATTCCCCTCTTACGCCTAACATATTTGCTACACAAAGAACGCCACAAATCACGGTCAGTCATAGCTGACAAAGAAACTTGTAAATAAGACTATTCACGATACAAAACACTACATTAACATTTATTTGATGACGCCCGTGATGTTGCTGAAAGTAAAAGTGGTGTGATTGGTGCTTGACCTTTGATAGAATCTTGTATCGCTCGAGGGAGAATGTCATATCCTGCCTATATAAGGACGTTCCAAATTTGAGGGATTATCCTGAAACTCGATTCCTTATGTTCTTCAAAACTTGAATTGAATAATAATGGATGGTTCATAATACTGTATGTGATTAGTGGACCCAACGGTCTATAGAATATTGTGTATTGAATACCAGCCTAGTTTGCGCGCGGACCCAAATCTTATTTTTTATGATTAGTAGACTTAGATGTCTTCGCGCAGGCTAATAACGGACCAGGTCCAACAAAAGTAGGAATCCTTGAATCCTAGATTCGAAAGTATAATTGATTGGTCCAACTTAAACAAAATAATGTTGAAATGCCTCTCGGATTCCAGTAGACAGAACCTCTTATCGGACCCTGATTAACTACATGTAACATTTTGTTTTTATCTTTCAGCAATTTATGTCTGAAATTCCAACGGGAGCTTTAACATTCTCTGACCTCGGTATCAATCCCACCACAATAGATGAGATGGCTATTGCGTTACTAAGGCGACACAGAACAACATACGAAGTTGGTCATTCAGTCGATGAACTAGAACCAATCAAACAGGTGGTCGTTTAAAACAATGAAGAATTGAGATGAATAAGTAAATCAAAATCATGTAAAATAATTAAGATATATTGTTCTTAATAGTTTTATGTAAAACCAACAAATTTAAAATCATTATGTGTGGATATTAAATGTGCCGTAAATATTAATGAACCATTCTTCATTGCATACCTATCTCAATTTGTTCTCTTTTTTCGGGTTTTATTTCAATATTTTGTTCCGTTATATTGATTTTGCAGATCGTTGTCGGACTCAAAAAAACATATATTTTTGCTATATTTCTTTTTTTTGAGGATACACTTTATAAGATCATTGAGTCTAGATTCTTGGAAAAAAAGGTAAGGAACACGCCCCGAAGGTCGCTTCCATCGTGCTTCGACGGGGTCGTTTAATATACCATAAAGATCTTTGTTCATGAAAAAGATATGGGTTTTGAAAAGGACGTGCTACACTAAGAGTGAAAACTTTGAGAAGATTTTATGATTAGTATTACGGTTTAACAACTGTTAATATATACGGAACAATTTATGTGCTCTTAATGTTTTCCCGATTTGATTATGCCAAAAAAGTATGTTATTATTGCCAAATTGAATTTTGCTTCTATCTTATTATTTGTTTTAAGTTTCAGTAATAATTCCGTTCCGATTCTCATTTAAAAATTAAAATGGAAAAGGTAATCAAAATAAGAGTTAAAGATAGCGTGTGCCATAGTCACTGGACACGGACGTGTTTTAATTTCTCCAGATCATACTATTTAGTTTTAAGTTTACAGTGCAGCAGCCTATGAAATTAACTTACTTTATCATACAGTATACTATGCAACTTTACTCGCTGAGAATGTTAGCTGGTTTGTGCTGTATATGTTAGCTACTGGATTTTAAGAAGAATTATATTATGACAAAAACTCGTTCTAAAAAAGAAGACACTGAAATGACCACAATAAGAGACGAAATGATGGAAGCAATGAAGTCTGAAATCTTCAAAAACATTCTGAAAGAAATTGTCTCTGATGCTGTAACACATTTACAGTTTGAAGTAAATAAACTCAAAGAAACTGTCGCCAAACAAGAAGTTGACATCAAACAACTTGAATATAATATCATGAAACAAGACAGAGACATTGAACGCCTAAAAATTGAATCCAACAAACAAATCCGTTCTAGCAACATGAATACCTTGAAATTCTCTGGTATAAATCACAATGGAGATAACATTGAAGCCAAAAATATGATCATCAAAATTGCAACAGAAAATCTTGGCATTCAAATTCAGCCATCTGAAATTTCAACATCGATATTGCGAAAGAGGCAACCAAACAATGGCAATAATCATCATGGATCGAAGTCCACAAATTCCGATGGCCGAAACAAAGATGGCGGACAAAACGATTTGATTGCTGTTTCTTTCTCGAATATCTGGACAAGAAGGGCAGTCTATGCATCCAGAAGAAATCTAAAATCTACTGGTACATTTATCTCCGAGAATCTGACAAAGGATGGCGCTCAGTTATTCTATAAATGTCGTACCTTGAGGAGAGAAGGAAAGATTCTTGCGACATGGACTCATGATCTAAAAGTATATGTGAAGAATCTGGAAGGAAAGAACTCTGAAATTGCTGATGAAGATGAGCTATTTATTTTTAATTAATTATATTTTATCAATAGGTGTCCCTAATAAACTTTTAAGTACTAATTCCAATAATTTAATAAACCAAATTCAACCAACAACTCAGGTTATGTTCCAGTAGAAGAAGACATCTCATTTCACTTAACTTATATTTTAACATTTCCAAACTTTCTTTCTAAAACTTTTCAATGACAAATATTGATGACTTAGACCAACAAGCTGTCAGTGCAGAAACAATAACCAGGCTAGGATATATAGATCCTCAGAAGACTTTTCAAGATTCTATGTCTTTGGCATCGCAAAATGTCAGGAGCCTATTGAAACACCATGAGTCGGTATCAACTTTTCTATCAACCACCAATATAAAAATACTTGCTCTGCAAGAAATTTGGCAAAATTCCACTATAAGTATCCCTAACTATGAACTTCTTGTAAATGAACGACCCAAAAGGGGTGGTGGTGTTGCAATTGCAGTCCATCATTCTTTAGAGTTCACACATTGCCCTAAACTATCAGTAATGTCCCAAGATCTGGAATTAATTGCTATCGAAACTTCCAAATTCTTTTTTTTCTCAGTTTATATTCCGCCAAAAGCAGATCTCATTAACGCATTGTTCCAACTATCCACTATTTTGTCAACTCTTAATAAAAGGAAGACTGTATTTTTAGCAGGTGATTACAATGTTGACTTGCTTTCAGTTTCTCCAAAATCTGAACAACTGATGAACCATCTTCTTGACCACCGATTGCTTCCTTTAATTTCAATTGCAACACGTATCACTGTCAAAAGTTGTACTTTACTTGACAACATTTTCACTAATTTCAAAGGTTCTTTAAGTGTTGGTGTTTTGACAACAGAAATTTCTGATCACTTGGCACCATTTGCAATTCTAGCTGGTAATTTTGACAAAGAAAAGCAAAAGCGAAAAATTTCATATAGATCTATGTCTCCTCAAAACATAACTCATTTAAATAATCTTTTATCTACTCAAGATTGGTTTTTGCCTTCTGATCCTGCTGAAGCATTCATGGTTTTTGAAGAGAATTTTCAAGTTTGTTTTGATATTGCGTGCCCCTTAATCACCAGCAATTTCAATAAAAAGCACCATAAAATTGAACCCTGGATGACAAAGTGCCTTTTAATTTCAAGACACAAAAAAATGAAACTGCACCAAACTTTTATCAAAATTAAATCTCCAATTGCCAAAATCAATTATGATCACTATTGCAGAGTTTATAATAAATTAATCAGAAAATCTAAGGTCACATACTGGGATAGCTTTTACAAAACTTCTAGGCAAAATTTGAAAAGACTTTGGCAAGTAACAAATGAGTTGCTAGGCAGATCAAAGAAAAAAAACCGGTTTCCTTCCTTTTTCAATGTCAATAATAGAAAGCTTGAGGACCCAGTTGCAATTGCTAACAGTTTCAATTCTTTCTTTGCTAATGTTGGGGTTAATCTTGCACAAAACTTTCAAACATCTAAAGATTTCTCAAAATACCTACCTTCCAACTCAGATCAAAGATTTGAATTTCAATCAGTTTCAACGTTTTCCATTGACAAAATAATTTCGAAATTGAAAAATAAATCAAGTGCAGGTATTGACCAAGTTTCTAACAAATGCTTAAAATTGGTCAAAGAGCCTTTGCTCTATCCTCTCACATATCTTGTTAACCTATCTCTAAAATCTGGCTTTATCCCTTTTTCTTTCAAATGCGCCAAAGTTATTCCCCTGTTTAAAACTGGTGATGTACATGTATTCTCAAATTATCGACCAATTTCTTTGCTTTCAACTTTCTCTAAAATTTTTGAGCGTGTTGTTCACAATCAACTATATACGTATTTTGAAAACAAATATTTTACAACTTTACAATTTGGCTTTCGCGAGCATCATAGTACTTCACATTGCATCATTAATTTTTTACAGAATAAGTTTGTAAATTCTGACAAGAAATTCCATATTGGGATATTCTTAGATTTGAGCAAAGCCTTTGATACTGTTTGCCACAAAATTTTGCTATCTAAGCTTGCCCATTATGGTATCTTGGGCAAAGAACTTGATTGGTTTGCCAACTATCTATCGGATCGTAGTCAGATTTTGTCTTTCAATTTTAATTTATCTACACCCCAAAATTTAGATTGTGGTGTGCCCCAAGGCAGTATCCTGGGTCCACTTCTTTTTTTAATATATATCAATGATCTACCAAAATGTAGTAATTTTAATGTTAATCTATTTGCCGACGATACCACACTGCAACTGTCATCTCCCAGTATTTCATTGCTTGAAGAAAATTGCAATACTGAATTAATTAAGATTTCAAACTGGTTTTATGCAAACAAATTGACTATCAATTTCAACAAAACTAATTATATACTGTTTGGTCATCGCAAATCACCAAGTTTTAACATTAATATGAATGGTCACCCTCTACAACGTTGTGGCTCTGACTTTCCTTTGAAATCAATTAAATTCCTTGGTGTTATGATTGACGATAAATTAAATTGGTCTACCCATATCAATTTTATCAAAAGCAAAATTAGAAAAAACATTTATTCATTAATTAGATTAAAAAACTTTCTTTCTGTGCAACACAAATTACAAATTTACAACTGTATGATCAAGCCCCATTTTGAGTATTGTATTGAAATATGGGGTCATGGACATGGTAAATCCTCCCTTTCGTTAAACATCTTACACAAAAAATGCATTCGAATTATTATGGGGATGAGACCTCGTACCCATGCAGAACCTTTATGTAAACGCCTTGGTATTCTTCAGTTGAAGGATCTTTACACCTCTAAAGTCTTACTGTTTCTGCATAATGTCATCAAGGGTAAAGTTCCATCACATTTTAAAAAAGTTTTTGTCTTTCAGCCACGTCATCGTCGAAAACAAAACATTTTTGTCGTACCTCATGCAAAAACATCTGCATTACAAAATTACCCCAGTTTTCAGTTTCTTTCCCTCTGGAATGGTTTCAAGATCAATTTTGATTTCAATATAACGACTCATGGTTTTTCTAGGAAGTTAAAAACATTGTTTCTAGAAAGATACTATGATGTCTGCACTGTCAAGAACTGCAATATCTGTTGTGACTATTAAATCTTATTTCTTCATTGCTCATTCTTCTAGTCCCCTTCATAATTCTTTCCTCCTCATTAACCATATAGTTGGTTTTCCAACTGAGTTTATTATCTACTGTAATTAAATCATATTTTCAAATGTATTTCACACCTTTTATAATATTGTTTATTCTATATTTTCAAATGTATTTGAAACATTTTATAATTTATTCTGTTCATTTAGCCATATTTAATATTACTATTATTATCATTCTCATTGTTTACTATTCTTATTTAAATGTTGTTTTAAATTTTACAAATTATCTAAATATAACATTTCTTTAATCATTTTATAAATTTACAGGTATCCCAAATAAACAAGCATTGATTGCTTCAGGGATTAACCTTATCATGTATCACTAATTAACTTTCAACTATGTTGATTTGTAAATTATTATTATTAAGTGTTTTACATGATTAAATAAACATCTATCTATATATGAAGCTGATAAAGCTGATATACACGAAGAGCTGTTTGTAAATCTTTCTTTGCGAGACTTGTATACGATTTCTTCACGATCTTCCACTCAATAGTTTTAAGGATTGTTGAAAACTATAACATTTGAAAAATTCAAAATTATATTTTTTATAATTATTTAAATTCAATCTCTACCACAAAAAAAAAATATTATTCTTATACATGTTTCAAACCATCCTAATTTTTGAAATCAATTTCTTTCGATCACTCTAACATTGACATCAATTTCCTTATGTCAATTTCAATCAACGTCAATCATAAACGTTGGCATTAACCAATCAGTTGATTGCCTTTTCAGCACATGATTGAATGAATCTATAACTATAAAACATATTTAGATCTACTTCAGATGTTTCGATTCTAACATTCTTAATCATATATTACTTTTGAGAAAAAATGTTTTTCTCGACAGAAATTTTAGCGAGAAAAGAAACGCTTGGTTTAGTTTGGTATGATCTATCTCAACATCATAGATTGTTATCATAAAAAGCAATATGATTTATCGATTTATTTTATAAAATTTTTTATTTGAATAATATTTATAGGTTAGCAGGAACTGATATAAAGACATGGTCAAAGAAGAATTCCAAAAAAAGAAGTCTAAATATCAGTATTGTCCGATCGTGGTATGCATAAATCTATTAAAACTTGTGTAATCGTATGCAACTAGCCTCAAATTTTATTAAAATTATAAAATGGAATAATTAGAAATAGATTATCGAATCTCTATTGATGTCTCAAATCGTGTACAGATAAAATTTACTATAGTTGAAAACAAAAACAGTTCAATATTTACGGAAACTTTTCTGGACGAAGTGTTGTGATTATTGTTATATTTTAGTTTTTGATGTATATTCTGTACTCAGTATCTTGTTACTATTAAAACATAAATCTATATCATTTTGTCTGAGATATTTAATTATTTTATTCATCTTTATATTTCAATAGCAGTTAATTATCACATATTTCTTCACTTTTAGTAATGCGATTGCCAATCCTCTCGTTCCGTTTGCTCTTCGTCTTTCATCGACACTTTTACTAGGCGTTACAAGAATTTATAAAGAACAAGCTGTTATTATTTTACGTAAGTCTGTATATAATGAATATTCTATTCATTTTTGTTGTTGTAACATTTTACAAAATCATTTTGAATATCAATTGGTGTAGAATCGTTATCATACTTTTTGGGGTTAGACGTAGTACTTGTATATGGGATCGTGGACCTGTAAATATTTGAAATTTCTAAATTGATATTTTTAAACTTTAAGCCTATGCATTTCATTCCTTTTTTCTTTTAATGAGACTTGCTTTATTTTGTATACTCAGTTAGTAATATCTGACAGGCGAAGAACTCTCGGGTGATGTCCACGTTGAAACCCTAATCTCTCTATTCTAATTAATATTTACGTATTAATTCATCATTAATTAGGAAGATTAAAATTTATCAACATAACTATTATAAATGAATAAGTTATACCATAAATTATATATATACAATATTTTTAGACGATGCTGAAAATGTCTGGATCGAACTCCGCCGTTCTTGGTTAAGACAACAAAAGAAATCAAACATTGATATTCTAAATCCAACCGCTAGGTAATTATTTTCCATATATTTACTTGATGGCATGAAACCATATAATGATACATTATATTACGAATGGAATGACCATGGCTAAGTTCGTATCTGTATTGAATATTGAATATTGCTGGTTGCATCCCCGTCCCCGGGGAACTTTCATTGACATTGGCTACAAGAGGACGAGCCATTTTCCAAATTCTTGTGAAATTTTAGGATATCAAATTTGAGATTTTTGAAATTTTTAGAACTTTTCCTTTGTTTCACTGTTAAAAAAACATGAAATGTCAGGGTCTTCGTCGTCACTTGCTGTGAAATCTTGAGGGCTCCTTCAAATTTTGAAAATGGCACACCCTCGTCAAAAAATATCGAAATAGCCCACCCCCACCCCGGGGGTTGCATACTTGATAAGTGTGATTCAAAGCTTGTTTAATGGTACAATAGTAATATAGTAGTAGAGAAAGCCACATCATAAGAATTACGCCTAACATAGCTAACAAGGAAATTTATAAGTAAGACAATTCACGATACAAAACATTATGAAATGAAATACTACTTGCCCATAGCCCCGTCGAAATATCTCCTTCGTTTGCCAGTGAAGAATGCCGTGCAGAGGTTGAGGGGCATAGTACATCTTTCTCTCGATGTGAACTAAAAAAGACATCTGACATCTACATCGATTGTTTTAAAATAAGATTAGAGAAACGTTTTATATAATAGATTTAACGTCATAATTATTCTATGTAAGTTCGATAATATCGTATTATTTTTACTTACTTATAATATAGATTATCCCGTTTCGCTTTTTTGTAGGTCTGAAGCCATCACTTTACCAGATCTTTTATCTGAATCGTTTTTGCTCGATGACGTGTTTTCAGTCAATAACGAACCTTTCCTATGGCAGAATGATCCATACCAACCGTATGGCCTCAATCTACAGGTATTTTATTCCCTTTGTTAAACGACCAACCCAGTAAAACATTGATTACTAAGTGAACATTAATTTATTACAATCATCTATCGTATATATACTGTCTATTGGATGCCACAACATGAAGCGTTTGTGCGTTTTGTTAAGGTAGGATTAGCTCATATTGCAGAGCAATTGATCTTCAGATCGGATCATATCTGATCGACTGTGGTTCAAATCCCCCGAAGGTCAACTCGGCCTTGACTTGTATTTTTACAACACATCAAATGAGTACCATCTGAGGATGGCGGATGGAATGATCCAGAGTGGTAGCTGCGGCGCATCGTTGCGCATTGACAATCGAGACCTATCTGCCATGAAATCTGTTGAAATTAATCTGCAGTGTCGCAGCTGAGATCAATGAAGAGCGTTTAAAATCATTGCTCTCAGCGAAAAGAGTCACTCCTCTAGAAGTAGAGGAGAGGTACGGGTGCCTTCAGTAGGGCGACACCGTCTACATTTCTTACCTTACTTTTGTGCGTTTTATGACAGGATCTCTCTTCCTTTCAAATAATACTTGCGAAGTAACGTGGCTAAGATACCAACAACGTAAAGACGTAATCTATTTCAAATGCTTGTCTTACATGCACAATCTGCATGAAATTTTTCCTATTATTTCCTCATAGATTATTCAAAAGTTTACAATATAAACCTAGTTTGCAAATAACGAGAGCTACAACAGCAATTGAAGACAATCGAACGTCGTAAACCAAAGCCTTGCCGTAGTCGGCTCATGATGCATTAAATGCCCGGGGGTAATTTGCATGTTTTTGGTATATACGGGGATTCAAACATTAGGGGTTACCTCTTTTAAATGTTCGAGGTAACATTTAAACATGGAGAAATTTTGTTTCTTTTATTATATCTTTTTTTTGCTTAACGGTAATAGATAGATGTTTATTTAATCATGTAAAACACTTAATAATAATAATTTACAAATCAACGTAGTTGAATGTTAATTAGTGATACATGATAAGGTTAATCCCTGAAGCAATCAATGCTTGTTTATTTAAGCAATCAATAGTTAAGTCCTTTTAAAAAAAAGCTGTTTGGTGTATCTTTTCCATGATTTGAAACATATATAAGGTCATCTTCTTAAAGCTCTATTTGAACAACCCCGTTGGTCCAGTGGGCCGACTATAGTCGATAACTTTCCTCATTTAGAATTTAAAACGTTATTGATATCTCATGAACTTTCCGTTTCCACTTACTTTTCAGCCTGCTATTATATCGGTTAGCTTCTGATACAAGGCTTGTGAATATAAATAATGAGTTAGAATCTATAGAAAATAATTTAAAAAGCTGTTGTAAGTAAAAATAGTCCGATGATGTCCGATTTTTGGAACATCAAACCCTAGCCACAAGTCTTAAATTGTATCTAAAAATGTATATATATATCTATTATTAATAAGCCTCTGATTCCTGAAACGCTGTCTTTGATATTTAAAGCTTTTATTATTTCAGCCATCTCCAGAGATATTCCGTGTTCCACCGTACAGTTCTTCATCAGATGCGAGTCAAGGAGACTCAAGTGTTCCAGGAACGCCATTAGCAATTCCATTTGTTGCTGATAATGATAATATCACACTGAAAGAAAACCCAATAGATTACGCATATCAGGTATACAATTTCTTACTTTATTATATACTCTAGAATTGAAATCGTCTTAATTAAGGTATAATAGATGTGAACAATTTTCAAAATAATCGAACAGAAAGTTGCTAGATTTTGCGCCTATGCAAACAATACTGGTCATTCGGAAGATATATCTTTGCTAATGTAATTGAATCAGTTATTTGAAAAAAGATTTGATGTAGTCGAGTTCTTCTGAATAAATGATGATGATGATGATGATAATGAATAAATTATAAATATTATTTTCATTCTTAATTTGTATAGATGTAAACAAAAGATGATATGTAGATAAGTTTAATTATCAACTTTGTTATTATATTGTTTGCAATTTTCTCTGTTTATATATGTATATCTAAGTTAGTCATTCGTGTGGAAAAAGTATATTAATACTGTTTATCAGTTTATGCACACTTATTATGTATTTCTGAATAAATCATGAGGATGATAATGATGATGATGATAATGATGATATTGCATTGTTAAAATCACGATTCACTTTCAATTATTTTACTTGACAGGATAATAATGATGGTTTTGGTGATGAAAATGTGGTCAATGAAGAATTCCAAGATTTTGTATTTGGTGAGGGAGGCATCGTAGATTATCTTGATATAGTTGGTGTTAATGATGACAGTTTGTCTCCACAAGAAAGACAGAATCAACAAAGGCATAGACAACCTGGCCAGCATCAACCACAGCAAGAGCAACAAAAACAACAACAAAATTTGGACAATAATACAACACAAGAGGTATTTGCTGTATTTAAGTATACCTGTTGCGTAAGCATAGTAACGGGTCTAATGAAATCCCAATTATTTCCAATTGGCTTGTTGAGGTCACGTGAACAGTATTTCAACACGGCGGAAAGTAAAGCTTGCTTAAATCATTGCACGTTCTAATCGTGTTCTAATAATGTGGAGAATATAATCATACCAATGAACATTTTGTAGCGATTTTTTTAATCTTCGTTTTCTCTTCTGTGCGGTGCTGCGACTCTCGGCTTTATGGGGCTGAACATGCAGATAAATCTCTTGCCAAATATAGTATAAAGAATCCATGACGTTGTTAATGAGACTCAATTCAAATTCAAATCATGCGAATTTTTGATTTCATAAATTTCCTCAAACGTGACATGTTTCAGTCTTTTTCAAGTTATGTTCACTTATGCTGTGGTTGCTTGGAAATTGATTAGTATTTGAAGCATGCTTTCGTTTATGACGGAATGCCTTTCCTGACGCCAACTACTAATGGTGCGGCCTGGATCTGAATGCAAGGTCGGGCGACCAATGGCGTAGAGCATTATTCGCATACAGGTGGACATGTAGCTCAATGCTAGATTGCTGTCCGTTTATGGAATATATTTTATCTGTATGTAGCTTTTAATGTAATAAAAAGCTTATTGTAATTTCAATTTTAATGCTGTTAATAAGTCCTTCATTGCCAGCACGCAAACATGCCTATATAGCTCTTGTGGTTGTATTTACTGCAAATTACGAGGTAAAAGGAAATTACATAAACATGCACCGCAACAGATGCACATATGAAAATCAGGTTATAGTAAGACCTAACTAATGCGACATAATTACGTTTTTATTTTATAAAAAGGGGCAACAATTCGGAAGATGGCAGATGAACTTATTAACTCCTGTACAACCTTCAAGAAATCAACATCAACATGATATTCTCGATCATCCGATAAAACAAAAGCGAACTAAAAAACATTTGAGAATTGATTCTAGTACTCAATTATCAAACCATTTTATGAAAGCGAACATTGAAAATGTGATGATTGGAACCCAATCAGTGGTAAGCAATTTCCGTGCAGAGATGTACGTCAGCTTTTTCAGAATCCGGATATTAATAATTCCTAATTGAAGCATAGTCAAAGAGTCTGGCTCAAAAACATATAAGAAAAATTGACTTCATCTCCAAAATTAAGTAGGCAAAGTTTTGCAAAAAGTCTGAAAATGTTTCTATTTTATCAACCCTATATATTCAGCAACACATAGAAAGGTACAAAGTCGGAAAATAAACTAATGAGATAATATAATAATTGAACATAATTTCAAACCTTTATTTTGGAACACTAATAAATGTTGAAATGTTTATTAGGATAGTACAAGCTGTATGTCTCAAATAAATTTCCATTTCAATTATTCTAATCGCTCTTGAAATTATGAAATTACATGAGTGGTGCATACATTCTTAATTAGCAATTTGAAATAGAAGTGACAGCTAAATAAAATGACGCTGAAAGTATTTTGTGACAAAAAAAATAAAATGAACAAGTAGACAAAGCCCAGTCTAGTCTCAACAGTGTAATCACACAAACGTGCAATTCGGATAAGTGCAAAATCCCCGCTAATCTTGAACAAGTCTTTGAGAAACTATAGAGGATGCTTTGAAAGAAAGTAATCATTACAATTGAAGAAGTTCCTCAAAAGTAGCGATTGCATTTAAATTGGCGTTATGCTACTACAATCATTCTGCTCTATTCTTGATTTTATTTTAAATAAAATTGGAGAACTAGTGATAACGTGGCGCAACGAAGCATGTCGTGGTATGGTGGTTCCAAAACGCAAACCAAGATCAGTGCATGAAGTGATATTATCTTTCGATACACAAAGCAAAAAAAAAATGATAAAAAATAAGACCCGTTAGGTATAACCACTTACAATTATCTATCAGATGGTATGCTATTTGCTCCATTTCGTTTCAAAATAGACGAGAAAATCACAAAAACGACCGCGAACACGCATACAAAAAGACATTCGTCTTTATAGGTAGAGAAAGATAGATAAGTCAGAGATCAGGCAATCATGTTTGCTACTCAAAGTAATCTATTCAATAAAAACAATATACATTTTGCAATAGTATAGCCGTCGTTCGTAATTAATAATTAAACAGTAGTATAATTACAATATTAGAATTATGACTGTTTGTATCCTAAAAGCCCAGTGAATCTTATTTATTGAATAGATTGCCTAGTGATCGCCTTGGATTAAAACATGATTATCAGGTTTCTTACTATTTATATTATATATTAGAAAGTAATCTATATCCATATCTTATCCTCTTTTAAACAACGTAGGATTATGGTACAGATGAAATCCAGCAAAGTGCCTTACAATTATTCAAAAATCCTTCATCTATCATTGGTATGTATGTATATTAATTCGCAAGGGGCAGTGGAAGTGTTGAACCGATCAAACAATAGAATCACATCAAGGCCAGTAATTGTACCGTCATTCCCTTCTTAGCTCAAATGCATATAAAATGGTCCAGGGGCGGATCCAGCTGAAAATGTGACTGGTGCTGAAAGGGGCCAATAAAGGGGCGAAGCCCCGTCATCTAGGGGGGTCCGGGGGCATGCCCCCCCGGAACAATTTTGATATTCAAAAGCTATTGAAGGGCTGTAACACCACTTTCGTAACTCCATCAGCAATATTTCAACGTAATTATAAAGCTTAGATGATCAAATTTTACACCATCAAATAAATAAACACAATAAAAACACAGAAAAAATTAAAAATGTATTTTTATTGAAAATAAAAACATTTTGTGCTTAATTAGATCTGCATGCACTCAGACAGGCTATACAGCATACATTCTGAATAAAACGTTTCAAATGCGAAATAATTAACAACTACTTAAATTCAAATAAGCTGTTTAGACATCATCATCAGTAGTAATAATTGTAAAACAAAAAGTTATATAAATCTTCTGATGTTTAAAATTGTAATTATTACATCCAGTTGTAAAAGGTTTTGAATGCATGTACACAAATGAATTATAGGGGCAATCCATCAACATCTGAATAGACGTTCTACAAAAAAGGAATGGAAAACAGATGTATTTTCCCTGTCACTAGACATCAGCAAAACAGCAAAACAGCAAATCAGTCCTGTGAAAAAAAGCTCCTGTAGCTTATCAGGTTCTGAATAAATGATGATGATGATGATGATGATAATCAGCAAAACAGCAAGCCTACCCTGGGCTGGGTCTACCAACAGGCGACAGCGGCGCAAATGGAAGGGTTTGCAGCCAATCATTATTCATTCAGGCTGGAATTATGTCAATGTGTTATCGTAAGATCATCTGAATATGTGTGCTGAAACTAAATGGACATAATGATACAATAATTTATTAGGCCTGTAAAAGTAGGCCTATTTATCAGGCCTTAAGGACCTTTGTTGGAAACGAGAAGAGGATCCACAACCAAAATATGTAAATACAGATCTCAAGCATACGGTACTCGGCTACAATAAAATATTGAAACCAGTGAATTTAAAGCCAAAATAAAGACTACTAACTTTTAATCTACTAACCTCTTGTGATAATGCATGCAATAGCGCTTCCAATTTTTGATAGGAAAATGAGTTCTTCTTGCAATTCTGCGAATTTTATTTACATTCTCAAACTTCTTGTTTCTTTGTGCTGATTTTTCACATTGAAAGGTTGATAATAAGTCTTGAATCAGCTAGCTTTTGTCGACTGGAACTTTCTTCTTTAAATTACATGTTAAATTGTCAATAAAGAGCAGATTCTGTAATAGCGCAGCAAGATAATGTTAGCTTTCCTAGACGCCATGCTTGCAAAGGTGGAGGCATAAACAACTTGACTTGATTAGACTTGATAAGTTAACACGAAGTTGAGAACAACACAGTCGGACTTTGTATTGTACTTGATTACTTGACGTCATTCTAATTCTAGCACTAAAAAAAGCAATGGAGGTGCTCACTGGTGCTCACTGGTGCTCAAATTCCTGAGATTCCTAATTTAGAGAATATGATTGGTTGAAACGATTGGGCGAAAGCGAGAATGGAATGTTGATTGTTCTGACTGGTGCTCAAAGACGACATACGATTGGCTTTTAGATTTCCAGGGGTGCTCAGCCCTTGTTGCTGATTGGAAGAGAGTTCGGGACTGCTATCAGCAGTAAAATATGGCAAACGCGAAAATAACTTCCTTCCGTTTCTATGGCAATATCAAATTACGTCATTGCGGTAACATCACAGCTTTGAAAATCTGACTGGTGCTCAAGCACCTTTTGCCCCCCCCTTGGATCCGCGCCTGAAATGGTCTTATAAACGGGAATAATATTACAAAATTGCTATATGAAGTCAAAGTTTTTACATATCACGATTCCATTCTCAAAATACAAATCGACTTTCAAGTGTATATCCCGGATATTGGGAGATTGCTTCTTTAGATAGAGAAATATTTTCTATCAGTACATGTTCTTCTTGCATTTTTACTTTGCGCAAGCATTTCCCCTCAAAAATGCAATCAAAGCTATGTTTTTGTGTCTCACTCTTTTTCCTCGAACAGGAACCCACTTATTTTCCACAAGAGAGTTTACATCGGAAAAAACACTAAACATTTTACTTATTTGTCTCTAAATAAAAACCGCTGAACCAAATGACAATCTGCTTTCGGAATGAAATTTTCAACGTTCATCTGAAGATTTAGAGCTATATTTGATCAATATTCAAGATCCAGGTAATGAGATATAATCCTCTAAAGTCAAAAATTTTTAGTTTTGGATTTTTCTCACTCAAGTGCTCACGCGATTAGCACCTCTTTACGACTTCGTCTAAGCAGGTTATCGCTGCTGGTTATTGAAGGTGTGTGACTATTTTTAATACGCATCAACTATGCCAACTCTGCTTAGACGAAGCAGCAAAGAGGTGTTAATACATTTACAAATGTTGATACATTTAAAGACAATAAAATGACCAGCAGCCTTTGCATATTTTTGTCTTTGAAATCTTGACCCAGATTTCAATCACTCGTTTTCATGATACACGGCCCGCCTTTGTGTCTCCTTTGCACACACACGCGATTTTGCAAAAGCATTTCGTAAAACGAACAGTGAAGCATTCTGCTAAGTTGTTTATCAACGAACTGATTTGGAAAATTTGGAAAGTTGTAAGAGCAATAGAAGTGGACGTCGTAAGGGCATTCGACGTTTGAATAAATGTGTACCACGAAAATCAATTCACTTGCTACTAGCGTCATACGAAATTGAGGAAGGAAGACAGAGTTGAAACATTGAAAGCTACAACTGAACTCGACTGATTCAGAATTTCATGTTGGTGCTTACTTGATACAAGAATATTAGGGATTGAAAGAACAGGAAGAGATTTGTTAGCATTCAAAATCGAAATTTATCACCGAAACAAAATGAAATTAATTATAACACCAGGTGAATTCGATTTTTAATACGGATACTTTGTTTGATCATTGACTCCAAATTATGCTTGTAAACACGTTGGCTTCGTCTAAAAATAGTTAGTTACATACCTATGTATGTTTTATATTGCATTGTTTACCTGCAGTATTTATGCACGTAAATTGTAAAATTTAGGATCTTATGAATTTATTTAGTGTTGATTTGAAAGTACATTTTTCTAAGTTTTTTTGATTTGCGTCAAACTTCTCAGACAGATATTATCGGACTGTCACTCCCATTCTCATTCTGCTATTTATTTTTGAGGCGTATACATTTGTTGGCTATCTATAGCCATAGACTTTGCGTTTCGACAAGTAAGAATTGAGATTTATCCAAAACTGAAATTGATAAACCAGACTATTTTCTCGAGCTTTCTGTCGTGTCTTTCCGTAGCAACAGCCACGAGGACAATCCTCTGACGTGAGCGCTGACGTCACTTTCCAGAGGATTTGCCTCGTTTCTTGTGATCAAGACAACAAAACAAAGCAAAGGCTGCTGGTCATTCGAAACTCTTTAAAAAGAAGATGAAAGCTAGTGAAAATCTTGTGATTCCTGAAATTGAAATTATTAATGGATGATAACAACTTTGTCTTTCCGATTAGGATATATATAATCTATCATACTGCTTTCAAGAGATCACTGTTTGTGGCATTCATTCATGTTTGCGGCATTCGTTCGTTACGTTTGATCACTGTTCGTGTCATTTGCAACATTGACAGCGGCCGTAGGTCGAAGAACAAAATGATAACACTTTCTATTTGAATTGATTTTTTAAGTAAATTACACTTTTCCAGCCAACCAATTATTATAAGCTAGAACGCTATAATGGCAATAATAAGTATAAATTTGTCAGCTTGGTTGGCTATGCGTCAGAGTCAGGGTGAAATACAATCAGCTTTACTGGGCGAATAAAATTAAATTTAAAATTTCCTCCTATTCTATCCACATTCTTCTATTCTCCATTCACTACCAAAACACGATCCTCAACCTATAATGATATATACATCAAATAAAGCAATCGTAACTCTTTCCAGTCAGCTGGTGCTTTTTTGTGGAACGATCTTCCATCCTCGATGAAAGTGACCGCTGACAGTTCGACTTATATAGCAAAATGTGTAAAAATATGTTATTGTCAATAGACTAATTATTTAATCTTGGTATTTTTAAAAAACATTAAATTGCATTTTAAATTATTTATAATGAGCGCTTTGAAAAAAACTCTGTCTAGGCTTAAAGGTTTAACTCAATAAATGATGATGATAATGATGATGATGATTGTTGCTTTTATATGTTGCGTTTTATTATATAAAATGTACTCTATATGGAATTCACGATTTTAATTATTTGTATTTTTTGCACCGTACTATCATAACATCAATTCATGCTTGGTCGATATAAAAGTAGATATTGAATTTGATACAGGAAGCTGCTGATTATCTATCAAACTTTCACAGATAAATTATCTCATTTATTACAATTCATTTTCGTTTTCACTGATTTACTTTTAATATGCTTTAGTCATCGCTGCAAACATTGATTCAATTTATCAATTTAATTTATATATTCATATAGACGGCCAGCATTTTGATTCTAAAAGCACAACAAACGAAGTAGAAGTAAAAATAATAATAATATTATTTCGTAATATTTTTTTATAATATCATATAATAATATTTGCTTGAAGGTAACTAATCAAAATCGTAAACAATCTGCTGTTATATAAAGAATACGAATTTTTCTGATTGAATACAACATTTACCTCTAATATAGGAACGCTATAAACCATATTGAAATCATGATACTCTTCTTCTAAAACACATATCACGGCATTAAAGTTACGACCAAATGTAGGTAGGTTACTATGATATTAGTACGATAATGCGTACCTTTCAAAGGTGAAATGCGCGGTTGTTTTCTCAGGTGAGACTTTTCGACTTCAATTCACAAACAATAGAAGGCAACTTTGAACTTCGCCGCGTTTGATTATAATCAGTGAAAAAATTTAGAACATCTGCTGGAGTTGACAGAGTTCCCATCGATCCGATGCATCAACCGCTGATGATTTTAGTTTGTGTAGGGTAATCTTTGTGTGGTCATGTGGAGCGAAAATGACGAGTATGATTTTCATTTTGCATCTGCAAGCATTTATTTAGCCCAGAAAAAACAAGGGAAAGGAATGAAAATCGCTCGTAAAAGTAAATCCCGAATTCCTCCGGAATCTTTTGTCACCTCTCTCTGTTCAAAATAACGACTCTACAATCATGCTTATAAATAATGATGATGATGATGATGAGGATTGAATTAACCCTATATTGCACCTAAGGACTAAATTACGTATTATTTCATGCTCAAGATGTGTTTAAGATGATTTACATCATAGCGGGGAAGTCGTTGGTCGACTGTATGCGTTGAACTTTTTCAAGTAGCTTATTTTTACTTTGAAATAATTTACTAAATCAATAATAAGTTAATTATAAACATATTTAGTATTTCATGGCTTTAGCAATGTTTGTTATAGGTTAATTGCTGGTCACGTGATGTCAACTAAATCGACTACTTTTTCTTCCATGAGCTGGAGATAAGATGCTATTTTCTGTCGATTGTAGCAACGAAATTTTTAATTGCAACTATGAGAAATCAAGAAAGTACAAGCTAATTTTCCTAACTTTTATACTTTGAAATTAAAGACAAACAATGCAACAAAGTTTGCTTTTAGCAATTTTGTTTATCACGCACTTTAGCATATACGTTTTAACAATTTTTGAGCTTACTGATCACTAGCCTGCGGGCAGACCAGAATCTTTTTTTTATGATTAGTAGGGTCTGCGTAATATCGACAGAAAGCTTGCGCTGGACTGAAGCAGGGGGAGTGGCTAAAGGTGACAAATCTATTAGTTGTCTATTGTTCACCAGCCAATCATTATCTGGTTCAGTTTTGCAGAATTGGATAGCGATTGGCTGATGAACAATAGACGAACAATAGATTTCTCACGTTTAGTCACTCCCCCTGATCAGTCCAGCGCAAGCTTTTTACGATATTACGCAAACCCTAATAATCATAAAAAGAAGATTCGGGTCTGCGCGCAGGCTAAAGACTGGTTCCCATATAGCAAATTTGCCTGCGTCGTTGCCTGGGACGACGCAGGCAAATTTGCTATACTGGAACCAGGCTTAAAGAGTTTCGAATGACCAGCAGCCTTTGCTTTGTTTTGTTTTCTTGATCACAAGAAACGAGGCTAATCCTCTGGAAAGTGACGTCAGTGCCCACGTCAGAAGATTGTCCTCGTAGCTGTTGCTACAGAAAGACACGACAGAAAGCTCGAGAAAATAGTCTGGTTTATCAATTTCAGTTTTGGATAAATCTCAATTCTTACTTGTCGAAACGCAAAGTCTATGGCTATAGATAGCCAACAAATGTGTACGGCTCAAAAATAAATAGCGGAATTGGAGTCACAGTCTGATCATGTCTGAGAAGTTTGACGCAAATCAAAACAACTTGGATAAAATGTACTTTCAAGTTTCAAATCAGCACTAAATAAATTCATATGATTTTAAATTTTACAATTTACGTGCATATATACTGCAGAAAAAAACAATGCAATATAAAACATACATAGGTATGTAACTAACTATTTTGAGACGAAGCCTACGTGTTTACAAACATAATTTGGAGTCAATGATCAAAGTATCGGCATTAAAAATCGAATTCACCTGGTGTTATAATTTCATTTTGTTTTGGCGATAAATTTCGATTTTGAATTCTAACAAATCTCTTCCCGTTCTTTCAATCCCTAATATTCTTATATCAAGTAAACACCAACATGAAATTTTGAATCAGTCGTGTTCAGTTTCAGCTTTCAACTCTTTTTTCCTTCCTCAATTCGTATGACGCTAGTAGCAAGTGAATTGATTTTCGTGGTACACATTTATTCAAGCGTCGAAATCCCTTACGACGTCCATCTCTATTGCTCTTGTAACTTTCCAAACCAGTTCGTTGATAAATAACTTGGCAGAATGCTTCCATGTTCTTTTTACGAAATGTTTTGCAAAATCGCGCGTGTGTGCAAAGGAGACACAAAGGCGGGCCGTGTATTATGAAAACGAGTGATTGAAATCTGGGTCCAGATTTCAAAGACAAAAATATGCAAAGGCTGCTGGTCATTTTATGGTCTTTAACTGATCACATCAGAAGGATTATCGTGTTGCTACGCAACGATACTCGGAATAACATTAAAAACAAATTGTGTCAAGATTGATTTTGAGAGGAAAAACCTTGGGCTTCCAGCAGCGTTGCGAAGCGACGCGATACTCTTGGTGATGCGATAAGTAAGTGCTAAAAAGTGATAAAGCGAAAAGTTACAACTTTGAAGGTATATAGATTTGGAATATGTTATACTTCAAGAAAATTAGCTAGCATGAACAGGATGAACAGTTAAATAATTAATGAAAAAAGTAAAACGATCCCGACATTTTTTTGCGTCTATAGCCATTAAAACGGGAATTGTTAGCCGATAATCAAGGTCAAATTCTCTTGCGGAACAAATAATTACTTTTAATAAGTAAATAAGTAAGTACACGTTGATCTCCAACATACTATGATTAAGGTAAATTTTGAAGGGGAAAACGTTGCGCTGTGTGAAAGCTAAACAACAACATGTAGGGAGAACAAAATGTTCTATCCAAGTCCGTTGTGTCCCAAAAGGCGATATATGAATTTTAAAAGGTGTCTACAATCCTGTATATTATGTCTAACAGTTATTTGATTGAAATATATATTATTCATATCGAAATGCAATACTTTATACACTAAAATGTAACAAACAATTTTTGTAATTTTAATTATTAATCCAGTATAAATCATTTTGCATTCATGTTTTAAATTATAGTTTGAAGATGAAATTGATAACTGTCAAAACGTCAACTGACTTATTTTCTTTGCTCTCTGCTTGTATGTATGCCTCGATTAATTGTGCATAGGCAATTTTGAGAACTAATGATTTTGGATATGTCTATACTATTTGCGATAGACATTACTCACTGTAATCCGGTAGTTTAAGCACTCTGATATGACACAGATGTTTTTCACAACACTGGCTAACTCATTTTGTCTTCCTTTAACATGCGAAGTCATCAATCCCTCGTTCACTAAGCAGTAAAAGTCTGCTGAAAGTAAAGACATTTTAATAAGTAAAAATTATATTTAAGAAATAAGTGTTCTATTCAATATATCTTCATAGGCTATCAACATCCTTCATTGCGGAAGATTTGGGATAATCGGATTAAAGCACTATCGGATTTGAATAAAGGAACTGCTTTCCGTGTTGTACCTATTGGTAGTCCGAATAGAAATCAACAGAACGAATATCAGGTAATCTTTTTTAAACAATTTTTCAAATTCGAAACTTAAAATGAATATCAAACCCGATGCGGATGCTGTATAAATTTCCTGAAACCAATCATTGATCATTTAGATTACTTCCCAATCAAAATAAAGCTTATGAACAAATTCTAAGAAGTCATCTGTCCTGAAGGACTACTATATATCTTCGAGAAACCCCTGCAGAGTTCATATATCGAGTATATGATTAATTTCTCGCTTCTTGCGTGTCGCGGTCAATTTCTGTAGTTTTTGCTTCCACCAAGCATTGATGGTTCAGTAGGAGAATTCTCGCCTGCCACGCGGGAAACTGCTGTCCGATTCCGCTTCAATGCACGTCTTTTTATATTTTGAGATTGGTTTTCTGAAGTACTGTACAATAATGTGCTTTTCCTCAAATAGCGTAGAATTGATATATTTTAGATATAGATCAAGTTTAGTTTGATATTCATTATAAAGTGATTATTAATAAATAAAACATAAAAATCATAATAAACACCTATAGTGCAGAATTCAATTATGCGATTATTTGATTAATTTACCGCTTTTTGCATCTTACATTCATTGTTGTAGTTTTACAAGCCATCAAGCCTAAATGGTTCAGTGGAAGACATTAGTTAAGCCCCGGGCATTTTCGCAGCCGGAAAGAAATTTTTGAAAGGGGAAATCTTCAGCGTCACTCGATTTAGATTGACATTTATTCAAAATATTCTCTTTTAATAATATCTTTCTTTTTGGTTGTCCTGCTTGAATAGATAGCAAAAACTGCTGCAGTAAATGGCAAACTTTATTATTTTTATTTTTCGATTCTATGAAATAATAAATCAAAATTTTCATGCAAGACTTTCGCCAAACTGTTGTCATTACGTGACTAACTAAAAATACTACGTTATCGTTAACAAATAAGAGTGTGGTTTTTTCATTCTTTGAAATTCGATATGTCAAATGTTGTGAAAAGGCTGGCCAAAGGAAGACAGCATTTTCACAACATCGAAGAACAATAGAAAGTTGGCAAATTTTTGACCATCTTCAAAGTGCCAGTCAACAAAATCAAACACCGAAATTTGTTGAAATTTGTTAGCCGGGGTGGCCACATGAAGCCACCTTTTTCCCGCTTTTTACACAACATCGATCGCGTTGTTGTGAAAATGCTGGCCAAATGCTGGCTGGGGTGGCAAAATCAAGCCAGCATTTACACAACATCGATGTTGTAAATAAGCTGGCAAAATGTTGGCTTCATTTGTCCGGGGCTTTACAACTGATAAACCGCCAATGCCAAAGTTAATTAATTGCAAATATCTGTCCTTATGCTTCGTGAATGCAGCATGGGAATCTCCTGGATTGTTTTAAAAAGCTCCAATCATCTCAATGCCAGGGGGGACTGGTACTCGATTCCTCACTAAAGGCAAGCACGTTTCGCATCTTTAGAACTTGACAAAATTTTAGAAAATTGAGAAAAACGAAAGCTGTCATAGCAATATTCGAATGATGCTGATTCTATTGATATGCTTTTCAAAGCTTTCGAGCTACAACTGACGGAGAAAACCCCTCTGGACACACAAACATTCATAAAACGTACATTATACACAGAGTTTGACATTTATAGGTAAAGATGAACAATACGCGGCGGCCAAAATACCTATGCGAGCTTTGGATTTGGAGCATGCCTGGCTAGTTACAGCAAGCCGTGTCTAGTTGAAAAGTGCTTCTGTAAAGAGCTAGCTTTATATTTACTGAATGGAAAGCCGTCTGTACGCTCATAAGCATGTTGTACAATCCAGTTCTTCTTTTCCTCGAATAAAAAGGTAAGTAATCTAGACGGTGTCGCTCTACCGAAGGCACCCGTACCACTCCTCTATTTCTAGATGAGTGGCTTTTTTATTGATCTCAGCCGCGACACTGCAGATCATTTTCAACAGATTTCATGGCAGATAGGTCTTTATTGTCAATGCGCAACGATGTGCCGCAGCTACTCACAATGTAATTCCCTCTGGACCATTCCATCTGCCATCCTCAGATGGTACTCATTTGATGTTTTCAGATAATGTCAAGGCTGAGTTGACCGTAGGGGGATTTGAACCACAGTCGATCAGATATGATCCGATCTTTAGTTCGATTGCTCTGCCATCTGAGATAATCCTAGAATAAAAATCAGTAAAGTTGGTTTATTTTAGATTTCGTTGATTATGTCAAATATTTCTGAATAGAAGGACTACTATTTATCTTCGAGAAACCTATGAAGAGTTCAAATATCAAGTATTTGATTAATTTCTCGCTTCTTGCGTGTCACGATGAGTATATAGGTTTTTCCTCCACAAATTATTGATGGTTTAGTAGTAGAATTCTCGCCTGCTACGCGGGAAGGGAGACCGGGGTTCAATTCCCCGTCAATGCATGTCTTTTGATATTTTGATATTGTCGTCCTGGTAAATTATAGCTGCATGATTATTACTGAATCTAAATGAAAACCAAGAACATTGTGGAGAGTTTTGTATAGATTGAAGGCCTGCTATTTATATTATCAATTTCTCACTTCATAAGTGGCGTGCTCAGAACTCTCTTTATAATAGTCACTAAGCATTGATGGTTCAGTGGTAGAATTCTCGCCTGCCACGTGGGAGACCGGGTTGATTCCCCGTCAATGCATGTACGTTTTGCAATTTTGTAACTACTCCAAATTTACACGTTCTGCAAGGGCTCTTAGAATCTCTTAGGCTGCGTTTACACCACAAGTGGATTTACGAAACCCGGGTGAATTTTAGTCTGGATCGCCCTCGCGTCTAGACATAAACAGGAAACCCGAGTGGAAATTAGTCCGCTTAGCGAGTCTGTCAGGACTTTTGAAAGTATGGATAGGAAACCCGGGTTTCTCAATCCAGACTTACAGAAATCCGAGTCTTTTTATCGTCTAAACAGAATAACCCGGGTTTTTTAAAGCCTGCTTCCATATTGAGGCCAAAATAAGACCTCGTTTCATAAATAACATACATTTTTGGCGCGAATATCTATTTTTCATCCCGTAGCACACGTGCTGTTTTCATTCATCGCTAGACGCTATCAAGTTATCAACATGAATTCATCGCAGAAGTTATTTTTAATTCATTTTATGGCATTTTTGTCTTCGTTATTGTCAATTGCTAGCGTTAATGCATCGATTCTTGCTCTTATAAGTAGTAGGAGGATTGCACGACGTCGCAGATTTACATCTGAAATCAAAGATTTTATGCTCAGAAATGTTGTGGTTGACCTTGTTCGAAATTGTAAATCCCCTATCGAACGTCGCTTTTGGGTTCGCCCTGGAAGAACAGATGCCTGGTGGGAGAATTTTTCAAACAATTTGATGGATCCAGCTGAGTGGAAAGAAAATTTTAGAATGACAAAAGAGTCATTCACTGTATTGTGCGATGAACTTCGACCATATTTGCAAAGACAGAACACAGTTATGAGATCATCGATAACTGTTGAGAAACAGGTTGCCATGACTCTCTACTATCTGTCAGACGAGGGTAGGTACAGAAAATTTGCCAACTCTTTTGGAGTATCAACATCTTCTGTGTCTATTGCTGTTAGAAATGCATGTTTAGTAATTTCAGAAATTTTAAGTAAAAAATACATTAAAATGCCAGCCACCGAGGACGAAGTAAAAGATAATGTTGACATGGTTGAATTGAAGCATGGATTCCCACAGTGTATCGGTGCTATTGATGGGACCCATGTATTCATTAAAAGACCTTCTGGAATCTCGTCCAACGATTATTTAAATGGAAAAAACAGATATTCGATAAATGTGCAAGCAACCTGTGACTATAAATACCAGTTTATTGATGTAGCAGTGAAATGGCCAGGCAGCGTTCATGATGCCAGAATATTTTCAAACTCGAAGATAAACTCATTTATGAGAGATGGAACCATCCCCCCTTGTCCAAAAGCAATTATGGAAGGGACTGACCCTGTGCCTGTATGTATCCTAGGGGATCCAGCTTATCCATTGCTACCATTTTTAATGAAAGAGTACCCTGGTGGAGGTAGCACTGCACAGGAACAGTTCTTTGGGCTGCGAATGTGCAGTGCTCGAATGGTAATCGAATGTGCTTTTGGGAGAATGAAAGGCAGGTTTGGCACTCTCAGAAGAGAAATGGACATCAAGCTGGAAGATATGTTCCATGTAATTTATAGCTGTTTTGGTTTACATAATTTATGTGAACAGCGGTCCGCGACTATAGGTGATGATTCTGTCCTAGCAGTCTTTAGGCAAGACAGGGCCTCTCAACCAATTACAGAAAACAATCAAATTGGGATTACTTCTTCTCGTATTGATGAATGCCAGGGAAAGAAAAATAGGGCTATTTTTAGTGAATATTTTGAATAGCCATCTTCAACTTCAGTACCTATCTTACAAACATTTATCCAGTTATTTCTTTAGAACTTCTTAGTCATTGCATTTTGTTTGTTTTGTTTGTTTTATTTTCATACTAACTTCACCATAATAAGTTGTCAAAAACTAAATTGTTATCGATTGTCTCACTGTATTTGCTTCATAAAGGTGTTATTTAATTTTCTTGGTGGAGGGGCTCATAAATGTTTATCTTGTGGGGAGTTTATTATAGATATGATCTAATGTGCATGTTATAGGCTAGACTAGACTGGCATATTACAAGTTTTTTTTACATTAATTAAGCTTCCTATGAGTAGCACATGACCGGGTCAGTATATGTTTGGATCAAGGGATTGCCCCCTACCTTCCGTATAAATTTTTAAGCAATAGTATCACATGATGGCACATTCTGCATGCGTAATTATGTCTAAATGATGCTTATAGCGTATAATGGAAGTACCCCCATAGGATAGGGCTCAGAAACCCCTACCAGTTTGATGTCTCCTATTTTTACACCTTCAATAAGCATTTATATGAGACAAAAAATGAATCATAAGAATATCTATTATATTTTCATCAACCAAAAGAAACACAACTGTGAAGAATAATATTAGTAATAATAATAACCAAGTTAAGACTCAATATCTAGTCTTGCTGCTCATCAAGCCTAGCATGATTTGATTGCCTAGCCTCTCTGTTATATACATAATCTATAGGGTTAGGATTAGGAATATAGTTTTGTAGAATGAACTGTGGTTGTACCACAACACTTTGTAATATTGCAAAACCACCTGAAATAACTTTTGTCAAGTTTTCTAGATTAGTAGTAAATTTCCATAGTATCTCTGTACCATTTGTCTTCCTTTTCTTGGCTCTCAACATGTTTTTTTTGCATTCTAGATCTGAACGCAGCAACTCAAGGATTTGGTTATCATTTGATGCCCGTTTAGTCAATCTCGAATCCCTCTTGTCTTTCAGTTGATTAAGAAGGCTCCTTCTGTTATTTGAATTTGTACTTGCTGCACTACTTTTTGAAATTTCTGAATGTGTTTCATTTTCTGTAATAGTATCACCTTCATCATTGGTATCTGCTGTGTTCTCTACTAGGCTAGACTCGTTGCTGTGTGACTCATTGTAAGTGTCATCAAGATCATTACAAGAGAATCTGTCCAGAGCTTCAATACTTCTGGGCGATGTTGACATTGATGACGTTTCTGATTGGGGAAGAGCTAACATTGACAAAAGTGGGTCTTGTAAGGAAGACAATTCCACAGTTTCAAAACCATATGGGTGACTGTCAACTGCTGGTGAACCACCCAAAAGTGTATTGGATTTTTCATATAGTCCAAATACAACTCTGCCACCACCACTTTGTCGTTTACTATCAATGGCCTCACGATATCCTGCATTGATCCTTTTCAATTTCTGTCCAAGTTTATCACTTGTTATAATTTCAGGATTCTCAACATTTGTAAATTGCAGTGGGTCGAAATCACTTCCTGATTTTGGATAGCTGTAAAAAAAAATTGACAGCTAATTGAGTTGAAAAAAGATTAAATTCAAACAATATAAATCATTTGCAAATGGGGAAATGGCCTATATCGGGAGGTGGCTGCTTTACAGAGGGGACTATGCAATGTCTATGCATGTTGTATATAATGCATTGTTATGTATTAATGTCTCACTGGCATTCACTCTTCCATTATCCTCATGATTCACATTGATTAATGATTATGTTAGCACTTTAATTTTACTAATAGAAGTGTGACACGTATGTTTAGCAGGTTGTTCTGAATATATGTTTTTGCTAATGTACATCAATGATCATTGATTATTTTTTCCGGAGATGTAGCTTTCCTCATGTAAGTTACAATAAATTCCTTTGACTCAAGTTCATTGCAGTTTTATTTTCTTATTTCTTGTCTCATTTTAGTTACTATACTATTACCATGGAATTTTGAATAATATATGAACACATAGTTTTGAATATGTAACTTAAATCATTTATTAATAATTTAAAATATTGTAATTGCACTATCAACTTGTTTTACTTGGACAAATGAAATAAAATATATTTGCCAGCAAAATCACAAATGTCTCATCTTTCAATGATTCTTGCTGTCAATTCTTTAAACTTATTTTTACATGTCTCCCAGTCTACCTAGATTCATTTTAGCAGTTTTATATGCTAATGCAACATCCATCAGCAACTCTGCTTCACAGTCTGTCCACTTTAAGTTTTTCTGTGTCACTTCTTCTGCACTGTTTTTGGAGGCTTTTGTTTTTTTTGGTTGCATAATGAATAGCGATGATTATGACACTCACTAACCACTAACCAGCACCTGACGATGAGCAATGTTGAATGGTGGAACATTCGAGTTTGTTCTATCAATGAACACATGGAATAAAATTGATCGACGTGCGTCAAATTGCGGATGTGTAATTATAAAGTTTCGAAATTATCGTCAACCCGCCATTTCTAAATGCGGTTGCTATGAAACGAAACAATGGACCTCGTTTTTCTTGTATCCGATTGGCGCTGCGCATGCGCTTTTTCCACGTTGTTGTGATTTCGTCGTAAAGTCCCTTTGCGTGAAAACTGACCACCTATCTGAACTTTTTGGAAGTGGACTTTTGAAAGACTTTTGGAAACCCGGGTTTCTGCTCTCGTGTAAACGTGGCCTTAGTCAATAAGAGAAGGGAGCAGAAGGGAGCATTTAGTATAGCTGTAATGATATTTCCGGAAGTATGATAATCGTTGCTTAATAGTTTAAAGCAAGCAGCATCATCGAATATTCCTATTACATGATGATAAGATCAATTTAGAGTCAATCTCAATTCCTATCGTGGCGGAAAGTATAAAGCTTGATAGAAAACTTGATTCTCCATGAAAACTCGATTGGAGTCATCTCTGGATCAGAACTGGCTCAGATGGCAGAACAACAAGACTTTTGAGCTGAATATATCTGGACGACAGTGGCCCAAAATCCCCAATTCCCCCGAAGGTCAACTCAAATTCTTAAATGAGTACCATATGAGTAGCTGTGACGCATCGTTGCGTATTGACATTCGAGGCCTATGTGTCGTGAAGTCTGTTGAAGTTGATCTGCAGGGTTGCAGCTGAGATCGATAAAGAGACATCATTTCTCTCAGCGAAAACAGCCACTCATCTAGAAATAGAAGTGGTACGGGTGTCTTCGATAGGGTAATGTCTCAGTTACTATTGCTGGTGATGGCATAATTATAGTTGTGTTGCTTCTCAAAAACCAACATTAGACTTTTCATTGCTTTCATAGCAACAATTTGTATGTTAGAAATAATTTTGAAATCTTCAAAAATATATTTTCGAAAGAAAACAAAACAACCAATGCTTATAAAGCTTTTAATACTAAGACTTTTGGATTGTACTTCAAAGAGAAGAACAACTATTTCGATCACGTACCAAACATCTTGAGAAGATTGAGACTGACGTTAGAGATGTAGGGGCGTATGTGGTGCCTTTCCATTGTCTAAAAAGCAGAAGAGATTGCGTTTGTGCTTGGCCGATGCTGAAAATCGCTTACAACCTATAGGCATACCGTGCTTGTGTTGCTATAGCATGTAATGTGGTTTAATGGCAGTCTTCCTTTTCTTAGGAGCTCTCATCATTCGGTGCACCTGAGTATGTCAGAGCAGGGGATGCTTCAACAGAACTCGAAAATTCTAGAGCAAGCCAGCCGCTGTCAATTGGAACACCGGACCAAGTCAATAAACCAATGACGCATGATATTTTGAATGATTTTATATCTGAGCACCAAGCGAATGCACCAATAGAAAGGTAAACATCTCAGAAAACTTTCCTTGTTTACTCAATTGCTATTGTTGTTTCTGTATACCTCTTGTTGTATTCCCTGTTGTGATGCCTATAATGATGAAAATAGAGAATATCAAATCTAATTTTACTGGAGACTGCTGTTTCACTGACATTTTGCCTTCTTCTTGCCGAAGCAGTTAACCTACCAACCTCATTATATCTAAGAATTATCAATTCGCTTTTTTACCTATTTTATGTACAGAAATGTATCGATTCAAAATCGATTGCTCTTTTGAATGAAAGTATGCCCTTCGATTACTTTGTGTCAAGTGACATACGGTTATATTCCTTTCAGAATTTCAATGGGGATGCGATTTGTGAAATAATGATTACGAAATTGAGAATATTGCTGCATGCTGGAATCTTTTACATCAATCACATTATTTGTGTGGTATAACATTAAAAATAGGGTTTAAATAAAGATTTTCATTGTTACATTATTGTTGTTATTAATATGAATGTTGTATTATACATATTGTAGCCCTATACGTTCTCATTTGACAACCATGCACGAGGAAGATTACGATGATGATATCGGTTTGGCTTGTGATCTTTCACCAAACCAACATGAATATAGTGACAATAGCAAGAACAATGGTGAGCCAATTTTTTTCTATTTTTTAATGTTAAAGCTATTATGTGAAAAAGTATTTATAATAATTAAAACTACATTAAAGAGAATAATCCCAACTAAACACCAAATAATGTTCCCATGATTCTTAAGCTATTTCCTCTTTGGATTGCAATGATGACTTGAGGATTTATTGTCATTTTTGATGAGCAATAGAGCACAAAAATCCCAGTATGCTAGAATCCCAAAGGAAAATGTATTAAGTTTGACGAAAATTTTAATCCATTGAGATTTGATTACTTCGTGTCGCGGTTTGTAAATCAGTTGCTTGAAATTCGATGACGTGATTCACTCGTCTCTTTGTCTGTTAAGAACGCGTTAGGGGTTTACGATTCGTATCACGTGATATCAGCCCCTTTCCGTTTGAATACTCTTTGTTTCCTCAACTTTCGTTGGTTGTGGTCCTATATTTAGTGCGTCTGACTAGTGTGCAGTTACTGCCGGTTCAATTGATAGTATTGTCATTATTTATTTTCGTTAGTTATGCTTCAAAGTGTTTACAAGTTATACTGCCTCATCAAGATGTCCATAACAGTGGCTGACATTGATAAAACGTGGATGTTCGATAAAGCCGCGGAGTTTCGTGAATAAGTCTCCCTGGATTGCAATATAATTGCGCGGAAGGAAACCAGCATTGAACATTTGATACCCTTATACATTTGATACAAATTGCAAGCATGATGCCCCAGAATTCTTGGGTTATCAAATTGTGAAATACTTATTTAGCTTATGTTTTCTATTACAGATGGAATTGATGCAAATAAAAGGTTCGTTTCTATCCACATTATCTCTTCAAGGTTATTGTCTCTTATATCTGTCTATTTTATAAATATAGTAGATTCCTGAAACTGTACGTTCTATCATAATCATCATTTTTTTCTTTTAATCCTCTCATTCTACTATAATTGTAAAACTAGAAATAAAGCATTTCATTTTAATTGCAATTTTTTAAATTAGATATAGTGGCAAAGCGTTGTTTTGACAAATACATCATCTCCGCAGCTGTTCCTTGCCAGTTTAAACAACAAACTAGAAAGGAAAAGAATATTCCTAATTCAGTTTCCATTTCATAGTTATACTAATTACATACATCTAAGTAAACACTGGAGGAGTACTTGCTCCTTCATTTTTCCATTTCTCATGCCTCATTCAATCATCTGTTCGGTGATCTGCATGATGTGTTAGCTTGCTAATGGGAAATAATTGTGCAATAATCTATCAACTAATTTCAAGTTAATGTTTTTATATACTCATCCAAATACTATCAATCAGCAATTGGGCTTTTGTTTTACAGAGCTGAGCAGGAGTTTCAGTCGACGTTCAATGAAATTACGGAAGGATTTAACAGAGCAAATATGGCCAAAGCATTATTTTCTTTGCTGAGTAAGTGACGAAAATTCTTAAGTCAATTTCAATAGTTTTTTGTTCTAGTTGAGCTCAATAATTTCATTATTTGTTATCAATGTTTGTTATCAAATTTAGAAGATACAAATAGACGTTCTGACTCCCTAATTCCAAATCTCCATGAAATCTCGAATAGAATAGTATAATTTCAAACTGAGCAAGTTGAACAGGTGATTGGACTCGGTCATTTTGAAAGCAATAGATTTCTAGTAAAGAATAACCTTGAAAACTGAATTATTGTGAGTAAAAACACATCAGAAGTTGAGAGTTGTTCTTCTCTGTGATAATTATCAAACAACTTAACAGAAATAATCGCAAATATCAATTTTATCTGCAAATCTGCATATGCCTACTTTTTCGAAATCATTCTATTTTTCAATAAACGGACCGAAAAATCCATTGTCTATCCTGTAGAAATATTTTATTGATATGAGAGATTTTCAACTCATAAAACTATGCATACCCGGGTATGCACGACAAGAAAGTACTGGAATGTGTTTATAGTCGTCCTACTACAGCCAGTTCAAATGTTCTCCCAACAGGGTATTGTGTTTGTAGAAGAAGAACAATGTGGGTTATACATATACAGCCTAGAAGAAGCCTTTTGATATAAATAACTCCTAAATCAGAAGAGATGTTTCTGAGTCTTACACACAATTCATGCCAACACATAGGGCAGCACAAAACCGCACTGGCAACGATTACAATTTTTCAATTTACCATTGTTGGCGTTACCTCTGTCTTCATTTGAATTTAATTTAACAATTTCATAATGCAGCGGCATTTTTCAGAATTCTGATGCGTTTCAATCTAGATACCATGATAGGATAGCTTAGCCACTTGTTGCAATTCTCACCTTCGACATCAGCCTGGAATAGTGATTTGGAGCCTTGCAATAAAATATTTGTGTATTTCCACTATTTATTTCGTTTTCCCTCTTAGGTTCACATCAAAGTGGTTATTTGAAAATTAAACAGTTCACATCTTTTGGTGCAATCCGCATTGAAAAAGGAATTAATTATTCCTCTGATATTTAAAATAGTTTGAGTTTTCTCTTGTAACCGTTTATTTTTAATCATTTTGGTATGAATCCTTAGAGAGATTTTGTAGAAATTCTATTACTATACGCTGAATCTTATTTTGTATAATTGAGACAATACTCTATGAATAATGTTATTGACTTTATTAGCCCTAATTTGACTGAATAAAGATGATCTTTTCTGTTCCTTTGCCCATTTCCACAAAGCAATTTATATACAAATGCTAAGCTATGTGGTGTTGTAATTAATGAAGATTACGTAACAAAGCTAAAAACCGATATCGTAACATGAGCCATCTATTTACAAGAGTGGGGTCACTCTTCCATGATCATGATATGTTAAGCGCAAGTGAAACAAAAAGTATATATATTGAACCCTGCCAAATGAAGACAACATTATTTCAACATTTCATCAAGTGTCTTTATTTGAGAGATAAACAAACAAAACGCACACAGCAGGCAATCAGTAAGTTGCACTTATGCTATGTGGTCTGCAATATATATACTATGAGCTATTTGTTTAAATTAAGTATAGAGTTAACCAGTAATAATATATACAATAGTAATAATACATACATAATTTTGATTAGTTACAACATAGTATAGTTTTTGTTACAGGGGATTTGAAATGTATCTAGAGTATAGATATTGCTGATGAATTATTGTAGAAATTCTTGTAATAGTTTCTTAAATTTGTTGCTTTTTTTTGTCTCGACTGCCTTCGCAGGTAAATCATTCCATTGACGAATAACACGTTTGAAAAAAGAGTAATACATTGTATTGCATTTAGCAGTCATTGTTTCAAATCATAGATTGTGCCCATGTGTAGATGACAAATATTTTTGAAACGAAATATCGACGGTGCCATAATTTGATACCGTTCCTTCATTTTGTGAAAATGCTGGATTCTTTTAGCCATCGCAGCTAACATTCTAGTCACCTCTTCCGTGATGGAAAGAAAAGAGGAAATCACCTTAACTAAAGGATTCTTAATTATTTATTGAAAAACGGTTAAATAGACTATCTGAAAATTGGCCCGTTTTCGGCAAAAAGCATCACAAAATTGGCCAAAAAGCATAGGGCATTTGCAAATGGTGAAAATTTTAGATATCAAATTAACTCTGTTTATGAAAACCAAAAAATTCCGAACTATTTATCGAGAAAATAGTTAAATAAGAATATCGGAAAATTGTCCCTCTATTGGTCAAAAAAGCATGGGAAATTATTGGAATAATTAATGTTTACATTATGGATAAAATAATGAGTGCAAAAATTATGCAAATCAGATTTAGCCACGTGTTTATTATTAGTCCGTGTTTGTAGTTGAACCAGTATAGTTGTATTTATTGATTGCGTTAACTCTATCTCAGTGTGTGGTTGATGTCTCTGATTTATGTCTAAATAGAGTTTCTAACAGGTTATGGGTCCAGTACGCTTCCGCTGCGCACGCTTTGGCACTTAATGCTACAGGCGACGTGGAAAGATACAAGGCATGACTGGTGGCAAAAGGGTATGGTCAAACTGAAAGGGTCAATTTTGAAGAAACGTTCGCTCCAGTAGCGAGTTTCAATTCAATCAGATCAATATTGGCCATTGCCAACCAGCTTAATTTTAAAATACATCAAATGGAAGTGCAAACAGCATTTCTAAACAGAGAAGTGTCAGAAGAGATTTACATGGAACAACCTGAGGGCAATGCAGAGCCAGGAAAAGAGCAACTAGGATGCAAACTGAAACGGAGCCTGTATGGCTTGAAACAAGCTTCACGATGTTGGTTTTCAACTATCGACACATTCTTCGAAGATGAAGGCTACAAGCAGGGTAAAGCAGATAACTGCATTTACATCAAAAGAGTGGGAGATTCATTTCTCATCATTTTCCTATACGTTGATAACATCTTGCTCGTTTCAAAGAACATTGACATCATTCACATCAAGTACATCAAAGGGATAATCGACTACGGCATCCAGTTAAAGGCCAAAGACAGGAGTGTAAATCTGAGAGCATACGTTGACGCTGATTGGGCAGGAGGACGAGTCAAACAGGAGAAGAATCTGTTGTCAATAAAGGCGATCACGGCTAGAGGTTTTAAAGTAAAATTTGAAGGTCAGAAATGCTTCATCAAAGACAAGATCGCCAGTTCAAGATCAAGACAGCTAGAACTGACAATGGCAAGGAATATATGGCCAAAGAGTTCGAAGCGTTGTGTGAGACGAATGGTATTCAAATGCAACGAAGCAACGATTACACGCCAGAGCAGAATGGAGTTGCGAAGAGGGCAACAGGACTAGTTCAGTCTGCAAGGGCTGCAATTCATGCTGCGAAACTCCCATACTCATTTTGGGGAGAAGCTGTTGTGACTGCAGCAATTCTTTGGAATAGATCGCCAATAAAAGCCGTTCAAGGGGCAGTGCCGTATACGTTGTTTACAGGCACAAAGCCAAACATCAAGAATCTGAGAACATTCGGTTGTGATACCTTTATGCACATACCAAAGCAGAAAAGACGAAAGTTGGACTCAAAGTCTATCAAGTGTATATTCATTGGCTACAGAATGCAAAAGGGGCGAGAGATGTTCAATTTGACGAGGAAAAGTTTGGAAATCGGGACGGTGACACAAAATAACATCAGTTGCAAGAGTGTAGGCGTGAAGAAATTGACTTACCGAATACCCCAGACGAAAACGAATCAAATGAAGATTCTGCCGACCATGATGAAAAAGCAGATACCCAGCCAGAAGGAAACATCCCAGAAGCCGATGATCCAGCAACTGATCAAGACAGCCAAAGATAGATCAATAGTTGCGCCGGGCCGTTATGGGCCAACCATTACTGGTTAATGGTGGAAAAAAATCAAATTTTCAAAAGAGCCAGGAATAGTACACAATAACGTCGCGACTTGATCATCTTCTTTCACAGCAGCGCCAACCGATTCCAATTACTCGACAAACCTTCTCATGATATTTATGTGGTCTACTATTTATGAATCTTCAGACATAGCAATCGAGAAATATTTCTTTTTCAAGAACAATTTATTCGCAAGTGACTTCACCTGATAATGAGACTCCAGGCTTTTCCACGCTTCACTCGCACCGTTGCTTGATATTACCAATGCAAACGCTGTGTCTCCATGTGTCTTCAAGAGACAGACATATCGTTGCGAACGTTTTTCTCGTTCGCTTTCTATATTTGTCTTTTGCTTCATCTCCAGCGGGTATTTTTTCTTCTCCATTCACAATGTCCCATAAACCCTTGTCTTCAAGAACCATCTGCAGCTTGAACTTCCACAAGTGAAACTTTTCTCCCTCGAACTTTTCGATCTTCGACGACGCTACAAATCTGTAGTGGCTAAGGTATTTTGAAAATGATGAAATTTTAATGTCCGTATGTTGATTGAAATGAAATCTATAGGTACTTAAACTAAAAGGACTCCGGATTATATATTGAAAAATGATTAAATAAGAATATCTGAAAGTTGGTCCTTTTTTCAGCCAAATAGCATGGGTTATACTAAGGTGTTTTGAAAATGACGAAATTTTCAATGTCCATATTTTGATTGAGATGAAGTATATACAATTGCATAATACAACACAATGAACATCTATATCAGTTAATTATAGTTTAACTCCCTGTGAAAGGGATGATATCATAACTATTTGATGCTTTTCGTACCTTCTATAATATAAGCTTCCATGTATAACAAAAGTATGGAAGTTAGCCCCTGGGATTTCTACCCGGTTAGTTGGAATTCCAGCCTCGATAATATAGCATTTCAAAACAACGACAAGAAATGATTGTCGTAAATTTTCTGTCGGGACACATGGATACAGAGAGGGAAGCTTCATGTTTTACTCACTTCAAACAAAATAGAATTAAAATAAATGCTTTCAGCTATAGCTTTACCTTATACTTACGAAATCCAACACATTTCATATGACTTGTGATTACGCATGTACTACTGCATAGCCACGGGATTTGATAAATAAATGGGCATCTAACTCAAGATAATTATTATAATTTATGATTGCATCATATCTTGCTGTCCCGACTTGATCAAAGTTTAGCCTTGTCAAAGAATAAGATTGGCCTATTTTAGAAATTGATTTCATTGTGAGGATTTACAAGTATATTTAAGTATTTATACCATATAATTTCCATCTATAAAATCAAAAATCTCATCAAAAGGTGAAACTCTTATTTGAATAGAATTTGCTATTATATATATGCAGTACAGTGTAAATCATTTATCGATCATTTACATTTATGAATTATTTTGTTATTTACAAAAGTACATTTTCCTCGAATATCAAAGGTCTGTTTGCAATATACAACATATTTTCATTATTTTTATATGCAAATAAGTTTTTCATTACTTATGTTATGCTTTCCATTCTGCACTACTTTGTAATCAGATTTAGTTTTGTTTGGTCTTCAAGCATATTTGTTATCTTTCACAAAATTTAAATTTTATAAGTGCCGTCACACCACCAAAACGTTTTTGCGACAGTAAAGATAAGTTTTTTTAAAGTATTTCCATCAGACGATAAGATTACGGGTAAGACAAAATTGTCGATGCAAATCCTATACAGCTTATCATGTGAAAAAATTATATATTCAAAGTAGCCATATATTCGAATAATTAACCATTGTCTATATACATACTACTTCTCCAGTCACATTTAATCAAATGTATTACGTGACACGAATTATCTCATTTCTATTGAAAACCACATGGCGATGTCTTGATTAACGCAGTATATACATATGGAGTGGTTATGACGTCAATATTTTCCCTGTTTCAACGTCAGCACTGATAACGATTCTGAGATACGAATGAATATATCCAATATCATTTTAAAATTAGATCTTAAAGAGTTTTCATCAATAGCAATTTTACAAAATGTTAGAAATCTGGCGACATATTTCCAAATCGATTCATGAAATTACCTAGTTGCAAACTTTATTATCGAGCCATCTTTCTTCAACGATCAACAAAAACATTGCTGATAGTCATTTTCAATTCCTTAATCAGCCACGTAAGAATAATAGCACAGGTAGTTCAGTGGCATATAGTGTCAGCACTTTGAGCAGGAGACCAAAGTTTGATCATAGTTTATATAGTGGCTCGATTATATAAACTATATAAACTAGGATTCGATTCACCTCGGTCTATATATATCGACGTTATCTATATAGTTGTCAAGATAAACCAATAATTAATGTGAACATTTTCTAAATGAAGTTGGAGAAGAATATCAAACACAATAAACCCGAAGCAACGAAGCATGTCATTCAGAGCCATCTATTTACAACAGTGTTGACACTAACGCCATTTTTGTTTTTACCAGTGCGCATTTGCCTAAAAATGTTTTGTGTTTTTTCTGCAATTTCGACACAATTTGAAATGGTTTGCAATAGTAATATACAAGATTAATATAGTTGTTGTCTTTCTCAATATTTTATTGCTGGACGCTCAAAATTAGCCTAAAAATCTACTACTACTCGATTTCATCAACATTTTGCTCGGGATTTAATACAGATCAATGCTATTGAAATTACTACATGGAAAAGGAGTTATTACAAACATCTTGCGCTCTATTCTTTGCAACCATTACTTCATTTTTCTGGTTCTTGTCCCCCCAGATGGATTATGGTAAACAACACTTTTATTTTGATTACTATTGCATTCATTGATATAACAATTAATAATTTAATAGCCTATTTTTGTTTTCACTCACGATAAAAGTTGTATATTTTTCACGCGTTTTACTTGAAATGAGAACCCTGTTCCCGAAAGATCAAAACCGCGTCAATAGGAGCCTATAGTGGCACATGAAAGCGTGTCCCAACTCTTGTAAATAGATGGCTATAATGTCATGGCATGGTGGCTCAAAAGCAATAAAAAACCAGTACGTCAATTGAAACTGTCTTTAGATAGGCAGAGATAATGAAAAATTCGAAAAATAAATCCCGTCAGGTACCACTATTTGTAATTATCAATTAAATGATAAGCTATTTGATTGATTTGGTTGAATTGGCTGAGAAAAGCGTGGAAAACCACCGCAAACACACATGTACAAATACATACGCATCTATAAGTGAAGATTATCTAATAGCAAAACGAATGCTCGATTTCAACATTTCACAGAGCCGAATGTAATAAAAGAGAGTCAAAGACTACAGAGTTGTAAAGTTGGCTTGCAGTTTTATATATATATATACTAGCAAATGATCAATGACCCGCGTTACTGGGATAATCTGGGCCGAGTAAGAAATACCTTTGTTGTCATTGTGGATTTTGTGAAGACCTTCAGAAATGCAACGAAGTGCATGTTTTGACATGTTGTGATACAGTATGTTCAGATATAGCATAGAACAGTCATTGTAAATATTTTATTTAAAATAGCCAATTTGCCTGCGTTCTTGGCTACGAAATTTTCCTGGATCTACGGCTGTGACCCAGGCAAGGACGCAGGCACCGATGCAGGCAAATTGGCTATATGAGAAGCAGGATTAAGAGAGTGCATACATATATTCAGACATATCCTAATATTAACAAAGGCTTCTGAACCCAGGGTTTATACAAGGATAGTAAGTAATAGCACTACTCTGCCAGTAAGATTTTTGTTACATGAATTCGAGACTGAATAGAGTTGACTAGCTCATAGCTTATGCTACCATGTATACGTAAACATGATCTAAACCAGTCATTTAGATGTGAAGAGATTTTCCGAAAGGCTGTGAATGTTTCAGAGCTGTTGAAATTATTACGAGACTGAATTTTGTTTGCATCGTGCAAAAACTGAAATCCATTATCGGTGTTGTTCTGGATATTTAATTCTTTCTCATGACTCCTTTGATTTATTGACATTCCCTCATGACAAGTTTTACAGTCATACATTTACTGCATTCTAAATAAGTGATGATGATGATTCATGCTATTAAAGGGAGCAAAGCGACCTCTGAGGAAGCTGAAGGCTGACTGGCCCCGGGTGCAGGCCGCAAGCCAAAGGCTTGTAACATATAACGGCGAAAGTCAATGATGACAGTTTCGATATATTGTACTCAAAGGAACGTTGTAAGAATTAGAACACTATTGTCGCTATTGCTGTTTCGCTTCTAATACATTTGTATTGAACCAATCGCTGCAGCTATATTCCAACAACCAAACATTCAAAATATTGTCCAGCTAGATAGTTGTGTAGAATCTACTTGTTTCCTTTTGTTTTGAAGAAATAACTAGTTTGGAACAAGACCTTCAACCAAAAAAGATTAAAGAAAAAAATTACATATGCAAAATTTCTGTTGCTACATGAAAAAGTTACAAAGGCATCAAAAGGATACCTCAAAACAAATCATAATCGGAAAAAGTCAGCCCGTCTTGACGAGATTCCGGCCCGGGTGTAACTCCCATACTGCTGCTATATGGGGACGTGCCCCTTTTTTGGGGCCCCAAGCATATTCCAGCTGATAAATATACTTATTGGGTAGAAACATTTAGAATATTAAACGTTTTGGGTTCCATTTCGATTTTCTAGAGAATTTGTGAAAAAACTGAATCTGAAGGCTGAAAACTGAAATCTGGATTTGAATTTTTACCCATGAAAATGGAACATACCCGCATAGAGCCTATATGGAAGTACCCTCCCTGGACATTTTGGGTAGCATTTTCAAGTTTTTAAAACAATTTGGGTAGCTTTTAAAGGATTTTTGGAACTTTTCGGGTACTTCACATTTTTCCCAAGTGGCACCCCCCTATCAATGTGGCACACCCTTCATTGGCAACCGAAGGAGATGCTTCGACGGGGCTATGGGAGAGTAGTATCTTTTCACAATGTTTTGTATCGTAAATTGTGTTATTTAAAAGTTTCTTTGTCAGCTATGTCTGACCGTGTTTTGTGGCGTTCTTTGTGTAGCAAATGTGTAAGGCGTAAGAGGGACGGTACATTCCTATAATGTGACTGTCTATACTACTACTACTACATGTAGTTACCCCTCCGGGATTCCGGCTGAGCATCTCGGTTATACCTACCTGGCTCGTTTTCTCATGTGACAGCTAAGAGAGCCGATATCTCGGAAAACTGAGGCAGCCTGTTTTTCCGGGCTTATTATAGCAATATGAACACCCTCTTAGATTTAAGAAAAATGAAACGAATTTGATTTCATTGTCGACTAGAATGATTCAAGAAACATCTCAAAATTGAAAATTTGAATATTTTTATGAATTCAAATATTGTTCTTTTCTTTTCTTTTCTTCTGTTGTGTTATTGTTTTATTCTTTTAGTCGTGTATAATTGTATTAAGAAAAATAAATTTAGAATTTGTCATGGTTTAACAATTTCGGATATCGGTTATTTATATATTTCAGCAGGTGTTGCACATGCATAAATAGGATCACGAAAAGGGCAATACATATATCTTTGTTTAAATTTTTTAAATTAGTTGCGCTACTAGAAATTGAGAACTATAATAGCTATAAAGTTCAAAATAATGTAGATAATTTTTCAAATTCATCCAATCTTTGGTATGCAAAACTCAGACTAACAGCTAAATAAACTCGCTGTGTCGTTGAATTTATTGTAATAGAGAGCATCTTAATTTCATGTTTTTCTTTTACTTGAGAATCAAAGATCAACCAGAGAAAACTAAATTATAGAATTAATTCAAAACAAACAACGGCTTTAAGAAATGCCATAGAAGGATATGAATATGAAGAATATATACAATATAATAAACATTATGTAAAGTTTTCTATACTATTTACAGTAAATCATCATTGAGAATTTGAATTGAAGTAAGCTTTGGTTTGCTAGGCTCGAGATATAAAAAGATTTTAGATGAATGCTCATACCAATACACTCTTCAAGTTTAAGATTTACAAATTTATGCAAACTTTTTATATTATATTTCATATTAAAAGTCATTGTGCTCATGATTTATAGAGTTGTGTATCATATCACTGACGTTACTTTCAATGAACATTGTAATTGAGAAAGTAAAAACCTTGCTGTCCCGCTCGTTGACGCTTACTCCATTACAGCGTGCGACATGTGAATGTACAAGAAATCAGTTCTGTTACAGAGTAAACTTCTCTGCCTGATTTATATAGTAACATTCAAAAGCCTCTATTTATTCGAAAGAGCTGGACTTGCTGAAGTGCACCTTTCGTCATTTTGCAAAGTATTTTGGACATAGCTTATTGGTATAATAAATTTTCTAACTGCATATAATATACAATCTGTATTTAGATATTATAACTAGACCACATTTTAGTAACAGTTCCGCTCTATTTTGTTTTTACCTGTCATTTTTGACGAATTAAATGAACGAATGAATGAATAAATGAATGAATGAATGAATGAATGAATGAATAAGATAATATATGTTATGGTGTCCTTATATCGCTATATACGTCCGTTGTATTAATCTTCTATGTCCTTCAAAGACTTCTATGTTTTTATGAACAACATACAGATATTCATATTTTATCTGCCATGCTAATTAATACAATTATAGTGTGTTATAGCGTTCAACAAAAACTGACGATGGAAAACAAAAACGTATGCCTGAAAATATGCTTCTAGAAAATGCTACGCAGGTGTCACCTTATAGCAACATTCGATAGTACTACAAATTAATCATAACGTTTACCAGCTGTTGTATTACTGCGCATGTACGTTATCGTATCTCTAGAGGCACATGTTACCGGCTGCTATCTTTCCCCACACATATTTCAAGTAATAATAATAATAATAATAATAATTTTATAACGAGAGACAAACACGATTCTCTGAAGCAAACGTTTTTGGCTTGAATATTATTGTTATGTTATTTACAATCGAACATAATAGTATCGTACATACAATGTGCTCGTGTCTTAAAATGATTATTTGATGGTTTCCTAAAGAAAATCTTTTGGTTTTATTGTTATAAATATACCACTGTGGAGTATAAACCAAAGCACATTGGCAAGGGTATGTAAAATATAATGCATTATGATATACCCATGTTGATATATGGTCTACTTTTATCAACAATAATAACAATATGCTATTTCTTTTATGTCTACCTACATTAAAAATACATTACAATACCAAATTTAAAATCAGTAAATTTTAAATTGTAGCTTACTAGTTTTGTTTAGTTCAAGCTATAGCATTTACAGGTGTCAAATTAGGCGATATCCTGTTATATATTGAAATCTATCTTTCAAAGTATCAAAATTTAATTATTTTTGATTCACAGTCATTAAAATTGACAAGTATAGTTTGAAGCCAATCTCATGCATTCGCATATAAATAATCTTGATATCATTTTATATAAGCTATAATTCTATATATCTACATCGATTTGTTTACTTCGTTGCATGTTGTATATGTCATAGAATCTTGTTTTCAATGCACATAATAATCTACCAAGTTGTATAGGTACTGTAAATTAACTCTATAGAGAAATTATCGCGGTTTAAGAATTGAATAAAGTATTGTGTTTAAAAGAAAAAAACTCACTCATATTTGTAGTTTATAGTTTTACAAACACAAATAACCTTGTTTTGTAATTTCCATTGTTCTGATTGGTCTATAAGATAGAGATATTATCGGATATTTTATAACGAAATATGACGTAATTATTGTTCATTTAATAATAACTCTGTATGAAGACACGCATAGAGTTTTTGGCGAATCCTTATAAAAATTTAAAACTAATGATCATAATTTAAGCCTCTAGAATCTTTTGATTATGAGTTGAGTTCGAACTTCAAATCCACAGCGAAACTTGAATTTTATGAAAAACGAACAGTAAAATCGTTTACGTTATTCATAAGGCAAATCTTGTTTTTATATTTTTTTACATAAAGGTTCATTCACGGCTTTTGCCTCTATATCGCAATTCCTGCATTCTGGGATCAGAAAAATTGGTATTCTGCAGTGTTCATTTGTTTGTTTCATTAAACTCAAGTCTCCCAACATTCTTCTATAATAATTTTACGATTAAGCAACGTAAAACGTGCAATAAACCCTGATTGTTATCTCTGACAATTTTATTTTATCTTCTGGTCATAAGATTTAGACCAAGGATAGACAAGCTGGCTATTGGACTGAAAATAGCTCATAAATTTCAAATTGAAAACAAACTTTCGGATTCCAATATTTCTATATTCATCCTGGCATGGTAGCATGCTAGATGTGTTATAGTATAACATGTTTTGAATGATTTGCATTCGACGAAAAACTGAATAATAAACTTAAGGCCGTATATATATATATATATATATAGTATATATATAATAAAATTTATGTTTATCTAATAGCAGATAATATAGGGCTCTATGTCTTCATTTGACTGACTTGACTGAGTAAAAAATCTGTCTGAAGATCGCTGTGAAAAGCGTGAAACTTGAGTAACAGTAAAGAATGTGTATTCTTTGACTCTTTCGCCATATATTATTATTATAGCATATATATATATGCTACATATATATATATATAGCAGCAGACATGTACATGTTTCTGGCCATTAGCCTTCATCAGTACTGCTCAGTGAGCGAACAAGCAACTGACTTCAGAATACACCTAAGTCAAGATGAGTTATAAATGTGGTGAAAAAATTCATCACATGAGAAAAACATCTGTGCCATACCATAGTGATCAAACTACCGAAGTAGTGGACAATGCATAATGCAAATAGTATAGACACATCCTGAGTCGATAGTGCTCAAAATTACGCATGCGCATTCGAGACATACATAGCAGCAGACAAGTACATGTTTCTGGCCATTAGCCTTCATCAGTACTGCTCAGTGTATATATATATATATATATATATGATATATATTTAGAACATATCAAGGATCTGCTACGATGGATTCTTGCAATTTGATTGGTTAACGCCAATGACGCCATTTCACCATAGCCGAGCTTGACCCCGTCGATTTCAAGAAATTTATGAATATACCAAAAAAACGATAATTAATTAAATATGGCATTATAAACTGGCAAGTAATAAAAAGTAAAAAGCAAATACAGTGAATATTTGTAGAGTCATATACAATTTCATTGAGTTACTGTCTCATGCAGTTTCTCAGTTGTTCAAAAAAAATCAAATGGCTTGCAGGAGAAATATCTGAGCCAGTAAACAAACAGTTTTAAAGTGTATAGATATATTTCGCACAAATTAACAATTCAAAAACAATTTGCCTAACTTTTAACTTTTATACAGTATTGATAATTGTAAAAACATAACATAAAATTACTTCATTTCATTAATACATCCCCTCATCCTTTTATGGTCAATTTTTACAAGTTCCTAGATATAAGTATAAGCACTAAATTCCTGGCATAGAAAGGAAAGCTTTCGATAGACTACCAAAACCAAAACATAGGCTAAACAAATTCAACCGCTAAAATTTCAAATAATTAAACCATTTCTCCAAATGAAAGTTAGCAACATTAGATAATCAGTTAGCTGAAAAGTTATCATAAATTCAATAATCTGCCCTTTTAAATAGACAATTAGCAAACATTTAGTCAATAAATATTTCTTTGTTTCATTTCTTTCTTCGCGTTCACGGCTTGTTACGAAATTCTTCAAATTACAGGTAAGAAACATTTTCTTTCCTTTTCAAGTTTTTCCAGTCAGTTTTCCGTAATGAATAACACACATAGGACATAAGAACTTAGAAAATATTGTTTTAAGATAAGAATCAATGACTATGTAAGAAAACGATGTTGAGTATCCATTCTTTTAATTCCAAGAAGAGAAATCCGGGAGAAATATAAATTTCTCGATATCAATTTTTCCTCACAGCTTTAAGTTGATTTGAAAAGGGCAAGTGTACAACTCTCGACTCAGCTTTCTTCCTGTGACGTCACGAAAATAGGGGAATTACATACTTGATCATGGATTGTAAAGATCAGAAGATGCTCTGAAAAACGTCCCCAGCAGTCACAAATCGGGGCTGGCTATGTTCTAAACCAAATAGTTCATACTTTCCGTGAATTATGCTCTGATAGCACCACTCGAGTCACTTCAGGAGAAAACTCGAAGCCGAAAATTATGAACTATTTGTTTAATATATTTACAAAATAGAATTACGAGTGAAACTTTCATCGAATCCCTAATACCGGAATGTTGCCAATAAAACCAAAATCAAACCACATTCAATTTTTGAATCGAAATGAATATGGAGTTCATGATCCCGCTATGAAAAACGGTAACCCTGGTAAAAAAACAACATTACTTTGAATCATTATTTGGCAATTTGCACTTTTCTCATATTGACATGATACTCTCCATTATTGATCGAAGGCGATGTGAATATGGCCTGATAACAACTGAGGGAGGAACTCGGTCATATTCGTCGATATTCATCGAGCCTGACATCAATAGTTGTTTTAGTCGATGAAAAGCTAGTTAATTTGTAATATGTAATCATAGTATGAGTATTAATATAATGTAATGCATTAAAAATGCAATTATCAGTTGCATCTTTAGCCAACGGTAAAAAAATAAGGATCGTTCAATAAAGCTTTAATATTGACCGCTTCTTGACCAATCAAATTGCTCTATTTTTGTATTGACCTGTTAGTCGACTACTAATGCACGCTGTTCATGATAATTAATAACCCATGTTGCAAAAAGTATTCAATATTTTGCTTAATAGCGACATAAAGTATCAGATTATCAGCAGCAGTAGTATCAGGTTATATGCAGACGATTGTAAGCTGTTCTTTACGTGTGACTCAAATGCTGATCATATTGCCTTGCAAGCTGATTTAGACAACATCTTGCAGTGGGCCACTCATAACCAGCTAAAAATGGCATGCCATAAATGCGATGTATTACATTTGGGAAAAAATAATCCTAAGCAAAATTATCATCTTGGAGAAGTAGATTTAGAATCTGTTGATAAAATCAGAGATCTAGGTGTTTTAATGACATCAACGGTAAATTTTTCTACACATATTACAACAATTGTAAAAAAAGCATCTATTCGTAGTAGAATGATTAATCGTGTATTTTATAGCAGAGATTGTTCATATAAAATCAAACTATTTATGACGTATGTGCGTCCCATCCTTGAATATGCCAGTAAGGTCTGGTCACCAATTTTGATAAAAGATAACAAATTGCTAGAATCTGCGCAACGACGATTTTCAAAAAGACTGCTGTATCAATACGATTTAATTTATAAAGAACGCATCGTTAATTTGAATATCGAAACACTTGAAAGTAGAAGATTGATTGCTGACATATCATTTTGTTATAAAGTTATTAATAGTTTTGTGGATATTGACTCCAGTAACCTTATTACTGTCACTCCACATGGTCGACTTGTTGTGCCAATGGCGCATTCAAATCGCCATCGTCAAACCTTTTTTGTAAGATGCATAAATGTATATAACTCGTTAAGCCTGGAAACACGTCAGGCACCCAATGTTTATAAATTCAAAATATATCTCTCCAATGAAAATCTATCTAAATTCTTAATTATGTAAAACTATTTAATCATTTGTTAATTTATGTTATGTTATTCTGTATGTAATTCACATTTATATGCTGTTATGCAGAAATAAACAAATCATTCATTCATTCATTCATTCATTCATTCATAAAGTTTATCGCCTTCAATTTAAGTTGTCGCAAAGTGATCAGCATTAAAGGGTTACCACATACTTGCCATGTTTGTATCCATATTTACTAAACGAGAAAATGTTGGGAGACACGAGTGAAGCGCTAAAAATCACGAGCTCAGAGCGAGTGATTTTTTGCTTCCTGAATGTCTCCCAACTTTTTGGAGTTTAGTAAATATGAAAACAAACATTTTCAAGCATGTGGTAACCCTTTTCTGTAATAATAAGTCAAAACAAGACTCGGGGTTGAACGTATAAGAACTTTATTTGAAAACAGAAACAAACCTTCTATACTCTCGCTATGTCTACAAAATGTGCTGCCATTATGGATAGGCCGGGAGCACATGGTTTTACAGGGAGAATGGGCAAGAAACTAACAAAATCATAACATCTCCCTTCCTTTATAATAAATTATCTGAGATGAAAACTTATTGTTGATATGATAATAGAATGGTGGTTACAAATCAGTTAATAATTATTGCTAGAATTGTTCAATCAATCGTTGAGTAGGCTTACTAATACGACCAGCTCTTGTGACAATTGGAGATGGATTGTTAGTAGGTCCGGGCACTGTTTCCGAAGCTGTAGATGATGTACCTTCATTTGATCTGTGTTCTGTGGGCTGTGTTTCTTCAGTATCGAGTGTGGTTCTCGGCGTTGGTATGAATGAATCCTTTGGAGCTGCTATTAGGTGTTGCCGATTCCGTCGATATACATGGCCACGCTCATCCCTTACAGCATATGATCGGGGTAGCACTTCTGCACTTCGCCAGGTGTCTTCATTATTCGGTCTGATTCTTACTTTATCACCAGCGTGTAGCTTTGGAAGTACATGGCTGCCTCTGTCGTATAACTCTTTGGATATCACTTGTCTGTCTAGAAGAGACTGCGAGACTTGTTGCGAGTCAACTGGTGTAGGGCGGAGGAGATCTTGATGAGTAGGAAGTAATGAGCGGGTACGTCTGTTCATCAGCAATTGTACAGGAGATAGGCCAATATCCTGAAATGGAGTGTTCCTGTATTGCAATAAACCCTTGAATGGATCATTGTGATCTCGATGTGATTTTTTGAGGATTCGCTTTGCTGTTTGTATTGCTCTCTCTGCTGCTCCATTAGATTGAGGATATTCTGGCGATGACGGTGTGTGCACAAAACCCCATTCACGAGAAAATTTCTTGAAAAGATGGCTTTGACTAAAGACATCTCGAGTGTTGCTGAATTGTGATCCATTGTCCGATATCACTTCTCCAGGAATGCCAAATCTGGCGAATATTTTTTTTAGATTATTAATGACAATTGGTGCTGATTTGTCACGTAGTAATTCGATTTCGAAGTATTTGGAATAATAATCCGTGACCAGAATGTACGAATAGCCCCCATATTCAAATAAATCCACACCAACTTTTGCCCAAGGAATTCCAGGAATCGTTTGCGGAATCAGTGGCTCTTTCGGTTGACAGTTTCTATATGATAAGCATGTTTGACAAGAGCGCACTTTATCTTTGATTTGACTGGACATTAGGGGCCAGAATACATAATCACGAGCATAAGCCAATGTCTTGGACTCTCCCATATGTGCTTCATGTACTTCATCCAGTATCTCTGACCGTAGACAATTTGGCACAACCAAACGACAACTTTTAAATAGGAGACCATCCTCTATAGTTAAATCTTCTCTGAAATTCCAGTAGGGAGTGGCTGCTTCGTCAATGAGAAACTTGTTGCTTGGCCAACCATTGAGAACATAGCCCATGACAGTGTTTAGTTTGCTATCTTCTGAAGTGGCTTTTTTAAAACGATTCAATGCATTATGCTCAATGTTGACATTCTGGATTAAATTGATACCAATGACATCCTCTTCTTCTGCATCTATGACATTATCTATTGCTGCACGGCTAAGGCAATCGGACATCACTTGGAGCTTTCCAGGAATATATTTTACATGCAAATCATAGCATGTCAGTCTTAAAAGCATTCGTTGGAGTCGAGGAGGAGCTTCAGACAGAGATTTCTTGAATATTACCTCTAACGGCTTGTGGTCGGTCTCAACTATGGTCTTTCTTCCATATAGATAAGAGTGAAACTTTCTCACACCCCAATCTATAGCCAACATTTCTCTCTCGATATTTGCATACCTCTTCTCAGTCTCGGTTAGAGCTCGCGATGCATAGGCGATTGGATTACCTTTTTGGAGCAATACCGCGCCAAGACCCTGACCACTTGCGTCCACGTTTAAGATAGTCTCTGCTTCATTGTCAAAATATGAAAGTACTGGTGCAGAAGTTATGATCTTCTTCAATTCGGAGAAAGCTTGTTCCTGTGGTTTTCCCCAGACAAACGCAATATCTTTCTGTGTGAGGCTTGCAATGGGACCTTGAATAGAGGCTTTATTCTCAACAAACTTGTCCAAATAGTTGATTGTACCTAACAATCTCAGAACACCAGCTTTATCCTCTGGAGGAGGCATTTTCAAAATTGCAGCCACCTTTGCTGGATCTGGTTTCAGCCCATTGGCACTAATTGTGTGCCCAACATATTTAACTTCGGAGACACGTAATTTGGTTTTCTTTGGATTGAATTTCAGCCCAATCTCTCTACTTCGCTGCATTACGGCTTTCATTTTCTCATTCAATTCCTCTTCATCTTTCCCAAATATTAGAAAGTCGTCTACAACGATTTCGACTGGAAGACCATCAAATAGACGCATCATTTCTCTGGTGTAAAGTTCCGGTGCAGGTGATATACCAAATGGCAGCCTTGTGAACCTATATGGACCCCACGGTGTGTTGAATGTGAGTAGCTTTGAACTCTTTTGATCGACAGGCAATTGCCAAAAACCACTACTGGCATCCAACGACGTGAAGATTTTTGCCCCATTTAGTTTTTGAGCAACTTCTTCAACTGTGGTAAGTGGATGTGGTTGACGCTTTAGAGCTCGATTTAAGTCTCTAGGATCGATGCACAAACGTATGTCATCCTTGGTAGGTGGACCATTGTTTGATGTACCTTTGGCTCGCCGCTTGTCCACCACCAACATTGATGAGACCCATGGGACATGTCCAAGTTCTTTAACAATGATGCCATCCTCAGTCATCTCGGCCAATTTTTCCTTCACACCATGTTGTAGAGCGATTGGTATTTTCCTTGGAGAGTGTATAACTGGTGTCACTGATTCATCAATTTCCAAATGAACTGCATTCGGCAGTTTTCCAGGTTTACTACTAAAACAATCAAGATACTCACACAAAATAGGATCATTTTCAATATCTGCAGTAATTTCATTACGTTGTTTTGCACCAGTAGCTTCTACCAAATTGTCAATTAAATTTAAATTCATAAAACGAACAATCTCTAAATCAATGCAAGCCTCACAGCCTAGCAAAGGAGTGAATTCTCCATCCACAACCAGTATCTCTAATGGAACTGTTCGTTCTTTGTATGTAATAGGCAATGTAATTGTTCCCATAGGTAAGATAGCCTTTCCAGACATCCACCCTTTTAATTTTAGGCTTGATTTCACTTTCTTTAAAGGTTTTGCTTTCAACATTTTGTAGACAGAGAATGGAATGACTGTACAATCTGCTCCAGTATCGGCCTTCATGTTCACACTGATACCAGCTATTTCTAGGCTTACCAGATTTTTCTTTCCTTTCACACTTTTATGTATAGCAGAAATTTCCACTGAGGAAAAATATACATGAACTTCTTCGTCGTCACTACTCTCTACACTGGTGTTAGAAACAGCATTGACGTTAGTAGTCTTTTTCTTCTTTTTACATACTCTAGAAAAATGATTGTCTCCTTTACAAATATGGCACTTCTTTCCATATGCAGGACATTTTGAAGGATGTGTAAATTGGTGACTATAACCACAGAATTTGCATTTTTGTTGTGTTGTTGTTGTTGTGCTGGCTCGACCTGAAGATTGTAAACTGTTGATTTCAGAGGTTTGATTGGATATTACTGAACTTTGCTTGCTTGAAAATTTTGTCTTCTGCAGCTCAGCTGCCTCAAACGTTCTGCAGTAATTGTGTGCTTGAATAAGGTTTAACTCTGCTTTCTTTAAAAGCTCTCCTCGAAGATCTATTGACCTCACGCCACCCACTATGCGATCCCTGATTAAGGAATCCTTCAGTTCACCAAATTCACATGTTAACGATAATCTTTTTAAATCACTAACAAAATGGTCAATCCGCTCCCCTTCTTGTTGTGCACGTTGGTTAAATGCAAAACGTTCATAGATGACATTTTTTCCTCCTTGACAATGTGACTGGAATTTATTACATACATCTTGGTAACTATCAGCACTTTCATTGACATTGTAAACAAAATGACTGAACTCTTCTATTGCCTCAGGTCCTGCACAGTTAAGAAGTAAATTGATCTTCAATTTATCAGGCTTGTTGTCTTTCTCTTTGGCAACTAAATAAACATTGAACTGCATAAAAAATCTTCGCCAGTTCTCCGCTGCATTACTATCAAATACCAAACGTCCAGGCTTTGTAAAACTTTCATTCTCCATGTTGACTTATTAATATATAATAATTGATGCTATCCCACATCTGACACCATGTAATAATAAGTCAAAACAAGACTCGGGGTTGAACGTATAAGAACTTTATTTGAAAACAGAAACAAACCTTCTATACTCTCGCTATGTCTACAAAATGTGCTGCCATTATGGATAGGCCGGGAGCACATGGTTTTACAGGGAGAATGGGCAAGAAACTAACAAAATCATAACATTTTCTAAAATAAAACAAATGTCGGAATATCATTTGAAGGCGAATTTTCAATTTATAAATTCACAATTTAAAATTCAATTTCAATTCATAAATTCACAATTTAAAATTCAATTTCAATTCATAAACCAAGCAACGAGAATCCCACAACAAGATAGATATTGTCGAATAAAGAAAGACATATACAAGAAACGCCTGTAATATAAGTGGTACAATAGTTCTTTAGCAAATTAATGAAGTGATTGTTATTTAAATTTTAGGTTTACCTTGAAACAGCGTAGCCTATAATTGTCTTTCATTCTGTGTTTTTATTTTGCATGTTACACGACCAATAACTCATTTACCACACTTTTCAATAAATATAAACATCTTGGGCTAAATGTCGTTTTGTAAATCGTAGCCCATATTGAGATATTTATTGGATTGTTATCAAAATGTTATAAATTCTGTATTTTATCACAGGTCAAACTTTTTGAAGCTTGCGGTTTGTCCCGGTTTTCGGAGCCATGTTTTACCCTAGGATTTTCTGCACGCTCTTTCGACCAATCAGATCGCAGAAAAACTTCGTGATATTTTAGAAACATATTTCACATACTTAATTTGAAATTGGTATAAATCGCTGTTGAAATATTCGTAGATAATGTTTATGCTTATATCACTAACGATATAGTGTGGAGAAATGTCGTATATGCGATACAGTGAATTATGCATATAAACGCCACGCTAAAGGCAAAACAACTCTTCATAAATAATTCATCATCTTTCATTGGTGATCAAAATTATCTAATCTCATAACTGGCCGTTATAGACAGGCTACATTGTAACACAATCGATAATTTGAAAAAAAGATCTTTAGATAAATCTCTTTGAGAGGGCTGAATGCCTCAGGCGTTTCAATAAAATATATCTTAACCTATAAAAGAGAGTTGCTTCAAACGTATTTACAGTATTAAGTCTTTCAAGTCTCCATCATGTGTTGGAATTAGTACCATTAAGCAAGTCCTTAGTATTAATAGTATAGTCTAGTCACTTGTCATCATAAGTCATTAGTCATCATTAGTCATCATTAGTCATTAGTATCATTATAGTATCATCATGAAGGAAGTCCAAAGTAGGCCTACTTTCAAATGTCTCCTTGAGAAGCACTTACGTTCTTAATATACTTTATACTTACCACTCTTTCCTGTTATTTAAACCCTTTATTACTTAATGTCTGTTTTCCTGTTTACTTAGCTATGTATCAGTCTTTGGAAAAAAGATACGTATAACTTAAAGGTTTATAAAGCTGAATAAATGATGATGATGACTAGAATCGCCGTGGATTGTTCTATGTTTTTATTTGCCTTGTTGTTTGATTTTCATATTGTACTCTTTTCTTGTATCTTTTATCGCGTCAAAAAGTGCACCATTTCTTTTTTGTCTTTGTGACGTCATTATCTGCTATTGTTCGAGATAGACCTTTTTCTTGATCCTTTTAGGCCATCTCAGCACATATATGAAAGATAAAGTAATAGTAACTATAAAAAGAAATTTTCGCGTTGATTAGGGATGTTAGGATCTAAAAGCTATAGAGAAGACAACCTTGGAATGTTGGACACAATAGCATTACCTGTCTGGTTGAATTGCTGCTAGAAATGTAACTATGACGATAAAATATGCTAGCTTATAGCTGATAACATTGATAAGTGAAGGAGATTTGATCTTTGATAGATACAATTAATCTATCTCCGACTAGACAACAACTCGGTCTGTAGTAATGTTCTGGTAGTTAATCTGTCTGCATGGATAAAAAATATACAATTTATGACTACACATGCCATGTTCTAAAAAGTTTGATGAAATCGATAACATCATGTCACAGCGCTTTTTGAAAATTCATCCATATTCTTCCAGTTTTCAAATTAACTAAAAAAGGGCATGGAAACGGTAAACACATAAACACACATAATTCTTTCTGAAATGTTGCCTCTTCACACGAAGCAAAAAACACTGGTATCAACAAGTTTTAGGAAGTTCATACAGTCATTTGGGATGCAGAATATGCAATCCACAACACTATCAATAGGGAAAGGTTATATATAATTGTGCATCTCTATTGTTTGAGCATTTGGTTAGATTATATGTAGATTTGTGGCTCATTTTACTATCAGCAATGATGTGAAATGTTCTTTATTGATCTCAGCTGCGACATACAGATCAGTTCTAACAGATTTCTCGACTGATAGGCCTCGACTGTCATTGACTTGACTTGCGCACTTGTGGGACCAAAGCAAGAGCTGCAAACTGCCAAATTAAGACGATGACTGAAAAAATACTTAACTTTTGTTGAGCTTCAAAAGATGGGAAGATAACGAATTTAATTGTCCAGCTACTGTACTGGCACCGTCAGAGCCTTGGCTGTGACAATTAAAATGAGAAATATCTAGAATAAGATTGTCAAGTTTTGCTAACATTGATTGTTTCACATAGGCTCTTAGCATTTGAACCAGAATGGAAATGGATAAACTCAGAAAATCTTCACGAACGTCACAGCTACTATCAACATATCAGATATAAGATACATTTGCTCTTGACTTGTTGAATCACATGCCTAGTCAGCTAATATTGAAAACATTTCCTTTTTTAAATTAATTTTACAATTTGATCAAGGATACTTCCACATGATTCTATTAGTTAAATTTTGTGTGGTTTTTGAGATATTTGAAGCATTAAATAGCGTGGATAATAAATTCTGCTCTAATGCAAGCTCTGACTCTGAAATTCAGTAACTCCTCAAAATTGACATAAATACCCTCTGAATAAGGGGAATAAGACCTACTTCCGGGTGATACTGGGAGTTATCTTTATGACCACGTAGAGGTAGGCCATACGACCGAAAATTTTATGGTTTCTAATATAGGCAAAAGTTTTCTGCAAATTTTTTGCAATTTTGTTTCTGCGCTCAGAATCAATTATGAATATAATGCAATACCTTTATCTTTTTAAGGTTACAGACTTTCTGTGCCATATTACTTTTTACACATTACTAATCTTACAACGGATCCTACTGTTGCCTAGTTTTATCATAAATCACGTTACATGATTTCCTGATTACTTGAATCCAAGTTCACATTAGAAATACCTTTTTACTAATTAATATACAGTCTCCTGTCATGACTAGGAGGAGCATGGTTCAGTGCTTGATCTACTCTCACCTAGTGATTAATTGGTGTCGTAGTTGTTCTGAGCAAACTTTTCTGGAGTTATTGGAGCAGCAATAATACATCAAAGTAAAAATAATGCAGATGAATGGGTGGATTTCATATGTAACATATTTGCTTGTTTCGGTTTAGTATTACCTCTATGCGTATAAATTCAGAAGTCTGCGTGTGTCCGCATGTCTACAATCTGTGTAGTAGTATAGTACCATAGCAAAAGTCAACCAATCGTATGAACACGTTAGCTATAATATCATGGTGTATAATTTTAGATTATTTCCAATAATTATCTTATAGCCAAAGTGTCCATATGATTGGTTGATTTTTACAATGGGACTATACTACAACACAGATTGTAGATTTGCGTGAGTGTCTATAGTTATCATCTGTTTTGTCAGTCAGTTTGAAGTATGATACTTGAGGTATATACATCATGACGCTTTATTTTTCAACGATTGTTTGCATAAGTTTCGTTATTGTTCAAATCTACTTTCCTGATCGAAAGTGAAAGAAAATATTATGTTGCAATTATTATGGGACATCAAATTCCAGTGTGTGTGAATTTTGCATTAAAAGTGCATAAATTGAGACATTTTTTAATGTTAAACCTTATTTGGATGGAGCCACCGCTGGGACTTATCCCTATAGTAGATTATAAAATATGCCTCTGGCGCAGAATATTGGTTTTTATCTTCTATAGCAAGATTAATTTCCGGATTGATTTTTCAATAAATAATAATGTACGTATGCCACTGGTATTGTGGTTAAAAAGAATCTGCTATTTTCTGTCGGCGGGTACCTTATACTTGCTCCATATGTCTTATTCCCATGTGATAACACTGTTATCACGTTTCAATCTTTGATGCAGATTATCCTAGATTGAAACGTCCCACAATTTATTGTATATTCGAATGGCCATTTTAAAAACCAGTACTGTATGATATAATTTCTTTCTCAATGTCTACAATGTGTGACTGTTGATTTAATAAAAGAAGAGTCAGGAATGTTCATGGAAGAAAAGTTTGAAAAATGTTTGTGGATATAATGTTTTGTTTTTATTAACATTTTTTTCATTAATTACAAAAGCGATAATTTTAATTTTATGTTATTATTAATAAAGCATCATGTTTTATTTAAATGTTCTTACGAATTGGTTATGCCGTTATAGGGTAACTATAGAAATACAAACCCGACAGTCTGGAATCTTCAATCGCTGTGTATTAACGAAGACTCTTAAATACAGTACGATGCCTTCTTTATCTATAAATATATTATGGAAGAAAACGTATTCATTCTTTGCTATATTTGCTTTCACAGACGATGTTGAATGAAAATATGGATGTGCAAGCTCTAAATACACCGAGTAGTCACGTTCCAAGTAGCTTTGGAGACGGTTCAAATTGTCTATCAACTCCTACACCTCGTGATGATCGTGTTGTTATCAATGTTGGTGGAACTAAACATGAAACATTCTTCAGCAGTTTACGAAGTATACCCGATACAAGACTGTTTTGGATGATAGAACAACATGGGCAATGTCCAGAATTTGATTCCTTCAAGCAAGAATATTTCTTTGATCGACATCCAGGACTATTTGTATATATTCTAAATTTCTACCGTACTGGAAAGCTGCATTGTCCATCAGATATTTGTGGCCCGTTATTTGAAGAAGAATTAATATTTTGGGGTATAGATGAAACAGTTGTCGAGCCCTGTTGTTGGATGAACTTTAAAAAGCACAGGGAGGCACAAGTGAATTTGAATACATTTGAACCATATGAGGAAGATGTCCTGGAAGAAAGTCCCAAAGTCGATATCGAGGCTAGTCCTGGAGAGGTTTGTGAGTCTGAGGTTGAATATACTAAACCTTTGAAATTACGAACAAGCCAAGCTTTAAAGAATTTGCAACAGAAGATATGGATTACGTTTGAAGAACCTAACTCCTCATTAGTTGCACAGGTATTTCACTGAAAGTTACTTTTTTTGCATTCATAATTTAGCCACAAACCTGGTAAGCTTCTCTTCGCCATGGTGGTTGGCTAATTTGTTAATTTGAGTTTTAATGGCCAGATACTCTGCCTGACGACAACCAATAGTGCTCCTGCCAGGGATGGAACCCAAGAATCTGCGTGCCGAGGTCCAATGCCCTAACCACCACACTAAAGCCTCCACATTACAACAATGATCAATGCATTCTGATGATTAGTAAAAACCGCTATATATAATCATATAATTAAATAATTATATAATTATATAATTATAATTTTTTATCGAAACATTGATAATTATCAAACTTGAAATGCACTTATATTATATCAGGGCTTAAAGGGTATATCTCGCGTTTTTACGGTGCTGGAAGCCTATAAGGTGTTTAGTCTCAAAATTCATCTCGATATTATTTCTGTCATATTAATTCTTGGAATAAGTTATACTATAAGAAAAGTAGCTAGCAGGATCGGGATGAACAGTTAAATTTTTAATGAACAATAGTAAAACGATTCCGACAAATTTTTGGCGTGTAAGCAATTCAAACGTAGAAGGTTGGCAGAAATCACGGTCAAACTCTCTTGTGGAAAATACAATCGCTCCTTTTTGGTTTCAAAAAGTAGGAGACGGGAATCTCCAAAATGCCCTGTTTGAGGTCAATTTTGACGGGGAAAGAGTTGCGCTGTGTAAAAGCTCAACAACAACATGAAGTAGTAGATAAAAAGTTCTACTCGAATCCGTTTAAAAAAAGGCGAGATATACACTTTACCTCCATCGTACACAAGACAGGGGTGTATCATTTTCTTTAAGTGGAAATGATCCAAAATTTGCTGACCAATAAATTGAGGTTCAATTTTGAAAGTATTTGGCAAATTGAATGAGTTACCAATAAAAATATTTATTATTTTACTTACCCCGTAGATTAATGGTATTATACTATACTGACTTAATTGATTTATTAAAACCTTTATATGATCTCGTGCTTTGTACGAACAACTGTAGTTGGGTAATTTGGTAACCATTCTAAATAACACGCAACAACTAATGGTATTATGGTTAATGATCAATAATTCGGATAATGTTTATTGATAATTAAACAAGCATCAATATAACAAGGAGAACATCTGTTTTAATTACAACCAAGAAAGTTTCTGATAATGGCGAAATGTAAAATAATTATTAATTAAATGTCCCCTTATGTTTATCAATTTAATATAGTATAAGAATAATAATATGACTTTGTTCTCCCTTATTCAGGTGATTGGTTTTATATCAATGTTTTTGATCATCACATCTGTGTCAAACTTCTGCTTGGAAACATTACCATATTTTTCACAAAAAGGATCACTTCAAAGCGTAGTACTAAGTTACATTGAAATGATCTGCGTCATTTGGTTTTCATTTGAATTTATCGTTCGTAGTGCTACTTCACCAAATAAATGGCTCTTTGTTAAATCGCCTATGAATTGGATTGATTTAGGAGCTATTTTACCATTTTTCCTAGAAATTACACTTACTACAAACGTCAAAACTATTGTTGTGTTACGAGTTGTTCGTCTTATCAGAGTATTCCGTATTTTCAAACTGTCAAGGCATTCGTGTGGATTACAAATTCTTGGACATACTCTTCGTTCAAGCTGCAGGGAATTATTTCTGTTGTTCTTCTTTTTAACTATTGGAGTTGTCATATTTTCAAGTTTGGTATTTTACGCTGAGAAAGATGTGGTTGGCACAAAATTTTATTCTATACCTGATGCATTTTGGTGGAGTATTGTGACGATGACAACAATTGGTTATGGCGATGTTGTACCAATATCATTGCCTGGCAAATGCGTTGGTATTATGTGTGCTCTCTGTGGTGTTTTGGTTATTGCTTTACCGATTCCAGTGATAGTCAGTAATTTTTCTCTTTATTACTCACACGCACAAGCGAAATTAAGAGCATCAACAAGAAGAAAAAGACCTGGCCTATCAAGTGCAGCACATGCATTACGTATCGCTCGTCCATGGGGTTTCACTACTGCAAATATTAAGAACAGCAAGTCTGACTTGAACTCAGAAGTATCTGAGACTTATCTCAACCGACGTAGCATTGCACCTAGCCCAACAACAAGTATTCGTACAAACGGTCGAGAAAATGTAGGACGGTTTCCTATAACCAGATCAATCAACCAATCACCGATGCTATCACCTATGAATAGCCGTACTACGACGTTTCGCTCTTTGAAGTCAAACTCATTTCCTGTTCGACAGACATCATTTGAAAAGGCCTCGAAACCATGTATGTACTCAGAAAATCCAATAGTAGTTAAGAATAATCTACCAACGGATGGGGACAACACTCCGTCACCGGGGAGTATCCATAAATGGCGTTTACAAGTCAGTAAAAGCCCTATGGAGTATAATAGCCCCAGTATTAATATCAGTCCACCAAGTACACCTAGTCGTTCACCTGGGAGTCATTTGAGCTACGTCTCAACGCCTGGTGCAGTAGACAAGATCGATCAGATAAGTATTTTTACAAACGATCAAGGAGAACTGATCCCCCCTGTCGATAGTGGCATTGCAACAAAAAATACACCAACAGTCAATGGAACGCCAAATTCACATTATCTTCCGTCTTCAAGATCTGTAACTTCTAGAGGGGCGGAAAGCTATAGCAGCTCAGGTACAAGTACATCAACTGGTCTTAGTCCTCGTGGGAGAACTGGTCGGAGAAATGGAATATTTTTAGCTGGATTTGCAACAAAGAAATGGCAGACAAAAGCTGGAATCCGACCAAAAACTTCAGATACTCGAAGTCCTATGAACGAATGTACAACAAAAGCTCAATCTGAAGGTTCTCGACAAAGCCATAGCTCTGACTCAGTATATGCAATGCTAGATGCAGATTGTAATTTGCAGCAAGAAAGTTCGAATAGGCCTTCTTCCCCTGGGATAAGAAATACTTTAAACGAAGTATCGAAAAGATTAAACGAATTTGCATCAGACGGAAGCACATCTATTTCAACATTAGAACAACGACATTCTCTTGCTAGTGACGACGTCATTACAGCTAATCATCGTCATGGACCAGATAGGGGAAGCTGCGACTCAGTTATACCAAATGAAAGATTACCCTTGTGGATGCAGAATCAAAATAGAAATGAGAATATCAATAAAAACAATTCGTTCAAGTTGTTGGATATCGAAGGTGCTGAGTTATTCCAAAGAAGAAGATCAAAATTTTCAAATAGTCCGACGGCAATTGCAATCAGAAAAGCAATAACGAACACTGAACAACTCGAGTTTCTTGAAGGTGAGTTATCTCCAATCCTGGAGTCAAATTCATCCGGAAAAAGTAGTCGAGGTGATTCAACGCGTTTCAACCAGGGACAATCGCACGACGGAAGCGTTGGTTCCCCAGTAACGCCACTCCATGATATCCAATCTTCTCGTACCCAGTCATCATGCACTTCGCTACGTTCAGCATCTTGTAACGCGAACAGTAATAATTGTACTCTTGCGAAAATAAAAAGTGCACCTTATCTTCAAGGCGATGATCATGAATTCGAGGTTATGCATCGCTCAAAATCACTACCTGAAGATGCGGTACATTATAATGAACTACAAGGTTTATTACATTGTAAATCAAAAGAGAGATTACATAAAAGAGACATAAAAAGTACGGAAAATTTCAAACTAAAGGATTGCAAATTCCAATTGAAAACAAATAATTATTTGAATAATCGTGAGAAGAGTAAAAGTTGTACGCCTTTAATTCGAGTAGTTAGTGATTGCGGCTTTGAGCAAATACCAATTAGTCCAAACATTAATTCGAATCATAATTTACGGAACTTTGATGAAATTATTGAAACGTCATTAATTGGTTCATGTGATAATAACATTTATCCGTGTGTTAATCAAACAAGATGCTTAGTAAATGATTATAAGTATAAGGAAATCCTTTCGGGGCCATTCGACACTTCATCAATATAAGCCTTGGAGAATAAATTTAAATAAATATATAGTAATAATGTGATATGATTATATTATAGAAGATATATAGTGCTCAATGTCATTTGACAGAGCGGTAAATAATAATAATAAAACATGGAGTCTTAAAGGAATAAACGAATGTGACAGAAATGAATTTTACTATTATTAAATAAATATATATAGATAATAAAGAAATTATGAGATAAGACCATCAAATTTTGATAAAATGTAAATACGTACATACCAATGCATACAAACACATCAACTAGAACAATTACATTGAACTGATGAGGAAATGTTTTTATCTGTTGCATAAATTTTCTTTTCTGATGGCATTCAACTTCAAATATGTTCAAATGAGGCGTTAACTTGATGTGGGCCAGACGAGCAAGGTGAGGCTACACCTTTGAGTGACGTCGACATCCACAATTGTTCTCTATTGGGCTACTGCTATGCGTTTATATGCTTGTTGGGCTAGCTCACCCATGCAGGTGGGATCTCACCGGATGAGCACTTCGTATGCGCAAGGGCACTGAATATAGATGTATAACAGTGAATTTAAATGATTATTTCCAATAAATCTAACATTTTAAATAAAAACATCAAGAAAAAATTGAGCTGTAATTCATTATTTGTTATTTTCGTTGGAAAATAAAAGATATAAAAATAAAATTGATAAGAGGTCACCAACCCTTAAAATATAACCGCTGTTGAGGAAAATGAAATAAAATAAATCCTACAGATGCTGATGAAAATAAAAGTTTATTTCTCCACCGCTAACAAACAACACCAATATTTATAGGATTAAATCCTAAAAAAGAAATAAACTATTGCGAAATAAAAGATATATTTGAACAGGCTTCAGCATGTAATAAGTAGAAGTGGTGAGACCATCTAAGATAATAAAATTAAAATAAATACATTTGAATATTTATTTAATCTTGCAAAATCACTTTTTGAAACGTGTCGTTGAAGATTGGATAGATATCAACACAAAGAAGAAAAAAATGTAAAGATAGATAAAATTAGAGATTATTAAAAGCATTATATTAAAACACTATATGTGAAGATCATAAAAATTAGTTACAGGTTTATAAAAATATCACAGGCTTTATTATTGAGAAATATCCATGTTTAAAAACATACGTTTCAAATATTACAAATAAACGCCAGCACATCAGCTCGCTTAGGATCTATGCGCAACATATATGAATATAATTCACAAACAGTTGCTTTATTGCCAACGTGTTCAATCCATGATGTAAACATAGCCATGTTTTGCTCAGAAACATTCTCAAACCGTTTATCGTAACATGTGTTTTATATTGTGTAAAAAGGTAAACCAAGGCAGCGGCCAAGAGCACGAGGCAGAGGACCGATTCGTTGAGAAATTTCTCCAAGCATAATGGAATCAACTTTTTCGGCAAAAATGAAGTTCAAATATACCATCATTCATTTGGCTATACAACGTTTATACAATTTGGCAAATCAAATCAAATTTGAATAAAAAACGCGAGAATATTTTGAATGCTTTTTAGTTAACTGATTAGCTAATTTACTGATAGCTAACTACCCCGTAATTGGATACCGCATAAAACAACTTTAAAAACAACGTTATAGATAGAAAAACAATCAATCTCAAGGCGCCTTGATAATAATTGCTTCCGAGGAGTTGTTGCTCATGACACAATTGGTGATGAATTACCTCAACATGTATACAATAAAAAGTTTTATTAAAAACGGAGCGCATTTATAAATAAACGTCGAGTGGTGGATAATTTGTGTTATATGGAGAGCATATTTTGATACGTAATAATGTACTGCAAACATTTGGCCAAACAGGTAACATCCAACAAACTTTACAAATAATTGTAATTAAAAAAAATCTGATTGTATAAATATCGTTGACAATAAATTCCAAATTGATTTCAAATCATTCTTCTTCTTTAATCAGAATAGGTTTATTCGAGACTAAACGGAATCAGGCGACAGACGAACAGCTCGATAAACAGCATAAATGGTAGCATCAGGTGGGGATTACACTATACCGGAAATAAATCCTACCTCAAGAGTATTGCGCCATCAGCCTGAAATGTATACCATGATTGATTGTTGGAATTCACTAAAGCCCCCCGGCCAAATGAAGACAAATTTCACAACATTTGATAAAATTACACAACAAAGAATACACTACCATCCCAGACAGCATTATGCAAGCATATTTACCACATCGCGGTCGGTGTTGTGAAAATGATGGAAAAATGCTGGCGGCTGTGGCGGTCAAAAGAAGCCAGTATTTTGCCTGCATTTCACAACATCGATACTAGAATAGGAAATCCTCTTCGTCGCTCGATTTAGATCTATCCTTGTTTGATATGCTCTCTATGGTTCGCCTTCTTTTCTCTGCTTCTTGCAATTTTAATTCTATTCTCACTCCACCTTATCAATCACTCTCTGCTGAATAATAAGTATACCTTCTTCAACTGTCGTAGTTAATTGTGTCTAACCGTAGAAATAAAAATTACTTGAGTATGTCCAATATCAAGAGCAAAACAGAAGACAGTAATGTCAAACTATATTGTTGGTAACTCTCGACCCTATGCAAACATAAATCAGAATGTTTCGAGAAATCATGGTAAGAAGTTCGCGCCAAACCGTTTTATTATATAGTCATTACGTAATCATTGACCAATCGGAGTAGGATGTTTTTTCATTCTTGAAAATCGATATTCAAATGTTGTGAAAATGCTGGCTGGCGTGGCTACATGAAGCCAGTATTTTCACAACATCGAAGAGAACAATACAATGTTGGCAGATTTTTTGATCATATCCAAAGTGCTAGCCCAACAAAATCCAACACCAAAATTTGTTGAAATTTGTTGGATTGGATGGTCAAATAAAAGCCAAAATATTGCCAGCAATTGATCGAAAATTCGCTCATGCTGTGAAAAAGCTGTTAAAATGTTGGCTTCATTGGGCAGGAGCATGGTTTGACAAACAGAAAGTACATTGGTTGTGCGGCCAAAGCCTAACATGCAAGCTAACTGAAGAAAATGCCTATCAGAAGTGAGACGTAAAACGAAAGAAACCTCTGATTTATGTAGCATCAAACTCCAGACTTTATATTTCTTCATGAAAATTGAACACTTTATCATACTTCACAATATCCAGTTTACAATTAAATTAATTGCCAAATTATGATTAAATTAAGAATATAAAAGTTATATTATTACAAAGATGCACAGGACGATTAACAGCTTTGGTTCCATTAGGATTTGTACACTCAAGTTTTGTTCGAAATCTAGTTGCCTATATATTATCCAACGGCTATGAGTTAATTAAAATGTCATACCGTTAGAAATTGATTGTAGCACGTATAATTCATTTGCATTTTGCAACTAAACTTTTGTATCATATCTAAAAACAGCAATAAAGTGGTTACTGCCTAATGTAAATATGTCATATTATTAAGCAAACACTAATTTATTGGAGCAAGCTGGAAATCACAGCAATATCTATTTTGCAGACATGGCTGTAAATTATGTGTGTGTACGTGTGTGCGGGGGTGGGAGGGGGGTGAAACCCACCCAATAAAAATGTTTGACTCACAGTTTGGTCAATTTTGAGATGCAAACTTGGAGAATTGGGCAAACTTGAAGGAATGACAGCACCAAAACTCCCAAATATGCGAATGTCACACCTTACTTTAAGCAAAATTGACAAACCAACCAGGTCAGAAGCATGTAATTGCAGCCGTGCTTGTAAGATGTAGATTACTAGTGCAAATGAAGATTGAAAACCATGGTAAACAACATTATAAATTCATTTTGAATCTTGAATTTGTTATATAAAAATTGAGATCAAATCCGTCATGTACAAATTAACTCCAACACTTTTAGGGCTTTTTGGACAGGAAATGTTGTGAAGAATACTAAGAAGACTCAAGAGAACTATCTAGCTTTGGCGTTTGAACTCTGGTTGATCTTATCGGAAAACAAAAATTTGGATCTTCCTCTGTGAAAAAAATCCATGAGTACAAGAACATGATTTTGTTGGTTCATGAACGATTTATGAACAGTCACAAAGAGTTCATGAACAGTTGCGTATTTATTACTTTCTTATGACCACTTTCGTACACACCTACTTTCGTATGAATGAATGTAGAAATAGAAATAGAAAATAGAAATAGAAATAGTTTATTTAAAGACATATAAACAACTATGATACATGATTTTTGCTTTTTGCTCTATTTGATTACATGTATGTGTTATATAAGGCATTATTGTTAAGCAGTTGTTTCTTGATGTCTGACGGCGTCATCGTCGTCTAATAATTAGTTTGATTGAGAATATAGTGTATTTTTAATTTCTTGTTTTATTTTTAATTAAGATCGTTTACCACGGTCAGTATGGACGCGCGGGAGAATGTACATGTTTTTTCTTGTAATATATTTGTTGTGATTACTTTTATTAAATAAAGTCTTTAATTCTGAACCATATATTCCTGATTTAGATTGATGGGCTGTACATGCAGTACGGAGATGTGACATGTGGCTGATAGAGAGCCATCCCAGTCATTCAAGTGCGTCTTCCATTCTATCAAACTTTAGCTTTCCACATATCAATTTTGCCGCCCAATTTTGTATTCCTATCTGGACCCTTCTAAGCTGTGTTTTGTTGCATGAGGCCCAGACTTCGATAGCGTAGAGACAAGGATTTAAAATTTTTGTTTCTATGAGTGTTTTAAATAACCCAGCTGGAATATAAGGGCGAATCTTTGATATTGCAGATAATCTGTAGGAAGCAGTTCTTAAGATTTTATCGACGTGCTTCTTGAAATTTCATTATCAAAGACCACGCCTAAGTTTCTAGCTGTACTTACATACTCTATACTTTGTTTGTCAATTGTCAAAGTTGGCAGAGTTCGGTAAACTAACTTTTTGTGACCAATAGCCATAATTTTTGTTTTATTAGTGTTGAGCAGTAGAGAATTTGCAGCAAACCAGTCGAAACTCTTTTTGAATCATCATTAATTTCTTTTTGTACATTACACAGTGATTGGTTGTCTTTAGATTTAAAATTATACGATACTTGTACTGTATGTATGTATCCATGTATGCATGCAAAGTAATTGTATGGGGAAATCATCAATTTCAGTGCTTAATGCTAAAATAAGAGCAATATAAGTGTATCTATGTATGCATGTAATATATATTTAATCTTTATTTGTTAACAAATACTTGACCCAAAGATAGTTTATAGAGTTTCAATGAATAAGATAAGTGGGAACCTCACTTATGTGAATTTCACTTAGGCATCTTACAATGTTTGTTGAAGTATGTTTTACCTTTTGGTGGTAGTATTAAATTGATTGGTATCAGTGATAGTTCTTTCAAGGTAAATGATCTTTCTTTGGGTTATAAGAAACCCAAGACGGGACGTTGAATATATAGGGATTATCAGTGGGTTTTTCAAAACAACTTGGACATAATGACTGTCGTTTAATGCGTCCAAGACCAGGAAGACGTTTGAAAAACTCTTTAGCAATCTAAATTAATCGAAAGTGGAATGTTTTGTCTAATCTGAATATTGAGAATGTTATAGAATATTAAAATATCACAGCAATGCCAACAAATCATGAAGATTGGTATCAGAGACATCCACAACTCATCAATATCTCCTTGGTGACATCTTTCTTTTAAAATTAGTTTACCATAATCCCTATCACTTTGAATCGTACAGCATACTTTGTGGTTGGTTTCAATTCCAAGAAAAGCATCTTGCCAAGCAACAGAATGACTAAATTTCATTATAAATACTGGCAATAAAGCGCTCGAAAGGGACAACAGGTAATGGAGAAACGATGGATTTAAAATGAGAGATTATTCCAACCTGCGAAAAATGATAATATCATAAATATCATTTTTCAAAAATCTAGATGCCAATAAATTTCGTAGTGCCTATATTGGGGCCACTTTACATTGCGCATGTCTTGAAAAATAGTCTCTCACATGTTGGTAATACAAAATGGCGTCATCTGTTATTGTTATGAACAAGAAGGTGGAAATATTTGTTTTAAATTTATATGCATGCTTAGATTATTTGAAAGAGTTAGGAAAGTATCGCAATTCAAAAGAAATAAATCATTTAACATAATTATACACTCGTGTTGAGTTTATTCCGAGTGGTTACATATTATTGACTGTTTACTTTAAAATCGTAGGTCATTGTGGCGTTGTCTAAGAAATGGTCAATTACCCAGCATATTTTTCGTTCTCGGTTTGATATGTCAACTTGAAAACTTTGATATACAGTTATAATATATTCAAATGTTTTATTATTCGACATAAACATTGTCCATAGCATGCTATACAGAATTTAAGTTAAACTATTTACAAAAGCATGGACGGGTAGATTTTATGTAAAATATCAAAACGGCTTATTATTAAAATATTTCATATTAAGTCTCTATATTGAAAAGTATAAATTCTGTAAATTTATTATGATCTTTAACATGGAAACGGTAATCTCAAAAACAACAACAAACAAAAACCGAGTGTGAATATCATTTCTTGCATCGCGGCTATGTGTGAAATGCCGTGACGACATGGCTAAAACAATGGCGAGCACGAAGGATAATTTCAGTTCACTGTAGGAAAATGCCTCGGAGGGGAATTTTACTCACATTTAGATCTAAAAATAAATAAAAACTGGCCAATCATAGATTTCCCTACCAGGAACTAACTGGGTTGATGACTTCCATTCACTATACTCAACGTTATCTTGATATTTTGCTCGCGATTCGACACGCGATATTTTACTTGGCCATACAAACCCTTGTTGATGAGTTTAAAAATTGACGATGTTTGACAAGCTTGGAGGGGAATTTCTTAGAAGGTAACTAAAATCTAACACCATTTCTATGTTTAGTTTCATGTCAAGATAACAGAACTGGCTGGGTTGGGATGATTGATAATGCTTATTTATTATAAATAGTCTATTTTGCTTCAAAATGTTAGTATTTTTGCGTGATTTGTGTGATTTTGACGCGCCCGCAAATACGCGATGGCTCGATTATTGGCACTACGTACGCAATAAACCTCTATTATATTATATGGAAAATAAATGATTCAATCAATCTGATTGGTTTATGGTTTAACTACATATCAAAACAAGGTTAGAAAAGACAATCGATCTTACAATTGAAACTAAATATCACGAATGAGAATTTCCAATTATATCAGTCGTTTTCAAAAGCATTGCATGAACAAGAAAGTCTTATAAATGCTTGTAAAATTTGACCTAGCTATAATACAAAGAGATTGGTGGACAGATTCCCATAGGCTATTGATATTTGGCGAACTCGAGTCACTGCATGAGAAAACTTCAAGGCGATAATCACTCGCGGCAAGTTGTGCCGCCTCGTGTTTGGTTGTCTGATATATTCTTGTTTTCTCCTTACCATCATCATCATCATCATGTTTTTTATCTAAATCTTTTCTCCTATTCTACTACTATGTTGATGTTGAACAGCCCCAGACCCAAGATGCTCCCCTAAGGGACTCCGGTTGGTGTTGACGCTCCTTCAGATTGAACATTATTAACACAAACTTGTTATCCTTTGTTGGAGGGACAACTCTGAATCAATGCCACAGCGCTATCCAAGAACCATCGATCGAAAGTTTTTCCAACAGTAAGCTATGATTTACCGTGTTGAAAGCACGACTGATATCAACTGATACTGTACCAACAGTAAGGTAGTCGTTCATAGTTTTGCGCCAATATTCTGTAATCTTGAGTAATGTAGACGGACAAGTGTGCCGTTTCAAAAACCCTGATAGCATGGATAACCATTGACCATTGTCATTCATATATGAATTCATCTGGTTGTCTGGTAGAAGCTCAAATACTTTGCAGACGGATCCCCTGCCCTGCTCACGTGCCCCCGTGCTCCAAATACCAATAGCTCATAGGAAACTGTTCGCCTAATCACTTAGAATTATATGCAATAGCGCAATGGAAATAAAATACCTGTCACTTTCAACACATATCTTCATAAACTTATGCAGTGATTGTTAAGGGAACAAATATAATTAAGCCTGAAAATGCTGTCATTGCCTATTTATGTTGAATTGGTAAGGATAACGTTTTGATTATGTGAATCAAAATGTGATTTTCTGTCCATTGGAAATAATTTTGATAGAATAGATTTGGTAAATGATTCACATATTGTTATAAAGTTTCAGATCATATTATTAGCAACCACCACAACTGTATATGAAAGGTTAGGTAGTAGCGCATATTATTCATGTTTATATTAGTGGATAGACGGAAAATCAAACTTTCATTTAAAGACACAATAGCTTTCCGAAAACTTTAAGGCTTTAAAACATCAGAGACTAATGTTTGAGATGAGTAGAGTCTTGGCAGATATGATAATCGATCGTGGAAATATTATTCAGAAGGGCTAGGAAAATGATATCGAAAATCCATGCAAAGTCGAAAGTACAGTAAGACGAGAAAGACGAGAACATTGGATACATAATATGGTATATTTATATTCATTGTTAAAATCATCAACCCGGCAGATTGCTGTGTAGTGTGCTACTTACGGAATTCTCTTCTTTGTTAGTTGGCCAGTATTCACTTAGAGTATCTTTTGATGCTGGTTTAAAGAACCATGGAACAAGTAGAACCAATGAAGCATTACCAGATAAATCCTCTAGCTTTCCAAGATTGATTACAAGATTGAAATGACAAAGGATGTCAATCAGAAAGTTCATCATGTCATCATTATTTGCAACATAATCTACATCTGACCAAATACATCTGTAATGCATAATGAGTATGTCAATTGGACAACAGACACCTAGTTGGAAATGCAATTCTCAATCATTTGGCTTTCTAAATTTCTTCAGAATTGATATATGTATCTGGACAACAAGATATTAATTGCTGGAAACTATAATCATACTTTCAATATTCAATAATTTTTATTTTCATTAATAGCATATAGGCCTACAAGTGCACCCTGCAGTAGTATTAGGCTAAACTTAAAAATGTTGGAACATAGCTGGAAAGCTCCCATATACAGAAAATTTGAATTAATTCATTCGGGAATTCATTCATTTGTTTGTTCTTTCGTTCGTGAGTTCAAAATATTTATTTTTCATCTGAAAACTTGCGAAAGTACTACATAGTACCGGGATGTGCTACATCACCAGAAAGACAAATAAAGAATAAATTCACAGTCATGAATGACACTGAATAATGTAAATACCTCACAAGCTGTGTGCTCAGTTTTCCACTATCTAGTAGAACTTCCTTAAGTAGGGTGAAATCATCGTCTAAATCAGTCTAAATCAGTTCATAGTCTCTTTTAAAATCAAAAACATTAGTAGTGCAGCGGTGAAATATTTTCTTCAGAACAACATTAAACCATTCTGGATCCAAGAATACATACTGATTAAATTCTTCTCCATAGCTGAAGAACAACACAGATCTATCTGTATCAAAGTAATATAAAGCTGAGATTATCATTTCCCTGGTCATACTAATTTTTATGTCAGCTATTTCGATAAATGTAACCAATTTCATAACAGGTGTTATTATTCTTTGATTGAAGCAATAATCTTCCAGGCTGATGTAAACTGATGGGATTCCTCGTCCGACCAAAGTCATCAAGTCACGATTGGTGAGTATCTTAATAATTTCATTTCTTAGGTCAGGAACGCCATAAAGTCCAGCGCATGACGATATTGGAATCATTTTGATTGAGTTGTCAGTAGATGATTGAGAGTAGCATAGGACCTAACAGAAAAAATAATTTACAAGAAGTGATAAGATTCAAGCATAGAGAGGATGCATTTTTGGGCATATATACAACCTCACATGTGTGATAATACATATAATAATATTCTTAAATTCAATAATATTTTAAAAGTTAAATTATGACTGACGTTTAGCTCGTAAGCACAATTGCTTGTCTACTGAGGGAACTACGGAAGTTTCATTTTAAACTAATGGGTAGAAATTCAAATTGATAATTATGAAAATACATGTGCACCAACGAGAAATCAAAGCCCAGTCTCTCGAATGTCATGTCCATACTCTATCACCAAGCTACCGTTGCACGTATTAACAAGAAAACAAAACGAGCCAGATGGTACATTCTTATGAAGTGTCTATACTGTATCTCGCAGTATGTTAAAGAGTGAAACAAGACCGGCAGCCTTTGGATGTACTATTTAGAAATTGGATATCCTACCTTATTACGTCATAGTGTTTCAGTGAGTTGATATTTGAGCCGTGAGTTTTAACTTTTCAACATTGTAATATTTCTCAAAAAAACGCAAAGAAATAATGCGAATTGAATATAAAGATGATGACAATCAGGGCTTCAAGTATAACATTGTTGGTCTTGAAACACCTTCCATGCAATAAAACCTCAACTTTAATTAGAATCAACAAAAGTAGGAATCCTGCAATCCTAGATTCCAGAAAACTAGAGCAAAATTAGATTCGAAGAAAATTGATACTTTTAATGATGTATTGGTCAAGTATCAACAAAAAATTTAGAAGATAATGCAGGAGGCTGAACAATTGTCGGATCCTGATTAGAATACCGAAAACTAAACGGCTCGAAAGGCAGAAAAACGAGCATTATGGGCAATAGTCAGTAACCCGGTCGGTAATAAACTACTGTTTGAATCAATTTAGCTGACATAACAAACTATTCAATACTCTAAACATCCAGAAACCAATTATGCTGTTTATTTTTATTCAATCGAGGTTCAATAATATTAGTGTTAATGAAATCTAGCATGGTTCATAATTTATGTATCATTTCATCAATTTATGTAAGTCGTTGAATGGTAATAACTTCAGTTGATTAAAATAAACATTTGTTTTGTCCATTGTTGGGACTTTAAATTCACTGTTTCAAACATTGCATATTAGCTAGTAAATGATAAACAAATTATTCATTTTGAGAGGAAAATAAAACTGCAAGTAAAGAATCAAAAAGCGTCTAAGGCGCACCCTATGATATTAAACCTGACTATTGAAATCTATTGAAAACTCCTCCATCCTCTTTCCCCTCTTCCCCCCCGAGCAGCAAGAACTTCATTCCCCTTTTTGTCTGAGGCGCACCCTATGATATTAAACCTGACTATTGAAATCTATTGAAAACTCCTCCCTCCTCTTTCCCCTCTTCCCCCCGAGCAGCGAGAACTTCATTCCCCTTTTTGCGAATAGTGCCCTATCCTCATCTCATCTCCAATCTGTAGTAATATGCCTCTCACTTCTTACAGGAATGTTCAAGCTAGAAGATGAAGAATGATCCTTAACAGAGTAATCATTAACATCAACGCGACTGGTTTTCAAATCGTTTTCTCTCTTGATATCTTCTTTCCAGACATTTTCAAGTACATGTTTACTGCGCGAGTTAATTAAATCCTGATCTTCATCTTTAAATAAATCCAAGTGCGTTGGCACAATAAGTATGGTAGCATCTGGTGCATGGGCCAAGGCAATATTCACTCATCCAGTTACCAACATTCTTTCGATAGTATTCAAGTGTTTGTTCGTACTTGTAGAGATCCAATACAAGAAGAAATAGCCAACCTTGAAAAATAATGAAACATTAAATAAAATTATTAATTGACGGCCTAATGGCATGCAGTAGCAAACCAAATAATGTTATATATAATGTTAAATAATGTTTCTATATAAATAAAACGACCGAATAGCTAACATTTGGCCATAAATGTTCAATATTCACCTAATATTCGGCAAATTTTTGAATCTATCCTTGAGCTGTTTTGGTTATTTATAAATGATTTGTGTGGGTATTATAATTAAGCATACTTCCATTTTTAGAATATTGTCTAGAAGCTATTCGTGCTTTCGCTTATTCGGATTTTCGCTTACTTGCATTTTCGCTTCACTTCACTTATGGGAATGGTTGGAAAGCCCAATCTCTTGTTGTCATGGCAGAACTATTTTTCCTTTTACTATCAGGAACAAAACATCTAAACAATAGGATAGAAAGTTTCTGGACTAACAAGATTGAAGTTTGCAGTTTTTAAATCAACTTTGAATGGTGTATTGATCAAGGAAATAGCGGTTAAAACGGTTTGTTTATCTACAACTTCAATCGAATGATCTTGCCTATCGTCGGCTTAAAATTGATTCAAAAAAACTTGCGAATCGGTTGTTTACTTTAGAATTTTGCGAGGGAACTTTCCAGCGTTCACTATGAGAAAATAGTGAACGATTGAGCAACCAATCAGAATGCAGATCATCGAATAGTACCTTAGTCGGTTTCGAACAAGCGATTCGCAAATGTTTTTGAATAAATTTTATACGAGAGTCTTATAAATTCCGTGCCCGAGAAAACAAAGCAAGCAACAAAATATGAGATAAAGTTGTTTAAGGGGGTTCGCGACAGTAGCCCTATTTTGAATTTATAATTAGTCATTTTTGCAAGAAAAAAACAATTTAAAGATGGCAGCTTGTTTCGTAAGAACGAGCGGGAAATGTGAAAACGCAACGCTAACTCAAATGTTTTTAAAAATAGCTTTTGGATATTCAATCAAATGAGTATATCATAATATTTATTGTTTATAAGTACCTCAGTAGTGCTTGAAATGTAATTTTTGCTTATAATGGCTAAATAGTGGCAGCATACATTTGTTTCTGCTTCTGACGTGGGAGCTTTTTTGTTGTGAAATTACAATGTTTACATTATGTAGTGACTTCCGAAAGGTAAGTTTGAAAGCATTCAAACTCATTTCAACATAGCTTTTGATTTGTAATTACTGTATTAACTCATCAAATGGTCTTGGTGATTGTCTGTATTTGTGATCTATCCATTAACCTAGCTATTTATGATCTAAAAGTCCAACATATCATTTCACTATTTAGAAGTCTCAAAAATCTTTCCCACTGCTTAAAAACAATTGTTTTCAGATGTTGTCCATTAAACTGAAAATGGGTGAAAATGAGCACTACCCAGGGGGTCTCATTAGAGACAATCATGATTAGGTAGAGTCAAATTTTAAATTTGCTATGTATTGATATATGTCTGATAGTCTTTCTTCAAAAAATCTGTGTCGCTCATGCATCCGTCTGATTTTTGAAGAATATCAAACAACTGCGCAGATCTTGGTCCCCAAAATCAGTGGGGGTTTGAGTGACCCCTGTGCCCCAAATAATATGGTGACCCCTCATTTTTATTTCATATTTTCAGACTTCTATACTTTAAGAAGGTTTCCACCAAATGTCAACGATTTATTATAGAATTGAAATTTGGCATTATGTGTAGCGAACCCCCTTAATGGTAGGCTATGCATATACAATTTTAATCTTATTTAACAATCTTCTTGCAATTTTTTTGCCGCTACTTTATTGCAGATATAAATTAGTTCACTAGTCAGTAAAAGTTTATAAACAACAAACTGCAAACATTTATGTATTTTTAGATACTCAAAAGCTACCTTGCTCAAGTTTGCTATGTTATAGGGCTGTAAATTTGTAGCCAGTATTGATATCCAACTTTTTTGTTTTAAAAATTAAATCTGAATCAAGTCAAATAAAAATTCATCCTCCTAATCACGACGCTGCAGTCGTCATGGATTCCTTAGATTGACGGTTGTATTAAAAATTAATTATGCAAGAAGTGAATAAATAGTTGGAATTTATTTATTTTGATGTGTTTGGCTTGTACCACTGGTTGGTTTCTACTAAAACGCCGAGGCGGCTCGTAATTTTGTGATGCCTTCTCGTTTTCTCCCTACGTGCCTCTCGTGGTGCTACTAGAGCATAGTTCACGGAAAGTATGAACTGTTTGGTTTAGAACATAGCCAACCCCGATTTGTGAATGTTTTGTACGTTTTTTTCAGAGAATTTTCTGACCTTACAATCCATGATCAAGTATGTAATTCTCCTATTTTCATGACGTCACAGGAAGAAAGCTGAGTCGAGAGCTGTACACTTGCTTTTTTGAAATCAACTAAAAGCTGCGAGGAAAAATTGATATCGAGAAATTTATATTCCTCTTCTTGAAATTAAAAGAATGGATGCTTAACATCGTTTTATTACATAGTCATGGATTCGAATCTTTAAACAATATTTATTATTTTTTTATGTCCTATTTGTGTTATTCATTATGGAAAACTGACTGGGAAAACTTGAAAAGGAAAGAAAATGTTTCTTACCTATTATTTGAAGAATTTCGTAAAAAGCCGTGACGCGGAGAAAGAAATGAAACAACGAAAGATTTATCCACTAAATGTTTGTTTGCTAATTGCCTATTTAAAAGAGCAGATTATTGAATTGATGATAATTCTTTAGAATGCTGCTAACTTTCACTTGGAGAAATGGTTTAATTATTTGAAATTTTAGCAGTTGATTCTGATTAGCCTATATGTTTTAGTTTCGGTAGTTTATCGAAAGCTTTCTTTTCTATGCTAGGAAATTAGTTTTTACTTATATCATAAGGAACTTGCAAAAATTGGCCATTAAAATATAAGGGGATGTATTAATGAAATGAAGTTATGTTATGTTATGTTTTCACAATTATCAATAAAGCAAAAGTTATGCAAATTGTTTTTGAATTGTTAATTTGTGCAAAATATTTCTATACACTTTAACATGTTTGTTTACTGGCTCAGATATTTCTCCTGCAAGCTGTTTGATTTATTTTGAACAACTTAGAAAATGAAATTGTATATGACTCTACACATATTCGCTGTATTTGCTTTTTACTTTTAATTACTTGCTGTTTATAATGCCATATTTAAATAATTATTGGCTGTTAGGTGTTTTCATAAATTTCTTGAGATCGATGGGGTCAAGCTCGGCTATGGTGAAATGGCGTTATTGGCGTTAACCAATCAAATTGCAAGAATAAATCGTAGCAGATCATTGATATGTTCTAATTTCTCATAGTCAACGCTGGCAAGTTCCCTCGAAAATTCCAAAAAGTAAACAAGGGTTCGCAAATGTTTTTGAATCAAAATTTTTTTACGAATTACGAGAGTAAATTATAATTTCCGTCCCTGAGAAAACAAAACAAGTAACAAAATCTGAGATCAAGTTGCAACATGTTCAATGGTAAGCTATGCATACACAATTTAAACCTTATTTAACAATCTTCTTGGAGCTTCGTGCTACTTTATTGCAGATATAGATTAGTCCGGTAGTCAGCTTAAGTTTATAAACAACAAACTTTTATATTACAAACTGCAAACCTGTATGAATTTTTAGATACTCAATAGTTACCTTCTCAATTTTGCTATTTTGTGGGGCTGTATTTTGTAAGAAGTATTAATATCCAACTGTTTTGTTTTAAAAATTAAATCTGAATCAAGTCGAATTAAAATTCATTCTCCAAATCACGACGCTGCAATCGTCATGGATGCCTCTGATTGACGGTTGTATTTAAAATTAATTATGCAGAAAGCGAATAAATAGTTGGAATTTGTATCTTTTGATATGTTTTGCTTGTAGCACTAGTCGGTCTCTACAGAACAATTAGACAACTCAACCTTGTTGTCTACCGTTTTGAATAGTCACCTCGGTGGCCTCTGTGACTATTCGACGGTAGAAAACTCGGGCTCGTTGTCTAATTGTTAAATAGATTTAACGCCACACTCTGTATTTCTGGAAACAATGTGGCAGATGATAGAAACAATTGTTTCTATTACCTGATGGGAAATAATTTAAGGTCTTATAGCACACTAGCAATATCTTACACGTGTTGCCGGGCTAGTTTGGTCTTAACAATGTGAAAAAACAGTTCATGATGAAGTCATGAACAATTTGTGAACATTAAATTGCCCTAATTTTCATGAAATGTTCATGAACTGATTATGAGCAGCTCATGAATATTCACAGAAAGTCCATGAACAGTTCATGAAAAGTGAAGATTTGAGGCTACTTAACATTAATGAACTCCCCATGTACTGTTCATGAATAACATTCAATGCAATTTCTTTGCAATTTTCTCCTAATTGTTTATGCATCTTGACCTTGTAAATTTGTGACAATTTAGGCATGAATGTGAATTTTGACCTACTATCTATTGTTCTAAATCTGCTTTAATCTTCTAAATTATTTATTTTTTCTTTACACGAAGTAAGAATATACTTTAAAGATCCTAAAATAATCTAAATCAAAATCTTTCAAACGAAACGTGTATATAGCAAACAAAATCACAATAATGTATACAGAACATTGTCTACAGCCAGTCTCTACCATAGATCGGTAAATGACCAAATGAAATTGAAGAACAAATAAAACAATTGAAGAGCAATGCAACCAACCTTGTCGAAGCAAGGCAGTCCTGAGAAGCCAAACAAAATAAAAGCGGGAAAGCACATTACCTTTTGATACACAAAGCAAATGGAAAATTCGAAGAAATAAAGCCAGTTAGCTACAACTATTTGCAATAATCTATCAGATGTCCTATGTAAAAAAGCTCCAAGCTTATCGGGTGCTGAATAAATAATGATGATGATATGCCATTTTATTCATCTATTTCTGAAATAACTGCGAAACTTGCGAAAAAGCACCGCAAGCCCACATAGACCCACATAGTCGTACACAACAACTTTCGCATTTATAGATAGGTCTATAGATATTGGCGTGGTGACACTTTTAAAGTTTACCGTTGTTTCCATGGCAAAATCTATGCAGTATGAAATTTCTTATTAGAGTACAATAGCTCAGAAAAATATCTGGACAATGATTCCCCAATTTTTTTCACCATCAATCTTGATTTATACTTTTACATTAATGAACAAGCATTAATCCCATGAATTTTTCAAGAACGGTCACATTATGAAAAAAGAAATATTATGAATTCATCGTAACAACTTTGTTTAAATTAAGGGTTGATACACGGGTGAGCCGCAGGTGAGAATATTCTAGCTTCCCGAGTGCAGGTAAATCGCAATGAAGCATGGCCACCCATGTATCAATCCCTTTCTAAATGGATAAATTAAAAAAATCAATTCATTAAATTACTGATTTGATATATTTCTCAACAAAACTGTCAACTTTTGGATCAACAAAGGCGTTCAAACAATTTTGTCCAATCACTAATATGCTTGTGATCATGTTATTCTCTGCAACAGAATCCGCGTGATCACAAAATATGTGTAGCTCCATTTTAAGGAAAGGATCATGAATGGAGGCGATCTAAAAAGCAGTTTTGGAAATTTTATTGAACTCAGCAGGATAAATTAACTCAAACAAATATCAAATATTTCAGTAAAACGGTCACGGGCAACAGTAATTGTAATAAATTTATTACAACAACGTTTTTACAGTATAATACATCTGCGATTTTCAAGTTGAAAAATACAAAGTTACATATAAGCTATTCATACAAATTATCAAGAAAATTTGAATAAAGGGAATATACATATTAAAAAAGTTTTGACCTTATAGAGTCAGATTGTTAATTAAAATTAGGTTTTAATTCCTTCCCTTATGAACAATCTGATTTTGTATGTCAATGTTTTAAATTGAAAAGTTGGCATAAATTCTGCTTATTTCACAATTGTGGGTTTTTGCATGTGCTTTACGATGTATCAGCATTGTTTGCTAAAGTGCCTTTATTAGAGACAATAGATTTACTTGTGAAAAAGGCTTTTAACAACAAGTGTTTCAATAATAAGTATAGTTGGTTAATTGGTCACCTGATAATTTACAAGAATTGTTGTAACTTTTAACGAAAGACAAAATGTTTTTGTACAATGGAGAACTGTTTGCAATAGATCGATTGTGTTGCTATGGGATCCCCCTTATGTCCTCTCATTGCCAATGCATTCAAGTGTAGCCTAGCATTGAAGAGAAACTAGCTTCACATCTGCCGAGCAATAATTACAATCGCTATGTTGATGACACCTTAGCAATATTGCCCAATAAGAATAGCACCACTGCTCATTTAAAGCTTCTTAATGAAGCCCATGTTAATAATATTTTTACTACAAGGAGGAACAGTTCGAAAATAAAATTGACTTTTTGAGAGTTTTATGGAAAAAATCATGGGAAAACTTGAGTAGCAGAATCCACAAAAAGCAACTACAATAGGCTTGATGCTTCACTATCAGGGTAATGACAGCCATCAATATAAAACTGGCCTTCTTAAAACAATGATAAACCACGCTCACCAGTTATTTTTATCGGAAGAACTTTTTAACTAAGAATGATAAATATACAGAACAGTTTAAAATTACTTAAGTATCCGGGTATCCCGTTTGTCTTTTAAATCAGCTAGTCATCAAGTTACACTCAATTAGTGTAATTGCAGCCAAATAATGTAGTATTTTTACCCTCAGAAATAAATATCCTACATGTAATTATGTGTGACGTGCGTTTCATTTCAATAATTTCATTTTAATATTTCTAAATGTCCTTGCTCCAATATGGGCCTGGGAGCTGTAAGCGTGTGCCTCTCCAAAGTGAAAAGACAATAAAATTGATGGAAATGAAAGTGCTTGGATGGATTCCCTCGAATTTCGGGTTCGAGAGTCCCGTATAATTGCTACCAGATTGAAATTTGCTTGTAATCTGTTTCTGATTGTTGACAGTGCCGTTTATAAAGAAAAATATAAATCATCTCTATATATATCGAAATAATTATTATATCAATGTTTTTTAATTAATTAGCTTTTAATTTTTATATAATCTTTCGTTTTTTTCTTTTAAGTTGAATTAAATGAATTATTCTGTATGTACTATGATACGAGCCCTTTGTAAAAAGCATGAAATGGCATATAAGGTTTACTAAATAAATGATGATGATGCTTTCCTTAGTATTTGTTGTTTCACTGTCTTTTATATAGTTGCATTCTGCTTCCTCTACTACGTGGTGTTTCAGTATGTATCTCTTGTAGCTTCAACGGCTCTCTGTTTGCGTTTAATCGACTTGTTCTTGTATTAGGACTTTCAGTGTTCTTTCTGTAAGTTGCTATACGCTCTATAGTTGCTTCTAACCTGGGGTAGCTCCAATATGACGGCTATTTGGAGACATGTCATTTCTAGGGGTCCACGTTTTAGCTGACAAAATAGTTTCTAGAAAGGAAATTTCAGATTTAGGGTTAATGTTAGGGTCCCTTTTAAAACTGTGTTGCCTTTTAATTTGATCTACTCATTATTGAGATGATCTGGCAAGTGTGATCTCCTTCGCTTTAGTGTCATATCATAATTTATCTTACATTTATCGTTTTTCAATTGATCCTTAATTTGGTTTGACAAACTCGAGGATCTGAGAATGAAATCTATATTTGTCAATCATCGATCGGAAAAACACACAACACGGGAGATATAGTGGAAGTCAATCAAAATTACATCAACTAATGGAATTTTAATATAGCTGGTGTAAACTTTACAGGATAAATACGGGCTTGCAAAGTAGAATGTTGATGTTCAGTTGAAACTTTGAACATTTATTGCTATTTCCCTACTAATTTTTCAAATGTATGCTATGTATAAGGTATGATTGATTTGTAATCTTGTGAATAAACCTTGATAATTAGATCACAATTTTAAATGCGGTAATTCAACACAAACCGTTTGTGTGTATTTTCTTTTCTTTCACTGCTGAGGCCGAGGAAGTAATAAATTGTAATTTGAAGTTGCCGGACTTGTTTAGATTTTCAACTCATTTAATTTTTATTTGTGATCCAGGCCGTGCATTAATTAACTTTCTATGTTGTTGACTGCAAACACATCTTCATTGCTGTAGGCTGTAGGCCTAATTTGATTATCGCCGATCGCAACAAATTTCATAGATCTACTTCTGAATTGCTATTTATCCTATTTGCAACAGAAGTGTTTGTTTCCAATATTTTAGACTCCTGTGTTTTCTTTGCCATTTTTGTTGTTACACACCTATCATTATAATGTGAAAATGACGTTATACAGAATAATAAAAGGTCGTTCTGCTCATTTGTTTCTAAACAACGGAATGTTTATCATGTATGGAACTGTTCTATAGTGAATAGTACAACATTGTGTACCAAATAAAAAAACAGTTGTTAGTGTTTTTTGACTCATGATTACTAAGAATCCTTGAGTCTATGCAATGACAGTGGACCAAAAACGGGTTGATTTTTTTTCATGATCATCTTCTTGTCTCGTAGACGGAAGTTGATCACATCATGCAATGCGCATGAACGCATGCGTCAAAAAGCGGAAGAGAAATATCCTGCGTCCAGACTAAAACGCTTCTTGAAGAAAGTATAAACTTTGTAAACTTGTACACATTCCTTAATTAAGAAGCGTTTTCGTCTGGACGCAGGCTAAACAGAAAGGTCATTCTAAAGTATTTACTATCAAATATCAGCGTTAGACATGAAAGCAACACAATACTGTTATCTACTTTGTCGACCTCTAAAGATTATACTACTGTTTTATTTACTTCTTGTTAAAATAAATCACAAACATTTTTTATGCATTACGGTGTTTACCGTAAGCCTATCGATCTTTTTCAATGTTTTAATTCTGCTTCGACAACAATGACAAGGCGATACTTCAAAGGAAAATTCACGTCATTTACTGTACTAAATAAAATTGCGTAGTATAATTAGTGGGAAATGAATATTCCTCTGGTAATAGTTTACACGGTTATTTGTTGTTTACATTCTTTAAAATTGTTTATCAAAATGTTTTAATTCTGCTGTGACATCGCTCAAGGCGAGACAACCTCGCATGTCATTTACAAGTCACACCTATGGTCAATACTTTCTACTGCCGTGGCATACAACAACCAAGCAAAAGAATGCAACTTATGTCTTACATAAAAGTACCATATAATCTTCTCTAATAAAAACATTCTTAATAAAAAACCCGAAACGATATCAAAAGAGAGACATGAAAACAAATTTTGACTGCCAATATTTAAAACATGATATATTATCACAGCATCGCCGGAATAAAGAACAATAGAATAACCTATATCCATAAAATTAACAATAGCCTTAATAACAATAGCGCCCAATTTTGTATGTATCTAGAGGTATAGTGTTTTTTATCATTGAATAGATTGCCTGATGACCGCCTGGGTGTGAAACTTCAAGTAGCAAACATGACTGTCTGATTCTCTGACTTTTATTATCTAAAGATCTGCTATATTTTGCATTGAGCCCAATGTTCAATCAGTAAGACAACATTTTACAAATATTTACCGCTCCTGTAATCCAGTAGAGCACTATCGTCGCACTGTGACCAATTTCATGTATGGAGAATTCTACATTCAGCAAATCGATGGAAAATATACCTATAACTTCTAGTAGAATTTAAAACAAAGCCTTTTTCAACGACAATAGCAACACCAATGACGAGAATGAGTATCCCATCAAAAACCACTACGGATTTAAGACTAGAAAATGCCCGCCACAGAACGAAGGAATGACCAAGTTCGAAGAAGATCTACTAAACATGACCAAAAACATCGAATTCAACAATGTTGTCAATCCATTTCAACAACAACTAGAGCACGATATAAAAAGGATCCAGACATCATCAAAAGCTTTTATATCTGTCGACAAAACATCAAATGTTTATGAACTGGAAAAGGACCAACATGACAAACTACTCCGCAACAGCATAACAACGACCTACAGAAAAACTAACGACAAAATAGTCAAATAAAGTAACAAGGAAGCAAAGAAAATCGCACAATAACCTAAAAAAGACGACAGATCCGAATGTCTCGCCCAAAAGGAAACCTTCATAACACTAATAGTTCACAAGGAGAATTTTCAAAATAAACCAACATGCCGACTCATTACCCTAGCTAAATCCGAAATTGGTATTGTAAGTAAAAGCATTTTGGACTAGATATTAAAAGAAGTCCGCTCTCGTTAGCAATAACGAAGCATGGGTAAAAAAGAACAGCAATAGTTTATTCGACGTAACTAATAATAATAATAATAATAATAATAATAATAATAATAATAATAATAATAATAATAATAATAATAATAATAATAATAATAATAATAATAACAATAATAATTATTAATAATAATAATAATAATAATAATAATAATAATAATAATAATAATAATAATAATAATAATAATAATAATAATAATAATAATAATAATAATAATAATAATAATAATAATAATAATAATAATAATAATAATAATAATAATAATAATAATAATAATAATAATAATAATAATAATAATAATAATAATAATAATAATAATAATAATAATAATAATAATAATAATAATAATAATAATAATAATAATAATAATAATAATAATAATAATAATAATAATAATAATAATAATAATAACAATAATAATTATTAATAATAATAATAATAATAATAATAATAATATATAATAATAATAATAATAATAATAATAATAATAATAATAATAATAATAATAATAATAATAATAATAATAATAATAATAATAATAATAATAATAATAATAATAATAATGATAATAATAATAATAATAATAATAATAATAATAATAATAATAATAATAATAATAATAATAATAATAATAATAATAATAATAATAATAATAATAATAATAATAATAATAATAATAATAATAATAATAATAATAATAATAATAATAATAATAATAATAATAATAATAATAATAATAATAATAATAATAATAATAATAATAATAATAATAATAATAATAATAATAATAATAATAATAATAATAATAATAATAATAATAATAATAATAATAATAATAATAATAATAATAATAATAATAATAATAATAATAATAATAATAATAATAATAATAATAATAATAATAATAATAATAATAACAATAATAATTATTAATAATAATAATAATAATAATAATAATAATAATAATAATAATAATAATAATAATAATAATAATAATAATAATAATAATAATAATAATAATAATAATAATAATAATAATAATAATAATAATAATAATAATAATAATAATAATAATAATAATAATAATAATAATAATAATAATAATAATAATAATAATAATAATAATAATAATAATAATAATAATAATAATAATAATAATAATAATAATAATAATAATAATAATAATAATAATAATAATAATAATAATAATAATAATAATAATAATAATAATAATAATAATAATAATAATAATAATAATAATAATAATAATAATAATAATAATAATAATAATAATAATAATAATAATAATAATAATAATAATAATAATAATAATAATAATAATAATAATAATAATAATAATAATAATAATAATAATAATAATAATAATAATAATAATAATAATAATAATAATAATAATAATAATAATAATAATAATAATAATAATAATAATAATAATAATAATAATAATAATAATAATAATAATAATAATAATAATAATAATAATAATAATAATAATAATAATAATAATAATAATAATAATAATAATAATAATAATAATAATAATAATAATAATAATATAATAATAATAATAATAATAATAATAATAATAATAATAATAATAATAATAATAATAATAATAATAATAATAATAATAATAATAATAATAATAATAATAATAATAATAATAATAATAATAATAATAATAATAATAATAATAATAATAATAATAATAATAATAATAATAATAATAATAATAATAATAATAATAATAATAATAATAATAATAATAATAATAATAATAATAATAATAATAATAATAATAATAATAATAATAATAATAATAATAATAATAATAATAATAATAATAATAATAATAATAATAATAATAATAATAATAATAACATATGGCGAAAGAGTCAAAGAATACACATTGTTAACTGTTACTCAAGTTTCACGCATTTCACTGCAATCTATGGCTTGATGTCGCTGGCATTGGCTCGTATTTTAAATTAATAGTGTTGTTGCCAATCGCTGTTAAGGTGTCTTCGTAAGCATTTTTGCTGTTTTCATAAATAGTGTTATTAGATGATAAATCTGAGAGTGCTTGGTTAATTGCTGTAGGTATATGTTTTAGAATTGTAGGTGGATGATTAGAATTTGTGTCTATATATATATAGGTTGGTCGTTAGTCTTTCTGTATGGCTGGAATCTGCCATTGTTTAGGTCGAAGCTTATTTCTAAGAAGTCTAGTGATTTAAGGTTGGTTTTTGACGTAATTTTCAATCCCATCTCTTTGAAAATGTTTGTCATTTTTTTCCTGAATCGCTCAGTTTGGGGACCGGATTTCTTTTGCAATACTGCCAAACCATCATCTCGATAATGTCCAATAGAGTTATCACCCAGAATTTTCGGAAGTTTGTCTAGTATAAATATACCTACCAATTCGCAAATCTCTGCTCCGTCATAACTGCCAATTGTGACGTCGAACAGGTTTGTATGGTTTTTCTTTGACCATGCGGCTCCTCCATAAAGGGATCACACTTCATAAAGCATGAAACTTCAAGTTATAGACTTACAGTAACAAAATGTGTAGTCTTTGACTCCTCTATTTATATTTACAGCTCTGACGAACATAATAAATCATGTTAGCGATCAAATTTAACAGATAAGAAATGATCGATAATAAAATCAATAAATGTGATTTTGATTTTCATGAAGGTGACTATGGCATAACAGGGTGTAACGTGGTAAAAATCGAGCAATCAAATACGAAACATGGAACGATTATGAAAACAAGATGTTACAAGTTGTGTTCTTTGTATGAACAAAGAAAGATCATTTATCACTAGTTATAATTTGCAACTTTGCTTACTATACGGGCTAAAATAACATATGTGTCGTGTCTATCGAATGACTCACAACAAGGTGTTAAGAACAGTTTTGTTAATGATTTGGAATGGAGGCTGCGAAAATGACACATATTCTGCATTTCTGTGATCTTGGTATTAAAACCTCGTTTGCGTGTTAGGATGTAGAAGGCTCTCGAGCAATGATATCAATTTTCAATTTGTTTGTTACTGTATATTAATAGAAGTTTCATTGATTTGATTGGTTGACATTGATATTCAAGATTGCTTGCTCGAGTTTCATTTTATGCTACTGCTTTTGTGTGTTTGAGGTTTGGTCGAGAATGACATCTGTAAGAGGCCCGGAGTGTAACAAGAAGGTGTCAAATAAAATAAAATCAAATTCAAAAAAGTAAATCAATCCAATCGAGTGATATAAAAATCAACTTCAATCAAATAAAATATATTATAACAATATCCAAATAATATAATAATATAAAGAAAAATATATCCAAATAATATAATAATATAAAGAAAAATATATCCAAATAATATAATAATATAAAGAAAAATCTATCCAAATAATATAATAATATAAAGAAAAATATATCCAAATAATAAATCAAAGTAAAAAGAAAAAAGATAAAAACGTTAGGTAGCCCGATGGGATTGAACCCCGGACCCTGCGTGCCACATGCTAACTCTTAACCACTAGACCACACCACAATGAAGTAAATGAACTGATTTTCACTACTTACAATACAGGTGTGAGTTGTAAATGACGTGCGAAATTGTCTCTTCTTAAGCTGATGTCGCAGCAGAATTAAAATATTTTAATAAACCAAATAAAACCATGACGACTGGCTTAGCAGTTTGATGTAAAAAATAACTTCAGAAAACAATAAAACAATAAATATATAATACTGTCTTGTCTAAGCCCCCCAAAAAATGATGAATTGTCGGTTTAAAAGTTCTCGTCGTCAAAACACAACAACAATTATCTTCGAAGTTTCACTTCAAATAGTGATGTTACAGAACGATTAAAATCTTTCATTAACCATTTCAAATGACGAGAAGAAGAAAACAATCATGTGTTCTACCAATGAAGAGATAATCACGATATAAACTAATCCAGGAGTATTAGAAAACATTTCATTTAATAATGCAATTGTAATCTCGCTAAGCTGCGAGTCGGCCATCATGGCCAGAGCTATCTATTTATAAGAGTTAGGACACGGTAGTCTGGGACCAAGTTTTTAGCGCGGCCAGCGGCCATTGTTGATCCAAACTTGTTTAATTTGAGAAGCGAAGGTTGCACGCATTTATTATGGAGTTTTATATAATAATTTTACCTGAAATATAACAATAAATCATAAAAAGAATCTCAAGAAGTTTGAAGAAGACTACAATCAATTAACTGGAAGCCTTTAGTAGTGAAATAGTGGTATGTAAGCTTGCTGGAAGCGTGTTTAGAGCGTTGTTGTGGATTTGTCAGCTAAACAGCTTACCAATAGTGTGCGATATTGTGCACTCACTGCAAACTAATAAGCAGCTGTCGATAAATTGCAGATTATATGCCGTATAACCATAGACAGCTCTGCCATAACAACAGCTTAAATCAAATTTGGATTGAAGAATAAAGGAGATGTGGTATGTGAGGTTTTTATTATTCGTTATTTATTTTACAATATAGTAACATCATAATATGTTGGTCTTATAATCATTTAACCTATCCTATTTTAAGGCATCCCTCATCGCTATGGATCTTGACCCCTTTGAGGTTGCTTTCACAGCATTTGCTTGTTTTGTTCTTTTTCCAGCACTGTTTTGATTTTAACTCTGAAGAACGTTTTAGTTATCATCGTTTTGGCCTTGCGACAGTCCGGTATTTTATTAGTTTTATTTGCAATTGTACATGCATCCACAAGTTTCTGCATAATGTTGCTGTGGGAAAACAATTTATCCTCGTTTTTGCGGAATATATTTTCTGCTAACATAAATACTTCCTTAGCATCTTGTGAAATATATGTCAGCGCCTTTTTGGTATAGTCTGCTAGTTCCACTAGAGATTTTGGTGTACATCCATAATCATGACTGACATCCAATGGTTGGGCTAGTACAGGTGCAGGAACCACAAGCATATTCTTGCACTCTGCGCAATGCTTATTGAGCTTGAAAACCTGGTGGACAGCATAGCCGCTTAAGTTTTCTAAGTTGAAATCTTCCAACTTTGTAAGGTCCCCATTCTCAATCTCATCTGTTTGATCAAGCTTTTTATCATCAGGTGATAATTGGAATTCCATGTCCAGAATACTGCAGCATGGTTGATCCTCGTCTTTCTCGTATGAACCAGTGTTTTTGCTTGAAATACACTGTGAAATGGCAATTATACGCAATGCATTGACAAACTCAATAGCAGTTGGGACCGGATTTTTATATCTAACAGATGAAAATAAATTTTCCAAAGCGTCCTGTGTGAAGCGGCTCATCATTAAGAATTTGTACTGTTTCTCCATTAACAAACCATTCTGCAATTGCAGAGCACTTTTTGTTGCCAAAATAATGCCTGACTGCACTGGTTTCAATGGTGCATCAATGTCTCCAATATTTAGGCATTTAAAAAGGTCAATAATGGAATTTAAAAATTTTACAACCTCTTCATGCTTTTCCTTATCAAAAAGGCTGAGGCTCATTGACGGTGATCTTGAAGTCATTAAATCAAACCACAGACCAATTTGCTCACAAAACCAGGCAGTTGATAAAGTTGATCTATGGAGAAATTTTTCCTGCACCAACAATCTTACTGCAGCCCCAGTTCTTCTCGAGAGTAAATTTTTTGCCAAATTAACTTTCATTTTGGTAAAATGACTAGGGTTGATAGCATTATTATTCAAATGTGAAGCGATTTTCAAGTCGTTCGTTAAATCATATTCAACAAGACGTTGTAAAGGAGCCATTGAAACTTCATTTGATGAAAGGTTATTCGATTTGACAATTATTTCGGGAAGGTATATAACTTGCCTTCGAGATAGATGATTTCTCAAATTTTTTATTAAATGTGGGACATCAGGCATAAAGGTCAATTCCTGCTTTTCTAGAACTGGGTGTTCACATGAGTTTTTTATAATGATTTCAGGTGCTGGGTTTGGATTTTCAAGAGTTGATTTTTTCTTTTTTCTCTTACAGGACACTTTAAAATCGTTCAAGACCGCAATATTACCACCGCCCATATCCATGGTAACATTCAAAGTGGAAAGACCAATCTCACATGCCCTTGAAATAATTTTAATGATGACATCGTGCACTTCTAAACTGTCAAATGACGAGCCAGTGAAATAATATGCCGCCACCTGTTTCCATTTCGTTGTTAAACCACATAGCATAAATACAAGAGCATGGTTTGCGGCTTCACAATCCATCACTTTTTCCTTACTACCTTTCAGAGTACATTGTCCAATTATGGACTCTGTTCGACGATCAAAATCAAATGCTGGTTTGATTGCCATTTCATCCAATAGAAGTACACAGCACTTCTCTTGTTCTGTCATTGTTTGTACCTCGAAAGTAAAAAGTATGAGGATACTATAGTCTAGAGTTAAGTGTTATGCATACAATAAAACCTGTGCACAACTTACAGCCAGCTTCAAGATACCACTGTAAAGAGCTGACCCCTGTGGAGATGTTGGATTCAATGTGGATATAAATTGTTCATATTGTGACCTTACCAGTATAGACACGTTGCTGCAGTATTACAAGATTACAAGGTTTCACTACAGTAGCAAGTTTAAGATCACACCAGCCTTACCTTTTGTTCAAGAGCTAGGAAAACATCTTTGATCAGGCCTGACAAAGATTGAATGTGCTGCATTCGTCTGTTTAATGTTCGAATGGAGGGTAATGGATAACTCTGTTGGAGTAACAAGGTGTACCCAGTTGCTCCCCAAGCATATCGTATTTTGAGGGCATTCTCAACTGTTTTGTTTGACCATAATACTATATAAATAAAGTAATATATTATATATAAATTATTAATTCTACTTTTGAATGACAAATTCAGTGTTGATATATGATATCTATATTTAGCGTACCACGACATGAACCAGGTTTTTTTGTTAAAAAATCTATCTGATCATCGTTGAAGATGCCAGAAATGTTATTTGACAGGTTGTTGTATTTTTCGTCTGCCTTTTTCAATTGTCTCTTTAGTTCATGTACTTGATTGATATTAAAAGTGTCAACAGGCCATTTTCCGAATTCGTTTTCATTTGTAACTGTACAAACAGAGGATTCTTCATGGTCATCATTTACATCATATCCTGATACTACCGGTATGTCATTTGCATGAGACGAGGTCTTTCTCTGCTTTTTAGCAGATGGATCTGAAGGTAGTAAATTATAATATTTCAATCAGTCAATTTTTACTGAATTCAAAACAAATTCATTTATCATCAAAATTTACACAAAGATTACCTAAAGATGTTCTTTTTGTTGGACTCTTTCTCTTGTTTACTGTTTTTTATGACAAAAAATTGTAGGTATGGCATTTGGTTTGAGTTTACCAGGAATTCTGCTTTCAAATTGATTACTTTCAAAATGTACCTTTAATTAAGTAAGAAGGCTATAAGTCAGATATCAGTCGTTTTCGATATGTTCAAATAGTTTAATATTATAACAATTACAGAAATACATATTTAATATTTGCCTCGCAAAGTCTTGATGATCTGCTGTTGAAATGTTCCCTTTTGATTGCTGACATCCAAACAGCACGTCTTTCCTTGTCCTTCTTTCCATTAGGAACACTGTACATTGCATGATTTCCATTGTCATCACGATTTGAGCATCCAACAGCACAACACCCAGTCATTGAAAATTCAAAATAGTTATATTATAATTCTATTCTATGTGACAATAAAATTAAAACAAATGAACAGCTTACGTCAAAGGACAGAAAGATCACCACGAGGATTAACCTTGTTAAACTTTCGCGCAATTTTTTGGATCAAATATGGCCGAAAATTATCACGTGAGACGATTGGGCCAATCACCGACCGCAGCTGCGAGAACAATAGTTGTCCTAACTCTTCTAAATAGATAGCTCTGATCATGGCGGGTAATGGAAAAAAATTTCTTTCAAAAAAATTTGGCTAAAAATTTTGAATAATCACACAGCATGCCTATTGTATTTTTAACAATAAAATGGTGTTTCTTGCGCAATTGTTATTTGTTCGACCTTTGTTAGCACGCAAAGCAGTGTGGTGAACGTTATTTCAAAAGAACAATAGATTTAGTCAAAAAATGAAATGAAATGAAATGAAATGAAATGAAATGAAATGAAATGAAATGAAATGAAATGAAATGAAATGAAATGAAATGAAATGAAATGAAATGAAATGAAATGAAATGAAATGAAATGAAATGAAATGAAACGAAATGAAATGAAATGAAATGAAATGAAATGAAATGAAATGAAATGAAATGAAATGAAATGAAATGAAATGAAATGAAATGAAATGAAATGAAATGAAATGAAATGAAATGAAATGAAATGAAATGAAATGAAATGAAATGAAATGAAATGAAATGAAATGAAATGAAATGAAATGAAATGAAATGAAATGAAATGAAATGAAATGAAATGAAATGAAATGAAATGAAATGAAATGAAATGAAATGAAATGAAATGAAATGAAATGAAATGAAATGAAATGAAATGAAATGAAATGAAATGAAATGAAATGAAATGAAATGAAATGAAATGAAATGAAATGAAATGAAATGAAATGAAATGAAATGAAATGAAATGAAATGAAATGAAATGAAATGAAATGAAATGAAATGAAATGAAATGAAATGAAATGAAATGAAATGAAATGAAATGAAATGAAATGAAATGAAATGAAATGAAATGAAATGAAATGAAATGAAATGAAATGAAATGAAATGAAATGAAATGAAAATGTTTCCACCATGACAGGATAGACTCAAGGTCACTTACGTAAGCATGAGTCAAAAAGTGTGCCAGCAACCAAAATAGGGTGTGCCCAATCACAGCGCACCTTGGTGTCATGTGAGTTACAGCCAGGTGTTGGTTGGTCGGCCAATCGAAGAACAATACAACTAGGTGTGAACAAAAATTGATAATTTTTTGAAATCACCTATTTTGAATTTCAACATTTGTAAACAAATTGTCGAAGAAAACTAAAGACATCAAGTTTACGGTATTATTTTGGATCAAATTGGAGCAACAGAATTATAAATAATAGACTATATTTTCTCGAAGGACTTTATGAACATTATGGAAGCCTTTTGTTGCCATAGAAAACAAAATAAAAGGAGAAAACATAATGTTTTGACGGAGCGATCACCATCGCTGGAAAATTGTAAGCACTTCTGTCGTTTTGAATCTTAATTTAAATAATCAAAATCGAAGAAATATTTAAAATTAAGATCAATTCTTCAACATACATACAGCATTAATCTGATTCAAAATTCCAATTCTCCGTACATATTTAATTGAAAATTGACAATATGACAGAATAAAGGATCGAAATATAAACTTTGAAAATGATTCAAGCAAGTTTGTTTACTGTGGTATTTTAATTAGGCGTAACTATAATTCCCGTCAATCAATATTCTATAATTATATGTTACTTAAACGGCTATCACGTCAGCCATTTGTAAAGTCATGCAAAAGCATCGTACGATCACAGTTATTTGGACATAATGTTTAACATTATTTGAGATTAGATCCAACTTGACTGTGAATTTAGAATGTTGTCATTGATGTGTTGTTATAAATAATGCTGTTATTTTGTCTGTTATACGACAAACTTGGCGTCCCCTTGGTGGATAAATTATTATATATATACAAAACATGGATCTCAAAAGACGCGATTTAAATTTAAACGATGAAGAAAGAGCAGACGCGTGACTGATGTCGTTCGAAGCTAAGGCCAGGGGTAAAGACATTAAAGATGACATTAAGACAAAAATATATTCTAAAGCAGATTTGTTTATAGAATTATGTGGATAAGATGCGCTATTAAAACTAAATCGCTTGGTGAAACCAAACAGGTTAACAGATATGCCATACAAAGAAATTCACAAGTATTAAAGAACTGTTGGAACCGAAGAAAAGATTGCTTGTGGCTGAACGTACGAATTTTCCAGCCATTAGAAGAAATCAAGACGAGACAGCAGACGATCTGTACTTAAGAATAAACAACCAAGCAGATAGATGTGAGTTCTAAAATTTCAAAAAAGGAAGAAGACCCTGTAGTTGAAATGAAAAAATTTGTTTATTTCAATGCATTCGGTGACAGGGAATTTCTGAAAGAGCTGCTTGATTTCCTACGAATAACTCCAATAGCAACTTTTAAAGACAAAAGAGAACGTGTCAGACAATTTGATCAGACAAGAAAATTTCTGGGCGTTTCTCAACCAATGAAATCTCAGAAATCAGAAGAATTAATATCCAATATACCACCATCAACCGATTATCATGATGATACTGTCAACCTGGTGCAATATACTAAAGACAATTACACAAAGAATAATTGTGGCAATTGTGGTTATCAACATCAACCACGCAGATGTCCAGCATTTGGAAAGAAGTGCAATTTATGTGATTGGATTGGTCACTTCGGAAATGTATGTCGTAAATCAGCAGGTAAAGCAAAACAGCAACCTAGTGGTAAGAAAGATTTTGTATATACTACAAATTATGTACTTCATGAAAATGAACAGCAACACGATTCTCAAGAAATAGATATTAATGCATGTAACGATGAGAAAAATTATTTTATGTGTCACTTATGAGCACACTGAAAACATAAATAGTATGGAGGCTATCGTGGAGAATGTAAATGTAAATGGTCAAATGGTGCCTATGCAACATGATACAGGTGCCTCATGTAGTATAATTTCAACAGAAATATGGTCAAGTATTAGCTCACTTGAGCTTCAGCAATCAGATTTCCGGCTTAAAACTTAGGACGATAAGTTACTAAATGTCCTAGGTAAATGTATTTTAAAGGTAAAACGTAATGGTAGAGAATGTAAAATTCCAGTGCAAGTAGTCCATTCTAGTAGGGAATATGGCCTACTTGGCCGTGATATTTTGAACGTAAGTAAACAATCTGTCAATTATGCCAGTGGTGATGCTGAGTATCTCCCTTCGATTAAAGGTGTTGTTGCCGCGATGAAAGTTAAGCCAGATGCCATTCCAAAATTTTGCAATGCACGACCTGTACCTTTGCCACTTCAGCAGGCTGCTACGCGTGAGCTTGATCGTTTGCAAACCATGGGAGTCATTGAGCTTTCAGAATCAGGTGATGCAGAGGACTCCTTATAATGAGGTGATGTGACTCTCCTTTGTTTTGACTCAATGTTGAAAACAAATTAAATGACAATGTAAATAACAAGGTAAATACCATGATTATTTCCAATTATGTGTTTGAAAATTCCCCAAAATGCTTTTTGAAACGTCGGTAATACTATTAATTTTAATTAGAAAAGACCAACTGTCGAAAGAGGATATATTCTTCGTCGTTTATAGGGGCAGTTCCAGGAAAAAAGCTGACTGTCGCTTTAGGGGCCCATGTGAGAGGGCGAAGCCCCTCCATATCTGGGAGTCCAGGGCCATGCTGCCCTGGAAATATTTTTAGAAATAAATGTATTTAATTTGAAAATAACAAATTACCAGGTCTGCTGTTTCTACATTTTTGTTTCGTGGCAAGAGATCATGTCGTGGCGATCGTCTTGTTCTCGACAAGCAGTTAATTGTAGATCAGCGAAAGAGCAAATCTAAGTCCTTTAGCTTTTATCAAACAGCACGTCAAATCTTGAAACAGTGTGTTCGCCATCTTGTTTAGTGCACGAAATGGTTCATACGGTGTAATCACGGCGTCATTTTTCATTTCTACATCGTAATCGATTTTATTGCGACACTGCACTGGCATGGTGCTAAGCAACGATCATCTCATGCAGCATATTTCAATCTAGTGACTTCATTGTCATAAAGACGTTCCGCTTGAATTCTGCTGCATGAAAAATGACGTAGGCAGTGTCGCTCAAAAAATATGAAGGGAACTGGTCTGGCTGCCCTGTTGACACTAGCAACATATTTCCACAGGGGACACGTGTGGAGTTGCGTTAAACCACTTATAAATGTAAAAAGCAAAACGTCGGCAAATTTACTATCGTCAAAACAAGTGAGGGCAATCCTGACTTTTTGGACACCCGAGTTAACGTCTTTCTTGCGTCGTTGATTTCCACTGTTTTACGCTTTGTTTACCACACCTTTTGAAGTTCTGATGACGCATTTCCGATTGAAGCGGACTGGTTGCCATGAACAACAGACAGAATAAAATCTAAAACTATTTACAATACGTAACTTCATTTCGGGATTTTATAAAAGACATCACGAAAAAAGCAGTCTTCCGCGACTACATTGAAAAATATCAAGTCTATATTTAGTAACAGCCATTTAAGTCGCCCAAGTGTGATTTCACGTCTTTTCATATTTTGAAAAAGCCGGTTTTTATGTTTTCGACTTTAAACGTATCTCACACTAAAACCACCCAGCCAATTCACTTCTTTGATTAGTATATGATACTCAGACATGTATCGAAGTAATTTAAAAAACTACATTGAAAAATATCAAGTCTATATTTAGTAACAGCCATCTAGGTCGGCCTAAGTGTGATTTCACGTATTTTCAGATTTTGAAAAAAGCCGGTTTTTATGTTTTTCGACTTTAATCGTATCTCACACTAAACCACTAAGCCAATTCACTTCTATGATTAGTATATGATACTCAGACATGTATCGAAGTAATTAATAAAACTACATTGAAAAATATCAAGTCTATATTTAGTAACAGCCATCTAGGTCGGCCTAAGTGTGATTTCACGTGTTTTCAGATTTTGAAAAAAGCCGGTTTTTATGTTTTTCGAATTTAAACGTATCTCACACTAAAACCACCCAGCGAATTCACATCTTTGATTAGTATGTGATACTCAGACATGTATCGAAGTAATTTAAAGAGACTACATGGAAAAATATCTAGTCTATATTTAATAACAGCCATCTAGGTCGTTCTATGTGTGATTTCACGTCTTTTCAGATTTTGAAAAAAGCTGGTTTTTATGTTTTTCGACTTTAAACGTATCTCACACTAAAACCACCCAGCCAATTCACTTCTTTTATTAGTATGTGATACTCAGATATATATCAAAGTAATATAAAAAATCTACATGGAAAAATATCCAATCTATATTTAGTAACAGCCATTTAGATCGGCCAAAGTGTGATTTCACGTCTTTTCAGATTTTGAAAAAAGCCGGTTTTTATCTTTTTCGACTTTAAACGTATCTCACACTAAAAGCACACAGCCAATTCACTTCTTTGATTAGTATGTGATAGGCATACATGTATCGAAGTAATTTAAAAAAACTACATGGAAAAATATCCAGTCTATATTTAGTAACAGCCATTTAAACTTATATGGGGGCCTTTGAGGATATTTCAAAATGCCGGTTTTTCACTTTCTGCAACTATAATGTCTCTCAAATTAGAACGAGACCTGCTAATGACTTGAAATCTATATATGTGGTTCTTAGATGTGTTTCGAATTTAATTAAAATGATTTCATGAAAATATAACATGCCTTTATTCAGATACAGCCATTTAGTTGACATGGGGTGTATTTTGGGATTTTTCAAAATGCCGGTTTTTCACTTTCTGCAACTATAATGTCTCTCAAATTAGAACAAGACCTGCTAATGACTTGAAATCTATATATGTGGTTCTTATATGTGTATCGGATTTAATTAAAAAGATTTCATGATAATATATCATGCTTTTCTTCAGATACAGCCATTTAAGTTGATACGGGGGTATTTGGGGATTTTTCAAAATGCCGGTTTTTCACTTTCTGCAACTATAATGTCTCTCAAATTAGAACGAGACCTGCTAATGACTTGAAATCTATATATGTGGTTCTTAGATGTGTTTCGAATTTAATTAAAATGATTTCATGAAAATATAACATGGCTTTATTCAGATACAGCCATTTAGTTGACATGGGGTGTATTTTGGGATTTTTCAAAATGCCGGTTTTTCACTTTCTGCAACTATAATGTCTCTCAAATTAGAACAAGACCTGCTAATGACTTGAAATCTATATATGTGGTTCTTATATGTGTATCGGATTTAATTAAAAAGATTTCATGATAATATATCATGCTTTTATTCAGATACAGCCATTTAAGTTGACATGGAGGTATTTGGGGATTTTTCAAAATGTCGGTTTTTCACTTTCTGCAACTATAATGTCTCTCAAATTAGAACGAGAGCTGCTAATGACTTGAAATCTATATATGTGGTTCTTAGATGTGTATCAGATTTAATTAAAAAAATTTCATTAATATATATGAGGATGTCTATAATTACGTACATTCATTAACGATACTCCTTACTCGATGTATAATGTACTATAGTCCATAAATTCAATTTTTATTTATGTTCATTATGTATATTTCTGCGTAAAGTCCATTTTATTGTTCTGACTTCTTATATAATTTCCAATAATCAAATCAATGTTCAGCAGCAATAATAATCTTGAGATAAAAACAGTCTGTAGCAAGTGCTCAGCTGATATCTTTGCTCCACGACATCCATCATATTTGTATACACACCTGTGCAGCACAAGCAGTGGCGATTACCACGGAACATTCGGCAAATACAATGGCTAGTTGGTTACATATTTGATTGACAGGGTATAAGAAGTCAGACAGCATCGCAGATATAAATTACTTCCTTCTATCGAAGAGGAATTACTATGAAGGAAACTTACGGCCACAGTGACGGGTATCTTAATTAGACGGTATGTTATGTATGCTAAAAAATGGACTCTTACAGCGACCCTACTCCAATACAATACATTCATGTGGCACAGTTACAACAAGGTATATACGACCAGACGAGCCATACAGATGATGTAGAGAAGGCTTCAATGCCGCCCTAATAGCTATGTTATCAAGTCATTCTAAGGTGTTTGATAGCGAGGCCATGCGGCGAGATGATCTAGGATGTTATTGAATGCATCCGTGTGTGTTCTTCCATACAGCCCTCGCCATTGAAACTCATCCAAATGACTTGGTAACATAGCCCTAGTGGTTCCTGACATATATGCCTTCTTACGCTTGGCATTCTACCAGAAACATTCTACATTATTTGTGTGGACACCAGTCTGTGGATCTACAAAATTTAGTGAATGGTTTACGGTGCGGTGATGAAACGAGGCTGCACGTTTATTTGGTTAATCCTGTTGTAGGCTCTCCATTTATCCGAATGATTAGTTGTCCCAGGGGCTATACTGTCCTCAATGATTTAGTAGTAGAGTCGCCGCCGAGCGATCAGTTACATACTCAAAGAATCCGATTTTTCCCTCACGCTCATACATACCGAATACCCATTGCTGTGGCCGCAAGCGTGCTCTGTTGTACTTTCTCTTCGACACAAGAGATTCATCAATTTCCACAATGCTGTCTGGACCTCCCAAAGTTATCGGATATGTAACCAACTGATAGGAACAAATGTCCCTCATGTACTGGAACCATTGTATCACCGAACGCTCCGAGATTTTGGTAACCTCCACTGTAGTATGCACAGGTGTATTGAGTCCCCATAAATACATCAACTGGAATAATTCTTTTAGTTGCAACTTGGAATCTTCAAAGAAGGAACCATGACGAATTGACATGGTATGACCTTTGTGAGAAGGACATCTCCAGAAATATCCATCCGAACGGTTGGATCTCTTAATTTCAGTCATGTGACGAAAACAATTTACATCAGGGCATTGTGGTGCCTGCCTTCTTGTCAGTCGTCTGCTTCTGAAGAAAGCGATGGTTGCATTCAGGGTTTCAAGGATTGCCATCAATTCATCGATCCTCATTTTGGTTGATATTTTGTTGATATCACCGTTTTACTAGCTGGAACAAGTTGAGTAAGGTCATTAAGATCTTGACCGCAGGACTATTCTCATATTCCAAACCATAACAACGTCACCAAATTGCGAAATAGGTATTAACAATTCCTACACAACAAATGCTGTGCAGAAATGGTATATATACGTAACTACATGACAATTATGAAACCGCAATAAGTAATCATTGTCTTTTAATTAAGTATAATTGATTAATTAGTTATGTAATTGAAGTCTGTTCGCAATTACGTCCTTTTATTTGAGAAGGGCGTATGTTGAAATCAAACAAATAACACTGACATGACTTGATATATTTTCATGAAATCAATTTAATTAAATCCGATACACATCTAAGAACCACATATATAGATTTAAAGTCATTAGCAGATCTCGTTCTAATTTGAGAGACATTATATATAGTTGCAGAAAGTGAAAAACCAGCATTTTGAAAAATCCCCAAATACCCCCATGTCAACTTAAATGGCTATATCTGAATAAAAGCATGATATATTATCATGAAATCTTTTTAACTAAATCCGATACACATCTAATAACCACATATATACATTTCAAGTCATTATCAGGTCTCGTTCTAATTTGAGAGACATTATAGTTGCAGAAAGTGAAAAACCGGCATTTTGAAAAATCCCCAATTACCCCCATATCAACTTAAATGGCTGTATCTGAATAAAGGCATGATATATTATCATGAAATCTTTTCAATTAAATCCGATACACATCTAAGAACCACATATATAGATTTCAAGTCATTAGCAGGTCTTGTTCTAATTTGAGAGACATTATAGTTGCAGAAAGTGAAAAAACCGGCATTTTGAAAAATTAACAAATACCCCCATGTCAACTTAAATGGCTGTATCTGAATAAAAGCGTGATATATTTTCATGAAATCTTTTTAATTAAATCCGATACACATCTAAGAACCACATATATAGATTTCAAGTCATTAGCAGGTCTCGTTCTAATTTGAGAGACATTATAGTTGCAGAAAGTGAAAAACCGGCATTTTGAAAAATCCCAAAATACCCCCATATCAACTTGAATGGCTGTATCTGAATAAAAGCATGATATATTATCATGAAATCTTTTTAATTAAATCCGATACACATCTAAGAACCACATACATAGATTTCAAGTCATTAGCAGGTCTCGTTCTAATTTGAGAGACATTAAAGTTGCAGAAAGTGAAAAACCGGCATTTTGAAAAATCCCAAAAGACCCCCGTATCAACTTAAATGGCTGTATCTGAATAAAGGCATGATGTATTTTCATGAAATCTTTTTAATTAAATCCGATACACATCTAAGAACCACATATATCGATTTCAAGTCATTAGCAGGCTTCGTTCTAACGTGAAAGACATTATAGTTGCAGAAAGTGAAAAACCGGCATTTTGAAAAATCCCAAAAGACCCCCGTATCAACTTAAATGGCTGTATCTGAATAAAAGCGCGATATATTTTCATGAAATATTTTTAATTAAATCCGATACACATCTAAGAACCACATATATAAATTTCAAGTCATTAGCAGGTCTCGTTCTAATTTGACAGACATTATAGTTGCAGAAAGTGAAAAACCGGCATTTTGAAAAATCCCCAAATGCCCCCATATCAACTTAAATGGCTGTATCTGAATAAAAGCATGATATATTATCATGAAATCTTTTTAATTTAATCCGATACACATCTAAGAACCACATACATAGATTTCAAGTCATTAACAGGTCTCGTTCTAATTTGAGAGACATTATAGTTGCAGAAAGTGAAAAACCGGCATTTTGAAAAATCCCCAAATAGTTTTTTTAAATTACTTCGATACATGTCTGAGTATCATATACTAATCCAAGAAGTGAATTGGCTGGGTGGTTTTAGTGTGAGATACGTTTAAAGTCGAAATTCATAACACCGGCTTTTTTCAAAATCTGAAAAGACGTGAAATCACACTTAGACCGACCTAGATGGCTGTTACTAAATATAGACTTGACAATTTTCCATGTAGTTTTTCAAATTACGTCGATACATGTCTGAGTATCATATACTAATCAAGGAAGTGAATTGGCTAGGTGGTTTTAGTGTGAGATACGTTTAAATTCGAAAAATATAAAACCCGGCTTTTTTCAAAATCTGAAAAGACGTGAAATCACACTTAGGCCGACTTAGATGGCTGTTAATAAATATGGACTTGATATTTTTCAATGTAGTTTTTTAAAACTACTTCGATACATGTCTTAGTATCATATACTAATCAAAGAAGTGAATTGGCTGGGTGGTTTTAGTGTGAGATACGTTTAAATTCGGAAAATATAAAAACCTGCATTTTTCAAAATATGAATAGACGTGAAATCACACTTAGGCCGACTTAAATGGCTATTACTAAATATAGACTTGATATTTTTCAATGCAGCTTTTTTAAATAACTTCGATACATGTCTGAGTATCATATACTAATCAAAGAAGTGAATTGGCTTGGTGGTTTTAGTGTGAGATACGTTTAAAGTCGAAAAACATCAAAACCAGCTTTTTTCAAAATCTGAAAAGACGTGAAATCACACTTAGGCAGACCTAGATGGCTGTTACTAAATATAGACTTGATATTTTTCAATGTAGTTTTTTTAAATTACTTCGATACATGTCTGAGTATCATATACTAATCAAAGAAGTGAATTGGCTGGGTGGTTTTAGTGTGAGATACGTTTAAAGTCGAAAAACATAAAAACCGGCTATTTTCAAAATCTGAAAAGACGTGAAATCACACTTAGGGCGACTTAAATGGCTGTTACTAAATATAGACTTGATATTTTTCAATGTAGTCGCGGAAGACTGCGTTTTTTCGTGATGTCTTTTATAAAATCCCGGAATGAAGTTACGGATTGTAAATAGTTTTAGATTTTATTCTGTCTGTTGTTCATTGCAACCAGTCCGCTTCAATCGGAAATGCGTCATCAGAACTTCAAAAGGTGTGGTAAATAAAGCGTAAAACAGTGGAAATCAACGACGCAAGAAAGACGTTAATTCGGGTGTCCAAAAACTCAGGATTGCCGGACAGGACGATTAGACCAGGATAACCCATTGATAGGGGTCAGGAATACAAAATATTGAAAATGAAATACTGAAACTCAATGATACAAACGGGAAAATAGTGAATACGTTATTTACCAACTTAAGGAGCACAATAATAATAAAATGATAACCAACGTTGAGGATCAATATTATGAAAAAATACAATTTTTGTATTTTCTTTTAAAATGCGGATTGTCGCTTGCGCGACAGCTAAGACAGTCTGGATCCGCCCCTTGTTTATAACAAAGTGATACTTCATAATTTCTTCTAAGTATGTATTTATTTGGCTAAATGAAAAAAGTTGTTACTGGATTAAATTGAATTCTAATTATTAACAAACTGTATAGTCATTATCATCTATAAATCTTCTTTTAAACAGAGAAAATCGGGAATCGTATATTCAAGCTGGTAGAAAAGACAAGCCACCATAAGAGGAAGCGCTCGAAACAATTTTGATGGCATATATAAATAATTGATCGGGGTTTCAGTATGCTTGGACATTTATGGCAAAGCCGACTAGAGTTCAATTTTTGAAAATTACTAGATGGATAGAAGATACAAACTTAATAAATTCATAAACATGTTCAATTAGTTTCATGGTTTGCTATTTCTTCTTGTAACCAATAGTAACTGGGAAAAAACATTTATACCGCATTATAGCTTTATGATGAGTGGATTTTCAAAAGCATTCCAAGTGCTGTTTTTAGCAGATATTCGATACGCATGGTTGTTGTGTTTGCAGCTGATGATGTCATAAGATCTCTTTCACAAACAAAATTGGTGATCAAAACAAAAATGGGTACATAGTATGATTATTTAATAGATCAAAACATTTTTTGACTATTGTTCTTGTATTGTATTTAAGGACAAAAAACATCTATTAAAGGTGTTGTTTGCTGCATTCATAGCAGAACATTGGTTTCTAGGTTTTTTGTTTTTGTAATGTATTATTATACGAAATGTTTACTAGACGAACTAAATATCAAGTTAACTTTATAATCGAGTGATACGAGAGTTATAGTTAAAGCTATGAAAGCATCGTCAGAAAGATATTTTAATAAAATATATTTAATCTAGATAATTTACTTGGGGTTAACACATTAAAGATATAGATAGCTGATTAATCATTAAAAGAGGGATTGCCTACCAAGGTACCTATGCGGTACTTAACAATTGCTTATTAAACACAAAAGAAGTCCCAATAGCTTTATAATATGGCGTGGGAAAAGTGTTAAATTTTGCTCGGTTTGCTCGATTGAAAGTATTTCATGGATCAGACAGTCAAATATATGTCTGCGCACTTTTGCAAATACATTGTAACTGCTTTCAGGAACGGATTATCAGTGTTGTTTTGCTATTGATAGAATATACTCATGGTCACGTACGTCTAGTAGCGCTCTAGCTGATGTGCTCACACATTCCGCCAAACATAAATCGCTGATACAATGTCATTCAGTCATATGTGGAAGCTGCTGGTCAGTAAAGGAAAACGAAGTTTTGATAATCGAAGTGGATGTGTTACATTATTTCTTGGGGAAGAAGATGGATACTATATTTATCCCGTTATAATTGTTTTGTCTAACTACAAAGTTGGGGATGAGATCTCAAAGGATTTTAATGACGTCAAAAGAAATGTGAAAGCGATACAATATAAAAGAAATCTGGACTTCGGGAAATCAGGTATTCAATATTTTAGCAGGAACTTTGCTTCTCGGCTTTGTAATTTGATTAAAGTGGATTTATCAAATCAGAAACTTGTTGTTGAGAACATTGAAAGCATTATTTTTAATTTGAATTCACTGGAACATTTAGGTTGCATCCAATGTGGACTTAAAACAATTCCAAATGAAATAGAAAGTCTAACACACTTAAAAAGTCTAAATCTCAGTACAAATTTATTCGACGAGTTACCAGATGGTATTTTTTCTGTTTTGTCATTGAATCATCTTCAAGTTGGGGGAAATAATGTTCTACATTTATCTTCTAAAATAAACAATTTAACTCAATTGATAAGCTTAGATCTGGCAAAGAATAGGTTGAAGTCGTTTCCAGAAATAACAAATGATAATATGAAATTGGAGCAACTTTGTTTATCAGAAAACAACATAAAAATCTTACCTAATTCAATAACAAAATTGAAATCATTGACTGAACTAGGTATTGCATACAATCAACTTTCACTGCTCCCTGATAACATCGGAGATCTAAATAAACTCGAGGAATTATATTGCGAAGGTAATTCGTTAACTTTCTTGACTGATAATATTACAAAATTGAAATCATTAAAAAAGTTATTTGTTCAACGCAATAAACTTTCATCGATTCCTGATAATATCGGAGAGCTAAACCAACTGAAAGAGTTATATTGCGGCGATAATTTAATAATAGCTGTGCCCGATAGTATTACAAAGTTGAAATTATTAACAAAGCTATCTATTGAAAACATTAAACTTTCGTCGCTCCCTTGTAACATTGGAGAGCTTAATCAACTGAAGGAATTTGATTGTGATGGTAATTTAATAACTTTCTTGCCTGATAGTTTAACGAAATTGAAATCATTAACTAAATTATATATTCAAAACATTAAACTTTCATCGCTTCCTGGCAACATCGGAGAGTTAAATCAACTGAAGCAATTTCATTGTGATAATAATCTATTAACCTTCTTGCCTGATACTATTACAAAATTGAGATTATTAACCAAGCTATTTATTCAAAACAATAAACTCTCATCGCTTCCTGATAACATCGGAGATCTGAATCAACTGAAGGAGCTATATTGCAATCGTAATCTATTAACAGTCTTGCCTGGCAGCATTATCAAATTGAAATCATTAGTTGAGTTATCTATTCTGGGTAATAAACTTTCATCACTTCCTGGAAACATTGGAGAGCTTAATCAACTAAAAGAACTAGATTGTGATGATAATTTATTAACAATCTTGCCTAATAGTCTTACAAAATTGAAATTATTAATTGAATTATCGGTTCAAAACAATAAACTTTCATCTCTTCCTTTGAACATTGGGGAGCTAAATCGATTGAAGGAGCTATATTGCAATCGAAATTTATTAACTGCATTGCCCGTTAGTATTACACATTTGAAATCCTTAACTATATTATTTCTTCAAAACAATGAACTTACATCCCTTCCGGAAAATATAGGAGAGCTGGATCAGCTGAAGGAATTATATTGCGATAGTAATTTATTAACATACTTGCCTTTTAGTATCACATCATTGAAATCATTAACAGAGTTATCTGTTCAAAACAATAAACTTTCATGGTTGCCTGATGATATTGGAGATCTAGATCAACTGAAGGAATTAGATTGCTCTAATAACTTAGTAACAGTCTTGCCTAAAAGTATAACAAAATTGAAATCACTAACAAAATTATTTGTCTCTCGCAATAAACTTTCATCACTTCCAGATAACATGGGAGAACTATGTAAATTGAAGGAATTACACTGTACCCATAACACATTAACATACTTGCCTGATGGCATTACAAAGTTGAAATCATTAGCTAGTTTATTTGTTTATCACAATAAACTTTCATCACTTCCGGCTGAGATAGGACAGCTTAATGAACTGAAGGAATTATCTTGTGATTGCAATATACTTACTTTTTTGCCGGAAAGTATCACAAAATTATCATCACACACATTGATCAACCTGTGGGGAAATCCTTTGCAAAAACCACCTTACGAAATATGTTTAAAGGGATTAAATGCAATGAAGGGTTATTTTGAAGCTTTAAAAAAATTCAGTGGATTCCATAGCAACAGATCAAAGATTATATTAATTGGGGAAAGTATGGCAGGTAAATTGTTATTTTAACTTTAGGATTTGAGAGCTCTTGCTAACAGTTAATCTTATAGATTGAAAGTCAAAATTGCGGAAGTCTGTCGAAGAGGCACGATATCAATGAGAGGTCTTATTTGTTCCATATTGCTGGAGATCTCAAATTAGGCAAGCTTTGTAAAAGCCTAGTGGCAGCAAAAGGATTATAAAAAACTTTACTTCTTCTTTTATTGCATTTAATGTAGCAATAGTTTGAGTATACGATTTGCGGTTCAGTTGAAAATAATGTACACAATGTACTTTATATACACAATATATTCTAAAGCCCCGTCAAAAGGAAGCCAAGATTGTTACAACATTTGATAATGCTCCATTCAGCCAGCATTTTTGCCAGAAATTTCACGACGTCGATCGTGATGTTGTGAAAATGCTGACAAACAGCTGGCTGGGATGGCCAAACGAAGACAGCATTGCACAGCATCAATCGCTGGTGCTGGAAAAATGCTTGCTGGAGTGGCCAAATGAAGTCAGTAGATTCTCAACATCTGGTGGTGGAAAGAAATTTCTAAAAGGGCAAATCATTTTTGGTGCCAATCGATTTAGGTTTATATTTATTCAAACTATTATCGTTCAATAGTATCTTTCTATTTGGTTATCCTTCTTTGCTCTACTTCCTGAAACATTGTAAATTAAACCTCAATACATTTTAATAATCAGTCTCTGTTGAGTCATAAGTGCTTTCTCTGTAACTATAACCCTGGCCAAATGAAGCCAACATTTTGCCAGCTTTTTCACAACATTGAGCGAAATTTTTATCAAATGCTGGCGAAATATTGGCTTCATTTGGCCACCCCACCCTGCGTTTGGCCAGCATTTTCACAACAATGCGATCGATGTTGTGAAAAGCTGGCAAAATGTTGGCTTCATTTGGCCAACCCATCCAACAAATTTCAACAAATTTCGGTGTTGGAATTTGTTGGCTGGCACTTTGAAGATGATCAAAAAATAGGCCAGCATTCTATTGTTCTCTTCGATGTTGTGAAAATGCTGGCTTCATTTGGCCACCCCAGCCAGCATTTGCACAACATTTGACATATCGAGTTTCAAATAATAAAAGAAACGTCTTCACTATTGGTCAATGATTACGTAATGATTTTAGTTGGTCAAATAGTGACAAGAGTTTGGCGCGAAAGTATTGCCATGAAAAGTTTTATTTTCATTTCATAGAGTCAAAAATTACAAATAATATAGTTTGTCATTTTCTGTAGCAGTTTTTGCTCTTTATTCGAAATTCTCGAGTGATTTTAATATTTTTGCGATGGAAAACACAGCTACGGTATTCATACCCCTTAAAGGGGCACTATTGACCGTTGATAGTTGTTTTGAGAAAATGTATTTTTTTCAAAACCTCATTGTCAAACAGCAGTTATGACATCATCAAATCGGCTTTGAGTTTTCATAGCGATGAAATCTGGTAACGGGAACACATCACGAGAAGTGTTTTTATTTTAGTGAACTATACAAAGAAGTGTATTGTGATTTTCTAAGACCGTTTACCCAACGATGTAATATGGAATAAAGAATTTTGTTGAAGAAAGAATAAGTTGTTTGGATAACATGGTTTGCTACAAAATTGATTAATTTATTGATGATTCTAACTAAAATTCTATGTTATTACTGACCGCTGCCCAGTTGTTCGTTTGTCTGCGTCTCGAGCCTCGATAGTTTTGTTTCTGATAAAATTTCTGACTTTTTCACATAGAATGATGATTTTAAGGTCATATATATGTAGTATATTAAACCCTGATTGTCATCATCTTTGTATTCAACTCGCAATGATGTTTGTTTAGCTTGTGTGTTTCATTAAATGTTACAATAATAAAAGTTGCGTTTCAAAATTCACGTGTCAAATATCATCTACTCACTGAAATACGATGACGCAAATAAAAATGCTGCGAGATCCAATTCAAAAAATTCAATACAAAGGTTTCCGGTCTTGTTTGACCCTGTAAAGCGACAAAGAAAGTACATACGATTCATAGACTAATAATTAAAATGTAATGAGTTTTAATTTGAGATTACCCACGGAGTAGAGTAAAGAAGGACAACCAAAAATAAAAATATTATTGAACGAGAATAATTTGATTAAATTTAAATCTTGATGGAATGACGCCGAAAATCATTTCACGTTTTAGAAATTTCTTTCTGGCTCTGGATGTTTTTAAAATGCTAGCTTCATTTGGCCACCCTAGCCAGCATTTTTCTAGCGTTTTCACAACATCAAGATTGATGTTGTAAAATTGATGGCAAAATTCTGTCCGGGGTGGCCAAAGGAAGCCAGCATATTCACACTAAAACCAAACATAGTGTCCATCGCGACTAATTGTTTCATAAATTTAAAACAAAAGCTTTTTATTCTTCAAAGTCTTTAAAACGTGGGTCAAGATTCCCTCAGAATTTAATGTGGTATCCAGCTTCTTTTTGAGACTTTGGCTATTAGTTTCATGGTTACGGAAAATTGGGAGACAGAATAAAACTATTGTTGAATCCCCTCAAAAAAAATCGTAAACTAGAGAAATAAAGGGAGTATATCGACAAAATAGAGTCGAAGTAAGCAAGGGTATAGAAATTCTGTGAAATTGGATGAACTAACTTTCAGATCCTGTTACGACCAAATTCCGATCCAATATTTTGGAGGTTTCCGACTAGCAGTTTGAACCAAAATCATCAGGAAGAAGATTGTAACTGATCAAGCGTTAGCAACTTTCGGGAAAGCTTAGATTCGACTGTTAGTTAGAATAATAAATTATGAGTTGATTTCTCGGACATGAATTTATACAATGAATTCTAACAATTTCATCTACTGGTTTAAATTGTAGGAAAAACTTGTCTATGTAGAGCATTAATTAAAAGCAAAGAAGAAAAGATAGATGTTGATTGTAGAACAGAGGGAATCGATCTCTACAAATGGAAACTTAGACCCGAGAAAGATCATTTGGAGGTTTTAGTAGTTGATTGTGCCGGACAAAGAAAATACTTGATCACACATTCCTTTTTCATTTCACAAGGTAAATCGGCCCTGTCACCCGCCTATCCAAATTGAATAATGTAATGCCAACTAATCATGTAGAGTGCAAAAGATATCTGCAACCAAAACTACGCGAAAACTCGAGGTACAATTTTTAATTTGAAGTAATCAAGAGTGAGAGGGCAAGAGGGAAAGAAGGTAAAAATGATCCGACTACTAGGGTAACCTGGTCTATCTCGGCGAATTTCCATGTAGGTGGTTTAACTTTACGACTTTGCTAGTAATCAGAATGCACTTGAACAGTAGACCCGGGTAACTTGGTAAAGAGGTTAACTCGTCTACCAGAGAAACTAAAAAATAATGAAGATCTGATAAAAACACTGGTTGCTATTGTATTCACAGTTTTGGAATCATTTGTCTCTTTTTACTAAGTTTGCCTCTCAGTCACTCTTACATTCTTGCCTGACCAGACTTTTAAATTGTAAAACTCCGTGTTGTGGTTGAATTTTTGTTTGAAAATCAAAGGTAGATAAATGTAATGAAAGTACTGTAAAGTCCATATATTACGAAAAGGTTGTAGCTTAATGCATATAAGCGGATATATTCAATGTATAAAGCACGCTGTTTTATATATAATTCGAGACGACAATTAAAATGATGAGATGGCTTAACATAAGAAAGAGGAAAATTAAGAATAATAAAAAATCGACTTTTTCGATCTTTTCACGCAAAATCAAGATTTCATAGCAAGTCAGCTATGCCCACACCTCTAAAGATACCTTTTCTGTTTGAGAAGAATATAATTAATTGAAAAAATACTTGAAACACAAGGGTAATTTGTAGTTGATTATAACTTCTTCTGTCGAAAATGTGCCAAATGGTGGTTGTCAGGTGTTTGAGAGCCTTTTTTTGACCTAAAAAGGAGTCTTCAACAACTAAAACTGTACCAAATTTAAATATTTCAACAGTGATTGGTGGAACAATTTCAAAGAACCCAACAAATTAGCCGGCTTTATCATTATTTGTGTTCGACCTTCCTATGATTAAGATACTTAACAGTATGCACATGGCAATACAATGATTTTTTCAATTTCATATTTAAAATGTTGTACATTTTTCAGATCATAAGACTATTTCAAATTAATTTCAAGGTTGCCTATTTCTTCTTGTATTTGATTTGTACAACTATGAACCAACTATTGATTCCTATCGAAAAAATGTTGGTAACTGGATGAGTGTGATCTTGGCCCATGCACCAGATGCTGCCATTATTATCGTACCAACGCATTTAGATTTATTTAATGATGAAAATCAGGCTTCTATCAAGAAGCGATGTGAGCATGTACTCAAAAATGTATGGAAGGATGTTTGTAAAAGAGAAAAGGATTTGGAAGCAAGTCGCCATAGCAATATGAAGCTCGAGATTAGGGATCAAGTTTGCACATCTTCATTTACAATGGAAATGTCTGGTATTTGGAAAAAACATATCAGTGCTTCTATACAGCTTGATGGTGAGGTGAGTTGAATGACATACCTAGAGATGTTCCGACTTATATACAGTTGGAATCTTTCCTGTCTAAAGCTCAAGTTACATAGGATTTCCAGCAACAGAAATTGCATTCAAAGCAACAATTGATGTACTGTACGATTATATAGTTGAGTTTTAAACGATGATGTTAAGCTATTCATAAAACACAAAAAATCTCGTAGAAGTAATTCGAGCACCATATTCCCTTAAAGCCTAAGTAATTAAGCTACCGTTGTAAATATAATCCGGTGCAAATGCCTATTTCAGAAAATTATTTACCGACCAAACTAAGACACTGGACATGTAATAATGTTATGAATTTACACGATTACATGTCAATATGTTATTTTTTTTTTAAATGTTTCAGCTAATGATATATTCCGATTCGAATACAGCTGACTCAATCAAAATGATCCCAGTATCTTCATTTGGTAAACTTGATGGCATTAATGATTTGAGAAATGAGCTTATAAAAATCCTCACAAACTCAGCTGTCATGCCATTGGTTGGGCGAGAAATTCCAACAGTGTATGCCAAGTTGGAAGAGTATTGTGTAAACCAAAGAGCCTTAACGCCTGTTATAAAATTGGATGATTTTATCGAAACAGTTAAAGTCAAATTTTGCATGAACAAACAAATGATAATCTCAGCTTTACAATACTTCGATACAGTTGGATCAGTGTTGTACTTCAGCTATGGAAATCAACTTGATCAGTTTGTGTTTTTGAATCCAGAGTGGTTTATTTCTGTTCTTAAGAAAGTATTTAGCCATAACAATGAAACTAATTTGAAATTTAATCGTAAATTTATTGAATCTCACAATCTAGCATCTGAGGATTTCATGCAATTGAAGGAAGAGCTACTAGAGAGTGGAAGGCTCAGCATAAAATTGCTTAGGTAGGCATATTCTAATCGTAACTATTTTTCTTTGATTTATTGCAAAAGTCTTAGTATCATCATGTTGTATGCGGGTACGCGCTGTCTTCCATGAAGAATATGGAGCAATTTCATTCTCAAGAATATGGAGCAATTTTATACTCAAGAAACAATTGAGTACGTGTTTGATTTCAAGAACTTGTTTTAGTCTGGCATTTATACATATTTTATACCTGTGAAGTTGTTATTAACGACGTTCACCAAATGAAAAGTCTACTATGCTACAAGTTTTTATTTTTTCTGTCTGAATCGGAACACCTTCACCAAATGTCAAATAAATTTGCTGCTACGAAATTTGCTGCGGCTTTTTGATTTTACAGTTGCGACTTCTGTTGTCTGCCGTAGAAGGTTTTATTGTCGGCGGAAATAAATTGTTTAGTCGCTTATTGTTTTGTCGCTGTCAATGAATTATTCGTCACCAATCAAGAATAAATTGTCGCTTGATTTAACCATTTTGTGATTCTAAAAAGAGTCGCTGTTTAGTAATCATTTAGTCATGGTTTTATTTTTATCCCATTTTGTTGTGGGGGGCTAGGGCCAGCCCCCCACCTAAGATCATATGAAAATTTCAATTGCATTTATATTGCTGATCAACTTACGATCAACGAAATATTCACGTTTTAGGCTCGATTTATAGCGTCTTCTTGGCCTCTCCATCCCACTTAACCACGCCCAATTTCGAAAATGATTCGGTCAAAAGTTTGATGAGGATGTGATCAGTGCTGATCAGGCTATAGCAAAACTGATCAACTGAAGATAAAAGAGATATTCACGTTCCACGGTGCAATATTACCGTCTCCCTGGCCCCCAACCATTCAAACCACATCCAAATCCACAGATTTTCATATCAAAAGTTTGATCATACTTAAACGTTAGGACAAAAATCTTACTTATAATTAACTTGTAATTACATTTTCTGTAACTAATTCTACAGAAGTGAAAATTCATTATCAGACATTATTTAGATATTTCGGAGTAATTATCATATTAAAATTTGCTATAAAAGTACTTTAATCGCTTTGCTGCATACTATTTCGGGTTTTGGGATAAGTCATTCTTTTGATTCATTTATTATTTATTTTTGTGCAGATGTATGTGGTATGATATTGATTATATCACAAACAATGATGACATGTTTTATTTCCTCATTGAAATCTTGTGTCGTTTCAATCTTATTATCAATATTGGTAGTAAGAATGATTTGGCTGGAATTCGTTCAATGAATTTGCTTGTTCCTTGGTACTTTAACTCTGTTACAAACGATAATTTAGCCAAGCATTGGCCAGAACAGAAAGGAGAGGGGATTGTAAGTAGAATCACAAATAACAGTACTAGAGATCTAAGCAATGGTGAGCTCATATATAAGTTACAATCGAGGTATATAATTAAGTTTCCTTTGGTCAATAAGTTTAATGCTGTGTTATATTTGGTTCCAGGAAACAATCCGAATTGTTATATTCCCGATATAATAATTTCTTAACCTTGATCAAGTTAATATTTAAAAGTGCTCAAGCATGAAAGAAGATCATCAATTAAACCGTTATGAAATTTTATAATTGAGCCTTATAGGACTACCGGCAAGATAATAGATCAACTCAAGCTAAAGTAAATTTATATTTAAAATGAAGGTATGTGCAATTATGAAGTTATCTATAAGTTAGATTATAACTATACAGATATATGCAGTCATACCATTTTTAGTTTTCAAGAAAAACCAGTCACACCTCTATAAAATCTCACAATAACAGTGGACGCCACACCATATATTCAAATGCATTACTTTGAAGAAATATTTTCAGTTAATTTCTCATCTAACAGAATTTTAAATGCCACAGTAATGTTCTGATATTGTTACCAAAGTCCATAGACATCAAAAGATTTTCAAAAAATAGTTGTCTGCGGGGAAGATGATTTTTGAAATTTTCAAGCGTTCCCATTGAGAGCCCATTTCAAAATGCTTTTTGAGCTTAAATTTTGAACTCATGATTTTCTCACCCATATAGAACAATAAAATCGAGAATACAATTCAACTTTAAAAACTTTTCATATTTTTGGACCAGTCTATTGTACATTTGTATCTTTTAATCAAAAATTAAAATTAAAGTGTTGCAACAATTATTTGTTCGTTATACTTTGTGTTTCTTTTATACTCTACCTGAAGATGTCTTCACACGTCCAGTTAAATTGCTAGGAATGTGTTCATCCTTTTAAAATAAAGAATAAGGGATTAATATACATTCTCTATATAGCTATATTTGTCATTTTCTTTACTATTATTTACTGCACTGGGGAAGTTTTGGAGGCACTCGAGAAGCGTTGAAAGAATGAGCATCCGAAGCTTTTGCCCGAAGCTCACGATTTTAAAAAATTCACTCCTGCTTCCAAGAATTCATTATATAGCATGAAAATAGCCATATAAAGTGTGTAGGAGACTTTTATTGAATATAGAAGCGAATTTAATGAAATATTTTTAAATGGGAAACATAATAGAAGTTGCAATTGTAACGTTTCTTTATATTTAAGAAATACTCATCCATTTCATAAAAATTTGTTTAACTTTTTTAGGCATTATAGGTATTATGAATTTCCTCATTGGACATACGATAACATAACTTTTACTATGTTACATTGATCTTGGGTTACATATGTTCCCATCATTGACCGAGGCAAGATGAATATCGACCTATAAAAATGTTATCCGCCGAGGTCATCATGCCGATAAGCATCGAGCCTTAGATCATTGACTGATCTTTTCAATTTTGTAATATATAATCATAAAATGATTTTTAATGTATTCCATTGAATCAAAAACGCAATTATCCGTTTCGTATCTACGCCATAACTGTAACAATTCACGCAGCGGTCAATACAACTTTAGAATTGACCGTTTTACGACTAATCCATTTGCTCTATTTTCGTATTGACCTGTTAGTCAATGAATAATACCATTCCTTGACAAGTTCTAGACCATTGCATGTGTGTGTTACATTCTATGTTGATTTTCAGATTGAATTAATTTCTCAGTTTAAATCCATCGTTTCTCCCTTACCTGTTGGCTCATTTGAGCGCTTCATTGCTAGTATTTATCGTGAATTCACTCATTCTGTTGCTTGGCAAGATACCTTCATTGGAATTGAAACCAAATGCAAAGTATTATGTACGATTCAAAATGATGGGCATAGTGGAAAACTAGTTTTAAAAGGAAGGTGTATCCAGGAAGATATTAATGACCTGTGGATGTCTCTGATACCAATCTTCAAGGTTTGTTTTCATTACTATAATCTTTATATATTATTCCCAGCATATGACGATCATGTTACGTAGGCTTATCTTCAAATTTTGATGAATTTAGATTGCCGATGAGTTTTTCAATCGCCTTCCTGGTCTTGGTTGCATTAAACGACAAGCTTTGTGCCCAAGCTGCAATGAAAAGTCTATTTTAAATCCTTATAAGTTCGACATTCCATGTTGGTTTTCATGTGACTATAGCTATCTGGACCACATTCCCTGTGGGAAAGAAAATGACTTGATACCAATCAATAGGGTATTCCCACCAAAAGGTAAGACAACTTCAGCACAATATTAAAATTAAAGTTTTCAGATTTTCTGCCCTGTTGATCACTTTCTGCAGAATTTATTATTTGCTTCCACCATAAAACAGATGAGACTATTTGGTATAAAATCCGTAGAGAAGAAAATATATCGAAAGCATTTAAACTTTCACTGTTTACAATAAATGATCTTTCATGAGAGTAATGCATGAGTTAGAGAATTCAAATTTGATAAGAACATCAATGTCTCAGTGACCTCAACTCCATATTACGTATCCGACAAGCTAGTTGATTTGAATGCAATAAATCCATTTATTGCCATTATCTGACGAATGCAGATATAAGGCATGTAACATACGCTAATACTGCGGGGATACTTTTTCATAATTTAACTATGTATCAATGAATAAATGTATAAGGTATTTATTTAACTACATTAAATTTTGGAGACGTCGTTCATTTGATAAAGTATTCCACAGGTGTACCATGAAAGATCTCCATTGGAATAAGATTGGAAGGAAAAATTTGGCATAAGATATTAATGATGCTAACTACTAGTTGTTTTGTTTTTTTGTTTGTTTGGTTTTATTTGTTAATTTGATTTTGTTTCTTTGTTTGATTTGTTTGATTGTTTGATTTGGTATGTTTGTTTGTTTGTTTGGTTTAATTGTTTGTTTTATTTTGTTTATTTGTTCCATTTTGCTTGTTTGCTTGATTTCGTTTGTTTGTTTGTTTTTGTTTTTTTGCTTGATATTGTTATTTTTTTGATTTGTTGGTTTGCTTGATTGTGAAGATTATTGCAGTCTCAGTATATATATGGCCTGCGCAGTCCCTGTTGAATAGCTACTTGATTGATTTAATCGATTGATTAGATTTACTAAAAAGGTAGTTGTCAAATGTTGATAAAGGTTATAATCCCAACGAGAAACGTCGTCAAGAGTTAGATGACAAATTGTTGCAAGAGGCTGCATAAATTTGACATTCATGTCCCAGCATTGTATGTATATTGTATGTATATCTCATTCGTCAGTATATCTCGTCCATTGATTGTTGACTACATATATCAACCGAACCTACATTAGGCTGGTCCAAAAAAGCTCAAATTTGGAAATGTGGATGGGCTCATCGATTTTATTGTTACTGTTAGTAGTTTAATCATAATCTCTAAAAAAGTCTAAAAATATATTGCGCAGGGAATGCGCATTGCCCCTCTTAATTCATACACAAACTCCATACAGAAAACGCTGGAAAACTTTTAGAACGATTATAGTCAAATTTTCAAAATAATTCTTGATGTTATTTTATGACAGAAAAGCTATTGATCTCAAAAGTACTATATACTGCTTGAAATTTCAGAATCTGTTTCTTTTCATTTTCAATAAATCGTTTAAATCAGTACATTAAAATGCATGGCATCCACTGTGATTGTCTGTTTAAATCAGGCATCGTACAAGTGGGTGAAATCGGTGTTTGACTTATGAAAATTATCAAATAAGTGCGAAATTCAATTCGCGATTGAAACAGTCAAACATGGGAAAACGATAATAGTGTTGACAGGTTTGATCGATAGATTGATTGAGAAATATGGTTTTACGAATATCGTGATCACAAATTATCTCTGAATCTCAAATTATCAAGCGAACGAAAAGACGTTAACTGCCTGCAAGAAACTTATCGATAATCTTAATTTAAACTTGAAAGTCGCGGTAGAAATGGATAGGTAATACAAATATTTAGATGGACAGTTTAAATTTACCTTTTGCCAGGGGGAAGATTAGAGTTATACTGTAATATTAAATATTGCCTTTAGAGACTTTTAGCTGGCTTACAGCATTTTGATATAATTGTAGACCACAAGCCTTTGGTGCCGATTTTTGATAGCTGTTCAATATATAGATTCGAAAATCCAAGGCTACAGAGAATTCCATTAATACGACATTATACAATTTTACCGTTATTTAGTGACCAGGCAGAGATCACTGTGCCCCTGACACATTATCTAGTGCTTCAGTTAGCTTTCCCGAGCTTGATGATAACTTAGATGACGGTGAAGTTTCATCTTTTGTTTGTTCAGTTCAATCGACAATAAACAATGCTATCACTTTAGACATTTTACAGAAGGCTCAGAAATACGACAATGAAATTATAGCACTACTTGGAACCATCAACAACGGATGGCCTACACAAAAATTGACAGTTTGGACCATGTTAGACATTTTGTAAACATTACACGACCGCCATCTTGGCGTAGAGAAAATAAAACGCCGTGCTCACGAATCAGTATATTGGCATGGTGTCAATTCTGAGATAAAAAAAATTGCAGCAAAATGTAATGAACGTTTACGACAGTTGCCCTAACATGCGCAAGAACCCATTGAAACAAGAGATATTCCTGCACGACCATGGAATAAATCTGAGCGGACTTTTTCAATATGCATCTCAAAATTATTTGATAATTACTGATTACACAATACTGCCGCTTTTCTATCCTGCTCAAGCAGTGCGCTACAATACACGGACAAAGCACCTACCAGATTTAAAGTTAAGTTCTCATATCGTTGCTCAACATCATCGGACCAAAGAATGGTCATTACGCGGACCGATTGTTGAGATTCTGCCACACCGTACATACGAGATAAAGCATACTAATCACCAGGTCATAATCATAAATCGTAGATACATTCGTAAGGTATTCACTTCTGTTGCCCTTACCTCCATTTCTGTTGTCTCTTTTCCCATTTTTATTTTCTGTTGAATCGACCCCTCCTACTTCCGAGGCTGTGACTTATTCTAGTAATCCAGATTGGAGACTATCCGGCGTACAAACCCGCCAAACCGTTACACTGATCAGGATTACAATTGATTGTACCTATTGTAATCACGCATATCGCTCTTGGTCAGACAATTATAATCTACTTTTAAATTTATGCTATTTCCATTTGTATGTCCGTATGTAAGGCGGGGATTCACGATGACATTTTTGATGCAATTGACTTGAAACACATATCAATGGATTCGTTATTAACCAGAGGCGTACATGGCCGGCTTCATTTCTTAAATAAATACATCGAAGTTGATAAAAACCAATGAAAACTGTTTCCATTTTCAACAACAATGCTTTCTCAGACTGAAGTGCTAACTAAGCATTTTCGGACTTGAATGGATTTCTATTGTCTCTCAAAAACAAAACAGAACAATCCTTTGTTGCGAAGTGACAGATAATTTGTGTATTTTCATCGTAGTAATTCTCAGAATTAAATTCAAACGTAAACAAACTAAAACAACACGTATATTTATATTAAAGTGAAACAAATAAGATGTGTCATCATCTTATCTTCAGTTGGAAATTATTTAATGATTGATTATAAATTATTATTGAAAAATGACTTGGAATAGAAGGTTATGAAATTTGTAAACAAACCCGCGTTATGGAAATTGCAAAGATACAAATAAAATTTTTTCCTGATTATTACAGCCAGTGTTAAATTGTACCGTACTGCAATGAAATTTAATTAAAATATAGATACAATTTCAATACCAACTTCCACTTCATCAGTGAAAACAAATAAATTAAAATATAAAAGAAAGTACATGACAGTAATTAATAAAATAAGATGTAAAGATGATAAATAGTTTCTCATTCCATACTTTTTCAGAAGTCACTTTGAATCAAATGTTGAATAACCACGTTATGAATTAAAAATAATCAATCAAATTTTTTCGGGATGTGCCAGTGTTGCTAGGTGGAACATAATAAAATCTAGACAAACCCCCCAACCTTGCAGCTTTATGACACTCGGGTTAGAAATGTTTCTTTGAATTTTTTGGGGGGTGTATGGCTACTTAACTTCAACTTGCTTTGGGTAAAATAAAATAGTATCCTAATATCGTAAACAAATCCTGTGCGTTCCACTTTTCACTTCTCAACTTTTTGCTTCTTTGAACAGCAAAATATAAAATAGAATAATTTCTGAATTAAATTTCGGCATCAATCATCTTTTCTACATAGATTTCTTCATGCATTTATTTGAACCAGTTGAGCCAGATGATTTACAACTCAATATAAGCATGCATTTGGATGCAACTCGAAATGTAGTTACTATAAAATATGTGTATAGCAACGATATGTCACAAAATGCGTTGTTTTTGACCGAAAGGGAGAGTTAGAGTTTGGTAGCTAAGCTGCAGATTCCTTCTGATCTATTTATATAATCTGTAGCTAATTTATCAGTATGTCTCGTCCATTGATTGTTGAATACATATATCAACTGAATCTACATGCATAACTATCTTTATCTGTCGTTATCTAAAAATAACAGCATTATAGGTATTATGTTAGACTAATTAACACACTGACATATTGCCCTACAATAATTAATATATAATTCAATTTAATAAGTGAATGGATTAACTATGAATACTACAAGATTTATCAAAGTTGATTTTATTCAACTGGTTTCTAAAACTATTTAAATTTGTTATCAAGACTATTAAAAATAGTCTGGGGTAGCTTTTTCTAGACAGATACTGTCCTATAATAAAATTAATATTTTAAGAAATATCATTTTGATGTCAATGATGGAAATATTTTCATATTGTGTGATCTAGACGGAAATTTCGAATATGATTTCTTATAAAATTATGTCACATCTATATCAACTAAGCCATTGAGAATTTTGTAAAGAATAACTATGTTATTGAAAACACGACGATATTCAAATGTAGTAATATTGAGTTTTATGACCTTTTTAGCTGTTGATAGTTGTGGATCCTGACGATTTTTATGCCTCCCCAATTATACAACTTTATGCTTAACAAGATGATTTAATAGGTGCCACTTTATTGCAAATTTCAGATGTCATACAGACGTTTATAGACAGAAAAAACGGAAAGAAGATGGACCTGCTATCACCATATTCTAATGGTATGTATTTTAACAATTCATAGTTGTGGGACAATGGGCCACATTGATTAGTAATAAAAAGCTAAACAAGAAAATCTAAAAAATAAGGGTTTTCAGTCGAGTGAGACTGTACAGTGGAATAACGCACCTTTCTATTTCTTTCCACAAAAATGCTATCGCTAATGAATATTTTGTTTGGATTTGGAACATTTTGGATTAACAAAGAGCCATCATCAATTCTAGAAAATGAGTATAAAATTGAACTACTTATACCAGAAATGAAATCTTCTTTTAAATTTGAATTTCTTCTCCATATAAAGATAACTTTTCAGGTAGACATAGGGACATAGCGTTCTTTTTTTTAAAGGAAGATTGTGTGTCCAAAGAAATTCTCCGATTGAAGAACACTTCAAAGACATTGTAATCCGAACTTGATTTTGCAATGTTGTAAAGCTTAAAATAGTAATTTCATTCAAATTCCTGCTTAAGGTTATGTAAATGCAGACAAGTCTCACTTGATGAAAAGTATGCATATTGAAAAAGTATTCATTCACGAAATATGCTGCATAATTTATTTTCTGGGTCGGAACAACAAAAAATCCAATTAAAAATATTGTTTTACCGTCAAAATTCCAACAAATTAATTAAACAATCAAATTGCAGAAGTATGACACTAGTGACACCATATTTTATAAAGTATTACAAAGTTATCATGTTTATTTGTTCCTCTTATTATGCTTAGACCAAACTGAAACAAGAAGGAAGGGAGGGAGAAATGAAGATGGAAAAGCAGAATCAACTGAAAAATGTGAGTCAATTTTATTGAACATTTAGCATTTACTGATCGAAGGCGCGGTGCATATCGGATCAAAATGATAGGGATTCGCTGAGGCCAGCAATTAGCAATTATCAGTACTGTCTATTTGCTATTACGGTTAGAAAACACGGAGTGGTCAATGAGTTTGGAATTGCTCGATTTTTATTGGTCAATGACGAATGAGCTTTGTTTAATATATTTAATATTGTATTGTATATCGTATTAAAAAAAATTCCTATGACTTTTTTCTTCAAAAAATACAGGTAAACTAGGATTGCAACTTATAAAATTACTAAATAAAATTATGTGTAGCTGACTTAAAAAGTATCAAATGTACAATCACAACTTCATACATATATAAATAACAGTGCGGTAAGGGTACAATCTTAGGTTAATTTTCTTAATTCTGCATTCCAGTTTTCTATTGTTTCGTCTTTCACGCTGTTCACAAAATATTTTAAAAGCAAGCTGTTCATCTTATGGTTGGCTTGAATAAATCACTACTGCGAAAAAATTTCCGAGGGTCAGATTTTCAAACAAACACACTTGGTTTCTTGTGAAAATTAAAACAATTATTCGCGCGGTTCAGATGACATCATAAAACCCGGTTTGGTTAGATATTTTGCCACGCGCGACATTTCAAAACAAATTGACTATCAGCAATGTTCAATAAATGTTTTACCTTTCACAAATTTATTTGTTTTATAATCGAATAGAATAGAATAGAAATAGTTTATTTAAAGACATATAAACAACTATGATACATGATTTTTGCTTTTTGTTCTATTTGATTACATGTATGTGTTATATAAGGCATTGTCGTTGAGCAGTCATTTCTTGACAGCGTCATCGTCGTCTAATAATTAGTTTGATTGAGAATATAGTGTATTTTTAATTTCTTGTTTATATTTAATTATATTGTATGAATCGTATTTGTAATATTTATTTAGTGATTGTGCACCTCGAAAGCTGAATGATCGTTTACCACGGTCAGCATGGACGCGCGGGAGAATGTACATGTTTTTTCTTGTAATATATTTGTGGTTACTTTTATTAAATAAAGTCTTTAATTCTGAACCATATATTCCTGATTTAGATTGATGGGCTGTACATGCAGTACGGAGATGTGACATGTGGCTGATAGAGAGCCATCCCAGTCGTTCAAGTGCGTCTTCCATTCTATCAAACTTTCGCTTTTCACATATCAATTTTGCCACCCAATTTTGTATTCCTATCTGGACCCTTCTAAGCTGTGTTTTGTTGCACGAGGCCCAGACTTCGATAGCGTATAGACAAGGATTTAAAATTTTTGTTTCTATAAATGTTTTAAATAACCCAGCTGGAATATAAGGGCGAATCTTTGATATTGCAGATAATCTGTAGGAAGCAGTTCTTAAGATTTTATCGACGTGCTTCTTGAAACTCATTTCATTATCAAAGACCACGCTCAAGTTTCTAGCTGTACTTACATACTCTATACTTTGTTTATCAATTGTCAAAGTTGGCAGAGTTCGGTTAATTATCTTTTTGTGACCAATAGCCATAATTTTTGTTTTATTAGTGTTGAGTAGTAGAGAATTTTCAGCAAACCAAGTCGAAACTCTTTTTGAATCATCATTAATTTGTTTTTGTACATTACACAGTGATTGGTTGTCTTTAGATTTAAAATTATACAATACGTGTGTGTCATCGGCAAACTGGCCAGCTGCGCCATGTTTAATTACGTTTGGTAGATCATTCACATAAACTAAGAAGAGCAATGGTCCAAGTAATGTGCCTTGAAGTACTCCACATGACAGTGTAACTTCGTCAGAGTAGATGTTGTTCCCTTATATGGTCTGTTTGCGGTCTTTTAAGTACGATTCTATCCATGCCAATGCAATGTCAGATAATCCGAATAGTTTAAGTTTATCCAATAAAATATTATGTTGAAGGCTATCGAATGCTTTAGATAGGTCCATGAGAATTAACAAGGAAGTATCACGAGTGTCCATGTTTTTAAGAATTCTTTCCGTTATGTTCAGAAGGGCTGTAACTGTCGAGTGACAGTGTTGGAATCCATGTTGATATTTATTTAGGATAGGAGATAAGAAGGGGGTACAGTTGGATGTAAACTATTCTTTCCACAACTTTTGACAGTAACGATAAAAGTGCAAGTGGTCGATGCTTATCTGGTTCTATAGTACCTGGTACTTTTGGTATTGGTGATACTATAGTGTTTTTGAAGCAAGATGGAAACTTTGATGTCTTTAGGGATAGGTTGATAAGTTTTGTAAATGGTGCCGCAATGGCTGGAAGGGCAGATTTAATTGCGAAGCCATTTATGCCATCGTAGCCAGGTGCTTTCCAGTTTGGTAGTAGCCCTACAGCTTTAATTGTGTCAATGGTTGTGACATTTGTGAATTCGAATGTTTGTGAATGTTGTTGTATTGTTTCATAGTTGGTTTTTGTGTAAGTTTGGTTCTTAATGGTTGATCCAACCTCACTGAAAAATTTGTTGATTTCACTAAATTCTGATTTCGTTTTTGCTGTACATTTATAATTAGTTTTTCTCGTCAGCTTTTTGACAAGGTTCCATACTTCTTTTACATTGTCACCACATTCAATAAATTTTTCTTTGTTGCAATTTATTTTTGCCTGTCTGAGTTTATATGTTACTTGATTGCGCTGATGTTTATACAGTTCCCAATCTTTTGATGATGTCGTCTTCATAGCCGTATAGCGCATTTTGTTGCGTTTCTTTAATTAATCTCTTAGTTCAACAGTTACCCATGGTGCGTAATATGGATACATTACAATTGTTTTTTATGGTGCATATTTGTTCAGAGTGTCCTGCAATATTGTTTGTAATATCATGGCTGCTTTGTTTACATCTTCATCCATTATTGCTTCTTCAAATTTAGTCAGATCAACGTTCAAGAGTTCTTCACAAAATGCAACTCTGTCAAAGTTTTTGTATGTTCTTACAGTTCTGGTTGTTTTTCTAGGTTGTTCTGTGGCATCATATTTCATAACAGAATACAGCCCAAGGTGGTCTGAATTACAGACAGTTTTTGGAATACATGTAGTTATTGTCTGTTTTAATGAAGTAGATGATATCATATAATCTATTTCCGTTTGAGATGTTTGTGTGATTCGAGTCGATTTAGTGTTAAGAATGAGTAGTTTAAATTGGGACATCAACTCTGAAAGCAGTTTTTTTGCAGGAGTGTTTTTATGGTAGTCAATGTTCAAATCTCCTGCAAATATGAAGTCACAATTTCTTTCAGTTAAAGTCTCTGTGGTATCACGAATGATGTCAAGGGCTTGGCGGTAATTCTCATAGCGAGGATTGTATAAATTTATGATGTATATAATTTTATTATTTGGTATTTGTAGTTTTACTACTAATTGTTCGTATTCAATCCCCTGGGCCTTTCTTGTCAGGGTTGGATCTAAATAAACTTTCATGATATTTTTGTAAAATATAGCAGTGCCACCATGCCTGCCATTTCGGTCATTTCTATATAGACAATAACCAGGAATAGAACATCCTATTGATTCTGGATGTCTCTTGTATAATTATTAGGTCTATATCATCATCAACAGCGTATGTCTGTAATTCTGTTAATCGCTCAGATGATAGACATTGAGCATTAATTGTTAAGATTTTTATCTCTTTTGTTTTAGTTATTTTATTTATTGTGTTTATTGTTGTACTTACTCTTTTCTTGTTTGTGCTGCTATTCATATTGAGTCAATTACTACTCGGTTGAGTCCGGGGCTGGGGTATTGTCTTCTTTATGATATTTTTCACTTGGATTAAACCGAAATTACTTTTATCTACGTTTTCGCACGATTGTGATGGAACGGTGATGTAATCTATATTAGTATTGTCGCTATTATTCACAATGCTTCCATTTGAGACAATCGAATCATTTGTGCGGTCCAAAATGGCGTCAATACATGGCAATTGATCCCCTGATAGATCCGGTATGTAAATATTTGAATCAGCGGCGGCGAGAGAATTCAAAGGTAATTGGAGAACACTCGGTGAATGTGTTTCATCTGCCCAAATGTCTGGTAAATCTTTTTCGATGACATTTTTATATTTTTTTATCTCGGCTTATAATTCAATAAAAATACAAACATAAATCGGCTAAATCTCCTTTCTTTGAGTTTCTTGCTAGTTTCTTACTTGCAATGCCCACGTTTTTATTCTCAGTTTCCAGAATGTTGATACATTTTTTCAAGGCTGTACTCATCAGGTTAAGCTTTTGTTGTGAAGGTTCGATAGCTGTAACCAACGGATCTTGAACAAAATTGACACTTGGAGAGGGTACATCAAGTTGTTCACCATAGCTTTCTGATTGAATTGAAAAGTTAGACATATTGCATACGATTTTTAGAAAAGTTATGTCAATTAAGCTAAAATAACGTTAAATTAATGCAATAAAATCAGTCATAGACAGGAGCACGTCTATTCATGGCGACATGACGCTGTAATACCTCAGACGAATACCGGATAATCTGTACCCCAGACATTTTTACGCATGAAACTGAGACGATCTTTTGAGGCCAATTTGCAGTGGTTCTGCCGTGGCATAAACAATCAAAATGTTTGGAAATGATCAAAATTTGGTCAAAAAAGATTGACTTTTGAAGATGTTATTGATGTCGGAAAAAGATGCTGTTTTTAAATTTCAAATATTTAACACTCAAGGATGTTAAATACATTTTATTTGGTTGATTTTCACTAAGGTTAGATAATATTATGGCCTGTTTAGAACTGTTTAAAATACAAACTGAGTTAGACCATCTTGGTTCTATTATAATATCTTGATCCGATCCATACATTTTGATCAACAATAAAAATATTTTCTTATAATGATTGACTATATGCACACGATTTCTATGCGATCTTCAGACAGAGTGAAACATATACATGGATTTTTCATTTGAACGTACAACGCAATGCGCAATGCAGCTATTGTTTATAATTTAATAAAGTGCTAGTATCTATTGTATACAGAGTGTCATTGTTAATTGATCTACCTTTATATGCTGTTTTTCATTTTGTTTTTGTTGCCTTGTAATTAGATAAAATAAATTTGTTCTCATGTTTGCATTTCTATATTAGCTCTGATCGTTTGATAGTGTTTCTTTCGAGGTGATTATAAAATAATTTTTCTGCTTGCAGAGATTGCATATTTTCGTTATGTTGGTAAATGCAACATTGATTGAAAGCCTGGACCATTTGATTTGGTGTTCTGTTTTGCAGTCTTTCAATTTCGAAATATTCTAGAAAGTTGCGTGCTACTCATTACTTGCGTTTTCTGAAAGTCATCTTGTGATATGGGTAGCGCTGTCTGAAAGTAACTTCCGCGAGTCCAATGTAACACTGGCCTTGTTGGTTGATTGGTGTTCTTACTCGTGCCTGGTATATGATGTTTTCTGTGAGGCATTGGTTGTTTAGAGGACATGCTTCCTTGGATGATATAGATATATTATAATTGTATAGAAGTAGCTGGCCACCGACATGGACAGAATGCGTAATGAGGATCATATGACTGTAGTAACATAGCTTCTTTGACGGTGAACCAGCTATACAAGTTTACACGATGACGGTTCAAGAGTAAGAGAGCGAATACACATAATACATTACTACTTACAAGGCAGATAATTTGTGATTGATAAACGGAAGTTACAATATAAAGTTGACAATAGTACAGAGCTGCAATTTTCAGTACAGTCTCAAAGTAGGTGAATAATGTTTAAAGGGGCATTATTGACCGGCGATAATTGTTTTGAAAAATACAATTTTTTTCAAAACCTTATTTTAGAACACCAGTTGTGACATCACCTACTCAGTTTTGAGTTTTTATAGCGATGAAATCTGGTAACTGGAATTGGTCACGAGAAGTGTTTCGATGGCAGTACAAATGAGTGTTTTGTGATTTCGTAAGACCGTTTACAAAAGATGTAATATTATGGAATAAGAATTTTGTTGAAGGATAAAATAATGTAGATAATTTTGCACATTTGATACTGTTTTGTTGTTTACAATCTATGAATGTGATATCTGTTTCAAAGAAGAAACATATCTACTAGCTTCATTTCGACAGCATCCAATCAACGGCTTATATTTCTGTACTTCAACTACACTGACCTTACTGAGCCTCCATCGAAACAAAATAGACATCATATGTGATTTCTAGGTGTTTGGATATTATAGTTTGCTACAAAGTTGATTCCAACTGAATATTATTATTGACCGTTACTCAGCCGTTCGTTTGTCTGCCTTTCGAACCACGATATTTTTGGTAATAATTATTCTGATAAACTTTCAGACTTCTTCTCATGGAATGATGATTTTAAGGACATAAATATGTCGTATTTGAAACCCTGATTGTCAGAATCTTTATGTTCAAATCGGTTTGCTTTGCTTGTGTATTTCAAAAAATGTTACAATATTAGAAATTGCGTATCAAAATTCACGGCTCAATATTATCATCATTTCACTGAAATAACATGACGTAAATAAGAGTGCTGCGAGATCAGATTTCGAAAATTTCCATACAAAGGCTGCCGGTATTGTTTGAACCTTGAATTTATTTATCGTTTTTTTCTTTCTTTTTAGTTTACCCAATGATAAATGAACCATGTGGCCTATGTGTTATTGTTAATAATGTCAATTTTAATGATGAAACGAAAATGGATAAACGAAAAGGAAGTGCAGTAGACGTGAAGAGACTAAAACAGACATTCGAAAAGCTAAAATTTCAAATATCCATACATCACGATCTGAAAGCCGGTGAAATCATTGATTTGGCAAAAGAGATAGGTCCAAAGATGGATCACGCTATGTATAATTGCTTTGTCATGTGCATTCTTTCTCATGGCAAAGAAGGTAGTGTTTATGGTGTAGATGGAATAACAGTTGAGAATCATTGCATAAGGAGAATGTTTGGTGGGATGTACTGCCCATCCTTGTTAGGAAAGCCAAAGTTTTTCATTATTCAAACATGCCAAGGCTCAAATTACACCAAACGTGTAAAGAGTGATGATCCATCTAAAGCAAACACCGAAGTAGTAAGAACTATGGGTGTTCATTCTAATAGAAAGTATACAGCCATGTCCGATAACGATGATACTGATTGGCTAATGTGGATCGCTGCGACACCAGGTATGTCAAAAATAATCCAATGAAATGGTTGATATTACAGAGTTGAGGTTTTACAATAAATAAAAACCTAGTTCTGCTATAAGATTAGACATTATCCACGAAATTAGTTATCGCTGCGGACTAGCTCCCAGTTTAGCGTACTGATTGCTACTGATTGATTACCAATTTAGGTAGTCTGTTGTGTATGGCATATAAATTGTGCAAATCGAAGAAGACGATTGACAAGTATTCCAAAATAATAAACCACACAATATGTAATATTTATCTAATATTAATTCAGCACAAACACTTGTTACGCGATACTCAGAGCTAATATACTCAGACACAATTTACGAATAAAAAGTCTGTCTTCATGCCTGATTACCGGCATCAATATTACTTTCTCCATGTACTTGTGTTGCCTTGTCAGATATGAATTCCTACAGGGGGATTTAGTATAGTCATTAGGGTAGATGCCGATTCTGAAAAAGATACATCCGCATATTTTCATTAATTCCATAATTGATTCAAGGTTATTACTTGATGAGAATATCAATCATTCATTAAAATAATTTTGTTTAAATATATGTTTATTGTTTTGAGACTTCATTATGTTATCGAATTATCCAAGATTTTATAGCGAAGCGGTATGATAGAGTAGCTCAAGTGCATTTTCAAGAGCTCTACAAACTTCATCATATTATAGCACTCTTCTGCAAATAATCATCAATCTTCAATCTTCAGAAGCTGAATAATCCAAATTTAAAAATGTACTCGGTCATTGCTAGTAACATATAAGCGGTTCTAAAAATTTGTAACATTTTACTTGAGTATGGCAGAGAAATTTGCGTAGCTTGATAGAGATTTTATCCATATTTTCTTCTCTATAGGCAGAAAGTCATGGAGAAGTGGAAATGCTGGTACATGGTTTATATTTGATGTCTGTAACTTTCTCAATGAGTATGCAGCAAATATACCTGTATCAAAAATATTTCTACTTATGAATGATCATGTGTCACAACGTGAAGGAAAAGAAGAAATTAAAGACAAACCTAATACATTCGTAAATGCATATGTCAATTACCAAATGATTAGCTCTTTGAGACGTACATGGATCATTAGCACTGGCAAGGAAACTATTGTATCACTGATTACCACTGGATCACATTAAGGGTTTTTATCTTGCTTATCATACAAGAGTGGTTTGTCTCATAATTATCATAACGATCTCAACCATATATCTGGTTACAATATCCATCATGGCATGCTTCTCCTTTGGTCAGGAATAAATGTATTTTCATATGCCACGTTCCATGGAGCTCTGCAGTTTTGTCTTCAGATCGACAAACGTGAATTTTACACCCTTGTTTTATACATTGATACGAAGGAGATAATTATGTTGAAATTATTTACTGTTTGTTTGCTCTAGATATGGTAAAATTAGCTATAGTTACTTAAATGTCGACTAAACACATACAAACATGCAGATAACAAAAAGGCAATGATGCATAGTATTTTTTCGTTACTAGTATCCAATTGAACTCCGACCGAGTATACATTCGTACCTTGTTATAGTAGATTGGGGCTAACCTTGATTCAAATTTAACACCGTACTCATGTTATATCAGCATCAAGTATATAAATTGTACTGCCTAATTTTAGATAATAATACATATCATTGTGATGTATTTATTTCACACAATTGCAGGGTAGACAGATCTACTTTAAATATATGCACTGACAATAAGTACGTAAATTAAGCTGCTGATCTAAACTAAATTGTAAAATAGGTAATGTATAGTTAAAAAATGTAGGATATTAATATAATGGAGTAAATGGAAAATAAATGCAATGTAATTATAACTGGTTTAAGTTGAACAAATTGAATATATGACGATAGTTGAATACATCGTTGATAGCATATAAATTAGTAAAGCATGCATTTTTATAATCGTGACTTATTTCAGGATTTCAAGATTTCGCTAAAAACAACATTTCTAGTGAGACCATTTTCATTTCCTCCAGTTGCAATTGTCAGCTGTTTTGGGTCACGAACTCTGGATAAAGCAACATAGAGTTGGCCATACGAGAAAACAGGCTCTTGTAGCCATACGCCGACAGTTTGAAAAGTTTGTCCTTGACTTTTATTTATAGTGAGGGCAAAAGCAGAGCGGACTGGAAATTGTCGACGCTTCCACTGTACGGGAAACTGGGTTGTCTCGTCAGCTTTTGTTGTCATGTCAATGCGCGGGAGAAATACGTCTCTTCCAAATTGCTCACCTGATGAGTAACAAATAATAGAGAGTTATGGCTACAGATTGAGATGCATTGCAAACATTTTGTAAACTTTAAAGTAGATTATGGCACATCAAACCTGTTGTTATCTTGCAAGTTAGCAGTAAATTTGTGACTTTGCTGAGTGTCACTCTACTTCCATTGCACAAAGGAATTTGTGGATCAATGTTTTGCAGTACCATTAGTATCACTCCGGGCTGAAAATATAAACGGAATATAATTGCATGTCGATTACAAAAATCAAATATAAATCCTCTAAATCAATATCTACTCTAAAATGTTGTCCCTTTTTATTACCTTTAACAATAAACGATGAGGTGGTAGTCCAGCTGGTGTTAATGAGTTTAGAAATTCAATTGGGAAGCGTGTTGCATCATCAGGATCCATAGTACTATCGGCACTACACAGTGACACTATTTCACCTGGTAACGTTTCAGTGATTAAATCATTAACTTGCTCCGCCATGCTGTTTTTCGGAGCCAAAATCGCTCTGTCCGCCATCGAAGTCACCCATTCAGTAAACGGTTTGTTAAACATCTCTATAATGTTAGGGAAAACAATTTCAACAAATAATTGCATTGAATGTTTGATAGTAGATCGATTCTCATCACTAATTTTGAACAAAAACTCATCTGGGATTTTTATCCAATATGGAGATTCAACAATTGGAACATCACCATTACCCACATCTAGTAGCCATTTGTCAAATTGAAGCAAATTAGGGTCTCGCCCGATTCGCATGTTTTCTTGTAACTGGATCAGTTGAAAGTGCTTCCAGAGGAAGACATTGACGAAAATCACCTGCCAAAATTAATAGTTTAACACCAAACGGTTCCTGAGATGTCATTAAATCCTTCAATGTTCGGTCCAGAGCTTTAAGTTGAAATCGATGAATCATTGGAGCCTCGTCCCATACTATTATGTCGGCATTCCTTATCAATATAGCCAATGGTTCGCTAGGACTGATTCTCATTGTCGAATTTTTGTTAGGTGTGAGAGATGCCTTGAATCTAGAGTGAAATATTCGACCCAGAGTTAGTAAAGTGGCAGCAATTCCACTGGAAGCAACAGCAATAGCAGGTTGTTTTTCATTATTCAATGTACGAACTTTTGCTAAAATAGTATTGAGGGTGAATGTTTTTCCAGTACCTCCTCTGGCATAGATAAACATTGGTGGTTTTGAGTTTCCTTGGAGAGCGTTCATTGTTTTTTCATAGGCTGTTATCTGAGAAGGAGTGAGCTGGGCAATTCGTGAAGCAGCATATTGTCTTGTCAGATTTTCATCGAAGTTGAGATCCTCCTGTAATACCACATGTACATCAACAGTGCTCTGATCTTGGGTGAGATGTCTAATGTCGTTTCGGTCTATCTACCGACACACCAGGAAGATCAAAGTCTTGGAGAGACTTGCCTTCAACTTCTAGCTTTTTCTCTAAGTCCATAAGAACGAATAATTTGAGGTTGAGATCTGTTGACTGAGGGTACTGAAATTTGAAATCATCCCACCATTCACAGACATTTTTTATAAAGTTGTAATGGGTCATTTGCTTCACAGAATAGCAGAATGGCAGCAAAAAGATGTCTGATTTGCAAAGAAAGTTGTGAAGTGGCAGCTTCTGACAGAACCATTTCCCATTCACCATCGTCTCGAAGCAGCCCAAGCTCTTGGCATACACTCTTGAAGTTGTGATGTGAAGTATCATTCAATTTTAACATATCCTGAAAACTTATTTTGCCTTTGCAATGGTCATGATGCAGTAGTATTCTGAGGTAGAATTCATCACCACTCATAGGGTGAATCGTGTGAACACGACCTATTATTGATCCAAATCCTCTTTTTCGATTATGCCACTTTCCCTGTCTCCATGTTTTGAATTTCGGGAAATCAATGTATTTTATCATTGTTTGGGGATTATTTTTGTTGAAAGAGAAAAATCCAGTCAACTCAGTTGATTTAACCGGTTCAATGACTATGTTTTGTGCCTCATCTTCTTCAAATATTATATACTGTTCATCTTCTAGGTGTACTCGAAGGGCTGGCACTGCTGGAAACTGCTGCGTTAGATGAAATTGTAGTAGTCTCCAACAGGCTTCACTGGCTCCTAAAGATCGAAGGTTTTGAAACTCTGACACCTCATCATACACTTGAACTGCTGCCATTTGCCTATCAGATCCTTTAGTCACATATTTATAGAGATATTTTGCTGCCATTGGTGATACACATGCTTCCACATTAATGTGAGCTTCGAAGCGAAGGAGAACATATGGATTCTAGGGTACTACCCATTGGTTGTCAATGGTTTTACCCTCGTACTCAACAACAGACCCCCCTTCATTTGCAGATCTTCTCCGATAAATTGATAGAATGCATTGTCATCCCATTCAGTTTCAGATGTGAATGGTTTTGGAAAACCTCTTGCACATTTACCCAATTCATCCTTACAAATACTGCTACACCGATGAATCATTTTTGAATGATGAATGATGAATGATGAATGATGAATCATTAAGTCACAAATTCCCGGCTATAAATCCCATGATTCCATACTGAGAAAAAGTCGATAATCTACTACATAATTATGTGTAATATGGTGTTCGCAAAAATCTCAAAATCGCGCTGTTTTATACAAACCCGCAATTACGCAAAAAGTTTTTAGGAATATATTTCTTATTTAAACTATTTTTATTTTATAATTCTGAACACAAAGTAACGTTTTTAAATAGTTATATCATTAATTTAAAAGTAGATAAGATTAATTTGTCAAATAATAAATTGTATAGTAATGTATATATAGTTTAATCTTCACTTTTAACAGCATGTTTACGTTTTGTACACATGCTGTATAAAACACATAAAGCATGTGCCTAATTGTGGTTTTAGATCCTTGTAAAGCGCTATATTAAGCAATAATATTAGCATAGATAGCGTCATGTATAGGCCTGCATAGAAATACTAAACTTTATCATTATATTAACTTACCTTATAGCTTATAATTTAATTTATAAACTTTATCATCTATTTTATTATTAGTAAACTTTATCATTATTAATATTAGCTTGTAAATCTATCGTGATAGATATATTTTGGATTTTGGTACTGTAATACCCATAACAATACCTAAGTCTTAAGATTTAAACCTTGTGTAATGAATGTAATGAAAACGGTATTTTGTGTTCTGTCCACGTTGTTATCATTTCACTGTCATTCCCTCTTCTGAATGCCAAAAGTATTTTAATCTTCTTTGTACTAAAAGGAAATTAGACGTCGTTATCATTTCGCATTTCACTACTATTTCCTCTTTTGAATGCCAGAAGTATTTTAATCACAGGTGTTTACGTAGGCACTGTTGAAATTTCTGAGTGCTTTGTATTGCTAATCTAGTGTTAAATCAATTGTCTGGCAGACGAAACAATGCAACAAAGTTTGACCGGGAAAGTTTATTTGATGCTTGTATGGCAACAGAAGATACATTTTAATACTTTGAATATACTTGAACCATGCATAAAATCAGGCCTTCCGAATGAGATATAATGCATCCTCATCCGTGCAGTAACGATTGCGTGATAATGCGTCATTGAACACACAGACAGATTTAAGGGAAATTTTAAAGTAGATTCTATGATATATGATTATAAATTAAGGTATTAACGCGAGGTTAACATTGAATTGAGGGTAATCGCGTAGGCAAATTCACAAAGATAAACCTTGCAAATTTTTAGTCTAAATTGTATACCTCTTTATATGACTACTTATGTAATGAATTCATTTTCTTTTCAGTTGTTCTACAGACAATAGAGTTCAGATTAATTTCCTAATTATATAAACAGCATTTACAACAAATTATCTTTACGATTTGCATACACAACTGATCTTTCATTGAATCTGTACAGAAACATATTCGAGTCCGCACACATTATCATATAGAGCCTGCTCCCTCGAGTCGTGTCGAATCGTGTCAGGGGACTTCTGTAGGAGGATGTGCCAGTCTATCTCCAGAATTGTATATAACTAAAAAATTGTAGTCACAGTCCACGCCGATCCATATTTTAACACATTGGCTTTTTGTGGCTCTGTTCTGTCATCTAACATCTAGATATCGGCGGAGATGTCAGTCTGTCAATTCTCGTTTTACTAGGGCTCAAAAACTCAATTCAATTGTTCTTGTTATTGCCTTCTCGTTCTACTAAATTTTAAGCCCGAAGGTGTAATACAATGACCGCTGTTAGACAATTTGCTTTTATTCTGTTGTCCTTGATCAACGGCTTTACAATGCATTCAAATAAGGGAAATTTTATGTAATCATGTCCGAAACAGCCGCTGCTGTATGATTAACGGCATGTCTATACGATCTAAATGAATTGTATAGGAATAAAATATATCTGTGAAAAATGGTGACCATAAAAAATGATCAGACACGGCGATTCTTATTTCAAAACTACTGAATTCCGTATTTGTGGATTTGTATATGATTTTACTATTGCGGCTGACGAGAGAAGATTTGATGCCCATAAACTAATACTATCAGGGTTTAGTGAATATTTTTATCGAATGTCTTCATGTAATATGATCGAGGCTGATGCAAACCAAGTCAAATTAAAAGGTGTCTCTGCTGATGTAATGGAAAATTTCATCAAATATTGTTATATAAATTCGTTAACAATTGAAGGGGACACGGCAGGGGATAATAATTTCAACTTATGAGCCGCTGCAGTATGTTACAATTGGAATCTATCAAGAAAATATGTATATCCCATTTAAAAGTAATGTCACAAAGTTGGAAGAGATTATGCCAATGATTGGGTGCTGAATCAAGTTATTTGAATTCAGAATATTAGGCGATTCTATTTCAGGGTATACAAAGTAGTAGTACAGATCATAGTTACAACACACAAACGAGGTAATTATTTCGGTGACGCTCAGGCGATCACAAGTAACATTGGGTATTCTGAAGTGTGTTAAAGTTTTCGATCTTGGAAGACTTATAAGCGATACTGCTCTTTTTAATGTTTCATGCAATTTTATCAGAGAGAACTTTGATATTAAATCAATTATTGCTGAACTTATGACATCATCATTTGTGATCTGAAGCTTTTACTTGCCGAAGTGTCATCAACTGTATCTCAGACTGTCCTAACCTCTTTCTTATTCGAATGATGACAGCATGATTCAGATACTAGATCCGAAAGCCTATAACTTGTGGGTCTCACTCCAGGGTTTATAGATGTATTTTTTGCTTATTGAACTTATTTCACAAATGTAAAAGTTCAATTGAAAGACCGTGAAAAGGAGATTAAATTATTCTATAAATATCAAGTACGATCCAAAATCTCTATATTTTGATTAAAATTTCTTCGTCTTAAATATTCTAGGACGATAGTTTTATTTATGTGTAGTGGATTGTTTTATGTCTATTGTCTTATAATACATAATATATTTCCTTTGTTAACTGTAAAGCTTCCGTTTGTAATCACTTATACCTTGTAAATGCAAATCAGTGTCTGTAATGTATTAAGTCTCTTCACGTCTGCCCTTCCTGGCGACAACATTCTATTTTAGTAAAGCTGGTCCAACTTCATAGAGGCTCTATTTATCAGCGGCCATATTAGCCCTTCATTCATCCTCTCCCTGTTGGTGACAAGTTACAGCTACTATCATACCAAATATATCTATATCGCAATCATCTATGTATGTGTGATAGTATTTATCAATATGTCGTTCATTCTACCCGCTACAGATGTCACTGTGATTGTACAAAAACATATTCAATAAACATTATCTACCGACAACAGATAATATAAAAACATATCATTGTATTGCAATGTCAGATAAATGTATTTTGACCGTCGGTAATAGCAGTAAATGGATATTTTAATATCCAAATATAATTTTTGATATGCAAATGACTGTTATTTCCATTAAAGCTGTTATATAGAGGTGTTGGTCCATCTCCAATTGTAAGGAGTTGTGCACAACAGGTCACCATATACGGGCCTGCACTACGAGCCTGGTGTGGATTCCCTTTTCTTGCTTTGGTTGTCTTCTTGTGATGACCGTTATTTGTTTCACATCAATAGTTGTTATGATGTGGTCGCAGACTTCAGTGTTATTGTTAATGTTACGCTATTCTAGGTTTTAATTTTAGTACATGATTCTCTCTATGATTTTGTCTTATTCAATTTACTCTTTATTGGTTTAATTAATCAGAAATGTTTCTAGTCCAGAGTTTGCACACAGTATATTCAATACATACAAGGTGGGATTCTTCCCACTGCCCTGATGATTCCAAGTTGTTTGGATATGAGGACCGATTCTAATCAACTGAGTACCCAAATGCCTGGGTTGTCGCAATGGTTGCAGTAAATCTTTCCTATTTGTGCTGTATCACATCGCTTATGCAACTTTGTGTGCAACTGGCCATATTATAAATGTTGCCCCAATGCAAGCCTGGCAGGGTTCCTCGAGTCCGACTCATTTCATTTATTAAGTTAGATCTGATACTAACATTTTAAACATGCAGAATTTTGGCAATAGAGTTGGGCTTCAGTTAGGTATTGTCCACTCTAGATTAGTATTTTTATCTGAATTGATCAGCTTGTATATATCCCAAACATTATGTTTGAAGATAGCCTCTGATATACTTTGAGCATAAATTTATTACATTTATTACATTTACGTTGAAGGACAAAAGAATATGCTGGTTTTTAGTTAGGGTGTGTCGCTGTTCAGTACTGCCTTGGTTTAATGTTTGCTGTATGTTGCCTCATTGATGATATAAATTTTTTTTTCTAGCGTATACACCATTCCTCCTCCAATGCTGGCAGTAGAGGTTGACCAATGATTGTTGCCACAGCGTTGATGTTTCGGTGTGTTCAATGCATTGAGATACGATTCAGATTGTGTTTACAGACCGTTTGGACATTGCCTTAATGTTAACCGCAAAGTGAAATACTTTATAAAAACTCAGTAATTTTAGTCATCAGGTTAGTTTAATTTTGATTTTAATTTTATGTTCTTCCCATTATTGTTACAATTGATAGTTAATTGATCTACTTCTTATAGCTTGTATAATGTGTAAAATATTAAAGTGATCTGTTGAACATCAATTAGGTTATTCATATTTAATTATAAATCGTATTAAGAAATGTTACCTGATCTAGTTAATAGAGTTGAGTGTTCAGCTACTTAATTTATATTGTATCTGTTCTATTTGTGTTACCTATTGCGGAGACCCATTAAAACGTATCAATTCATCTTGAAATATAGCATGCGTTTTGTTCCTGTTGGTACCTCTTGAAAGTCGAATGGTGACCATAATCGTGAAATTAGCTATTTGACCCATTAGTTACTGATAATCTCCGTTCTCTACTCTTCCATTGGGTTTGGCTTTGATATGGAAGGCATGTGATGGTTTAATTTTACATAATTGTTTTTCTCAGGTATTTGTTTCTTGAGATTGTCATTTTCACTGGATCGACCCTCTCTACTGTTGATGAGGTAATTGGCTATATTTTTTTTCTGCCATGCACAATGGTTGGCGATGTTGTGTGTAATTGCATGTGGTATTGGAGACGTGGTTATAAAATTGCATTAGAATTGGCAGTAGTGTATTCTGGCGACACTGACTGTATGGTGTTACGAATGGCATTTGTTTTCTCCCACGTATCTTTTGGGTCCATGTTGTACCTGATAAGAATATCTGCCGCATGACTGATAGAGTGTGACGGTGTGGGTAACCTTTACCACAAAACAGGAGGTATAGGGTATATAGGCGTAGCATGAGAATGTTCTCGTTGATAATCAAGCGCATGAATCGCAAGGTTTGTCCCTTGATTACTCCCCATTTGGTAGATGGGGTATGGCTAGGTATGGTTGAAAGGGAGGATGTTATGTGTATCCGTAGGTTTGACATATATGCCTGTCAATAGCCTATCTTCATCTAAATAAACATTCAAATCAAGGAAGGCAACATGGGAATCTGATGTTGATGATGTGAACTTGAGTCGTGGATGTATTTGGTTTATGTCATTGAGAAATTGATTTAGATCATCTTGGCTGTGCGGCCAAGTCATGATAATATCATCAAGGTATCTGTAGAGGTTACATAGATGGTCTCAGGCTGCGGGATTCTAGGAATTGTTCTTCTACTACAGTCATGTAGATGCCTGCATAACTAGGTGCGAACCGTGTACCCCTGGCGGTACCAGAGGTTTGCAGGTAGTAGGTTGAATCAAAGCCAAATTATTTTGTAGATAATATCACATGTATGCTATCCAGTAGTGCTGGGAGGTTTGGTCGTACGTAAGAGGCTTGATGCTGTAAGATAAATTGGCGTACAGCCTCAATTCCAAGCTTGTGTTTGATGTTTGTGTACAGTGCGGTGACGTCGAGAGTGACAAGTATACATTGACCAATTGATGTTATGTTTTTGATTTTATCCTTAAAATCAAGGCTATCACGGATGTGTGATTTTATAAGTGTCCTTAGTGGGATCAGGGCACATTCTACAAACATGGATAGTTGCTCCGTGTGGGAGTTACAACTAGAGACGATTGACGTCCCGGTATATCTTTCTTGTGGACCTTGGGAAGAATGTAGAATACTCCAGTACGTGTGTTTGCCGGAAATGGTGCAAGGTTGGTCGTTGTTGTGTTGTCAATATGCTTCTCTCGTTATAATCGTGCTCGAAATCTTGTGATAAAGGTGCACATTCTAGCTGTGGGATCGGTGGTTCCCAGTTTATAATATGTCGTGACGTCATTCAAGTGCTTGAACACTTTTTCGATGTACTGGTTGTTATTCATGATCACCAATGCCCCACCTTTATCTGCAGATTTAGTTATTATATCATGCTTACTCTTGTAGTCAATTACCTCTTGCAGGGTCCTCATGTCTCTGGGCACTTGTATGTCCATCTTGTGGCTTTTGTAGGCTCTTGCAACTTTAATGTATAGTTCCCCCAGTAGTCTCTCAAATGCTGGGTCATGTGTGGAATCAATGGGTTTCGATTTGAAGTTTGGGGGTATGTGACCCTTTGTAATGATTTGAGAGTGTGACGATGCTGTTTACCCCTATTATTAAATCGCCTCCTAATGCAGTGTTTAAATATTGCGAGGTCATTCATAATCTGTTTCTTGTCAGAGCTGATGCTGCCCTGTGGTACAAATTTTGGTCCCCTTGAGAGGAGCTCCAATTTCTACTTGTCAAATGTTGCATTTGATAAGCTCACTACAGTATTCTTGATAATGCCCATGTGTTTCCGATCAATTTCCAGATGTGAGAGTGGAGTTGGGCGTTTGATGTAGTTGAGTCCACGCGATGAGGAGTAAATTGTGTAGAGAACAGAATGAGTTTCATTGACAATCACTTTTTCTACATCATCTATCGTATAGCTATTTTTACTTAAAGTGTAGTGAACAAACGAAGTGTACGACGTAACATACTTATCATCGGCTAGTCATCTTTTTGTGAACTTCTTCTGCCTGTAGTCTAAGCCACTACCATTATCGATGCGGGCCCATTTATGCTCATGACGCATACCCAGTGATTGCTTTTTATACGTAGTACTAGAAATAGTCTTCCTTTTGTCTTTAGTGACGTTTACACTGTTGTCTTGTAGTTGTTCTTGGCTCTGTTGTTGTGTTGGCGTTGTTTTATTGTTATCGTTGTTATTCATGGCCATCTGGTGTTGCTCACGACGGAGGTGTTTGAGGATGAGGTTTTCCATTGTTGCTGGTCGGAGTGGCGGATTTGGGTCGATCAGGTTGACTGATCTCGATTTGGCAAATGGAGAAAGATGCGAAGAGTTAAATATATAGCGATTGCGGTACGCAATAGTGAAATTTCGTAGAATGTATGCATTGAGTAGTTATATTAATACTAAAATGATATCATATATTGAACTGCCTATCGTGCTCATGCCTGGTCTACATGTTTCGGGAATAAGAAACCCTCATAAGGACATACATGAGATCAGTATACATCGAGAGTGGTGTCTCAATATAGTATAAAAATGTGATGTATAGTGGCCGTACTAGGGGTACTCATTTGCTGAATACGAAGATTGTCAATATAATAAAGGATGTCTGAATTCAAGTACGCCTCCAACGATCACTACAAAATTGACTATACATTATACCTTCCATTGTAATAATTGCATCGATAATTATATTGTAAGAGTATCTTACCTCATTTACTTTAGTAGCTGCATTGCTGTCAGCGTTAATAGTTGAATTCTCCATGACGAAAGATGATTATGGTTATATTCTAAAACAATTTTAATGGTATGTTTGAAGTGATATTCTAGTAACGTAGTCAAACTAGTGTCTCTGATGAAGCACTTGATGTGACGGGTGAGCAGTGATCGGTAAGTGTTTAAAAAGTTCTTTGAGAGGTCTGGGTACTGTCTCTGTTCCGGGTTTTGTGCTGTCAATCAAATACGATTAATGGAAATCAAAGCTAAGTAATTGTCCTTAGTAACGTGTTTCTATATTTTACGAATTCTTGCGTTTTCAGTTAGTTTTATTATAAACATTTTTTTTCAATTACTGTTCAATTTAAAAATTCTGTTACTTCATCCATAATCATATCTGTGTCTCCAACTTTTGTAATTCTGACTAATTCTTGTGTGCAGGTTAAATATTTAAGAAGTGGAATACTATAAAATTACAGTATCCTACATAATTTTCTCTTCATTATCTTGGTTGCTTCGGAGAAGTGGTAACCTTGGGGTATAGTGTGCACTACAGGACACTCACCAGTTATTAATTAGAGTGCCACAATATGTTTCATTTCGGAAAATAAATATTAGTTGTAGAAATTATTAGTTTGTTTGAATTTTTAGCATGATTGTCAATTTCTGTTTATTGATAAGAAACTGGCGGTTAACCAGCCTGCATGCCTTGGTTATCCTTGGTCCATGTCACTGAAGACACTGCGGGAGCATTTTATCCTAGTAATGTTTTCTCAGGCTGATGTGGATGTTTTTCTGCTTTTAAAATGATAATGTTAAGGGTTGCTACTGTATAAATACTTTGTTCAATTAATTTATTATTCCTTTTAAAATGAAGATGCAATTAAGCTATGCGAAACGTTGTTTGAACCTAAGTCTGCTCATTTTTTGTCGCTATCCTTTATCTTGAAATGTTTTTCGAAAAAACTTTTGCTGAATGTATTGAAATGCGACCAACAACTGCACTTGATCAAAAGACTCGAACAGTGCAGCAAAAGAATTATCAATTGCCTATGTGCAATTGAATTTCTTAACCTTTGTAAGAATCTTTGAGTAACACCAACTTTTGCTTAAATTGGACATAATACCAAAGAAAAAAGGGCATAGATCCTTAGATAACTACGAGGAGAATGTGCTGAAAGAGGAGTAAGGCTGTAACCTAAATGATCTTAAAAATTTAAGAGTTGAAGTCAACTAATATATGAAAAAATCAGCAAAACATGCTCTGCTCGTTCTTACCCTACTGTCTAATTTTACGTACTAATACCCAGCATAGAAATATTTCCTTCATTTGATCCTTTAAATGTTTCAAATGTACTTTTGGCGTCACAATCGAAATGCTCTTGTGTAGAATTTTATGGCGATTTCCTAATATCATAGTTTGAATATAATCGGATAACGATAACTAGCAATGTATGCAATTTAAGATTTCTTAAGTAGGTATGACGTCACAAATGAAAAAATATTGTAATGTAGAAGTTTATGGCAAATCTGAATAATCAACTTTTAAAACGATCCGATGATAATAACTAGCAATATAAGCGTAAAACTTTTTTATGTAACTAAGATCACAAACACAATTATAATCATTCAACTGTTTCGAATGTACTTATGGCGTCACAATCACAATGTTCTTGTGTAGAATTTTATGGAGATTTTGAATATCATAGTTTGAATATAATCGGATAACGATAACTAGCAATATAAGCAATTTACCATTTCTGAAGTAGGTATGACGTCACAAATAAAATGCTGTAATGTAGAAGTCTGGTAAGTGATAAGGAGCGGACGTGTAAAAGAACGAAGAAAAAGAAACAAGAAGAAAAACGATTTGGTAACAGGGTATACTATGAGTTGTTTGTTAACGCTAATTATCCAAGTAGTGTTGAATATGTGTAAGTGATTTACTTTATTTTTTGAAATTTATTTAACAAATTTGAATTTCGCGTTCAACGGTTACATCACACATTGTTTGCTTCAACTTAAAAAAGGGGCGTTTACTATTTAAACTTTGATACCGTTTGATAACAGATAAATTATTTCGTTTTTATGATCTGCTAGCTGAGACGATTTGCTTGAAAGGTTAGTTAGACTCGATATAAAGTGAAATTGTTTTTATGCCTTATTTATCAAAATTTAAACGCTCCAATTTTAATATTTTCCGTGATATTTTTGGTTTTTCAAATTTGAAAAAGGGGCGTTTACTATTTAAACTTTGATACCGTTTGATAACAGATTAATTATTTTGTTTTATGATCTGCTAACTGAGACGAATTGCTTGAAAAGTTAGTTTGACCCAATATAAAGTGAAATTTTTTATTCCTTGTTTATCAAAATTTAAACGTTCCAATTTTAATATTTCTTGTGATATTTTTGTTTTGTCGATTTTTTCAAAAAGGGGCGTTTACTATTTAAACTTTGATACCGTTTGATAACAGATTAATTATTTCGTTTTATGATCTGCTAACTGAGACGACTTGCTTGAAAGGTTACTTAATATAAAGTGACATTTTTTATTTCTTGTTTATCAAAATTTAAACGTTCCAATTTTAATATTCTTGTGATATTTTTGTTTTGTCGATTCTTTTAAAAAAGGGGCGTTTACTATTTAAACTTTGATACCGTTTGATAACAGAGTAATTATTTCGTTTTATGATCTGCTAGCCGAGACGACTTGCTTGAAAAGTTAGTTAGACCCAATATAAAGTGAAATTTTTTAATCCTTGCTTATCAAAATTTGAACGTTCCAATTTTAATATTACTTGTGATATTTTTGTTTTGTCGATTTTTTAAAAAAGGGGCGTTTACTATTTAAACTTCGATATCGCTTGATAACAGATTAATTATTTCGCTTTATGATCTACTAACCGAGACGACTTGCTTGAAAAGTTAGTTAGACCCAATATAAAGTGAAATTTTTTATTCCTTGTTCAAGTAGATGTATTTGACAGGTTTCGGGCCAGACAATGACATCAAAGGATCCGAACTCCGGTAAAAAGCGCAACGATTTGCACAATGATCCGGTCAACCACTCCGGTATTAGCGCAACGATCCGGTCAACCACTCCGGTATTCGCGCAACGATCCGGTCAACCACTCCGGTAATTGCGCAACAATCCGGTCTAGCGCAACGATCCGGTTTTAGCGCAACGATCCAGTTTTAGCGCAACGATCCATTAATCCGATTACCAAAAGCGCAACGATTGATTGACAATATTTCAATCATCCAGGGTTATAAAAGTCTCATTTGAAAATCGTTTCATTTCATTACAATTTGACATACGCCCAGCAGGCAAACCGACGTTGGAACAACGTTAGATTAAGGTTGGATACAACGTTGGTCCAATGTTGGATAAACAAAAGAGCTACGTTGTATTTGAAAGGTGGACCGACCGACCTATCCGACGTTGGAATTTGGTAGATATCCGACCCTCGACCAACGTGGACCAACGCTCATCCAATCTTGATCCAACTTAAAGAGCATATTGTTTCAGAAGTCACGGTTTCTGTCCAAAAATCACGCCATCTCTTAAAAAGTCTTTCTGTCGTGAAAACAATATGAATTCGCGAAGAGCGAGGCAAATTGTATACGTCTGACAACTTTTTGTGGTGTCGTATATATTAATAATAACGAAAGAATAACAATAACGAAAGCTAATAAAAAGACAAAAGTTTACAGAATAAAAGTTTACAGTTGTTTACGAGGTTTTACAATGGAAAATTTTCCTGTCTTCTTTTTCCTCCATCTCGACGGTCAGGTGCGTATTTTAACCTGTCAGCAATATACTTTTCAACATCGGCCCTCGTCGCTTTACTGTGGTGTTGGATAACTGTTTCTAAGGAATTAATTAACAATCATGGTTTGAAATAAAATATGTATTATATCGATTTGAGCAAAATTTCAGTTCTTGTTTTATAAGAGAATCAATAAGCCTATGCTAAACCTTACAATTTTCAAGGAACTTATTAGGAAACTGAGAAAAACTTTTTGATCAAAATGTCTTTTACATGCCTTATATATTCACAGCTCTGAACATTGATAAACTTTTCGAACTGGAATCCAACAAAAGTTTAATAGTACTATAGTACAGTCATGGCTTCTACAACAAAATATGTGTAAATTCGAAGAATTATATACAGTACTTAAGTTTCTTGAAATTTCTAAAGGCCCACTGATAATGCCAATTGATTAGTTTCTTATAAAAGGATTTCTTATTAAAATATACGTGTATAGTAAATGTGCAAACAATAATTGTTAGACCTTATTCTACTGTACATATATACATGATTTACACAAACACAATAGGCCTACACAATAATATTTTTATATTTTAATTAAATAAGCCTACTTACCCACTACTGCCTGCATAATTCTTGAGGCTCCAACGCCAACCTTATTCCCCCTTTTTCCTCCCATATTCATTGCTGCCATTACATTGTCAGGCAAAAATCTATGAAGAAAATAATGGTAATCAATTAAAAGGTGACATGTGACATGAACCCACCTCGAATAATTATAGCAGCAAATTGTGTAAACCCAGCTCGATTGTATTAGCTAATGTTCTTACAATTTGGTGATTACATTCGTATATACTTACTTCTTTAGAATATTTGCAACTTCTTCTTTAACAGAATTCCCCCCAATAGTAGATAACTGAGCCACCTTGTGATAAAGAAAACAGTTTTGTAACAAATATTGTAATTGATTTGCTAGTCGAGCTTAGATCAGTAAATTATTGGGCTGTAGAGAGTCATGTGAAAAATGCTTGTGGCTTATCAGGTTCTGAATAATTGATAAAGATGATAATGATATGATGTTTATGATTATTGTTACGCCCACTCTATAGTTGCTGTGGTGCGGGTAAGTAATACATTGCATGCGTCACATAAAACAGACCCCAATTTTCTTAAATTGTTTTGGCTTGTGACACAAACCAGCAAAGCCAGTTCAAACATTCACTTTACTTTAAATGGGAGTTCAGTTTTGTTTGAAAATGTAAAATTATTATTATTATTATTATATGGGATAGCTTCATTTGCTATGTTGATCCCATTTTGAGATTCATTTTTGAGAGCAGTATTGTGCAATCATATTTTACTTACAAAGTGTTGGTACTCAGTGTCAGACTCAATATCATTTTCCAACTCATCAAACTCCTCCATCAAATCAACATACTTCAAGTTCCTAGCCGATAAACCTAGTGAACACACATAGAAAATGATATTACATTGATTGGCGAAACGAGGCACAGTAGTAAACATAGATCAACCATATGAAAGTATTGACTTTATGCAAATGTTTAACTGAAAATTATTCTCACCTGATTTGTTTAAGCATTGGTTTAAGGTATTGGTGTGCAGATCTTTTCGAATCTGCAGTAGAAGGCACATTACTCGTTTCTGAAATCCTAAAGGGCACACAGCAACTTAAAACCAGCTAAATAACATTATATAATTATTGACACTGTATAATGGAGCTTCTGTGTCATACATACTTCCTTGAGATATTGGATAATTCGTCAGTTCCCTCTCCACACCAAGATTATTTTCGTAAGATTCTACAACTAGATACAGTACACAATGGTTAGATTGACTTCAGATGTAAAATGGACATTACACACATATTGATGTAGCTAGTAAACAGAACATTGGAATCCACTATTTATACTTACTATCCAAATCACTATCTGAATTGCAGTGCAACAATGTAGTTCTACTTTCTGATGATGAGGTGGTAGAGAAGGGTTCTAGATTATGAAAACAAAGCAAAGTTACATAGAAATTGAAGTTACATAAAAGTGTGGCTTGATTCTCACGTTTTGTATGTACACTCACGGGGAAGATGATGACCAGATGGCGTAGAGACATTGGCTGAAGGTAATAGACCTGAGTTTGAAAATAATTATCATTCATGCATTGTACAGTGTTCAAAATTGGAATGGTTTTGATTGTATAGGATGATTGTGTTTTATCATGTAATAGTAATCACAGGTAACACAAAAAATATCCAGAAAGCAGCATTGGAGGCCTAGTATTTGGATGAATTCCAAGGAGAAAAATAGTAGACAATTACACAATTATCATAAATCACAATCAATAACTGATCCTATACAATAAATAAATAACTTAATATTTAATGCTGCATATAAGGACAGATATACTTACAATGTTCTTTGTGCAGACCATCCCTTAGATCATGAGATGATGGTATTTGTTGCAAAGAGTTGAATACTTCATTCTTGATATAAAATAAGTGTTTCAAATGTTTCCAAACACTTTTTGGCTCACTGACATTCAGGAATATTTATAAATAGATGTAAGCTGCATTCACATGAACCATGCTTGTCTGATTTTCAAAATTTTAATAATCTGTTAAATTTTATCACCTGTTGAAACATTTTCTGCTTTGTTACTGGATAATGATGGTGCATCTGTTGAATGCAGTTGACTTTCATCTGAAATCAAATTATGAAATTAGTTACTGAATTTACAAATAATTATATAATCAATTTCATTGGCTGCCACTTTTAAGTTGATTTGAAGCTGGTGGTTAAGGATAATCTGTTTGAGAAACATTTTGAACATATCTAAATCACCTTTAAAAATGTATATACAATCAATGGAGTCCAAGCAAGCCCCAATTAGAATAGTCCAAACTTTAAATAATTGTAGGCCTACTGCTGCAACTATAGAAGAATTCGGTTACGCGTAAGTCGATTGCAAGCCACATATCCGGCTGGTGCTTGCTATTAATAAGATTAACATAGTCTACATGAATTTACTCACATGTCGATCGATGGCTAGCTACACTGATTTGTGGAAATTGACTTGAATCTGAAATTTAGTTTAGAAATTTAATTGATGAATGAAAAATTGAATAGGCTACTGTATAATAATAAGATTAACATAGCCTACATGAATTTACTCACATGTCGATCGATGACTAGTTACACTGATTTGTGGTAATTGACTTGAATCTGAAATTGAGTTTAGAAATGTAATTGATGAATGAAAAATTGAATAGGCTACCGTATAATAATAAGATTAACATAGTCTACATGAATTTACTCACATGTCGATGGATGAATAGTTACATCAGCGTTGTTGATCGACACATTCATTGGTGATAATTGACTTGAATCTGAAAGCAAATAATATTTATGAAAAAGTTTCATATAACTTTAATAACTTTAGGCTAAAGAGTTGTGATGCAATTAATAAGAAGGAATATGTAGGCCTATTCTTACAAGTATGTTGATTTGTACTTCTTTTCTGATATGGACTTGGTAGTTGCAAAGAGCTGAATTCTATATATATAAGTTAAAAATAGGAGCGTCAGCCTATTAAACAAATCAAGCAGTGTTCAATAATTTTGAAGTTTTGCAACTACAATATAAAATTTGTAAATTTACTAACGCAAAGGATGACTGTCAGCCACATAGCTTTGTGATAGTGGTCTTCGTGGATAAGGATTGGAAGGTAAACCTAGATGAATCTGCAAACAAAATACAGTTGCTGTGAGCAGCATTTCTATAAACAGAGAATGGTTCAAGTTGTTGATAGTGACAAATTGAAATGTTACGGTAATACTAATGAATAGAAAGTATACTTCACTAAAATTATTAAGTTCTATGTTGGAATTTTGATCAAAATTAAATTTATGCCACTTTGAAGGCCTTCCATGATAGTAGACCTTCCATGATAGTAGACAGCTAAGTAGACAGCTAGATAGTGCCCTTCTAATGCGTGCAATCAAAATGTGCATTAACAAACACAATGTGTACAATGCTAGGCTATGGAGTAGTGAGTAAATGGAAATTTACATGTACTAGACACTTCTCGTTCTTCATGCAAAGATGCTTCTGACACATCATCATCAATATCAACCGCTGGAAGGGAATTGAAAAGCAAATATAAGAACAATAAATTGCAAATGTAGCCTACCTATGCACGAATAGTCACACGAAGTGGAGAGAAAGCATAGACTAAAAGACTTCCATACCAGACTGCCCTTATTAAATTAATAGATACAAGGTTTTTATTAATCCATTAATTTAGATGATAGCGAAACGTCATACTGTTGTCATTCTAATGAGTATTTGCTAGGAACGTCTTTAGGTAGGTATGAAAATCCTTACAGTGATAGATAGTGATGCGGCACAAGCATATAAAGTTAAATAGAGACATTCAAAAACATCATTGACATTCCTTTTATCCATTTTGAAACATGCTTATCTGAGGGTCACTCTAAGCTTTGTGATTGCTATCATTGCTAATGTTTCATATGGTTGTTGGATGTTGCACAATTTAGAAGACAAACTCACCAGTAAAATGGTTGTCAAATGTCTTTTCCTTATTTCTTTTTGGTCTTTGCATATTGATTCACTGAAATTTTATATTACAAATTAAATGAATGATATGTTTTAACAGCTGATAATAGATTCCTAGAAAAAGTAATATTGAGTTAATAATGTATACTATAAATAGTAATAGTAGTGGCACCTCTGTTTGAAAAAAAAAAATGTTTGAAAAAATGATGAAATAAAAAGGAGAATAATTTAAAGCTAAAATAAATCTAATCTAACAGGTTGAAAATGTGATCCAACATAATCAAATGGTCAGTTGATGTGTACCGAGAAACATTTGGAATGTATAGTTATTTATTTATTGTATAGGATCAATTATTGATTGTGATTTATGATAATTGTGTAATTGTCTACTATTTTTCTCCTTGGAATTAATCCAAATACTAGGCCTCCAATGCTGCTTTCAGGATATTTTTTGTGTTACCTGTGATTACTATTACATGATAAAACACAATCATCCTACACAATCAAAACGATTCCAATTTTGAACGCTGTACAATGCATGAATGATAATTTTTTAAGACTCAGGTCTATTACCTTCAGCCAATGTCTCTTCGCCATCTGGTCATCATCTTCCCCGTGAGTGTACATACAAAACGTGAGAATCAAGCCACACTTTTATGTAACCAATAAACATTTGACCTCTATATATATATAATATATCCTATTCAATTTGATTGCTTAACAGCTGATTAAACTAAAATTTGATCATTTGTGATCAGCGTCAGACAAAATGTTTTACCTGCCGCAAACTTTAAATGTATCCAGTATTTTGCCTTTTCCTTTTGATTTTAGCTGGCCTTCCGCAAACTAGGTTTCCAAGTTTCCGGACTTTGTCGGATCCTGTTTGTGATGTTAATGTTCCTACCACATTAATCTTGATTGGTAATGAAAGGCCTATCTAGTGCCACTATTGACCAGGAAACGCATAATGTATTTGTTTTGTGGAAATAACAGTGTTGATGTTTGAGCGAAAATAAAATATTTTGTGCATGCAGGTCATTCATATTCTAAATTCTAATTGACGTTATTAACATCTGATGAAGAATAATCATCATACATTTTATTTGAATTATTGGTAGATTATAGAATGAAGCAGATTCCTAATCTAACCTAATCAAATTCAAACTTTACATAATCAAACATTTTATTTTAAAACCCAAGAGCATTGAAGTCAGCATACTCTAGGCAGCATATTAGTTTCGTTTTAACAATAATTATGATGTTAGGGCTAGTAAAGAGTGGTCAATTACACAGTAAGTTGCACAAGCAAGAAATCTGAATAATTTTTTTCTTTTGGAAATGATAACAAGCACCCCAAAGGAAGACTTGAAAAAAGAACACACAGATAATATGTCAGGGGAAGTGCACCAACCAGTAGAAACATTGATATCCTCAAGAGGATATCCTCCTAAATGCCATCCTGGCCACAATTACAAATGTAGAAAAGGTGGCTACTGTGTGTGGAAAAACTTTAAGACAATTAAAGAAAAAGTGACAGTTTTACTAACTATTAAATTAAATATTGCCTTTAAGAAGATAACAGATTTGGATGCATGGATTTGCCGCTGCATTGTGCAAATATTATTGGAAATATATCTATAAAAATATGTGTATCACTTTGTTTATGATAGAAATTGCTGGTCTCATTCTTGCGTCAGCTAACCTGTTTCGCATACTACATGTGTGTATACATCCTCGAAACAGCTAACAGAGTGCTTAGTTACCGTTATAAATTGAAATATGCTTGAAACATAACACTTTAAGCAGTCTGTCAAAAAATTGTGTGGCTTATCAGGTATTCTTGATAAATGATGATGATGATGATGATGATGATGATGATGATGATGATGATGATGATGATGATGATAGTAATATCACTAGGCCTAACATTATTAAAAGCAATAATGATTTAATTCTTTTCCTGTGAAAACAGTTTGTGAATTTCAAATGGGAAATTTTCATAGACAAATCCATGAAAATAAGGCTAGCCATTTAACATTCATGAACGGTTTAAATATTGTTCATGAACATTTCATGAACACAACACCTTTTCAAAGGGGTTGCATTTAAATGTAATCTTGACTTATTTGTGTAACAGTTATCTCCATTAAGATGTGCTATGACATATTAAAAATCAAGCCTTTTTTCATGTTTCACTATGGCCCTGATCCTGTTTAATATCAAATAGCAATCAGACAGATGGCTGTTTTATAATAATGTAGTGTATTGTAGGCCTAATACCATACTTCTTAAAAATATTGTAACTAAAATTTTATTAAAACAATAGGAACAATGAATAACTTACGAACCTGGAGGCATTACCAGAAAGAAGCAGATGAATATGCAAGAAGCAGTAGTCCAGAAGGAGATGAACAGGCCACTGCGAATCAGTCAAATCAAGAGTTGACAGACCAATTGGAGCAGAATAATGACTTACATACGGATGATTTTAGTGACTGGTCACCTCAAAGCGACTTGAATGGTGTTGATGGAGGGCTCCATATGCAGAGCTCACCAGTTTATAATAATCTAAATCAAGCTGATTCGGACGAAGACTATAGTGACAGTACTGAAAATTCCTTTCTGGTGGAATTGGCATGCATTGCAGTCAAGCATCAATTGAGAAGAAAAAGTGTAAATGATATTCTGTCGCTTCTCCGGAGACATGGCAAAGATGTCCCAAAAGATGCCAGAACTATCCTGCAAACGCCAAGATCATGTGATGTTAAGTTTCTTTGTGGCGGACAATATTTATATCTCGGCTTAACAAATTCAATTACATCTGCGGTGAATAGGAATCCAAGCTTATCTGAATCAATACAGAGAATTGAGTTAGATTTCAGTTTTGATGGCTTGAAACTGTTTAAATCAAGTAAAGTTCATCTATGGCCAATACTAGCTCGTTTTGCTGATAGTGTACCATTCTTGATAGCTGTCTTCTGTGGTGCATCCAAGCCTTCAACAGCACATGCATTCCTTGCCGACTTAGTAACTGATTTAGAAAATTTAACAGTAACTGGCTTGGTAGTAAATGGAAAACATTTCAGTGTTAGCCATCGATCCTTTGTTTGTGACACACCTGCGAGAGCTTTTATTAAATGTATTAAAGGTCACTCCGGGTATTATTCGTGTGAACGTTGCACTGCTAAAGGAGTTCGAGTAGAGAACAGAATCACCTTTAACAACCAAGAGGACGGAGAAGAGAGATTGATCCCTTGTTTATTTAAAACATTACACTACACAGATCACCAGCATTCAAAGTCACCATTACTAGATGCGGACATAAATTGTGTTGATCAATTTCCACTTGATTACATGCATCTTGTTTGCTTAGGTGTAACGAAACGTCTGCTGAAATATTTTGTAAGTGGGCCACCAATCTGCAAACAACCAACAGAGTCAGTTAATCTTATTTCCGAACGTCTTGAACTCTTACAAGGATTACTGCCTTCGGAATTCGCTCGCCAGCCACGCTCACTGGACGAACTTCCACGCAGGAAGACCACTGAATTTCGGCAATTCTTGTTTTATACTGGAATGGTGGTTTTGAAAGATGTTTTGCCTCAAAAAGAGTATGATTTGTTTTTGACGTTGGCCATTGGAGCATCTATCCCTTAATTGAAGATAATGAAAGAAGGAATCATTTTCTTCAGTTTTCTGAAGATCTCCTTCAATTATTTGTAGCACAAAATCCTTCGATTTTTGGTGTTACTTTTGTGACACTTAATGTACACAGCTTAAAGCACCTATGTGACGACAGCAGATACTTTGAATGTTCATTAAATCATTTGTCTGCTTTTCCTTTTGAGAACCATCTCCAATTTATAAAAAATCTTGTACGTAAAGCGCAAAATCCCATTGCTCAGACAATAACAGACTTGAAGAGTTTCAGAAAGTGGGCGCAGCATTCAAAGAAAAAGAAAAAGAGCCAACATGCAGAGAGTTGAAAAACAAATGTTTCATTTTATCTAACGGGGATGTGGCATTTTTCAACAACAGATCTGGACATGGTGTGATAACCTGGAATGTAGTTCGTAAAACAGATACTACCAATTTTTTCATTTCTCCTTGCCAATCTACTCTTCTGGACATTTCCTTTATCTCTAAAACTACTATTGAACACGCCAGCTACCACGTTTATTCACAGTTATCAAACATCGGACGGAAATCAATATATTTACCATGTGAAGATGGCTATGTAATAATAACCATGTAACACTGTAACACTTAGTTGTGACAGTTAGTGACACTTAGTTGTAGGCCTAAGCAACTATTAAGTTATCAAATATTAAGTTAGTAAGTAGATGTATACATTTGTACAGTATTAACATTGGAAATATTGTTAAAGTATATTATCCATACATCTATATTAATCTATATAAGCTATATATATATACTAGCAACGAGTGTAGTCCATAATGGACCTTCTATGATAAAACTTTCAGATCACTTATAATTAAACAATTGACTAAGCTGACTATCGCTGTATAATACGGAGTATGAACTCTGGAGGAGATCATGAGACACAATACGCATTGAAACGATGTAGCATTAATCAATACATCTTAATCATTCCTTTGATAAAAGTTTAATTTATTTTACATCAATTGAGTCGATTGAAATGTATAATTTAACGTAGCTATATCTACATAGAAAAACTTTATTTTATGTGCTGAAAGGAGGCCAGAACACATTAATTATTATAATTACAAATACTTAGTCAAATTTCGAAATCTGAAACTATCCATAAAAAATCACTTCAAATCCGATCCGATCCGAAGACCTAAAATATTAATCCGAATCTGACCCGATACGATCGGATCGCGTTCGGTTCGGATTCATAAATCTTTATTGCAATATATACAACACTAATGTGCTGTTCACAAAATAACGCCGTCAAAGTGTGGCCAGTGAAACTCGTGGCATTGCATGCGATACATTCAATATTAAATTAATTTAGCTTCAACAAGACACATGGTCCACTGATTTCTGTTATTAACATGATCAAACGATATCTTTTGTTAATTAAAAATGATTTACTGCTTCATATTAAATAATAATAAGAAAAATCGTTGATAAAAGGTTGCCGAATGGCGGATTTGAACTGACGACCCTGAAATTATTATACAAGAGCATTAACCAATTAGCCACTCCGTTACTTACTCATATCAGCGCTTTAACTGACCTTATAAACAAACCTACTGCTTCGACAACGTATTATTGAACAAGGCCGACCCACGCGCGTGTATTGAATTTCAAATTATATATATGATCTGAAAATATTATGATATGATACTATATGAGTCTATATATTTTTGATCTTTGCAATCTCAGCAAATATGCCTGTGATTTTCATGGCAGTCTATCAAAATACTAAGAGTTCGTTGAAAATAAAATTTTATAAGTAAAAAAAAGATCTGAAAAATTGGTCTGATAGTGGTTTTTGTTATCAAATTTTCCAGAATAATAGCATCAACATTCTTTTAAAAGGAAATAAAATTCTATAATAATCGCTATACTAATTCGATATTGATATTATGTTACATCTTGTTTTCAATATTTCTACGCGCTAATTATAATACATTACAGATGTCGAATGAAAGAAAAGATGATCATGAATAAATTAATTATTTTGATAGAAAAACGAAAACAACTCATTTTGCCAGATTCGTGATATGCATATTTATTCAGAATTTATTGAAACGGACGCGATGGTTTATAGAGTTGAAATGTTTAGTGCAGCTTCAAAGATATAAAATACCACAGCCGATGGTAATATTTAAATGCTCATTTTATGATGTCTGACGAAAAGGATAATTTACTATGTAGAAAATGAATCTACTTTACCATGCATTTGATCACGATATGAAATGATCATTTTTGTCAGAATTATTTCGAATAAAAGACAATCTTTATTTTATTCTTATCGGGCGTACATTCTCTTTCGATAAAATATGGTTGTTAACTTATTATTGATTGGTGTATTAACTCAGAGAACCCGCTATTATGTATTTAAATGTTGTTCGGAGATTATGCCGCTCGTATAGTTTTTATTTGGATCTCATTTGGAAAATGGTAAGTAGTATTTTAATAAATATTGTTTGCTATGATCGATTATTTCATGCAACCTTTTCACCTTTTATTTTTGTAACACAAGGTTTGTTACACTCACCCAAACTGTATTAACTATTTAAAAATGTTTTTAAATTATGTTTTTGTGCTTTTAAATTCAAAGCAAAGTTTTTGAACGCTGAAATTATTATAATTATTATTATTTATCACAAATCATACGCTAAATTCAATTTAACTTTGTTAAATTTGATATACCTGAAATTAACTTTATTAAATGTTGATCAACGATAATAACAAGACACCGCTATTTTTATTCTCGAAACTGTAGTAACATACTGTGTCTTATTCGTATAGCAAGTCAACAAAATGAAATTTTAATTTTAATCGATGCCTATAATTCCTTCGTTAATTATGGAAGCAAAATCTGAAAATAAAAGCCTACAATTCCTTCCATACAATAAATGCCTGCCTGCTCAAAACCAAATGATTCATATTTTTATATTAAATAATAAATTATAGAAATACTTTTGTGCAATGCCTTGATTAATTCTAAACTCTATAATTTTAAACTGTAGACAGATAATCTATTCGAACTTTGAATATTTTTCGAATTGATCGAACGCCAACGTCATTTTGAAAATTCTTGCCAAGTTAATTTGTTTTTATGCCCCGCGATAGATTATTCATTTCAAAACAGATTGTTTGCTCAGTGTTCTCACAAGTTATATATCAAAATAGCCTTTTTAAAAGTGAAATGTTTTGTATCTCGATTTTGGTAAAAGTAATGAACGGCATTTGGTTTCATTATTAAATTAAATTAAGACCTAAAGTCTCTTTAATTTCATAGCGTTTGTGCCGCGCTATATGTATTGCTGATATCAACACTACATGAAATAGGTCTACGTTTCTTTGATATCAAAACATATTTTGTCTGGCCTAGTTATATTGGTAATTCAATGTAACTCAGTATTTCGTATTGTTTTAATTATCATAAAACTGATTCAGTTTTAAGTTTCACTTGTTCAAACAATTTACACGCAGCTTTTAAATTCAAAGCAAAATATTTTTGTTCTGGGGATTTCAATTTGACTTCGATTTGGCTGCCCGCTAGATTATCGACCTATGAAATTTTTCAAAATCTCTGAATTTTTTAATGCAAGGATATAAAATAAAATATCTGATGAAGTATATTATTTTAAAACAACGTCATAGACCCATACTTTTCATACAACAAATTTGTTACTGTACACGGTTATCTCGACACAAATGTTTGCATAATTTCCCGACAACGGATTATCCGTATTATATCGCCAGTAAGACGTACATAGGTCGCGGACAGACACAGAAATATCGAAATATCGAAATATCGAAATATAGAAATATAGAAATACTAGCAATGAGTTTGGTCCATTATGGACCTTCTATGATAAAACTTTCAGATCACTTATAATTAAACAATTGACTAAGCTGACTATCACTGTATAATACGGAGTCTGAACTCTGGAGGAGAACATGAGACACAATACGCATTGAAACGATGTAGCATTAATCGATACATCTTAATCATTCCTTTAATAAAAATTTAATTTATTTCACATCAATTGAGTCGATTGAAATGTATAATTTAACGTAGCTATATCTACATAGAAAAACTTTATTTTATGTGCTGAAAGGAGGCCAGAACACATTAATTATTATAAATTACAAATACTCAGTCAAATTTCGAAATCTGAAACTATCCATAAAAATCACTTCAAATCCGATCCGATCCAAAGACCTAAAATATTAACCCGAATCTGACCCGATACGATCGGATCGCGTTCGGTTCGGATTCATAAATCTTTATTGCAATATATACAACACTAATGTGGTGTTCACAAAATAACGCCGTCAAAGTGTGGCCAGTGAAACTCGTGGCATTGCATGCGATACATTCAATATTAAATTAATTTAGCTTCAACAAGACACATGGTCCACTGATTTCTGTTATTAACATGATCAAACGATATCTTTTGTTAATTAAAAATGATATACTGCTTCATATTAAAAAAAAAAAAGTCGATGATGAAAGGTTGCGTAATGGCGGATTTGAACTGACGACCCTGAAATTATTATACCAGAGAATTAACCATTAGCCACTGCTTTACTTATTGATATCGACGATTTGACTGACCTTATCAACAAACCTACTGCTTCGACAACGTATTATTGAACAAGGCCGATTCACGCACGTGTATTGAATTTCAAATTATATATATAATCTGAAAATATTATGATATGATACTATATGAGCCTATATATTTTTGATCTTTGCAATCTCAGCAAGTATGCCTGTGATTTTCATGGCAGTCTATCAAAATACTAAGAGTTCGTTGAAAATAAAACTTTATAAGTAAAAAAAAGATCTGAAAAATTGGTCTGATAGGGGTTCTTGTTATCAAATTTTGCAGAATAATAGCATCAACATTCTTTTAAAAGGAAATAAAGTTCTATAATAAATCGCTATACTAATTTGATATTGATATCATGTTACATCTTGTTTTCAATATTTCTACGCGCTATTTATAATACATTACAGATGTCGAATGAAAGAATAGACGATTATGAATAAATTAATTATTTTGATAGAAAAACGAAAACAGCTCATTTTGCCAGATTCGTGATATGCATATTTATTCAGAATTTATTGAAACGGACGCGATGGTTTATAGAGTGGAAATGTTTAGTGCAGCTTCAAAGATATAAAATACCATAGCCGATGGTAATATTTAAATGCTCATGTTATGATGTCTGATGAAAAGGATAATTTACTATGTAGAAAATGAATCTACTTTACCTTGCATTTGATCGCGATATGAAATGATCATTTTTGTCAGAATTATTTCGAATAAAAGACAATCTTTATTTTATTCTTATCGGGCTTACATTCTCCTTCGATAAAATATGGTTGTTAACTTATTATTGATTGGTGTATTAACTCAGAGAACCCGCTATTATGTATTTAAATGTTGTTCGGAGATTATGCCGCTCGTATAGTTTTTATTTGGATCTCATTTGGAAAATGGTAAGTTGTATTTTAATAAATATTGTTTGCTATGATCGATTATTTCATGCAACCTTTTCGCTTTTTATTTTTGTAACACAAGGTTTGTTACACTCATCCAAACTGTATTAACTATTTAAAAGTGTTTTTAAATTATGTTTTTGTGCTTTTAAATTCAAAGCAAAATTTTTGAACGCTGAAAATATTATAATTATTATTGTTTATCACAAATCATACGCTCAATTCAATTTAACTTTGTTAAATTTGATATACCTGAAATTAACTTTATTAAATGTTGATCAACGATAATAACAAGACACCGCTATTTTTATTCTCAAAACTGTAGTAACATACTGTGTCTTATTCGTATAGCAAGTCAACAAAATGAAATTTTAATTTTAATCGATGCCTATAATTCCTTCCTTAATTATGGAAGCAAAATCTGAAAATAAAAGCCTGCCTGCTCAAAACCAAATGATTCATGTTTTTATATTAAATAATAAATTATAGAAATACTTTTGTGCAATGCCTTGATTGATTCTAAACTCTGTAATTTTAGACTGTAGACAGATAATCTATTCGAACTTTGAATATTTTTCGAATTAGTCGAACGCCAACGTCATTTTGAAAATTCTTGCAAGTTAATTTGTTTTTATGCCCCGCGATAGATTGTTCATTTCAAAACAGATTGTTTGCTCAGTGTTCTCACAAATTATATATCAAAATAGCCTTTTTAAAAGTGAAATGTTTTATATCTCGATTTTGATAAAAGTAATGAACGGCATTTTGTTTCATTAATAAATTAAATTAAGACCTAAAGTCTCTTTAATTTTCATAGCGTTTGTGCCGCGCTATATGTATTGATGATATCAACACTACATGAAATAGGTCTACGTTTCTTTGATTTCAAAAAAATATTTTGTTTGGCCTACTTATACTGGTAATTCAACGTAATTCTGTATTTCGTATTGTTTTAATTATAATAAAACTGATTCATTTTCAAGTTTCACTTGTTCAAACAATTTACACGCAGCTTTTAAATTCAAAGCAAAATATTTTTGTTCTGGGGATTTCAATTTGAATTCGATTTGGCTGCCCGCTAGATTATCGACCTATGAAATTTTTCAAAACCTCTGAATTTTTTAATGCAACGATATCAAATAAAATATCAGATGAAGTATATTATTTTAAAACAACGTCATAGACCCATACTTTTCATACAACAAATTTGTTACTGTACACGGTTATCTCGACACAAATGTTTGCATAATTTCCCGACAACGGATTATCCGTATTATATCACCAGTAAGACGTACATAAGTCGCGGACAGACACAGAAATATCGAAATATAGAAATATATAGAAAAACTAGCAATGAGTGTAGTCCATAATGGACCTTCTATGATAAAACTTTCAGATCACTTATAATTAAACAATTAACTAAGCTGACTATCGCTGTATAATACGGAGTATGAACTCTGGAGGAGAACATGAGACACAATACGCATTGAAACGATGTAGCATTAATCAATACATCTTAATCATTCCTTTAATAAAAATTTAATTTATTTCACATCAATTGAGTCGATTGAAATGTATAATTTAACGTAGCTTTGTCTACATAGAAAAACTTTATTTTATGTGTTGAAAGGAAGCCAGAACACATTAATTATTATAAATTACAAATACTCAGTCAAATTTCGAAATCTGAAACTATCCATAAAAAATCACTTCAAATCCGATCCGATCCGAAGACCTAAAATATTAACCCGAATCTGACCTGATACGATCGGATCGCGTTCGGTTCGAATTCATAAATCTTTATTGCAATATATACAACACTAATGTGGTGTTCACAAAATAACGCCGTCAAGGTGTGGCTGGTCAAACTCGTGGCATTGCATGCAATATATTCAGTATTAAATTAATTTAGCTTCGACAAGACACATGGTCCACTAATTTCTGTTATTAACATGATCAAACGATATCTTTTGTTAATTAACAATGATTTACTGCTTCATATTAAAAAAATCAGAAAAATCGTTGATAAAAATTGCCGAATGGCGGATTTGAACTGACGACCCTGACATTGTAATACCAGAGCATTAACCAATAAGCCAACCCCTTACATACTGTTGTACGCGCTTTGACGGGACTAATCAACAAACCTACTGCTTCGACAACGTATTACTGAACAAGGCGACAGCGCGTGTATTGATTTCAAATTATATATATATTCTGAAAATATTATGATATGATAGTATATGAGCCTATATATTTTTGATCTTTGCAATCTCTGCAAGTATGCCTGTGATTTTCATGGCAGTCTATCAAAATACTAAGAGTTCGTTGAAAATAAAATTTTATAAGTAAAAAAAAGATCTGAAAAATTGGTCTGATAGTGGTCCTTGTTATCAAATTTTCCAAAATAATAGCATCAACATTCTTTTAAAAGGAAATAAAATTCTATAATAAATCGCTATACTAATTCGATATTGATATTATGTTACATCTTGTTGTCAATATTTCTACGCGCTATTTATAATACACTACAGATGTCGAATGAAAGGAAAGATGATTATGAATAAATTAATTATTTTGATAGAAAAACGAAAACAACTCATTTTGCCAGATTCGTGATATGCATATTTATTCAGAATTTATTGAAACGGACACGATGGTTTAAAGAGTTGAAATGTTTAGTGCAGCTTCAAAGATATAAAATACCACAGCCGATGGTAATAATTAAATGCTCATGTTATGATGTCTGACGAAAAGGATAATTTACTATGTAGAAAATGAATCTACTTTACCATGCATTTGATCACGATATGAAATGATCATTTTTGTCAGAATTATTTCGAATAAAAGACAATCTTTATTTTATTCTTATCGGGCGTACATTCTCCTTCGATAAAATATGGTTGTTAACTTATTATTGATTGGTGTATTAACTCAGAGAACCCGCTATTATGTATTTAAATGTTGTTCGGAGATTATGCCGCTCGTATAGTTTTTATTTGGATCTCATTTGGAAAATGGTAAGTTGTATTTTAATAAATATTGTTTGCTATGATCGATTATTTTATGCAACCTTTTCGCTTTTTATTTTTGTAACACAAGGTTTGTTACACTCATCCAAACTGTATTAACTATTTAAAAATGTTTTTGTGCTTTTAAATTCAAAGCAAAATTTTTGATGGCTGAAAATATTATAATTATTATTATTTATCACAAATCATACGCTCAATTCAATTTAACTTTGTTAAATTTGATATACCTGAAATTTACTTTATTAAATGTTGATCAACGATAACAACAAGACACCGCTATTTTTATTCTCGAAACTGTAGTAACATACTGTGTCTTATTGGTATAGCAAGTCAACAAAATGAAATTTTAATTTTTATCGATACCTATAATTCCTTCGTTAATTATGGAAGCAAAATCTGAAAATAAATGGCTGCCTGCTCAGAACCAAATGATTCATATTTTTATATTAAATAATAAATTATAGAAATACTTTTGTGCAATGCCTTGATTAATTCTAAACTCTATAATTTTAAACTGTAGACAGATAATCTATTCGAACTTTGAATATTTTTCGAATTGATCGAACGCCAACGTCATTTTGAAAATTCTTGGAAGTTAATTTGTTTTTATGCCCCGCGATAGATTATTCATTTCAAAACAGATTGTTTGCTCAGTGTTCTCACAAGTTATATATCAAAATAGCCTTTTTAAGAGTGAAATGTTTTGTATCTCGATTTTGGTAAAAGTAATGAACGGCATTTTGTTTCATTAATAAATTAAATTAAGACCTAAAGTCTCTTTAATTTCATAGCGGTTGTGCCGCGCTATATGTATTGCTGATATCAACACTACATGAAATAGGTCTACGTTTTTTTGATTTCAAAACATATTTTGTCTGGCCTAGTTATATTGGTAATTCAATGTAACTCAGTATTTCGTATTGTTTTAATTATCATAAAACTGATTCAGTTTCAAGTTTCACTTGTTCAAACAATTTACACGCAGCTTTTAAATTCAAAGCAAAATATTTTTGTTCTGGAGATTTCAATTTGACTTCGATTTGGCTGCCCGCTAGATTATCGACCTATGAAATTTTTCAAAATCTCTGAATTTTTTAATGCAAGGATATCAAATAAAATATCTGATGAAGTATATTATTTTAAAACAACGTCATAGACCCATACTTTTCATACAACAAATTTGTTACTGTACACGGTTATCTCGACACAAATGTTTGCATAATTTCCCGACAACGGATTATCCGTATTATATCGCCAGTAAGACGTACATAAGTCGCGGACAGACACAGAAATATCGAAATATAGAAATATAGAAATATTGTGATATATAAACAGACAGTATTATGTATATACTAGCAACGAGTGTAGTCCATAATGGACCTTCTATGATAAAACTTTCAGATCACTTATAATTAAACAATTGACTAAGCTGACTATCGCTGTATAATACGGAGTATGAACTCTGGAGGAGATCATGAGACACAATACGCATTGAAACGATGTAGCATTAATCAATACATCTTAATCATTCCTTTGATAAAAGTTTAATTTATTTTACATCAATTGAGTCGATTGAAATGTATAATTTAACGTAGCTATATCTACATAGAAAAACTTTATTTTATGTGCTGAAAGGAGGCCAGAACACATTAATTATTATAATTACAAATACTTAGTCAAATTTCGAAATCTGAAACTATCCATAAAAAATCACTTCAAATCCGATCCGATCCGAAGACCTAAAATATTAATCCGAATCTGACCCGATACGATCGGATCGCGTTCGGTTCGGATTCATAAATCTTTATTGCAATATATACAACACTAATGTGCTGTTCACAAAATAACGCCGTCAAAGTGTGGCCAGTGAAACTCGTGGCATTGCATGCGATACATTCAATATTAAATTAATTTAGCTTCAACAAGACACATGGTCCACTGATTTCTGTTATTAACATGATCAAACGATATCTTTTGTTAATTAAAAATGATTTACTGCTTCATATTAAATAATAATAAGAAAAATCGTTGATAAAAGGTTGCCGAATGGCGGATTTGAACTGACGACCCTGAAATTATTATACAAGAGCATTAACCAATTAGCCACTCCGTTACTCACTCATATCAGCGCTTTAACTGACCTTATAAACAAACCTACTGCTTCGACAACGTATTATTGAACAAGGCCGACCCACGCGCGTGTATTGAATTTCAAATTATATATATGATCTGAAAATATTATGATATGATACTATATGAGTCTATATATTTTTGATCTTTGCAATCTCAGCAAATATGCCTGTGATTTTCATGGCAGTCTATCAAAATACTAAGAGTTCGTTGAAAATAAAATTTTATAAGTAAAAAAAAGATCTGAAAAATTGGTCTGATAGTGGTTTTTGTTATCAAATTTTCCAGAATAATAGCATCAACATTCTTTTAAAAGGAAATAAAATTCTATAATAATCGCTATACTAATTCGATATTGATATTATGTTACATCTTGTTTTCAATATTTCTACGCGCTAATTATAATACATTACAGATGTCGAATGAAAGAAAAGATGATCATGAATAAATTAATTATTTTGATAGAAAAACGAAAACAACTCATTTTGCCAGATTCGTGATATGCATATTTATTCAGAATTTATTGAAACGGACGCGATGGTTTATAGAGTTGAAATGTTTAGTGCAGCTTCAAAGATATAAAATACCACAGCCGATGGTAATATTTAAATGCTCATGTTATGATGTCTGACGAAAAGGATAATTTACTATGTAGAAAATGAATCTACTTTACCATGCATTTGATCACGATATGAAATGATCATTTTTGTCAGAATTATTTCGAATAAAAGACAATCTTTATTTTATTCTTATCGGGCGTACATTCTCTTTCGATAAAATATGGTTGTTAACTTATTATTGATTGGTGTATTAACTCAGAGAACCCGCTATTATGTATTTAAATGTTGTTCGGAGATTATGCCGCTCGTATAGTTTTTATTTGGATCTCATTTGGAAAATGGTAAGTAGTATTTTAATAAATATTGTTTGCTATGATCGATTATTTCATGCAACCTTTTCACCTTTTATTTTTGTAACACAAGGTTTGTTACACTCACCCAAACTGTATTAACTATTTAAAAATGTTTTTAAATTATGTTTTTGTGCTTTTAAATTCAAAGCAAAGTTTTTGAACGCTGAAATTATTATAATTATTATTATTTATCACAAATCATACGCTAAATTCAATTTAACTTTGTTAAATTTGATATACCTGAAATTAACTTTATTAAATGTTGATCAACGATAATAACAAGACACCGCTATTTTTATTCTCGAAACTGTAGTAACATACTGTGTCTTATTCGTGTAGCAAGTCAACAAAATGAAATTTTAATTTTAATCGATGCCTATAATTCCTTCGTTAATTATGGAAGCAAAATCTGAAAATAAAAGGCTACAATTCCTTCCATACAATAAATGCCTGCCTGCTCAAAACCAAATGATTCATATTTTTATATTAAATAATAAATTATAGAAATACTTTTGTGCAATGCCTTGATTAATTCTAAACTCTATAATTTTAAACTGTAGACAGATAATCTATTCGAACTTTGAATATTTTTCGAATTGATCGAACGCCAACGTCATTTTGAAAATTCTTGCCAAGTTAATTTGTTTTTATGCCCCGCGATAGATTATTCATTTCAAAACAGATTGTTTGCTCAGTGTTCTCACAAGTTATATATCAAAATAGCCTTTTTAAAAGTGAAATGTTTTGTATCTCGATTTTGGTAAAAGTAATGAACGGCATTTGGTTTCATTATTAAATTAAATTAAGACCTAAAGTCTCTTTAATTTCATAGCGTTTGTGCCGCGCTATATGTATTGCTGATATCAACACTACATGAAATAGGTCTACGTTTCTTTGATATCAAAACATATTTTGTCTGGCCTAGTTATATTGGTAATTCAATGTAACTCAGTATTTCGTATTGTTTTAATTATCATAAAACTGATTCAGTTTTAAGTTTCACTTGTTCAAACAATTTACACGCAGCTTTTAAATTCAAAGCAAAATATTTTTGTTCTGGGGATTTCAATTTGACTTCGATTTGGCTGCCCGCTAGATTATCGACCTATGAAATTTTTCAAAATCTCTGAATTTTTTAATGCAAGGATATAAAATAAAATATCTGATGAAGTATATTATTTTAAAACAACGTCATAGACCCATACTTTTCATACAACAAATTTGTTACTGTACACGGTTATCTCGACACAAATGTTTGCATAATTTCCCGACAACGGATTATCCGTATTATATCGCCAGTAAGACGTACATAGGTCGCGGACAGACACAGAAATATCGAAATATAGAAATATAGAAATATTGTGATATATAAACAGACAGTATTATGTATATAAGTGATATATATTGTAAAAAGTTAGATGTTTATCATTTAAATTTAGAAATACGTAGTTAAAATAATAATTTATCCTATATTTGGCCAGATATTTCAAAGTTAGTGATGATTTGGAAGATTCCCTTGATAGATATACTACTAGAATGCTACATTAGTTTGAGTTTGAGACATTAGAAAATATTTTGGGGGTGAGCTATCCCTGCAGTGAAACATTCTAATAATGGCTGTACGTAGAAGTTGATAATATAGGTCCATACTAGCCTACACACTGTAATGACACACCAATTAAAACAGACTGATTATACGGTTATATATAACTATATACATTCCAAATGTTTCTCGGTACACATCAACTGACCATTTGATTATGTTGGATCGCATTGTAGCGAGGCTATCCTCGTTTTGGTTTGAAGCCAACGCCCTTTATTAATATTTCTTGCTGTTTGCTGTATTTCAAGTTAGTTAGTTTTTGCTATGTCTATGTCTCAGAACAGTTGTTGTTACCATGTGACTTGTTGTCTTGGTTTATTTTACTGTTGTTTCTTGTGTGGCACACACAACAAAGTCAACTTCAGCGGTTGTCTGTTCGACACTGTGGATGTTTATTTGGTTTAGCTGGAACCTGTTGAATTTAATATTTAATCATGGGTGAAGAAGAAACTACTCAGGAGAGGCTGTTATTCTTGCCAATTACGGCACCTAGATTAAATAGTGCTGATCGAGAAGATGTTGCTCTTTTTATGAGAAAATATCATCAGTATGAAAGTCTTGTTAGAGAAAGAACGGGTAGCGGAGCGGAGAGAGTTATTCCGTTGACGATAAAAGCATGCATCGAGCCTCTGCTTTTGAAAGCTATAGCGAAATACGAGTTGTACGTTGCACTTGAAGATTTAAGTGAAAATGCTATTAAAGATTTTTTGACAAGCAAATTGAATGTAGCTGATAATGGCAGTTTACCCGATGCTGCAGCTATATTAAAAAGGGAGTTGAAAATGGACCTTAGTATCAGGGACAGTGACGCGCGTGTGCTGAAATTATTTCGTGATGCCGATAATATTTTGGAGTTACACGGAAGTGAATCTTTATTTGAAAAGGCATCGAATAAGAAACTTATGGTAGAATGTATTGTCTATGCTGTTCAACAAGCGCCATTGAGAAACACTCTGAAGTCAGAATTAAAATTACGTCATTCAGAAGCGAAAAAGGACACTGGTAAGTTGTTTGCTTTATTGAAGGATTTAGCAGCAAAGTTTGAATTATTTAATTTTGACAAAACGCCATCCAACGAAAAGGGAAATGACTCACCCACTACAGTTAAGGGAGTGGTTGTGAAAACGTCAACCAAAACCTGTTGGCATTGTAAAGGAAATCACTTAAGGTCTGATTGTCCGAAAATTAAGCAAAAGAACAATACTCAATCTGACACTAACACTGCTAAAAAGGGACCTCGAGATGGTTGTTTAAAATGTAAGGGAGATCATTGGTTGAACAAATGCCCTGATGCCCCTGAAGTTGAAAAAAAGGAACTTTTAAGTGCGTTTACTAAGCCTTCTACAACACGCCAGGGAACAACTTATTCAAATTCAAATGTTGAAAATGTTAACGCTAAGAAAATTGATGTTAAGGGCCAACAAAATCGTGACCAAAACGTTTTAATAAATGGTCAGATAAGTGCCAGATATGTGTTAGACACTGGAGCGGAAGAAACGTTTATCTCTGAAGCATTAGCAAATGATATTTCAAAGAATACTTCGGCTTTTATTGAGCCTTTATTAAAGCCGCTAAGTGTGCTGTACGCTAAGAAAGGAGCTAACATAATTGCCGACAAAAAGATATGTGTTGATTTGGAGCTTACAACAAATGCCGGATTATTAATTGTTAGAAAAGTTAATTGCATTATTCTAAATGATAATTGTTGCAAACACTTGGCATTGACGTAGATGCTATGATTGCCGCCTTAGCAACGCAACAAAGCACCGTTTCTCAAAGTGAATTGAAATCAATACATTATGTTTCACCTGTTAATGATAATGAGGTGAATGATTGTAATGAGACAGAGAATATTTGTATTGGTCCTAATTGCCAAGACGAGGCATTGAAAACTGTTTTAAATAATTTACCTGAAGGCTTGACCGCAAACAACAGGTCGGCCTTATCAGATCTTGTTACAAAGTACGGTGACTTATGGAGGGTAAATTTAGGCCCGGACGAGCCAGCCCTAGTTACACCGATGACTGTAGATATAGCTGATGTGGAGCCAATTAGATGTCGTCAACGTCGTTGCGCACCGAGTCATCAAGATTATCTCCATGATCATGTCAAGAAACTGGAGGCTTATGGTCTTGTTAGAAGGAACACCAAAGCAAAATGGGCGTCACCTGCGTTTGTTGTATCCTCTGGAAATGGAAAACCTCGCATGGTTGTTGACCTCCGGGCAGTAAACAATGTCACTAAGAGAACTAATTGGCCTATGCCGAATATTGAAGTACTGCTACAACAGTTACAAGGTATGAATGTATTTGCAAGTCTAGATTTGTTTAAAGGATATTTGCAAAGTCCATTAGATGTCAGTTCACAAGAATACCATTCTTTTATGACACTGGAGTAATAATGGGAGCTACGGATAGTGTACAATACTTCAGTCCATGATGCAGTCTATTATTGATGAGAGTCCCTACGCTGATTACATTTTGGTATGGGTAGATGATATACTAATATTTTCACCTGATTTTGATACATTACTGAGAGTTCTGGACTCGCTATTTGGTTTGTTAGAAAAGTACAAATTAAAAGTCAATGCAATGAAAAGCTGTTTGTACAAAACATCAATCCGTTGGTGCGGTCGCATCATATCTTCAGAAGGGATTAAATTTGATCCTTCTCGTATTGATGCGTTAATAAATTTGAGTTTACCACGCACTGCTGCACAACTGCAGCAATTTATTTGTGCACTAAATTGGATGAGAACCAGTCTCCCTAATTTTGCTGAGCTGGTATCTCCTTTGAGAGCGCAATTGGAGAAAGCATTTACTTTATGTGGATCTCGTTCTAAGAGAAGTGCAGCTACAATTTTACTAGATGACTTGGGATGGGATGAAAACGCTAGCAAGTCGTTTGAAAACTGTAAAAAGTTGTTAGAACAAGCCGTAACATTAGCTCATTTGGATTCTGAGAAGGAATTATGCTTATTTACCGATGCTAGTATTGATTTTTGGTCCATTGTAGCTACTCAAGTACCACATGGACAGTTGTCCTTACCAGTTGATCAACAAGAGCATGAACCGTTGGTGTTTATGAGTGGTAAGTTTACTGGATCTTCTTCTCGTTGGTCTATTGTTGAAAAGGAGGCGTTTCCTATTATTGAAGCAGTTGACCGCCTTGATTACCTGTTATTGCGACCACAGGGATTTCGGATTTTTACGGATTATCGTAACTTGATGTACATTTTTGATCCTTTTACCGTAAATGCTACTATTAAACGTCACGTTGCTGATCGATTACAACGCTGGGCGTTGAGTTTGATGTGTTACAATTACAGAATTGAGCATATACCTGGAGAATTAAATGTATGGTCGGATTTGTTAACCCACTGGGGAGTTGACTGTATTACAGATACTGTTACTGTAAAAGCTGTTATTTGTACGCCTGATGCTACTAAGTCTTTGTTTGAGCCAGAGACATGGCCTTTATTGGCAGAACTTGTTGACTTACACGACAATGGCACTCCTGACTCAACATTTGCGAGAGATGGCGGAGGATTGTACCGAAATCACAACAATGCAATATGGATTCCCGAGGACCATGATATTCGCTATCGGTTATTGGTTTTTGCTCATGATGGTGCCAGTGGTCATAGACGCAGTGAAGCTATGATGTCAATACTGAAGAACCGGTTTGCATGGAAAGGTATGAAACATGACGTATCTATGTTTTGTAAGTCTTGCTTGCATTGTTTATTGGCTGATGGTCAGACTATTATCCCGAGACCTTTTGGTGATGTAATTCATGCAGATGCACCAAACGAAGTGATTCATTTTGATTATCTTTTTATGAGGAAACGTGATGAACATTGTCCATATTCTTATGCTTTGGTTCTTAAAGATGATTTCTCTGGATTTGTTGAACTGATACCAACAGCAACAGCTGATTCTCAACCAGTTGTACACGCCCTCATTGATTGGTTTAAAAGGTATGGAATTGTTAAAATGTGGGTATCTGATCAAGGGACTCATTTTCTTAATGTTGTAATGGAAGAATTGAGAAGATTGATGCACGCTCAGCATCATTATGTTACTGCTTATTCGCCATGGGCAAACGGTACTGTCGAAAGAGTGAACAGAGACATATTGTTTATTGTTCGATGTATTTTATCAGAGTTGAGATTGACTGAAACTACTTGGCCTGATGTACTACCTTTGGTCCAGTCTGCTATCAATCACAGTCCATCTCGTTACCTTGGAAACCGAGCACCTGTTACTGCTTTTACTGGGTTGCCGGAAAGTTCACCCCTTGATTGTATTTATGTACCTCGATTAGAGACATCTTTACAGCTACCAACTACTGATGCTATTAAAGCAAAAATTGCAAAGCAAAGATTCTTTACAAGCCTTGCATAGTGAGATTACTGCGTGTAAAGATAAACGTCGACAAGAAAATGCTCAGCTACGATCAAACAGTAAAGCTGTGAAACCCGTGAATTTCCGTGAAGGAGATTTTGTTTTGGCGTCACGAGTCTTAAATAAATCTGGCGGAAAATTGAGAGTAAAATAGCAAGGTCCAATGCGTATTACGGAAGTTGTGAATCCGTATGTCTACGTAGTCGAGAGTCTGATTAACGGAGAAAAAAAGACCTGCCATTCGAGTCGTCTTAAATATTATCATGACGATTCATTAAATGTTACAGAAGAGTTAAAAGAGCAAATCGCACATGATGACATAGGATTTATTGTAGAGGATATCTTACGTGTAAGATTCAATGAAGACTACGATCGATGGGAATTGTATATTCAATAGCAGGGATTTGAAAGTGGAGAAAATTCATGGGAGCCATTCAGCACCCTATGGCTTGATGTGCCAAAGTTGATTGAAAACTATATAAACAAGAGTTGCGATAACTTAAAGTTTAAAAATTATGTTAAAGGACTGCTATCATAAATAATTTGCTGTAACCTTAGTTTTAGAGGAGAGATATGTAGCGAGGCTATCATCGTTTTGGTTTGAAGCCAACGCCCTTTATTAATATTTCTTGCTGTTTGCTGTATTTCAAGTTAGTTAGCTTTTGCTATGACTCAGAACAGTTGTTGTTACCATGTGACTTGATGTCTTGGTTTATTTTACTGTTGTTTTTTGTGTGGCACACACCACAGCATTTTCAACCTGTTAGATTAGATTTATTTTAGGTTTAAATTATTCTCCTTTTTATTTCATCATTTTTTCAAACATTTTTTTTTTCAAACAGAGGTGCCACTACTATAACTATTTAAATTATACATTATTAACTCAATATTACTTTTTCTAGGAATCTATTATCAGCTGTTAAAACATATCATTCATTTAACTTGTAATATAAAATTTCAGTGAATCAATATGCAAAGACCAAAAAGAAATAAGGAAAATACATTTGTCAACCAACTGGTTAGTTTGTCTTCTAAATTGTGCAACATCCAACAACCATATGAAACATTAGCAATGATAGCAATCACAAAGCTTAGAGTGACACTCAGATAAGCATGTTTCAAAATGGATAAAAGGAATGTCAATGATGTTTTTGAATGTCTCTATTTAACTTTATATGCTTGTGCCGCATCACTATCTATCACTGTAAGGATTTTCATACCTACCTAAAGACGTTCCTAGCAAATACTCATTAGAATGACAACAGTAGGACGTTTTGCTATCATCTAAATTAATGGATTAATAAAAACCTTGTATTTATTAATTTAATAAAGGCAGTCTGGTATGGAAGTCTTTTAGTCTATGCTTTCTCTCTACTTCGTGTGACTATTCGTGCATAGGTAGGATACATTTGCAATTTATTGTTCTTATATTTGCTTTTCAATTTCCTTCCAGCGGTTGATATTGATGATGATGTGTCAGAAGCATCTATGCATGAAGAACGAGAAGTGTCTAGTACATGTAAATTTCCATTTACTCACTACTCCATAGCCTAGCATGGTACACATTGTGTTCGTTAATGCACATTTTGATTGCACGCATTAGAAGGGCACTCTCTAGCTGTATACTTAGCTGTCTACTATCATGGAAGGTCTACTATCATGGAAGGCCTTCAAAGTGGCACAAATTTAAGTTTGATCAAAATTCCAACATAGAACTTAATAATTTTAGTGAAGTATACTTTCTATTCATTAGTATTACCGTAACATTTCAATTTGTCACTATCAACAACTTGAACCATTCTCTGTTTATAGAAATGCTGCTCACAGCAACTGTATTTTGTTTGCAGATTCATCTAGGTTACTTGCCAATCCTTATCCACGAAGACCACTATCACAAAGCTATGTGGCTGACAATCATCCTTTGCGTTAGTAAATTTACAAATTTTATATTGTAGTTGCAAAACTTCAAAATTATTGAACACTGCTTGATTTGTTTAATAGGCTGACGTTCCTATTTTTTACTTATATATATAGAATTCAGCTCTTTGCAACTACCAAGTCCTTATCAGAAAAGAAGTGCAAATCAACATACTTGTAAGAATAGGCCTACATATTCCTACTTATTAATTGCATCACAACTCTTTAGCCTAAAGTTATTAAAGTTATATGAAACTTTTTCATAAATATTATTTGCTTTCAGATTCAAGTCAATTATCACCAATGAATGTGTCCATCAACAACGCTGATGTAACTAGTCATCCATCGACATGTGAGTAAATTCATGTAGACTATGTTAATCATATTATTATACAGTAGCCTATTCAATTTTTCATTCATCAATTACATTTCTAAACTCAATTTCAGATTCAAGTCAATTACCACAAATCAGTGTAACTAGTCATCGATCGACATGTGAGTAAATTTATGTAGGCTATGTTAATCTTATTATTATACAGTAGCCTATTCAATTTTTCATTCATCAATTACATTTCTAAACTCAATTTCAGATTCAAGTCAATTACCACAAATCAGTGTAGCTAGCCATCGATCGACATGTGAGTAAATTCATGTAGACTATGTTAATATTATTAATAGCAAGCACCAGCCGGATATGTGGCTTGCAATCGACTTACGCGTAACTGAATTCTTCTATAGTTGCAGCAGTAGGCCTACAATTATTTAAAGTTTGGACTATTTTAATTGGGGATTGCTTGGACTCCATTGATTGTATATACATTTTTAAAGGTGATTTAGATATGTTCAAAATGTTTCTCAAACAGATTATCCTTAACCACCAGCTTCAAATCAACTTAAAAGTGGCAGCCAATGAAATTGATTATATAATTATTTGTAAATTCAGTAACTAATTTTATAATTTGATTTCAGATGAAAGTCAACTGCATTCAACAGATGCACCATCATTATCCAGTAACAAAGCAGAAAATGTTTCAACAGGTGATAACATTTAACAGATTATTAAAATTTTGAAAATCAGACAAGCATGGTTCATGTGAATGCAGCTTACATCTATTTATAAATATTCCTGAATGTCAGTGAGCCAGAAAAGTGTTTGGAAACATTTGAAACACTTATTTTATATGAAGAATGAAGTATTCAACTCTTTGCAACAAATACCATCATCTCATGATCTAAGGGATGGTCTGCACAAAGAACATTGTAAGTATATCTGTCCTTATATGCAGCATTAAATATTAAGTTATTTATTTATTGTATAGGATCAATTATTGATTGTGATTTATGATAATTGTGTAATTGTCTACTATTTTTCTCCTTGGAATTCATCCAAATACTAGGCCTCCAATGCTGCTTTCAGGATATTTTTTGTGTTACCTGTGATTACTATTACATGATAAAACACAATCATCCTATACAATCAAAACCATTCCAATTTTGAACACTGTACAATGCATGAATGATAATTTTTTTCAAACTCAGGTCTATTACCTTCAGCCAATGTCTCTACGCCATCTGGTCATCATCTTCCCCGTGAGTGTACATACAAAACGTGAGAATCAAGCCACACTTTTATGTAACTTCAATTTCTATGTAACTTTGCTTTGTTTTCATAATCTAGAACCCTTCTCTACCACCTCATCATCGGAAAGTTGAACTACATTGTTGCACTGCAATTCAGATAGTGATTTGGATAGTAAGTATAAATAGTGGATTCCAATGTTCTGTTTACTAGCTACATCAATATGTGTGTAATGTCCATTTTACATCTGAAGTCAATCTAACCATTGTGTACTGTATCTAGTTGTAGAATCTTACGAAAATAATCTTGGTGTGGAGAGGGAACTGACGAATTATCCAATATCTCAAGGAAGTATGTATGACACAGAAGCTCCATTATACAGTGTCAATAATTATATAATGTTATTTAGCTGGTTTTAAGTTGCTGTGTGCCCTTTAGGATTTCAGAAACGAGTAATGTGCCTTCTACTGCAGATTCGAAAAGATCTGCACACCAATACCTTAAACCAATGCTTAAACAAATCAGGTGAGAATAATTTTCAGTTAAACATTTGCATAAAGTCAATACTTTCATATGGTTGATCTATGTTTACTACTGTGCCTCGTTTCGCCAATCAATGTAATATCATTATCTATGTGTGTTCACTAGGTTTATCGGCTAGGAACTTGAAGTATGTTGATTTGATGGAGGAGTTTGATGAGTTGGAAAATGATATTGAGTCTGACACTGAGTACCAACACTTTGTAAGTAAAATATGATTGCACAATACTGCTCTCAAAAATGAATCTCAAAATGGGATCAACATAGCAAATGAAGCTATCCCATATAATAATAATAATAATAATTTTACATTTTCAAACAAAACTGAACTCCCATTTAAAGTAAAGTGAATGTTTGAACTGGCTTTGCTGGTTTGTGTCACAAGCCAAAACAATTTAAGAAAATTGGGGTCTGTTTTATGTGACGCATGCAATGTATTACTTACCCGCACTACAGCACATATAGAGTGGGCGTAACAATAATCATAAACATCATATCATTATCATCTTTATCAATTATTCAGAACCTGATAAGCCACAAGCATTTTTCACATGACTCTCTACAGCCCCATAATTTACTGATCTAAGCTCGACTAGCAAATCAATTACAATGTTTGTTACAAAACTGTTTTCTTTATCACAAGGTGGCTCAGTTATCTACTATTGGGGGGAATTCTTTTAAAGAAGAAGTTGCAAATATTCTAAAGAAGTAAGTATATACGAATGTAATCACCAAATTGTAAGAACATTAGCTAATACAATCGAGCTGGGTTTACACAATTTGCTGCTATAATTATTCGAGGTGGGTTCATGTCACATGTCACCTTTTAATTGATTACCATTATTTTCTTCATAGATTTTTGCCTGACAAAGTAATGGCAGCAATGAATATGGGAGGAAAAAGGGGGAATAAGGTTGGCGTTGGAGCCTCAAGAATTATGCAGGCAGTAGTGGGTAAGTAGGCTTATTTAATTAAAATATAAAAATATTATTGTGTAGGCCTATTGTGTTTGTGTAAATCATGTATATATGTACAGTAGAATAAGGTCTAACAATTATTGTTTGCACATTTACTATACACGTATATTTTAATAAGAAATCCTTTTATAAGAAACTAATCAATTGGCATTATCAGTGGGCCTTTAGAAATTTCAAGAAACTTAAGTACTGTATATAATTCTTCGAATTTACACATATTTTGTTGTAGAAGCCTAGACTGTACTATAGTACTATTAAACTTTTGTTGGATTTCAGTTCGAAAAGTTTATCAATGTTCAGAGCTGTGAATATATAAGGCATGTAAAAGACATTTTGATCAAAAAGTTTTTCTCAGTTTCCTAATAAGTTCCTTGAAAATTGTAAGGTTTAGCATAGGCTTATTGATTCTCTTATAAAACAAGAACTGAAATTTTGCTCAAATCGATATAATACATATTTTATTTCAAACCATGATTGTTAATTAATTCCTTAGAAACAGTTATCCAACACCACAGTAAAGCGACGAGGGCCGATGTTGAAAAGTATATTGCTGACAGGTTAAAATACGCACCTGACCGTCGAGATGGAGGAAAAAGAAGACGGCAAGATTTTCCATTGTAAAACCTCGTAAACAACTGTAAACTTTTATTCTGTAAACTTTTGTCTTTTTATTAGCTTTCGTTATTGTTATTCTTTCGTAATTATTAATATATACGACACCACAAAAAGTTGTCAGACGTGTTCAATTTGCTTTGCTCTTCGCGCATTCATATTGTTTTCACGACAGGAAGACCTTTTAAGAGATGGCGGTATTTTTGGACAGAAACCGTGACTTCTGAAACAATAGGCTCTTTAAGTTGGATTAAGATTGGATCAGCGTTGGTCCACGTTGGTCGAGGGTCGGATATCTACCCAATTCCAACGTCGGATAGGTCGGTCGGTCCCTTTTCATATACAACGTAGCTCTTTTGTTTATCCAACATTGGACCAACGTTGTATCCAACCTTAATCTAACGTTGTTCCAACGTCGGTTTGCCTGCTGGGCTTATGTCAAATTGTAATGAAATGAAACGATTTTCAAATGAGGCTTTTATAACCCTGGATGATTGACATGTTGTCAATCAATCGTTGCACTTTTGGTAATCGGATTAATGGATTGTTGCGCTAAAACCGGATCGTTGCGCTAAACCGGATTGTTGCGCAATTATCGGAGTGGTTGACCGGATCGTTGCGCAAATACCGGAGTGGTTGACCGGATCGTTGCGCTAATACCGGAGTGGTTGACCGGATCGTTGCGCAAATCGTTGCACTTTTTACCAGAGTTCTGGATCCTTTGATGTCATTGTCTGGCCCGAAACCCGTCAAATACATCTACTTGTTCATCAAATTAAAACATTCCAATTTTTATAATTCTTGTGATATTTTTGTTTTGTCAAGTTTGAAAAAGGGGCGTTTACTATTTAAACTTTGATACCGGTTGATAACAGATTACTTATTTCGCATTATGTTCTGCTAACTTAAGACGACTTGCTTGAAAGGTTGGTTAGATTCAAGTCAAAGTGAAATTTTTACTCCTTGTTTGTCAAAACATAAACTTCCCAGTTTTGTGCTCTGTTTGTATAAGTTTGTGCATTGTAGCTCCTGTTGTTCCAAATTTATTCGAAATTGGTAAAGAAACTGTTTATACAAGGTACGCATTTGACACTCAGCTCATGGTAAGTAATTTAATTTAGATGAAACAAAAGCGAAAATACAACAAAAGCCGGCTGTGAAGGGTGACTCCTCACAAACTCCATCGGAGAGTTTAAATAACATACAAGTCAAATGGTAAACAACAAAAATATCTGTCAATAAATGACTAAAGTTAATGATGTAACACAAGGAATAATAAAAAATAAATTCAACGTAGTAACCTTAAATGTAAGAGGTTTAAACTCAAAAATGAAAAGACAACAATTGGCAAATGATATGTGCAAATATGAACTGTCAATATTAGCCATACAAGAAACCAAGTTGAAAGAAGAAGGAATATTTGATATACAAACAAGTGACAATAAGAAAAGATATGAAGTATTTCACACTGGAAATCAAGAAAATCGACATTATGGTGTTGGTATTGTTGTAGAAAAGGGATTAAAAGTAGAATACAAAACAATATCCAGTAGAATATGTATAGCAACTGTTAATTTAAATAAAATAATAATGAATAAAAAATGTGATAATAGAAACATAATTTTCATTTCCACATATGCACCCACCTTAATTACTAGTGAGAAAAATCCTAAAATAAAAGAAGATTATTATGAACAATTAGAAAGTGTAATAAAAAATGTAAACAGTAGAGATATTTGTATTATAGGGGGGATCAAAATGCAAAAAACTGGGCTAGGTACAGAAGAATTCCCGCAAGTAATTGGAAGGTATGGAAAAGGGGTGATGAATTCAAATGGAAGAACACTCGCAGAAATACTCCTCAGAAATGACATGATGCTTTGCAATACCATGTTTCCACACAAAATGGCTCATAGAACAACCTGGGAAGCGCCTATAAGAAAGAAGATCACAATGATAAAAACGGAAATTTAAGAAACAATCCATATCGAAATCAAATAGACTACATCATAATGAAAGTTAAACATAATATATTTATTGAAGATTCAAGATCATATAGTGGAATAGAAACCTATACAGATCACAGGCTAGTAAAAACTAAGCTCAACATAAGATGGCGTAAAATGAAATATAAGACACCTCCAGAGAGACTAAATATCCAAGCATTAAAAGATGAAGAGAAACAATTCGATTACCATCAAAAAGTTGTACAACATCTGAACAATATCGAGGCTAGCAATGTACAAGAGAAATGGTTAAAAATTGTGACATCGTGTAAAGACGCTGCAAATGAAGTAGTGGGAACAACTAACAAAAATCAGAAAAGTCAGAATAAAGATATTAAAAAGCTATCAGATAAACAGAAAGAGTTAAGAAATAAAATAAATAAAACTAATAATAAAAAAGAAAAAATTAAACTCGCTAAAGAGAGAAACCTTATTATGAAAGAAATACATTTTAAGCTTCAAGAAGAAGAGATTTCACATATAATGGAGCTAGTAGAGCAAATAGAAAATTAAAACCAGACTCTAGAAGAATGTTTCAAGTTATCAAGCATCTTCAAAACATAAATAGTAATAACCGAGTAATAGTAAGTGGAAAAAATGGTGTAACATCAGATAAAAATGATCAATTAAACATAATAACAAAATACTTCGAAGGAGTTTTTTGTAAAACTTCAGAAATATATATTATAACAATACAACCAGAGAATATGAAAGAACCTTTCAATCCAAAAGAAGTTAAATCAGCTTCTTGTACCCTTGCCAAAACCAAGCAAGAAGCCAGGCACGGCAGCTCACCTGAGACCTGTCATTTTACTTTCTGTACTGCGAAAACTCCTGGCCATTTGTATGTTACGAAGATGTCTAGGAAAGTTCAATAAAAGGATTCCCTTGACACAAGCAGCACACCAACAAGGCAGAAGTACCACTGAACAAGTGTTCAGCTTTAAAATACTAGCAGAAAAAGCAATTACCTCAGAGAATTATCAAATTATATTATTATTACTAGATATGTCAAAAGCATTCGATACAGTCAGAAGGTGCGATATGATCAATATATTGAAGGAAATTTTAGATAACGATGAGCTACATATGATGAAAATACTAATAGAGGATGTTACTTTAAAAGTTAAATTGAAGGAAACAATAGGAAAAAATATCAAAAGTAATATTGGCGTACCACAAGGTGACTGTCTCAGTCCCATCTTATTTGTAATCTATCTAGCTGATGCACTTAAAAAATGTAATCGCATCACTAATCCATCGCATGCTCATGATCACACATATATAATGGGAGACCAACATAAAATTTTAATAGACCAAAAATATGCAGATGATATCAGTTACATAACAACTAATCAAGAAGACAACCAAAGAATTAGAAAAAGAATACCAGACATGTTGAAAGAGTATAATTTACAAGTCAATGATACCAAGACTGAAGAATATGTAATAAAACGAGGAACAGGTGAAAATGAAGACTGGAAAAACTGTAAATACTTAGGAAGCCTTTTAGATACAGATAAAGATATAAATAGACGGAAAATACTAGCGATTAATTCATACAATAAGTTAAAATATATATTTGAAAGTAGAAAAGTAGAAACTAAAACTAAAATGAGAATATTCAGAACGCATGTAGAAAGCATATTTTTTTATAACTGTGAGTTATGGACTTGTACACACAATCATTAAAACACTATCGATATATTTCAAAGAAAACTGTTACGAAGAACTTTGAACTTAACATGGGAAGACAAAACCACAAACACTACACTATATAAAATGTCTTATCAGTCACCTTGGAGCCTTGAAGTAAAAGCCAGACGACTCAGATGGTATGATCATTTATTACGCTTGCCAGAACGCACTCCTGCCAAACGAGCATTCGATGAAGCACTACTGTTCTGATCAAAGCCACGACGGGCACCAAAAACGACATGGCTCAAAATAATTAATGATGATTTAAAAGCACTGAATGTTGAAATTTGCACAAAAAACATAACTGACAATCAAATAATAAAACGAAAACTTAACATTAAAGAACTAAAAGAACTAACAAAAGATAGAAAAACATGGCCGATTATTGTTGACCGCGCAGTGTCCTCGTCCTGGGACGGAAAAGAGTGAAAGAGAGAGAGAGAATGTAGAAGTTTATGGCGAATCTGAATATTGAATGTTTTAAAACGATCCGATGATAATAATTATAGCAATATAAGCGTAAAACGTTCTTTATGTAACTATGATCACAGACACAATTATAATCATATAACTGTTTCTAATGTACTTCCGCGTGACAATCAAAATGTTCTTGTGTAGAATTTATGGCGATTCCAAATATCATAGTTTGAATATAATCGGATAACGATAACTAGCAATATAAGAAATTTAAAATTTCTGGAGTAGGTATGACGTCACAAATAAAATGTTGTAATGTAGAAGTTTACACGAATCTGAATATTCAATATTTTAAAACAATCCGATGATAATAACTATAGCAATATAAGCGTAAAACTTATTTTATGTAACTATGATCACAAACACAATTATAATCATATAACTGTTTCGAATGTACTTATCGCGTCACAATCAAAATGTTCTTGTGTAGAATTTTATGGCGATTCCTAATATCATAGTTTGAATATAATCGGATATCAATAACTAGCAATATATTCAATTTACCCTTTCTGAACTAGGCATGACGTCACAAATAAAATGTTGTAATGTAGAAGTTTATGGCGAATCTGAATAGTCAAGTTTGAAAATGATCCGATGATAATAACTAGCAATATAGGCGTAAAACTTTCTTAAAAGTAGCTATGACGTCACAAACACAATTATAATCATTTAACTGATTCAAATGTACTTATGGCGTCACAATCACAATGTTCTTGTGTAGAACTATATGGCGATTCCAGATATCATAGTTTGAATATAATCGTAAAACGATAACTAACAATATAAGCAATTTACCATGTTTGAACTAGGTATGACGTCACAAATTAAATGTTATAATGTAGAAGTTTGTGGCGAATCTGAATAGTCAAGTTTGAAAACGATCCGATGATAATGACTAGCAATATAGGCGTAAAACTTTCTTAAAAGTAGCTACGTCGTCACAAACACAATTATAATCATTCAACTGATTCAAATGTACTTTTGACGTCACAATCACAATGTTCTTGTGTAGAATTTTATTGCAATTCTTATTATCATAGTTTGGTTATAATGGAATAACGATAACTAGCAATATAAGCAATTTACCATTTCTGAAGTACGTATGACGTCACAATTGATTCATTGGTTTTATTGTTCGCTGGCTGGTTGTACATTTTATTTGTCAAAGTTAATTTCATTTGTCACTCTTTAAAGTTGTCCGTTAAACATTGTACATTCAAATTATTTATTTATCAGAATCTTCTTGGTGATAATTTTGGTACAAAATAACAACACAACTAAATTTCCGCATCGTTTCGACTGATTGACTTCAGCCATTATCAAGTGAATTTTTTTTATTATTAATGTAAGATATATTTATACATAAAAATGTTTGCCCCTTGAGGGTAAAGTTACATCATGAAAAATATTTACAATTATATGAGATCTATATCAGTGACAACAGTAACTATGGTAATTAGCCTATAGATATGAAATGCATGCAGTTATTTGAAAACTTTGGCCCGGATGGAATCGCCCTGAACGTTTAATGTTGGTTTCAGTTTTTGAATTGCCAGCATTTCATTCACGAGACAATCGAATTTATTTTTGCACTTTTTTATTATTCTAAAATGTTTTTCAAATTGATCAGTAGATATTCCGTGCTCTTGACGGACGTGTGTACCAAGGTTACTTTTGTTATGTTCATCTATGCGTTCATATAAGTGCCGGCATGTATAGCCAACATAGTCTGCCTCGCACAGACCACATTTAAAATGATATATGACGCATTGCTGGGTTAACAAATCTGGCTTCTCCTCACGGGTACGCTAGTCATCGTTGAGCTTCTTACTTTTAAAAATAGCATTAAACTTTACACTTATTTTACAATTTAAACGGTAAAGTTCTTTTCTTGTTTCATCACATGATTGTTGGTCTTTAAAAGGTAAAACTATACTAACATATTTTAAATTATCGTCTGGTAAAACTGGAAAATTAAAATCATTACTTAGCATTTTATTTAAAACAGAATTAAAAACACGGGGTTGATACTTAAGTTTACTAAAAATGTTATAAAGTACTTTACATTCAATATTAAAATCAGCTTCAGAGGAACAAAGACGATGCACTCTGTGAAGCATTGTCTTCAAAATACCGGTTTTATACCTTTGGTCTACATGACTCTGATAATGTAAAAGAAGTCCTTTGTTTGTTGTTTTTCGATGTACACTTGTTGATATTTCTGTGCCGGTATTGGTCATTTTGATTCCAAGAAAAGGTAGATTTTTGTTTTCCTCTAACTCAATCGTGAAGTTTATTGACGAGTGTGCTGCATTCAAAGTTTTACCTTTTAAAGACCAACAATCATGTGATGAAACAAGAAAAGAACTTTACCGTTTGAATTGTAAAATAAGTGTAAAGTTTAATGCTATTTTTAAAAGTAAGAAGCTCAACGATGACTTGCGTACCCGTGAGGAGAAGCCAGATTTGTTAACCCAGCAATGCGTCATATATCATTTTAAATGTGGTCTGTGCGAAGCAGACTATGTTGGCTATACATGCCGGCACTTATATGAACGCATAGATGAACATAACAAAAGTAACCTTGGTACACATGTCCGTCAAGAGCACGGAATATCTGCTGATCAATTTGAAAAACATTTTAGAATAATAAAAAAGTGCAAAAATAAATTCGATTATCTCGTGAATGAAATGCTGGCAATTCAAGAACTGAAACCAACATTAAACGTTCAGGGCGATTCCATCCGGGCCAAAGTTTTCAAATAACTGCATGCATTTCATATCTATAGGCTAGTTACCATAGTTACTGTTGTCACTGATATGGATCTCATATAATTGTAAATATTTTTCATGATGTAACTTTACCCTCAAGGGGCAAACATTATTATGTATATATATCTTAAATTAATAATAAAAAACATTCACTTGAGAATGGCTGAAGTCAATCAGTCGAAACGTTGTGCAAATTTAGTTGTGTTGTTATTTTGTACCAAAATTATTTATTGTTCTCTGATTGGTTTTATTGTATTTGTCTCATTGTGGTGTTTGGTTTAATATTTTATTCATTGGTTTTATTTTTTGCTGGCTGGTTGTACATTTTATTTGTCAAAGTTAATTTCATTTGTTACTCTTTAAAGTTGTCCGTTAAACATTGTACATTCAAATTATTTATTGTTCTCTGATTGGTTTTATTGTATTTGTCTCATTGTGGTGTTTGGTTTAATATTTTATTCATTGGTTTTATTGTTCGCTAGCTGGTTGTACATTTTATTTGTCAAGGTTAATTTCATTTGTTACTCTTTAATGTTGTCCGTTAAACATTGTACATTCAAATTATTTATTGTTCTCTCATTGGTTTTATTGTATTTGTCTCATTGTAGTGTTTGGTTTAATATTTTATTCATTGGTTTTATTGTTCGCTGGCTGGTTGTACATTTTATTTGTCAAAGTTAATTTCATTTGTTACTCTTTAAAGTTGTCCTTTAAACATTGTACATTCAAATTATGTATTGTTCGCTGGCTGGTTTTCGTCGATACTTGACCTTTTGACCCTTCCCTTGTGGTTTTTAGATTTTGTTTGATTTATCATGTTTGTCAGTTAAGCCTGGTTCCCATATAGCAAATTTGCCGGCGACACTGCCTGCGATCATGCCGGCGGTAGGGCCGGCGACGAATCGTCAGTAAATTATCACCTTTCAGGCTATTGTTCTACCGGAATCCGTAACATTGGCTGCGACTGTCTCAAAAGTTGAACTGGTTCAACTTTTGCGGTTGCTGTAAGCAAGCATATCAAAGACCCCGACATCCGCCGTAAGCATTTAATGGATACTATTGTTAAACGATACATCACATGGTCAACATTATCCAATGAAATCAGTTGACAAAAAACGTGGGTTTGTTTCCCGCCAATATTTAATTAAAATTATATAATATTATAATGGTATTGTTAATCTGTATATTAAATTACGATAAAATACACTAAATTATGCTGAAATACTGAATGTACTGTATTATGATTAATTAGTGATTAGCAAAGTGTATAGAACTAAAATATAGTAGAACGTGATAAAATACGTTGTATGCTACTATATGATTTGTAAAGAAGGGAGAGACAATTGATCAGGGCAATTTCATCTATTCAGGTTGCCGCCGGCGCGGCTGCAGAAGCTTGCGTTCAGCGCCGGCATGCCCCCGGTAGCCTGCGGTTCATCGCAGGCTCTACCGCCGGCCCTACCGCCGTCACGATCGCAGACAGTATCGCCGGCAAATTTGCTATATGGGAACCAGGCTTTATCTTATAACAGTTATCGTATTACAAAGTCAATGTCGTCCATATGTCTGCAATTTATCAACACAAGCCACTGTTAATGCATCAAAAATTGGTTTCAACTTTCTGTATATACAAAACAATAATTTTCTTTCATTATCTACTTCTTTATTTTTATTTAAACCTAATTTAGTTATAAAATATATATTCTGTAAATATTTAATTTTTTTGCTGCTAATTTTGCTTCTTGCTGGAGACATTGAAACTAACCCTGGTCCTGATGGTACTTCTGGATGTGTGGATGGTGGAGAGGTCTACACTGACACCAGTGGCTTGAAGATCTGCCATCTCAATTATTGGCAAGGAGGAGTATTAACTCATTTTGATAGCATCATTATTTCATCGCGGAGCGCTGCCCAGACGTCCTCTGTTTGACAGAGACCTGGCTATCCCCTGAGATACCAGACAACCTCATATCTCTGGATGGCTACAGTTCTCCCATCAGGTATGATATCAGTGGTCAATTTGTCGGTAAACAAGGTGTTTTAATATATATCAAGTGAGGCTATTTATTCAAGGTTCCATCTTTATACAATAATTTTAATTTAATGAGCATCACAATAGAACTTCAAATACCACACACTCGAAACAATTTATTTATTACATGTATATATAGGCATCCACACGCACACATAGATTATTTAGACGAATTTTCAAATTTTATAGGTTACTTAGATCATAATGATAAGTCAAGTATAATTTTAGGTGATTTTAACATTAACATGCTTAATTCCAATTCATCAATGACACGCAAATTAACAGCGATTCTTACTGAAAATAATTTTAACCAACACATAACATCACCCACACGTATTACAAATACATCATCCACTTGTATAGATTTAGCGATTTCAAATTTACACGGTGATCTATTTGAAACCGGCGTCCCCTTAGATATATTGGCAGATCACCAAATGAATTATTATATTTATAAAGCCAACGCAAAAAAACCTGTACATAATCATAAACTAGCACTAACCCGAAATTATAAAGATCTAGATGCAGCATGGCTTAATCTTGCCATACAACAAACCAATTGGGATTTTTTAGACTTTTTCACCACCGTCAATGGTACATATTATGCATGGCAAGCAGTATTCAATACCATTGTAAATGAGATTGCACCGCTTAAACAAATCAGAGTGAAATCAAAAAAGAAAAAAAGTTTTTTAGATGACCATGCCAGAATGTTGAAAAATAAGCGCGATAATTACCATAAAATATTTATTAGAACAAATGATGCAATGTATTTCAATATAATAAAAAAAACTAGGAATCAATTTACAAATTATTTCAGGCAATGCAAGAAAAATTATTATCATAAAAATATATTAGAAAACAAAGGAAATCCTAAACAAATGTGGAAATTTCTGAAAGAGATTTTACCAAATAAATTAAAAAATGTAAATATTAATACTCTTAACATAAATGATAAACCAATTAATGATAATATAACCATAGCAAATGAATTTAACAATTATTTTTTAGATATTGCAAATAAATTAGCCTCGTCTATTCAGTCAACAAATTATAATCCAATGACTTTAACAACAAATTTTATAAATAATATAACAAATGTAGATATCTTAGCAAATCCATTTCAATTTCAGTCAATTTCAATTTTAGAAACAGAAAAATTAATATATAAACTACCAAATAAACGATCTGTAGGTATCGATAACATAGAAACTAGGCATTTAAAATTAACTGCACACAGCATTGCATCAGGTTTAACTAGAATATCCAATCTTTCTCTCAGGAATGGTGTCTTTCCTGAAGCTCTGAAAACAGCAAAGGTTATCCTTTTACACAAAGGGGAGGCCATAACTGAGAGAACCAATTATCGTCCAATTTCAGTCCTTCCGATAATCTCCAAACTTTCAGAAAAAATTGCTCATACCCAGTTAAATTATTATTTATCAAAACATAATTTATTAACTAATTACCAATTTGGTTTTCGTAAAAACCATTCGACAGACGGTAGTTTGTTAAATTTTTCTGAGTTTTGTTTCAATAATATTTTAAATAGAAATCTTATAGGTGTAATTAGTATTGATCTTAAAAAGGCATTTGATACTGTAGACTTGTATATATTATTAGATAAATTGAAATTATACGGCAGTGATGTAAAAAGCTTAAATTTTTTTAAATCTTATTTATTGAATAGAAAACAAATTGTTAATGTAAATAGTGTAATTTCAAATTTAGGTGTAATTAAATACGGAGTTCCTCAAGGGTCAATCCTTGGGCCGCTACTCTTTCTTATTTATATAAATGATATTTGTAACTCTGTAAATAACTGTAAAATAAATCTATATGCTGATGATACGCTTTTGTATGTATCCCGTAAAGATTTGAAAGACGTTGAAGAAATTTTACAGTCAGATCTGATTGAAATACATGCCTGGCTGTGTGCAAATAAACTAACATTAAATATAATTAAAACTAACTGCATGGTAATAGGCTCCAGGCCAAAACTTAATAAACAAGAACACGTCGATTTAATAATAAAGCTGGATGACAAACCTGTCGAAAGAGTAGATCTTTTAAAATACCTAGGCATTCAAATAGACAATACCCTATCTTTCGACAAACATGTCATAGCAATTAATAAGAAAATCAATAGAAACTTGGGCGTTTTGAAATACGTGAGACGCTTCATACCGCAAGAAGCAGCTAGAACTATTTATAACACCATTGTTTTGCCACACTTTGACTACTGCGCTGTCGTATGGGGGAACTGTAAAATCGAACATCTAGATCGCCTCCAGATATTGCAAAACAGAGGAATGAGGACAGTGCTCCGTTGTAACTATCGCACTCGTGTCTCTGATATGCAAAGTCAACTAGGTTGGCTTTCTGTTAGAGACAGAATAACATCGCATCAACTAATGTTCACTCATAAAATTAAATTCAAACTAGCTCCTCCTTTGCTTTCCGACTTTTTCCAACTGCCGTATTCCACCAGAACAAGATCTCACGCCCACAATGACATTTACATCAAGTCGAGCCATCGTCATTCATTTCAAGATGCTGGTGCGCATAAGTGGAACGATCTACCGTCTGCAATGAAGGAAGTCCAAAGCAGGCATACTTTCAAACGTCACCTTGAGAAGCACTTACGTTCTTAATATACTTTACAGTTACCACTCTTTCCTGTTATTTATACCTGTTTTTTACTTAATGTCTGTTTTCCTGTCAACTTAGCTATGTATCAGTCCTTTGAAAAAAAGTTTGTATAACTTAAAGGTTCTGCATAAATGATGATGATGATGATGATGATGATGATGTACTGTAAAAGCTTATGGCGAATCAAAATATTCAAGTTTTAATACGATCCAATGATAATAACTAACAATATAAACGAAAAACTTTTTTATGTAACTATGACGTCACAAACACAATTATAATCATTCTACTATTTCGAATGTATTTATGGCGTCACAAACACAATGTTCTTGTGTAGAATTTTATGGCAATTCTTATTATCATAGTTTGAATACAATCAGATAACGACAAATAGCAATATAAGCAATTTACCATTTCTGAACTAGGTATGACGTCACAAATAAAACGTTGTAATGTAGAAGTTTGTGGCGAATCTGAATAGTCAAGTTTGAAAACGATCCGATGATAATAACTAGCAATATAGGCGTAAAACTTTCTTAAAAGTAGCTACGACGTAAAAAAAATTATAATCATTTAACTGATTCAAATGTACTTATGACGTCACAATCACAATGTTCTTGTGTAGAATATTATGGCGATTCTGAACATCATAGTTTGAATATAATCAGATAACGATAACTAGCAATATAAGCAATTTACCATTTCTGAGGTAGGTATGACGTCACAATTGAAATATTGTACTGTAAAAGCTTATGGCGAATCCGAATATTCAAGTTTTAATACGATCCAATGATAATAACTAACAATATAAGCGAAAAACTTTTTATATGTAACTATGACGTCACAAACACAATTATAATCATTCTACAATTTCGAATGTATTTATGGCGTCACAATCATAATGCTCTTGTGTAGAATTTTATGGCGATTCTGAACATCATAGTTTGAATATAATCAGATAACGATAACTAGCAATATAAGCAATTTACCATTTCTGAGGTAGGTATGACGTCACAATTGAAATATTGTACTGTAAAGCTTATGGCGAATCCGAATATTCAAGTTTTAATACTATCCAATGATAATAACTAACAATATAAGCGAAAAACTTTTTATATGTAACTATGACGTCACAAACACAATTATAATCATTCTACTATTTCGAATGTATTTATGGCGTCACAAACACAATGTTCTTGTGTAGAATTTTATGGCAATTCTTATTATCATAGTTTGGTTATAATGGGATTACGATAACTAGCAATATAAGCAATTTAACATTTCTGAAGTAGGTATGACGTCACAAATGAAATATTGTAATGTAGAAGTTTATGGCGAATCTGAATAATCTTCTTTTAAAACGATCCGATGATATTAACTAGCAATATAAGCGTAAACCTTTTTTATGTAACTTAGATCACAAACACAATTATAACCATTCAACTGTTTCGAATGTACTTATGGCGTCACAATCACAATGTTCTTGTGTAATCATAGTTTAAATAAAATCGGATAACGATAACTGGCAATATAAGCAATTTACCATTTCTGAAGTAGGTATGACGTCACAAATGAAATATTGTAATGTAGAAGTTTATGGCGAATCTGAATAATCTTCTTTTAAAACGATCCGATGATATTAAATAGCAATTTAAGCGTAAACCTTTTTTATCTAACTTAGATCACAAACACAATTATAACCATTCAACTGTTTCGAATGTACTTATGGCGTCACAATCACAATGTTCTTGTGTAATCATAGTTTAAATAAAATCGGATAACGATAACTGGCAATATAAGCAATTTAACATTTCTGAAGTAGGTATGACGTCACAAATGAAATATTGTAATGTAGAAGTTTATGGCGAATCTGAATAATCTTCTTTTAAAACGATCCGATGATATTAACTAGCAATATAAGCGTAAATCTTTTTTATGTAACTTAGATCACAAACACAATTATAACCATTCAACTGTTTCGAATGTACTTATGGCGTCACAATCACAATGTTCTTGTGTAATCATAGTTGAAATAAAATCGGATAACGATAACTGGCAATATAAGCAATTTACCATTTCTGAAGTAGGTATGACGTCACAAATGAAATATTGTAATGTAGAAGTTTATGGCGAATCTGAATAATCTTCTTTTAAAACTATCCGATGATATTAACTAGCAATATAAGCGTAAACCTTTTTTATGTAACTAAGATCACAAACACAATTATAATCATTCAACAGCTTCGAATCTGCTTATGACGTCACAATCACAATGTTCTTGTGTAGAACTTTATGGCGATTCCAAATATCATAGTTTGAATATAATTGGATAACGATAACTAGCAATATAAGCAATTTACTATTTCTTAAGAAGGTAAGACGTCACAAATAAAATGTTGTAATGTAAAAGTTTATGGCGAATCTGAATAGTCAATTTTGAAAACCATCCGATGATAATAACTAGCAATATAGGCGTAAAACTTTCTTAAAAGTAGCTACGAAGTAAAAAAAATTATAATCATTTAACTGATTCAAATGTACTTATGACGTCACAATCACAATGTTCTTGTGTAGAATTTTATGGCGATTCTGAACATCATAGTTTGAATATAATCAGATAACGATAACTAGCAATATAAGCAATTTAGCATTTCTGAGGTAGGTATGACGTCACAATTGAAATATTGTACTGTAAAGCTTATGGCGAATCCGAATATTCAAGTTTTAATACTATCCAATGATAATAACTAACAATATAAGCGAAAAACTTTTTATATGTAACTATGACGTCACAAACACAATTATAATCATTCTACTATTTCGAATGTATTTATGGCGTCACAAACACAATGTTCTTGTGTAGAATTTTATGGCAATTCTTATTATCATAGTTTGGCTATAATGGGATAACGATAACTAGCAATATAAGCAATTTAAAATTTCTGAAGTAGGTATGACGTCACAAATGAAATATTGTAATGTAGAAGTTTATGGCGAATGTGAATAATCTTCTTTTAGAACGATCCTATGATATTAACTAGCAATATAAGCGTAAACCTTTTTTATGTAACTTAGATCACAAACACAATTATAACCATTCAACTGTTTCGAATGTACTTATGGCGTCACAATCACAATGTTCTTGTGTAATCATAGTTTAAATAAAATCGGATAACAATAACTAGCAATATAAGCAATTTACCATTTCTGAAGCAGGTATGACGTCACAAATGGAATATTGTAATGTAGAAATTTATGGCGAATCTGAATAATCTTCTATTAAAACGATCCGATGATATTAACTAGCAATATAAGCGTAAACCTTTTTTATGTAACTAAGATCACAAACACAATTATAATCATTCAACAGTTTCGAATATACTTATGACGTCACAATCACATTGTTCTTGTGTAGAACTTTATGGCGATTCCAAATATCATAGTTTGAATATAATTGGATAACGATAACTAGCAATATAAGCAATTTACTATTTCTGAAGAAGGTATGACGTCACAAATAAAATGTTGTAATGTAGAAGTTTATGGCGAATCTGAATAGTCAAGTTTGAAAACCATCCGATGATGATAACTAGCAATATAGGCGTAAAACTTTCTTAAAAGTAGCTACGACGTAAAAAAAATTATAATCATTTTATCTGATTCAAATGTACTTATGACGTCACAATCACAATGTTCTTGTGTAGAATTTTATGGCGATTCCGAACATCATAGTTTGAATACAATCAGATAACAATAAGTAGCAATATAAGCAATTTACCATTTCTGAACTAGGTATGACGTCACAATTGAAATATTGTACTGTAAAAGCTTTTGGCGAATCCGAATAATCAAGTTTTACTACGATCCAATGATAATAACTAACAATATAAGCGTAAAACTTTTTTTATGTTACTATGACGTTACAAACACAAATATAATCACTCTACTATTTGGAATGTATTTATGGCGTCACAATCAAAATGTTCTTGTGTAGAACTTTATGGCGATTCCTAATATCGTAGTTTTATTATAATCGGATAACGATAACTAGCAATATATGAAATTTAACATTTGTTACGTAGGTATGACGTCACAAATGAAATATTGTAATGTAGAAGATAATGGCGAATCTGAATAATAACCTTTGAAAACGACCCGATGATATTAACTAGCAATATAAGCATAAAACTTTTTTATGTAACTAAGATCACAAACACAATTATAATCATTCAACTGTTTCGAATGTTGTAATGTAGAAGTTTATGGCGAATCTGAATAGTCAAGTTTGAAAACAATCCCATGATAATATCTAGCAATATAGGCGTAAAACTTTCTTAAAAGTAGCTACGACGTAAAAAACACAATTATAATCATTTAACTGATTCAAATGTACTTATGACGTCACAATCACAATGTTCTTGTGTAGAATTTTATGGCGATTCCTATTATCATAGTTTGAATATAATGGGATAACAATAACTAGCAATATAAGCAATTTACCATTTCTGAACTAGGTATGACGTCACAATTGAAATATTGTACTGTAAAAGCTTTTGGCGAATCCGAATAATCAAGTTTTACTACGATCCAATGATAATAGCTAACAATATAAGCGTAAAACTTTTTTTATGCTACTATGACGTCACAAACACAAATATAATCATACTATTATTTCGAATGTATTTATGGCGTCACAATCAAAATGTTCTTGTGTAGAACTTTATGGCGATTCCTAATATCGTAGTTTTAATATAATCGGATAACGATAACTAGCAATATATGAAATTTAACATTTGTTACGTAGGTATGACGTCACAAATGAAATATTGTAATGTAGAAGTTTATGGCGAATCTGAATAATAACCTTTGAAAACGACCCGATGATATTAACTAGCAATATAAGCATAAAACTTTTTTATGTAACTAAGATCACAAACACAATTATAATCATTCAACTGTTTCGATTGTACTTATGGCGTGACAATCACAATGTTCTTGTGTAGAACTTTATGGCGATTTCAAATATCATAGTTTGAATATAATCGTATAACAATAACTAGCAATATAAGCAATTTACCATTTCTGAAGTAGGTATGACGTCACAAATAAAATGTTGTAATATAGAAGTTTATGGCGAATCTGAATAGCCAAGTTTGAAAACCATCCGATGATAATAACTAGCATTATAGGCGTAAAGCTTTCTTAAAAGTAGCTACGACGTAAAAAACACAATTATAATCATTTAACCGATTCAAATGTACTTATGACTTCACAATCACAATGTTCTTGTGTAGAGTTTCATGGCGATTCCGAATATTATAGTTTGAATATAATCGGATAACGGTAAGTAGCAATATAAGCAATTTACCATTTCTGATGTAGCTATGAAGTCACAAATAAAATGTTGTAATGTAGAAGTTTATGGCGAACCTGAATATTCAATGTTTTAAATCGACCCGATGATAATAACTAGCAATATCAGCGTAAAACTTTTTTATGTAACTATGATCACAAACTCAATTATAATCAGCTAACTGTTGCGAATGTACTTATGGCGTCACAATCAAAATGTTCTTGTGTAGAATTTATGGCGATTCCTAATATCGTAGTTTTAATATAATCGGATAACAATAACTAGAAATATATGAAATTTAACATTTGTTAAGTAGGTATGACGTCACAAATGAAATATTGTAATGTAGAAGTTTATGGCGAATCTGAATAATTAACTTTTAAAACGACCCGATGATATTAACTAGCAATATAAGCATAAAACTTTTTTATGTAACTAAGATCACAAACACAATTATAATCATTCAACTGTTTCGAATGTTGTAATGTAGAAGTTTATGGCGAATCTGAATAGTCAAGTTTGAAAACGATCCCATGATAATATCTAGCAATATAGGCGTAAAACTTTCTTAAAAGTAGCTACGACGTAAAAAACACAATTATAATCATTTAACTGATTCAAATGTACTTATGACGTCACAATCACAATGTTCTTGTGTAGAATTTTATGGCGATTCCTATTATCATAGTTTGAATATAATGGGATAACAATAACTAGCAATATAAGCAATTTACCATTTCTGACGTAGGCATGACGTCACAAATGAAATATTGTAATGTAGAAGTTTATGGCGAATCTGAATATTCAAGTTTTAAAACGATCCTATGATAATAACTAGCAATACAAGCGTAAAACTTTTTTATGTATCTATGATCACAAACACAATTATAATATTCAACTGTTTCGAATGTACTTATGGCGTGACAATCACAATGTTCTTGTGTAGAACTTTATGGCGATTTCAAATATCATAGTTTGAATATAATCGTATAACAATAACTAGCAATATAAGCAATTTACCATTTCTGAAGTAGGTATGACGTCACAAATAAAATGTTGTAATGTAGAAGTTTATGGTGAATCTGAATAGTCAAGTTTGAAAACCATCCGATGATAATAACTAGCAATATAGGCGTAAAGCTTTCTTAAAAGTAGCTACGACGTAAAAAACACAATTATAATTATTTAACTGATTCAAATGTACTTATGACGTCACAATCACAATGTTCTTGTGTAGAGTTGCATGGCGATTCCGAATATTATAGTTTGAATATAATCGGATAACGGTAACTAGCAATATAAGCAATTTACCATTTCTGATGTAGCTATGAAGTCACAAATAAAATGTAATGTAGAAGTTTATGGCGAACCTGAATATTCAATGTTTTAAATCGATCCGATGATAATAACTAGCAATATCAGCGTAAAACTTTTTTATGTAACTATGATCACAAACTCAATTATAATCATCCAACTGTTGCGAATGTACTTATGGCGTCACAATCAAAATGTTCTTGTGTAGAATTTTTTTGCAATTCCTAATATCGTAGTTTGAATATAATCGGATAACGATAACTAGCAATATATGAAATTTAACATTTGCCAAGTAGGTATGACGTCACAAATGAAATATTGTAATGTAGAAGTTTATGGCGAATCTGAATAATAAACTTTTAAAACGACCCGATGATATTAACTAGCAATATAAGCGTAAAACTTTTTTATGTAACTAAGATCACAAACACAATTATAATCATTCAACTGTTTCTAATGTACTTATGGTGTCACAATCACAATGTTCTTGTGTAATCATAGTTTAAATATAATCGGATAACGATAACTAGCAATATAAGCAACTTAACATTTCTTTAGTAGGTATGACGTCACAAATGAAATATTGTAATGTAAAAGTTTTTGGCGAATCTGAATATTCAAGTTTTAATACGATTCGATGATAATAACCAGCAATATAAGCGTAAAACTTTCTTAAAAGTGGCTACGACGTCACAACTACAATTAACATCATTTAACTGTTCCGAATGTATTTATGGCGTCACAATCACAATGTTCTTGTGTAGAATTTTATTGCGATTCCTATTATCATAGTTTGAATATAATGGGATAACAATAACTAGCAATATACACAGGAAAAACGTAATTCTTAATTTGAGTAAAAATTTGCTCAATTTAAGTACTGAAGTACTTGAAATGAGTAATTTATTCTATGTCCAACTTCCGTCGTTTTTTTACTAGGTAAGACCGGCGTTCTTGGTGAGATTATTCTACTAAGTACATTTTTACTCAAAACAAGAACGAAATAATCAGTGATATATTCTCAAATCAAGCAACTTTTACTCAAATTAAGTATTATTATTAGTAATTATTGATCAAATTGAGCATTATTTTCTTGAAACTTCGCAAATATAAGTAATATATTCTCAATTCAAGACAAAATTGCTAACGGTATTAGTAATAATTGATCAAATTGAGCACTATTTTTTGAAACTTCACAACCATAAGTAATATATTCTCAAATCAAGACAAAATTGCTAATGGTATTAGTAATTATTGATCAAATTGAGCATTATTTTCTTGAAAGCTTACAAATATAAGTAATATATTCTCAAATCAAGACAAAATTGCTAACGGTAATAGTAATTATTGATCAAATTGAGCATTATTTTCTTGAAGCCTTACAAATATAAGTAATATATTCTCAAATCAAGACAAAATTGCTAACGGTATTAGTAATTATTGATCAAATTGAGCATGATTTTCTTGAAACTTTACAAATATAAGTAATATATTCTCAAATCAAATCAAGACAAAATTGCTAACGGTATTAGTAATTATTGATCAAATTGAGCATTATTTTCTTGAAATTTCACAAATGTAAGTAATATATTCTCAAATCAAGACAGTAAATGCTAATGACAGTAGCAATTAGTGATCAAATTGAGCATTATTGTCTAGATATTCTAGAAATTTTGCATCAAATCATGCAATTCTAAATAAACAGGCACGATAAAGTTTTAATAAATGTAAATCAAACAATGTAAACAGAGCACAGTAAACGTCCAACGTATTGTTATTGCTACTAACTCCAAATGTATCACAATTACAAATGTATTAGCAGAATCAACTACAGTCTAAATCTCAGTCACTCTAAGTTCTTTACTCTCCCTTTTGACCGTCTTTTTGATAAATCAGAAAATGTATTATTCATACAACTATGATGATGATTGGTATACCCAAACAGTAGCAACATTTAAGTATTGAAATATACCAAACTTGAAATATTTATTCAAGGCATCTGATCATAACCAAAACGTTTGTGTGCTATACTCTGTAAGTCCATATTATGCCACAGAGTGTCAATGTCAAATGTCATCAGTATCCATCTTCAATCTTTATCCAGAATAAAATTATTAGATATATTTATGGGCGTTGTATAGCAAAATTCTGGATGAAAAACTAATATCAGAAACCTTTTTGTTCAATTTTATATCCAAGTATGGTAATAGATGAAATCAGAGCACAATCCAAGTAAGTATCGTTCCAGTGGCAACTGCAAAAAAAACAGAGTGGGTATCATCAATAGAGCACTGTTGTTGACAAATTGTTAAGAAAAAGAATGAAGTTGAATAACGTCAATGATTATCAGGCAAATAATATGTAAATTAATCATTAATTGTCTATTAGGGAATGAATTTAGGGTATAACTGGAAATCTTCGCATTCTTGTTGAAGAGATTGTTTAAAAGAGGGAATAGTTTTGAGGAACAATACATTTTCTTGTTTAAATTGCCATGAAAAGAAGTTAGCCAACTTCTTTTAGTTGTCCAATATCAGGAATGGACCCTACTAAATTATTACATAAAGTTAGAGGAGAAGGCACAGATATTTTCCATACGGGTAAGCATTTTTTTTTTTGATCATATGCATTACACACAGTTGAATGGATGACTAGAAAAGCTTATCATTCAATTGGTTATTTATAATGATCATAATGATCAAAGCAATATAATTCCAACGAATTTGAATGAATTTAAAACCGTGCAGAGAAAAATCACTTTTAAGGCATGTCAATTTGCAATATGTGAAAACCAAGCAATATATCGAAAACATGCTTTCTGCAGTTTCATCTGTCTTGGAGTTGCAACTTGAAACTCGACGATCTGTTGAACATTGATTGATTCACTTGAAATCACTTATTTAATCTCATCAATCAATTCTACGACGATTGCTCGAGAGCTGGAAACAAATGCTCTAATACTTAGAAAACAAATCACTGCCATACCAGCTTGGAGGTTTTTTCTGGAATCATAGGGTCTATGAACTAACGTATGATTCTCAGCCCAATAAATTCCCATGGGTTTTGGATATAATTTATGAAATATGTTGTATTATCATTGAGAAGATAGTCATTGTGGCGGGTGATAACTATGACGTGTTTGGCGAAGAAATGTGATTTTGGACAATTGATGTTCTGTGATTTCGTGTGAATCAGGGTGTGAATAATTTACCAATTTTATATAGCTGTTATGTTCAATGAGAGGAAAATCACACATAAGTTCACACACCGTATGGTTTCAGAAACAAAACAGTGTTACTGTACTATATAATTGCTGAGTTCTAAAGAACATTGAATTATTTATGCATGAGATACAGAATAATCCAGCAGTTACCATAAGAAGATTTATGTAAAAATTTGTATCAGTCGTTCAGATGTACTAATATAATATCAAAAATTGATATAATTACAAATATAATATAATGATGCTAATTATATATAGGCCTACTACCTGGTGTAATTCTATTGGGATCAATCTTATGATTGAATGTTTATGAATCGCAAATCAATTATACTGTACAGTAAAACCTGTATATTACAGCCAACTACGCGATCTAGAGAATTGACCGTTAAAGGTAGGTGGTGTTTATATACAGGGCTGATTTAATAGAAAATACTATACTATACACTGCTAGAGTGACCACTGTAGACACGTAGCAGAGGTATATAGATGACCGTTATAACATGTTTGACTGTAAAGTATTTGCAATTTATTTTGCATACATTCATGAAATGATTGCTGAAAATTCTTATGCAGGGACGCACAGTACAACTTTAAAAGGTACACTATGTTGCTACTTGGTATAATGTTTATGTATCGCAAATCCATATACAGTAAAACCTGTATATAAAAGTTAACTACGAGATCTGGAGAATTGACCGATATATGTATGTGATCTTTATCTGATTAAATAGAAAAAACCTAATTAAACCTTGCTAGAGTGAGTGACCACTGTAGACACGTAGCTGAGGTATAGAGGTGGCAGTGATAACAGGTTTGATTGTAGAGTATTTGCAATTTATTTTGTATACATTCATGAAATGGTTGCTGAATATGTTTATGCAAGGACACACAGTGCAACTTTAAAAGGTACACTATGTTGCCATCTGGTATTGACATGAAACGGCTTAATAGTTATATTTTGGAAGCTGACTATTTTGTTTGTAGAGCTACAGTTACCAGTAGGATACATGAGAAAATTTCATAATGATTTATCATAATTTATATCTTGAAATGTTTTTTGATTGATGTTATCATAGTTTTCAAGTTCTATTATTTTGAATCATAAATTAGCAAGTAGATTATTTTGATTGTAATTGTTATTGTAATCATATAAAAGTAATTTGCCTTGGAAATTTTGAAATAAAAATAAAACAATTATTGAATTAAAATTTGCATAATACTGAGAATAATTAAGACCTCAGTCTAAGTTATCTGCTTTAATATTCATTCAATAATTGCTTAATACGTACATGCCTCTATTAGAGATAGCCTACATCAATCTTACTATTTAAAATCTCTTTTAATGTTTAAATGAAACACAATCTTGCTATAGGTACAAAGGCTTAATATTTAAAATGTTTTACTACACTCTTGCTGTAGGTACAAAGGCCTCATATCTAAAATGTTTTGCGTACATACCCTTGCTATAGGTACACAGGCTTAATATTCAATATGTTTTATGTAATGCCCCAGCTCTAGGTAAATTCTTTTATATTCAAAATGTTTTACGTACACACCCTTGCTATATAGGTACACAAGCTTAATATAGAAAATGTTTTGAACGTACACACCCTTGCTGTAGGTACAGATGCTTAATATTCAAAATGTTTTATGTAATGCCCCAGCTCTAGGTACATTCTCTTACATTTGAAATGTTTCACGTACACGCTCTTAATATTTAATTTTTTTACGTAAATGCCTGCTATACATACATACACGCTCTTGATATTTTACGTTGTCATTTTCTGCACACTTGCGGAATCTATTTTATCCACTCAGAAAAATGTTGTACATTTACATGCAAGAATGTATGAAATGAATAAAAACTGGATTTTTGAAAGGTTTAGCCTAATATAAAATTTAATCAAAACAAGAAGCAGCACAGAAATGACCCTCGACCTTAGTCAAGACTCATTATTTTGAACAAGACAAACTCAATTAAAAAGTGTTCGCAAAACAAGGTTAACACATATATACTTAGGCCTAGGCCTATAGCTTCTCAGAACAAGAATACAGTTGTTCATCAATCCAACGTATTCCTTCTGATTATTGTATTATTCACGTAATTATCGATAAAATTGAAGCTTCTGTATTTGCAGCATGTTGCCCTCCAAAAATCTAAGATAACTTATTAGCTTTTTTCTAATTCATAATTCAGAACGCCAACAACTTCTACTTTGAACTCTAGCGTCTTCTATGGTTTCAAGTAGTGTTTGCCAAGTTTGATAAGAATATAATGGAATAGAATAACTAAAAACTAAAAGTAGTGATCATTCAGTGATGTTCTAGGGTTGTTATCATTTTCTTATGTTGATTTTGATTTTAAATTATGTATTATTTATATTAGTTAAATTTAAATTCATTATCAGACTTAGGCTATAGATTGTAATTATTCTGCGGTAGAAGCAAATAGAAATATTGCAATATTTTGATTAAAATGCAATTAACTCTCTGTATTTTTATGTCACTGTTCTATCATTCTGGAATTGACTCACTATTATCAGAATATTTGATCATTCTGATGTGTTGATTAATTGGAAAAATGTTAAAAGTCTGACTTGAATTTTATAGTATAATAGGAAATGTGATGTGATAGTCTAATAAAGCTTTGAACCTAATTAAAGCAAATTTTCAAACTGTCATAAACTACATCGAAATTTCATTTACTCAAATTAATACATCAATCAACCTCAATCTGAGATTATCTCACAGTACCTTGTAAATAAAATGTAAATATCACTATCACTATATTAATAATATTACCATAACAATCTCTTTTAGAATTTATCCAACGATGTCAAAGCAGATGTTGGTTGACATCGAGACGTTAATTTCGAAGAACGAGAAACGCGATCATTTTAAATCAAATAACTGTTCACATTACACTGTTTACAATGTCAGCAAAAGCTGCCCATCAAATCAATCTGATAACAAAAATGCAAGGCAATGAAGACTTGGATAGCATACAATCAAAGAGTATAATATACGACAGCATATTTTACTTACCATATATAATAAGCTAGAAGCTAATCTAGTGAAAATCTAATTCACCATTTCTGCATACAAATAGACATCCTATCTCAGTAAAAAACCAACATCTAATTAGAATGTAGCACATGTAGCTAAGCTTTGTACTGGAATTAAACATCCAATCCAGCGTCTGGTATTGGTATTCTGCGAAATTACGCTTGCAAAAATGCACTGATTGTCAAAGCACAATCATCTCTCGATGCAGCATAATACTTTTTCTATGCAGTTTCTGTGCAAAATAAATTGCAATACCACGCAAAGTAAACTGCCAAGCACCAAATTTATATTTTGAAATTTAGGCGAGTTGAATTGCCAAATGCGCGTGCGTGATCCTCTTTCTGGCGTGGAGTGCCAAATTATAGCCTGTGTACAGACAATAGCGTTTCTTAAAATAGAAATATCATGACCTATAATTGGTTCATAAATTCAAATTGAATTTATTACCATTGTTAAGTATAATAATATGTACAAATATGAATAATATTATAATTATGAATGATTAATTATTTATTTATTTATGATTTGATTAATAATTAATATTACATTATATTAAATATGGGCCAAGAGAAACACATTCCGAACCTATTTCGAAACTAAATAAAGAACTGCAAGTGACTTTTCCCGAGAACCTTGTTCATAAAAGGTTTATTAACATTAATTCTGAAATTCATAAACCTTTCGAGTCACATATTCCTACTGTATATATATATATATATATATATATATATTATAATATAATATAATAATAATAATGTGGTATCTAACAGCAGTTGAGATAGTGCTCGATGTCATTTAACAGAGCGTAAATAATAATAATAATAAAAATATTACATATATAGCGTCTTCCAAGTCCCAACATTCATTGGAAAACATACGAATAAAATCTCAGATAATCTGTACAAATCCGATAGATGATGATGTAGGATACTGTATCACGCCTTCAATCTCTAAAATTCAACAAATGATGTGGATTCTACTTCTCGTGAAAAGAAACTGAGTTTGAGAAAAATATTTCTTTATAATAATTAAAATATTCTATGCAAGGAAAAAATGCTAGTGTTCTTGAAATGAGTACGATTTACTTATTCTAAGAACTGTCAGAATTCTGAGTAAGAAAAAAGTACTAGTCTTCAAATGAGAAATATTTACTTGTTTTGAGACCGCATCAAAATTCTTATCAAGAAAATAATACTAGCAGTCTTGAAATAAGAACGATATACTTGTTATAAGAATCAATAGTTTTAAAACAAGTAAAATCATCTTGGTAAGAACGACGTTTTTCCTGTGTAAGCAATTTACCATTTCTGAAGTAGGCATGATGTCACAAATGAAATATTGTAATGTAGAAGTTTATGGCGAATCTGAATATTCAAGTTTTAAAACGATAATAGCTAGCAATACAAGCGTAAAACTTTTTTATGTATCTATGATCACAAACACAATTATAATCATTCAACTGTTTCGAATGTACTTATGGCGTCACAATCACAATGTTCTTGTGTAATCATAGTTTAAATATAATTGGATAACGATAACTAGCAATATAAGCAATTTACCATTTCTGAAGTAGGTATGACGTCACAAAAAAATGTTGTAATGTAGAAGTTTATGGCGAATCTGAATATTCACTGTTTTTAAACGATCCGATGATAATAACTAGCGATATAAAATATAAGCGTAAAACTTTTTAATGTAGCTATCACATTGCAAACACAAATATAATCATTTAACTATTTCGAATGTATTTATGGTGTCACAATCACAATAGGATAGGGGTGATTAGCTCAGTTGGCAGAGCAACCGAACTTCAGATCGTGTCATATCTGATCGACTGTGGTTCAAATCCCCCTGAGGTCAACTCAGCCTTGACTTTATCTGTAACATCGAATGAGTACCATCTAAGGATGGCGGATGGAATGGTTCAGAAGGAATTGCATTGTGAGTAGCTGCGGCGCATCGTTGCGCATTGACAATCAAGGCCTATCTGCCATGAAATCTGTTGAAATTGATCTGCAGTGTCGCGGCTGAGATCTAAGGAGCGTTTAACATCATTGCTCTTAGCGAAAAGAGCCACTCCTCTAGAAATAGAGGAGTGGTACGGGTGCCTTCGGTAGGGCGACACCGTCCACATTACTTTTTACAATCACAATGTTCTTGTGTAATCATAGTTTAAATATAATCGGATAACGATAACTAGCAATATAAGCAATTTACCATTTCTGAAGCAGGTATGACGTCACAAGTGAAATATTGTAATGTAGAAGTTTATGGCGAATCTGAATATTCAAGTTTTAAAACGATAATAGCTAGCAATACAAGCGTAAAACTTTTTTATGTATCTATGATCACAAACAAAAATTATAATCATTCAACTGTTTCGAATGTACTTATGGCGTCACAATCACAATGTTCTTGTGTAATCATAGTTTAAATATAATTGGATAACGATAACTAGCAATATAAGCAATTTACCATTTCTGAAGTAGGTATGACGTCACAAAAAATGTTGTAATGTAGAAGTTTATGGGGAATCTGAATATTCAATGTTTTAAACGATCCGATGATAATAACTAGCGATATAAAATATAAGCGTAAAACTTTTTAATGTAGCTATCACATTGCAAACACAAATATAATCATTTCACTATTTCGAATGTATTTATGGTGTCACAATCACAATGTTCTTGTATAATCATAGTTTAAATATAATCGGATAACGATAACTAGCAATATAAGCAATTTACCATTTCTGAAGCAGGTATGACGTCACAAGTGAAATATTGTAATGTAGAAGTTTATGGCGAATCTGAATAATCAATTTTTAAAACGATCCGATGATATTAACTAGCAATATAAGCGTAAAATTTTTTATGTAACTAAGATCACAAACACAATTATAATCATTCAACTGTTTCGAGTCTACTTATGACGTCACAATCACAATGTTCTTGTGTAGAATTGTATGGCGATTCCAAATCTCATGGTTTGATCATAATCAGATAACGATAACTAGCAATATAAGTAGTTTACCATTTCTGACGTAGGCATGACGTTACAAAAAATATGTTGTAATGTAGAAGTTTATGGCGAATCTGAATATTGAATGTTTTGAAACGATCCGATGATGATAACCAGCAATATGAGCGTAAAACTTTTTTTATGTAACTATGATCACAAACACAATTATAATCATATAACTGTTTCGGATGTACTTATGACGTCACAATCCCATTGTTCTTGTGTAGAACTTTATGGCGATTCCAAATATCATAGTTTGAATATATTCGGATAACGATAACTAGCAATATAAGCAATTTACCATTTCTGAAGTAGGTTTGACGTCACAAAAAAAAATTTGTAATGTAGAAGTTTATGGCGAATCTGAATATTCAATGTTTTAAAACGATCTGATGATAATAACTAGCAATATAAGCGTAAAACTTTCTTAAATGTGGCTACGATGTCACAAACACAATTATAATCATTTAACTGTTTCGAATGTACTTATGTCGTCACAATCACAATGTTCTTGTGTAGAATTTTATGGCAATTCCAATTATCATAGTTTGAATATAATCGGATAACGATAACTAGCAATATAAGCAATTTACCATTTCTGAAGTAGGTATGACGTCAAAAATAAAATGTTGTAATGTAAAAGTTTATGGCGAGTCTGAATATTCAATGTTTTAAAAAGATCGATGATAATAACTAGCAGTGTAAGCGTAAAACCTTTTTTTATGTAACTACGGCGTAACAAACCCAGTTATAATCATTTAACTTATTCAAATGTACTTATGACGTCACAATCACAATGTTTTTGTGTAGAATTTTATGGCGATTCCGAATATAATTGTTTCAATATAATCGGATAACAATAACAAGCGAGATTCCTTTGGGACTTAGACATTGTTTTTGATTTTTTGATCTCTCTTGAGAGGTTATGCATCACTCTTGGTCATTTTGCACACCCTTGGGAATTAGAAAAAAATTTGGTCACGTTGAACTCTCTTGGGCATGGAGCATCAGTTTGGTCATTTTGAACTGTTTTAGGAATGAGGCATTGTTTTTGGTCATTTTGAACTCCCTTGGGAATTATCCATTGATTATTGTCAAATTGAGCTCTCTACAGAGTCATGTTTCATTCTTGGTCATGTTGCCCTCCTTTTGAGAATTAAGCATTGTTTTTGCTCATTTTGAACTCCAATCATTGTTTTTGGTCATTTTGTACTCCCTTGGGAGGTGTGCATCATTTTTGGTCATGTCGAACTATCATGGGACTTGAGCTTTGTTTCTGTTCATTTTGAACTCCCATGGGATTTATGCATCATGTTTGGTCATTTTGAACTCCTTTGGGAGTTATCCATTGCTTTTGGTCAAATTAAGCTCTCTTCGGAGTTATGTATCATTCTTGGTCGTTTTGCACTCTCTCGAGAATTAGGCATTACTTTTGGTCATTTTGAACTCCATTGGGAGTTATGCATCATGTTTGATCATTTTGAACTCCCTTGGGAGTTATGCCTCATATTTGGTCGTTTTGAACTTAAAAGGGAAAAAGGCATTGTCTTTTGTCATTTTGAACTGACTTGGGAAGTATCCATTGTTTTTGGTCAAATTGAGCTCTTTTCGGTGTAATGTATCATTCTTGGTCATTTTGCACTCCCTTGGGAATTAGGCATTGCTTTTATGTTATTTTGAACTCCCATCATTGTTTCTGGTCATTTTAAAATCCCATGGGAGTTATGCATCATTTTGGTCATTTTGAATTACCTTGGGACTAGACATTGTTTTGGTCATTTTGAACTCTATTGGTAATTATACATCATTCTTGAGCATGGAGCATCATTTTTGGTCATTTTGAACTGTTTTTCGGATGAGGCAATGCTTTTGGTCATTTTGAACTCCCTTGGGAATTATCCATTGTTTATTGTCAAATTGAGCTCTCAACGGAGCCATGTTTAATTCTTGGTCATGTTGCGCTCCTTTTGAGAATTAGGCATTACTTTTGGTCATTTTGAACACTTTTATGAGTTATGCATCATTTGCACTCTCTTGGGAATTAGGCATTAATTTTGGTCATGTTGAACTCCCTTTGGAATTATGCCTCATGTCTGGTCGTTTTGAACTTCCATTTTACTAATGCATTGTTTTTGGTCATTTTAAACTCTTTTATGAGTTATGCATCACTTTGCACTCTCTTGGGAATTGGGCACATCTTTTGGTCATTTTGCTCATTCTTGGCAATTCGAAATTGTTTTTTGTCATTTTGAACTGTCTTGGGAGTTATGCATCATTTCTGTTCACTTTGAACATCCAGGGGGCTCAAGCATTGTTTCTTGTCATTTTGAACTTCCATTATGCATCGTTTTGGTCATATTTAATCACCTTGGAATGAGACATTGTTTTTGGTCATTTTGAACTTTGTTGGTAATTATACGTCATTAATGGTCATTTTCTACTCTTATGGGAATTAGGCATTACTTTTGGTCATTTTGCACACCTTTTGGAATTAGGAATTGTTTTTGGTAATTTTGCACCCCTATGGAAATTAGACATTGTTTTTGGTCATTTTGAACACTCTTGGTAGTTATGCATCATTTATGGTCAGGTTGGGACTGTTTTATGAGTTATTCGTCATTTTAGTCATTTTGAACTTTTTTGAGAATTAGGCATCGCTTTTGTATATTTTGAACTCTCTTGGAAATTATGCATCATGTTTGGTCATTTTGAACTCCCTTGGGAGTTATGCATCATGTTTGGTCGTTTTGAACTTCCATGCCACTTGGCATTGTTTTTAGTCATTTTGCACTCCTTTGGGAATTAGGCAATGTTTTTGATCATTTTGCACACCCTTGTTAATTAGAAATTGTTTTTTGTCATTTCGAAATCTATTGGGAATTATGCATCATTTTTGGTCAATTTGAGCTTCCAGGAGGCTCAGGCATTGTTCCTGGTCATTTTAAACTTCCATGGCAGTTATGCATCATTTTGGCCATTTTGAATTACCTTGGGAATTATCCATTGCTTTTTGTTATTTTGAACTCCCATCATTGTTTTTGGTAATTTTGAACTCTCTTTGGAGTTACGCAGAATTCTTGATAATTTTGAACTTCCATGGGACTCACGCATTGCTTTTGGTCATTTTAAACACTTTTATGAGTTATGCATCATTTGCACTCTCTAGGGAATTAGGCACAGGATTGGTGATTTTGCACTCCCTTAGGATTTAGGCATTGTTTTTGGTCATTTTGCACATTCTTGGGAATTAGACATTGTTTTTTGTCATTTTGCACTACATTGGAAATTAGAATATGTTTTTGATCATTTTGCACAGTCTTGGTAATTAGACATTGTTTTATGTCATTTTGCACTATCTTGGGAATAAGAATATGTTTTTGGTCATTTTGCACACCTTTGGAAATTAGACATTGTTCCTGGTCATTTTGAACTCCCTTGGAAGTTAAGCATCATGTTTGGTCATTTTGAACTCCCTTTGGAGTTATGCATCATGTTTGGTCGTTTTGATCTTCCATGCATCTTAGGCATTGTTTTTGGTCCTTTTGAACTCTTTTATGAGTTATGCATCATTTTGCACTCTCTAGAAAATTAGGCATGGTTTTTTGTCATTTTGCACACCCTTGAAAATTATGCATTTATTTAGTCATTTTGAACTCCCATCATTGTTTTTGGTAATTTTTACCTCCCATTGGAGTGATGCATCATTTTTGTCATTTTGAATTACCTTGGGAATGAGACATTGTTTTTGGTCATTTTGAACAGCCTTGGAAATTATCCATTGCTTTTTGTTATTTTGAACTCCCATCATTGTTTTTGATAATTTTGAACTTCCATGGGACTCAGGCATTGTTTTTGGTCATTTTAAACATTCTTGGGAATTAGACATTGTTTTTTGTCATTTTGCTGTACATTGGGAGCTAGAATATGTTTTTGATCATTTTGCATACCTTTGGGAATTAGATATTGTTAAAGATCATTTTAAATTCCCACAGGAGTTATGCATCAATTTCGTCATTTTGGGACTCTTTTATGAGTTATGCGTAATTTTGATCATTTTGCACTCTTCCGAGAATTAAGCATTACTTTTGGTCATTTTGAACACCCATGGGACTTATGCATCATGTTTGGTCATTTTGAACTCCTTTGGGAGTTATCTATTGTTTTTGGTCAAATTAAGCTCTCTTCGGAGTTATGTATCATTCTTGGTCATTTTGCACTCCCTTGGGAATTAGGCATTGCTTTTTGTTATTTTGAACTCCCATCATTGTTTCTGGTCATTTTAAAATCCCATGGGAGTTATGCATCATTTTTATCATTTTGAATTACCTTGGGATTAGACATTGTTTTGGTCATTTTGAACTCTTTTGTTAATTATACATCATTTTTGGTCATTTAGCACACCCTTTGGAATTAACTATTGTTTTTGGTCATTTTAAACACTGTTGGTAGTTGTTTATCATTTATGGCCATTTTGGGACTCTTTTATGAGTTATGGGTCATTTTGCAGTCTTTCAAGAATTAGGCATTACTTTTGGGAACTTGTAGCTCAATTGGGAGTTAATCATCATGTTTGGTCGTTTTGAACTTCCATGGGACATAGGCATTGTTTTTGGTCATTTTGCACAATCTTGGAAATTAGACATTGTTTTTATTCATTTTGAACTCTCTTGGTAACTATGTATCATTTTTGGTCACTTTGGACTTTTTCATGAGTTATGCGTCATTTTGATCATTTTGCACTCTTTCGAGAATTAGGCATTACTGTTGGTCATGTTGAACTCCCCTGGAGTTATGCCTCATGTTTGGTCTTTTTGAACTTCCATGGGACTCAGGCATTGTTTTTGGTCATTTTGAACTCTTTTATGAGTTATGCATCACTTTGCACTCTCTTGGGAATTGGGCATTGTTTTTTTGTCATTTTGCACATTCTTGGGAATGAGACATTGTTTTTTGTCATTTTGCACTACCTTGGGAATTAGAATATGTTTTTGGTCATCTTGCACACCTTTGGAAATTAGACATTGTTTTTGGTCATTTTGTGAACACTCTTGGTAGTTGTGAATCATTTATGGTCATTTTGGGACTCTTTTATGATGTTTGCGTCATTTTGATCATTTAGAACTTTTTTGAGAATTAGGCATTGCTTTAGTTCATTTTGAACTCCCTTGGAAGTTATGCATCTTGATTGGTCATTTTGAACTCCCTTGGGAGTTATGCATTGTTTTTGGTCATTTTGAACTCTTTTATAAGTTATGCATCATTTTGCACTCTATAGAGAATTAGGCATGGTTTTTGGTCATTTTGCACACCCTTGAAAATTAGGCATTTTTTCAGGTCTATTTGAACTCCAATCATTGTTTTTGGTAATTTTGAACAGCGTTTGGAATTATCCATTGCTTTTTGTTATTTTGAACTTCCATCATGGTTTTTAGTAATTATGAACTCTCTCGGGAGTTACGCAACATTCTTGATAATTTTGAACTTCCATGGGACTCAGGCATTTTTTTGGTCATTTCAAACACTTTTATGAGATATGTATCATTTGCACTCTCTTGGGAATTAGGCAAAAGATTGGTGATATTGCACTCCCTTGGGATTTAGGCATTGTTTTTTATCATTTTACACATTCTTGAGAATTAGACATTGTATTTTGTCATTTTGCATTACATTGGGAATTAGAATATGTTTTTGGTCATTTTCCACAACTTTGGAAACTAGACATTGTTTTAGATCATTTTTAACTCCCATGGGAGTTATGCATCATTTTCGTCATTTTGGGACTCTTTTATGAGTTATGCGTAATTTTGATCATTTTGCACTCTTTCGAAAATTAGGCATTACTTTTGGTCATTTTCAAATAACATGGGATTTATGCAGAATGTTTGGTGATTTTGAACTCCTTCGGAAGTTATCTATTGTTTTTGGTCAAATTAAGCTTACTTCGGAGTTATGTATCATTCTTGGTCGTTTTGCACTCTCTCCATAATTAGGCATTACTTTTGGTCATTTTGAACACTCTTGGTAGTTATGCATCATTTATGGTCATTTTGGGACTGTTTTATGAGTTATTCGTCATTTTAGTCATTTGGAATTTTTTTGAGAATTGGGCATCGCTTTTGTATATTTTGAACTCCCTTGGAAGTTATGCATCATGTTTGATCATTTTGAACTCCTTTGTGAGTTATGCATCATGTTTGGTCGTTTTGATCTTCCATGCATCTTAGGCATTGTTTTTGGTCCTTTTGAACTCTTTTATGAGTTATGCATCATTTTGCACTCTCTAGAAAATTAGGCATGGTTTTTTGTCATTTTGCACACCCTTGAAAATTATGCATTTATTTAGTCATTTTGAACTCCCATCATTGTTTTTGGTAATTTTTACCTCCCATTGGAGTGATGCATCATTTTGGTCATTTTGAATTACCTTGGGAATGAGACATTGTTTTTGGTCATTTTGAACAGCCTTGTTAATTAGAAATTGTTTTTTGTCATTTCGAAATCTATTGGGAATTATGCATCATTTTGGTCATTTTGAATTACCTTGGGAATGAGACATTGTTTTTGGTCATTTTGCACAATCTTGGAAATTAGACATTGTTTTTATTCCTTTTGAACTCTCTTGGTAGTTATGCGTCATTTTGATCATTTTGCACTCTTTCGAAAATTAGGCATTACTGTTGGTCATGTTGAACTCCCCTGGAGTTATGCCTCATGTTTGGTCGTTTTGAACTTTCATGGGACTCAGGCATTGTTTTTGGTCATTTTGAACTCTTTTATGAGTTATGAATCACTTTGCACTCTCTTGGGAATTGGGCATTGTTTTTTGTCATTTTGCACATTCTTGGGAATTAGACATTGTTTTTTGTCATTTTACACTACCATGGGAATTAGAATATGTTTTTGGTCATCTTGCACACCTTTGAAAATTAGACATTGTTTTTGGTCATTTTGTGAACACTCTTGGTAGTTATGAATCATTTATGGTCATTTTGGGACTCTTTTATGATGTTTGCGTCATTTTGATCATTTTGAACTTTTTTGAAAATTAGGCATTGCTTTTGTTCATTTTGAACTCCCTTTGAAGTTATGCATCATGATTGTTTATTTTGAACTCCCTTGGGAGTTATGCATTGTTTTTGGTCATTTTGAACTCTTTTATAAGTTATGCATCATTTTGCACTCTATAGAGAATTGGGCATTGTTTTTGGTCATTTTGAGCTCTTTTATAAGTTATGCATCATTTTGCACTCTATAGAGAATTAGGCATGGTTTTTGGTCATTTTGCACACCCTTGAAAATTAGGTATTTTTTTAGGTCTATTTGAACTCCAATCATTGTTTTTGGTAATTTTGAACAGCGTTGGGAATTATCCATTGCTTTTTGTTATTTTGAACTCCCATCATGGTTTTTGGTAATTATGAAATCTCCCGGGAGTTACGCAACATTCTTGATAATTTTGAACTTCCATGGGACTCAGGCATTTTTTTTGGTCATTTTAAACACTTTTATGAGATATGCATCATTTGCACTCTCTTGGGAATTAGGCAAAAGATTTTGTGATATTGCACTCCCTTTAAGGGATTGTTTTTTATCATTTTACACATTCTTTGGAATTAGACATTGTATTTTGTCATTTTGCATTACATTGGGAATTAGAATATGTTTTTGGTCATTTTCCACACCTTTGGAAACTAGACATAGTTTTAGATCATTTTAAACTCCCATGGAAGTTATGCATCATTTTCGTCATTTTGGGACTCTTTTATGAGTTATGCGTAATTTTGATAATTTTGCACTCTTTCGAGAATTAGGCATTACTTTTGGTCATTTTCAAATAACATGGGATTTATGCATCATGTTTGGTGATTTTGAACTCCTTTGGGAGTTACCTATTGTTTTTGGTCAAATTAAGCTCTCTTCGGAGTTATGTATCATTCTTGGTCGTTTTGCACTCTTTCCAGAATTAGGCATTACTTTTGGTCATTTTGAACTCTATTGGTAATTATACATCAGTTTTGGTCATTTTGCACACCCTTTGGAATTAGGAATTGTTTTAGATCATTTTGCACACCCTTGTTAATTAGAAATTGTTTTTTGTCATTTCGAAATCTATTGGGAATTATGCATCATTTTGGTCATTTTGAATTACCTTGGGAATGAGACATTGTTTTTGGTCATTTTGAACAGCCTTGGAAATTATCCATTGCTTTTTGTTATTTTGAACTCCCATCATTGTTTTTGATAATTTTGAACTTCCATGGGACTCAGGCATTGTGTTTGGTCATTTTAAACATTCTTGGGAATTAGACATTGTTTTTTTGTCATTTTGCTGTAGATTGGGAGTTAGAATATGTTTTTGATCATTTTGCACACCTTTGGGAATTAGACATTGTTAAAGATCATTTTAAATTCCCACAGGAGTTATGCATCAATTTCGTCATTTTGGGACTCTTTTATGAGTTATGCGTAATTTTGATCATTTTGCACTCTTTCGAGAATTAAGCATTACTTTTGGTCATTTTGAACTCCCATGGGAGTTATGCATCAATTTGGTCATTTTGAATTACTTTGGGAATTAGACATTGTTTTTTGTCATTTGTTGTACATTGGGAGCTAGAATATGTTTTTGATCATTTTGCATATCTTTGGGAATTAGACATTGTTAAAGATCATTTTAAATTCCCACAGGAGTTATGCATCAATTTCGTCATTTTGGGACTCTTTTATGAGTTATGCGTAATTTTGATCATTTTGCACTCTTTCGAGAATTAGGCATTACGTTTGGTCATTTTGATAACCCATGGGACTTATGCATCATGTTTGGTCATTTTGAACTCCTTTGGGAGTTATCTATTGTTTTTGGTCAAATTAAGCTCTCTTCGGAGTTATGTATCATTCTTGGTCATTTTGCACTCCCTTGGGAATTAGGCATTGCTTTTTGTTATTTTGAACTCCCATCATTGTTTCTGGTCATTTTAAAATCCCATGGGAGTTATGCATCATTTTGATCATTTTGAATTACCTTGGGATTAGACATTGTTTTGGTCATTTTGAACTCTTTTGTTAATTATACATCATTTTTGGTCATTTAGCACACCCTTTGGAATTAACTATTGTTTTTGGTCATTTTAAACACTGTTGGTAGTTGTTCATCATTTATGGCCATTTTGGGACTCTTTTATGAGTTATGGGTCATTTTGCAGTCTTTCAAGAATTAGGCATTACTTTTAGGAACTTGGAGCTCAATTGGGAGTTAATCATCATGTTTGATCGTTTTGAACTTCCATGGGACATAGGCATTGTTTTTGGTCATCTTGCACACCTTTAGAAATTAGACATTGTTTTTGGTCATTTTGTGAACACTCTTGGTAGTTATGAATCATTTATGGTCATTTTGGGACTCTTTTATGATGTTTGCGTCATTTTGATCATTTTGAACTTTTTTGAGAATTAGGCATTGCTTTTGTTCATTTTGAACTCCCTTGGAAGTTATGCATCATGATTGGTCATTTTGAACTTCCTTGGGAGTTATGCATTGTTTTTGGTCATTTTGAACTCTTTTATAAGTTATGCATCATTTTGCACTCTATAGAGAATTAGGCATTGTTTTTGGTCATTTTGAGCTCTTTTATAAGTTATGCATCATTTTGCACTCTATAGAGAATTAGGCATGGTTTTTGGTCATTTTGCACACCCTTGAAAATTAGGCATTTTTTTAGGTCTATTTGAACTCCAATCATTGTTTTTGGTAATTTTGAACAGCGTTGGGAATTATCCATTGCTTTTTGTTATTTTGAACTCCCATCATGGTTTTTGGTAATTATGAAATCTCTCGGGAGTTACGCAACATTCTTGATAATTTTGAACTTCCATGGGACTCAGGCATTTTTTTTGGTCATTTTAAACACTTTTATGAGATATGCATCATTTGCACTCTCTTGGGAATTAGGCAAAAGATTTTGTGATATTGCACTCCCTTCAAAGGATTGTTTTTTATCATTTTACACATTCTTTGGAATTAGACATTATATTTTGTCATTTTGCATTACATTGGGAATTAGAATATGTTTTTGGTCATTTTCCACACCTTTGGAAACTAGACATAGTTTTAGATCATTTTAAACTCCCATGGGAGTTATGCATCATTTTCGTCATTTTGGGACTCTTTTATGAGTTATGCGTAATTTTGATAATTTTGCACTCTTTCGAGAATTAGGCATTACTTTTGGTCATTTTCAAATAACATGGGATTTATGCATCATGTTTGGTGATTTTGAACTCCTTTGGGAGTTATCTATTGTTTTTGGTCAAATTAAGCTCTCTTCGGAGTTATGTATCATTCTTGGTCGTTTTGCACTCTTTCCAGAATTAGGCATTACTTTTGGTCATTTTGAACTCTATTGGTAATTATACATCAGTTTTGGTCATTTTGCACACCCTTTGGAATTAGGAATTGTTTTTGGTAATTTTGCACCCCTTTGGAAATTAGACATTGTTTTTGGTCATTTTGAACACTCTTGGTAGTTATGCATCATTTATGGTCATTTTGGGACTGTTTTATGAGTTATTCGTCATTTTAGTCATTTTGAACTTTTTTGAGAATTAGGCATCGCTTTTGTATATTTTGAACTCCCTTGGAAGTTATGCATCATGTTTGGTCATTTTGAACTCCCTTTGGAGTTATGCATCATGTTTGGTCGTTTCGATCTTCCATGCATCTTAGGCATTGTTTTTGGTCCTTTTGAACTCTTTTATGAGTTATGCATTATTTTGCACTCTCTAGAAAATTAGGCATGGTTTTTTGTCATTTTGCACACCCTTGAAAATTTATGCATTTATTTGGTCATTTTGAACTCTCATCATTGTTTTTGGTAATTTTTACCTCCCATTGGAGTGATGCATCATTTTGGTCATTTTGAATTACCTTGGGAATGAGACATTGTTTTTGGTCATTTTGAACAGCCTTGGAAATTATCCATTGCTTTTTGTTATTTTGAACTCCCATCATTGTTTTTGATAATTTTGAACTTCCATTGGACTCAGGCATTGTGTTTGGTCATTTTAAACATTCTTGGGAATTAGACATTGTTTTTTGTCATTTTGCTGTAGATTGGGAGTTAGAATATGTTTTTGATCATTTTGCACACCTTTGGGAATTAGATATTGTTTTAGATCATTTTAAATTCCCACAGGAGTTATGCATCATTTTCGTCATTTTGGGACTTTTTTATGAGTTATGCGTAATTTTGATCATTTTGCACTCTTTCGACAATTAGGCATTACTTTTGGTCAGTTTGAACACCCATGGGACTTATGCATCATGTTTGGTCATTTTGAACTCCTTTGGGAGTTATCTATTGTTTTCGGTCAAATTAAGCTCTCTTCGGAGTTATGTATCATTCTTGGTCGTTTTGCACTCTTTCCAGAATTAGGCATTACTTTTGGTCATTTTGAACTCTATTGGTAATTATACATCAGTTTTGGTCATTTTGCACACCCTTTGGAATTAGGAATTGTTTTTGGTAATTTTGCACCCCTTTGGAAATTAGACATTGTTTTTGGTCATTTTGAACACTCTTGGTAGTTATGCATCATTTATGGTCATTTTGGGACTGTTTTATGAGTTATTCGTCATTTTAGTCATTTTGAACTTTTTTGAGAATTAGGCATCGCTTTTGTATATTTTGAACTCCCTTGGAAGTTATGCATCATGTTTGGTCATTTTGAACTCCCTTTGGAGTTATGCATCATGTTTGGTCGTTTCGATCTTCCATGCATCTTAGGCATTGTTTTTGGTCCTTTTGAACTCTTTTATGAGTTATGCATTATTTTGCACTCTCTAGAAAATTAGGCATGGTTTTTTGTCATTTTGCACACCCTTGAAAATTTATGCATTTATTTGGTCATTTTGAACTCTCATCATTGTTTTTGGTAATTTTTACCTCCCATTGGAGTGATGCATCATTTTGGTCATTTTGAATTACCTTGGGAATGAGACATTGTTTTTGGTCATTTTGAACAGCCTTGGAAATTATCCATTGCTTTTTGTTATTTTGAACTCCCATCATTGTTTTTGATAATTTTGAACTTCCATTGGACTCAGGCATTGTGTTTGGTCATTTTAAACATTCTTGGGAATTAGACATTGTTTTTTGTCATTTTGCTGTAGATTGGGAGTTAGAATATGTTTTTGATCATTTTGCACACCTTTGGGAATTAGATATTGTTTTAGATCATTTTAAATTCCCACAGGAGTTATGCATCATTTTCGTCATTTTGGGACTTTTTATGAGTTATGCGTAATTTTGATCATTTTGCACTCTTTCGACAATTAGGCATTACTTTTGGTCAGTTTGAACACCCATGGGACTTATGCATCATGTTTGGTCATTTTGAACTCCTTTGGGAGTTATCTATTGTTTTCGGTCAAATTGAACTCTCTTCGGAGTTATGTATCATTCTTTGTCATTTTGCACTCCCTTGGGATTTAGGCATTGCTTTTTGTTATTTTGAACTCTCATCATTGTTTCTGGTCATTTTAAAATCCCATGGGAGTTATGCATCATTTTGATTATTTTGAATTACCTTGGGATTAGACATTGTTTTGGTCATTTTGATCTCTATTGTTAATTATACATCATTTTTGGTCATTTAGCACACCCTTTGGAATTAAATATTGTTTTTGGTCATTTTAAACACTGTTGGTAGTTGTTCATCATTTATGGCCATTTTAGGACTCTTTTATGAGTTATGGGTCATTTTGCAGTCTTTCAACAATTAGGCATTACTTTTGGGAACTTGGAACTCAATTGGGAGTTAATCATCCTGTTTGGTCGTTCTGAACTTCCATGGGACATAGGCATTGTTTTTGGTAATTTTGCACCCCTTTGGAAATTAGACATTGTTTTTGGTCATTTTGAACACTCTTGGTAGTTATGCATCATTTATGGTCATTTTGGGACTGTTTTATGAGTTATTCGTCATTTTAGTCATTTTGAACTTTTTTGAGAATTAGGCATCGCTTTTGTATATTTTGAACTCCCTTGGAAGTTATGCATCATGTTTGGTCATTTTGAACTCCCTTTGGAGTTATGCATCATGTTTGGTCGTTTTGATCTTCCATGCATCTTAGGCATTGTTTTTGGTCATTTTGAACTCTTTTATGAGTTATGCATTATTTTGCACTCTCTAGAAAATTAGGCATGGTTTTTTGTCATTTTGCACACCCTTGAAAATGTATGCATTTATTTGGTCATTTTGAACTCTCATCATTGTTTTTGGTAATTTTTACCTCCCATTGGAGTGATGCATCATTTTGGTCATTTTGAATTACCTTGGGATTAGACATTGTTTTGGTCATTTTGATCTCTATTGTTAATTATACATCATTTTTGGTCATTTAGCACACCCTTTGGAATTAAATATTGTTTTTGGTCATTTTAAACACTGTTGGTAGTTGTTCATCATTTATGGCCATTTTAGGACTCTTTTATGAGTTATGGGTCATTTTGCAGTTTTTTAACAATTAGGCATTACTTTTGGGAACTTGGAACTCAATTGGGAGTTAATCATCCTGTTTGGTCGTTCTGAACTTCCATGGGACATAGCCATTGTTTTTGGTAATTTTGCACAATCTTGGAAATTAGACATTGTTTTTATTCATTTTGAACTCTCTTGGTAGTTATGTATCATTTTTGGTCACTTTGGACTTTCTTATGAGTTATGCGTCATTTTGATCATTTTGCACTCTTTCGAGAATTAGGCATTACTGTTGGTCATGTTGAACTCCCCAGGAGTTATGCCTCATGTTTGGTCGTTTTGAACTTCCATGGGACTCAGGCATTGTTTTTGGTTATTTTGAACTCTTTTATGAGTTATGCATCACTTTGCACTCTCTTGGGAATTGGGCATTGTTTTTTGTCATTTTGCACATTCTTGGGAATTAGACATTGTTTTTTGTCATTTTGCACTACCTTGGGAATTAGAATATGTTTTTGGTCATCTTGCACACCTTTGGAAATTAGACATTGTTTTTGGTCATTTTGTGAACACTCTTGGTAGTTATGAATCATTTATGGTCATTTTGGGATTCTTTTATGATTTTTGCGTCATTTTGATCATTTTGAACTTTTTTGAGAATTACGCATTGCTTTTGTTCATTTTGAACTCCCTTGGAAGTTATGCATCATGATTGGTCATTTTGAACTCCCTTGGAAGTTATGCATTGTTTTTGGTCATTTTGAACTCTTTTATAAGTTATGCATCATTTTGCACTCTATAGAGAATTAGGCATGGTTTTTGGTCATTTTGCACACCCTTGAAAATTAGGCATTTTTTTAGGTCTATTTGAACTCCAATCATTGTTTTTTGTCATTTTGCACATTCTTGGGAATTAGACATTGTTTTTTGTCATTTTGCACTACCTTGGGAATTAGAATATGTTTTTGGTCATCTTGCACACCTTTGGAAATTAGACATTGTTTTTGGTCATTTTGTGAACACTCTTGGTAGTTATGAATCATTTATGGTCATTTTGGGACTCTTTTATGATGTTTGCGTCATTTTGATCATTTTGAACTTTTTCGAGAATTAGGCATTGCTTTTGTTCATTTTGAACTCCCATCATTGTTTTTGGTAATTTTGAACTCTCTTGGGAGTTACGCAGAATTCTTGATAATTTTGAACTTCCATGGGACTCACGCATTGTTTTTGGTCATTTTAAACATTCTTGGGAATTAGACATTGTTTTTTGTCATTTTGCTGTACATTGGGAGCTAGAATATGTTTTTGATCATTTTGCATACCTTTGGGAATGAGACATTGTTAAAGATCATTTTAAATTCCCACAGGAGTTATGCATCAATTTCGTCATTTTGGGACTCTTTCATGAGTTATGCGTAATTTTGATCATTTTGCACACTTTCGAGAATTAAGCATTACTTTTGGTCATTTTGAACACCCATGGGACTTATGCATCATGTTTGGTCATTTTGAACTCCTTTGGGAGTTATCTATTGTTTTTGGTCAAATTAAGCTCTCTTCGGAGTTATGTATCATTCTTGGTCATTTTGCACTCCCTTGGGAATTAGGCATTGCTTTTTGTTATTTTGAACTCCCATCATTGTTTCTGGTCATTTTGAAATCCCATGGGAGTTATGCATCATTTTGATCATTTCGAATTACCTTGGGATTAGACATTGTTTTGGTCATTTTGAACTCTTTTGTTAATTATACATCATTTTTGGTTATTTAGCACACCCTTTGGAATTAACTATTGTTTTTGGTCATTTTAAACACTGTTGGTAGTTGTTCATCATTTATGGCCATTTTGGGACTCTTTTATGAGTTATGGGTCATTTTGCAGTCTTTCAAAAATTAGGCATTACTTTTGGGAACTTGGAGCTCAATTGGGAGTTAATCATCATGTTTGATCGTTTTGAACTTCCATGGGACATAGGCATTGTTTTTGGTCATTTTGCACAATCTTGAAAATTAGACATTGTTTTTATTCCTTTTGAACTCTCTTGGTAGTTATGCGTCATTTTGATTATTTTGCACTCTTTCGAGAATTAGGCATTACTGTTGGTCATGTTGAACTCCCCTGGAGTTATGCCTCATGTTTGGTCGTTTTCAACTTTCATGGGACTCAGGCATTGTTTTTGGTTATTTTGAACTCTTTTATGAGTTATGAATCACTTTGCACCTTCTTGGGAATTGGGCATTGTTTTTTGTCATTTTGCACATTCTTGGGAATTAGACATTGTTTTTTGTCATTTTGCACTACCTTTGGAATTAGAATATGTTTTTGGTCATCTTGCACACCTTTGGAAATTAGACATTGTTTTTGGTCATTTTGTGAACACTCTTGGTAGTTATGAATCATTTATGGTCATTTTTGGACTCTTTTATGATGTTTGCGTCATTTTGATCATTTTGAACTTTTTTGAGAATTAGGCATTGCTTTTGTTCATTTTGAACTCCCATCATTGTTTTTGGTAATTTTGAACTCTCTTGGGAGTTACACAGAATTCTTGATAATTTTGAACTTCCATGGGACTCACGCATTGCTTTTGGTCATTTCAAACACTTTTATGAGTTATGCATCATTTGCACTCTCTAGGGAATTAGGCACAGGATTGGTGATTTTGCACTCCCTCAGGATTTAGGCATTGTTTTTGGTCATTTTGCTCATTCTTGGGAATTAGACATTGTTTTTTGTCATTTTGCACTACATTGGAAATTAGAATATGTTTTTGATCATTTTGCACAGTCTTGGTAATTAGACATTGTTTTATGTCATTTTGCACTACATTGGCAATAAAAATATGTTTTTGGTCATTTTGCACACCTTTGGAAATTAGACATTGTTCCTGGTCATTTTGAACTCCCTTGGAAGTTAAGCATCATGTTTGGTCATTTTGAACTCCCTTTGGAGTTATGCATCATGTTTGGTCGTTTTGATCTTCCATGCATCTTAGGCATTGTTTTTGGTCCTTTTGAACTCTTTTATGAGTTATGCATCATTTTGCACTCTCTAGAAAATTAGGCATGGTTTTTTGTCATTTTGCACACCCTTGAAAATTATGCATTTATTTAGTCATTTTGAACTACCATCATTGTTTTTGGTAATTTTTACCTCCCATTGGAGTGATGCATCATTTTGGTCATTTTGAACAGCCTTGGGAATTATCTATTGCTTTTTGTTATTTTGAACTCCCATCATTGTTTTTGATAATTTTGAACTTCCATGGGACTCAGGCATTGTTTTTGGTCATTTTAAACATTCTTGGGAATTAGACATTGTTTTTTGTCATTTTGCTGTAAATTGGGAGCTAGAATATGTTTTTGATCATTTTTCATACCTTTGGGAATTAGACATTGTTAAAGATCATTTTAAATTCCCACAGGAGTTATGCATCAATTTCGTCATTTTGGGACTCTTTTATGAGTTATGCGTAATTTTGATCATTTTGCACTCTTTCGAGAATTAAGCATTATTTTTGGTCATTTTGAACTCCTTTGGGAGTTATCTATTGTTTTTGGTCAAATTAAGCTCTCTTCGGAGTTATGTATCATTCTTGGTCATTTTGCACTCCCTTGGGAATTAGGCATTGCTTTTTGTTATTTTGAACTCCCATCATTGTTTCTGGTCATTTGAAAATCCCATGGGAGTTATGCATCATTTTGATCATTTTGAATTACCTTGGGATTAGACATTGTTTTGGTCATTTTGAACTCTTTTGTTAATTATACATCATTTTTGATCATTTAGCACACCCTTCGGAATTAACTATTGTTTTTGGTCATTTTAAACACTGTTGGTAGTTGTTCATCATTTATGGCCATTGTGGGACTCTTTTATGAGTTATGGGTCATTTTGCAGTCTTTCAACAATTAGGCATTACTTTTGGGAACTTGGAACTCAATTGGGAGTTAATCATCCTGTTTGGTCGTTCTGAACTTCCATGGGACATAGGCATTGTTTTTGGTAATTTTGCACAATCTTGGAAATTAGACATTGTTTTTATTCATTTTGAACTCTCTTGGTAGTTATGTATCATTTTTGGTCACTTTGGACTTTCTTATGAGTTATGCGTCATTTTGTTCATTTTGCACTCTTTCGAGAATTAGGCATTACTGTTGGTCATGTTGAACTCCCCTGGAGTTATGCCTCATGTTTGGTCGTTTTGACCTTCCGTGGGACTCAGGCATTGTTTTTTGTCATTTTGAACTCTTTTATGAGTTATGCATCACTTTGCACTCTCTTGGGAATTGGGCATTGTTTTTTGTCATTTTGCACATTCTTGGGAATTAGACATTGTTTTTGGTCATTTTGTGAACACTCTTGGTAGTTATGAATCATTTATGGTCATTTTGGGACTCTTTTATGATGTTTGTGTCATTTTGATCATTTTGAAATTTTTTGAGAATTAGGAATTGCTTTTGTTCATTTTGAACTCCCTTGGAAGTTATGCATCATGATTGGTCATTTTGAACTCCCTTGGGAGTTATGCATTGTTTTTGGTCATTTTGAACTCTTTTATAAGTTATGCATCATTTTGCACTCTATAGAGAATTAGGCATGGTTTTTGGTCATTTTGCACACCCTTGAAAATTAGGCATTTGTTTAGGTCTATTTGAACTCCAATCATTGTTTTTGTTCATTTTGCACAATCTTGGAAATTAGACATTGTTTTTATTCCTTTTGAACTCTCTTGGTAGTAATGCGTCATTTTGATCATTTTGCACTCTTTCGAGAATTAGGCATTACTGTTGGTCATGTTGAACTCCCCTGGAGTTATGCCTCATGTTTGGTCGTTTTCAACTTTCATGGGACTCAGGCATTGTTTTTGGTCATTTTGAACTCTTTTATGAGGTATGAATCACTTTGCACTCTCTTGGGAATTGGGCATTGTGTTTTGTCATTTTGCACATTCTTGGGAATTAGACATTGTTTTTTGTCATTTTGCACTACCTTGGGAATTAGACATTGTTTTTGGTCATTTTGTGAACACTCTTGGTAGTTATGAATCATTTATGGTCATTTTGGGACTCTTTTATGATGTTTGCGTCATTTTGATCATTTTGAACTTTTTTGAGAATTAGGCATTGCTTTTGTTCATTTTGAACTCCCATCATTGTTTTTGGTAATTTTGAACTCTCTTGGGAGTTACGCAGAATTCTTGATAATTTTGAACTTCCATGGGACTCACGCATTGCTTTTGGTCATTTTAAACACTTTTATGAGTTATGCATCATTTGCACTCTCTAGGGAATTAGGCACAGGATTGGTGATTTTGCACTCACTTAGGATTTAGGCATTGTTTTTGGTCATTTTGCACATTCTTGGGAATTAGACATTGTTTTATGTCATTTTGCACTACCTTGGGAATAAAAATATGTTTTTGGTCATTTTGCACACCTTTGGAAATTAGACATTGTTCCTGGTCATTTTGAACTCCCTTGGAAGTTAAGCATCATGTTTGGTCATTTTGAACTCCCTTTGGAGTTATGCATCATGTTTGGTCGTTTTGATCTTCCATGCATCTTAGGCATTGTTTTTGGTCCTTTTGAACTCTTTTATGAGTAATGCATCATTTTGCACTCTCTAAAAAATTAGGCATGGCTTTTTGTCATTTTGCACACCCTTGAAAATTATGCATTTATTTAGTCATTTTGAACTCCCATCATTGTTTTTGGTAATTTTTACCTCCCATTGGAGTGATGCATCATTTTGGTCATTTTGAACTCCTTTGGGAGTTATCTATTGTTTTTGGTCAAATTAAGCTCTCTTCGGAGTTATGTATCATTCTTGGTCATTTTACACTCCCTTGGGAATTAGGCATTGCTTTTTGTTATTTTGAACTCCCATCATTGTTTCTGGTCATTTTAAAATCCCATGGGAGTTTTGCATCATTTTGATCGTTTTGAATTACCTTGGGATTAGACATTGTTTTTTGTCATTTTGCACTACCTTGGGAATTAGAATATGTTTTTGGTCATCTTGCACACCTTTGGAAATTAGACATTGTTTTTGGTCATTTTGTGAACACTCTTGGTAGTTATGAATCATTTATGGTCATTTTGGGACTCTTTTATGATGTTTGCGTCATTTTGATCATTTTGAACTTTTTTGAGAATTAGGCATTGCTTTTGTTCATTTTGAACTCCCTTGGAAGTTATGCATCATGATTGGTCATTTTGAACTCCCTTGGGAGTTATGCATTGTTTTTGATCATTTTGAACTCTTTTATAAGTTATTCATCATTTTGCACTTTATAGAGAATTAGGCATTGTTTTTGGTCATTTTGAACTATTTCATAAGTTATGCATCATTTTGCACTCTATAGAGAATTAGGCATGGTTTTTGGTCATTTTTCACACCCTTAAAAAATTAGGCATTCTTTTAGGTCTATTTGAACTCCAATCATTGTTTTTGGTCATTTTGCACAATCTTTGAAATTAGACATTGTTTTTATTCCTTTTGAACTCTCTTGGTAGTAATGCGTCATTTTGATCATTTTGCACTCTTTCGAGAATTAGGCATTACTGTTGGTCATGTTGAACTCCCCTGGAGTTATGCCTCATGTTTGGTCGTTTTGAACTTTCATGGGACTCAGGCATTGTTTTTGGTCATTTTGAACTCTTTTATGAGTTATGAATCACTTTGCACTCTCTTGGGAATTTGGCATTGTTTTTTGTCATTTTGCACATTCTTGGGAATTAGACATTGTTTTTTGTCATTTTACACTAAATTGGGAATTAGAATATGTTTTTGGTCATCTTGCACTTCTTTGGAAATTAGACATTGTTTTTGGTCATTTTGTGAACACTCTTGGTAGTTATGAATCATTTATGGTCATTTTGGGACTCTTTTATGATGTTTGCGTCATTTTGATCATTTTGAACTTTTTTGAGAATTAGGCATTGCTTTTGTTCATTTTGAACTCCCTTGGAAGTTATGCATCATGATTGGTCATTTTGAACTCCCTTTGGAGTTATGCATTGTTTTTGGTCATTTTGAACTCTTTTATAAGTTATGCATCATTTTGCACTCTATAGAGAATTAGGCATTGTTTTTGGTCATTTTGAGCTCTTTTATAAGTTTTGCATCATTTTGCACTCTATAGAGAATTAGGCATGGTTTTTGGTCATTTTGCACACCCTTGGAAATTAGGCATTTTTTTAGGTCTATTTGAACTCCAATCATTGTTTTTGGTAATTTTGAACAGCGTTGGGAATTATCCATTGTTTTTTGTTATTTTGAACTCCCATCATGGTTTTTGGTAATTATGAAATCTCTCGGGAGTTACGCAACATTTTTGATAATTTTGAACTTCCATAGGACTCAGGCATTTTTTTTGGTCATTTTAAACACTTTTATGAGATATGCATCTTTTGCACTCTCTTGGGAATTAGGCAAAAGATTTTGTGATATTGCACTCCCTTTAAGGGTTTGTTTTTTATCATTTTACACATTCTTTGGAATTAGACATTGTATTTTGTCATTTTGCATTACATTGGGAATTAGAAAATGTTTTTGGTCATTTTCCACACCTTTGGAAACTAGACATAGTTTTAGATCATTTTAAACTCCCATGGGAGTTATGCATCATTTTCGTCATTTTTGGACTCTTTTATGATGTTTGCGTCATTTTGATCATTTTGAACTTTTTTGAGAATTAGGCATTGCTTTTGTTCATTTTGAACTCCCATCATTGTTTTTGGTAATTTTGAACTCTCTTGGGAGTTACAAAGAATTCTTGATAATTTTGAACTTCCATGGGACTCACGCATTGCTTTTGGTCATTTCAAACACTTTTATGAGTTATGCATCATTTGCACTCTCTAGGGAATTAGGCACAGGATTGGTGATTTTGCACTCCCTCAGGATTTAGGCATTGTTTTTGGTCATTTTGCTCATTCTTGGGAATTAGACATTGTTTTTTGTCATTTTGCACTACATTGGAAATTAGAATATGTTTTTGATCATTTTGCACAGTCTTGGTAATTAGACATTGTTTTATGTCATTTTGCACTACCTTGGCAATAAAAATATGTTTTTGGTCATTTTGCACACCTTTGGAAATTAGACATTGTTCCTGGTCATTTTGAACTCCCTTGGAAGTTAAGCATCATGTTTGGTCATTTTGAACTCCCTTTGGAGTTATGCATCATGTTTGGTCGTTTTGATCTTCCATGCATCTTAGGCATTGTTTTTGGTCCTTTTGAACTCTTTTATGAGTTATGCATCATTTTGCACTCTCTAGAAAATTAGGCATGGTTTTTTGTCATTTTGCACACCCTTGAAAATTATGCATTTATTTAGTCATTTTGAACTACCATCATTGTTTTTGGTAATTTTTACCTCCCATTGGAGTGATGCATCATTTTGGTCATTTTGAACAGCCTTGGGAATTATCTATTGCTTTTTGTTATTTTGAACTCCCATCATTGTTTTTGATAATTTTGAACTTCCATGGGACTCAGGCATTGTTTTTGGTCATTTTAAACATTCTTGGGAATTAGACATTGTTTTTTGTCATTTTGCTGTAAATTGGGATCTAGAATATGTTTTTGATCATTTTTCATACCTTTGGGAATTAGACATTGTTAAAGATCATTTTAAATTCCCACAGGAGTTATGCATCAATTTCGTCATTTTGGGACTCTTTTATGAGTTATGCGTAATTTTGATCATTTTGCACTCTTTCGAGAATTAAGCATTATTTTTGGTCATTTTGAACTCCTTTGGGAGTTATCTATTGTTTTTGGTCAAATTAAGCTCTCTTCGGAGTTATGTATCATTCTTGGTCATTTTGCACTCCCTTGGGAATTAGGCATTGCTTTTTGTTATTTTGAACTCCCATCATTGTTTCTGGTCATTTGAAAATCCCATGGGAGTTATGCATCATTTTGATCATTTTGAATTACCTTGGGATTAGACATTGTTTTGGTCATTTTGAACTCTTTTGTTAATTATACATCATTTTTGATCATTTAGCACACCCTTCGGAATTAACTATTGTTTTTGGTCATTTTAAACACTGTTGGTAGTTGTTCATCATTTATGGCCATTGTGGGACTCTTTTATGAGTTATGGGTCATTTTGCAGTCTTTCAACAATTAGGCATTACTTTTGGGAACTTGGAACTCAATTGGGAGTTAATCATCCTGTTTGGTCGTTCTGAACTTCCATGGGACATAGGCATTGTTTTTGGTAATTTTGCACAATCTTGGAAATTAGACATTGTTTTTATTCATTTTGAACTCTCTTGGTAGTTATGTATCATTTTTGGTCACTTTGGACTTTCTTATGAGTTATGCGTCATTTTGTTCATTTTGCACTCTTTCGAGAATTAGGCATTACTGTTGGTCATGTTGAACTCCCCTGGAGTTATGCCTCATGTTTGGTCGTTTTGACCTTCCGTGGGACTCAGGCATTGTTTTTTGTCATTTTGAACTCTTTTATGAGTTATGCATCACTTTGCACTCTCTTGGGAATTGGGCATTGTTTTTTGTCATTTTGCACATTCTTGGGAATTAGACATTGTTTTTTGTCATTTTGCACTACCTTGGGAATTAGAATATGTTTTTGGTCATCTTGCACACCTTTTGAAATTAGACATTGTTTTTGGTCATTTTGTGAACACTCTTGGTAGTTATGAATCATTTATGGTCATTTTGGGACTCTTTTATGATGTTTGTGTCATTTTGATCATTTTGAAATTTTTTGAGAATTAGGAATTGCTTTTGTTCATTTTGAACTCCCTTGGAAGTTATGCATCATGATTGGTCATTTTGAACTCCCTTGGGAGTTATGCATTGTTTTTGGTCATTTTGAACTCTTTTATAAGTTATGCATCATTTTGCACTCTATAGAGAATTAGGCATGGTTTTTGGTCATTTTGCACACCCTTGAAAATTAGGCATTTGTTTAGGTCTATTTGAACTCCAATCATTGTTTTTGTTCATTTTGCACAATCTTGGAAATTAGACATTGTTTTTATTCCTTTTGAACTCTCTTGGTAGTAATGCGTCATTTTGATCATTTTGCACTCTTTCGAGAATTAGGCATTACTGTTGGTCATGTTGAACTCCCCTGGAGTTATGCCTCATGTTTGGTCGTTTTCAACTTTCATGGGACTCAGGCATTGTTTTTGGTCATTTTGAACTCTTTTATGAGGTATGAATCACTTTGCACTCTCTTGGGAATTGGGCATTGTGTTTTGTCATTTTGCACATTCTTGGGAATTAGACATTGTTTTTTGTCATTTTGCACTACCTTGGGAATTAGACATTGTTTTTGGTCATTTTGTGAACACTCTTGGTAGTTATGAATCATTTATGGTCATTTTGGGACTCTTTTATGATGTTTGCGTCATTTTGATCATTTTGAACTTTTTTGAGAATTAGGCATTGCTTTTGTTCATTTTGAACTCCCATCATTGTTTTTGGTAATTTTGAACTCTCTTGGGAGTTACGCAGAATTCTTGATAATTTTGAACTTCCATGGGACTCACGCATTGCTTTTGGTCATTTTAAACACTTTTATGAGTTATGCATCATTTGCACTCTCTAGGGAATTAGGCACAGGATTGGTGATTTTGCACTCACTTAGGATTTAGGCATTGTTTTTGGTCATTTTGCACATTCTTGGGAATTAGACATTGTTTTATGTCATTTTGCACTACCTTGGGAATAAAAATATGTTTTTGGTCATTTTGCACACCTTTGGAAATTAGACATTGTTCCTGGTCATTTTGAACTCCCTTGGAAGTTAAGCATCATGTTTGGTCATTTTGAACTCCCTTTGGAGTTATGCATCATGTTTGGTCGTTTTGATCTTCCATGCATCTTAGGCATTGTTTTTGGTCCTTTTGAACTCTTTTATGAGTAATGCATCATTTTGCACTCTCTAAAAAATTAGGCATGGCTTTTTGTCATTTTGCACACCCTTGAAAATTATGCATTTATTTAGTCATTTTGAACTCCCATCATTGTTTTTGGTAATTTTTACCTCCCATTGGAGTGATGCATCATTTTGGTCATTTTGAACTCCTTTGGGAGTTATCTATTGTTTTTGGTCAAATTAAGCTCTCTTCGGAGTTATGTATCATTCTTGGTCATTTTACACTCCCTTGGGAATTAGGCATTGCTTTTTGTTATTTTGAACTCCCATCATTGTTTCTGGTCATTTTAAAATCCCATGGGAGTTTTGCATCATTTTGATCGTTTTGAATTACCTTGGGATTAGACATTGTTTTTTGTCATTTTGCACTACCTTGGGAATTAGAATATGTTTTTGGTCATCTTGCACACCTTTGGAAATTAGACATTGTTTTTGGTCATTTTGTGAACACTCTTGGTAGTTATGAATCATTTATGGTCATTTTGGGACTCTTTTATGATGTTTGCGTCATTTTGATCATTTTGAACTTTTTTGAGAATTAGGCATTGCTTTTGTTCATTTTGAACTCCCTTGGAAGTTATGCATCATGATTGGTCATTTTGAACTCCCTTGGGAGTTATGCATTGTTTTTGATCATTTTGAACTCTTTTATAAGTTATTCATCATTTTGCACTTTATAGAGAATTAGGCATTGTTTTTGGTCATTTTGAACTATTTCATAAGTTATGCATCATTTTGCACTCTATAGAGAATTAGGCATGGTTTTTGGTCATTTTTCACACCCTTAAAAAATTAGGCATTCTTTTAGGTCTATTTGAACTCCAATCATTGTTTTTGGTCATTTTGCACAATCTTTGAAATTAGACATTGTTTTTATTCCTTTTGAACTCTCTTGGTAGTAATGCGTCATTTTGATCATTTTGCACTCTTTCGAGAATTAGGCATTACTGTTGGTCATGTTGAACTCCCCTGGAGTTATGCCTCATGTTTGGTCGTTTTGAACTTTCATGGGACTCAGGCATTGTTTTTGGTCATTTTGAACTCTTTTATGAGTTATGAATCACTTTGCACTCTCTTGGGAATTTGGCATTGTTTTTTGTCATTTTGCACATTCTTGGGAATTAGACATTGTTTTTTGTCATTTTACACTACCTTGGGAATTAGAATATGTTTTTGGTCATCTTGCACTTCTTTGGAAATTAGACATTGTTTTTGGTCATTTTGTGAACACTCTTGGTAGTTATGAATCATTTATGGTCATTTTGGGACTCTTTTATGATGTTTGCGTCATTTTGATCATTTTGAACTTTTTTGAGAATTAGGCATTGCTTTTGTTCATTTTGAACTCCCTTGGAAGTTATGCATCATGATTGGTCATTTTGAACTCCCTTTGGAGTTATGCATTGTTTTTGGTCATTTTGAACTCTTTTATAAGTTATGCATCATTTTGCACTCTATAGAGAATTAGGCATTGTTTTTGGTCATTTTGAGCTCTTTTATAAGTTTTGCATCATTTTGCACTCTATAGAGAATTAGGCATTTTTTTAGGTCTATTTGAACTCCAATCATTGTTTTTGGTAATTTTGAACAGCGTTGGGAATTATCCATTGTTTTTTGTTATTTTGAACTCCCATCATGGTTTTTGGTAATTATGAAATCTCTCGGGAGTTACGCAACATTTTTGATAATTTTGAACTTCCATAGGACTCAGGCATTTTTTTTGGTCATTTTAAACACTTTTATGAGATATGCATCTTTTGCACTCTCTTGGGAATTAGGCAAAAGATTTTGTGATATTGCACTCCCTTTAAGGGTTTGTTTTTTATCATTTTACACATTCTTTGGAATTAGACATTGTATTTTGTCATTTTGCATTACATTGGGAATTAGAAAATGTTTTTGGTCATTTTCCACACCTTTGGAAACTAGACATAGTTTTAGATCATTTTAAACTCCCATGGGAGTTATGCATCATTTTCGTCATTTTGGGACTCTTTTATGAGTTATGCGTAATTTTGATCATTTTGCACTCTTTCGAGAATTAGGCATTACTTTTGGTCATTTTCAAATAACATGGGATTTATGCATCATGTTTGGTGATTTTGAACTCCTTTGGGAGTTATCTATTGTTTTTGGTCAAATTAAGCTCTCTTCGGAGTTATGTATCATTCTTGGTCATTTTGCACTCCCTTGGGAATTAGGCATTGCTTTTTGTTATTTTGAACTCCCATCATTGTTTCTGGTCATTTTAAAATCCCTTGGGAGTTATGCATCATTTTGATCGTTTTGAATTACCTTGGGATTAGACATTGTTTTGGTCATTTTGAACTCTTTTGTTAATTATACATCATTTTTGGTCATTTAGCACACCCTTTGGAATTAACTATTGTTTTTGGTCATTTTAAACACTGTTGGTAGTTGTTCATCATTTATGGCCATTTTGGGACTCTTTTATGAGTTATTCGTCATTTTAGTCATTTTGAACTTTTTTAAGAATTAGGCATCGCTTTTGTATATTTTGAACTCCCTTGGAAGTTATGCATCATGTTTGGTCATTTTGAACTCCCTTTGGAGTTATGCATCATGTTTGGTCGTTTTGATCTTCCATGCATCTTAGGCATTGTTTTTGGTCCTTTTGAACTCTTTTATGAGTTATGCATTATTTTGCACTCTCTAGAAAATTAGGCATGGTTTTTTGTCATTTTGCACACCCTTGAAAATTTATGCATTTATTTGGTCATTTTGAACTCTCATCATTGTTTTTGGTAATTTTTACCTCCCATTGGAGTGATGCATCATTTTTGTCATTTTGAATTACCTTGGGACTGAGACATTGTTTTTGGTCATTTTGAACAGCCTTGGAAATTATCCATTGCTTTTTGTTATTTTGAACTCCCATCATTGTTTTTGATAATTTTGAACTTCCATGGGACTCAGGCATTGTGTTTGGTCATTTTAAACATTCTTGGGAATTAGACATTGTTTTTTGTCATTTTGCTGTAGATCGGGAGTTAGAATATGTTTTTGATCATTTTGCACACCTTTGGGAATTAGATATTGTTTTAGATCATTTTAAATTCCCACAGGAGTTATGCATCATTTTCGTCATTTTGGGACTTTTTTATGAGTTATGCGTAATTTTGATCATTTTGCATTCTTTCGAGAATTAGGCATTACTTTTGGTCAGTTTGAACACCCATGGGACTTATGCATCATGTTTGGTCATTTTGAACTCCTTTGGGAGTTATCTATTGTTTTCGGTCAAATTGAACTCTCTTTGGAGTTATGTATCAATCTTTGTCATTTTGCACTCCCTTGGGATTTAGGCATTGCTTTTTGTTATTTTGAACTCCCATCATTGTTTCTGGTCATTTTAAAATCCCATGGGAGTTATGCATAATTTTGATTATTTTGAATTACCTTGGGATTAGACATTGTTTTGGTCATTTTGATCTCTATTGTTAATTATACATCATTTTTGGTCATTTAGCACACCCTTTGGAATTAAATATTGTTTTTGGTCATTTTAAACACTGTTGGTAGTTGTTCATCATTTATGGCCATTTTAGGACTCTTTTATGAGTTATGGGTCATTTTGCAGTTTTTCAACAATTAGGCATTACTTTTGGGAACTTGGAACTCAATTGGGAGTTAGTCATCCTGTTTGGTCGTTCTGAACTTCCATGGGACATAGCCATTGTTTTTGGTAATTTTGCACAATCTTGGAAATTAGACATTGTTTTTATTCATTTTGAACTCTCTTGGTAGTTATGTATCATTTTTGGTCACTTTGGACTTTCTTATGAGTTATGCGTCATTTTGATCATTTTGCACTCTTTCGAGAATTAGGCATTACTGTTGGTCATGTTGAACTCCCCTGGAGTTATGCCTCATGTTTGGTCGTTTTCAACTTTCATGGGACTCAGGCATTGTTTTTGGTTATTTTGAACTCTTTTATGAGTTATGAATCACTTTGCACTCTCTTGGGAATTGGGCATTGTTTTTTGTCATTTTGCACATTCTTGGGAATTAGACATTGTTTTTTGTCATTTTGCACTACCTTGGGAATTAGAATATGTTTTTGGTCATCTTGCACACCTTTGGAAATTAGACATTGTTTTTGGTCATTTTGTGAACACTCTTGGTAGTTATGAATCATTTATGGTCATTTTGGGACTCTTTTATGATGTTTGCGTCATTTTGATCATTTTGAACTTTTTTGAGAATTAGGCATTGCTTTTGTTCATTTTGAACTCCCATCATTGTTTTTGGTAATTTTGAACTCTCTTGGGAGTTACACAGAATTCTTGATAATTTTGAACTTCCATGGGACTCACGCATTGCTTTTGGTCATTTCAAACACTTTTATGAGTTATGCATCATTTGCACTCTCTAGGGAATTAGGCACAGGATTGGTGATTTTGCACTCCCTCAGGATTTAGGCATTGTTTTTGGTCATTTTGCTCATTCTTGGGAATTAGACATTGTTTTTTGTCATTTTGCACTACATTGGAAATTAGAATATGTTTTTGATCATTTTGCACAGTCTTGGTAATTAGACATTGTTTTATGTCATTTTGCACTACCTTGGGAATAAAAATATGTTTTTGGTCATTTTGCACACCTTTGGAAATTAGACATTGTTCCTGGTCATTTTGAACTACCTTGGAAGTTAGGCATCATGTTTGGTCATTTTGAACTCCCTTTGGAGTTATGCATCATGTTTGGTCGTTTTGATCTTCCATGCATCTTAGGCATTGTTTTTGGTCCTTTTGAACACTTTTATGAGTTATGCATCATTTTGCACTCTCTAGAAAATTAGGCATGGTTTTTTGTCATTTTGCACACCCTTGAAAATTATGCATTTATTTAGTCATTTTGAACTACCATCATTGTTTTTGGTAATTTTTACCTCCCATTGGAGTGATGCATCATTTTGGTCATTTTGAACAGCCTTGGGAATTATCTATTGCTTTTTGTTATTTTGAACTCCCATCATTGTTTTTGATAATTTTGAACTTCCATGGGACTCAGGCATTGTTTTTGGTCATTTTAAACATTCTTGGGAATTAGACATTGTTTTTTGTCATTTTGCTGTAAATTGGGAGCTAGAATATGTTTTTGATCATTTTTCATACCTTTGGGAATTAGACATTGTTAAAGATCATTTTAAATTCCCACAGGAGTTATGCATCAATTTCGTCATTTTGGGACTCTTTTATGAGTTATGCGTAATTTTGATCATTTTGCACTCTTTCGAGAATTAAGCATTATTTTTGGTCATTTTGAACTCCTTTGGGAGTTATCTATTGTTTTTGGTCAAATTAAGCTCTATTCGGAGTTATGTATCATTCTTGGTCATTTTGCACTCCCTTGGGAATTAGGCATTGCTTTTTGTTATTTTGAACTCCCATCATTGTTTCTGGTCATTTGAAAATCCCATGGGAGTTATGCATCATTTTGATCATTTTGAATTACCTTGGGATTAGACATTGTTTTGGTCATTTTGAACTCTTTTGTTAATTATACATCATTTTTGATCATTTAGCACACCCTTCGGAATTAACTATTGTTTTTGATCATTTTAAACACTGTTGGTAGTTGTTCATCATTTATGGCCATTGTGGGACTCTTTTATGAGTTATGGGTCATTTTGCAGTCTTTCAACAATTAGGCATTACTTTTGGGAACTTGGAACTCAATTGGGAGTTAATCATCCTGTTTGGTCGTTCTGAACTTCCATGGGACATAGGCATTGTTTTTGGTAATTTTGCACAATCTTGGAAATTAGACATTGTTTTTATTCATTTTGAACTCTCTTGGTAGTTATGTATCATTTTTGGTCACTTTGGACTTTCTTATGAGTTATGCGTCATTTTGTTCATTTTGCACTCTTTCGAGAATTAGGCATTACTGTTGGTCATGTTGAACTCCCCTGGAGTTATGCCTCATGTTTGGTCGTTTTGACCTTCCATGGGACTCAGGCATTGTTTTTTGTCATTTTGAACTCTTTTATGAGTTATGCATCACTTTGCACTCTCTTGGGAATTGGGCATTGTTTTTTGTCATTTTGCACATTCTTGGGAATTAGACATTGTTTTTTGTCATTTTGCACTACCTTGGGAATTAGAATATGTTTTTGGTCAATTTGCACACCTTTTGAAATTAGACATTGTTTTTGGTCATTTTGTGAACACTCTTGGTAGTTATGAATCATTTATGGTCATTTTGGGACTCTTTTATGATGTTTGCGTCATTTTGATCATTTTGAACTTTTTTGAGAATTAGGAATTGCTTTTGTTCATTTTGAACTCCCTTGGAAGTTATGCATCATGATTGGTCATTTTGAACTCCCTTGGGAGTTATGCATTGTTTTTGGTCATTTTGAACTCTTTTATAAGTTATGCATCATTTTGCACTCTATAGAGAATTAGGCATGGTTTTTGGTCATTTTGCACACCCTTGAAAATTAGGCATTTGTTTAGGTCTATTTGAACTCCAATCATTGTTTTTGGTCATTTTGCACAATCTTGGAAATTAGACATTGTTTTTATTCCTTTTGAACTCTCTTGGTAGTAATGCGTCATTTTGATCATTTTGCACTCTTTCGAGAATTAGGCATTACTGTTGGTCATGTTGAACTCCCCTGGAGTTATGCCTCATGTTTGGTCGTTTTCAACTTTCATGGGACTCAGGCATTGTTTTTGGTCATTTTGAACTCTTTTATGAATTATGAATCACTTTGCACTCTCTTGGGAATTGGGCATTGTTTTTTGTCATTTTGCACATTCTTGGGAATTAGACATTGTTTTTTGTCATTTTGCACTACCTTGGGAATTAGACATTGTTTTTGGTCATTTTGTGAACACTCTTGGTAGTTATGAATCATTTATGGTCATTTTGGGACTCTTTTATGATGTTTGCGTCATTTTGATCATTTTGAACTTTTTTGAGAATTAGGCATTGCTTTTGTTCATTTTGAACTCCCATCTTTGTTTTTGGTAATTTTGAACTCTCTTGGGAGTTACGCAGAATTCTTGATAATTTTGAACTTCCATGGGACTCACGCATTGCTTTTGGTCATTTTAAACACTTTTATGAGTTATGCATCATTTGCACTCTCTAGGGAATTAGGCACAGGATTGGTGATTTTGCACTCACTTAGGATTTAGGCATTGTTTTTGGTCATTTTGCACATTCTTGGGAATTAGACATTGTTTTATGTCATTTTGCACTACCTTGGGAATAAAAATATGTTTTTGGTCATTTTGCACACCTTTGGAAATTAGACATTGTTCCTGGTCATTTTGAACTCCCTTGGAAGTTAAGCATCATGTTTGGTCATTTTGAACTCCCTTTGGAGTTATGCATCATGTTTAGTCTTTTTGATCTTCCATGCATCTTAGGCATTGTTTTTGGTCCTTTTGAACTCTTTTATGAGTAATGCATCATTTTGCACTCTCTAGAAAATTAGGCATGGCTTTTTGTCATTTTGCAAACCCTTGAAAATTATGCATTTATTTAGTCATTTTGAACTCCCATCATTGTTTTTGGTAATTTTTACCTCCCATTGGAGTGATGCATCATTTTGGTCATTTTGAACTCCTTTGGGAGTTATCTATTGTTTTTGGTCAAATTAAGCTCTCTTCGGAGTTATGTATCATTCTTGGTCATTTTACACTCCCTTGGGAATTAGGCATTGCTTTTTGTTATTTTGAACTCCCATCATTGTTTATGGTCATTTTAAAATCCCATGGGAGTTATGCATCATTTTGATCGTTTTGAATTACCTTGGGATTAGACATTGTTTTGGTCATTTTGAACTCTTTTGTTAATTATACATCATTTTTGGTCATTTAGCACACCCTTTGGAATTAACTATTGTTTTTGGTCATTTTAAACACTGTTGGTAGTTGTTCATCATTTATGGCCATTTTGGGACTCTTTTACGAGTTATGGGTCATTTTGCAGTCTTTCAAGAATTAGGCATTACTTTTAGGAACTTGGAGCTCAATTGGGAGTTAATCATCATGTTTGATCGTTTTGAACTTCCATGGGACATAGGCATTGTTTTTCGTCATTTTGCACAATCTTGGAAATTAGACATTGTTTTTATTCCTTTTGAACTCTCTTGGTAGTTATGCGTCATTTTGATCGTTTTGAATTACCTTGGGATTAGACATTGTTTTGGTCATTTTGAACTCTTTTGTTAATTATACATCATTTTTGGTCATTTAGCACACCCTTTGGAATTAACTATTGTTTTTGGTCATTTTAAACACTGTTGGTAGTTGTTCATCATTTATTGCCATTTTGGGACTCTTTTATGAGTTATGGGTCATTTTGCAGTCTTTCAAAAATTAGGCATTACTTTTGGGAACTTGGAGCTCAATTGGGAGTTAATCATCATGTTTGATCGTTTTGAACTTCCATGGGACATAGGCATTGTTTTTGGTCATTTTGCACAATCTTGAAAATTAGACATTGTTTTTATTCCTTTTGAACTCTCTTGGTAGTTATGCGTCATTTTGATCATTTTGCACTCTTTCGAGAATTAGGCATTACTGTTGGTCATGTTGAACTCCCCTGGAGTTATGCCTCATGTTTGGTCGTTTTCAACTTTCATGGGACTCAGGCATTGTTTTTGGTTATTTTGAACTCTTTTATGAGTTATGAATCACTTTGCACTCTCTTGGGAATTGGGCATTGTTTTTTGTCATTTTGCACATTCTTGGGAATTAGACATTGTTTTTTGTCATTTTGCACTACCTTGGGAATTAGAATATGTTTTTGGTCATCTTGCACACCTTTGGAAATTAGACATTGTTTTTGGTCATTTTGTGAACACTCTTGGTAGTTATGAATCATTTATGGTCATTTTGGACTCTTTTATGATGTTTGCGTCATTTTGATCATTTTGAACTTTTTTGAGAATTAGGCATTGCTTTTGTTCATTTTGAACTCCCATCATTGTTTTTGGTAATTTTGAACTCTCTTGGGAGTTACACAGAATTCTTGATAATTTTGAACTTCCATGGGACTCACGCATTGCTTTTGGTCATTTCAAACACTTTTATGAGTTATGCATCATTTGCACTCTCTAGGGAATTAGGCACAGGATTGGTGATTTTGCACTCCCTCAGGATTTAGGCATTGTTTTTGGTCATTTTGCTCATTCTTGGGAATTAGACATTGTTTTTTGTCATTTTGCACTACATTGGAAATTAGAATATGTTTTTGATCATTTTGCACAGTCTTGGTAATTAGACATTGTTTTATGTCATTTTGCACTACCTTGGGAATAAAAATATGTTTTTGGTCATTTTGCACACCTTTGGAAATTAGACATTGTTCCTGGTCATTTTGAACTACCTTGGAAGTTAGGCATCATGTTTGGTCATTTTGAACTCCCTTTGGAGTTATGCATCATGTTTGGTCGTTTTGATCTTCCATGCATCTTAGGCATTGTTTTTGGTCCTTTTGAACACTTTTATGAGTTATGCATCATTTTGCACTCTCTAGAAAATTAGGCATGGTTTTTTGTCATTTTGCACACCCTTGAAAATTATGCATTTATTTAGTCATTTTGAACTACCATCATTGTTTTTGGTAATTTTTACCTCCCATTGGAGTGATGCATCATTTTGGTCATTTTGAACAGCCTTGGGAATTATCTATTGCTTTTTGTTATTTTGAACTCCCATCATTGTTTTTGATAATTTTGAACTTCCATGGGACTCAGGCATTGTTTTTGGTCATTTTAAACATTCTTGGGAATTAGACATTGTTTTTTGTCATTTTGCTGTAAATTGGGAGCTAGAATATGTTTTTGATCATTTTTCATACCTTTGGGAATTAGACATTGTTAAAGATCATTTTAAATTCCCACAGGAGTTATGCATCAATTTCGTCATTTTGGGACTCTTTTATGAGTTATGCGTAATTTTGATCATTTTGCACTCTTTCGAGAATTAAGCATTATTTTTGGTCATTTTGAACTCCTTTGGGAGTTATCTATTGTTTTTGGTCAAATTAAGCTCTCTTCGGAGTTATGTATCATTCTTGGTCATTTTGCACTCCCTTGGGAATTAGGCATTGCTTTTTGTTATTTTGAACTCCCATCATTGTTTCTGGTCATTTGAAAATCCCATGGGAGTTATGCATCATTTTGATCATTTTGAATTACCTTGGGATTAGACATTGTTTTGGTCATTTTGAACTCTTTTGTTAATTATACATCATTTTTGATCATTTAGCACACCCTTCGGAATTAACTATTGTTTTTGATCATTTTAAACACTGTTGGTAGTTGTTCATCATTTATGGCCATTGTGGGACTCTTTTATGAGTTATGGGTCATTTTGCAGTCTTTCAACAATTAGGCATTACTTTTGGGAACTTGGAACTCAATTGGGAGTTAATCATTCTGTTTGGTCGTTCTGAACTTCCATGGGACATAGGCATTGTTTTTGGTAATTTTGCACAATCTTGGAAATTAGACATTGTTTTTATTCATTTTGAACTCTCTTGGTAGTTATGTATCATTTTTGGTCACTTTGGACTTTCTTATGAGTTATGCGTCATTTTGTTCATTTTGCACTCTTTCGAGAATTAGGCATTACTGTTGGTCATGTTGAACTCCCCTGGAGTTATGCCTCATGTTTGGTCGTTTTGACCTTCCATGGGACTCAGGCATTGTTTTTTGTCATTTTGAACTCTTTTATGAGTTATGCATCACTTTGCACTCTCTTGGGAATTGGGCATTGTTTTTTGTCATTTTGCACATTCTTGGGAATTAGACATTGTTTTTTGTCATTTTGCACTACCTTGGGAATTAGAATATGTTTTTGGTCATCTTGCACACCTTTGGAAATTAGACATTGTTTTTGGTCATTTTGTGAACACTCTTGGTAGTTATGAATCATTTATGGTCATTTTGGGACTCTTTTATGATGTTTGCGTCATTTTGATCATTTTGAACTTTTTCGAGAATTAGGCATTGCTTTTGTTCATTTTGAACTCCCATCATTGTTTTTGGTAATTTTGAACTCTCTTGGGAGTTACGCAGAATTCTTGATAATTTTGAACTTCCATGGGACTCACGCATTGTTTTTGGTCATTTTAAACATTCTTGGGAATTAGACATTGTTTTTTGTCATTTTGCTGTACATTGGGAGCTAGAATATGTTTTTGATCATTTTGCATACCTTTGAGAATGAGACATTGTTAAAGATCATTTTAAATTCCCACAGGAGTTATGCATCAATTTCGTCATGTTGGGACTCTTTCATGAGTTATGCGTAATTTTGATCATTTTGCACACTTTCGAGACTTATGCATCATGTTTGGTCATTTTGAACTCCTTTGGGAGTTATCTATTGTTTTTGGTCAAATTAAGCTCTCTTCGGAGTTATGTATCATTCTTGGTCATTTTGCACTCCCTTGGGAATTAGGCATTGCTTTTTGTTATTTTGAACTCCCATCATTGTTTCTGGTCATTTTGAAATCCCATGGGAGTTATGCATCATTTTGATCATTCCGAATTACCTTGGGATTAGACATTGTTTTGGTCATTTTGAACTCTTTTGTTAATTATACATCATTTTTGGTCATTTAGCACACCCTTTGGAATTAACTATTGTTTTTGGTCATTTTAAACACTGTTGGTAGTTGTTCATCATTTATGGCCATTTTGGGACTCTTTTACGAGTTATGGGTCATTTTGCAGTCTTTCAAGAATTAGGCATTACTTTTAGGAACTTGGAGCTCAATTGGGAGTTAATCATCATGTTTGATCGTTTTGAACTTCCATGGGACATAGGCATTGTTTTTCGTCATTTTGCACAATCTTGGAAATTAGACATTGTTTTTATTCCTTTTGAACTCTCTTGGTAGTTATGCGTCATTTTGATCGTTTTGAATTACCTTGGGATTAGACATTGTTTTGGTCATTTTGAACTCTTTTGTTAATTATACATCATTTTTGGTCATTTAGCACACCCTTTGGAATTAACTATTGTTTTTGGTCATTTTAAACACTGTTGGTAGTTGTTCATCATTTATTGCCATTTTGGGACTCTTTTATGAGTTATGGGTCATTTTGCAGTCTTTCAAAAATTAGGCATTACTTTTGGGAACTTGGAGCTCAATTGGGAGTTAATCATCATGTTTGATCGTTTTGAACTTCCATGGGACATAGGCATTGTTTTTGGTCATTTTGCACAATCTTGAAAATTAGACATTGTTTTTATTCCTTTTGAACTCTCTTGGTAGTTATGCGTCATTTTGATCATTTTGCACTCTTTCGAGAATTAGGCATTACTGTTGGTCATGTTGAACTCCCCTGGAGTTATGCCTCATGTTTGGTCGTTTTCAACTTTCATGGGACTCAGGCATTGTTTTTGGTTATTTTGAACTCTTTTATGAGTTATGAATCACTTTGCACTCTCTTGGGAATTGGGCATTGTTTTTTGTCATTTTGCACATTCTTGGGAATTAGACATTGTTTTTTGTCATTTTGCACTACCTTGGGAATTAGAATATGTTTTTGGTCATCTTGCACACCTTTGGAAATTAGACATTGTTTTTGGTCATTTTGTGAACACTCTTGGTAGTTATGAATCATTTATGGTCATTTTGGACTCTTTTATGATGTTTGCGTCATTTTGATCATTTTGAACTTTTTTGAGAATTAGGCATTGCTTTTGTTCATTTTGAACTCCCATCATTGTTTTTGGTAATTTTGAACTCTCTTGGGAGTTACACAGAATTCTTGATAATTTTGAACTTCCATGGGACTCACGCATTGCTTTTGGTCATTTCAAACACTTTTATGAGTTATGCATCATTTGCACTCTCTAGGGAATTAGGCACAGGATTGGTGATTTTGCACTCCCTCAGGATTTAGGCATTGTTTTTGGTCATTTTGCTCATTCTTGGGAATTAGACATTGTTTTTTGTCATTTTGCACTACATTGGAAATTAGAATATGTTTTTGATCATTTTGCACAGTCTTGGTAATTAGACATTGTTTTATGTCATTTTGCACTACCTTGGGAATAAAAATATGTTTTTGGTCATTTTGCACACCTTTGGAAATTAGACATTGTTCCTGGTCATTTTGAACTACCTTGGAAGTTAGGCATCATGTTTGGTCATTTTGAACTCCCTTTGGAGTTATGCATCATGTTTGGTCGTTTTGATCTTCCATGCATCTTAGGCATTGTTTTTGGTCCTTTTGAACACTTTTATGAGTTATGCATCATTTTGCACTCTCTAGAAAATTAGGCATGGTTTTTTGTCATTTTGCACACCCTTGAAAATTATGCATTTATTTAGTCATTTTGAACTACCATCATTGTTTTTGGTAATTTTTACCTCCCATTGGAGTGATGCATCATTTTGGTCATTTTGAACAGCCTTGGGAATTATCTATTGCTTTTTGTTATTTTGAACTCCCATCATTGTTTTTGATAATTTTGAACTTCCATGGGACTCAGGCATTGTTTTTGGTCATTTTAAACATTCTTGGGAATTAGACATTGTTTTTTGTCATTTTGCTGTAAATTGGGAGCTAGAATATGTTTTTGATCATTTTTCATACCTTTGGGAATTAGACATTGTTAAAGATCATTTTAAATTCCCACAGGAGTTATGCATCAATTTCGTCATTTTGGGACTCTTTTATGAGTTATGCGTAATTTTGATCATTTTGCACTCTTTCGAGAATTAAGCATTATTTTTGGTCATTTTGAACTCCTTTGGGAGTTATCTATTGTTTTTGGTCAAATTAAGCTCTCTTCGGAGTTATGTATCATTCTTGGTCATTTTGCACTCCCTTGGGAATTAGGCATTGCTTTTTGTTATTTTGAACTCCCATCATTGTTTCTGGTCATTTGAAAATCCCATGGGAGTTATGCATCATTTTGATCATTTTGAATTACCTTGGGATTAGACATTGTTTTGGTCATTTTGAACTCTTTTGTTAATTATACATCATTTTTGATCATTTAGCACACCCTTCGGAATTAACTATTGTTTTTGATCATTTTAAACACTGTTGGTAGTTGTTCATCATTTATGGCCATTGTGGGACTCTTTTATGAGTTATGGGTCATTTTGCAGTCTTTCAACAATTAGGCATTACTTTTGGGAACTTGGAACTCAATTGGGAGTTAATCATTCTGTTTGGTCGTTCTGAACTTCCATGGGACATAGGCATTGTTTTTGGTAATTTTGCACAATCTTGGAAATTAGACATTGTTTTTATTCATTTTGAACTCTCTTGGTAGTTATGTATCATTTTTGGTCACTTTGGACTTTCTTATGAGTTATGCGTCATTTTGTTCATTTTGCACTCTTTCGAGAATTAGGCATTACTGTTGGTCATGTTGAACTCCCCTGGAGTTATGCCTCATGTTTGGTCGTTTTGACCTTCCATGGGACTCAGGCATTGTTTTTTGTCATTTTGAACTCTTTTATGAGTTATGCATCACTTTGCACTCTCTTGGGAATTGGGCATTGTTTTTTGTCATTTTGCACATTCTTGGGAATTAGACATTGTTTTTTGTCATTTTGCACTACCTTGGGAATTAGAATATGTTTTTGGTCATCTTGCACACCTTTGGAAATTAGACATTGTTTTTGGTCATTTTGTGAACACTCTTGGTAGTTATGAATCATTTATGGTCATTTTGGGACTCTTTTATGATGTTTGCGTCATTTTGATCATTTTGAACTTTTTCGAGAATTAGGCATTGCTTTTGTTCATTTTGAACTCCCATCATTGTTTTTGGTAATTTTGAACTCTCTTGGGAGTTACGCAGAATTCTTGATAATTTTGAACTTCCATGGGACTCACGCATTGTTTTTGGTCATTTTAAACATTCTTGGGAATTAGACATTGTTTTTTGTCATTTTGCTGTACATTGGGAGCTAGAATATGTTTTTGATCATTTTGCATACCTTTGAGAATGAGACATTGTTAAAGATCATTTTAAATTCCCACAGGAGTTATGCATCAATTTCGTCATGTTGGGACTCTTTCATGAGTTATGCGTAATTTTGATCATTTTGCACACTTTCGAGACTTATGCATCATGTTTGGTCATTTTGAACTCCTTTGGGAGTTATCTATTGTTTTTGGTCAAATTAAGCTCTCTTCGGAGTTATGTATCATTCTTGGTCATTTTGCACTCCCTTGGGAATTAGGCATTGCTTTTTGTTATTTTGAACTCCCATCATTGTTTCTGGTCATTTTGAAATCCCATGGGAGTTATGCATCATTTTGATCATTCCGAATTACCTTGGGATTAGACATTGTTTTGGTCATTTTGAACTCTTTTGTTAATTATACATCATTTTTGGTTATTTAGCACACCCTTTGGAATTAACTATTGTTTTTGGTCATTTTAAACACTGTTGGTAGTTGTTCATCATTTATTGCCATTTTGGGACTCTTTTATGAGTTATGGGTCATTTTGCAGTCTTTCAAAAATTAGGCATTACTTTTGGGAACTTGGAGCTCAATTGGGAGTTAATCATCATGTTTGATCGTTTTGAACTTCCATGGGACATAGGCATTGTTTTTGGTCATTTTGCACAATCTTGAAAATTAGACATTGTTTTTATTCCTTTTGAACTCTCTTGGTAGTTATGCGTCATTTTGATCATTTTGCACTCTTTCGAGAATTAGGCATTACTGTTGGTCATGTTGAACTCCCCTGGAGTTATGCCTCATGTTTGGTCGTTTTCAACTTTCATGGGACTCAGGCATTGTTTTTGGTTATTTTGAACTCTTTTATGAGTTATGAATCACTTTGCACTCTCTTGGGAATTGGGCATTGTTTTTTGTCATTTTGCACATTCTTGGGAATTAGACATTGTTTTTTGTCATTTTGCACTACCTTGGGAATTAGAATATGTTTTTGGTCATCTTGCACACCTTTGGAAATTAGACATTGTTTTTGGTCATTTTGTGAACACTCTTGGTAGTTATGAATCATTTATGGTCATTTTTGGACTCTTTTATGATGTTTGCGTCATTTTGATCATTTTGAACTTTTTTGAGAATTAGGCATTGCTTTTGTTCATTTTGAACTCCCATCATTGTTTTTGGTAATTTTGAACTCTCTTGGGAGTTACACAGAATTCTTGATAATTTTGAACTTCCATGGGACTCACGCATTGCTTTTGGTCATTTCAAACACTTTTATGAGTTATGCATCATTTGCACTCTCTAGGGAATTAGGCACAGGATTGGTGATTTTGCACTCCCTCAGGATTTAGGCATTGTTTTTGGTCATTTTGCTCATTCTTGGGAATTAGACATTGTTTTTTGTCATTTTGCACTACATTGGAAATTAGAATATGTTTTTGATCATTTTGCACAGTCTTGGTAATTAGACATTGTTTTATGTCATTTTGCACTACCTTTGGAATAAAAATATGTTTTTGGTCATTTTGCACACCTTTGGAAATTAGACATTGTTCCTGGTCATTTTGAACTACCTTGGAAGTTAAGCATCATGTTTGGTCATTTTGAACTCCCTTTGGAGTTATGCATCATGTTTGGTCGTTTTGATCTTCCATGCATCTTAGGCATTGTTTTTGGTCCTTTTGAACACTTTTATGAGTTATGCATCATTTTGCACTCTCTAGAAAATTAGGCATGGTTTTTTGTCATTTTGCACACCCTTGAAAATTATGCATTTATTTAGTCATTTTGAACTACCATCATTGTTTTTGGTAATTTTTACCTCCCATTGGAGTGATGCATCATTTTGGTCATTTTGAACAGCCTTGGGAATTATCTATTGCTTTTTGTTATTTTGAACTCCCATCATTGTTTTTGATAATTTTGAACTTCCATGGGACTCACGCATTGTTTTTGGTCATTTTAAACATTCTTGGGAATTAGACATTGTTTTTTGTCATTTTGCTGTACATTGGGAGCTAGAATATGTTTTTGATCATTTTGCATACCTTTGGGAATGAGACATTGTTAAAGATCATTTTAAATTCCCACAGGAGTTATGCATCAATTTCGTCATTTTGGGACTCTTTCATGAGTTATGCGTAATTTTGATCATTTTGCACACTTTCGAGACTTATGCATCATGTTTGGTCATTTTGAACTCCTTTGGGAGTTATCTATTGTTTTTGGTCAAATTAAGCTCTCTTCGGAGTTATGTATCATTCTTGGTCATTTTGCACTCCCTTGGGAATTAGGCATTGCTTTTTGTTATTTTGAACTCCCATCATTGTTTCTGGTCATTTTGAAATCCCATGGGAGTTATGCATCATTTTGATCATTCCGAATTACCTTGGGATTAGACATTGTTTTGGTCATTTTGAACTCTTTTGTTAATTATACATCATTTTTGGTTATTTAGCACACCCTTTGGAATTAACTATTGTTTTTGGTCATTTTAAACACTGTTGGTAGTTGTTCATCATTTATTGCCATTTTGGGACTCTTTTATGAGTTATGGGTCATTTTGCAGTCTTTCAAAAATTAGGCATTACTTTTGGGAACTTGGAGCTCAATTGGGAGTTAATCATCATGTTTGATCGTTTTGAACTTCCATGGGACATAGGCATTGTTTTTGGTCATTTTGCACAATCTTGAAAATTAGACATTGTTTTTATTCCTTTTGAACTCTCTTGGTAGTTATGCGTCATTTTGATCATTTTGCACTCTTTCGAGAATTAGGCATTACTGTTGGTCATGTTGAACTCCCCTGGAGTTATGCCTCATGTTTGGTCGTTTTCAACTTTCATGGGACTCAGGCATTGTTTTTGGTTATTTTGAACTCTTTTATGAGTTATGAATCACTTTGCACTCTCTTGGGAATTGGGCATTGTTTTTTGTCATTTTGCACATTCTTGGGAATTAGACATTGTTTTTTGTCATTTTGCACTACCTTGGGAATTAGAATATGTTTTTGGTCATCTTGCACACCTTTGGAAATTAGACATTGTTTTTGGTCATTTTGTGAACACTCTTGGTAGTTATGAATCATTTATGGTCATTTTTGGACTCTTTTATGATGTTTGCGTCATTTTGATCATTTTGAACTTTTTTGAGAATTAGGAATTGCTTTTGTTCATTTTGAACTCCCTTGGAAGTTATGCATCATGATTGGTCATTTTAAACTCCCTTGGGAGTTATGCATTGTTTTTGGTCATTTTGAACTCTTTTATAAGTTATGCATCATTTTGCACTCTATAGAGAATTAGGCATGGTTTTTGGTCATTTTGCACACCCTTGAAAATTAGGCATTTGTTTAGGTCTATTTGAACTCCAATCATTGTTTTTGGTCATTTTGCACAATCTTGGAAATTAGACATTGTTTTTATTCCTTTTGAACTCTCTTGGTAGTAATGCGTCATTTTGATCATTTTGCACTCTTTCGAGAATTAGGCATTACTGTTGGTCATGTTGAACTCCCCTGGAGTTATGCCTCATGTTTGGTCGTTTTCAACTTTCATGGGACTCAGGCATTGTTTTTGGTCATTTTGAACTCTTTTATGAATTATGAATCACTTTGCACTCTCTTGGGAATTGGGCATTGTTTTTTGTCATTTTGCACATTCTTGGGAATTAGACATTGTTTTTTGTCATTTTGCACTACCTTGGGAATTAGACATTGTTTTTGGTCATTTTGTGAACACTCTTGGTAGTTATGAATCATTTATGGTCATTTTGGGACTCTTTTATGATGTTTGCGTCATTTTGATCATTTTGAACTTTTTTGAGAATTAGGCATTGCTTTTGTTCATTTTGAACTCCCATCATTGTTTTTGGTAATTTTGAACTCTCTTGGGAGTTACGCAGAATTCTTGATAATTTTGAACTTCCATGGGACTCACGCATTGCTTTTGGTCATTTTAAACACTTTTATGAGTTATGCATCATTTGCACTCTCTAGGGAATTAGGCACAGGATTGGTGATTTTGCACTCACTTAGGATTTAGGCATTGTTTTTGGTCATTTTGCACATTCTTGGGAATTAGACATTGTTTTATGTCATTTTGCACTACCTTGGGAATAAAAATATGTTTTTGGTCATTTTGCTTACCTTTGGAAATTAGACATTGTTCCTGGTCATTTTGAACTCCCTTGGAAGTTAAGCATCATGTTTGGTCATTTTGAACTCCCTTTGGAGTTATGCATCATGTTTGGTCGTTTTGATCTTCCATGCATCTTAGGCATTGTTTTTGGTCCTTTTGAACTCTTTTATGAGTAATGCATCATTTTGCACTCTCTAGAAAATTAGGCATGGCTTTTTGTCATTTTGCAAACCCTTGAAAATTATGCATTTATTTAGTCATTTTGAACTCCCATCATTGTTTTTGGTAATTTTTACCTCCCATTGGAGTGATGCATCATTTTGGTCATTTTGAACTCCTTTGGGAGTTATCTATTGTTTTTGGTCAAATTAAGCTCTCTTCGGAGTTATGTATCATTCTTGGTCATTTTACACTCCCTTGGGAATTAGGCATTGCTTTTTGTTATTTTGAACTCCCATCATTGTTTCTGGTCATTTTAAAATCCCATGGGAGTTATGCATCATTTTGATCGTTTTGAATTACCTTGGGATTAGACATTGTTTTGGTCATTTTGAACTCTTTTGTTAATTATACATCATTTTTGGTCATTTAGCACACCCTTTGGAATTAACTATTGTTTTTGGTCATTTTAAACACTGTTGGTAGTTGTTCATCATTTATGGCCATTTTGGGACTCTTTTACGAGTTATGGGTCATTTTGCAGTCTTTCAAGAATTAGGCATTACTTTTAGGAACTTGGAGCTCAATTGGGAGTTAATCATCATGTTTGATCGTTTTGAACTTCCATGGGACATAGGCATTGTTTTTCGTCATTTTGCACAATCTTGGAAATTAGACATTGTTTTTATTCCTTTTGAACTCTCTTGGTAGTTATGCGTCATTTTGATCATTTTACACTCTTTTGAGAATTAGGCATTACTGTTGGTCATGTTGAACTCCCCTGGAGTTATGCCTCATGTTTGGTCGTTTTAAACTTTCATGGGACTCAAGCATTGTTTTTGGTCATTTTGAACTCTTTTATGAGTTATGAATCACTTTGCACTTTCTTGGGAATTGGGCATTGTTTTTTGTCATTTTGCACATTCTTGGGAATTAGACATTGTTTTTTGTCATTTTGCACTACCTTGGGAATTAGAATATGTTTTTGGTCATCTTGCACACCTTTGGAAATTAGACAATGTTTTTGGTCATTTTGTGAACACTCTTGGTAGTTATGAATCATTTATGGTCATTTTGGGACTCTTTTATGATGTTTGCGTCATTTTGATCATTTTGAACTTTTTTGAGAATTAGGCATTGCTTTTGTTCATTTTGAACTCCCTTGGAAGTTATGCATCATGATTGGTCATTTTGAACTCCCTTGGGAGTTATGCATTGTTTTTGATCATTTTGAACTCTTTTATAAGTTATTCATCATTTTGCACTCTATAGAGAATTAGGCATTGTTTTTGGTCATTTTGAACTCTTTCATAAGTTATGCATCATTTTGCACTCTATAGAGAATTAGGCATGGTTTTTGGTCATTTTTCACACCCTTAAAAAATTAGGCATTCTTTTAGGTCTATTTGAACTCCAATCATTGTTTTTGGTCATTTTGCACAATCTTTGAAATTAGACATTGTTTTTATTCCTTTTGAACTCTCTTGGTAGTAATGCGTCATTTTGATCATTTTGCACTCTTTCGAGAATTAGGCATTACTGTTGGTCATGTTGAACTCCCCTGGAGTTATGCCTCATGTTTGGTCGTTTTGAACTTTCATGGGACTCAGGCATTGTTTTTGGTCATTTTGAACTCTTTTACCTTGGGAATTAGACATTGTTTTTGGTCATTTTGTGAACACTCTTGGTAGTTATGAATCATTTATGGTCATTTTGGGACTCTTTTATGATGTTTGCGTCATTTTGATCATTTTGAACTTTTTTGAGAATTAGGCATTGCTTTTGTTCATTTTGAACTCCCATCATTGTTTTTGGTAATTTTGAACTCTCTTGGGAGTTACGCAGAATTCTTGATAATTTTGAACTTCCATGGGACTCACGCATTGCTTTTGGTCATTTTAAACACTTTTATGAGTTATGCATCATTTGCACTCTCTAGGGAATTAGGCACAGGATTGGTGATTTTGCACTCACTTAGGATTTAGGCATTGTTTTTGGTCATTTTGCACATTCTTGGGAATTAGACATTGTTTTATGTCATTTTGCACTACCTTGGGAATAAAAATATGTTTTTGGTCATTTTGCTTACCTTTGGAAATTAGACATTGTTCCTGGTCATTTTGAACTCCCTTGGAAGTTAAGCATCATGTTTGGTCATTTTGAACTCCCTTTGGAGTTATGCATCATGTTTGGTCGTTTTGATCTTCCATGCATCTTAGGCATTGTTTTTGGTCCTTTTGAACTCTTTTATGAGTAATGCATCATTTTGCACTCTCTAGAAAATTAGGCATGGCTTTTTGTCATTTTGCAAACCCTTGAAAATTATGCATTTATTTAGTCATTTTGAACTCCCATCATTGTTTTTGGTAATTTTTACCTCCCATTGGAGTGATGCATCATTTTGGTCATTTTGAACTCCTTTGGGAGTTATCTATTGTTTTTGGTCAAATTAAGCTCTCTTCGGAGTTATGTATCATTCTTGGTCATTTTACACTCCCTTGGGAATTAGGCATTGCTTTTTGTTATTTTGAACTCCCATCATTGTTTCTGGTCATTTTAAAATCCCATGGGAGTTATGCATCATTTTGATCGTTTTGAATTACCTTGGGATTAGACATTGTTTTGGTCATTTTGAACTCTTTTGTTAATTATACATCATTTTTGGTCATTTAGCACACCCTTTGGAATTAACTATTGTTTTTGGTCATTTTAAACACTGTTGGTAGTTGTTCATCATTTATGGCCATTTTGGGACTCTTTTACGAGTTATGGGTCATTTTGCAGTCTTTCAAGAATTAGGCATTACTTTTAGGAACTTGGAGCTCAATTGGGAGTTAATCATCATGTTTGATCGTTTTGAACTTCCATGGGACATAGGCATTGTTTTTCGTCATTTTGCACAATCTTGGAAATTAGACATTGTTTTTATTCCTTTTGAACTCTCTTGGTAGTTATGCGTCATTTTGATCATTTTACACTCTTTTGAGAATTAGGCATTACTGTTGGTCATGTTGAACTCCCCTGGAGTTATGCCTCATGTTTGGTCGTTTTAAACTTTCATGGGACTCAAGCATTGTTTTTGGTCATTTTGAACTCTTTTATGAGTTATGAATCACTTTGCACTTTCTTGGGAATTGGGCATTGTTTTTTGTCATTTTGCACATTCTTGGGAATTAGACATTGTTTTTTGTCATTTTGCACTACCTTGGGAATTAGAATATGTTTTTGGTCATCTTGCACACCTTTGGAAATTAGACAATGTTTTTGGTCATTTTGTGAACACTCTTGGTAGTTATGAATCATTTATGGTCATTTTGGGACTCTTTTATGATGTTTGCGTCATTTTGATCATTTTGAACTTTTTTGAGAATTAGGCATTGCTTTTGTTCATTTTGAACTCCCTTGGAAGTTATGCATCATGATTGGTCATTTTGAACTCCCTTGGGAGTTATGCATTGTTTTTGATCATTTTGAACTCTTTTATAAGTTATTCATCATTTTGCACTCTATAGAGAATTAGGCATTGTTTTTGGTCATTTTGAACTCTTTCATAAGTTATGCATCATTTTGCACTCTATAGAGAATTAGGCATGGTTTTTGGTCATTTTTCACACCCTTAAAAAATTAGGCATTCTTTTAGGTCTATTTGAACTCCAATCATTGTTTTTGGTCATTTTGCACAATCTTTGAAATTAGACATTGTTTTTATTCCTTTTGAACTCTCTTGGTAGTAATGCGTCATTTTGATCATTTTGCACTCTTTCGAGAATTAGGCATTACTGTTGGTCATGTTGAACTCCCCTGGAGTTATGCCTCATGTTTGGTCGTTTTGAACTTTCATGGGACTCAGGCATTGTTTTTGGTCATTTTGAACTCTTTTACCTTGGGAATTAGACATTGTTTTTGGTCATTTTGTGAACACTCTTGGTAGTTATGAATCATTTATGGTCATTTTGGGACTCTTTTATGATGTTTGCGTCATTTTGATCATTTTGAACTTTTTTGAGAATTAGGCATTGCTTTTGTTCATTTTGAACTCCCATCATTGTTTTTGGTAATTTTGAACTCTCTTGGGAGTTACGCAGAATTCTTGATAATTTTGAACTTCCATGGGACTCACGCATTGCTTTTGGTCATTTTAAACACTTTTATGAGTTATGCATCATTTGCACTCTCTAGGGAATTAGGCACAGGATTGGTGATTTTGCACTCACTTAGGATTTAGGCATTGTTTTTGGTCATTTTGCACATTCTTGGGAATTAGACATTGTTTTATGTCATTTTGCACTACCTTGGGAATAAAAATATGTTTTTGGTCATTTTGCTTACCTTTGGAAATTAGACATTGTTCCTGGTCATTTTGAACTCCCTTGGAAGTTAAGCATCATGTTTGGTCATTTTGAACTCCCTTTGGAGTTATGCATCATGTTTGGTCGTTTTGATCTTCCATGCATCTTAGGCATTGTTTTTGGTCCTTTTGAACTCTTTTATGAGTAATGCATCATTTTGCACTCTCTAGAAAATTAGGCATGGCTTTTTGTCATTTTGCAAACCCTTGAAAATTATGCATTTATTTAGTCATTTTGAACTCCCATCATTGTTTTTGGTAATTTTTACCTCCCATTGGAGTGATGCATCATTTTGGTCATTTTGAACTCCTTTGGGAGTTATCTATTGTTTTTGGTCAAATTAAGCTCTCTTCGGAGTTATGTATCATTCTTGGTCATTTTACACTCCCTTGGGAATTAGGCATTGCTTTTTGTTATTTTGAACTCCCATCATTGTTTCTGGTCATTTTAAAATCCCATGGGAGTTATGCATCATTTTGATCGTTTTGAATTACCTTGGGATTAGACATTGTTTTGGTCATTTTGAACTCTTTTGTTAATTATACATCATTTTTGGTCATTTAGCACACCCTTTGGAATTAACTATTGTTTTTGGTCATTTTAAACACTGTTGGTAGTTGTTCATCATTTATGGCCATTTTGGGACTCTTTTACGAGTTATGGGTCATTTTGCAGTCTTTCAAGAATTAGGCATTACTTTTAGGAACTTGGAGCTCAATTGGGAGTTAATCATCATGTTTGATCGTTTTGAACTTCCATGGGACATAGGCATTGTTTTTCGTCATTTTGCACAATCTTGGAAATTAGACATTGTTTTTATTCCTTTTGAACTCTCTTGGTAGTTATGCGTCATTTTGATCATTTTACACTCTTTTGAGAATTAGGCATTACTGTTGGTCATGTTGAACTCCCCTGGAGTTATGCCTCATGTTTGGTCGTTTTAAACTTTCATGGGACTCAAGCATTGTTTTTGGTCATTTTGAACTCTTTTATGAGTTATGAATCACTTTGCACTTTCTTGGGAATTGGGCATTGTTTTTTGTCATTTTGCACATTCTTGGGAATTAGACATTGTTTTTTGTCATTTTGCACTACCTTGGGAATTAGAATATGTTTTTGGTCATCTTGCACACCTTTGGAAATTAGACAATGTTTTTGGTCATTTTGTGAACACTCTTGGTAGTTATGAATCATTTATGGTCATTTTGGGACTCTTTTATGATGTTTGCGTCATTTTGATCATTTTGAACTTTTTTGAGAATTAGGCATTGCTTTTGTTCATTTTGAACTCCCTTGGAAGTTATGCATCATGATTGGTCATTTTGAACTCCCTTGGGAGTTATGCATTGTTTTTGATCATTTTGAACTCTTTTATAAGTTATTCATCATTTTGCACTCTATAGAGAATTAGGCATTGTTTTTGGTCATTTTGAACTCTTTCATAAGTTATGCATCATTTTGCACTCTATAGAGAATTAGGCATGGTTTTTGGTCATTTTTCACACCCTTAAAAAATTAGGCATTCTTTTAGGTCTATTTGAACTCCAATCATTGTTTTTGGTCATTTTGCACAATCTTTGAAATTAGACATTGTTTTTATTCCTTTTGAACTCTCTTGGTAGTAATGCGTCATTTTGATCATTTTGCACTCTTTCGAGAATTAGGCATTACTGTTGGTCATGTTGAACTCCCCTGGAGTTATGCCTCATGTTTGGTCGTTTTGAACTTTCATGGGACTCAGGCATTGTTTTTGGTCATTTTGAACTCTTTTATGAGTTATGAATCACTTTGCACTCTCTTGGGAAATTGGGCATTGTTTTTTGTCATTTTGCACATTCTTGGGAATTAGACATTGTTTTTTGTCATTTTACACTACCTTGGGAATTAGAATATGTTTTTGGTCATCTTGCACTTCTTTGGAAATTAGACATTGTTTTTGGTCATTTTGTGAACACTCTTGGTAGATATGAATCATTTATGGTCATTTTGGGACTCTTTTATGATGTTTGCGTCATTTTGATCATTTTGAATTTTTTTGAGAATTAGGCATTGCTTTTGTTCATTTTGAACTCCCTTGGAAGTTATGCATCATGATTGGTCATTTTGAACTCCCTTGGGAGTTATGCATTGTTTTTGGTCATTTTGAACTCTTTTATAAGTTATGCATCATTTTGCACTCTATAGAGAATTAGGCATGGTTTTTGGTCATTTTGCACACCCTTAAAAAATTAGGCATTTTTTTTAGGTCTATTTGAACTGCAATCATTGTTTTTGGTCATTTTGCACAATCTTTGAAATTAGACATTGTTTTTATTCCTTTTGAACTCTCATGGTAGTAATGCGTCATTTTGATCATTTTGCACTCTTTCGAGAATTAGGCATTACTGTTGGTCATGTTGAACTCCCCTGGAGTTATGCCTCATGTTTGGTCGTTTTCAACTTTCATGGGACTCAGGCATTGTTTTTGGTCATTTTGAACTCTTTTATGAGTTATGAATCACTTTGCACTCTCTTGGGAATTGGGCATTGTTTTTTGTCATTTTGCACATTCTTGGGAATTAGACATTGTTTTTTTTCATTTTGCACTACCTTGGGAATTAGAATATGTTTTTGGTCATCTTGCACACCTTTGGAAATTAGACATTGTTTTTGGTCATTTTGTGAACACTCTTGGTAGTTATGAATCATTTATGGTCATTTTGGGACTCTTTTATGATGTTTGCGTCATTTTGATCATTTTGAATTTTTTTGAGAATTAGGCATTGCTTTTGTTCATTTTGAACTCCCTTGGAAGTTATGCATCATGATTGGTCATTTTGAACTCCCTTGGGAGTTATGCATTGTTTTTGGTCATTTTGAACTCTTTTATAAGTTATGCATCATTTTGCACTCTATAGAGAATTAGGCATGGTTTTTGGTCATTTTGCACACCCTTAAAAAATTAGGCATTTTTTTAGGTCTATTTGAACTGCAATCATTGTTTTTGGTCATTTTGCACAATCTTTGAAATTAGACATTGTTTTTATTCCTTTTGAACTCTCATGGTAGTAATGCGTCATTTTGATCATTTTGCACTCTTTCGAGAATTAGGCATTACTGTTGGTCAAGTTGAACTCCCCTGGAGTTATGTCTCATGTTTGGTCGTTTTCAACTTTCATGGGACTCAGGCATTGTTTTTGGTCATTTTGAACTCTTTTATGAGTTATGAATCACTTTGCACTCTCTTGGGAATTGGGCATTGTTTTTTGTCATTTTGCACATTCTTGGGAATTAGACATTGTTTTTTTTCATTTTGCACTACCTTGGGAATTAGAATATGTTTTTGGTCATCTTGCACACCTTTGGAAATTAGACATTGTTTTTGGTCATTTTGTGAACACTCTTGGTAGTTATGAATCATTTATGGTCATTTTGGGACTCTTTTATGATGTTTGCGTCATTTTGATCATTTTGAACTTTTTTGAGAATTAGGCATTGCTTTTGTTCATTTTGAACTCCCATCATTGCTTTTGGTCATTTTAAACACTTTTATGAGTTATGCATCATTTGCACTCTCTAGGGAATTAGGCACAGGATTGGTGATTTTGCACTCCCTCAGGATTTAGGCATTGTTTTTGGTCATTTTGCACATTCTTGGGAATTAGACATTGTTTTTTGTCATTTTGCACTACATTGGAAATTAGAATATGTTTTTGATCATTTTGCACAGTCTTGGTAATTAGACATTGTTTTATGTCATTTTGCACTACCTTGGGAATAAAAATATGTTTTTGATCATTTTGCACACCTTTGGAAATTAGACATTGGTCCTGGTCATTTTGAACTCCCTTGGAAGTTAAGCATCATGTTTGGTCATTTTGAACTCCCTTTGGAGTTATGCATCATGTTTGGTCGTTTTGATCTTCCATGCATCTTAGGCATTGTTTTTGGTCCTTTTGAACTCTTTTATGAGTTATGCATCATTTTGCACTCTCTATAAAATTAGGCATGGTTTTTTTTCATTTTGCACACCCTTGAAAATTATGCATTTATTTAGTCATTTTGAACTCCCATCATTGTTTTTGGTAATTTTTACCTCCCATTGGAGTGATGCATCATTTTGGTCATTTTGAATTACCTTGGGAATGAGACATTGTTTTTGGTCATTTTGAACAGCATTGGGAATTATCCATTGCTTTTTGTTATTTTGAACTCCCATCATTGTTTTTGATAATTTTGAACTTCCATGGGAATCAGGCATTGTTTTTGGTCATTTTAAACATTCTTGGGAATTAGACATTGTTTTTTGTCATTTTGCTGTAAATTGGGAGCTAGAATATGTTTTTGATCATTTTGCATACCTTTGGGAATTAGACATTGTTAAAGATCATTTTAAATTCCCACAGGAGTTATGCATCAATTTCGTCATTTTAGGACTCTTTTATGAGTTATGCGTAATTTTGATCATTTTGCACTCTTCCGAGAATTAAGCATTATTTTTGGTCATTTTGAACACCCATGGGACTTATGCATCATGTTTGGTCATTTTGAACTCCTTTGGGAGTTATCTATTGTTTTTGGTCAAATTAAGCTCTCTTCGGAGTTATGTATCATTCTTGGTCATTTTGCACTCCCTTGGGAATTAGGCATTGCTTTTTGTTATTTTGAACTCCCATCATTGTTTCTGGTCATTTTAAAATCCCATGGGAGTTATGCATCATTTTGATCATTTTGAATTACCTTGGGATTAGACATTGTTTTGGTCATTTTGATTTCTTTTGTTAATTATACATCATTTTTGATCATTTAGCACACCCTTTGGAATTAACTATTGTTTTTGGTCATTTTAAACACTGTTGGTAGTTGTTCATCATTTATGGCCATTTTTGGACTCTTTTATAAGTTATGGGTCATCTTGCAGTCTTTCAACAATTAGGCATTACTTTTGGGAACTTGGAACTCAATTGGGAGTTAATCATCCTGTTTGGTCGTTCTGAACTTCCATGGGACATAGGCATTGTTTTTGGTAATTTTGCACAATCTTGGAAATTAGACATTGTTTTTATTCATTTTGAACTCTCTTGGTAGTTATGTATCACTTTTGGTCACTTTGGACTTTCTTATGAGTTATGCGTCATTTTGATCATTTTGCACTCTTTCGAGAATTAGGCATTACTGTTGGTCATGTTGAACTCCCCTGAAGTTATGCCTCATGTTTGGTCGTTTTGAACTTCCATGGGACTCAGGCATTGTTTTTTGTCATTTTGAACTCTTTTATGAGTTATGCATCACTTTGCACTCTCTTGGGAATTGGGCATTGTTTTTTGTCATTTTGCACATTCTTGGGAATTAGACATTGTTTTTTTGTCATTTTGCACTACCTTGGGAATTAGAATATGTTTTTGGTCATCTTGCACACCTTTTGAAATTAGACATTGTTTTTGGTCATTTTGTGAACACTCTTGGTAGTTATGAATCATTTATGGTCATTTTGGGACTCTTTTATGATGTTTGCGTCATTTTGATCATTTTGAACTTTTTTGAGAATTAGGCATTGCTTTTGTTCATTTTGAACTCCCTTGGAAGTTATGCATCATGATTGGTCATTTTGAACTCCCTTGGGAGTTATGCATTGTTTTTGGTCATTTTGAACTCTTTTATAAGTTATGCATCATTTTGCACTCTATAGAGAATTAGGCATGGTTTTTGGTCATTTTGCACACCCTTGAAAATTAGGCATTTGTTTAGGTCTATTTGAACTCCAATCATGGTTTTTGGTCATTTTGCACAATCTTGGAAATTAGACATTGTTTTTATTCCTTTTGAACTCTCTTGGTAGTAATGCGTCATTTTGATCATTTTGCACTCTTTCGAGAATTAGGCATTACTGTTGGTCATGTTGAACTCCCCTGGAGTTATGCCTCATGTTTGGTCGTTTTCAACTTTCATGGGACTCAGGCATTGTTTTTGGTCATTTTGAACTCTTTTATGAGTTATGAATCACTTTGCACTCTCTTTGGAATTAGACATTGTATTTTGTCATTTTGCATTACATTGGGAATTAGAATATGTTTTTGGTCATTTTCCACACCTTTGGAAACTAGACATGGTTTTAGATCATTTTAAACTCCCATGGGAGTTATGCATCATTTTCGTCATTTTGGGACTCTTTTATGAGTTATGCGTAATTTTGATCATTTTGCACTCTTTCGAGAATTAGGCATTACTTTTGGTCATTTTCAAATAACATGGGATTTATGCATCATGTTTGGTGATTTTGAACTCCTTTGGGAGTTATCTATTGTTTTTGGTCAAATTAAGCTCTCTTCGGAGTTATGTATCATTCTTGGTCGTTTTGCACTCTTTCCAGAATTAGGCATTACTTTTGGTCATTTTGAACTCTATTGGTAATTATACATCAGTTTTGGTCATTTTGCACACCCTTTGGAATTAGGAATTGTTTTTGGTAATTTTGCACCCCTTTGGAAATTTGACATTGTTTTTGGTCATTTTGAACACTCTTGGTAGTAATGCATCATTTATGGTCATTTTGGGACTGTTTTATGAGTTATTCGTCATTTTAGTCATTTTGAACTTTTTTGAGAATTAGGCATCGCTTTTGTATATTTTGAACTCCCTTGGAAGTTATGCATCATGTTTGGTCATTTTGAAATCCCTTGGGAGTTATGCATCATGATTGGTCGTTTTGAACTTCCATGTCACTTGGCATTGTTTTTAGTCATTTTGCACTTCTTTGGGAATTAGGCATTGTTTTTGATCATTTTGCACACTCTTGTTAATTAGAAATTGTTTTTTGTCATTTCGAAATCTATTGGGAATTATGCATCATTTTTGGTCACTTTGAGCTTCCAGGAGGCTCAGGCATTGTTCCTGGTCATTTTAAACTCCCTTGGAAGTTAAGCATCATGTTTGGTCATTTTGAACTCCCTTTGGAGTTATGCATCATGTTTGGTCGTTTTGATCTTCCATGCATCTTAGGCATTGTTTTTGGTCCTTTTGAACTCCTTTGGGAGTTATCTATTGTTTTCGGTCAAATTGAACTCTCTTCGGAGTTATGTATCATTCTTTATCATTTTGCACTCCCTTGGGAATTAGGCATTGCTTTTTGTTATTTTGAACTACCATCATTGTTTCTGGTCATTTTAAAATCCCATGGGAGTTATGCATCATTTTGATTATTTTGAATTACCTTGGGATTAGACATTGTTTTGGTCATTTTGATCTCTATTGTTAATTATACATCATTTTTGGTCATTTAGCACACCCTTTGGAATTAAATATTGTTTTTGGTCATTTTAAACACTGTTGGTAGTTGTTCATCATTTATGGCCATTTTAGTACTCTTTTATGAGTTATGGGTCATTTTGCAGTCTTTCAACAATTAGGCATTACTTTTGGGAACTTGGAACTCAATTGGGAGTTAATCATTCTGTTTGGTCGTTCTGAACTTCCATGGGACATAGGCATTTTTTTGGTAATTTTGCACAATCTTGGAAATTAGACATTGTTTTTATTCATTTTGAACTCTCTTGGTAGTTATGTATCATTTTTGGTCACTTTGAACTTTCTTATGAGTTATGCGTCATTTTGATCATTTTGCACTCTTTCGAGAATTAGGCATTACTGTTGGTCATGTTGAACTCCCCTGGAGTTATGCCTCATGTTTGGTCGTTTTGAACTTCCATGGGACTCAGGCATTGTTTTTGGTCATTTTGAACTCTTTTATGAGTTATGCATCACTTTGCACTCTCTTGGGAATTGGGCATTGTTTTTTGTCATTTTGCACATTCTTGCGAATTAGACATTGTTTTTTGTCATTTTGCACTACCTTGGGAATTAGAATATGTTTTTGGTCATCTTGCACACCTTTGGAAATTAGACATTGTTTTTGGTCATTTTGTGAACACTCTTGGTAGTTATGAATCATTTATGGTCATTTTGGGACTCTTTTATGATGTTTGCGTCATTTTGATCATTTTGAATTTTTTTGAGAATTAGGCATTGCTTTTGTTCATTTTGAACTCCCTTGGAAGTTATGCATCATGATTGGTCATTTTGAACTCCCTTGGAAGTTATGCATTGTTTTTGGTCATTTTGAACTCTTTTATAAGTTATGCATCATTTTGCACTCTATAGAGAATTAGGCATGGTTTTTGGTCATTTTGCACACCCTTAAAAAATTAGGCATTTTTTTAGGTCTATTTGAACTGCAATCATTGTTTTTGGTCATTTTGCACAATCTTTGAAATTAGACATTGTTTTTATTCCTTTTGAAATCTCATGGTAGTAATGCGTCATTTTGATCATTTTGCACTCTTTCGAGAATTAGGCATTACTGTTGGTCATGTTGAACTCCCCTGGAGTTATGCCTCATGTTTGGTCGTTTTCAACTTTCATGGGACTCAGGCATTGTTTTTGGTCATTTTGAACTCTTTTATGAGTTATGAATCACTTTGCACTCTCTTGGGAATTGGGCATTGTTTTTTGTCATTTTGCACATTCTTGGGAATTAGACATTGTTTTTTGTCATTTTGCACTACCTTGGGAATTAGAATATGTTTTTGGTCATCTTGCACACCTTTGGAAATTAGACATTGTTTTTGGTCATTTTGTGAACACTCTTGGTAGTTATGAATCATTTATGGTCATTTTGGGACTCTTTTATGATGTTTGCGTCATTTTGATCATTTTGAACTTTTTTGAGAATTAGGCATTGCTTTTGTTCATTTTGAACTCCCTTGGAAGTTATGCATCATGATTGGTCATTTTGAACTCCCTTGGGAGTTATGCATTGTTTTTGGTCATTTTGAACTCTTTTATAAGTTATGCATCATTTTGCACTCTATAGAGAATTAGGCATTGCTTTTGTTCATTTTGAACTCCCATCATTGTTTTTGGTAATTTTGAACTCTCTTGGGAGTTACGCAGAATTCTTGATAATTTTGAACTTCCATGGGACTCACGCATTGCTTTTGGTCATTTTAAACACTTTTATGAGTTATGCATCATTTGCACTCTCTAGGGAATTAGGCACAGGATTGGTGATTTTGCAATCACTTAGGATTTAGGCATTGTTTTTGGTCATTTTGCACAGTCTTGGGAATTAGACATTGTTTTATGTCATTTTGCACTACCTTGGGAATAAAAATATGTTTTTGGTCATTTTGCACACCTTTGGAAATTAGACATTGTTCCTGGTCATTTTGAACTCCCTTGGAAGTTAAGCATCATGTTTGGTCATTTTGAACTCCCTTTGGAGTTATGCATCATGTTTGGTCGTTTTGATCTTCCATGCATCTTAGGCATTGTTTTTGGTCCTTTTGAACTCTTTTATGAGTAATGCATCATTTTGCACTCTCCAGAAAATTAGGCATGGTTTTTTGTCATTTTGCACACCCTTGAAAATTATGCATTTATTTAGTCATTTTGAACTCCCATCATTGTTTTTGGTAATTTTTACCTCCCATTTGAGTGATGCATCATTTTGGTCATTTTGAACTCCTTTGGGAGTTATCTATTGTTTTTGGTCAAATTAAGCTCTCTTCGGAGTTATGTATCATTCTTGGTCATTTTGCACTCCCTTGGGAATTAGGCATTGCTTTTTGTTATTTTGAACTCCCATCATTGTTTCTGGTCATTTCAAAATCCCATGGGAGTTATGCATCATTTTGATCGTTTTGAATTACCTTGGGATTAGACATTGTTTTGGTCATTTTGAACTCTTTTGTTAATTATACATCATTTTTGGTCATTTAGCACACCCTTTGGAATTAACTATTGTTTTTGGTCATTTTAAACACTGTTGGTAGTTGTTCATCATTTATGGCAATTTTGGGACTCTTTTACGAGTTATGGGTCATTTTGCAGTCTTTCAAGAATTAGGCATTACTTTTAGGAACTTGGAGCTCAATTGGGAGTTAATCATCATGTTTGATCGTTTTGAACTTCCATGGGACATAGGCATTGTTTTTCGTCATTTTGCACAATCTTGGAAATTAGACATTGTTTTTATTTCTTTTGAACTCTCTTGGTAGTTATGCGTCATTTTGATCATTTTACACTCTTTCGAGAATTAGGCATTACTGTTGGTCATGTGGAACTCCCCTGGAGTTATGCCTCATGTTTGGTCGTTTTGAACTTTCATGGGACTCAAGCATTGTTTTTGGTCATTTTGAACTCTTTTATGAGTTATGAATCACTTTGCACTTTCTTGGGAATTGGGCATTGTTTTTTGTCATTTTGCACATTCTTGGGAATTAGACATTGTTTTTTGTCATTTTGCACTACCTTGGGAATTAGAATATGTTTTTGGTCATCTTGCACACCTTTGGAAATTAGACATTGTTTTTGGTCATTTTGTGAACACTCTTGGTAGTTATAAATCATTTATGGTCATTTTGGGACTCTTTTATGATGTTTGCGTCATTTTTATCATTTTGAACTTTTTTGAGAATTAGGCATTGCTTTTGTTCATTTTGAACTCCCTTGGAAGTTATGCATCATGATTGGTCATTTTGAACTCCCTTGGGAGTTATGCATTGTTTTTGATCATTTTGAACTCTTTTATAAGTTATGCATCATTTTGCACTCTATAGAGAATTAGGCATTGTTTTTGGTCATTTTGAACTCTTTTATAAGTTATGCATCATTTTGCACTCTATAGAGAATTAGACATGGTTTTTGGTCATTTTGCACACCCTTAAAAAATTAGGCATTTTTTTAGGTCTATTTGAACTCCAATCATTGTTTTTGGTCATTTTGCACAATCTTTGAAATTAGACATTGTTTTTATTCCTTTTGAACTCTCTTGGTAGTAATGCGTCATTTTGATCATTTTGCACTCTTTCGAGAATTAGGCATTACTGTTGGTCATGTTGAACTCCCCTGGAGTTATGCCTCATGTTTGGTCGTTTTCAACTTTCATGGGACTCAGGCATTGTTTTTGGTCATTTTGAACTCTTTTATGAGTTATGAATCACTTTGCACTCTCTTGGGAATTGGGCATTGTTTTTTGTCATTTTGCACATTCTTGGGAATTAGACATTGTTTTTTTTCATTTTGCACTACCTTGGGAATTAGAATATGTTTTTGGTCATCTTGCACACCTTTGGAAATTAGACATTGTTTTTGGTCATTTTGTGAACACTCTTGGTAGTTATGAATCATTTATGGTCATTTTGGGACTCTTTTATGATGTTTGCGTCATTTTGATCATTTTGAACTTTTTTGAGAATTAGGCATTGCTTTTGTTCATTTTGAACTCCCATCATTGTTTTTGGTAATTTTGAACTCTCTTGGGAGTTACGCAGAATTCTTGATAATTTTGAACTTCCATTGGACTCACGCATTGCTTTTGGTCATTTTAAACACTTTTATGAGTTATGCATCATTTGCACTCTCTAGGGAATTAGGCACAGGATTGGTGATTTTGCACTCCCTCAGGATTTAGGCATTGTTTTTGGTCATTTTGCACATTCTTGGGAATTAGACATTGTTTTTTGTCATTTTGCACTACATTGGAAATTAGAATATGTTTTTGATCATTTTGCACAGTCTTGGTAATTAGACATTGTTTTATGTCATTTTGCACTACCTTGGGAATAAAAATATGTTTTTGATCATTTTGCACACCTTTGGAAATTAGACATTGGTCCTGGTCATTTCGAACTCCCTTGGAAGTTAAGCATCATGTTTGGTCATTTTGAACTCCCTTTGGAGTTATGCATCATGTTTGGTCGTTTTGATCTTCCATGCATCTTAGGCATTGTTTTTGGTCCTTTTGAACTCTTTTATGAGTTATGCATCATTTTGCACTCTCTATAAAATTAGGCATGGTTTTTTTTCATTTTGCACACCCTTGAAAATTATGCATTTATTTAGTCATTTTGAACTCCCATCATTGTTTTTGGTAATTTTTACCTCCCATTGGAGTGATGCATCATTTTGGTCATTTTGAATTACCTTGGGAATGAGACATTGTTTTTGGTCATTTTGAACAGCCTTGGGAATTATCCATTGCTTTTTGTTATTTTGAACTCCCATCATTGTTTTTGATAATTTTGAACTTCCATGGGACTCAGGCATTGTTTTTGGTCATTTTAAACATTCTTTGGAATTAGACATTGTTTTTTGTCATTTTGCTGTAAATTGGGAGCTAGAATATGTTTTTGATCATTTTGCATACCTTTGGGAATTAGACATTGTTAAAGATCATTTTAAATTCCCACAGGAGTTATGCATCAATTTCGTCATTTTGGGACTCTTTTATGAGTTATGCGTAATTTTGATCATTTTGCACTCTTCCGAGAATTAAGCATTATTTTTGGTCATTTTGAACACCCATGGGACTTATGCATCATGTTTGGTCATTTTGAACTCCTTTGGGAGTTATCTATTGTTTTTGGTCAAATTAAGCTCTCTTCGGAGTTATGTATCATTCTTGGTCACTTTGCACTCCCTTGGGAATTAGGCATTGCTTTTTGTTATTTTGAACTCCCATCATTGTTTCTGGTCATTTTAAAATCCCATGGGAGTTATGCATCATTTTGATCATTTTGAATTACCTTGGGATTAGACATTGTTTTGGTCATTTTGATTTCTTTTGTTAATTATACATCATTTTTGATCATTTAGCACACCCTTTGGAATTAACTATTGTTTTTGGTCATTTTAAACACTGTTGGTAGTTGTTCATCATTTATGGCCATTTTTGGACTCTTTTATGAGTTATGGGTCATCTTGCAGTCTTTCAACAATTAGGCATTACTTTTGGGAACTTGGAACTCAATTGGGAGTTAATCATCCTCTTTGGTCGTTCTGAACTTCCATGGGACATAGGCATTGTTTTTGGTAATTTTGCACAATCTTGGAAATTAGACATTGTTTTTATTCATTTTGAACTCTCTTGGTAGTTATGTATCACTTTTGGTCACTTTGGACTTTCTTATGAGTTATGCGTCATTTTGATCATTTTGCACTCTTTCGAGAATTAGGCATCACTGTTGGTCATGTTGAACTCCCCTGGAGTTATGCCTCATGTTTGGTCGTTTTGAACTTCCATGGGACTCAGGCATTGTTTTTTGTCATTTTGAACTCTTTTATGAGTTATGCATCACTTTGCACTCTCTTGGGAATTGGGCATTGTTTTTTGTCATTTTGCACATTCTTGGGAATTAGACATTGTTTTTTTGTCATTTTGCACTACCTTGGGAATTAGAATATGTTTTTGGTCATCTTGCACACCTTTTGAAATTAGACATTGTTTTTGGTCATTTTGTGAACACTCTTGGTAGTTATGAATCATTTATGGTCATTTTGGGACTCTTTTATGATGTTTGCGTCATTTTGATCATTTTGAACTTTTTTGAGAATTAGGCATTGCTTTTGTTCATTTTGAACTCCCATCATTGTTTTTGGTAATTTTGAACTCTCTTGGGAGTTACGCAGAATTCTTGATAATTTTGAACTTCCATTGGACTCACGCATTGCTTTTGGTCATTTTAAACACTTTTATGAGTTATGCATCATTTGCACTCTCTAGGGAATTAGGCACAGGATTGGTGATTTTGCACTCCCTCAGGATTTAGGCATTGTTTTTGGTCATTTTGCACATTCTTGGGAATTAGACATTGTTTTTTGTCATTTTGCACTACATTGGAAATTAGAATATGTTTTTGATCATTTTGCACAGTCTTGGTAATTAGACATTGTTTTATGTCATTTTGCACTACCTTGGGAATAAAAATATGTTTTTGATCATTTTGCACACCTTTGGAAATTAGACATTGGTCCTGGTCATTTTGAACTCCCTTGGAAGTTAAGCATCATGTTTGGTCATTTTGAACTCCCTTTGGAGTTATGCATCATGTTTGGTCGTTTTGATCTTCCATGCATCTTAGGCATTGTTTTTGGTCCTTTTGAACTCTTTTATGAGTTATGCATCATTTTGCACTCTCTAGAAAATTAGGCATGGTTTTTTTTCATTTTGCACACCCTTGAAAATTATGCATTTATTTAGTCATTTTGAACTCCCATCATTGTTTTTGGTAATTTTTACCTCCCAATTGGAGTGATGCATCATTTTGGTCATTTTGAATTACCTTGGGAATGAGACATTGTTTTTGGTCATTTTGAACAGCCTTGGGAATTATCCATTGCTTTTTGTTATTTTGAACTCCCATCATTGTTTTTGATAATTTTGAGCTTCCATGGGACTCAGGCATTGTTTTTGGTCATTTTAAACATTCTTGGGAATTAGACATTGTTTTTTGTCATTTTGCTGTAAATTGGGAGCTAGAATATGTTTTTGATCATTTTGCATACCTTTGAGAATTAGACATTGTTAAAGATCATTTTAAATTCCCACAGGAGTTATGCATCAATTTCGTCATTTTGGGACTCTTTTATGAGTTATGCGTAATTTTGATCATTTTGCACTCTTCCGAGAATTAAGCATTATTTTTGGTCATTTTGAACACCCATGGGACTTATGCATCATGTTTGATCATTTTGAACTCCTTTGGGAGTTATCTATTGTTTTTGGTCAAATTAAGCTCTCTTCGGAGATATGTATCATTCTTGGTCATTTTGCACTCCCTTGGGAATTAGGCATTGCTTTTTGTTATTTTGAACTCCAATCATTGTTTCTGGTCATTTTAAAATCCCATGGGAGTTATGCATCATTTTGATCATTTTGAATTACCTTGGGATTAGACATTGTTTTGGTCATTTTGATTTCTTTTGTTAATTATACATCATTTTTGATCATTTAGCACACCCTTTGGAATTAACTATTGTTTTTGGTCATTTTAAACACTGTTGGTAGTTGTTCATCATTTATGGCCATTTTTGGACTCTTTTATGAGTTATGGGTCATTTTGCAGTCTTTCAACAATTAGGCATTACTTTTGGGAACTTGGAACTCAATTGGGAGTTAATCATCCTGTTTGGTCGTTCTGAACTTCCATGGGACATAGGCATTGTTTTTGGTAATTTTGCACAATCTTGGAAATTAGACATTGTTTTTATTCATTTTGAACTCTCTTGGTAGTTATGTATCATTTTTGGTCACTTTGGACTTTCTTATGAGTTATGCGTCATTTTGATCATTTTGCACTCTTTCGAGAATTAGGAATTACTGTTGGTCATGTTGAACTCCCCTGGAGTTATGCCTCATGTTTGGTCGTTTTGAACTTCCATGGGACTCAGGCATTGTTTTATGTCATTTTGAACTCTTTTATGAGTTATGCATCACTTTGCACTCTCTTGGGAATTGGGCATTGTTTTTTGTCATTTTGCACATTCTTGGGAATTAGACATTGTTTTTTTGTCATTTTGCACTACCTTGGGAATTAGAATATGTTTTGGGTCATCTTGCACACCTTTTGAAATTAGACATTGTTTTTGGTCATTTTGTGAACACTCTTGGTAGTTATGAATCATTTATGGTCATTTTGGGACTCTTTTATGATGTTTGCGTCATTTTGATCATTTTGAACTTTTTTGAGAATTAGGCATTGCTTTTTTTCATTTTGAACTCCCTTGGAAGTTATGCATCATGATTGGTCATTTTGAACTCCCTTGGGAGTTATGCATTGTTTTTGGTCATTTTGAACTCTTTTATAAGTTATGCATCATTTTGCACTCTATAGAGAATTAGGCATGGTTTTTGGTCATTTTGCACACCCTTGAAAATTAGGCATTTGTTTAGGTCTATTTGAACTCCAATCATGGTTTTTGGTCATTTTGCACAATCTTGGAAATTAGACATTGTTTTTATTCCTTTTGAACTCTCTTGGTAGTAATGCGTCATTTTGATCATTTTGCACTCTTTCGAGAATTATGCATTACTGTTGGTCATGTTGAACTCCCCTGGAGTTATGCCTCATGTTTGGTCGTTTTCAACTTTCATGGGACTCAGGCATTGTTTTTGGTCATTTTGAACTCTTTTATGAGTTATGAATCACTTTGCACTCTCTTGGGAATTGGGCATTGTTTTTTGTCATTTTGCACATTCTTGGGAATTAGACATTGTTTTTTGTCATTTTGCACTACCTTGGGAATTAGAATATGTTTTTGGTCATCTTGCACACCTTTGGAAATTAGACATTGTTTTTGGTCATTTTGTGAACACTCTTGGTAGTTATGAATCATTTATGGTCATTTTGGGACTCTTTTATGATGTTTGAGTCATTTTGATCATTTTGAACTTTTTTGAGAATTAGGCATTGCTTTTGTTCATTTTGAACTCCCATCATTGTTTTTGGTAATTTTGAACTCTCTTGGGAGTTACGCAGAATTCTTGATAATTTTGAACTTCCATGGGACTCACGCATTGCTTTTGGTCATTTTAAACACTTTTATGAGTTATGCATCATTTGCACTCTCTAGGGAATTAGGCACAGGATTGGTGATTTTGCAATCACTTAGGATTTAGGCATTGTTTTTGGTCATTTTGCACAGTCTTGGGAATTAGACATTGTTTTATGTCATTTTGCACTACCTTGGGAATAAAAATATGTTTTTGGTCATTTTGCACACCTTTGGAAATTAGACATTGTTCCTGGTCATTTTGAACTCCCTTGGAAGTTAAGCATCATGTTTGGTCATTTTGAACTCCCTTTGGAGTTATGCATCATGTTTGGTCGTTTTGATCTTCCATGCATCTTAGGCATTGTTTTTGGTCCTTTTGAACTCTTTTATGAGTAATGCATCATTTTGCACTCTCCAGAAAATTAGGCATGGTTTTTTGTCATTTTGCACACCCTTGAAAATTATGCATTTATTTAGTCATTTTGAACTCCCATCATTGTTTTTGGTAATTTTTACCTCCCATTTGAGTGATGCATCATTTTGGTCATTTTGAACTCCTTTGGGAGTTATCTATTGTTTTTGGTCAAATTAAGCTCTCTTCGGAGTTATGTATCATTCTTGGTCATTTTGCACTCCCTTGGGAATTAGGCATTGCTTTTTGTTATTTTGAACTCCCATCATTGTTTCTGGTCATTTCAAAATCCCATGGGAGTTATGCATCATTTTGATCGTTTTGAATTACCTTGGGATTAGACATTGTTTTGGTCATTTTGAACTCTTTTGTTAATTATACATCATTTTTGGTCATTTAGCACACCCTTTGGAATTAACTATTGTTTTTGGTCATTTTAAACACTGTTGGTAGTTGTTCATCATTTATGGCAATTTTGGGACTCTTTTACGAGTTATGGGTCATTTTGCAGTCTTTCAAGAATTAGGCATTACTTTTAGGAACTTGGAGCTCAATTGGGAGTTAATCATCATGTTTGATCGTTTTGAACTTCCATGGGACATAGGCATTGTTTTTCGTCATTTTGCACAATCTTGGAAATTAGACATTGTTTTTATTACTTTTGAACTCTCTTGGTAGTTATGCGTCATTTTGATCATTTTACACTCTTTCGAGAATTAGGCATTACTGTTGGTCATGTGGAACTCCCCTGGAGTTATGCCTCATGTTTGGTCGTTTTGAACTTTCATGGGACTCAAGCATTGTTTTTGGTCATTTTGAACTCTTTTATGAGTTATGAATCACTTTGCACTTTCTTGGGAATTGGGCATTGTTTTTTGTCATTTTGCACATTCTTGGGAATTAGACATCGTTTTTTGTCATTTTGCACTACCTTGGGAATTAGAATATGTTTTTGGTCATCTTGCACTCCTTTGGAAATTAGACATTGTTTTTGGTCATTTTGTGAACACTCTTGGTAGTTATGAATCATTTATGGTCATTTTGGGACTCTTTTATGATGTTTGCGTCATTTTGATCATTTTGAACTTTTTTGAGAATTAGGCATTGCTTTTGTTCATTTTGAACTCCCATCATTGTTTTTGGTAATTTTGAACTCTCTTGGGAGTTACGCAGAATTCTTGATAATTTTGAACTTCCATGGGACTCACGCATTGCTTTTGGTCATTTTAAACACTTTTATGAGTTATGCATCATTTGCACTCTCTAGGGAATTAGGCACAGGATTGGTGATTTTGCACTCCCTTAGGATTTAGGCATTGTTTTTGGTCATTTTGCACATTCTTGGGAATTAGACATTGTTTTTTGTCATTTTGCACTACATTGGAAATTAGAATATCTTTTTGATCATTTTGCACAGTCTTGGTAATTAGACATTGTTTTATGTCATTTTGCACTACCTTGGGAATAAAAATATGTTTTTGGTCATTTTGCACACCTTTGGAAATTAGACATTGTTCCTGGTCATTTTGAACTCCCTTGGAAGTTAAGCATCATGTTTGGTCATTTTGAACTCCCTTTGGAGTTATGCATCATATTTGGTCGTTTTGATCTTCCATGCATCTTAGGCATTGTTTTTGGTCCTTTTGAACTCTTTTATGAGTTATGCATCATTTTGCACTCTCTAGAAAATTAGGCATATATTTTTGTCATTTTGCACACCCTTGAAAATTATGCATTTATTTAGTCATTTTGAACTCCCATCATTGTTTTTGGTAATTTTTACCTCCCATTGGAGTGATGCATCATTTTGGTCATTTTGAATTACCTTGGGACTGAGACATTGTTTTTGGTCATTTTGAACAGCCTTGGAAATTATCCATTGCTTTTTGTTATTTTGAACTCCCATCATTGTTTTTGATAATTTTGAACTTCCATGGGAGTTATGCATCAATTTGGTCATTTTGAATTACTTTGGGAATTAGACATTGTTTTTTGTCATTTTGCTGTACATTGGGAGCTAGAATATGTTTTTGATCATTTTGCATACCTTTGGGAATTAGACATTGTTAAAGATCATTTTAAATTCCCACAGGAGTTATGCATCAATTTCGTCATTTTGGGACTCTTTTATGAGTTATGCGTAATTTTGATCATTTTGCACTCTTTTGAGAATTAGGCATTACTTTTGGTCATTTTGAACACCCATGGGACTTATGCATCATGTTTGGTGATTTTGAACTCCTTTGGGAATTAGGCATTGCTTTTTGTTATTTTGAACTCCCATCATTGTTTCTGGTCATTTTGAAATCCTATGGGAGTTATGCATCATTTTGATCATTTTGAATTACCTTAGGATTAGACATTGTTTTGATCATTTTGAACTCTTTTGTTAATTATACATCATTTTTGGTCATTTAGCACACCCTTTGGAATTAACTATTGTTTTTGGTCATTTTAAACACTGTTGGTAGTTGTTCATCATTTATGGCCATTTTGGGACTCTTTTATGAGGTATGGGTCATTTTGAAGTCTTTCAAGAATTAGGCATTACTTTTGGGAACTTGGAGCTCAATTGGGAGTTAATCATCATGTTTGATCGTTTTGAACTTCCATGGGACATAGGCATTGTTTTTGGTCATTTTGCACAATCTTGGAAATTAGACATTGTTTTTATTCCTTTTGAACTCTCTTGGTAGTTATGCGTCATTTTGATCATTTTGCACTCTTTCGAGAATTAGGCATTACTGTTGGTCATGTTGAACTCCCCTGGAGTTATGCCTCATGTTCGGTCGTTTTGAACTTTCATGGGACTCAGGCATTGTTTTTGGTCATTTTGAACTCTTTTATGAGTTATGAATCACTTTGCACTCTCTTGGGAATTGGGCATTGTTTTTTGTCATTTTGCACATTCTTGGGAATTAGACATTGTTTTTTGTCATTTTGCACTACCTTGGGAATTAGAATATGTTTTTGGTCATCTTGCACACCTTTGGAAATTAGACATTGTTTTTGGTCATTTTGTGAACACTCTTGGTAGTTATGAATCATTTATGGTCATTTTGGGACTCTTTTATGATGTTTGCGTCATTTTGATCATTTTGAACTTTTTTGAGAATTAGGCATTGCTTTTGTTCATTTTGAACTCCCTTGGAAGTTATGCATCATGATTGGTCATTTTGAACTCCCTTGGGAGTTATGCATTGTTTTTGATCATTTTGAACTCTTTTATAAGTTATGCATCATTTTGCACTCTATAGAGAATTAGGCATTGTTTTTGGTCATTTTGAACTCTTTTATAAGTTATGCATCATTTTGCACTCTATAGAGAATTAGGCATGGTTTTTGGTCATTTTGCACACCCTTAAAAAAGTAGGCATTTTTTTAGGTCTATTTGAACTCCAATCATTGTTTTTGGTCATTTTGCACAATCTTTGAAATTAGACATTGTTTTTATTCCTTTTGAACTCTCTTGGTAGTAATGCGTCATTTTGATCATTTTGCACTCTTTCGAGAATTAGGCATTACTGTTGGTCATGTTGAACTCCCCTGGAGTTATGCCTCATGTTTGGTCGTTTTCAACTTTCATGGGACTCAGGCATTGTTTTTGGTCATTTTGAACTCTTTTATGAGTTATGAATCACTTTGCACTCTCTTGGGAATTGGGCATTGTTTTTTGTCATTTTGCACATTCTTGGGAATTAGACATTGTTTTTTGTCATTTTGCACTACCTTGGGAATTAGAATATGTTTTTGGTCATCTTGCACACCTTTGGAAATTAGACATTGTTTTTGGTCATTTTGTGAACACTCTTGGTAGTTATGAATCATTTATGGTCATTTTGGGACTCTTTTATGATGTTTGCGTCATTTTGATCATTTTGAACTTTTTTGAGAATTAGGCATTGCTTTTGTTCATTTTGAACTCCCTTGGAATTTATGCATCATGATTGATCATTTTGCACTCTATAGAGAATTAGGCATTGTTTTTGGTCATTTTGAACTCTTTTATAAGTTATGCATCATTTTGCACTCTATAGAGAATTAGGCATGGTTTTTGGTCATTTTGCACACCCTTTAAAAATTAGGCATTTTTTTAGGTCTATTTGAACTCCAATCATTGTTTTTGGTCATTTTGCACAATCTTTGAAATTAGACATTGTTTTTATTCCTTTTGAACTCTCTTGGTAGTAATGCGTCATTTTGATCATTTTGCACTCTTTCGAGAATTAGGCATTACTGTTGGTCATGTTGAACTCCCCTGGAGTTATGCCTCATGTTTGGTCATTTTCAACTTTCATGGGACTCAGGCATTGTTTTTGGTCATTTTGAACTCTTTTATGAGTTATGAATCACTTTGCACTCTCTTGGGAATTGGGCATTGTTTTTTGTCATTTTGCACATTCTTGGGAATTAGACATCGTTTTTTGTCATTTTGCACTACCTTGGGAATTAGAATATGTTTTTGGTCATCTTGCACTCCTTTGGAAATTAGACATTGTTTTTGGTCATTTTGTGAACACTCTTGGTAGTTATGAATCATTTATGGTCATTTTGGGACTCTTTTATGATGTTTGCGTCATTTTGATCATTTTGAACTTTTTTGAGAATTAGGCATTGCTTTTGTTCATTTTGAACTCCCTTGGAATTTATGCATCATGATTGATCATTTTGCACTCTATAGAGAATTAGGCATTGTTTTTGGTCATTTTGAACTCTTTTATGAGTTATGCATCATTTGCACTCTCTAGGGAATTAGGCACAGGATTGGTGATTTTGCACTCCCTTAGGATTTAGGCATTGTTTTTGGTCATTTTGCACATTCTTGGGAATTAGACATTGTTTTTTGTCATTTTGCACTACATTGGAAATTAGAATATGTTTTTGATCATTTTGCACAGTCTTGGAAATTAGACATTGTTCCTGGTCATTTTGAACTCCCTTGGAAGTTCATTTCATTTTCATTTCATATATTTGCAAAAAAAATAAACCATAAATGGTAATTTTTTGTACAGGCAAGCAATGGGAAATTATATAGTAATATAATTTGCACTGATGTGCAGCCTAATGGGAGTGCTTCAAATAGCAATCTAAATCAATCTTATGTAATTTTGAATTAAAGGTAATTAAGGAGGAAGAAGTCACTACTTCATCCGGTAACTGATTCCATAATGGAATTATGCGATAAAAAAAGGAATAAAAAATTGAATTATTTACAGGTATTGAACATGCAACGAATTGCATAGAATGTCCTCTAAGTTTACTTATGTTTCGTTTTATAAAAATATTATCAGGAAAGTCAATTAGATTATTTATAATTTTGTACACCATGCATAAATCAAATTTAATTCTACGGATTTCTAAAGATTCAATTTCAAACAGGGCCAAACGACTGTGATAACCATTATCTTTTAATCTTGCTCTAGAACACACATATTTAGTAAAACGTCTTTGAGTTGATTCAATTAAATCAATGTCTTTTTGTAAATAAGGACTCCATAGTTGGGTGTCTTTTTCTAATAGAGGTCGTACATAGGTAGTATATGCTTTAATAAGTAATTGTGCATTGCTTGAGGTAAAGCATTTCAGTAGAAGGTAAGATCTTGTTTTAGCTTTAGCGGAGATAGAAGAACAATGAGTAGAAAATTTAAGATCTGAAGTAATGATGAGGCCAAGGTCACGAAGTTTTCCTGTTTGCTTCAGTTTGTTACTCCCGAGGAAATAATCAAGCTCACTTGCGTTGGATGTACCAAAGGATATTGTACTACATTTATCATAAGCAATTCTCAGTTGCCAGCTTTCGGCCCATGTTGTAAATTTATCTAACGATGTTGTGAGTGCATTGACAGGGGAAGAATCATTTCGAGCGATAAAAAATTTTGCATCGTCTGCAAACAGACGCACTTCGCACAAACCATCCAAACAGCTCTCAATATCATTAACATAAAGTAAAAAAAGTAGCGGTCCTAACACAGAACCCTGTGGGACACCACTGGAAACTGGGAGAGAACTTGAGATTTCATCAGATACAATGACGCTTTGCGAACGACCAGAAAGAAAGGATTTAATCCATTCAAAAAGTTCGTATTTGATGCCGTAAGATTCTAATTTGGCTAAGAGTTTTGAATGTGTAACAGTGTCAAATGCTTTAGCAAAGTCTATATATACAACATCGACACGTGAGCGTTTGTTAATTGAATCATACCAATCATTTAAAGTCTTTAACAGTTGACTACAAGTTAAGCATCATGTTTGGTCATTTTGAACTCCCTTTGGAGTTATGCATCATATTTGGTCGTTTTGATCTTCCATGCATCTTAGGCATTGTTTTTGGTCCTTTTGAACTCTTTTATGAGTTATGCATCATTTTGCACTCTCTAGAAAATTAGGCATATATTTTTGTCATTTTGCACACCCTTGAAAATTATGCATTTATTTAGTCATTTTGAACTCCCATCATTGTTTTTGGTAATTTTTACCTCCCATTGGAGTGATGCATCATTTTGGTCATTTTGAATTACCTTGGGACTGAGACATTGTTTATGGTCATTTTGAACAGCCTTGGAAATTATCCATTGCTTTTTGTTATTTTGAACTCCCATCATTGTTTTTGATAATTTTGAACTTCCATGGGAGTTATGCATCAATTTGGTCATTTTGAATTACTTTGGGAATTAGACATTGTTTTTTGTCATTTTGCTGTACATTGGGAGCTAGAATATGTTTTTGATCATTTTGCATACCTTTGGGAATTAGACATTGTTAAAGATCATTTTAAATTCCCACAGGAGTTATGCATCAATTTCGTCATTTTGGGACTCTTTTATGAGTTATGCGTAATTTTGATCATTTTGCACTCTTTCGAGAATTAGGCATTACTGTTGGTCATTTTGAACACCCATGGGACTTATGCATCATGTTTGGTGATTTTGAACTCCTTTGGGAATTAGGCATTGCTTTTTGTTATTTTGAACTCCCATCATTGTTTCTGGTCATTTTGAAATCCCATGGGAGTTATGCATCATTTTGATCATTTTGAATTACCTTAGGATTAGACATTGTTTTGGTCATTTTGAACTCTTTTGTTAATTATACATCATTTTTGGTCATTTAGCACACCCTTTGGAATTAACTATTGTTTTTGGTCATTTTAAACACTGTTGGTAGTTGTTCATCATTTATGGCCATTTTGGGACTCTTTTATGAGGTATGGGTCATTTTGCAGTCTTTCAAGAATTAGGCATTACTTTTGGGAACTTGGAGCTCAATTGGGAGTTAATCATCATGTTTGATCGTTTTGAACTTCCATGGGACATAGGCATTGTTTTTGGTCATTTTGCACAATCTTGGAAATTAGACATTGTTTTTATTCCTTTTGAACTCTCTTGGTAGTTATGCGTCATTTTGATCATTTTGCACTCTTTCGAGAATTAGGCATTACTGTTGGTCATGTTGAACTCCCCTGGAGTTATGCCTCATGTTCGGTCGTTTTGAACTTTCATGGGACTCAGGCATTGTTTTTGGTCATTTTGAACTATTTTATGAGTTATGAATCACTTTGCACTCTATTGGGAATTGGGCATTGTTTTTTGTCATTTTGCACATTCTTGGGAATTAGACATTGTTTTTTGTCATTTTACACTACCTTGGGAATTAGAATATGTTTTTGGTCATCTTGCACACCTTTGGAAATTAGACATTGTTTTTGGTCATTTTGTGAACACTCTTGGTAGTTATGAATCATTTATGGTCATTTTGGGACTCTTTTATGATGTTTGCGTCATTTTGATCCTTTTGAACTTTTTTGAGAATTAGGCATTGCTTTTGTTCATTTTGAACTCCCTTGGAATTTATGCATCATGATTGATCATTTTGAACTCCCTTGGGAGTTATGCATTGTTTTTGATCATTTTGAACTCTTTTATAAGTTATGCATCATTTTGCACTCTATAGAGAATTAGGCATTGTTTTTGGTCATTTTGTGAACACTCTTGGTAGTTATGAATCATTTATGGTCATTTTGGGACTCTTTTATGATGTTTGCGTCATTTTGATCATTTTGAACTTTTTTGAGAATTAGGCATTGCTTTTGTTCATTTTGAACTCCCATCATTGTTTTTGGTAATTTTGAACTCTCTTGTGAGTTACGCAGAATTCTTGATAATTTTGAACTTCCATGGGACTCACGCATTGCTTTTGGTCATTTTAAACACTTTTATGAGTTATGCATCATATGCACTCTCTAGGGAATTAGGCACAGGATTGGTGATTTTGCACTCCCTTAGGATTTAGGCATTGTTTTTGGTCATTTTGCACATTCTTGGGAATTAGACATTGTTTTTTGTCATTTTGCACTACATTGGAAATTAGAATATTTTTTTGATCATTTTGCACAGTCTTGGTAATTAGACATTGTTTTATGTCATTTTGCACTACCTTGGGAATAAAAATATGTTTTTGGTCATTTTGCACACCTTTGGAAATTAGACATTGTTCCTGGTCATTTTGAACTCCCTTGGAAGTTAAGCATCATGTTTGGTCATTTTGAACTCCCTTTGGAGTTATGCATCATATTTGGTCGTTTTGATCTTCCATGCATCTTAGGCATTGTTTTTGGTCCTTTTGAACTCTTTTATGAGTTATGCATCATTTTGCACTCTCTAGAAAATTAGGCATATATTTTTGTCATTTTGCACACCCTTGAAAATTATGCATTTATTTAGTCATTTTGAACTCCCATCATTGTTTTTGGTAATTTTTACCTCCCATTGGAGTGATGCATCATTTTGGTCATTTTGAATTACCTTGGGACTGAGACATTGTTTTTGGTCATTTTGAACAGCCTTGGAAATTATCCATTGCTTTTTGTTATTTTGAACTCCCATCATTGTTTTTGATAATTTTGAACTTCCATGGGAGTTATGCATCAATTTGGTCATTTTGAATTACTTTGGGAATTAGACATTGTTTTTTGTCATTTTGCTGTACATTGGGAGCTAGAATATGTTTTTGATCATTTTGCATACCTTTGGGAATTAGACATTGTTAAAGATCATTTTAAATTCCCACAGGAGTTATGCATCAATTTCGTCATTTTGGGACTCTTTTATGAGTTATGCGTAATTTTGATCATTTTGCACTCTTTTGAGAATTAGGCATTACTTTTGGTCATTTTGAACACCCATGGGACTTATGCATCATGTTTGGTGATTTTGAACTCCTTTGGGAATTAGGCATTGCTTTTTGTTATTTTGAACTCCCATCATTGTTTCTGGTCATTTTGAAATCCTATGGGAGTTATGCATCATTTTGATCATTTTGAATTACCTTAGGATTAGACATTGTTTTGATCATTTTGAACTCTTTTGTTAATTATACATCATTTTTGGTCATTTAGCACACCCTTTGGAATTAACTATTGTTTTTGGTCATTTTAAACACTGTTGGTAGTTGTTCATCATTTATGGCCATTTTGGGACTCTTTTATGAGGTATGGGTCATTTTGAAGTCTTTCAAGAATTAGGCATTACTTTTGGGAACTTGGAGCTCAATTGGGAGTTAATCATCATGTTTGATCGTTTTGAACTTCCATGGGACATAGGCATTGTTTTTGGTCATTTTGCACAATCTTGGAAATTAGACATTGTTTTTATTCCTTTTGAACTCTCTTGGTAGTTATGCGTCATTTTGATCATTTTGCACTCTTTCGAGAATTAGGCATTACTGTTGGTCATGTTGAACTCCCCTGGAGTTATGCCTCATGTTCGGTCGTTTTGAACTTTCATGGGACTCAGGCATTGTTTTTGGTCATTTTGAACTCTTTTATGAGTTATGAATCACTTTGCACTCTCTTGGGAATTGGGCATTGTTTTTTGTCATTTTGCACATTCTTGGGAATTAGACATTGTTTTTTGTCATTTTACACTACCTTGGGAATTAGAATATGTTTTTGGTCATCTTGCACACCTTTGGAAATTAGACATTGTTTTTGGTCATTTTGTGAACACTCTTGGTAGTTATGAATCATTTATGGTCATTTTGGGACTCTTTTATGATGTTTGCGTCATTTTGATCATTTTGAACTTTTTTGAGAATTAGGCATTGCTTTTGTTCATTTTGAACTCCCTTGGAAGTTATGCATCATGATTGGTCATTTTGAACTCCCTTGGGAGTTATGCATTGTTTTTGATCATTTTGAACTCTTTTATAAGTTATGCATCATTTTGCACTCTATAGAGAATTAGGCATTGTTTTTGGTCATTTTGAACTCTTTTATAAGTTATGCATCATTTTGCACTCTATAGAGAATTAGGCATGGTTTTTGGTCATTTTGCACACCCTTAAAAAAGTAGGCATTTTTTTAGGTCTATTTGAACTCCAATCATTGTTTTTGGTCATTTTGCACAATCTTTGAAATTAGACATTGTTTTTATTCCTTTTGAACTCTCTTGGTAGTAATGCGTCATTTTGATCATTTTGCACTCTTTCGAGAATTAGGCATTACTGTTGGTCATGTTGAACTCCCCTGGAGTTATGCCTCATGTTTGGTCGTTTTCAACTTTCATGGGACTCAGGCATTGTTTTTGGTCATTTTGAACTCTTTTATGAGTTATGAATCACTTTGCACTCTCTTGGGAATTGGGCATTGTTTTTTGTCATTTTGCACATTCTTGGGAATTAGACATTGTTTTTTGTCATTTTGCACTACCTTGGGAATTAGAATATGTTTTTGGTCATCTTGCACACCTTTGGAAATTAGACATTGTTTTTGGTCATTTTGTGAACACTCTTGGTAGTTATGAATCATTTATGGTCATTTTGGGACTCTTTTATGATGTTTGCGTCATTTTGATCATTTTGAACTTTTTTGAGAATTAGGCATTGCTTTTGTTCATTTTGAACTCCCTTGGAATTTATGCATCATGATTGATCATTTTGCACTCTATAGAGAATTAGGCATTGTTTTTGGTCATTTTGAACTCTTTTATAAGTTATGCATCATTTTGCACTCTATAGAGAATTAGGCATGGTTTTTGGTCATTTTGCACACCCTTTAAAAATTAGGCATTTTTTTAGGTCTATTTGAACTCCAATCATTGTTTTTGGTCATTTTGCACAATCTTTGAAATTAGACATTGTTTTTATTCCTTTTGAACTCTCTTGGTAGTAATGCGTCATTTTGATCATTTTGCACTCTTTCGAGAATTAGGCATTACTGTTGGTCATGTTGAACTCCCCTGGAGTTATGCCTCATGTTTGGTCATTTTCAACTTTCATGGGACTCAGGCATTGTTTTTGGTCATTTTGAACTCTTTTATGAGTTATGAATCACTTTGCACTCTCTTGGGAATTGGGCATTGTTTTTTGTCATTTTGCACATTCTTGGGAATTAGACATCGTTTTTTGTCATTTTGCACTACCTTGGGAATTAGAATATGTTTTTGGTCATCTTGCACTCCTTTGGAAATTAGACATTGTTTTTGGTCATTTTGTGAACACTCTTGGTAGTTATGAATCATTTATGGTCATTTTGGGACTCTTTTATGATGTTTGCGTCATTTTGATCATTTTGAACTTTTTTGAGAATTAGGCATTGCTTTTGTTCATTTTGAACTCCCTTGGAATTTATGCATCATGATTGATCATTTTGCACTCTATAGAGAATTAGGCATTGTTTTTGGTCATTTTGAACTCTTTTATGAGTTATGCATCATTTGCACTCTCTAGGGAATTAGGCACAGGATTGGTGATTTTGCACTCCCTTAGGATTTAGGCATTGTTTTTGGTCATTTTGCACATTCTTGGGAATTAGACATTGTTTTTTGTCATTTTGCACTACATTGGAAATTAGAATATGTTTTTGATCATTTTGCACAGTCTTGGAAATTAGACATTGTTCCTGGTCATTTTGAACTCCCTTGGAAGTTAAGCATCATGTTTGGTCATTTTGAACTCCCTTTGGAGTTATGCATCATATTTGGTCGTTTTGATCTTCCATGCATCTTAGGCATTGTTTTTGGTCCTTTTGAACTCTTTTATGAGTTATGCATCATTTTGCACTCTCTAGAAAATTAGGCATATATTTTTGTCATTTTGCACACCCTTGAAAATTATGCATTTATTTAGTCATTTTGAACTCCCATCATTGTTTTTGGTAATTTTTACCTCCCATTGGAGTGATGCATCATTTTGGTCATTTTGAATTACCTTGGGACTGAGACATTGTTTATGGTCATTTTGAACAGCCTTGGAAATTATCCATTGCTTTTTGTTATTTTGAACTCCCATCATTGTTTTTGATAATTTTGAACTTCCATGGGAGTTATGCATCAATTTGGTCATTTTGAATTACTTTGGGAATTAGACATTGTTTTTTGTCATTTTGCTGTACATTGGGAGCTAGAATATGTTTTTGATCATTTTGCATACCTTTGGGAATTAGACATTGTTAAAGATCATTTTAAATTCCCACAGGAGTTATGCATCAATTTCGTCATTTTGGGACTCTTTTATGAGTTATGCGTAATTTTGATCATTTTGCACTCTTTCGAGAATTAGGCATTACTGTTGGTCATTTTGAACACCCATGGGACTTATGCATCATGTTTGGTGATTTTGAACTCCTTTGGGAATTAGGCATTGCTTTTTGTTATTTTGAACTCCCATCATTGTTTCTGGTCATTTTGAAATCCCTTGGGAGTTATGCATTGTTTTTGATCATTTTGAATTACCTTAGGATTAGACATTGTTTTGGTCATTTTGAACTCTTTTGTTAATTATACATCATTTTTGGTCATTTAGCACACCCTTTGGAATTAACTATTGTTTTTGGTCATTTTAAACACTGTTGGTAGTTGTTCATCATTTATGGCCATTTTGGGACTCTTTTATGAGGTATGGGTCATTTTGCAGTCTTTCAAGAATTAGGCATTACTTTTGGGAACTTGGAGCTCAATTGGGAGTTAATCATCATGTTTGATCGTTTTGAACTTCCATGGGACATAGGCATTGTTTTTGGTCATTTTGCACAATCTTGGAAATTAGACATTGTTTTTATTCCTTTTGAACTCTCTTGGTAGTTATGCGTCATTTTGATCATTTTGCACTCTTTCGAGAATTAGGCATTACTGTTGGTCATGTTGAACTCCCCTGGAGTTATGCCTCATGTTCGGTCGTTTTGAACTTTCATGGGACTCAGGCATTGTTTTTGGTCATTTTGAACTCTTTTATGAGTTATGAATCACTTTGCACTCTCTTGGGAATTGGGCATTGTTTTTTGTCATTTTGCACATTCTTGGGAATTAGACATTGTTTTTTGTCATTTTACACTACCTTGGGAATTAGAATATGTTTTTGGTCATCTTGCACACCTTTGGAAATTAGACATTGTTTTTGGTCATTTTGTGAACACTCTTGGTAGTTATGAATCATTTATGGTCATTTTGGGACTCTTTTATGATGTTTGCGTCATTTTGATCCTTTTGAACTTTTTTGAGAATTAGGCATTGCTTTTGTTCATTTTGAACTCCCTTGGAATTTATGCATCATGATTGATCATTTTGAACTCCCTTGGGAGTTATGCATTGTTTTTGATCATTTTGAACTCTTTTATAAGTTATGCATCATTTTGCACTCTATAGAGAATTAGGCATTGTTTTTGGTCATTTTGTGAACACTCTTGGTAGTTATGAATCATTTATGGTCATTTTGGGACTCTTTTATGATGTTTGCGTCATTTTGATCATTTTGAACTTTTTTGAGAATTAGGCATTGCTTTTGTTCATTTTGAACTCCCATCATTGTTTTTGGTAATTTTGAACTCTCTTGTGAGTTACGCAGAATTCTTGATAATTTTGAACTTCCATGGGACTCACGCATTGCTTTTGGTCATTTTAAACACTTTTATGAGTTATGCATCATATGCACTCTCTAGGGAATTAGGCACAGGATTGGTGATTTTGCACTCCCTTAGGATTTAGGCATTGTTTTTGGTCATTTTGCACATTCTTGGGAATTAGACATTGTTTTTTGTCATTTTGCACTACATTGGAAATTAGAATATTTTTTTGATCATTTTGCACAGTCTTGGTAATTAGACATTGTTTTATGTCATTTTGCACTACCTTGGGAATAAAAATATGTTTTTGGTCATTTTGCACACCTTTGGAAATTAGACATTGTTCCTGGTCATTTTGAACTCCCTTGGAAGTTAAGCATCATGTTTGGTCATTTTGAACTCCCTTTGGAGTTATGCATCATATTTGGTCGTTTTGATCTTCCATGCATCTTAGGCATTGTTTTTGGTCCTTTTGAACTCTTTTATGAGTTATGCATCATTTTGCACTCTCTAGAAAATTAGGCATATATTTTTGTCATTTTGCACACCCTTGAAAATTATGCATTTATTTAGTCATTTTGAACTCCCATCATTGTTTTTGGTAATTTTTACCTCCCATTGGAGTGATGCATCATTTTGGTCATTTTGAATTACCTTGGGACTGAGACATTGTTTTTGGTCATTTTGAACAGCCTTGGAAATTATCCATTGCTTTTTGTTATTTTGAACTCCCATCATTGTTTTTGATAATTTTGAACTTCCATGGGAGTTATGCATCAATTTGGTCATTTTGAATTACTTTGGGAATTAGACATTATTTTTTGTCATTTTGCTGTACATTGGGAGCTAGAATATGTTTTTGATCATTTTGCATACCTTTGGGAATTAGACATTGTTAAAGATCATTTTAAATTCCCACAGGAGTTATGCATCAATTTCGTCATTTTGGGACTCTTTTATGAGTTATGCGTAATTTTGATCATTTTGCACTCTTTCGAGAATTAGGCATTACTTTTGGTCATTTTGAACACCCATGGGACTTATGCATCATGTTTGGTGATTTTGAACTCCTTTGGGAATTAGGCATTGCTTTTTGTTATTTTGAACTCCCATCATTGTTTCTGGTCATTTTGAAATCCCATGGGAGTTATGCATCATTTTGATCATTTTGAATTACCTTAGGATTAGACATTGTTTTGGTCATTTTGAACTCTTTTGTTAATTATACATCATTTTTGGTCATTTAGCACACCCTTTGGAATTAAATATTGTTTTTGGTCATTTTAAACACTGTTGGTAGTTGTTCATCATTTATGGCCATTTTAGTACTCTTTTATGAGTTATGGGTCATTTTGCAGTCTTTCAACAATTAGGCATTACTTTTGGGAACTTGGAACTCAATTGGGAGTTAATCATCCTGTTTGGACGTTCTGAACTTCCATGGGACATAGGCATTTTTTTGGTAATTTTGCACAATCTTGGAAATTAGACATTGTTTTTATTCATTTTGAACTCTCTTGGTAGTTATGTATCATTTTTGGTCACTTTGAACTTTCTTATGAGTTATGCGTCATTTTGATCATTTTGCACTCTTTCGAGAATTAGGCATTACTGTTGGTCATGTTGAACTCCCCTGGAGTTATGCCTCATGTTTGGTCGTTTTGAACTTCCATGGGACTCAGGCATTGTTTTTGGTCATTTTGAACTCTTTTATGAGTTATGCATCACTTTTGCACTCTCTTGGGAATTGGGCATTGTTTTTTGTCATTTTGCACATTCTTGGGAATTAGACATTGTTTTTTGTCATTTTGCACTACCTTGGGAATTAGAATATGTTTTTGGTCATCTTGCACACCTTTGGAAATTAGACATTGTTTTTGGTCATTTTGTGAACACTCTTGGTAGTTATGAATCATTTATGGTCATTTTGGGACTCTTTTATGATGTTTGCGTCATTTTGATCATTTTGAATTTTTTTGAGAATTAGGCATTGCTTTTGTTCATTTTGAACTCCCTTGGAAGTTATGCATCATGATTGGTCATTTTGAACTCCCTTGGGAGTTATGCATTGTTTTTGGTCATTTTGAACTCTTTTATAAGTTATGCATCATTTTGCACTCTATAGAGAATTAGGCATGGTTTTTGGTCATTTTGCACACCCTTAAAAAATTAGGCATTTTTTTAGGTCTATTTGAACTGCAATCATTGTTTTTGGTCATTTTGCACAATCTTTGAAATTAGACATTGTTTTTATTCCTTTTGAACTCTCATGGTAGTAATGCGTCATTTTGATCATTTCGCACTCTTTCGAGAATTAGGCATTACTGTTGGTCATGTTGAACTCCCCTGGAGTTATGCCTCATGTTTGGTCGTTTTCAACTTTCATGGGACTCAGGCATTGTTTTTGGTCATTTTGAACTCTTTTATGAGTTATGAATCACTTTGCACTCTCTTGGGAATTGGGCATTGTTTTTTGTCATTTTGCACATTCTTGGGAATTAGACATTGTTTTTTTTCATTTTGCACTACCTTGGGAATTAGAATATGTTTTTGGTCATCTTGCACACCTTTGGAAATTAGACATTGTTTTTGGTCATTTTGTGAACACTCTTGGTAGTTATGAATCATTTATGGTCATTTTGGGACTCTTTTATGATGTTTGCGTCATTTTGATCATTTTGAACTTTTTTGAGAATTAGGCATTGCTTTTGTTCATTTTGAACTCCCTTGGAATTTATGCATCATGATTGATCATTTTGCACTCTATAGAGAATTAGGCATTGTTTTTGGTCATTTTGAACTCTTTTATAAGTTATGCATCATTTTGCACTCTATAGAGAATTAGGCATGGTTTTTGGTCATTTTGCACACCCTTTAAAAATTAGGCATTTTTTTAGGTCTATTTGAACTCCAATCATTGTTTTTGGTCATTTTGCACAATCTTTGAAATTAGACATTGTTTTTATTCCTTTTGAACTCTCTTGGTAGTAATGCGTCATTTTGATCATTTTGCACTCTTTCGAGAATTAGGCATTACTGTTGGTCATGTTGAACTCCCCTGGAGTTATGCCTCATGTTTGGTCATTTTCAACTTTCATGGGACTCAGGCATTGTTTTTGGTCATTTTGAACTCTTTTATGAGTTATGAATCACTTTGCACTCTCTTGGGAATTGGGCATTGTTTTTTGTCATTTTGCACATTCTTGGGAATTAGACATCGTTTTTTGTCATTTTGCACTACCTTGGGAATTAGAATATGTTTTTGGTCATCTTGCACTCCTTTGGAAATTAGACATTGTTTTTGGTCATTTTGTGAACACTCTTGGTAGTTATGAATCATTTATGGTCATTTTGGGACTCTTTTATGATGTTTGCGTCATTTTGATCATTTTGAACTTTTTTGAGAATTAGGCATTGCTTTTGTTCATTTTGAACTCCCTTGGAATTTATGCATCATGATTGATCATTTTGCACTCTATAGAGAATTAGGCATTGTTTTTGGTCATTTTGAACTCTTTTATGAGTTATGCATCATTTGCACTCTCTAGGGAATTAGGCACAGGATTGGTGATTTTGCACTCCCTTAGGATTTAGGCATTGTTTTTGGTCATTTTGCACATTCTTGGGAATTAGACATTGTTTTTTGTCATTTTGCACTACATTGGAAATTAGAATATGTTTTTGATCATTTTGCACAGTCTTGGAAATTAGACATTGTTCCTGGTCATTTTGAACTCCCTTGGAAGTTAAGCATCATGTTTGGTCATTTTGAACTCCCTTTGGAGTTATGCATCATATTTGGTCGTTTTGATCTTCCATGCATCTTAGGCATTGTTTTTGGTCCTTTTGAACTCTTTTATGAGTTATGCATCATTTTGCACTCTCTAGAAAATTAGGCATATATTTTTGTCATTTTGCACACCCTTGAAAATTATGCATTTATTTAGTCATTTTGAACTCCCATCATTGTTTTTGGTAATTTTTACCTCCCATTGGAGTGATGCATCATTTTGGTCATTTTGAATTACCTTGGGACTGAGACATTGTTTATGGTCATTTTGAACAGCCTTGGAAATTATCCATTGCTTTTTGTTATTTTGAACTCCCATCATTGTTTTTGATAATTTTGAACTTCCATGGGAGTTATGCATCAATTTGGTCATTTTGAATTACTTTGGGAATTAGACATTGTTTTTTGTCATTTTGCTGTACATTGGGAGCTAGAATATGTTTTTGATCATTTTGCATACCTTTGGGAATTAGACATTGTTAAAGATCATTTTAAATTCCCACAGGAGTTATGCATCAATTTCGTCATTTTGGGACTCTTTTATGAGTTATGCGTAATTTTGATCATTTTGCACTCTTTCGAGAATTAGGCATTACTGTTGGTCATTTTGAACACCCATGGGACTTATGCATCATGTTTGGTGATTTTGAACTCCTTTGGGAATTAGGCATTGCTTTTTGTTATTTTGAACTCCCATCATTGTTTCTGGTCATTTTGAAATCCCATGGGAGTTATGCATCATTTTGATCATTTTGAATTACCTTAGGATTAGACATTGTTTTGGTCATTTTGAACTCTTTTGTTAATTATACATCATTTTTGGTCATTTAGCACACCCTTTGGAATTAACTATTGTTTTTGGTCATTTTAAACACTGTTGGTAGTTGTTCATCATTTATGGCCATTTTGGGACTCTTTTATGAGGTATGGGTCATTTTGCAGTCTTTCAAGAATTAGGCATTACTTTTGGGAACTTGGAGCTCAATTGGGAGTTAATCATCATGTTTGATCGTTTTGAACTTCCATGGGACATAGGCATTGTTTTTGGTCATTTTGCACAATCTTGGAAATTAGACATTGTTTTTATTCCTTTTGAACTCTCTTGGTAGTTATGCGTCATTTTGATCATTTTGCACTCTTTCGAGAATTAGGCATTACTGTTGGTCATGTTGAACTCCCCTGGAGTTATGCCTCATGTTCGGTCGTTTTGAACTTTCATGGGACTCAGGCATTGTTTTTGGTCATTTTGAACTCTTTTATGAGTTATGAATCACTTTGCACTCTCTTGGGAATTGGGCATTGTTTTTTGTCATTTTGCACATTCTTGGGAATTAGACATTGTTTTTTGTCATTTTACACTACCTTGGGAATTAGAATATGTTTTTGGTCATCTTGCACACCTTTGGAAATTAGACATTGTTTTTGGTCATTTTGTGAACACTCTTGGTAGTTATGAATCATTTATGGTCATTTTGGGACTCTTTTATGATGTTTGCGTCATTTTGATCCTTTTGAACTTTTTTGAGAATTAGGCATTGCTTTTGTTCATTTTGAACTCCCTTGGAATTTATGCATCATGATTGATCATTTTGAACTCCCTTGGGAGTTATGCATTGTTTTTGATCATTTTGAACTCTTTTATAAGTTATGCATCATTTTGCACTCTATAGAGAATTAGGCATTGTTTTTGGTCATTTTGTGAACACTCTTGGTAGTTATGAATCATTTATGGTCATTTTGGGACTCTTTTATGATGTTTGCGTCATTTTGATCATTTTGAACTTTTTTGAGAATTAGGCATTGCTTTTGTTCATTTTGAACTCCCATCATTGTTTTTGGTAATTTTGAACTCTCTTGTGAGTTACGCAGAATTCTTGATAATTTTGAACTTCCATGGGACTCACGCATTGCTTTTGGTCATTTTAAACACTTTTATGAGTTATGCATCATATGCACTCTCTAGGGAATTAGGCACAGGATTGGTGATTTTGCACTCCCTTAGGATTTAGGCATTGTTTTTGGTCATTTTGCACATTCTTGGGAATTAGACATTGTTTTTTGTCATTTTGCACTACATTGGAAATTAGAATATTTTTTTGATCATTTTGCACAGTCTTGGTAATTAGACATTGTTTTATGTCATTTTGCACTACCTTGGGAATAAAAATATGTTTTTGGTCATTTTGCACACCTTTGGAAATTAGACATTGTTCCTGGTCATTTTGAACTCCCTTGGAAGTTAAGCATCATGTTTGGTCATTTTGAACTCCCTTTGGAGTTATGCATCATATTTGGTCGTTTTGATCTTCCATGCATCTTAGGCATTGTTTTTGGTCCTTTTGAACTCTTTTATGAGTTATGCATCATTTTGCACTCTCTAGAAAATTAGGCATATATTTTTGTCATTTTGCACACCCTTGAAAATTATGCATTTATTTAGTCATTTTGAACTCCCATCATTGTTTTTGGTAATTTTTACCTCCCATTGGAGTGATGCATCATTTTGGTCATTTTGAATTACCTTGGGACTGAGACATTGTTTTTGGTCATTTTGAACAGCCTTGGAAATTATCCATTGCTTTTTGTTATTTTGAACTCCCATCATTGTTTTTGATAATTTTGAACTTCCATGGGAGTTATGCATCAATTTGGTCATTTTGAATTACTTTGGGAATTAGACATTATTTTTTGTCATTTTGCTGTACATTGGGAGCTAGAATATGTTTTTGATCATTTTGCATACCTTTGGGAATTAGACATTGTTAAAGATCATTTTAAATTCCCACAGGAGTTATGCATCAATTTCGTCATTTTGGGACTCTTTTATGAGTTATGCGTAATTTTGATCATTTTGCACTCTTTCGAGAATTAGGCATTACTTTTGGTCATTTTGAACACCCATGGGACTTATGCATCATGTTTGGTGATTTTGAACTCCTTTGGGAATTAGGCATTGCTTTTTGTTATTTTGAACTCCCATCATTGTTTCTGGTCATTTTGAAATCCCATGGGAGTTATGCATCATTTTGATCATTTTGAATTACCTTAGGATTAGACATTGTTTTGGTCATTTTGAACTCTTTTGTTAATTATACATCATTTTTGGTCATTTAGCACACCCTTTGGAATTAAATATTGTTTTTGGTCATTTTAAACACTGTTGGTAGTTGTTCATCATTTATGGCCATTTTAGTACTCTTTTATGAGTTATGGGTCATTTTGCAGTCTTTCAACAATTAGGCATTACTTTTGGGAACTTGGAACTCAATTGGGAGTTAATCATCCTGTTTGGACGTTCTGAACTTCCATGGGACATAGGCATTTTTTTGGTAATTTTGCACAATCTTGGAAATTAGACATTGTTTTTATTCATTTTGAACTCTCTTGGTAGTTATGTATCATTTTTGGTCACTTTGAACTTTCTTATGAGTTATGCGTCATTTTGATCATTTTGCACTCTTTCGAGAATTAGGCATTACTGTTGGTCATGTTGAACTCCCCTGGAGTTATGCCTCATGTTTGGTCGTTTTGAACTTCCATGGGACTCAGGCATTGTTTTTGGTCATTTTGAACTCTTTTATGAGTTATGCATCACTTTTGCACTCTCTTGGGAATTGGGCATTGTTTTTTGTCATTTTGCACATTCTTGGGAATTAGACATTGTTTTTTGTCATTTTGCACTACCTTGGGAATTAGAATATGTTTTTGGTCATCTTGCACACCTTTGGAAATTAGACATTGTTTTTGGTCATTTTGTGAACACTCTTGGTAGTTATGAATCATTTATGGTCATTTTGGGACTCTTTTATGATGTTTGCGTCATTTTGATCATTTTGAATTTTTTTGAGAATTAGGCATTGCTTTTGTTCATTTTGAACTCCCTTGGAAGTTATGCATCATGATTGGTCATTTTGAACTCCCTTGGGAGTTATGCATTGTTTTTGGTCATTTTGAACTCTTTTATAAGTTATGCATCATTTTGCACTCTATAGAGAATTAGGCATGGTTTTTGGTCATTTTGCACACCCTTAAAAAATTAGGCATTTTTTTAGGTCTATTTGAACTGCAATCATTGTTTTTGGTCATTTTGCACAATCTTTGAAATTAGACATTGTTTTTATTCCTTTTGAACTCTCATGGTAGTAATGCGTCATTTTGATCATTTCGCACTCTTTCGAGAATTAGGCATTACTGTTGGTCATGTTGAACTCCCCTGGAGTTATGCCTCATGTTTGGTCGTTTTCAACTTTCATGGGACTCAGGCATTGTTTTTGGTCATTTTGAACTCTTTTATGAGTTATGAATCACTTTGCACTCTCTTGGGAATTGGGCATTGTTTTTTGTCATTTTGCACATTCTTGGGAATTAGACATTGTTTTTTTTCATTTTGCACTACCTTGGGAATTAGAATATGTTTTTGGTCATCTTGCACACCTTTGGAAATTAGACATTGTTTTTGGTCATTTTGTGAACACTCTTGGTAGTTATGAATCATTTATGGTCATTTTGGGACTCTTTTATGATGTTTGCGTCATTTTGATCATTTTGAACTTTTTTGAGAATTAGGCATTGCTTTTGTTCATTTTGAACTCCCATCATTGTTTTTGGTAATTTTGAACTCTCTTGGGAGTTACGCAGAATTCTTGATAATTTTGAACTTCCATTGGACTCACGCATTGCTTTTGGTCATTTTAAACACTTTTATGAGTTATGCATCATTTGCACTCTCTAGGGAATTAGGCACAGGATTGGTGATTTTGCACTCCCTCAGGATTTAGGCATTGTTTTTGGTCATTTTGCACATTCTTGGGAATTAGACATTGTTTTTTGTCATTTTGCACTACATTGGAAATTAGAATATGTTTTTGATCATTTTGCACAGTCTTGGTAATTAGACATTGTTTTATGTCATATTGCACTACCTTGGGAATAAAAATATGTTTTTGATCATTTTGCACACCTTTGGAAATTAGACATTGGTCCTGGTCATTTTGAACTCCCTTGGAAGTTAAGCATCATGTTTGGTCATTTTGAACTCCCTTTGGAGTTATGCATCATGTTTGGTCGTTTTGATCTTCCATGCATCTTAGGCATTGTTTTTGGTCCTTTTGAACTCTTTTATGAGTTATGCATCATTTTGCACTCTCTATAAAATTAGGCATGGTTTTTTTTCATTTTGCACACCCTTGAAAATTATGCATTTATTTAGTCATTTTGAACTCCCATCATTGTTTTTGGTAATTTTTACCTCCCATTGGAGTGATGCATCATTTTGGTCATTTTGAATTACCTTGGGAATGAGACATTGTTTTTGGTCATTTTGAACAGCCTTGGGAATTATCCATTGCTTTTTGTTATTTTGAACTCCCATCATTGTTTTTGATAATTTTGAACTTCCATGGGACTCAGGCATTGTTTTTGGTCATTTTAAACATTCTTGGGAATTAGACATTGTTTTTTGTCATTTTGCTGTAAATTGGGAGCTAGAATATGTTTTTGATCATTTTGCATACCTTTGGGAATTAGACATTGTTAAAGATCATTTTAAATTCCCACAGGAGTTATGCATCAATTTCGTCATTTTGGGACTCTTTTATGAGTTATGCGTAATTTTGATCATTTTGCACTCTTTCGAGAATTAGGCATTACTTTTGGTCATTTTGAACACCCATGGGACTTATGCATCATGTTTGGTGATTTTGAACTCCTTTGGGAATTAGGCATTGCTTTTTGTTATTTTGAACTCCCATCATTGTTTCTGGTCATTTTGAAATCCCATGGGAGTTATGCATCATTTTGATCATTTTGAATTACCTTAGGATTAGACATTGTTTTGGTCATTTTGAACTCTTTTGTTAATTATACATCATTTTTGGTCATTTAGCACACCCTTTGGAATTAACTATTGTTTTTGGTCATTTTAAACACTGTTGGTAGTTGTTCATCATTTATGGCCATTTTGGGACTCTTTTATGAGGTATGGGTCATTTTGCAGTCTTTCAAGAATTAGGCATTACTTTTGGGAACTTGGAGCTCAATTGGGAGTTAATCATCATGTTTGATCGTTTTGAACTTCCATGGGACATAGGCATTGTTTTTGGTCATTTTGCACAATCTTGGAAATTAGACATTGTTTTTATTCCTTTTGAACTCTCTTGGTAGTTATGCGTCATTTTGATCATTTTGCACTCTTTCGAGAATTAGGCATTACTGTTGGTCATGTTGAACTCCCCTGGAGTTATGCCTCATGTTCGGTCGTTTTGAACTTTCATGGGACTCAGGCATTGTTTTTGGTCATTTTGAACTCTTTTATGAGTTATGAATCACTTTGCACTCTCTTGGGAATTGGGCATTGTTTTTTGTCATTTTGCACATTCTTGGGAATTAGACATTGTTTTTTGTCATTTTACACTACCTTGGGAATTAGAATATGTTTTTGGTCATCTTGCACACCTTTGGAAATTAGACATTGTTTTTGGTCATTTTGTGAACACTCTTGGTAGTTATGAATCATTTATGGTCATTTTGGGACTCTTTTATGATGTTTGCGTCATTTTGATCCTTTTGAACTTTTTTGAGAATTAGGCATTGCTTTTGTTCATTTTGAACTCCCTTGGAATTTATGCATCATGATTGATCATTTTGAACTCCCTTGGGAGTTATGCATTGTTTTTGATCATTTTGAACTCTTTTATAAGTTATGCATCATTTTGCACTCTATAGAGAATTAGGCATTGTTTTTGGTCATTTTGTGAACACTCTTGGTAGTTATGAATCATTTATGGTCATTTTGGGACTCTTTTATGATGTTTGCGTCATTTTGATCATTTTGAACTTTTTTGAGAATTAGGCATTGCTTTTGTTCATTTTGAACTCCCATCATTGTTTTTGGTAATTTTGAACTCTCTTGGGAGTTACGCAGAATTCTTGATAATTTTGAACTTCCATTGGACTCACGCATTGCTTTTGGTCATTTTAAACACTTTTATGAGTTATGCATCATTTGCACTCTCTAGGGAATTAGGCACAGGATTGGTGATTTTGCACTCCCTCAGGATTTAGGCATTGTTTTTGGTCATTTTGCACATTCTTGGGAATTAGACATTGTTTTTTGTCATTTTGCACTACATTGGAAATTAGAATATGTTTTTGATCATTTTGCACAGTCTTGGTAATTAGACATTGTTTTATGTCATATTGCACTACCTTGGGAATAAAAATATGTTTTTGATCATTTTGCACACCTTTGGAAATTAGACATTGGTCCTGGTCATTTTGAACTCCCTTGGAAGTTAAGCATCATGTTTGGTCATTTTGAACTCCCTTTGGAGTTATGCATCATGTTTGGTCGTTTTGATCTTCCATGCATCTTAGGCATTGTTTTTGGTCCTTTTGAACTCTTTTATGAGTTATGCATCATTTTGCACTCTCTATAAAATTAGGCATGGTTTTTTTTCATTTTGCACACCCTTGAAAATTATGCATTTATTTAGTCATTTTGAACTCCCATCATTGTTTTTGGTAATTTTTACCTCCCATTGGAGTGATGCATCATTTTGGTCATTTTGAATTACCTTGGGAATGAGACATTGTTTTTGGTCATTTTGAACAGCCTTGGGAATTATCCATTGCTTTTTGTTATTTTGAACTCCCATCATTGTTTTTGATAATTTTGAACTTCCATGGGACTCAGGCATTGTTTTTGGTCATTTTAAACATTCTTGGGAATTAGACATTGTTTTTTGTCATTTTGCTGTAAATTGGGAGCTAGAATATGTTTTTGATCATTTTGCATACCTTTGGGAATTAGACATTGTTAAAGATCATTTTAAATTCCCACAGGAGTTATGCATCAATTTCGTCATTTTGGGACTCTTTTATGAGTTATGCGTAATTTTGATCATTTTGCACTCTTTCGAGAATTAGGCATTACTTTTGGTCATTTTGAACACCCATGGGACTTATGCATCATGTTTGGTGATTTTGAACTCCTTTGGGAATTAGGCATTGCTTTTTGTTATTTTGAACTCCCATCATTGTTTCTGGTCATTTTGAAATCCCATGGGAGTTATGCATCATTTTGATCATTTTGAATTACCTTAGGATTAGACATTGTTTTGGTCATTTTGAACTCTTTTGTTAATTATACATCATTTTTGGTCATTTAGCACACCCTTTGGAATTAACTATTGTTTTTGGTCATTTTAAACACTGTTGGTAGTTGTTCATCATTTATGGCCATTTTGGGACTCTTTTATGAGGTATGGGTCATTTTGCAGTCTTTCAAGAATTAGGCATTACTTTTGGGAACTTGGAGCTCAATTGGGAGTTAATCATCATGTTTGATCGTTTTGAACTTCCATGGGACATAGGCATTGTTTTTGGTCATTTTGCACAATCTTGGAAATTAGACATTGTTTTTATTCCTTTTGAACTCTCTTGGTAGTTATGCGTCATTTTGATCATTTTGCACTCTTTCGAGAATTAGGCATTACTGTTGGTCATGTTGAACTCCCCTGGAGTTATGCCTCATGTTCGGTCGTTTTGAACTTTCATGGGACTCAGGCATTGTTTTTGGTCATTTTGAACTCTTTTATGAGTTATGAATCACTTTGCACTCTCTTGGGAATTGGGCATTGTTTTTTGTCATTTTGCACATTCTTGGGAATTAGACATTGTTTTTTGTCATTTTACACTACCTTGGGAATTAGAATATGTTTTTGGTCATCTTGCACACCTTTGGAAATTAGACATTGTTTTTGGTCATTTTGTGAACACTCTTGGTAGTTATGAATCATTTATGGTCATTTTGGGACTCTTTTATGATGTTTGCGTCATTTTGATCCTTTTGAACTTTTTTGAGAATTAGGCATTGCTTTTGTTCATTTTGAACTCCCTTGGAATTTATGCATCATGATTGATCATTTTGAACTCCCTTGGGAGTTATGCATTGTTTTTGATCATTTTGAACTCTTTTATAAGTTATGCATCATTTTGCACTCTATAGAGAATTAGGCATTGTTTTTGGTCATTTTGTGAACACTCTTGGTAGTTATGAATCATTTATGGTCATTTTGGGACTCTTTTATGATGTTTGCGTCATTTTGATCATTTTGAACTTTTTTGAGAATTAGGCATTGTTTTTGTTCATTTTGAACTCCCATCATTGTTTTTGGTAATTTTGAACTCTCTTGTGAGTTACGCAGAATTCTTGATAATTTTGAACTTCCATGGGACTCACGCATTGCTTTTGGTCATTTTAAACACTTTTATGAGTTATGCATCATATGCACTCTCTAGGGAATTAGGCACAGGATTGGTGATTTTGCACTCCCTTAGGATTTAGGCATTGTTTTTGGTCATTTTGCACATTCTTGGGAATTAGACATTGTTTTTTGTCATTTTGCACTACATTGGAAATTAGAATATTTTTTTGATCATTTTGCACAGTCTTGGTAATTAGACATTGTTTTATGTCATTTTGCACTACCTTTGGAATAAAAATATGTTTTTGGTCATTTTGCACACCTTTGGAAATTAGACATTGTTCCTGGTCATTTTGAACTCCCTTGGAAGTTAAGCATCATGTTTGGTCATTTTGAACTCCCTTTGGAGTTATGCATCATATTTGGTCGTTTTGATCTTCCATGCATCTTAGGCATTGTTTTTGGTCCTTTTGAACTCTTTTATGAGTTATGCATCATTTTGCACTCTCTAGAAAATTAGGCATATATTTTTGTCATTTTGCACACCCTTGAAAATTATGCATTTATTTAGTCATTTTGAACTCCCATCATTGTTTTTGGTAATTTTTACCTCCCATTGGAGTGATGCATCATTTTGGTCATTTTGAATTACCTTGGGACTGAGACATTGTTTTTGGTCATTTTGAACAGCCTTGGAAATTATCCATTGCTTTTTGTTATTTTGAACTCCCATCATTGTTTTTGATAATTTTGAACTTCCATGGGAGTTATGCATCAATTTGGTCATTTTGAATTACTTTGGGAATTAGACATTATTTTTTGTCATTTTGCTGTACATTGGGAGCTAGAATATGTTTTTGATCATTTTGCATACCTTTGGGAATTAGACATTGTTAAAGATCATTTTAAATTCCCACAGGAGTTATGCATCAATTTCGTCATTTTGGGACTCTTTTATGAGTTATGCGTAATTTTGATCATTTTGCACTCTTTCGAGAATTAGGCATTACTTTTGGTCATTTTGAACACCCATGGGACTTATGCATCATGTTTGGTGATTTTGAACTCCTTTGGGAATTAGGCATTGCTTTTTGTTATTTTGAACTCCCATCATTGTTTCTGGTCATTTTGAAATCCCATGGGAGTTATGCATCATTTTGATCATTTTGAATTACCTTAGGATTAGACATTGTTTTGGTCATTTTGAACTCTTTTGTTAATTATACATCATTTTTGGTCATTTAGCACACCCTTTGGAATTAAATATTGTTTTTGGTCATTTTAAACACTGTTGGTAGTTGTTCATCATTTATGGCCATTTTAGTACTCTTTTATGAGTTATGGGTCATTTTGCAGTCTTTCAACAATTAGGCATTACTTTTGGGAACTTGGAACTCAATTGGGAGTTAATCATCCTGTTTGGACGTTCTGAACTTCCATGGGACATAGGCATTTTTTTGGTAATTTTGCACAATCTTGGAAATTAGACATTGTTTTTATTCATTTTGAACTCTCTTGGTAGTTATGTATCATTTTTGGTCACTTTGAACTTTCTTATGAGTTATGCGTCATTTTGATCATTTTGCACTCTTTCGAGAATTAGGCATTACTGTTGGTCATGTTGAACTCCCCTGGAGTTATGCCTCATGTTTGGTCGTTTTGAACTTCCATGGGACTCAGGCATTGTTTTTGGTCATTTTGAACTCTTTTATGAGTTATGCATCACTTTGCACTCTCTTGGGAATTGGGCATTGTTTTTTGTCATTTTGCACATTCTTGGGAATTAGACATTGTTTTTTGTCATTTTGCACTACCTTGGGAATTAGAATATGTTTTTGGTCATCTTGCACACCTTTGGAAATTAGACATTGTTTTTGGTCATTTTGTGAACACTCTTGGTAGTTATGAATCATTTATGGTCATTTTGGGACTCTTTTATGATGTTTGCGTCATTTTGATCATTTTGAATTTTTTTGAGAATTAGGCATTGCTTTTGTTCATTTTGAACTCCCTTGGAAGTTATGCATCATGATTGGTCATTTTGAACTCCCTTGGGAGTTATGCATTGTTTTTGGTCATTTTGAACTCTTTTATAAGTTATGCATCATTTTGCACTCTATAGAGAATTAGGCATGGTTTTTGGTCATTTTGCACACCCTTAAAAAATTAGGCATTTTTTTAGGTCTATTTGAACTGCAATCATTGTTTTTGGTCATTTTGCACAATCTTTGAAATTAGACATTGTTTTTATTCCTTTTGAACTCTCATGGTAGTAATGCGTCATTTTGATCATTTTGCACTCTTTCGAGAATTAGGCATTACTGTTGGTCATGTTGAACTCCCCTGGAGTTATGCCTCATGTTTGGTCGTTTTCAACTTTCATGGGACTCAGGCATTGTTTTTGGTCATTTTGAACTCTTTTATGAGTTATGAATCACTTTGCACTCTCTTGGGAATTGGGCATTGTTTTTTGTCATTTTGCACATTCTTGGGAATTAGACATTGTTTTTTGACATTTTGCACTACCTTGGGAATTAGAATATGTTTTTGGTCATCTTGCACACCTTTGGAAATTAGACATTGTTTTTGGTCATTTTGTGAACACTCTTGGTAGTTATGAATCATTTATGCTCATTTTGGGACTCTTTTATGATGTTTGCGTCATTTTGATCATTTTGAACTTTTTTGAGAATTAGGCATTGCTTTTGTTCATTTTGAACTCCCATCATTGTTTTTGGTAATTTTGAACTCTCTTGGGAGTTACGCAGAATTCTTGATAATTTTGAACTTCCATTGGACTCACGCATTGCTTTTGGTCATTTTAAACACTTTTATGAGTTATGCATCATTTGCACTCTCTAGGGAATTAGGCACAGGATTGGTGATTTTGCACTCCCTCAGGATTTAGGCATTGTTTTTGGTCATTTTGCACATTCTTGGGAATTAGACATTGTTTTTTGTCATTTTGCACTACATTGGAAATTAGAATATGTTTTTGATCATTTTGCACAGTCTTGGTAATTAGACATTGTTTTATGTCATTTTGCACTACCTTGGGAATAAAAATATGTTTTTGATCATTTTGCACACCTTTGGAAATTAGACATTGGTCCTGGTCATTTTGAACTCCCTTGGAAGTTAAGCATCATGTTTGGTCATTTTGAACTCCCTTTGGAGTTATGCATCATGTTTGGTCGTTTTGATCTTCCATGCATCTTAGGCATTGTTTTTGGTCCTTTTGAACTCTTTTATGAGTTATGCATCATTTTGCACTCTCTAGAAAATTAGGCATGGTTTTTTTTCATTTTGCACACCCTTGAAAATTATGCATTTATTTAGTCATTTTGAACTCCCATCATTGTTTTTGGTAATTTTTACCTCCCATTGGAGTGATGCATCATTTTGGTCATTTTGAATTACCTTGGGAATGAGACATTGTTTTTGGTCATTTTGAACAGCCTTGGGAATTATCCATTGCTTTTTGTTATTTTGAACTCCCATCATTGTTTTTGATAATTTTGAGCTTCCATGGGACTCAGGCATTGTTTTTGGTCATTTTAAACATTCTTGGGAATTAGACATTGTTTTTTGTCATTTTGCTGTAAATTGGGAGCTAGAATATGTTTTTGATCATTTTGCATACCTTTGGGAATTAGACATTGTTAAAGATCATTTTAAATTCCCACAGGAGTTATGCATCAATTTCGTCATTTTGGGACTCTTTTATGAGTTATGCGTAATTTTGATCATTTTGCACTCTTCCGAGAATTAAGCATTATTTTTGGTCATTTTGAACACCCATGGGACTTATGCATCATGTTTGATCATTTTGAACTCCTTTGGGAGTTATCTATTGTTTTTGGTCAAATTAAGCTCTCTTCGGAGATATGTATCATTCTTGGTCATTTTGCACTCCCTTGGGAATTAGGCATTGCTTTTTGTTATTTTGAACTCCAATCATTGTTTCTGGTCATTTTAAAATCCCATGGGAGTTATGCATCATTTTGATCATTTTGAATTACCTTGGGATTAGACATTGTTTTGGTCATTTTGATTTCTTTTGTTAATTATACATCATTTTTGATCATTTAGCACACCCTTTGGAATTAACTATTGTTTTTGGTCATTTTAAACACTGTTGGTAGTTGTTCATCATTTATGGCCATTTTTGGACTCTTTTATGAGTTATGGGTCATTTTGCAGTCTTTCAACAATTAGGCATTACTTTTGGGAACTTGGAACTCAATTGGGAGTTAATCATCCTGTTTGGTCGTTCTGAACTTCCATGGGACATAGGCATTGTTTTTGGTAATTTTGCACAATCTTGGAAATTAGACATTGTTTTTATTCATTTTGAACTCTCTTGGTAGTTATGTATCATTTTTGGTCACTTTGGACTTTCTTATGAGTTATGCGTCATTTTGATCATTTTGCACTCTTTCGAGAATTAGGAATTACTGTTGGTCATGTTGAACTCCCCTGGATTTATGCCTCATGTTTGGTCGTTTTCAACTTCCATGGGACTCAGGCATTGTTTTATGTCATTTTGAACTCTTTTATGAGGTATGAATCACTTTGCACTCTCTTGGGAATTGGGCATTGTTTTTTGTCATTTTGCACATTCTTGGGAATTAGACATTGTTTTTTGTCATTTTGCACTACCTTGGGAATTAGAATATGTTTTTGGTCATCTTGCACACCTTTGGAAATTAGACATTGTTTTTGGTCATTTTGTGAACACTCTTGGTAGTTATGAATCATTTATGGTCATTTTGGGACTCTTTTATGATGTTTGCGTCATTTTGATCATTTTGAACTTTTTTGAGAATTAGGCATTGCTTTTGTTCATTTTGAACTCCCTTGGAATTTATGCATCATGATTGATCATTTTGAACTCCCTTTGGAGTTATGCATTGTTTTTGATCATTTTGAACTCTTTTATAAGTTATGCATCATTTTGCACTCTATAGAGAATTAGGCATTGTTTTTGGTCATTTTGAACTCTTTTATAAGTTATGCATCATTTTGCACTCTATAGAGAATTAGGCATGGTTTTTGGTCATTTTGCACATTCTTGGGAATTAGACATCGTTTTTTGTCATTTTGCACTACCTTGGGAATTAGAATATGTTTTTGGTCATCTTGCACTCCTTTGGAAATTAGACATTGTTTTTGGTCATTTTGTGAACACTCTTGGTAGTTATGAATCATGTATGGTCATTTTGGGACTCTTTTATGATGTTTGCGTCATTTTGATCATTTTGAACTTTTTTGAGAATTAGGCATTGCTTTTGTTCATTTTGAACTCCCATCATTGTTTTTGGTAATTTTGAACTCTCTTGGGAGTTACGCAGAATTCTTGATAATTTTGAACTTCCATGGGACTCACGCATTGCTTTTGGTCATTTTAAACACTTTTATGAGTTATGCATCATTTGCACTCTCTAGGGAATTAGGCACAGGATTGGTGATTTTGCACTCCCTTAGGATTTAGGCATTGTTTTTGGTCATTTTGCACATTCTTGGGAATTAGACATTGTTTTTTGTCATTTTGCACTACATTGGAAATTAGAATATCTTTTTGATCATTTTGCACAGTCTTGGTAATTAGACATTGTTTTATGTCATTTTGCACTACCTTGGGAATAAAAATATGTTTTTGGTCATTTTGCACACCTTTGGAAATTAGACATTGTTCCTGGTCATTTTGAACTCCCTTGGAAGTTAAGCATCATGTTTGGTCATTTTGAACTCCCTTTGGAGTTATGCATCATATTTGGTCGTTTTGATCTTCCATGCATCTTAGGCATTGTTTTTGGTCCTTTTGAACTCTTTTATGAGTTATGCATCATTTTGCACTCTCTAGAAAATTAGGCATATATTTTTGTCATTTTGCACACCCTTGAAAATTATGCATTTATTTAGTCATTTTGAACTCCCATCATTGTTTTTGGTAATTTTTACCTCCCATTGGAGTGATGCATCATTTTGGTCATTTTGAATTACCTTGGGACTGAGACATTGTTTTTGGTCATTTTGAACAGCCTTGGAAATTATCCATTGCTTTTTGTTATTTTGAACTCCCATCATTGTTTTTGATAATTTTGAACTTCCATGGGAGTTATGCATCAATTTGGTCATTTTGAATTACTTTGGGAATTAGACATTGTTTTTTGTCATTTTGCTGTACATTGGGAGCTAGAATATGTTTTTGATCATTTTGCATACCTTTGGGAATTAGACATTGTTAAAGATCATTTTAAATTCCCACAGGAGTTATGCATCAATTTCGTCATTTTGGGACTCTTTTATGAGTTATGCGTAATTTTGATCATTTTGCACTCTTTTGAGAATTAGGCATTACTTTTGGTCATTTTGAACACCCATGGGACTTATGCATCATGTTTGGTGATTTTGAATTACCTTGGGACTGAGACATTGTTTTTGGTCATTTTGAACAGCCTTGGAAATTATCCATTGCTTTTTGTTATTTTGAACTCCCATCATTGTTTCTGGTCATTTTGAAATCCTATGGGAGTTATGCATCATTTTGATCATTTTGAATTACCTTAGGATTAGACATTGTTTTGATCATTTTGAACTCTTTTGTTAATTATACATCATTTTTGGTCATTTAGCACACCCTTTGGAATTAACTATTGTTTTTGGTCATTTTAAACACTGTTGGTAGTTGTTCATCATTTATGGCCATTTTGGGACTCTTTTATGAGGTATGGGTCATTTTGAAGTCTTTCAAGAATTAGGCATTACTTTTGGGAACTTGGAGCTCAATTGGGAGTTAATCATCATGTTTGATCGTTTTGAACTTCCATGGGACATAGGCATTGTTTTTGGTCATTTTGCACAATCTTGGAAATTAGACATTGTTTTTATTCCTTTTGAACTCTCTTGGTAGTTATGCGTCATTTTGATCATTTTGCACTCTTTCGAGAATTAGGCATTACTGTTGGTCATGTTGAACTCCCCTGGAGTTATGCCTCATGTTCGGTCGTTTTGAACTTTCATGGGACTCAGGCATTGTTTTTGGTCATTTTGAACTCTTTTATGAGTTATGAATCACTTTGCACTCTCTTGGGAATTGGGCATTGTTTTTTGTCATTTTGCACATTCTTGGGAATTAGACATTGTTTTTTGTCATTTTACACTACCTTGGGAATTAGAATATGTTTTTGGTCATCTTGCACACCTTTGGAAATTAGACATTGTTTTTGGTCATTTTGTGAACACTCTTGGTAGTTATGAATCATTTATGGTCATTTTGGGACTCTTTTATGATGTTTGCGTCATTTTGATCATTTTGAACTTTTTTGAGAATTAGGCATTGCTTTTGTTCATTTTGAACTCCCTTGGAAGTTATGCATCATGATTGGTCATTTTGAACTCCCTTGGGAGTTATGCATTGTTTTTGATCATTTTGAACTCTTTTATAAGTTATGCATCATTTTGCACTCTATAGAGAATTAGGCATTGTTTTTGGTCATTTTGAACTCTTTTATAAGTTATGCATCATTTTGCACTCTATAGAGAATAAGGCATGGTTTTTGGTCATTTTGCACACCCTTAAAAAAGTAGGCATTTTTTTAGGTCTATTTGAACTCCAATCATTGTTTTTGGTCATTTTGCACAATCTTTGAAATTAGACATTGTTTTTATTCCTTTTGAACTCTCTTGGTAGTAATGCGTCATTTTGATCATTTTGCACTCTTTCGAGAATTAGGCATTACTGTTGGTCATGTTGAACTCCCCTGGAGTTATGCCTCATGTTTGGTCGTTTTCAACTTTCATGGGACTCAGGCATTGTTTTTGGTAATTTTGAACTCTTTTATGAGTTATGAATCACTTTGCACTCTCTTGGGAATTGGGCATTGTTTTTTGTCATTTTGCACATTCTTGGGAATTAGACATTGTTTTTTGTCATTTTGCACTACCTTGGGAATCAGAATATGTTTTTGGTCATCTTGCACACCTTTGGAAATTAGACATTGTTTTTGGTCATTTTGTGAACACTCTTGGTAGTTATGAATCATTTATGGTCATTTTGGGACTCTTTTATGATGTTTGCGTCATTTTGATCATTTTGAACTTTTTTGAGAATTAGGCATTGCTTTTGTTCATTTTGAACTCCCTTGGAATTTATGCATCATGATTGATCATTTTGAACTCCCTTGGGAGTTATGCATTGTTTTTGATCATTTTGAACTCTTTTATAAGTTATGCATCATTTTGCACTCTATAGAGAATTAGGCATTGTTTTTGGTCATTTTGAACTCTTTTATAAGTTATGCATCATTTTGCACTCTATAGAGAATTAGGCATGGTTTTTGGTCATTTTGCACACCCTTTAAAAATTAGGCATTTTTTTAGGTCTATTTGAACTCCAATCATTGTTTTTGGTCATTTTGCACAATCTTTGAAATTAGACATTGTTTTTATTCCTTTTGAACTCTCTTGGTAGTAATGCGTCATTTTGATCATTTTGCACTCTTTCGAGAATTAGGCATTACTGTTGGTCATGTTGAACTCCCCTGGAGTTATGCCTCATGTTTGGTCGTTTTCAACTTTCATGGGACTCAGGCAATGTTTTTGGTCATTTTGAACTCTTTTATGAGTTATGAATCACTTTGCACTCTCTTGGGAATTGTTTTTTGTCATTTTGCACATTCTTGGGAATTAGACATTGTTTTTTGTCATTTTGCACTACCTTGGGAATTAGAATATGTTTTTGGTCATCTTGAACACCTTTGGAAATTAGACATTGTTTTTGGTCATTTTGTGAACACTCTTGGTAGTTATGAATCATTTATGGTCATTTTGGGACTCTTTTATGATGTTTGCGTCATTTTGATCATTTTGAACTTTTTTGAGAATTAGGCATTGCTTTTGTTCATTTTGAACTCCCATCATTGTTTTTGGTAATTTTGAACTCTCTTGGGAGTTACGCAGAATTCTTGATAATTTTGAACTTCCATGGGACTCACGCATTGCTTTTGGTCATTTTAAACACTTTTATGAGTTATGCATCATTTGCACTCTCTAGGGAATTAGGCACAGGATTGGTGATTTTGCACTCCCTTAGGATTTAGGCATTGTTTTTGGTCATTTTGCACATTCTTGGGAATTAGACATTGTTTTTTGTCATTTTGCACTACATTGGAAATTAGAATATGTTTTTGATCATTTTGCACAGTCTTGGTAATTAGACATTGTTTTATGTCATTTTGCACTACCTTGGGAATAAAAATATGTTTTTGGTCATTTTGCACACCTTTGGAAATTAGACATTGTTCCTGGTCATTTTGAACTCCCTTGGAAGTTAAGCATCATGTTTGGTCATTTTGAACTCCCTTTGGAGTTATGCATCATATTTGGTCGTTTTGATCTTCCATGCATCTTAGGCATTGTTTTTGGTCCTTTTGAACTCTTTTATGAGTTATGCATCATTTTGCACTCTCTAGAAAATTAGGCATATATTTTTGTCATTTTGCACACCCTTGAAAATTATGCATTTATTTAGTCATTTTGAACTCCCATCATTGTTTTTGGTAATTTTTACCTCCCATTGGAGTGATGCATCATTTTGGTCATTTTGAATTACCTTGGGACTGAGACATTGTTTTTGGTCATTTTGAACAGCCTTGGAAATTATCCATTGCTTTTTGTTATTTTGAACTCCCATCATTGTTTTTGATAATTTTGAACTTCCATGGGAGTTATGCATCAATTTGGTCATTTTGAATTACTTTGGGAATTAGACATTGTTTTTTGTCATTTTGCTGTACATTGGGAGCTAGAATATGTTTTTGATCATTTTGCATACCTTTGGGAATTAGACATTGTTAAAGATCATTTTAAATTCCCACAGGAGTTATGCATCAATTTCGTCATTTTGGGACTCTTTTATGAGTTATGCGTAATTTTGATCATTTTGCACTCTTTCGAGAATTAGGCATTACTTTTGGTCATTTTGAACACCCATGGGACTTATGCATCATGTTTGGTGATTTTGACTTCCTTTGGGAATTAGGCATTGCTTTTTGTTATTTTGAACTCCCATCATTGTTTCTGGTCATTTTGAAATCCCATGGGAGTTATGCATCATTTTGATCATTTTGAATTACCTTAGGATTAGACATTGTTTTGGTCATTTTGAACTCTTTTGTTAATTATACATCATTTTTGGTCATTTAGCACACCCTTTGGAATTAACTATTGTTTTTGGTCATTTTAAACACTGTTGGTAGTTGTTCATCATTTATGGCCATTTTGGGACTCTTTTATGAGGTATGGGTCATTTTGCAGTCTTTCAAGAATTAGGCATTACTTTTGGGAACTTGGAGCTCAATTGGGAGTTAATCATCATGTTTGATCGTTTTGAACTTCCATGGGACATAGGCATTGTTTTTGGTCATTTTGCACAATCTTGGAAATTAGACATTGTTTTTATTCCTTTTGAACTCTCTTGGTAGTTATGCGTCATTTTGATCATTTTGCACTCTTTCGAGAATTAGGCATTACTGTTGGTCATGTTGAACTCCCCTGGAGTTATGCCTCATGTTCGGTCGTTTTGAACTTTCATGGGACTCAGGCATTGTTTTTGGTCATTTTGAACTCTTTTATGAGTTATGAATCACTTTGCACTCTCTTGGGAATTGGGCATTGTTTTTTGTCATTTTGCACATTCTTGGGAATTAGACATTGTTTTTTGTCATTTTACACTACCTTGGGAATCAGAATATGTTTTTGGTCATCTTGCACACCTTTGGAAATTAGACATTGTTTTTGGTCATTTTGTGAACACTCTTGGTAGTTATGAATCATTTATGGTCATTTTGGGACTCTTTTATGATGTTTGCGTCATTTTGATCCTTTTGAACTTTTTTGAGAATTAGGCATTGCTTTTGTTCATTTTGAACTCCCTTGGAATTTATGCATCATGATTGATCATTTTGAACTCCCTTGGGAGTTATGCATTGTTTTTGATCATTTTGAACTCTTTTATAAGTTATGCATCATTTTGCACTCTATAGAGAATTAGGCATTGTTTTTGGTCATTTTGTGAACACTCTTGGTAGTTATGAATCATTTATGGTCATTTTGGGACTCTTTTATGATGTTTGCGTCATTTTGATCATTTTGAACTTTTTTGAGAATTAGGCATTGTTTTTGTTCATTTTGAACTCCCATCATTGTTTTTGGTAATTTTGAACTCTCTTGGGAGTTACGCAGAATTCTTGATAATTTTGAACTTCCATGGGACTCACGCATTGCTTTTGGTCATTTTAAACACTTTTATGAGTTATGCATCATTTGCACTCTCTAGGGAATTAGGCACAGGATTGGTGATTTTGCACTCCCTTAGGATTTAGGCATTGTTTTTGGTCATTTTGCACATTCTTGGGAATTAGACATTGTTTTTTGTCATTTTGCACTACATTGGAAATTAGAATATTTTTTTGATCATTTTGCACAGTCTTGGTAATTAGACATTGTTTTATGTCATTTTGCACTACCTTGGGAATGAAAATATGTTTTTGGTCATTTTGCACACCTTTGGAAATTAGACATTGTTCCTGGTCATTTTGAACTCCCTTGGAAGTTAAGCATCATGTTTGGTCATTTTGAACTCCCTTTGGAGTTATGCATCATATTTGGTCGTTTTGATCTTCCATGCATCTTAGGCATTGTTTTTGGTCCTTTTGAACTCTTTTATGAGTTATGCATCATTTTGCACTCTCTAGAAAATTAGGCATATATTTTTGTCATTTTGCACACCCTTGAAAATTATGCATTTATTTAGTCATTTTGAACTCCCATCATTGTTTTTGGTAATTTTTACCTCCCATTGGAGTGATGCATCATTTTGGTCATTTTGAATTACCTTGGGACTGAGACATTGTTTTTGGTCATTTTGAACAGCCTTGGAAATTATCCATTGCTTTTTGTTATTTTGAACTCCCATCATTGTTTTTGATAATTTTGAACTTCCATGGGAGTTATGCATCAATTTGGTCATTTTGAATTACTTTGGGAATTAGACATTGTTTTTTGTCATTTTGCTGTACATTGGGAGCTAGAATATGTTTTTGATCATTTTGCATACCTTTGGGAATTAGACATTGTTAAAGATCATTTTAAATTCCCACAGGAGTTATGCATCAATTTCGTCATTTTGGGACTCTTTTATGAGTTATGCGTAATTTTGATCATTTTGCACTCTTTCGAGAATTAGGCATTACTTTTGGTCATTTTGAACACCCATGGGACTTATGCATCATGTTTGGTGATTTTGAACTCCTTTGGGAATTAGGCATTGCTTTTTGTTATTTTGAACTCCCATCATTGTTTCTGGTCATTTTGAAATCCCATGGGAGTTATGCATCATTTTGATCATTTTGAATTACCTTAGGATTAGACATTGTTTTGGTCATTTTGAACTCTTTTGTTAATTATACATCATTTTTGGTCATTTAGCACACCCTTTGGAATTAACTATTGTTTTTGGTCATTTTAAACACTGTTGGTAGTTGTTCATCATTTATGGCCATTTTGGGACTCTTTTATGAGGTATGGGTCATTTTGCAGTCTTTCAAGAATTAGGCATTACTTTTGGGAACTTGGAGCTCAATTGGGAGTTAATCATCATGTTTGATCGTTTTGAACTTCCATGGGACATAGGCATTGTTTTTGGTCATTTTGCACAATCTTGGAAATTAGACATTGTTTTTATTCCTTTTGAACTCTCTTGGTAGTTATGCGTCATTTTGATCATTTTGCACTCTTTCGAGAATTAGGCATTACTGTTGGTCATGTTGAACTCCCCTGGAGTTATGCCTCATGTTCGGTCGTTTTGAACTTTCATGGGACTCAGGCATTGTGTTTGGTCATTTTGAACTCTTTTATGAGTTATGAATCACTTTGCACTCTCTTGGGAATTGGGCATTGTTTTTTGTCATTTTGCACATTCTTGGGAATTAGACATTGTTTTTTGTCATTTTACACTACCTTGGGAATCAGAATATGTTTTTGGTCATCTTGCACACCTTTGGAAATTAGACATTGTTTTTGGTCATTTTGTGAACACTCTTGGTAGTTATGAATCATTTATGGTCATTTTGGGACTCTTTTATGATGTTTGCGTCATTTTGATCCTTTTGAACTTTTTTGAGAATTAGGCATTGCTTTTGTTCATTTTGAACTCCCTTGGAATTTATGCATCATGATTGATCATTTTGAACTCCCTTGGGAGTTATGCATTGTTTTTGATCATTTTGAACTCTTTTATAAGTTATGCATCATTTTGCACTCTATAGAGAATTAGGCATTGTTTTTGGTCATTTTGTGAACACTCTTGGTAGTTATGAATCATTTATGGTCATTTTGGGACTCTTTTATGATGTTTGCGTCATTTTGATCATTTTGAACTTTTTTGAGAATTAGGCATTGTTTTTGTTCATTTTGAACTCCCATCATTGTTTTTGGTAATTTTGAACTCTCTTGGGAGTTACGCAGAATTCTTGATAATTTTGAACTTCCATGGGACTCACGCATTGCTTTTGGTCATTTTAAACACTTTTATGAGTTATGCATCATTTGCACTCTCTAGGGAATTAGGCACAGGATTGGTGATTTTGCACTCCCTTAGGATTTAGGCATTGTTTTTGGTCATTTTGCACATTCTTGGGAATTAGACATTGTTTTTTGTCATTTTGCACTACATTGGAAATTAGAATATTTTTTTGATCATTTTGCACAGTCTTGGTAATTAGACATTGTTTTATGTCATTTTGCACTACCTTGGGAATAAAAATATGTTTTTGGTCATTTTGCACACCTTTGGAAATTAGACATTGTTCCTGGTCATTTTGAACTCCCTTGGAAGTTAAGCATCATGTTTGGTCATTTTGAACTACCTTTGGTGTTATGCATCATATTTGGTCGTTTTGATCTTCCATGCATCTTAGGCATTGTTTTTGGTCCTTTTGAACTCTTTTATGAGTTATGCATCATTTTGCACTCTCTAGAAAATTAGGCATATATTTTTGTCATTTTGCACACCCTTGAAAATTATGCATTTATTTAGTCATTTTGAACTCCCATCATTGTTTTTGGTAATTTTTACCTCCCATTGGAGTGATGCATCATTTTGGTCATTTTGAATTACCTTGGGACTGAGACATTGTTTTTGGTCATTTTGAACAGCCTTGGAAATTATCCATTGCTTTTTGTTATTTTGAACTCCCATCATTGTTTTTGATAATTTTGAACTTCCATGGGAGTTATGCATCAATTTGGTCATTTTGAATTACTTTGGGAATTAGACATTGTTTTTTGTCATTTTGCTGTACATTGGGAGCTAGAATATGTTTTTGATCATTTTGCATACCTTTGGGAATTAGACATTGTTAAAGATCATTTTAAATTCCCACAGGAGTTATGCATCAATTTCGTCATTTTGGGACTCTTTTATGAGTTATGCGTAATTTTGATCATTTTGCACTCTTTCGAGAATTAGGCATTACTTTTGGTCATTTTGAACACCCATGGGACTTATGCATCATGTTTGGTGATTTTGAACTCCTTTGGGAATTAGGCATTGCTTTTTGTTATTTTGAACTCCCATCATTGTTTCTGGTCATTTTGAAATCCCATAGGAGTTATGCATCATTTTGATCATTTTGAATTACCTTAGGATTAGACATTGTTTTGGTCATTTTGAACTCTTTTGTTAATTATACATCATTTTTGGTCATTTAGCACACCCTTTGGAATTAACTATTGTTTTTGGTCATTTTAAACACTGTTGGTAGTTGTTCATCATTTATGGCCATTTTGGGACTCTTTTATGAGGTATGGGTCATTTTGCAGTCTTTCAAGAATTAGGCATTACTTTTGGGAACTTGGAGCTCAATTGGGAGTTAATCATCATGTTTGATCGTTTTGAACTTCCATGGGACATAGGCATTGTTTTTGGTCATTTTGCACAATCTTGGAAATTAGACATTGTTTTTATTCCTTTTGAACTCTCTTGGTAGTTATGCGTCATTTTGATCATTTTGCACTCTTTCGAGAATTAGGCATTACTGTTGGTCATGTTGAACTCCCCTGGAGTTATGCGTCATGTTCGGTCGTTTTGAACTTTCATGGGACTCAGGCATTGTTTTTGGTCATTTTGAACTCTTTTATGAGTTATGAATCACTTTGCACTCTCTTGGGAATTGGGCATTGTTTTTTGTCATTTTGCACATTCTTGGGAATTAGACATTGTTTTTTGTCATTTTACACTACCTTGGGAATTAGAATATGTTTTTGGTCATCTTGCACACCTTTGGAAATTAGACATTGTTTTTGGTCATTTTGTGAACACTCTTGGTAGTTATGAATCATTTATGGTCATTTTGGGACTCTTTTATGATGTTTGCGTCATTTTGATCATTTTGAACTTTTTTGAGAATTAGGCATTGTTTTTGTTCATTTTGAACTCCCATCATTGTTTTTGGTAATTTTGAACTCTCTTGGGAGTTACGCAGAATTCTTGATAATTTTGAACTTCCATGGGACTCACGCATTGCTTTTGGTCATTTTAAACACTTTTATGAGTTATGCATCATTTGCACTCTCTAGTGAATTAGGCACAGGATTGGTGATTTTGCACTCCCTTAGGATTTAGGCATTGTTTTTGGTCATTTTGCACATTCTTGGGAATTAGACATTGTTTTTTGTCATTTTGCACTACATTGGAAATTAGAATATTTTTTTGATCATTTTGCACAGTCTTGGTAATTAGACATTGTTTTATGTCATTTTGCACTACCTTGGGAATAAAAATATGTTTTTGGTCATTTTGCACACCTTTGGAAATTAGACATTGTTCCTGGTCATTTTGAACTCCCTTGGAAGTTAAGCATCATGTTTGGTCATTTTGAACTCCCTTTAAAGTTATGCATCATATTTGGTCGTTTTGATCTTATATGCATCTTAGGCATTGTTTTTGGTCCTTTTGAACTCTTTTATGAGTTATGCATCATTTTGCACTCTCTAGAAAATTAGGCATATATTTTTGGCATTTTGCACACCCTTGAAAATTATGCATTTATTTAGTCATTTTGAACTCTCATCATTGTTATTGGTAATTTTTACCTCCCATTGGAGTGATGCATCATTTTGGTCATTTTGAATTACCTTGGGACTGAGACATTGTTTTTGGTCATTTTGAACAGCCTTGGAAATTATCCATTGCTTTTTGTTATTTTGAACTCCCATCATTGTTTTTGATAATTTTGAACTTCCATGGGAGTTATGCATCAATTTGGTCATTTTGAATTACTTTGGGAATTAGACATTGTTTTTTGTCATTTTGCTGTACATTGGGAGCTAGAACATGTTTTTGATCTTTTTGCATACCTTTGGGAATTAGACATTGTTAAAGATCATTTTAAATTCCCACAGGAGTTATGCATCAATTTCGTCATTTTGGGACTCTTTTATGAGTTATGCGTAATTTTGATCATTTTGCACTCTTTCGAGAATTAGGCATTACTTTTGGTCATTTTGAACACCCATGGGACTTATGCATCATGTTTGGTGATTTTGAACTCCTTTGGGAATTAGGCATTGCTTTTTGTTATTTTGAACTCCCATCATTGTTTCTGGTCATTTTGAAATCCCATGGGAGTTATGCATCATTTTGATCATTTTGAATTACCTTAGGATTAGACATTGTTTTGGTCATTTTGAACTCTTTTGTTAATTATACATCATTTTTGGTCATTTAGCACACCCTTTGGAATTAACTATTGTTTTTGGTCATTTTAAACACTGTTGGTAGTTGTTCATCATTTATGGCCATTTTGGGACTCTTTTATGAGGTATGGGTCATTTTGCAGTCTTTCAAGAATTAGGCATCACTTTTGGGAACTTGGAGCTCAATTGGGAGTTAATCATCATGTTTGATCGTTTTGAACTTCCATGGGACATAGGCATTGTTTTTGGTCATTTTGCACAATCTTGGAAATTAGACATTGTTTTTATTCCTTTTGAACTCTCTTGGTAGTTATGCGTCATTTTGATCATTTTGCACTCTTTCGAGAATTAGGCATTACTGTTGGTCATGTTGAACTCCCCTGGAGTTATGCCTCATGTTCGGTCGTTTTGAACTTTCATGGGACTCAGGCATTGTTTTTGGTCATTTTGAACTCTTTTATGAGTTATGAATCACTTTGCACCTTCTTGGGAATTGGGCATTGTTTTTTGTCATTTTGCACATTCTTGGGAATTAGACATTGTTTTTTGTCATTTTACACTACCTTGGGAATTAGAATATGTTTTTGGTCATATTGCACACCTTTGGAAATTAGACATTGTTTTTGGTCATTTTGTGAACACTCTTGGTAGTTATGAATCATTTATGGTCATTTTGGGACTCTTTTATGATGTTTGCGTCATTTTGATCATTTTGAACTTTTTTGAGAATTAGGCATTGTTTTTGTTCATTTTGAACTCCCATCATTGTTTTTGGTAATTTTGAACTCTCTTGGGAGTTACGCAGAATTCTTGATAATTTTGAACTTCCATGGGACTCACGCATTGCTTTTGGTCATTTTAAACACTTTTATGAGTTATGCATCATTTGCACTCTCTAGGGAATTAGGCACAGGATTGGTGATTTTGCACTCCCTTAGGATTTAGGCATGGTTTTTGGTCATTTTGCACATTCTTGGGAATTAGACATTGTTTTTTGTCATTTTGCACTACATTGGAAATTAGAATATTTTTTTGATCATTTTGCACAGTCTTGGTAATTAGACATTGTTTTATGTCATTTTGCACTACCTTGAGAATAAAAATATGTTTTTGGTCATTTTGCACACCTTTGGAAATTAGACATTGTTCCTGGTCATTTTGAACTCTCTTGGAAGTTAAGCATCATGTTTGGTCATTTTGAACTCCCTTTGGAGTTATGCATCATATTTGGTCGTTTTGATCTTCCATGCATCTTAGGCATTGTTTTTGGTCCTTTTGAACTCTTTTATGAGTTATGCATCATTTTGCACTCTCTAGAAAATTAGGCATATATTTTTGTCATTTTGCACACCCTTGAAAATTATGCATTTATTTAGTCATTTTGAACTCCCATCATTGTTTTTGGTAATTTTTACCTCCCATTGGAGTGATGCATCATTTTGGTCATTTTGAATTACCTTGGGACTGAGACATTGTTTTTGGTCATTTTGAACAGCCTTGGAAATTATCCATTGCTTTTTGTTATTTTGAACTCCCATCATTGTTTTTGATAATTTTGAACTTCCATGGGAGTTATGCATCAATTTGGTCATTTTGAATTACTTTGGGAATTAGACATTGTTTTTTGTCATTTTGCTGTACATTGGGAGCTAGAATATGTTTTTGATCATTTTTCATACCTTTGGGAATTAGACATTGTTAAAGATCATTTTAAATTCCCACAGGAGTTATGCATCAATTTCGTCATTTTGGGACTCTTTTATGAGTTATGCGTAATTTTGATCATTTTGCACTCTTTCGAGAATTAGGCATTACTTTTGGTCATTTTGAACACCCATGGGACTTATGCATCATGTTTGGTGATTTTGAACTCCTTTGGGAATTAGGCATTGCTTTTTGTTATTTTGAACTCCCATCATTGTTTCTGGTCATTTTGAAATCCCATGGGAGTTATGCATCATTTTGATCATTTTGAATTACCTTAGGATTAGACATTGTTTTGGTCATTTTGAACTCTTTTGTTAATTATACATCATTTTTGGTCATTTAGCACACCCTTTGGAATTAACTATTGTTTTTGGTCATTTTAAACACTGTTGGTAGTTGTTCATCATTTATGGCCATTTTGGGACTCTTTTATGAGGTATGGGTCATTTTGCAGTCTTTCAAGAACTAGGCATTACTTTTGGGAACTTGGAGCTCAATTGGGAGTTAATCATCATGTTTGATCGTTTTGAACTTCCATGGGACATAGGCATTGTTTTTGGTCATTTTGCACAATCTTGGAAATTAGACATTGTTTTTATTCCTTTTGAACTCTCTTGGTAGTTATGCGTCATTTTGATCAGTTTGCACTCTTTCGAGAATTAGGCATTACTGTTGGTCATGTTGAACTCCCCTGGAGTTATGCCTCATGTTCGGTCGTTTTGAACTTTCATGGGACTCAGGCATTGTTTTTGGTCATTTTGAACTCTTTTATGAGTTATGAATCACTTTGCACTCTCTTGGGAATTGGGCATTGTTTTTTGTCATTTTGCACATTCTTGGGAATTAGACATTGTTTTTTGTCATTTTGCACATTCTTGGGAATTAGACATTGTTTTTTGTCATTTTGCACTACCTTGGGAATTAGAATATGTTTTTGGTCATCTTGCACACCTTTTGAAATTAGACATTGTTTTTGGTCATTTTGGGACTCTTTTATGATGTTTGCGTCATTTTGATCATTTTGAACTTTTTTGAGAATTAGGCATTGCTTTTGTTCATTTTAAACTCCCTTGGAAGTTATGCATCATGATTGGTCATTTTGAACTCCCTTGGGAGTTATGCATTGTTTTTGGTCATTTTTAACTCTTTTATAAGTTATGCATCATTTTGCACTCTATAGAGAATTAGGCATTGTTTTTGGTCATTTTGAGCTCTTTTATAAGTTATGCATCATTTTGCACTCTATAGAGAATTAGGCATGGTTTTTGGTCATTTTGCACACCCTTGAAAATTAGGCATTTTTTTAGGTCTATTTGAACTCCAATCATTGTTTTTGGTAATTTTGAACAGCGTTGGGAATTATCCATTGCTTTTTGTTATTTTGAACTCCCATCATGGTTTTTGGTAATTTTGAACTTCCATGGGAGTTATGCATCAATTTGGTCATTTTGAATTACTTTGGGAATTAGACATTGTTTTTTGTCATTTTGCTGTACATTAGGAGCTAGAATATGTTTTTGATCATTTTGCATACCTTTGGGAATTAGACATTGTTAAAGATCATTTTAAATTCCCACAGGAGTTATGCATCAATTTCGTCATTTTGGGACTCTTTTATGAGTTATGCGTAATTTTGATCATTTTGCACTCTTTCGAGAATTAGGCATTACTTTTGGTCATTTTGAACACCCATGGGACTTATGCATCATGTTTGGTGATTTTGAACTCCTTTGGGAATTAGGCATTGCTTTTTGTTATTTTGAACTCCCATCATTGTTTCTGGTCATTTTGAAATCCCATGGGAGTTATGCATCATTTTGATCATTTTGAATTACCTTAGGATTAGACATTGTTTTGGTCATTTTGAACTCTTTTGTTAATTATACATCATTTTTGGTCATTTAGCACACCCTTTGGAATTAACTATTGTTTTTGGTCATTTTAAACACTGTTGGTAGTTGTTCATCATTTATGGCCATTTTGGGACTCTTTTATGAGGTATGGGTCATTTTGCAGTCTTTCAAGAATTAGGCATTACTTTTGGGAACTTGGAGCTCAATTGGGAGTTAATCATCATGTTTGATCGTTTTGAACTTCCATGGGACATAGGCATTGTTTTTGGTCATTTTGCACAATCTTGGAAATTAGACATTGTTTTTATTCCTTTTGAACTCTCTTGGTAGTTATGCGTCATTTTGATCATTTTGCACTCTTTCGAGAATTAGGCATTACTGTTGGTCATGTTGAACTCCCCTGGAGTTATGCCTCATGTTCGGTCGTTTTGAACTTTCATGGGACTCAGGCATTGTTTTTGGTCATTTTGAACTCTTTTATGAGTTATGAATCACTTTGCACTCTCTTGGGAATTGGGCATTGTTTTTTGTCATTTTGCACATTCTTGGGAATTAGACATTGTTTTTTGTCATTTTACACTACCTTGGGAATCAGAATATGTTTTTGGTCATCTTGCACACCTTTGGAAATTAGACATTGTTTTTGGTCATTTTGTGAACACTCTTGGTAGTTATGAATCATTTATGGTCATTTTGGGACTCTTTTATGATGTTTGCGTCATTTTGATCCTTTTGAACTTTTTTGAGAATTAGGCATTGCTTTTGTTCATTTTGAACTCCCTTGGAATTTATGCATCATGATTGATCATTTTGAACTCCCTTGGGAGTTATGCATTGTTTTTGATCATTTTGAACTCTTTTATAAGTTATGCATCATTTTGCACTCTATAGAGAATTAGGCATTGTTTTTGGTCATTTTGTGAACACTCTTGGTAGTTATGAATCATTTATGGTCATTTTGGGACTCTTTTATGATGTTTGCGTCATTTTGATCATTTTGAACTTTTTTGAGAATTAGGCATTGTTTTTGTTCATTTTGAACTCCCATCATTGTTTTTGGTAATTTTGAACTCTCTTGGGAGTTACGCAGAATTCTTGATAATTTTGAACTTCCATGGGACTCACGCATTGCTTTTGGTCATTTTAAACACTTTTATGAGTTATGCATCATTTGCACTCTCTAGGGAATTAGGCACAGGATTGGTGATTTTGCACTCCCTTAGGATTTAGGCATTGTTTTTGGTCATTTTGCACATTCTTGGGAATTAGACATTGTTTTTTGTCATTTTGCACTACATTGGAAATTAGAATATTTTTTTGATCATTTTGCACAGTCTTGGTAATTAGACATTGTTTTATGTCATTTTGCACTACCTTGGGAATAAAAATATGTTTTTGGTCATTTTGCACACCTTTGGAAATTAGACATTGTTCCTGGTCATTTTGAACTCCCTTGGAAGTTAAGCATCATGTTTGGTCATTTTGAACTCCCTTTGGAGTTATGCATCATATTTGGTCGTTTTGATCTTCCATGCATCTTAGGCATTGTTTTTGGTCCTTTTGAACTCTTTTATGAGTTATGCATCATTTTGCACTCTCTAGAAAATTAGGCATATATTTTTGTCATTTTGCACACCCTTGAAAATTATGCATTTATTTAGTCATTTTGAACTCCCATCATTGTTTTTGGTAATTTTTACCTCCCATTGGAGTGATGCATCATTTTGGTCATTTTGAATTACCTTGGGACTTAGACATTGTTTTTGGTCATTTTGAACAGCCTTGGAAATTATCCATTGCTTTTTGTTATTTTGAACTCCCATCATTGTTTTTGATAATTTTGAACTTCCATGGGAGTTATGCATCAATTTGGTCATTTTGAATTACTTTGGGAATTAGACATTGTTTTTTGTCATTTTGCTGTACATTGGGAGCTAGAATATGTTTTTGATCATTTTGCATACCTTTGGGAATTAGACATTGTTAAAGATCATTTTAAATTCCCACAGGAGTTATGCATCAATTTCGTCATTTTGGGACTCTTTTATGAGTTATGCGTAATTTTGATCATTTTGCACTCTTTCGAGAATTAGGCATTACTTTTGGTCATTTTGAACACCCATGGGACTTATGCATCATGTTTGGTGATTTTGAACTCCTTTGGGAATTAGGCATTGCTTTTTGTTATTTTGAACTCCCATCATTGTTTCTGGTCATTTTGAAATCCCATGGGAGTTATGCATCATTTTGATCATTTTGAATTACCTTAGGATTAGACATTGTTTTGGTCATTTTGAACTCTTTTGTTAATTATACATCATTTTTGGTCATTTAGCACACCCTTTGGAATTAACTATTGTTTTTGGTCATTTTAAACACTGTTGGTAGTTGTTCATCATTTATGGCCATTTTGGGACTCTTTTATGAGGTATGGGTCATTTTGCAGTCTTTCAAGAATTAGGCATTACTTTTGGGAACTTGGAGCTCAATTGGGAGTTAATCATCATGTTTGATCGTTTTGAACTTCCATGGGACATAGGCATTGTTTTTGGTCATTTTGCACAATCTTGGAAATTAGACATTGTTTTTATTCCTTTTGAACTCTCTTGGTAGTTATGCGTCATTTTGATCATTTTGCACTCTTTCGAGAATTAGGCATTACTGTTGGTCATGTTGAACTCCCCTGGAGTTATGCCTCATGTTCGGTCGTTTTGAACTTTCATGGGACTCAGGCATTGTTTTTGGTCATTTTGAACTCTTTTATGAGTTATGAATCACTTTGCACTCTCTTGGGAATTGGGCATTGTTTTTTGTCATTTTGCACATTCTTGGGAATTAGACATTGTTTTTTGTCATTTTACACTACCTTGGGAATCAGAATATGTTTTTGGTCATCTTGCACACCTTTGGAAATTAGACATTGTTTTTGGTCATTTTGTGAACACTCTTGGTAGTTATGAATCATTTATGGTCATTTTGGGACTCTTTTATGATGTTTGCGTCATTTTGATCCTTTTGAACTTTTTTGAGAATTAGGCATTGCTTTTGTTCATTTTGAACTCCCTTGGAATTTATGCATCATGATTGATCATTTTGAACTCCCTTGGGAGTTATGCATTGTTTTTGATCATTTTGAACTCTTTTATAAGTTATGCATCATTTTGCACTCTATAGAGAATTAGGCATTGTTTTTGGTCATTTTGTGAACACTCTTGGTAGTTATGAATCATTTATGGTCATTTTGGGACTCTTTTATGATGTTTGCGTCATTTTGATCATTTTGAACTTTTTTGAGAATTAGGCATTGTTTTTGTTCATTTTGAACTCCCATCATTGTTTTTGGTAATTTTGAACTCTCTTGGGAGTTACGCAGAATTCTTGATAATTTTGAACTTCCATGGGACTCACGCATTGCTTTTGGTCATTTTAAACACTTTTATGAGTTATGCATCATTTGCACTCTCTAGGGAATTAGGCACAGGATTGGTGATTTTGCACTCCCTTAGGATTTAGGCATTGTTTTTGGTCATTTTGCACATTCTTGGGAATTAGACATTGTTTTTTGTCATTTTGCACTACATTGGAAATTAGAATATTTTTTTGATCATTTTGCACAGTCTTGGTAATTAGACATTGTTTTATGTCATTTTGCACTACCTTGGGAATAAAAATATGTTTTTGGTCATTTTGCACACCTTTGGAAATTAGACATTGTTCCTGGTCATTTTGAACTCCCTTGGAAGTTAAGCATCATGTTTGGTCATTTTGAACTCCCTTTGGAGTTATGCATCATATTTGGTCGTTTTGATCTTCCATGCATCTTAGGCATTGTTTTTGGTCCTTTTGAACTCTTTTATGAGTTATGCATCATTTTGCACTCTCTAGAAAATTAGGCATATATTTTTGTCATTTTGCACACCCTTGAAAATTATGCATTTATTTAGTCATTTTGAACTCCCATCATTGTTTTTGGTAATTTTTACCTCCCATTGGAGTGATGCATCATTTTGGTCATTTTGAATTACCTTGGGACTGAGACATTGTTTTTGGTCATTTTGAACAGCCTTGGAAATTATCCATTGCTTTTTATTATTTTGAACTCCCATCATTGTTTTTGATAATTTTGAACTTCCATGGGAGTTATGCATCAATTTGGTCATTTTGAATTACTTTGGGAATTAGACATTGTTTTTTGTCATTTTGCTGTACATTGGGAGCTAGAATATGTTTTTGATCATTTTGCATACCTTTGGGAATTAGACATTGTTAAAGATCATTTTAAATTCCCACAGGAGTTATGCATCAATTTCGTCATTTTGGGACTCTTTTATGAGTTATGCGTAATTTTGATCATTTTGCACTCTTTCGAGAATTAGGCATTACTTTTGGTCATTTTGAACACCCATGGGACTTATGCATCATGTTTGGTGATTTTGAACTCCTTTGGGAATTAGGCATTGCTTTTTGTTATTTTGAACTCCCATCATTGTTTCTGGTCATTTTGAAATCCCATAGGAGTTATGCATCATTTTGATCATTTTGAATTACCTTAGGATTAGACATTGTTTTGGTCATTTTGAACTCTTTTGTTAATTATACATCATTTTTGGTCATTTAGCACACCCTTTGGAATTAACTATTGTTTTTGGTCATTTTAAACACTGTTGGTAGTTGTTCATCATTTATGGCCATTTTGGGACTCTTTTATGAGGTATGGGTCATTTTGCAGTCTTTCAAGAATTAGGCATTACTTTTGGGAACTTGGAGCTCAATTGGGAGTTAATCATCATGTTTGATCGTTTTGAACTTCCATGGGACATAGGCATTGTTTTTGGTCATTTTGCACAATCTTGGAAATTAGACATTGTTTTTATTCCTTTTGAACTCTCTTGGTAGTTATGCGTCATTTTGATCATTTTGCACTCTTTCGAGAATTAGGCATTACTGTTGGTCATGTTGAACTCCCCTGGAGTTATGCGTCATGTTCGGTCGTTTTGAACTTTCATGGGACTCAGGCATTGTTTTTGGTCATTTTGAACTCTTTTATGAGTTATGAATCACTTTGCACTCTCTTGGGAATTGGGCATTGTTTTTTGTCATTTTGCACATTCTTGGGAATTAGACATTGTTTTTTGTCATTTTACACTACCTTGGGAATTAGAATATGTTTTTGGTCATCTTGCACACCTTTGGAAATTAGACATTGTTTTTGGTCATTTTGTGAACACTCTTGGTAGTTATGAATCATTTATGGTCATTTTGGGACTCTTTTATGATGTTTGCGTCATTTTGATCATTTTGAACTTTTTTGAGAATTAGGCATTGTTTTTGTTCATTTTGAACTCCCATCATTGTTTTTGGTAATTTTGAACTCTCTTGGGAGTTACGCAGAATTCTTGATAATTTTGAACTTCCATGGGACTCACGCATTGCTTTTGGTCATTTTAAACACTTTTATGAGTTATGCATCATTTGCACTCTCTAGTGAATTAGGCACAGGATTGGTGATTTTGCACTCCCTTAGGATTTAGGCATTGTTTTTGGTCATTTTGCACATTCTTGGGAATTAGACATTGTTTTTTGTCATTTTGCACTACATTGGAAATTAGAATATTTTTTTGATCATTTTGCACAGTCTTGGTAATTAGACATTGTTTTATGTCATTTTGCACTACCTTGGGAATAAAAATATGTTTTTGGTCATTTTGCACACCTTTGGAAATTAGACATTGTTCCTGGTCATTTTGAACTCCCTTGGAAGTTAAGCATCATGTTTGGTCATTTTGAACTCCCTTTGAAGTTATGCATCATATTTGGTCGTTTTGATCTTATATGCATCTTAGGCATTGTTTTTGGTCCTTTTGAACTCTTTTATGAGTTATGCATCATTTTGCACTCTCTAGAAAATTAGGCATATATTTTTGGCATTTTGCACACCCTTGAAAATTATGCATTTATTTAGTCATTTTGAACTCCCATCATTGTTATTGGTAATTTTTACCTCCCATTGGAGTGATGCATCATTTTGGTCATTTTGAATTACCTTGGGACTGAGACATTGTTTTTGGTCATTTTGAACAGCCTTGGAAATTATCCATTGCTTTTTGTTATTTTGAACTCCCATCATTGTTTTTGATAATTTTGAACTTCCATGGGAGTTATGCATCAATTTGGTCATTTTGAATTACTTTGGGAATTAGACATTGTTTTTTGTCATTTTGCTGTACATTGGGAGCTAGAACATGTTTTTGATCTTTTTGCATACCTTTGGGAATTAGACATTGTTAAAGATCATTTTAAATTCCCACAGGAGTTATGCATCAATTTCGTCATTTTGGGACTCTTTTATGAGTTATGCGTAATTTTGATCATTTTGCACTCTTTCGAGAATTAGGCATTACTTTTGGTCATTTTGAACACCCATGGGACTTATGCATCATGTTTGGTGATTTTGAACTCCTTTGGGAATTAGGCATTGCTTTTTGTTATTTTGAACTCCCATCATTGTTTCTGGTCATTTTGAAATCCCATGGGAGTTATGCATCATTTTGATCATTTTGAATTACCTTAGGATTAGACATTGTTTTGGTCATTTTGAACTCTTTTGTTAATTATACATCATTTTTGGTCATTTAGCACACCCTTTGGAATTAACTATTGTTTTTGGTCATTTTAAACACTGTTGGTAGTTGTTCATCATTTATGGCCATTTTGGGACTCTTTTATGAGGTATGGGTCATTTTGCAGTCTTTCAAGAATTAGGCATCACTTTTGGGAACTTGGAGCTCAATTGGGAGTTAATCATCATGTTTGATCGTTTTGAACTTCCATGGGACATAGGCATTGTTTTTGGTCATTTTGCACAATCTTGGAAATTAGACATTGTTTTTATTCCTTTTGAACTCTCTTGGTAGTTATGCGTCATTTTGATCATTTTGCACTCTTTCGAGAATTAGGCATTACTGTTGGTCATGTTGAACTCCCCTGGAGTTATGCCTCATGTTCGGTCGTTTTGAACTTTCATGGGACTCAGGCATTGTTTTTGGTCATTTTGAACTCTTTTATGAGTTATGAATCACTTTGCACCTTCTTGGGAATTGGGCATTGTTTTTTGTCATTTTGCACATTCTTGGGAATTAGACATTGTTTTTTGTCATTTTACACTACCTTGGGAATTAGAATATGTTTTTGGTCATATTGCACACCTTTGGAAATTAGACATTGTTTTTGGTCATTTTGTGAACACTCTTGGTAGTTATGAATCATTTATGGTCATTTTGGGACTCTTTTATGATGTTTGCGTCATTTTGATCATTTTGAACTTTTTTGAGAATTAGGCATTGTTTTTGTTCATTTTGAACTCCCATCATTGTTTTTGGTAATTTTGAACTCTCTTGGGAGTTACGCAGAATTCTTGATAATTTTGAACTTCCATGGGACTCACGCATTGCTTTTGGTCATTTTAAACACTTTTATGAGTTATGCATCATTTGCACTCTCTAGGGAATTAGGCACAGGATTGGTGATTTTGCACTCCCTTAGGATTTAGGCATTGTTTTTGGTCATTTTGCACATTCTTGGGAATTAGACATTGTTTTTTGTCATTTTGCACTACATTGGAAATTAGAATATTTTTTTGATCATTTTGCACAGTCTTGGTAATTAGACATTGTTTTATGTCATTTTGCACTACCTTGAGAATAAAAATATGTTTTTGGTCATTTTGCACACCTTTGGAAATTAGACATTGTTCCTGGTCATTTTGAACTCTCTTGGAAGTTAAGCATCATGTTTGGTCATTTTGAACTCCCTTTGGAGTTATGCATCATATTTGGTCGTTTTGATCTTCCATGCATCTTAGGCATTGTTTTTGGTCCTTTTGAACTCTTTTATGAGTTATGCATCATTTTGCACTCTCTAGAAAATTAGGCATATATTTTTGTCATTTTGCACACCCTTGAAAATTATGCATTTATTTAGTCATTTTGAACTCCCATCATTGTTTTTGGTAATTTTTACCTCCCATTGGAGTGATGCATCATTTTGGTCATTTTGAATTACCTTGGGACTGAGACATTGTTTTTGGTCATTTTGAACAGCCTTGGAAATTATCCATTGCTTTTTGTTATTTTGAACTCCCATCATTGTTTTTGATAATTTTGAACTTCCATGGGAGTTATGCATCAATTTGGTCATTTTGAATTACTTTGGGAATTAGACATTGTTTTTTGTCATTTTGCTGTACATTGGGAGCTAGAATATGTTTTTGATCATTTTTCATACCTTTGGGAATTAGACATTGTTAAAGATCATTTTAAATTCCCACAGGAGTTATGCATCAATTTCGTCATTTTGGGACTCTTTTATGAGTTATGCGTAATTTTGATCATTTTGCACTCTTTCGAGAATTAGGCATTACTTTTGGTCATTTTGAACACCCATGGGACTTATGCATCATGTTTGGTGATTTTGAACTCCTTTGGGAATTAGGCATTGCTTTTTGTTATTTTGAACTCCCATCATTGTTTCTGGTCATTTTGAAATCCCATGGGAGTTATGCATCATTTTGATCATTTTGAATTACCTTAGGATTAGACATTGTTTTGGTCATTTTGAACTCTTTTGTTAATTATACATCATTTTTGGTCATTTAGCACACCCTTTGGAATTAACTATTGTTTTTGGTCATTTTAAACACTGTTGGTAGTTGTTCATCATTTATGGCCATTTTGGGACTCTTTTATGAGGTATGGGTCATTTTGCAGTCTTTCAAGAACTAGGCATTACTTTTGGGAACTTGGAGCTCAATTGGGAGTTAATCATCATGTTTGATCGTTTTGAACTTCCATGGGACATAGGCATTGTTTTTGGTCATTTTGCACAATCTTGGAAATTAGACATTGTTTTTATTCCTTTTGAACTCTCTTGGTAGTTATGCGTCATTTTGATCAGTTTGCACTCTTTCGAGAATTAGGCATTACTGTTGGTCATGTTGAACTCCCCTGGAGTTATGCCTCATGTTCGGTCGTTTTGAACTTTCATGGGACTCAGGCATTGTTTTTGGTCATTTTGAACTCTTTTATGAGTTATGAATCACTTTGCACTCTCTTGGGAATTGGGCATTGTTTTTTGTCATTTTGCACATTCTTGGGAATTAGACATTGTTTTTTGTCATTTTGCACATTCTTGGGAATTAGACATTGTTTTTTGTCATTTTGCACTACCTTGGGAATTAGAATATGTTTTTGGTCATCTTGCACACCTTTTGAAATTAGACATTGTTTTTGGTCATTTTGGGACTCTTTTATGATGTTTGCGTCATTTTGATCATTTTGAACTTTTTTGAGAATTAGGCATTGCTTTTGTTCATTTTAAACTCCCTTGGAAGTTATGCATCATGATTGGTCATTTTGAACTCCCTTGGGAGTTATGCATTGTTTTTGGTCATTTTTAACTCTTTTATAAGTTATGCATCATTTTGCACTCTATAGAGAATTAGGCATTGTTTTTGGTCATTTTGAGCTCTTTTATAAGTTATGCATCATTTTGCACTCTATAGAGAATTAGGCATGGTTTTTGGTCATTTTGCACACCCTTGAAAATTAGGCATTTTTTTAGGTCTATTTGAACTCCAATCATTGTTTTTGGTAATTTTGAACAGCGTTGGGAATTATCCATTGCTTTTTGTTATTTTGAACTCCCATCATGGTTTTTGGTAATTTTGAACTTCCATGGGAGTTATGCATCAATTTGGTCATTTTGAATTACTTTGGGAATTAGACATTGTTTTTTGTCATTTTGCTGTACATTAGGAGCTAGAATATGTTTTTGATCATTTTGCATACCTTTGGGAATTAGACATTGTTAAAGATCATTTTAAATTCCTACAGGAGTTATGCATCAATTTCGTCATTTTGGGACTCTTTTATGAGTAATGCGTAATTTTGATCATTTTGCACTCTTTCGAGAATTAGGCATTACTTTTGGTCATTTTGAACACCCATGGGACTTATGCATCATGTTTGGTGATTTTGAACTCCCATCATTGTTTTTGGTAATTTTGAACTCTCTTGGGAGTTACGCAGAATTCTTGATAATTTTGAACTTCCATGGGACTCACGCATTGCTTTTGGTCATTTTAAACACTTTTATGAGTTATGCATCATTTGCATTCTCTAGGGAATTAGGCACAGGATTGGTGATTTTGCACTCCCTCAGGATTTAGGCATTGTTTTTGGTCATTTTGCACATTCTCGGGAATTAGACATTGTTTTTTGTCATTTTGCACTACATTGGAAATTAGAATATGTTTTTGATCATTTTGCATAGTCTTGGTAATTAGACATTGTTTTATGTCATTTTGCACTACCTTGGGAATAAAAATATGTTTTTGGTCATTTTGCACACCTTTTGAAATTAGACATTGTTCCTGGTCATTTTGAACTCCCTTGGAAGTTAAGCATCATGTTTGGTCATTTTGAACTCCCTTTGGAGTTATGCATCATGTTTGGTCGTTTTGATCTTCCATGCATCTTAGGCATTGTTTTTGGTCCTTTTGAACTCTTTTATGAGTTATGCATCATTTTGCACTCTCTAGAAAATTAGGCATGATTTTTTGTCATTTTGCACACCCTTGAAAATTATGCATTTATTTAGTCATTTTGAACTCCCATCATTGTTTTTGGTAATTTTTACCTCCCATTGGAGTGATGCATCATTTTGGTCATTTTGAATTACCTTGGGAATGAGACATTGTTTTTGGTCATTTTGAACAGCCTTGGGAATTATCCATTGCTTTTTGTTATTTTGAACTCCCATCATTGTTTTTGATAATTTTGAACTTCCATAGGACTCAGGCATTGTTTTTGGTCATTTTAAACATTCTTGGGAATTAGACATTGTTTTTTGTCATTTTACTGTAAATTGGGAGCTAGAATATGTTTTTGATCATTTTGCATACCTTTGGGAATTAGACATTGTTAAAGATCATTTTAAATTCCCACAGGAGTTATCCATCAATTTCGTCATTTTGGGACTCTTTTATGAGTTATGCGTAATTTTGATCATTTTGCACTCTTTCGAGAATTAAGCATTACTTTTGGTCATTTTGAACACCCATGGCACTTATGCATCATGTTTGGTCATTTTGAACTCCTTTGGGAGTTATCTATTGTTTTTGGTCAAATTAAGCTCTCTTCGGAGTTATGTATCATTCTTGGTCATTTTGCACTCCCTTGGGAATTAGGCATTGCTTTTTGTTATTTTGAACTCCCATCATTGTTTCTGGTCATTTTAAAATCCCATGGGAGTTATGCATCATTTTGATCATTTTGAATTACCTTGGGATTAGACATTGTTTTGGTCATTTTGAACTCTTTTGTTAATTATACATCATTTTGGGTCATTTAGCACACCCTTTGGAATTAACTATTGTTTTTGGTCATTTTAAACACTGTTGGTAGTTGTTCATCATTTATGGCCATTTTGGGACTCTTTTATGAGTTATGGGTCATTTTGCAGTCTTTCAACAATTAGGCATTACTTTTGGGAACTTGGAACTCAATTGGGAGTTAATCATCCTGTTTGGTCGTTCTGAACTTCCATGGGACATAGGCATTGTTTTTGGTAATTTTGCACAATCTTGGAAATTAGACATTGTTTTTATTCATTTTGAACTCTCTTGGTAGTTATGTATCATTTTTGGTCACTTTGGACTTTCTTATGAGTTATGCGTCATTTTGATCATTTTGCACTCTTTCGAGAATTAGGCATTACTGTTGGTCATGTTGAACTCCCCTGGAGTTATGCCTCATGTTTGGTCGTTTTGAACTTCCATGGGACTCAGGCATTGTTTTTGGTCATTTTGAACTCTTTTATGAGTTATGCATCACTTTGCACTCTCTTGGGAATTGGGCATTGTTTTTTGTCATTTTGCACATTCTTGGGAATTAGACATTGTTTTTTGTCATTTTGTGAACACTCTTGGTAGTTATGAATCATTTATGGTCATTTTGGGACTCTTTTATGATGTTTGCGTCATTTTGATCATTTTGAACTTTTTTGAGAATTAGGCATTGCTTTTGTTCATTTTGAACTCCCTTGGAAGTTATGCATCATGATTGGTCATTTTGAACTCCCTTGGGAGTTATGCATTGTTTTTGATCATTTTGAACTCTTTTATAAGTTATGCATCATTTTGCACTCTATAGAGAATTAGGCATTGTTTTTGGTCATTTTGAACTCTTTTATAAGTTATGCATCATTTTGCACTCTATAGAGAATTAGGCATGGTTTTTGGTCATTTTGCACACCCTTAAAAAATTAGGCATTTTTTTAGGTCTATTTGAACTCCAATCATTGTTTTTGGTCATTTTGCACAATCTTTGAAATTAGACATTGTTTTTATTCCTTTTGTACTCTCTTGGTAGTAATGCGTCATTTTGATCATTTTGCACTCTTTCGAGAATTAGGCATTACTGTTGGTCATGTTGAACTCCCCTGGAGTTATGCCTCATGTTTGGTCGTTTTCAACTTTCATGGGACTCAGGCATTGTTTTTGGTCATTTTGAACTCTTTTATGAGTTATGAATCACTTTGCACTCTCTTGGGAATTGGGCATTGTTTTTTGTCATTTTGCACTACCTTGGGAATTAGAATATGTTTTTGGTCATCTTGCACACCTTTGGAAATTAGACATTGTTTTTGGTCATTTTGTGAACACTCTTGGTAGTTATGAATCATTTATGGTCATTTTGGGACTCTTTTATGATGTTTGCGTCATTTTGATCATTTTGAACTTTTTTGAGAATTAGGCATTGCTTTTGTTCATTATGAACTCCCTTGGAATTTATGCATCATGATTGATCATTTTGAACTCCCTTGGGAGTTATGCATTGTTTTTGATCATTTTGAACTCTTTTATAAGTTATGCATCATTTTGCACTCTATAGAGAATTAGGCATTGTTTTTGGTCATTTTGAACTCTTTTATAAGTTATGCATCATTTTGCACTCTATAGAGAATTAGGCATGGTTTTTGGTCATTTTGCACACCCTTAAAAAATTAGGCATTTTTTTAGGTCTATTTGAACTCCAATCATTGTTTTTGGTCATTTTGCACAATCTTTGAAATTAGACATTGTTTTTATTCCTTTTGTACTCTCTTGGTAGTAATGCGTCATTTTGATCATTTTGCACTCTTTCGAGAATTAGGCATTACTGTTGGTCATGTTGAACTCCCCTGGAGTTATGCCTCATGTTTGGTCGTTTTCAACTTTCATGGGACTCAGGCATTGTTTTTGGTCATTTTGAACTCTTTTATGAGTTATGAATCACTTTGCACTCTCTTGGGAATTGGGCATTGTTTTTTGTCATTTTGCACTACCTTGGGAATTAGAATATGTTTTTGGTCATCTTGCACACCTTTGGAAATTAGACATTGTTTTTGGTCATTTTGTGAACACTCTTGGTAGTTATGAATCATTTATGGTCATTTTGGGACTCTTTTATGATGTTTGCGTCATTTTGATCATTTTGAACTTTTTTGAGAATTAGGCATTGCTTTTGTTCATTATGAACTCCCTTGGAATTTATGCATCATGATTGATCATTTTGAACTCCCTTGGGAGTTATGCATTGTTTTTGATCATTTTGAACTCTTTTATAAGTTATGCATCATTTTGCACTCTATAGAGAATTAGGCATTGTTTTTGGTCATTTTGAACTCTTTTATAAGTTATGCATCATTTTGCACTCTTTAGAGAATTAGGCATGGTTTTTGGTCATTTTGCACACCCTTTAAAAATTAGGCATTTTTTTAGGTCTATTTGAACTCCAATCATTGTTTTTGGTCATTTTGCACAATCTTTGAAATTAGACATTGTTTTTATTCCTTTTGAACTCTCTTGGTAGTAATGCGTCATTTTGATCATTTTGCACTCTTTCGAGAATTAGGCATTACTGTTGGTCATGTTGAACTCCCCTGGAGTTATGCCTCATGTTTGGTCGTTTTCAACTTTCATGGGACTCAGGCATTGTTTTTGGTCATTTTGAACTCTTTTATGAGTTATGAATCACTTTGCACTCTCTTGGGAATTGGGCATTGTTTTTTGTCATTTTGCACATTCTTGGGAATTAGACATTGTTTTTTGTCATTTTGCACTACCTTGGGAATTAGAATATGTTTTTGGTCATCTTGCACTCCTTTGGAAATTAGACATTGTTTTTGGTCATTTTGTGAACACTCTTGGTAGTTATGAATCATTTATGGTCATTTTGGGACTCTTTTATGATGTTTGCGTCATTTTGATCATTTTGAACTTTTTTGAGAATTAGGCATTGCTTTTGTTCATTTTGAACTCCCATCATTGTTTTTGGTAATTTTGAACTCTCTTGGGAGTTACGCAGAATTCTTGATAATTTTGAACTTCCATGGGCCTCACGCATTGCTTTTGGTCATTTTAAACACTTTTATGAGTTATGCATCATTTGCACTCTCTAGGGAATTAGGCACAGGATTGGTGATTTTGCACTCCCTTAGGATTTAGGCATTGTTTTTGGTCATTTTGCACATTCTTGGGAATTAGACATTGTTTTTTGTCATTTTGCACTACATTGGAAATTAGAATATCTTTTTGATCATTTTGCACAGTCTTGGTAATTAGACATTGTTTTATGTCATTTTGCACTACCTTGGGAATAAAAATATGTTTTTGGTCATTTTGCACACCTTTGGAAATTAGACATTGTTCCTGGTCATTTTGAACTCCCTTGGAAGTTAAGCATCATGTTTGGTCATTTTGAACTCCCTTTGAAGTTATGCATCATATTTGGTCGTTTTGATCTTCCATGCATCTTAGGCATTGTTTTTGGTCCTTTTGAACTCTTTTATGAGTTATGCATCATTTTGCACTCTCTAGAAAATTAGGCATATATTTTTGTCATTTTGCACACCCTTGAAAATTATGCATTTATTTAGTCATTTTGAACTCCCATCATTGTTTTTGGTAATTGTTACCTCCCATTGGAGTGATGCATCATTTTGGTCATTTTGAATTACCTTGGGACTGAGACATTGTTTTTGGTCATTTTGAACAGCCTTGGAAATTATCCATTGCTTTTTGTTATTTTGAACTCCCATCATTGTTTTTGATAATTTTGAACTTCCATGGGAGTTATGCATCAATTTGGTCATTTTGAATTACTTTGGGAATTAGACATTGTTTTTTGTCATTTTGCTGTACATTGGGAGCTAGAATATGTTTTTGATCATTTTGCATACCTTTGGGAATTAGACATTGTTAAAGATCATTTTAAATTCCCACAGGAGTTATGCATCAATTTCGTCATTTTGGGACTCTTTTATGAGTTATGCGTAATTTTGATCATTTTGCACTCTTTCGAGAATTAGGCATTACTTTTGGTCATTTTGAACACCCATGGGACTTATGCATCATGTTTGGTGATTTTGAACTCCTTTGGGAATTAGGCATTGCTTTTTGTTATTTTGAATCCCATCATTGTTTCTGGTCATTTTGAAATCCCATGGGAGTTATGCATCATTTTGATCATTTTGAATTACCTTAGGATTAGACATTGTTTTGGTCATTTTGAACTCTTTTGTTAATTATACATCATTTTTGGTCATTTAGCACACCCTTTGGAATTAAGTATTGTTTTTGGTCATTTTAAACACTGTTGGTAGTTGTTCATCATTTATGGCCATTTTGGGACTCTTTTATGAGGTATGGGTCATTTTGCAGTCTTTCAAGAATTAGGCATTACTTTTGGGAACTTGGAGCTCAATTGGGAGTTAATCATCATGTTTGATCGTTTTGAACTTCCATGGGACATAGGCATTGTTTTTGGTCATTTTGCACAATCTTGGAAATTAGACATTGTTTTTATTCCTTTTGAACTCTCTTGGTAGTTATGCGTCATTTTGATCATTTTGCACTCTTTCGAGAATTAGGCATTACTGTTGGTCATGTTGAACTCCCCTGGAGTTATGCCTCATGTTCGGTCGTTTTAACTTTCATGGGACTCAGGCATTGTTTTTGGTCATTTTGAACTCTTTTATGAGTTATGAATCACTTTGCACCTTCTTGGGAATTGGGCATTGTTTTTTGTCATTTTGCACATTCTTGGGAATTAGACATTGTTTTTTGTCATTTTACACTACCTTGGGAATTAGAATATGTTTTTGGTCATCTTGCACACCTTTGGAAATTAGACATTGTTTTTGGTCATTTTGTGAACACTCTTGGTAGTTATGAATCATTTATGGTCATTTTGGGACTCTTTTATGATGTTTGCGTCATTTTGATCATTTTGAACTTTTTTGAGAATTAGGCATTGTTTTTGTTCATTTTGAACTCCCATCATTGTTTTTGGTAATTTTGAACTCTCTTGGGAGTTACGCAGAATTCTTGATAATTTTGAACTTCCATGGGACTCACGCATTGCTTTTGGTCATTTAAAACACTTTTATGAGTTATGCATCATTTGCACTCTCTAGGGAATTAGGCACAGGATTGGTGATTTTGCACTCCCTTAGGATTTAGGCATTGTTTTTGGACATTTTGCACATTCTTGGGAATTAGACATTGTTTTTTGTCATTTTGCACTACATTGGAAATTAGAATATTTTTTTGATCATTTTGCACACCTTTGGAAATTAGACATTGTTCCTGGTCATTTTGAACTCCCTTGGAAGTTAAGCATCATGTTTGGTCATTTTGAACTCCCTTTGGAGTTATGCATCATATTTGGTCGTTTTGATCTTCCATGCATCTTAGGCATTGTTTTTGGTCCTTTTGAACTCTTTTATGAGTTATGCATCATTTTGCACTCTCTAGAAAATTAGGCATATATTTTTGTCATTTTGCACACCCTTGAAAATTATGCATTTATTTAGTCATTTTGAACTCCCATCATTGTTTTTGGTAATTTTTACCTCCCATTGGAGTGATGCATCATTTTGGTCATTTTGAATTACCTTGGGACTGAGACATTGTTTTTGGTCATTTTGAACAGCCTTGGAAATTATCCATTGCTTTTTATTATTTTGAACTCCCATCATTGTTTTTGATAATTTTGAACTTCCATGGGAGTTATGCATCAATTTGGTCATTTTGAATTACTTTGGGAATTAGACATTGTTTTTTGTCATTTTGCTGTACATTGGGAGCTAGAATATGTTTTTGATCATTTTTCATACCTTTGGGAATTAGACATTGTTAAAGATCATTTTAAATTCCCACAGGAGTTATGCATCAATTTCGTCATTTTGGGACTCTTTTATGAGTTATGCGTAATTTTGATCATTTTGCACTCTTTCGAGAATTAGGCATTACTTTTGGTCATTTTGAACACCCATGGGACTTATGCATCATGTTTGGTGATTTTGAACTCCTTTGGGAATTAGGCATTGCTTTTTGTTATTTTGAACTCCCATCATTGTTTCTGGTCATTTTGAAATCCCATGGGAGTTATGCATCATTTTGATCATTTTGAATTACCTTAGGATTAGACATTGTTTTGGTCATTTTGAACTCTTTTGTTAATTATACATCATTTTTGGTCATTTAGCACACCCTTTGGAATTAAGTATTGTTTTTGGTCATTTTAAACACTGTTGGTAGTTGTTCATCATATATGGCCATTTTGGGACTCTTTTATGAGGTATGGGTCATTTTGCAGTCTTTCAAGAACTAGGCATTACTTTTGGGAACTTGGAGCTCAATTGGGAGTTAATCATCATGTTTGATCGTTTTGAACTTCCATGGGACATAGGCATTGTTTTTGGTCATTTTGCACAATCTTGGAAATTAGACATTGTTTTTATTCCTTTTGAACTCTCTTGGTAGTTATGCGTCATTTTGATCATTTTGCACTCTTTCGAGAATTAGGCATTACTGTTGGTCATGTTGAACTCCCCTGGAGTTATGCCTCATGTTCGGTCGTTTTGAACTTTCATGGGACTCAGGCATTGTTTTTGGTCATTTTGAACTCTTTTATGAGTTATGAATCACTTTGCACTCTCTTGGGAATTGGGCATTGTTTTTTGTCATTTTGCACATTCTTGGGAATTAGACATTGTTTTTTGTCATTTTACACTACCTTGGGAATTAGAATATGTTTTTGGTCATCTTGCACACCTTTGGAAATTAGACATTGTTTTTGGTCATTTTGTGAACACTCTTGGTAGTTATGAATCATTTATGGTCATTGTGGGACTCTTTTATGATGTTTGCGTCATTTTGATCATTTTGAACTTTTTTGAGAATTAGGCATTGCTTTTGTTCATTTTAAACTCCCTTGGAAGTTATGCATCATGATTGGTCATTTTGAACTCCCTTGGGAGTTATGCATTGTTTTTGGTCATTTTGAACTCTTTTATAAGTTATGCATCATTTTGCACTCTATAGAGAATTAGGCATTGTTTTTGGTCATTTTGAGCTCTTTTATAAGTTATGCATCATTTTGCACTCTATAGAGAATTAGGCATGGTTTTTGGTCATTTTGCACACCCTTGAAAATTAGGCATTTTTTTAGGTCTATTTGAACTCCAATCATTGTTTTTGGTAATTTTGAACAGCGTTGGGAATTATCCATTGCTTTTTGTTATTTTGAACTCCCATCATGGTTTTTGGTAATTTTGAACTTTCATGGGAGTTATGCATCAATTTGGTCATTTTGAATTACTTTGGGAATTAGACATTGTTTTTTGTCATTTTGCTGTACATTGGGAGCTAGAATATGTTTTTGATCATTTTGCATACCTTTGGGAATTAGACATTGTTAAAGATCATTTTAAATTCCTACAGGAGTTATGCATCAATTTCGTCATTTTGGGACTCTTTTATGAGTAATGCGTAATTTTGATCATTTTGCACTCTTTCGAGAATTAGGCATTAATTTTGGTCATTTTGAACACCCATGGGACTTATGCATCATGTTTGGTGATTTTGAACTCCTTTGGGAGTTATCTATTGTTTTTGGTCAAATTAAGCTCTCTTCGGAGTTATGTATCATTCTTGGTCATTTTGCACTCCCTTGGGAATTAGGCATTGCTTTTTGTTATTTTGAACTCCCATCATTGTTTCTGGTCATTTTAAAATCCCATAGGAGTTATGCATCATTTTGATCATTTTGAATTACCTTGGGATTAGACATTGTTTTGGTCATTTTGAACTCTTTTGTTAATTATACATCATTTTTGGTCATTTAGCACACCCTTTGGAATTAACTATTGTTTTTGGTCATTTTAAACACTGTTGGTAGTTGTTCATCATTTATGGCCATTTTGGGACTCTTTTATGAGGTATGGGTCATTTTGCTGTCTTTCAAGAATTAGGCATTACTTTTGGAAACTTGGAGCTCAATTGGGAGTTAATCATCATGTTTGATCGTTTTGAACTTCCATGGGACATAGGAATTGTTTTTGGTCATTTTGCACAATCTTGGAAATTAGACATTGTTTTTATTTCTTTTGAACTCTCTTGGTAGTTATACGTCATTTTGATCATTTTGCACTCTTTCGAGAATTAGGCATTACTGTTGGTCATGTTGAACTCCCCTGGAGTTATGCCTCATGTTCGGTCGTTTTGAACTTTCATGGGACTCAGGCATTGTTTTTGGTCATTTTGAACTCTTTTAGGAGTTATGAATCACTTTGCACTCTCTTGGGAATTGGGCATTGTTTTTTGTCATTTTGCACATTCTTGAGAATTAGACATTGTTTTTTGTCATTTTGCACTACCTTGGGAATTAGAATATGTTTTTGGTCATCTTGCACACCTTTGGAAATTAGACATTGTTTTTGGTCATTTTGTGAACACTCTTGGTAGTTATGAATTATTTATGGTCATTTTGGGACTCTTTTATGATGTTTGCGTCATTTTGATCATTTTTAACTTTTTTGAGAATTAGGCATTGCTTTTGTTCATTTTGAACTCCCATCATTGTTTTTGGTAATTTTGAACTCTCTTGGGAGTTACGCAGAATTCTTGATAATTTTGAACTTCCATGGGACTCACGCATTGCTTTTGGTCATTTTAAACACTTTTATGAGTTATGCATCATTTGCATTCTCTAGGGAATTAGGCACAGGATTGGTGATTTTGCACTCCCTCAGGATTTAGGCATTGTTTTTGGTCATTTTGCACATTCTCGGGAATTAGACATTGTTTTTTGTCATTTTGCACTACATTGGAAATTAGAATATGTTTTTGATCATTTTGCATAGTCTTGGTAATTAGACATTGTTTTATGTCATTTTGCACTACCTTGGGAATAAAAATATGTTTTTGGTCATTTTGCACACCTTTTGAAATTAGACATTGTTCCTGGTCATTTTGAACTCCCTTGGAAGTTAAGCATCATGTTTGGTCATTTTGAACTCCCTTTGGAGTTATGCATCATATTTGGTCGTTTTGATCTTCCATGCATCTTAGGCATTGTTTTTGGTCCTTTTGAACTCTTTTATGAGTTATGCATCATTTTGCACTCTCTAGAAAATTAGGCATGATTTTTTGTCATTTTGCACACCCTTGAAAATTATGCATTTATTTAGTCATTTTGAACTCCCATCATTGTTTTTGGTAATTTTTACCTCCCATTGGAGTGATGCATCATTTTGGTCATTTTGAATTACCTTGGGAATGAGACATTGTTTTTGGTCATTTTGAACAGCCTTGGGAATTATCCATTGCTTTTTGTTATTTTGAACTCCCATCATTGTTTTTGATAATTTTGAACTTCCATAGGACTCAGGCATTGTTTTTGGTCATTTTAAACATTCTTGGGAATTAGACATTGTTTTTTGTCATTTTGCTGTAAATTGGGAGCTAGAATATGTTTTTGATCATTTTGCATACCTTTGGGAATTAGACATTGTTAAAGATCATTTTAAATTCCCACAGGAGTTATGCATCAATTTCGTCATTTTGGGACTCTTTTATGAGTTATGCGTAATTTTGATCATTTTGCACTCTTTCGAGAATTAAGCATTACTTTTGGTCATTTTGAACACCCATGGCACTTATGCATCATGTTTGGTCATTTTGAACTCCTTTGGGAGTTATCTATTGTTTTTGGTCAAATTAAGCTCTCTTCGGAGTTATGTATCATTCTTGGTCATTTTGCACTCCCTTGGGAATTAGGCATTGCTTTTTGTTATTTTGAACTCCCATCATTGTTTCTGGTCATTTTAAAATCCCATGGGAGTTATGCATCATTTTGATCATTTTGAATTACCTTGGGATTAGACATTGTTTTGGTCATTTTGAACTCTTTTGTTAATTATACATCATTTTTGGTCATTTAGCACACCCTTTGGAATTAACTATTGTTTTTGGTCATTTTAAACACTGTTGGTAGTTGTTCATCATTTATGGCCATTTTGGGACTCTTTTATGAGTTATGGGTCATTTTGCAGTCTTTCAACAATTAGGCATTACTTTTGGGAACTTGGAACTCAATTGGGAGTTAATCATCCTGTTTGGTCGTTCTGAACTTCCATGGGACATAGGCATTGTTTTTGGTAATTTTGCACAATCTTGGAAATTAGACATTGTTTTTATTCATTTTGAACTCTCTTGGTAGTTATGTATCATTTTTGGTCACTTTGGACTTTCTTATGAGTTATGCGTCATTTTGATCATTTTGCACTCTTTCGAGAATTAGGCATTACTGTTGGTCATGTTGAACTCCCCTGGAGTTATGCCTCATGTTTGGTCGTTTTGAACTTCCATGGGACTCAGGCATTGTTTTTGGTCATTTTGAACTCTTTTATGAGTTATGCATCACTTTGCACTCTCTTGGGAATTGGGCATTGTTTTTTGTCATTTTGCACATTCTTGGGAATTAGACATTGTTTTTTGTCATTTTGTGAACACTCTTGGTAGTTATGAATCATTTATGGTCATTTTGGGACTCTTTTATGATGTTTGCGTCATTTTGACCATTTTGAACTTTCTTGAGAATTAGGCATTGCTTTTGTTCATTTTGAACTCCCTTGGAAGTTATGCATCATGATTGGTCATTTTGAACTCCCTTGGGAGTTATGCATTGTTTTTGGTCATTTTGAACTCTTTTATAAGTTATGCATCATTTTGCACTCTATAGAGAATTAGGCATGGTTTTTGGTCATTTTGCAAACCCTTAAAAAATTAGGCATTTTTTCAGGTCTATTTGAACTCCAATCATTGTTTTTGGTCATTTTGCACAATCTTTGAAATTAGACATTGTTTTTATTCCTTTTGAACTCTCTTGGTAGTAATGCGTCATTTTGATCATTTTGCACTCTTTCGAGAATTAGGCATTACTGTTGGTCATGTTGAACTCCCCTGGAGTTATGCCTCATGTTTGGTCGTTTTCAACTTTCATGGGACTCAGGCATTGTTTTTGGTTATTTTGAACTCTTTTAAGAGTTATGCATCACTTTGCACTCTCTTGGGAATTGGGCATTGTTTTTTGTCATTTTGCACATTCTTGGGAAATAGACATTGTTTTTTGTCATTTTGCACTACCTTGGGAATTAGAATATGTTTTTGGTCATCTTGCACACCTTTGGAAATTAGACATTGTTTTTGGTCATTTTGTAAACACTCTTGGTAGTTATGAATCATTTATGGTCATTTTGGGACTCTTTTATGATGTTTGCGTCATTTTGATCATTTTGAACTTTTTTGAGAATTAGGCATTGCTTTTGTTCATTTTGAACTCCCTTGGAAGTTATGCATCATGATTGGTCATTTTGAACTCCCTTGGGAGTTATGCATTGTTTTTGATCATTTTGAACTCTTTTATAAGTTATGCATCATTTTGCACTCTATAGAGAATTAGGCATTGTTTTTGGTCATTTTGAACTCTTTTATAAGTTATGCATCATTTTGCACTCTATAGAGAATTAGGCATGGTTTTTGGTCATTTTGCACAATCTTGGAAATTAGACATTGTTTTTATTCCTTTTGAACTCTCTTGGTAGTTATGCGTCATTTTGATCATTTTGCACTCTTTCGAGAATTAGGCATTACTGTTGGTCATGTTGAACTCCCCTGGAGTTATGCCTCATGTTCGGTCGTTTTGAACTTTCATGGGACTCAGGCATTGTTTTTGGTCAATTTGAACTCTTTTATGAGTTATGAATCACTTTGCACTCTCTTGGGAATTGGGCATTGTTTTTTGTCATTTTGCACATTCTTGGGAATTAGACATTGTTTTTTGTCATTTTACACTACCTTGGGAATTAGAATATGTTTTTGGTCATCTTGCACACCTTTGGAAATTAGACATTGTTTTTGGTCATTTTGTGAACACTCTTGGTAGTTATGAATCATTTATGGTCATTTTGGGACTCTTTTATGATGTTTGCGTCATTTTGATCATTTTGAACTTTTTTGAGAATTAGGCATTGTTTTTGTTCATTTTGAACTCCCATCATTGTTTTTGGTAATTTTGAACTCTCTTGGGAGTTACGCAGAATTCTTGATAATTTTGAACTTCCATGGGACTCACGCATTGCTTTTGATCATTTTAAACACTTTTATGAGTTATGCATCATTTGCACTCTCTAGGGAATTAGGCACAGGATTGGTGATTTTGCACTCCCTTAGGATTTAGGCATTGTTTTTGGTCATTTTGCACATTCTTGGGAATTAGACATTGTTTTTTGTCATTTTGCACTACATTGGAAATTAGAATATTTTTTTTGATCATTTTGCACAGTCTTGGTAATTAGACATTGTTTTATGTCATTTTGCACTACCTTGGGAATAAAAATATGTTTTTGGTCATTTTGCACACCTTTGGAAATTAGACATTGTTCCTGGTCATTTTGAACTCCCTTGGAAGTTAAGCATCATGTTTGGTCATTTTGAACTCCCTTTGGAGTTATGCATCATATTTGGTCGTTTTGATCTTCCATGCATCTTAGGCATTGTTTTTGGTCCTTTTGAACTCTTTTATGAGTTATGCATCATTTTGCACTCTCTAGAAAATTAGGCATATATTTTTGTCATTTTGCACACCCTTGAAAATTATGCATTTATTTAGTCATTTTGAACTCCCATCATTGTTTTTGGTAATTTTTACCTCCCATTGGAGTGATGCATCATTTTGGTCATTTTGAATTACCTTGGGACTGAGACATTGTTTTTGGTCATTTTGAACAGCCTTGGAAATTATCCATTGCTTTTTGTTATTTTGAACTCCCATCATTGTTTTTGATAATTTTGAACTTCCTTGGGAGTTATGCATCAATTTGGTCATTTTGAATTACTTTGGGAATTAGACATTGTTTTTTGTCATTTTGCTGTACATTGGGAGCTAGAATATGTTTTTGATCATTTTTCATACCTTTGGGAATTAGACATTGTTAAAGATCATTTTAAATTCCCACAGGAGTTATGCATCAATTTCGTCATTTTGGGACTCTTTTATGAGTTATGCGTAATTTTGATCATTTTGCACTCTTTCGAGAATTAGGCATTACTTTTGGTCATTTTGAACACCCATGGGACTTATGCATCATGTTTGGTGATTTTGAACTCCTTTGGGAATTAGGCATTGCTTTTTGTTATTTTGAACTCCCATCATTGTTTCTGGTCATTTTGAAATCCCATGGGAGTTATGCATCATTTTGATCATTTTGAATTACCTTAGGATTAGACATTGTTTTGGTCATTTTGAACTCTTTTGTTAATTATACATCATTTTTGGTCATTTAGCACACCCTTTGGAATTAACTATTGTTTTTGGTCATTTTAAACACTGTTGGTAGTTGTTCATCATTTATGGCCATTTTGGGACTCTTTTATGAGGTATGGGTCATTTTGCAGTCTTTCAAGAACTAGGCATTACTTTTGGGAACTTGGAGCTCAATTGGGAGTTAATCATCATGTTTGATCGTTTTGAACTTCCATGGGACATAGGCATTGTTTTTGGTCATTTTGCACAATCTTGGAAATTAGACATTGTTTTTATTCCTTTTGAACTCTCTTGGTAGTTATGCGTCATTTTGATCAGTTTGCACTCTTTCGAGAATTAGGCATTACTGTTGGTCATGTTGAACTCCCCTGGAGTTATGCCTCATGTTCGGTCGTTTTGAACTTTCATGGGACTCAGGCATTGTTTTTGGTCATTTTGAACTCTTTTATGAGTTATGAATCACTTTGCACTCTCTTGGGAATTGGGCATTGTTTTTTGTCATTTTGCACATTCTTGGGAATTAGACATTGTTTTTTGTCATTTTGCACATTCTTGGGAATTAGACATTGTTTTTTGTCATTTTGCACTACCTTGGGAATTAGAATATGTTTTTGGTCATCTTGCACACCTTTTGAAATTAGACATTGTTTTTGGTCATTTTGGGACTCTTTTATGATGTTTGCGTCATTTTGATCATTTTGAACTTTTTTGAGAATTAGGCATTGCTTTTGTTCATTTTAAACTCCCTTGGAAGTTATGCATCATGATTGGTCATTTTGAACTCCCTTGGGAGTTATGCATTGTTTTTGGTCATTTTTAACTCTTTTATAAGTTATGCATCATTTTGCACTCTATAGAGAATTAGGCATTGTTTTTGGTCATTTTGAGCTCTTTTATAAGTTATGCATCATTTTGCACTCTATAGAGAATTAGGCATGGTTTTTGGTCATTTTGCACACCCTTGAAAATTAGGCATTTTTTTAGGTCTATTTGAACTCCAATCATTGTTTTTGGTAATTTTGAACAGCGTTGGGAATTATCCATTGCTTTTTGTTATTTTGAACTCCCATCATGGTTTTTGGTAATTTTGAACTTCCATGGGAGTTATGCATCAATTTGGTCATTTTGAATTACTTTGGGAATTAGACATTGTTTTTTGTCATTTTGCTGTACATTAGGAGCTAGAATATGTTTTTGATCATTTTGCATACCTTTGGGAATTAGACATTGTTAAAGATCATTTTAAATTCCTACAGGAGTTATGCATCAATTTCGTCATTTTGGGACTCTTTTATGAGTAATGCGTAATTTTGATCATTTTGCACTCTTTCGAGAATTAGGCATTACTTTTGGTCATTTTGAACACCCATGGGACTTATGCATCATGTTTGGTGATTTTGAACTCCCATCATTGTTTTTGGTAATTTTGAACTCTCTTGGGAGTTACGCAGAATTCTTGATAATTTTGAACTTCCATGGGACTCACGCATTGCTTTTGGTCATTTTAAACACTTTTATGAGTTATGCATCATTTGCATTCTCTAGGGAATTAGGCACAGGATTGGTGATTTTGCACTCCCTCAGGATTTAGGCATTGTTTTTGGTCATTTTGCACATTCTCGGGAATTAGACATTGTTTTTTGTCATTTTGCACTACATTGGAAATTAGAATATGTTTTTGATCATTTTGCATAGTCTTGGTAATTAGACATTGTTTTATGTCATTTTGCACTACCTTGGGAATAAAAATATGTTTTTGGTCATTTTGCACACCTTTTGAAATTAGACATTGTTCCTGGTCATTTTGAACTCCCTTGGAAGTTAAGCATCATGTTTGGTCATTTTGAACTCCCTTTGGAGTTATGCATCATGTTTGGTCGTTTTGATCTTCCATGCATCTTAGGCATTGTTTTTGGTCCTTTTGAACTCTTTTATGAGTTATGCATCATTTTGCACTCTCTAGAAAATTAGGCATGATTTTTTGTCATTTTGCACACCCTTGAAAATTATGCATTTATTTAGTCATTTTGAACTCCCATCATTGTTTTTGGTAATTTTTACCTCCCATTGGAGTGATGCATCATTTTGGTCATTTTGAATTACCTTGGGAATGAGACATTGTTTTTGGTCATTTTGAACAGCCTTGGGAATTATCCATTGCTTTTTGTTATTTTGAACTCCCATCATTGTTTTTGATAATTTTGAACTTCCATAGGACTCAGGCATTGTTTTTGGTCATTTTAAACATTCTTGGGAATTAGACATTGTTTTTTGTCATTTTACTGTAAATTGGGAGCTAGAATATGTTTTTGATCATTTTGCATACCTTTGGGAATTAGACATTGTTAAAGATCATTTTAAATTCCCACAGGAGTTATCCATCAATTTCGTCATTTTGGGACTCTTTTATGAGTTATGCGTAATTTTGATCATTTTGCACTCTTTCGAGAATTAAGCATTACTTTTGGTCATTTTGAACACCCATGGCACTTATGCATCATGTTTGGTCATTTTGAACTCCTTTGGGAGTTATCTATTGTTTTTGGTCAAATTAAGCTCTCTTCGGAGTTATGTATCATTCTTGGTCATTTTGCACTCCCTTGGGAATTAGGCATTGCTTTTTGTTATTTTGAACTCCCATCATTGTTTCTGGTCATTTTAAAATCCCATGGGAGTTATGCATCATTTTGATCATTTTGAATTACCTTGGGATTAGACATTGTTTTGGTCATTTTGAACTCTTTTGTTAATTATACATCATTTTGGGTCATTTAGCACACCCTTTGGAATTAACTATTGTTTTTGGTCATTTTAAACACTGTTGGTAGTTGTTCATCATTTATGGCCATTTTGGGACTCTTTTATGAGTTATGGGTCATTTTGCAGTCTTTCAACAATTAGGCATTACTTTTGGGAACTTGGAACTCAATTGGGAGTTAATCATCCTGTTTGGTCGTTCTGAACTTCCATGGGACATAGGCATTGTTTTTGGTAATTTTGCACAATCTTGGAAATTAGACATTGTTTTTATTCATTTTGAACTCTCTTGGTAGTTATGTATCATTTTTGGTCACTTTGGACTTTCTTATGAGTTATGCGTCATTTTGATCATTTTGCACTCTTTCGAGAATTAGGCATTACTGTTGGTCATGTTGAACTCCCCTGGAGTTATGCCTCATGTTTGGTCGTTTTGAACTTCCATGGGACTCAGGCATTGTTTTTGGTCATTTTGAACTCTTTTATGAGTTATGCATCACTTTGCACTCTCTTGGGAATTGGGCATTGTTTTTTGTCATTTTGCACATTCTTGGGAATTAGACATTGTTTTTTGTCATTTTGTGAACACTCTTGGTAGTTATGAATCATTTATGGTCATTTTGGGACTCTTTTATGATGTTTGCGTCATTTTGATCATTTTGAACTTTTTTGAGAATTAGGCATTGCTTTTGTTCATTTTGAACTCCCTTGGAAGTTATGCATCATGATTGGTCATTTTGAACTCCCTTGGGAGTTATGCATTGTTTTTGATCATTTTGAACTCTTTTATAAGTTATGCATCATTTTGCACTCTATAGAGAATTAGGCATTGTTTTTGGTCATTTTGAACTCTTTTATAAGTTATGCATCATTTTGCACTCTATAGAGAATTAGGCATGGTTTTTGGTCATTTTGCACACCCTTAAAAAATTAGGCATTTTTTTAGGTCTATTTGAACTCCAATCATTGTTTTTGGTCATTTTGCACAATCTTTGAAATTAGACATTGTTTTTATTCCTTTTGTACTCTCTTGGTAGTAATGCGTCATTTTGATCATTTTGCACTCTTTCGAGAATTAGGCATTACTGTTGGTCATGTTGAACTCCCCTGGAGTTATGCCTCATGTTTGGTCGTTTTCAACTTTCATGGGACTCAGGCATTGTTTTTGGTCATTTTGAACTCTTTTATGAGTTATGAATCACTTTGCACTCTCTTGGGAATTGGGCATTGTTTTTTGTCATTTTGCACTACCTTGGGAATTAGAATATGTTTTTGGTCATCTTGCACACCTTTGGAAATTAGACATTGTTTTTGGTCATTTTGTGAACACTCTTGGTAGTTATGAATCATTTATGGTCATTTTGGGACTCTTTTATGATGTTTGCGTCATTTTGATCATTTTGAACTTTTTTGAGAATTAGGCATTGCTTTTGTTCATTATGAACTCCCTTGGAATTTATGCATCATGATTGATCATTTTGAACTCCCTTGGGAGTTATGCATTGTTTTTGATCATTTTGAACTCTTTTATAAGTTATGCATCATTTTGCACTCTATAGAGAATTAGGCATTGTTTTTGGTCATTTTGAACTCTTTTATAAGTTATGCATCATTTTGCACTCTATAGAGAATTAGGCATGGTTTTTGGTCATTTTGCACACCCTTAAAAAATTAGGCATTTTTTTAGGTCTATTTGAACTCCAATCATTGTTTTTGGTCATTTTGCACAATCTTTGAAATTAGACATTGTTTTTATTCCTTTTGTACTCTCTTGGTAGTAATGCGTCATTTTGATCATTTTGCACTCTTTCGAGAATTAGGCATTACTGTTGGTCATGTTGAACTCCCCTGGAGTTATGCCTCATGTTTGGTCGTTTTCAACTTTCATGGGACTCAGGCATTGTTTTTGGTCATTTTGAACTCTTTTATGAGTTATGAATCACTTTGCACTCTCTTGGGAATTGGGCATTGTTTTTTGTCATTTTGCACTACCTTGGGAATTAGAATATGTTTTTGGTCATCTTGCACACCTTTGGAAATTAGACATTGTTTTTGGTCATTTTGTGAACACTCTTGGTAGTTATGAATCATTTATGGTCATTTTGGGACTCTTTTATGATGTTTGCGTCATTTTGATCATTTTGAACTTTTTTGAGAATTAGGCATTGCTTTTGTTCATTATGAACTCCCTTGGAATTTATGCATCATGATTGATCATTTTGAACTCCCTTGGGAGTTATGCATTGTTTTTGATCATTTTGAACTCTTTTATAAGTTATGCATCATTTTGCACTCTATAGAGAATTAGGCATTGTTTTTGGTCATTTTGAACTCTTTTATAAGTTATGCATCATTTTGCACTCTTTAGAGAATTAGGCATGGTTTTTGGTCATTTTGCACACCCTTTAAAAATTAGGCATTTTTTTAGGTCTATTTGAACTCCAATCATTGTTTTTGGTCATTTTGCACAATCTTTGAAATTAGACATTGTTTTTATTCCTTTTGAACTCTCTTGGTAGTAATGCGTCATTTTGATCATTTTGCACTCTTTCGAGAATTAGGCATTACTGTTGGTCATGTTGAACTCCCCTGGAGTTATGCCTCATGTTTGGTCGTTTTCAACTTTCATGGGACTCAGGCATTGTTTTTGGTCATTTTGAACTCTTTTATGAGTTATGAATCACTTTGCACTCTCTTGGGAATTGGGCATTGTTTTTTGTCATTTTGCACATTCTTGGGAATTAGACATTGTTTTTTGTCATTTTGCACTACCTTGGGAATTAGAATATGTTTTTGGTCATCTTGCACTCCTTTGGAAATTAGACATTGTTTTTGGTCATTTTGTGAACACTCTTGGTAGTTATGAATCATTTATGGTCATTTTGGGACTCTTTTATGATGTTTGCGTCATTTTGATCATTTTGAACTTTTTTGAGAATTAGGCATTGCTTTTGTTCATTTTGAACTCCCATCATTGTTTTTGGTAATTTTGAACTCTCTTGGGAGTTACGCAGAATTCTTGATAATTTTGAACTTCCATGGGCCTCACGCATTGCTTTTGGTCATTTTAAACACTTTTATGAGTTATGCATCATTTGCACTCTCTAGGGAATTAGGCACAGGATTGGTGATTTTGCACTCCCTTAGGATTTAGGCATTGTTTTTGGTCATTTTGCACATTCTTGGGAATTAGACATTGTTTTTTGTCATTTTGCACTACATTGGAAATTAGAATATCTTTTTGATCATTTTGCACAGTCTTGGTAATTAGACATTGTTTTATGTCATTTTGCACTACCTTGGGAATAAAAATATGTTTTTGGTCATTTTGCACACCTTTGGAAATTAGACATTGTTCCTGGTCATTTTGAACTCCCTTGGAAGTTAAGCATCATGTTTGGTCATTTTGAACTCCCTTTGAAGTTATGCATCATATTTGGTCGTTTTGATCTTCCATGCATCTTAGGCATTGTTTTTGGTCCTTTTGAACTCTTTTATGAGTTATGCATCATTTTGCACTCTCTAGAAAATTAGGCATATATTTTTGTCATTTTGCACACCCTTGAAAATTATGCATTTATTTAGTCATTTTGAACTCCCATCATTGTTTTTGGTAATTGTTACCTCCCATTGGAGTGATGCATCATTTTGGTCATTTTGAATTACCTTGGGACTGAGACATTGTTTTTGGTCATTTTGAACAGCCTTGGAAATTATCCATTGCTTTTTGTTATTTTGAACTCCCATCATTGTTTTTGATAATTTTGAACTTCCATGGGAGTTATGCATCAATTTGGTCATTTTGAATTACTTTGGGAATTAGACATTGTTTTTTGTCATTTTGCTGTACATTGGGAGCTAGAATATGTTTTTGATCATTTTGCATACCTTTGGGAATTAGACATTGTTAAAGATCATTTTAAATTCCCACAGGAGTTATGCATCAATTTCGTCATTTTGGGACTCTTTTATGAGTTATGCGTAATTTTGATCATTTTGCACTCTTTCGAGAATTAGGCATTACTTTTGGTCATTTTGAACACCCATGGGACTTATGCATCATGTTTGGTGATTTTGAACTCCTTTGGGAATTAGGCATTGCTTTTTGTTATTTTGAATCCCATCATTGTTTCTGGTCATTTTGAAATCCCATGGGAGTTATGCATCATTTTGATCATTTTGAATTACCTTAGGATTAGACATTGTTTTGGTCATTTTGAACTCTTTTGTTAATTATACATCATTTTTGGTCATTTAGCACACCCTTTGGAATTAAGTATTGTTTTTGGTCATTTTAAACACTGTTGGTAGTTGTTCATCATTTATGGCCATTTTGGGACTCTTTTATGAGGTATGGGTCATTTTGCAGTCTTTCAAGAATTAGGCATTACTTTTGGGAACTTGGAGCTCAATTGGGAGTTAATCATCATGTTTGATCGTTTTGAACTTCCATGGGACATAGGCATTGTTTTTGGTCATTTTGCACAATCTTGGAAATTAGACATTGTTTTTATTCCTTTTGAACTCTCTTGGTAGTTATGCGTCATTTTGATCATTTTGCACTCTTTCGAGAATTAGGCATTACTGTTGGTCATGTTGAACTCCCCTGGAGTTATGCCTCATGTTCGGTCGTTTTAACTTTCATGGGACTCAGGCATTGTTTTTGGTCATTTTGAACTCTTTTATGAGTTATGAATCACTTTGCACCTTCTTGGGAATTGGGCATTGTTTTTTGTCATTTTGCACATTCTTGGGAATTAGACATTGTTTTTTGTCATTTTACACTACCTTGGGAATTAGAATATGTTTTTGGTCATCTTGCACACCTTTGGAAATTAGACATTGTTTTTGGTCATTTTGTGAACACTCTTGGTAGTTATGAATCATTTATGGTCATTTTGGGACTCTTTTATGATGTTTGCGTCATTTTGATCATTTTGAACTTTTTTGAGAATTAGGCATTGTTTTTGTTCATTTTGAACTCCCATCATTGTTTTTGGTAATTTTGAACTCTCTTGGGAGTTACGCAGAATTCTTGATAATTTTGAACTTCCATGGGACTCACGCATTGCTTTTGGTCATTTAAAACACTTTTATGAGTTATGCATCATTTGCACTCTCTAGGGAATTAGGCACAGGATTGGTGATTTTGCACTCCCTTAGGATTTAGGCATTGTTTTTGGACATTTTGCACATTCTTGGGAATTAGACATTGTTTTTTGTCATTTTGCACTACATTGGAAATTAGAATATTTTTTTGATCATTTTGCACACCTTTGGAAATTAGACATTGTTCCTGGTCATTTTGAACTCCCTTGGAAGTTAAGCATCATGTTTGGTCATTTTGAACTCCCTTTGGAGTTATGCATCATATTTGGTCGTTTTGATCTTCCATGCATCTTAGGCATTGTTTTTGGTCCTTTTGAACTCTTTTATGAGTTATGCATCATTTTGCACTCTCTAGAAAATTAGGCATATATTTTTGTCATTTTGCACACCCTTGAAAATTATGCATTTATTTAGTCATTTTGAACTCCCATCATTGTTTTTGGTAATTTTTACCTCCCATTGGAGTGATGCATCATTTTGGTCATTTTGAATTACCTTGGGACTGAGACATTGTTTTTGGTCATTTTGAACAGCCTTGGAAATTATCCATTGCTTTTTGTTATTTTGAACTCCCATCATTGTTTTTGATAATTTTGAACTTCCATGGGAGTTATGCATCAATTTGGTCATTTTGAATTACTTTGGGAATTAGACATTGTTTTTTGTCATTTTGCTGTACATTGGGAGCTAGAATATGTTTTTGATCATTTTTCATACCTTTGGGAATTAGACATTGTTAAAGATCATTTTAAATTCCCACAGGAGTTATGCATCAATTTCGTCATTTTGGGACTCTTTTATGAGTTATGCGTAATTTTGATCATTTTGCACTCTTTCGAGAATTAGGCATTACTTTTGGTCATTTTGAACACCCATGGGACTTATGCATCATGTTTGGTGATTTTGAACTCCTTTGGGAATTAGGCATTGCTTTTTGTTATTTTGAACTCCCATCATTGTTTCTGGTCATTTTGAAATCCCATGGGAGTTATGCATCATTTTGATCATTTTGAATTACCTTAGGATTAGACATTGTTTTGGTCATTTTGAACTCTTTTGTTAATTATACATCATTTTTGGTCATTTAGCACACCCTTTGGAATTAAGTATTGTTTTTGGTCATTTTAAACACTGTTGGTAGTTGTTCATCATATATGGCCATTTTGGGACTCTTTTATGAGGTATGGGTCATTTTGCAGTCTTTCAAGAACTAGGCATTACTTTTGGGAACTTGGAGCTCAATTGGGAGTTAATCATCATGTTTGATCGTTTTGAACTTCCATGGGACATAGGCATTGTTTTTGGTCATTTTGCACAATCTTGGAAATTAGACATTGTTTTTATTCCTTTTGAACTCTCTTGGTAGTTATGCGTCATTTTGATCATTTTGCACTCTTTCGAGAATTAGGCATTACTGTTGGTCATGTTGAACTCCCCTGGAGTTATGCCTCATGTTCGGTCGTTTTGAACTTTCATGGGACTCAGGCATTGTTTTTGGTCATTTTGAACTCTTTTATGAGTTATGAATCACTTTGCACTCTCTTGGGAATTGGGCATTGTTTTTTGTCATTTTGCACATTCTTGGGAATTAGACATTGTTTTTTGTCATTTTACACTACCTTGGGAATTAGAATATGTTTTTGGTCATCTTGCACACCTTTGGAAATTAGACATTGTTTTTGGTCATTTTGTGAACACTCTTGGTAGTTATGAATCATTTATGGTCATTTTGGGACTCTTTTATGATGTTTGCGTCATTTTGATCATTTTGAACTTTTTTGAGAATTAGGCATTGCTTTTGTTCATTTTAAACTCCCTTGGAAGTTATGCATCATGATTGGTCATTTTGAACTCCCTTGGGAGTTATGCATTGTTTTTGGTCATTTTGAACTCTTTTATAAGTTATGCATCATTTTGCACTCTATAGAGAATTAGGCATTGTTTTTGGTCATTTTGAGCTCTTTTATAAGTTATGCATCATTTTGCACTCTATAGAGAATTAGGCATGGTTTTTGGTCATTTTGCACACCCTTGAAAATTAGGCATTTTTTTAGGTCTATTTGAACTCCAATCATTGTTTTTGGTAATTTTGAACAGCGTTGGGAATTATCCATTGCTTTTTGTTATTTTGAACTCCCATCATGGTTTTTGGTAATTTTGAACTTTCATGGGAGTTATGCATCAATTTGGTCATTTTGAATTACTTTGGGAATTAGACATTGTTTTTTGTCATTTTGCTGTACATTGGGAGCTAGAATATGTTTTTGATCATTTTGCATACCTTTGGGAATTAGACATTGTTAAAGATCATTTTAAATTCCTACAGGAGTTATGCATCAATTTCGTCATTTTGGGACTCTTTTATGAGTAATGCGTAATTTTGATCATTTTGCACTCTTTCGAGAATTAGGCATTAATTTTGGTCATTTTGAACACCCATGGGACTTATGCATCATGTTTGGTGATTTTGAACTCCTTTGGGAGTTATCTATTGTTTTTGGTCAAATTAAGCTCTCTTCGGAGTTATGTATCATTCTTGGTCATTTTGCACTCCCTTGGGAATTAGGCATTGCTTTTTGTTATTTTGAACTCCCATCATTGTTTCTGGTCATTTTAAAATCCCATAGGAGTTATGCATCATTTTGATCATTTTGAATTACCTTGGGATTAGACATTGTTTTGGTCATTTTGAACTCTTTTGTTAATTATACATCATTTTTGGTCATTTAGCACACCCTTTGGAATTAACTATTGTTTTTGGTCATTTTAAACACTGTTGGTAGTTGTTCATCATTTATGGCCATTTTGGGACTCTTTTATGAGGTATGGGTCATTTTGCTGTCTTTCAAGAATTAGGCATTACTTTTGGAAACTTGGAGCTCAATTGGGAGTTAATCATCATGTTTGATCGTTTTGAACTTCCATGGGACATAGGAATTGTTTTTGGTCATTTTGCACAATCTTGGAAATTAGACATTGTTTTTATTTCTTTTGAACTCTCTTGGTAGTTATACGTCATTTTGATCATTTTGCACTCTTTCGAGAATTAGGCATTACTGTTGGTCATGTTGAACTCCCCTGGAGTTATGCCTCATGTTCGGTCGTTTTGAACTTTCATGGGACTCAGGCATTGTTTTTGGTCATTTTGAACTCTTTTAGGAGTTATGAATCACTTTGCACTCTCTTGGGAATTGGGCATTGTTTTTTGTCATTTTGCACATTCTTGAGAATTAGACATTGTTTTTTGTCATTTTGCACTACCTTGGGAATTAGAATATGTTTTTGGTCATCTTGCACACCTTTGGAAATTAGACATTGTTTTTGGTCATTTTGTGAACACTCTTGGTAGTTATGAATTATTTATGGTCATTTTGGGACTCTTTTATGATGTTTGCGTCATTTTGATCATTTTTAACTTTTTTGAGAATTAGGCATTGCTTTTGTTCATTTTGAACTCCCATCATTGTTTTTGGTAATTTTGAACTCTCTTGGGAGTTACGCAGAATTCTTGATAATTTTGAACTTCCATGGGACTCACGCATTGCTTTTGGTCATTTTAAACACTTTTATGAGTTATGCATCATTTGCATTCTCTAGGGAATTAGGCACAGGATTGGTGATTTTGCACTCCCTCAGGATTTAGGCATTGTTTTTGGTCATTTTGCACATTCTCGGGAATTAGACATTGTTTTTTGTCATTTTGCACTACATTGGAAATTAGAATATGTTTTTGATCATTTTGCATAGTCTTGGTAATTAGACATTGTTTTATGTCATTTTGCACTACCTTGGGAATAAAAATATGTTTTTGGTCATTTTGCACACCTTTTGAAATTAGACATTGTTCCTGGTCATTTTGAACTCCCTTGGAAGTTAAGCATCATGTTTGGTCATTTTGAACTCCCTTTGGAGTTATGCATCATGTTTGGTCGTTTTGATCTTCCATGCATCTTAGGCATTGTTTTTGGTCCTTTTGAACTCTTTTATGAGTTATGCATCATTTTGCACTCTCTAGAAAATTAGGCATGATTTTTTGTCATTTTGCACACCCTTGAAAATTATGCATTTATTTAGTCATTTTGAACTCCCATCATTGTTTTTGGTAATTTTTACCTCCCATTGGAGTGATGCATCATTTTGGTCATTTTGAATTACCTTGGGAATGAGACATTGTTTTTGGTCATTTTGAACAGCCTTGGGAATTATCCATTGCTTTTTGTTATTTTGAACTCCCATCATTGTTTTTGATAATTTTGAACTTCCATAGGACTCAGGCATTGTTTTTGGTCATTTTAAACATTCTTGGGAATTAGACATTGTTTTTTGTCATTTTGCTGTAAATTGGGAGCTAGAATATGTTTTTGATCATTTTGCATACCTTTGGGAATTAGACATTGTTAAAGATCATTTTAAATTCCCACAGGAGTTATGCATCAATTTCGTCATTTTGGGACTCTTTTATGAGTTATGCGTAATTTTGATCATTTTGCACTCTTTCGAGAATTAAGCATTACTTTTGGTCATTTTGAACACCCATGGCACTTATGCATCATGTTTGGTCATTTTGAACTCCTTTGGGAGTTATCTATTGTTTTTGGTCAAATTAAGCTCTCTTCGGAGTTATGTATCATTCTTGGTCATTTTGCACTCCCTTGGGAATTAGGCATTGCTTTTTGTTATTTTGAACTCCCATCATTGTTTCTGGTCATTTTAAAATCCCATGGGAGTTATGCATCATTTTGATCATTTTGAATTACCTTGGGATTAGACATTGTTTTGGTCATTTTGAACTCTTTTGTTAATTATACATCATTTTTGGTCATTTAGCACACCCTTTGGAATTAACTATTGTTTTTGGTCATTTTAAACACTGTTGGTAGTTGTTCATCATTTATGGCCATTTTGGGACTCTTTTATGAGTTATGGGTCATTTTGCAGTCTTTCAACAATTAGGCATTACTTTTGGGAACTTGGAACTCAATTGGGAGTTAATCATCCTGTTTGGTCGTTCTGAACTTCCATGGGACATAGGCATTGTTTTTGGTAATTTTGCACAATCTTGGAAATTAGACATTGTTTTTATTCATTTTGAACTCTCTTGGTAGTTATGTATCATTTTTGGTCACTTTGGACTTTCTTATGAGTTATGCGTCATTTTGATCATTTTGCACTCTTTCGAGAATTAGGCATTACTGTTGGTCATGTTGAACTCCCCTGGAGTTATGCCTCATGTTTGGTCGTTTTGAACTTCCATGGGACTCAGGCATTGTTTTTGGTCATTTTGAACTCTTTTATGAGTTATGCATCACTTTGCACTCTCTTGGGAATTGGGCATTGTTTTTTGTCATTTTGCACATTCTTGGGAATTAGACATTGTTTTTTGTCATTTTGTGAACACTCTTGGTAGTTATGAATCATTTATGGTCATTTTGGGACTCTTTTATGATGTTTGCGTCATTTTGACCATTTTGAACTTTCTTGAGAATTAGGCATTGCTTTTGTTCATTTTGAACTCCCTTGGAAGTTATGCATCATGATTGGTCATTTTGAACTCCCTTGGGAGTTATGCATTGTTTTTGGTCATTTTGAACTCTTTTATAAGTTATGCATCATTTTGCACTCTATAGAGAATTAGGCATGGTTTTTGGTCATTTTGCAAACCCTTAAAAAATTAGGCATTTTTTCAGGTCTATTTGAACTCCAATCATTGTTTTTGGTCATTTTGCACAATCTTTGAAATTAGACATTGTTTTTATTCCTTTTGAACTCTCTTGGTAGTAATGCGTCATTTTGATCATTTTGCACTCTTTCGAGAATTAGGCATTACTGTTGGTCATGTTGAACTCCCCTGGAGTTATGCCTCATGTTTGGTCGTTTTCAACTTTCATGGGACTCAGGCATTGTTTTTGGTTATTTTGAACTCTTTTAAGAGTTATGCATCACTTTGCACTCTCTTGGGAATTGGGCATTGTTTTTTGTCATTTTGCACATTCTTGGGAAATAGACATTGTTTTTTGTCATTTTGCACTACCTTGGGAATTAGAATATGTTTTTGGTCATCTTGCACACCTTTGGAAATTAGACATTGTTTTTGGTCATTTTGTAAACACTCTTGGTAGTTATGAATCATTTATGGTCATTTTGGGACTCTTTTATGATGTTTGCGTCATTTTGATCATTTTGAACTTTTTTGAGAATTAGGCATTGCTTTTGTTCATTTTGAACTCCCTTGGAAGTTATGCATCATGATTGGTCATTTTGAACTCCCTTGGGAGTTATGCATTGTTTTTGATCATTTTGAACTCTTTTATAAGTTATGCATCATTTTGCACTCTATAGAGAATTAGGCATTGTTTTTGGTCATTTTGAACTCTTTTATAAGTTATGCATCATTTTGCACTCTATAGAGAATTAGGCATGGTTTTTGGTCATTTTGCACAATCTTGGAAATTAGACATTGTTTTTATTCCTTTTGAACTCTCTTGGTAGTTATGCGTCATTTTGATCATTTTGCACTCTTTCGAGAATTAGGCATTACTGTTGGTCATGTTGAACTCCCCTGGAGTTATGCCTCATGTTCGGTCGTTTTGAACTTTCATGGGACTCAGGCATTGTTTTTGGTCAATTTGAACTCTTTTATGAGTTATGAATCACTTTGCACTCTCTTGGGAATTGGGCATTGTTTTTTGTCATTTTGCACATTCTTGGGAATTAGACATTGTTTTTTGTCATTTTACACTACCTTGGGAATTAGAATATGTTTTTGGTCATCTTGCACACCTTTGGAAATTAGACATTGTTTTTGGTCATTTTGTGAACACTCTTGGTAGTTATGAATCATTTATGGTCATTTTGGGACTCTTTTATGATGTTTGCGTCATTTTGATCATTTTGAACTTTTTTGAGAATTAGGCATTGTTTTTGTTCATTTTGAACTCCCATCATTGTTTTTGGTAATTTTGAACTCTCTTGGGAGTTACGCAGAATTCTTGATAATTTTGAACTTCCATGGGACTCACGCATTGCTTTTGATCATTTTAAACACTTTTATGAGTTATGCATCATTTGCACTCTCTAGGGAATTAGGCACAGGATTGGTGATTTTGCACTCCCTTAGGATTTAGGCATTGTTTTTGGTCATTTTGCACATTCTTGGGAATTAGACATTGTTTTTTGTCATTTTGCACTACATTGGAAATTAGAATATTTTTTTTGATCATTTTGCACAGTCTTGGTAATTAGACATTGTTTTATGTCATTTTGCACTACCTTGGGAATAAAAATATGTTTTTGGTCATTTTGCACACCTTTGGAAATTAGACATTGTTCCTGGTCATTTTGAACTCCCTTGGAAGTTAAGCATCATGTTTGGTCATTTTGAACTCCCTTTGGAGTTATGCATCATATTTGGTCGTTTTGATCTTCCATGCATCTTAGGCATTGTTTTTGGTCCTTTTGAACTCTTTTATGAGTTATGCATCATTTTGCACTCTCTAGAAAATTAGGCATATATTTTTGTCATTTTGCACACCCTTGAAAATTATGCATTTATTTAGTCATTTTGAACTCCCATCATTGTTTTTGGTAATTTTTACCTCCCATTGGAGTGATGCATCGTTTTGGTCATTTTGAATTACCTTGGGACTGAGACATTGTTTTTGGTCATTTTGAACAGCCTTGGAAATTATCCATTGCTTTTTGTTATTTTGAACTCCCATCATTGTTTTTGATAATTTTGAACTTCCATGGGAGTTATGCATCAATTTGGTCATTTTGAATTACTTTGGGAATTAGACATTGTTTTTTGTCATTTTGCTGTACATTGGGAGCTAGAATATGTTTTTGATCATTTTGCATACCTTTGGGAATTAGACATTGTTAAAGATCATTTTAAATTCCCACAGGAGTTATGCATCAATTTCGTCATTTTGGGACTCTTTTATGAGTTATGCGAAATTTTGATCATTTTGCACTCTTTCGAGAATTAGGCATTACTTTTGGTCATTTTGAACACCCATGGGACTTATGCATCATGTTTGGTGATTTTGAACTCCTTTGGGAATTAGGCATTGCTTTTTGTTATTTTGAACTCCCATCATTGTTTCTGGTCATTTTGAAATCCCATGGGAGTTATGCATCATTTTGATCATTTTGAATTACCTTAGGATTAGACATTGTTTTGATCATTTTGAACTCTTTTGTTAATTATACATCATTTTTGGTCATTTAGCACACCCTTTGGAATTAACTATTGTTTTTGGTCATTTTAAACACTGTTGGTAGTTGTTCATCATTTATGGCCATTTTGGGACTCTTTTATGAGGTATGGGTCATTTTGCAGTCTTTCAAGAATTAGGCATTACTTTTGGGAACTTGGAGCTCAATTGGGAGTTAATCATCATGTTTGATCGTTTTGAACTTCCATGGGACATAGGCATTGTTTTTGGTCATTTTGCACAATCTTGGAAATTAGACATTGTTTTTATTCCTTTTGAACTCTCTTGGTAGTTATGCGTCATTTTGATCATTTTGCACTCTTTCGAGAATTAGGCATTACTGTTGGTCATGTTGAACTCCCCTGGAGTTATGCCTCATGTTCGGTCGTTTTGAACTTTCATGGGACTCAGGCATTGTTTTTGGTCATTTTGAACTATTTTATGAGTTATGAATCACTTTGCACTCTCTTGGGAATTGGGCATTGTTTTTTGTCATTTTGCACATTCTTGGGAATTAGACATTGTTTTTTGTCATTTTGCACTACCTTGGGAATTAGAATATGTTTTTGGTCATCTTGCACACCTTTGGAAATTAGACATTGTTTTTGGTCATTTTGTGAACACTCTTGGTAGTTATGAATCATTTATGGTCATTTTGGGACTCTTTTATGATGTTTGCGTCATTTTGATCATTTTGAACTTTTTTGAGAATTAGGCATTGCTTTTGTTCATTTTGAACTCCCTTGGAATTTATGCATCATGATTGATCATTTTGAACTCCCTTGGGAGTTATGCATTGTTTTTGATCATTTTGAACTCTTTTATAAGTTATGCATCATTTTGCACTCTATAGAGAATTAGGCATTGTTTTTGGTCATTTTGAACTCTTTTATAAGTTATGCATCATTTTGCACTCTTTAGAGAATTAGGCATGGTTTTTGGTCATTTTGCACACCCTTTAAAAATTAGGCATTTTTTTAGGTCTATTTGAACTCCAATCATTGTTTTTGGTCATTTTGCACAATCTTTGAAATTAGACATTGTTTTTATTCCTTTTGAACTCTCTTGGTAGTAATGCGTCATTTTGATCATTTTGCACTCTTTCGAGAATTAGGCATTACTGTTGGTCATGTTGAACTCCCCTGGAGTTATGCCTCATGTTTGGTCGTTTTCAACTTTCATGGGACTCAGGCATTGTTTTTGGTCATTTTGAACTCTTTTATGAGTTATGAATCACTTTGCACTCTCTTGGGAATTGGGCATTGTTTTTTGTCATTTTGCACATTCTTGGGAATTAGACATCGTTTTTTGTCATTTTGCACTACCTTGGGAATTAGAATATGTTTTTGGTCATCTTGCACACCTTTGGAAATTAGACATTGTTTTTGGTCATTTTGTGAACACTCTTGGTAGTTATGAATCATTTATAGTCATTTTGGGACTCTTTTATGATGTTTGCGTCATTTTGATCATTTTGAACTTTTTTGAGAATTAGGCATTGTTTTTGTTCATTTTGAACTCCCATCATTGTTTTTGGTAATTTTGAACTCTCTTGGGAGTTACGCAGAATTCTTGATAATTTTGAACTTCCATGGGACTCACGCATTGCTTTTGGTCATTTTAAACACTTTTATGAGTTATGCATCATTTGCACTCTCTAGTGAATTAGGCACAGGATTGGTGATTTTGCACTCCCTTAGGATTTAGGCATTGTTTTTGGTCATTTTGCACATTCTTGGGAATTAGACATTGTTTTTTGTCATTTTGCACTACATTGGAAATTAGAATATTTTTTTGATCATTTTGCACAGTCTTGGTAATTAGACATTGTTTTATGTCATTTTGCACTACCTTGGGAATAAAAATATGTTTTTGGTCATTTTGCACACCTTTGGAAATTAGACATTGTTCCTGGTCATTTTGAACTCCCTTGGAAGTTAAGCATCATGTTTGGTCATTTTGAACTCCCTTTGGAGTTATGCATCATATTTGGTCGTTTTGATCTTCCATGCATCTTAGGCATTGTTTTTGGTCCTTTTGAACTCTTTTATGAGTTATGCATCATTTTGCACTCTCTAGAAAATAAGGCATATATTTTTGTCATTTTGCACACCCTTGAAAATTATGCATTTATTTAGTCATTTTGAACTCCCATCATTGTTTTTGGTAATTTTTACCTCCCATTGGAGTGATGCATCATTTTGGTCATTTTGAATTACCTTGGGACTGAGACATTGTTTTTGGTCATTTTGAACAGCCTTGGAAATTATCCATTGCTTTTTGTTATTTTGAACTCCCATCATTGTTTTTGATAATTTTGAACTTCCATGGGAGTTATGCATCAATTTGGTCATTTTGAATTACTTTGGGAATTAGACATTGTTTTTTGTCATTTTGCTGTACATTGGGAGCTAGAATATGTTTTTGATCATTTTTCATACCTTTGGGAATTAGACATTGTTAAAGATCATTTTAAATTCCCACAGGAGTTATGCATCAATTTCGTCATTTTGGGACTCTTTTATGAGTTATGCGTAATTTTGATCATTTTGCACTCTTTCGAGAATTAGGCATTACTTTTGGTCATTTTGAACACCCATGGGACTTATGCATCATGTTTGGTGATTTTGAACTCCTTTGGGAATTAGGCATTGCTTTTTGTTATTTTGAACTCCCATCATTGTTTCTGGTCATTTTGAAATCCCATGGGAGTTATGCATCTTTTTGATCATTTTGAATTACCTTAGGATTAGACATTGTTTTGGTCATTTTGAACTCATTTGTTAATTATACATCATTTTTGGTCATTTAGCACACCCTTTGGAATTAACTATTGTTTTTGGTCATTTTAAACACTGTTGGTAGTTGTTCATCATTTATGGCCATTTTGGGACTCTTTTATGAGGTATGGGTCATTTTGCAGTCTTTCAAGAACTAGGCATTACTTTTGAGAACTTGGAGCTCAATTGGGAGTTAATCATCATGTTTGATCGTTTTGAACTTCCATGGGACATAGGCATTGTTTTTGGTCATTTTGCACAATCTTGGAAATTAGACATTGTTTTTATTCCTTTTGAACTCTCTTGGTAGTTATGCGTCATTTTGATCATTTTGCACTCTTTCGAGAATTAGGCATTACTGTTGGTCATGTTGAACTCCCCTGGAGTTATGCCTCATGTTCGGTCGTTTTGAACTTTCATGGGACTCAGGCATTGTTTTTGGTCATTTTGAACTATTTTATGAGTTATGAATCACTTTGCACTCTCTTGGGAATTGGGCATTGTTTTTTGTCATTTTGCACATTCTTGGGAATTAGACATTGTTTTTTGTCATTTTACACTACCTTGGGAATTAGAATATGTTTTTGGTCATCTTGCACACCTTTGGAAATTAGACATTGTTTTTGGTCATTTTGTGAACACTCTTGGTAGTTATGAATCATTTATGGTCATTTTGGGACTCTTTTATGATGTTTGCGTCATTTTGATCATTTTGAACTTTTTTGAGAATTAGGCATTGCTTTTTTTCATTTTAAACTCCCTTGGAAGTTATGCATCATGATTGGTCATTTTGAACTCCCTTGGGAGTTATGCATTGTTTTTGGTCATTTTGAACTCTTTTATAAGTTATGCATCATTTTGCACTCTATAGAGAATTAGGCATTGTTTTTGGTCATTTTGAGCTCTTTTATAAGTTATGCATCATTTTGCACTCTATAGAGAATTAGGCATGGTTTTTGGTCATTTTGCACACCCTTGAAAATTAGGCATTTTTTTAGGTCTATTTGAACTCCAATCATTGTTTTTGGTAATTTTGAACAGCGTTGGGAGTTATCCATTGCTTTTTGTTATTTTGAACTCCCATCATGGTTTTTGGTAATTTTGAACTTCCATGGGAGTTATGCATCAATTTGGTCATTTTGAATTACTTTGGGAATTAGACATTGTTTTTTGTCATTTTGCTGTACATTGGGAGCTAGAATATGTTTTTGATCATTTTGCATACCTTTGGGAATTAGACATTGTTAAAGATCATTTTAAATTCCTACAGGAGTTATGCATCAATTTCGTCATTTTGGGACTCTTTTATGAGTAATGCGTAATTTTGATCATTTTGCACTCTTTCGAGAATTAGGCATTACTTTTGGTCATTTTGAACACCCATGGGACTTATGCATCATGTTTGGTGATTTTGAACTCCTTTGGGAGTTATCTATTGTTTTTGGTCAAATTAAGCTCTCTTCGGAGTTATGTATCATTCTTGGTCATTTTGCACTCCCTTGGGAATTAGGCATTGCTTTTTGTTATTTTGAACTCCCATCATTGTTTCTGGTCATTTTAAAATCCCATGGGAGTTATGCATCATTTTGATCATTTTGAATTACCTTGGGATTAGACATTGTTTTGGTCATTTTGAACTCTTTTGTTAATTATACATCATTTTTGGTCATTTAGCACACCCTTTGGAATTAACTATTGTTTTTGGTCATTTTAAACACTGTTGGTAGTTGTTCATCATTTATGGCCATTATGGGACTCTTTTATGAGGTATGGGTCATTTTGCTGTCTTTCAAGAATTAGGCATTACTTTTGGGAACTTGGAGCTCAATTGGGAGTTAATCATCATGTTTGATCGTTTTGAACTTCCATGGGACATAGGAATTGTTTTTGGTCATTTTGCAAAATCTTGGAAATTAGACATTGTTTTTATTTCTTTTGAACTCTCTTGGTAGTTATGCGTCATTTTGATCATTTTGCACTCTTTCGAGAATTAGGCATTACTGTTGGTCATGTTGAACTCCCCTGGAGTTATGCCTCATGTTCGGTCGTTTTGAACTTTCATGGGACTCAGGCATTGTTTTTGGTCATTTTGAACTCTTTTATGAGTTATGAATCACTTTGCACTCTCTAGTGAATTAGGCACAGGATTGGTGATTTTGCACTCCCTTAGGATTTAGGCATTGTTTTTGGTCATTTTGCACATTCTTGGGAATTAGACATTGTTTTTTGTCATTTTGCACTACATTGGAAATTAGAATATTTTTTTGATCATTTTGCACAGTCTTGGTAATTAGACATTGTTTTATGTCATTTTGCACTACCTTGGGAATAAAAATATGTTTTTGGTCATTTTGCACACCTTTGGAAATTAGACATTGTTCCTGGTCATTTTGAACTCCCTTGGAAGTTAAGCATCATGTTTGGTCATTTTGAACTCCCTTTGGAGTTATGCATCATATTTGGTCGTTTTGATCTTCCATGCATCTTAGGCATTGTTTTTGGTCCTTTTGAACTCTTTTATGAGTTATGCATCATTTTGCACTCTCTAGAAAATAAGGCATATATTTTTGTCATTTTGCACACCCTTGAAAATTATGCATTTATTTAGTCATTTTGAACTCCCATCATTGTTTTTGGTAATTTTTACCTCCCATTGGAGTGATGCATCAATTTGGTCATTTTGAATTACCTTGGGACTGAGACATTGTTTTTGGTCATTTTGAACAGCCTTGGAAATTATCCATTGCTTTTTGTTATTTTGAACTCCCATCATTGTTTTTGATAATTTTGAACTTCCATGGGAGTTATGCATCAATTTGGTCATTTTGAATTACTTTGGGAATTAGACATTGTTTTTTGTCATTTTGCTGTACATTGGGAGCTAGAATATGTTTTTGATCATTTTTCATACCTTTGGGAATTAGACATTGTTAAAGATCATTTTAAATTCCCACAGGAGTTATGCATCAATTTCGTCATTTTGGGACTCTTTTATGAGTTATGCGTAATTTTGATCATTTTGCACTCTTTCGAGAATTAGGCATTACTTTTGGTCATTTTGAACACCCATGGGACTTATGCATCATGTTTGGTGATTTTGAACTCCTTTGGGAATTAGGCATTGCTTTTTGTTATTTTGAACTCCCATCATTGTTTCTGGTCATTTTGAAATCCCATGGGAGTTATGCATCTTTTTGATCATTTTGAATTACCTTAGGATTAGACATTGTTTTGGTCATTTTGAACTCATTTGTTAATTATACATCATTTTTGGTCATTTAGCACACCCTTTGGAATTAACTATTGTTTTTGGTCATTTTAAACACTGTTGGTAGTTGTTCATCATTTATGGCCATTTTGGGACTCTTTTATGAGGTATGGGTCATTTTGCAGTCTTTCAAGAACTAGGCATTACTTTTGGGAACTTGGAGCTCAATTGGGAGTTAATCATCATGTTTGATCGTTTTGAACTTCCATGGGACATAGGCATTGTTTTTGGTCATTTTGCACAATCTTGGAAATTAGACATTGTTTTTATTCCTTTTGAACTCTCTTGGTAGTTATGCGTCATTTTGATCATTTTGCACTCTTTCGAGAATTAGGCATTACTGTTGGTCATGTTGAACTCCCCTGGAGTTATGCCTCATGTTCGGTCGTTTTGAACTTTCATGGGACTCAGGCATTGTTTTTGGTCATTTTGAACTCTTTTATGAGTTATGAATCACTTTGCACTCTCTTGGGAATTGGGCATTGTTTTTTGTCATTTTGCACATTCTTGGGAATTAGACATTGTTTTTTGTCATTTTACACTACCTTGGGAATTAGAATATGTTTTTGGTCATCTTGCACACCTTTGGAAATTAGACATTGTTTTTGGTCATTTTGTGAACACTCTTGGTAGTTATGAATCATTTATGGTCATTTTGGGACTCTTTTATGATGTTTGCGTCATTTTGATCATTTTGAACTTTTTTGAGAATTAGGCATTGCTTTTGTTCATTTTAAACTCCCTTGGAAGTTATGCATCATGATTGGTCATTTTGAACTCCCTTGGGAGTTATGCATTGTTTTTGGTCATTTTGAACTCTTTTATAAGTTATGCATCATTTTGCACTCTATAGAGAATTAGGCATTGTTTTTGGTCATTTTGAGCTCTTTTATAAGTTATGCATCATTTTGCACTCTATAGAGAATTAGGCATGGTTTTTGGTCATTTTGCACACCCTTGAAAATTAGGCATTTTTTTAGGTCTATTTGAACTCCAATCATTGTTTTTGGTAATTTTGAACAGCGTTGGGAATTATCCATTGCTTTTTGTTATTTTGAACTCCCATCATGGTTTTTGGTAATTTTGAACTTCCATGGGAGTTATGCATCAATTTGGTCATTTTGAATTACTTTGGGAATTAGACATTGTTTTTTGTCATTTTGCTGTACATTGGGAGCTAGAATATGTTTTTGATCATTTTGCATACCTTTGGGAATTAGACATTGTTAAAGATCATTTTAAATTCCTACAGGAGTTATGCATCAATTTCGTCATTTTGGGACTCTTTTATGAGTAATGCGTAATTTTGATCATTTTGCACTCTTTCGAGAATTAGGCATTACTTTTGGTCATTTTGAACACCCATGGGACTTATGCATCATGTTTGGTGATTTTGAACTCCTTTGGGAGTTATCTATTGTTTTTTGTCAAATTAAGCTCTCTTCGGAGTTATGTATCATTCTTGGTCATTTTGCACTCCCTTGGGAATTAGGCATTGCTTTTTGTTATTTTGAACTCCCATCATTGTTTCTGGTCATTTTAAAATCCCATGGGAGTTATGCATCATTTTGATCATTTTGAATTACCTTGGGATTAGACATTGTTTTGGTCATTTTGAACTCTTTTGTTAATTATACATCATTTTTGGTCATTTAGCACACCCTTTGGAATTAACTATTGTTTTTGGTCATTTTAAACACTGTTGGTAGTTGTTCATCATTTATGGCCATTTTGGGACTCTTTTATGAGGTATGGGTCATTTTGCTGTCTTTCAAGAATTAGGCATTACTTTTGGGAACTTGGAGCTCAATTGGGAGTTAATCATCATGTTTGATCGTTTTGAACTTCCATGGGACATAGGAATTGTTTTTGGTCATTTTGCAAAATCTTGGAAATTAGACATTGTTTTTATTTCTTTTGAACTCTCTTGGTAGTTATGCGTCATTTTGATCATTTTGCACTCTTTCGAGAATTAGGCATTACTGTTGGTCATGTTGAACTCCCCTGGAGTTATGCCTCATGTTCGGTCGTTTTGAACTTTCATGGGACTCAGGCATTGTTTTTGGTCATTTTGAACTCTTTTATGAGTTATGAATCACTTTGCACTCTCTTGGGAATTGGGCATTGTTTTTTGTCATTTTGCACATTCTTGGGAATTAGACATTGTTTTTTGTCATTTTGCACTACCTTGGGAATTAGAATATGTTTTTGGTCATCTTGCACACCTTTGGAAATTAGACATTGTTTTTGGTCATTTTGTGAACACTCTTGGTAGTTATGAATCATTTATGGTCATTTTGGGACTCTTTTATGATGTTTGCGTCATTTTGATCATTTTTAACTTTTTTGAGAATTAGGCATTGCTTTTGTTCATTTTGAACTCCCATCATTGTTTTTGGTAATTTTGAACTCTCTTGGGAGTTACGCAGAATTCTTGATAATTTTGAACTTCCATGGGACTCACGCATTGCTTTTGGTCATTTTAAACACTTTTATGAGTTATGCATCATTTGCATTCTCTAGGGAATTAGGCACAGGATTGGTGATTTTGCACTCCCTCAGGATTTAGGCATTGTTTTTGGTCATTTTGCACATTCTCGGGAATTAGACATTGTTTTTTGTCATTTTGCACTACATTGGAAATTAGAATATGTTTTTGATCATTTTGCATAGTCTTGGTAATTAGACATTGTTTTATGTCATTTTGCACTACCTTGGGAATAAAAATATGTTTTTGGTCATTTTGCACACCTTTTGAAATTAGACATTGTTCCTGGTCATTTTGAACTCCCTTGGAAGTTAAGCATCATGTTTGGTCATTTTGAACTCCCTTTGGAGTTATGCATCATGTTTGGTCGTTTTGATCTTCCATGCATCTTAGGCATTGTTTTTGGTCCTTTTGAACTCTTTTATGAGTTATGCATCATTTTGCACTCTCTAGAAAATTAGGCATGATTTTTTGTCATTTTGCACACCCTTGAAAATTATGCATTTATTTAGTCATTTTGAACTCCCATCATTGTTTTTGGTAATTTTTACCTCCCATTGGAGTGATGCATCATTTTGGTCATTTTGAATTACCTTGGGAATGAGACATTGTTTTTGGTCATTTTGAACAGCCTTGGGAATTATCCATTGCTTTTTGTTATTTTGAACTCCCATCATTGTTTTTGATAATTTTGAACTTCCATAGGACTCAGGCATTGTTTTTGGTCATTTTAAACATTCTTGGGAATTAGACATTGTTTTTTGTCATTTTGCTGTAAATTGGGAGCTAGAATATGTTTTTGATCATTTTGCATACCTTTGGGAATTAGACATTGTTAAAGATCATTTTAAATTCCCACAGGAGTTATGCATCAATTTCGTCATTTTGGGACTCTTTTATGAGTTATGCGTAATTTTGATCATTTTGCACTCTTTCGAGAATTAAGCATTACTTTTGGTCATTTTGAACACCCATGGCACTTATGCATCATGTTTGGTCATTTTGAACTCCTTTGGGAGTTATCTATTGTTTTTGGTCAAATTAAGCTCTCTTCGGAGTTATGTATCATTCTTGGTCATTTTGCACTCCCTTGGGAATTAGGCATTGCTTTTTGTTATTTTGAACTCCCATCATTGTTTCTGGTCATTTTAAAATCCCATGGGAGTTATGCATCATTTTGATCATTTTGAATTACCTTGGGATTAGACATTGTTTTGGTCATTTTGAACTCTTTTGTTAATTATACATCATTTTTGGTCATTTAGCACACCCTTTGGAATTAACTATTGTTTTTGGTCATTTTAAACACTGTTGGTAGTTGTTCATCATTTATGGCCATTTTGGGACTCTTTTATGAGTTATGGGTCATTTTGCAGTCTTTCAACAATTAGGCATTACTTTTGGGAACTTGGAACTCAATTGGGAGTTAATCATCCTGTTTGGTCGTTCTGAACTTCCATGGGACATAGGCATTGTTTTTGGTAATTTTACACAATCTTGGAAATTAGACATTGTTTTTATTCATTTTGAACTCTCTTGGTAGTTATGTATCATTTTTGGTCACTTTGGACTTTCTTATGAGTTATGCGTCATTTTGATCATTTTGCACTCTTTCGAGAATTAGGCATTACTGTTGGTCATGTTGAACTCCCCTGGAGTTATGCCTCATGTTTGGTCGTTTTGAACTTCCATGGGACTCAGGCATTGTTTTTGGTCATTTTGAACTCTTTTATGAGTTATGCATCACTTTGCACTCTCTTGGGAATTGGGCATTGTTTTTTGTCATTTTGCACATTCTTGGGAATTAGACATTGTTTTTTGTCATTTTGTGAACACTCTTGGTAGTTATGAATCATTTATGGTCATTTTGGGACTCTTTTATGATGTTCGCGTCATTTTGATCATTTTGAACTTTCTTGAGAATTAGGCATTGCTTTTGTTCATTTTGAACTCCCTTGGAAGTTATGCATCATGATTGGTCATTTTGAACTCCCTTGGGAGTTATGCATTGTTTTTGGTCATTTTGAACTCTTTTATAAGTTATGCATCATTTTGCACTCTATAGAGAATTAGGCATGGTTTTTGGTCATTTTGCAAACCCTTAAAAAATTAGGCATTTTTTCAGGTCTATTTGAACTCCAATCATTGTTTTTGGTCATTTTGCACAATCTTTGAAATTAGACATTGTTTTTATTCCTTTTGAACTCTCTTGGTAGTAATGCGTCATTTTGATCATTTTGCACTCTTTCGAGAATTAGGCATTACTGTTGGTCATGTTGAACTCCCCTGGAGTTATGCCTCATGTTTGGTCGTTTTCAACTTTCATGGGACTCAGGCATTGTTTTTGGTTATTTTGAACTCTTTTAAGAGTTATGCATCACTTTGCACTCTCTTGCGAATTGGGCATTGTTTTTTGTCATTTTGCACATTCTTGGGAATTAGACATTGTTTTTTGTCATTTTGCACTACCTTGGGAATTAGAATATGTTTTTGGTCATCTTGCACACCTTTGGAAATTAGACATTGTTTTTGGTCATTTTGTGAACACTCTTGGTAGTTATGAATCATTTATGGTCATTTTGGGACTCTTTTATGATGTTTGCGTCATTTTGATCATTTTGAACTTTTTTGAGAGTTAGGCATTGCTTTTGTTCATTTTGAACTCCCTTGGAAGTTTTGCATCATGATTGGTCATTTTGAACTCCCTTGGGAGTTATGCATTGTTTTTGATCATTTTGAACTCTTTTATAAGTTATGCATCATTTTGCACTCTATAGAGAATTAGGCATTGTTTTTGGTGATTTTGAACTCTTTTATAAGTTATGCATCATTTTGCACTCTATAGAGAATTAGGCATGGTTTTTGGTCATTTTGCACACCCTTTAAAAATTAGGCATTTTTTTAGGTCTATTTGAACTCCAATCATTGTTTTTGGTCATTTTGCACAATCTTTGAAATTAGACATTGTTTTTATTCCTTTTGAACTCTCTTGGTAGTAATGCGTCATTTTGATCATTTTGCACTCTTTCGAGAATTAGGCATTACTGTTGGTCATGTTGAACTCCCCTGGAGTTATGCCTCATGTTTGGTCGTTTTCAACTTTCATGGGACTCAGGCATTGTTTTTGGTCATTTTGAACTCTTTTATGAGTTATGAATCACTTTGCACTCTCTTGGGAATTGGGCATTGTTTTTTGTCATTTTGCACATTCTTGGGAATTAGACATCGTTTTTTGTCATTTTGCACTACCTTGGGAATTAGAATATGTTTTTGGTCATCTTGCACTCCTTTGGAAATTAGACATTGTTTTTGGTCATTTTGTGAACACTCTTGGTAGTTATGAATCATTTATGGTCATTTTGGGACTCTTTTATGATGTTTGCGTCATTTTGATCATTTTGAACTTTTTTGAGAATTAGGCATTGCTTTTGTTCATTTTGAACTCCCATCATTGTTTTTGGTAATTTTGAACTCTCTTGGGAGTTACGCAGAATTCTTGATAATTTTGAACTTCCATGGGACTCACGCATTGCTTTTGGTCATTTTAAACACTTTTATGAGTTATGCATCATTTGCACTCTCTAGGGAATTAGGCACAGGATTGGTGATTTTGCACTCCCTTAGGATTTAGGCATTGTTTTTGGTCATTTTGCACATTCTTGGGAATTAGACATTGTTTTTTGTCATTTTGCACTACATTGGAAATTAGAATATCTTTTTGATCATTTTGCACAGTCTTGGTAATTAGACATTGTTTTATGTCATTTTGCACTACCTTGGGAATAAAAATATGTTTTTGGTCATTTTGCACACCTTTGGAAATTAGACATTGTTCCTGGTCATTTTGAACTCCCTTGGAAGTTAAGCATCATGTTTGGTCATTTTGAACTCCCTTTGGAGTTATGCATCATATTTGGTCGTTTTGATCTTCCATGCATCTTAGGCATTGTTTTTGGTCCTTTTGAACTCTGTTATGAGTTATGCATCATTTTGCACTCTCTAGAAAATTAGGCATATATTTTTGTCATTTTGCACACCCTTGAAAATTATGCATTTATTTAGTCATTTTGAACTCCCATCATTGTTTTTGGTAATTTTTACCTCCTATTGGAGTGATGCATCATTTTGGTCATTTTGAATTACCTTGGGACTGAGACATTGTTTTTGGTCATTTTGAACAGCCTTGGAAATTATCCATTGCTTTTTGTTATTTTGAACTCCCATCATTGTTTTTGATAATTTTGAACTTCCATGGGAGTTATGCATCAATTTGGTCATTTTGAATTACTTTGGGAATTAGACATTGTTTTTTGTCATTTTGCTGTACATTGGGAGCTAGAATATGTTTTTGATCATTTTGCATACCTTTGGGAATTAGACATTGTTAAAGATCATTTTAAATTCCCACAGGAGTTATGCATCAATTTCGTCATTTTGGGACTCTTTTATGAGTTATGCGTAATTTTGATCATTTTGCACTCTTTCGAGAATTAGGCATTACTTTTGGTCATTTTGAACACCCATGGGACTTATGCATCATGTTTGGTGATTTTGAACTCCTTTGGGAGTTATCTATTGTTTTTGGTCAAATTAAGCTCTCTTCGGAGTTAGGTATCATTCTTGGTCGTTTTGCACTCTTTCCAGAATTAGGCATTACTTTTGGTCATTTTGAACTCTATTGGTAATTATACATCAGTTTTGGTCATTTTGCACACCCTTTGGAATTAGGAATTGTTTTTGGTAATTTTGAACCCCTTTGGAAATTAGACATTGTTTTTGGTCATTTTGAACACTCTTGGTAGTTATGCATCATTTATGGTCATTTTGGGACTGTTTTATGAGTTATTCGTCATTTTAGTCATTTTGAACTTTTTTGAGAATTAGGCATCGCTTTTGATTATTTTGAACTCCCTTGGAAGTTATGCATCATGTTTGGTCATTTTGAAATCCCTTGGGAGTTATGCATCATGATTGGTCGTTTTGAACTTCCATGCCACTTGGCATTGTTTTTAGTCATTTTGCACTCCTTTGGGAATTAGGCATTGTTTTTGATCATTTTGCACACCCTTGTTAATTAGAAATTGTTTTTTGTCATTTCGAAATCTATTGGGAATTATGCATCATTTTTGGTCACTTTGAGCTTCCAGGAGGCTCATGCATTGTTCCTGGTCATTTTAAACTCCCTTGGAAGTTAAGCATCATGTTTGGTCATTTTGAACTCCCTTTGGAGTTATGCATCATGTTTGGTCGTTTTGATCTTCCATGCATCTTAGGCATTGTTTTTGGTCCTTTTGAACTCCTTTGGGAGTTATCTATTGTTTTCGGTCAAATTGAACTCTCTTCGGAGTTATGTATCATTCTTTGTCATTTTGCACTCCCTTGGGAATTAGGCATTGCTTTTTGTTATTTTGAACTCCCATCATTGTTTCTGGTCATTTTAAAATCCCATGGGAGTTATGCATCATTTTGATTATTTTGAATTACCTTGGGATTAGACATTGTTTTGGTCATTTTGATCTCTATTGTTAATTATACATCATTTTTGGTCATTTAGCACACCCTTTGGAATTAAATATTGTTTTTGGTCATTTTAAACACTGTTGGTAGTTGTTCATCATTTATGGCCATTTTAGGACTCTTTTATGAGCTATGGGTCATTCTGCAGTCTTTCAACAATTAGGCATTACTTTTGGGAACTTGGAACTCAATTGGGAGTTAATCATCCTGTTTGGTCGTTCTGAACTTCCATGGGACATAGGCATTGTTTTTGGTAATTTTGCACAATCTTGGAAATTAGACATTGTTTTTATTCATTTTGAACTCTCTTGGTAGTTATGTATCATTTTTGGTCACTTTGGACTTTCTTATGAGTTATGCGTCATTTTGATCATTTTGCACTCTTTCGAGAATTAGTCATTACTGTTGGTCATGTTGAACTCCCCTGGAGTTATGCCTCATGTTTGGTCGTTTTGAACTTCCATGGGACTCAGGCATTGTTTTTGGTCATTTTGAACTCTTTTATGAGTTATGCATCACTTTGCACTCTCTTGGGAATTGGGCATTGTTTTTTGTCATTTTGCACATTCTTGGGAATTAGACATTGTTTTTTGTCATTTTGCACTACCTTGGGAATTAGAATATGTTTTTGGTCATCTTGCACACCTTTGGAAATTAGACATTGTTTTTGGTCATTTTGTGAACACTCTTGGTAGTTATGAATCATTTATGGTCATTTTGGGACTCTTTTATGATGTTTGCGTCATTTTGATCATTTTGAACTTTTTTGAGAATTAGGCATTGCTTTTGTTCATTTTGAACTCCCTTTGAAGTAATGCATCATGATTGGTCATTTTGAACTCCCTTGGGAGTTATGCATTGTTTTTGTCATTTTGAACTCTTTCATAAGTTATGCATCATTTTGCACTCTATAGAGAATTAGGCATTGTTTTTGGTCATTTTGAACTCTTTTATAAGTTATGCATCATTTTGCACTCTATAGAGAATTAGGCATGGTTTTTGGTCATTTTGCACACCCTTAAAAAATTAGGCATTTTTTTAGGTCTATTTGAACTCCAATCATTGTTTTTGGTCATTTTGCACAATCTTTGAAATTAGACATTGTTTTTATTCCTTTTGAACTCTCTTGGTAGTAATGCGTCATTTTGATCATTTTGCACTCTTTCGAGAATAAGGCATTACTGTTGGTCATGTTGAACTCCCCTGGAGTTATGCCTCATGTTTGGTCGTTTTCAACTTTCATGGGACTCAGGCATTGTTTTTGGTCATTTTGAACTCTTTTATGAGTTATGAATCACTTTGCACTCTCTTGGGAATTGGGCATTGTTTTTTGTCATTTTGCACATTCTTGGGAATTAGACATTGTTTTTTGTCATTTTGCACTACCTTGGGAATTAGAATATGTTTTTGGTCATCTTGCACACCTTTGGAAATTAGACATTGTTCCTGGTCATTTTGAACTCCCTTGGAAGTTAAGCATCATGTTTGGTGATTTTGCACTCCCTTAGGATTTAGGCATTGTTTTTGGTCATTTTGCACATTCTTGGGAATTAGACATTGTTTTTTGTCATTTTGCACTACATTGGAAATTAGAATATTTTTTTGATCATTTTGCACAGTCTTGGTAATTAGACATTGTTTTATGTCATTTTGCACTACCTTGGGAATAAAAATATGTTTTTGGTCATTTTGCACACCTTTGGAAATTAGACATTGTTCCTGGTCATTTTGAACTCCCTTGGAAGTTAAGCATCATGTTTGGTCATTTTGAACTCCCTTTGGAGTTATGCATCATATTTGGTCGTTTTGATCTTCCATGCATCTTAGGCATTGTTTTTGGTCCTTTTGAACTCTTTTATGAGTTATGCATCATTTTGCACTCTCTAGAAAATAAGGCATATATTTTTGTCATTTTGCACACCCTTGAAAATTATGCATTTATTTAGTCATTTTGAATTCTTATCATTGTTTTTGGTAATTTTTACCTCCCATTGGAGTGATGCATCATTTTGGTCATTTTGAATTACCTTGGGACTGAGACATTGTTTTTGGTCATTTTGAACAGCCTTGGAAATTATCCATTGCTTTTTGTTATTTTGAACTCCCATCATTGTTTTTGATAATTTTGAACTTCCATGGGAGTTATGCATCAATTTGGTCATTTTGAATTACTTTGGGAATTAGACATTGTTTTTTGTCATTTTGCTGTACATTGGGAGCTAGAATATGTTTTTGATCATTTTTCATACCTTTGGGAATTAGACATTGTTAAAGATCATTTTAAATTCCCACAGGAGTTATGCATCAATTTCGTCATTTTGGGACTCTTTTATGAGTTATGCGTAATTTTGATCATTTTGCACTCTTTCGAGAATTAGGCATTACTTTTGGTCATTTTGAACACCCATGGGACTTATGCATCATGTTTGGTGATTTTGAACTCCTTTGGGAATTAGGCATTGCTTTTTGTTATTTTGAACTCCCATCATTGTTTCTGGTCATTTTGAAATCCCATGGGAGTTATGCATCTTTTTGATCATTTTGAATTACCTTAGGATTAGACATTGTTTTGGTCATTTTGAACTCATTTGTTAATTATACATCATTTTTGGTCATTTAGCACACCCTTTGGAATTAACTATTGTTTTTGGTCATTTTAAACACTGTTGGTAGTTGTTCATCATTTATGGCCATTTTGGGACTCTTTTATGAGGTATGGGTCATTTTGCAGTCTTTCAAGAACTAGGCATTACTTTTGGGAACTTGGAGCTCAATTGGGAGTTAATCATCATGTTTGATCGTTTTGAACTTCCATGGGACATAGGCATTGTTTTTGGTCATTTTGCACAATCTTGGAAATTAGACATTGTTTTTATTCCTTTTGAACTCTCTTGGTAGTTATGCGTCATTTTGATCATTTTGCACTCTTTCGAGAATTAGGCATTACTGTTGGTCATGTTGAACTCCCCTGGAGTTATGCCTCATGTTCGGTCGTTTTGAACTTTCATGGGACTCAGGCATTGTTTTTGGTCATTTTGAACTCTTTTATGAGTTATGAATCACTTTGCACTCTCTTGGGAATTGGGCATTGTTTTTTGTCATTTTGCACATTCTTGGGAATTAGACATTGTTTTTTGTCATTTTACACTACCTTGGGAATTAGAATATGTTTTTGGTCATCTTGCACACCTTTGGAAATTAGACATTGTTTTTGGTCATTTTGTGAACACTCTTGGTAGTTATGAATCATTTATGGTCATTTTGGGACTCTTTTATGATGTTTGCGTCATTTTGATCATTTTGAACTTTTTTGAGAATTAGGCATTGCTTTTGTTCATTTTAAACTCCCTTGGAAGTTATGCATCATGATTGGTCATTTTGAACTCCCTTGGGAGTTATGCATTGTTTTTGGTCATTTTGAACTCTTTTATAAGTTATGCATCATTTTGCACTCTATAGAGAATTAGGCATTGTTTTTGGTCATTTTGAGCTCTTTTATAAGTTATGCATCATTTTGCACTCTATAGAGAATTAGGCATGGTTTTTGGTCATTTTGCACACCCTTGAAAATTAGGCATTTTTTTAGGTCTATTTGAACTCCAATCATTGTTTTTGGTAATTTTGAACAGCGTTGGGAATTATCCATTGCTTTTTGTTATTTTGAACTCCCATCATGGTTTTTGGTAATTTTGAACTTCCATGGGAGTTATGCATCAATTTGGTCATTTTGAATTACTTTGGGAATTAGACATTGTTTTTTGTCATTTTGCTGTACATTGGGAGCTAGAATATGTTTTTGATCATTTTGCATACCTTTGGGAATTAGACATTGTTAAAGATCATTTTAAATTCCTACAGGAGTTATGCATCAATTTCGTCATTTTGGGACTCTTTTATGAGTAATGCGTAATTTTGATCATTTTGCACTCTTTCGAGAATTAGGCATTACTTTTGGTCATTTTGAACACCCATGGGACTTATGCATCATGTTTGGTGATTTTGAACTCCTTTGGGAGTTATCTATTGTTTTTGGTCAAATTAAGCTCTCTTCGGAGTTATGTATCATTCTTGGTCATTTTGCACTCCCTTGGGAATTAGGCATTGCTTTTTGTTATTTTGAACTCCCATCATTGTTTCTGGTCATTTTAAAATCCCATGGGAGTTATGCATCATTTTGATCATTTTGAATTACCTTGGGATTAGACATTGTTTTGGTCATTTTGAACTCTTTTGTTAATTATACATCATTTTTGGTCATTTAGCACACCCTTTGGAATTAACTATTGTTTTTGGTCATTTTAAACACTGTTGGTAGTTGTTCATCATTTATGGCCATTTTGGGACTCTTTTATGAGGTATGGGTCATTTTGCTGTCTTTCAAGAATTAGGCATTACTTTTGGGAACTTGGAGCTCAATTGGGAGTTAATCATCATGTTTGATCGTTTTGAACTTCCATGGGACATAGGAATTGTTTTTGGTCATTTTGCAAAATCTTGGAAATTAGACATTGTTTTTATTTCTTTTGAACTCTCTTGGTAGTTATGCGTCATTTTGATCATTTTGCACTCTTTCGAGAATTAGGCATTACTGTTGGTCATGTTGAACTCCCCTGGAGTTATGCCTCATGTTCGGTCGCTTTGAACTTTCATGGGACTCAGGCATTGTTTTTGGTCATTTTGAACTCTTTTATGAGTTATGAATCACTTTGCACTCTCTTGGGAATTGGGCATTGTTTTTTGTCATTTTGCACATTCTTGGGAATTAGACATTGTTTTTTGTCATTTTGCACTACCTTGGGAATTAGAATATGTTTTTGGTCATCTTGCACACCTTTGGAAATTAGACATTGTTTTTGGTCATTTTGTGAACACTCTTGGTAGTTATGAATCATTTATGGTCATTTTGGGACTCTTTTATGATGTTTGCGTCATTTTGATCATTTTTAACTTTTTTGAGAATTAGGCATTGCTTTTGTTCATTTTGAACTCCCATCATTGTTTTTGGTAATTTTGAACTCTCTTGGGAGTTACGCAGAATTCTTGATAATTTTGAACTTCCATGGGACTCACGCATTGCTTTTGGTCATTTTAAACACTTTTATGAGTTATGCATCATTTGCATTCTCTAGGGAATTAGGCACAGGATTGGTGATTTTGCACTCCCTCAGGATTTAGGCATTGTTTTTGGTCATTTTGCACATTCTCGGGAATTAGACATTGTTTTTTGTCATTTTGCACTACATTGGAAATTAGAATATGTTTTTGATCATTTTGCATAGTCTTGGTAATTAGACATTGTTTTATGTCATTTTGCACTACCTTGGGAATAAAAATATGTTTTTGGTCATTTTGCACACCTTTTGAAATTAGACATTGTTCCTGGTCATTTTGAACTCCCTTGGAAGTTAAGCATCATGTTTGGTCATTTTGAACTCCCTTTGGAGTTATGCATCATGTTTGGTCGTTTTGATCTTCCATGCATCTTAGGCATTGTTTTTGGTCCTTTTGAACTCTTTTATGAGTTATGCATCATTTTGCACTCTCTAGAAAATTAGTCATGATTTTTTGTCATTTTGCACACCCTTGAAAATTATGCATTTATTTAGTCATTTTGAACTCCCATCATTGTTTTTGGTAATTTTTACCTCCCATTGGAGTGATGCATCATTTTGGTCATTTTGAATTACCTTGGGAATGAGACATTGTTTTTGGTCATTTTGAACAGCCTTGGGAATTATCCATTGCTTTTTGTTATTTTGAACTCCCATCATTGTTTTTGATAATTTTGAACTTCCATAGGACTCAGGCATTGTTTTTGGTCATTTTAAACATTCTTGGGAATTAGACATTGTTTTTTGTCATTTTGCTGTAAATTGGGAGCTAGAATATGTTTTTGATCATTTTGCATACCTTTGGGAATTAGACATTGTTAAAGATCATTTTAAATTCCCACAGGAGTTATGCATCAATTTCGTCATTTTGGGACTCTTTTATGAGTTATGCGTAATTTTGATCATTTTGCCCTCTTTCGAGAATTAAGCATTACTTTTGGTCATTTTGAACACCCATGGCACTTATGCATCATGTTTGGTCATTTTGAACTCCTTTGGGAGTTATCTATTGTTTTTGGTCAAATTAAGCTCTCTTCGGAGTTATGTATCATTCTTGGTCATTTTGCACTCCCTTGGGAATTAGGCATTGCTTTTTGTTATTTTGAACTCCCATCATTGTTTCTGGTCATTTTAAAATCCCATGGGAGTTATGCATCATTTTGATCATTTTGAATTACCTTAGGATTAGACATTGTTTTGGTCATTTTGATCTCTATTGTTAATTATACATCATTTTTGGTCATTTAGCACACCCTTTGGAATTAACTATTGTTTTTGGTCATTTTAAACACTGTTGGTAGTTGTTCATCATTTATGGCCATTTTGGGACTCTTTTATGAG